>OY998176.1:239882726-242282726 GCA_963921935.1 Galeruca laticollis
CAACATGTCATTGATGTTAGTAAAGAACATAAAAAGTCTAGTATTAATAGAGTCAACTGGGGGAAAAACATGAATGCCGCCTTTGATAGTAGATTAAAAACGGGAATTATCATAAACTTGAATCATAAAGATATTAATTCATTCTTCACAGACGCTTCTAAATTTTTAAAAAGAAAATGTCTGTGGCTTTCAATTGGATGTCATACAGAATTTTTTGGTAGAATCTCCCCTACCTTGGAGTGTTACCAAGCAAGTCACAAAAAATTTCTAAATATAAATGAGGTTTTTTAAATAGAATAGTTCAAAAGATCCATCACGCTTTGACAAAGATCTTATTAACTTTATTACTTGCTCACAAGTCATTCCATACAATCTTAGAAATGCAGTACTTACTACATATTATTGGAGGAGAGAGGTATTTGGAAATAAACTTGAATATCGCGTAGGATCTAACTATTATAGAGTTGATGGATATAACATATGTGTTTGATTGCATTAAAACATGTTATAAAATAATTAAAAAATATTTTTTAGCAATCAATGACCATCTTCATAACGTTTACGAATCAGAATCATGATCTTTATCACA
The DNA here is from genome assembly GCA_963921935.1 of Galeruca laticollis. Taxonomy (NCBI): domain Eukaryota; kingdom Metazoa; phylum Arthropoda; class Insecta; order Coleoptera; family Chrysomelidae; genus Galeruca; species Galeruca laticollis. The sequence goes on from OY998176.1 coordinate 239,883,316, forward strand.
ATAGACATTTTTCTGGTGTCAAAGATGCAATCAAACAGTACTTTTGAAACAAAATATCGGGAATCTTGTATTTCCGAATTTCATTATGAATCACCTAGAACTAAAAGATTTAGAGGAACGTATGATGTTGATATCGATATTGATAATTTTGATTAACATTATACAGATTTTCAATTTAATCTCGTTATTTGTATATTTATTTAATATAGTTATATGCTTTTCATCGTCTTCTCTATTCTATTTTTCCGTATTTTATTTGTAAATTAAATGAATAAAACAATATGTATGTTGTAATAAGTTTATTTATTAAAAAATCATCCTTACAACCCGCATGACTATAGGGAGAAGAGAGAGAAAAATGAAACGCAAACATTTCAATCAAATCAATTTAACACATTGTTTTCATCCAAACCGTTCACAACTTTTGACTTATAATAATTCTCTAAGTACAACAAAATTCCTGGTTAAATCTACAATTTTTCAAAATATTCACAAAAACTTTGAGATTCTAAATAGGTGAGTCGGTGTGAAATGAGACAATGATTGACTTGTAGAATTTGATGAATATCTTCTCCACATAAAAGGAAGCTGATGTCATTTTTTATCACTTCCAACTATTTAACATAATCAAATATTACTTGTAGAATGGTGTAGTAGTCCCCACATGACATCGTCTCGGGATCATATTCTTCGTAACATGCTGGAAGTGATGCACTTATAAATGAATTTTCATTCAAATATTGGTTAGCGTAGCCCATTCGTATGTGCTGAAGAAGATTTTCGCTGGTTTATCAATGTATGATTTACAGAGAAAATTTTTGAGGTAAGTACATCTGTATTATAAAACTACCTAAATATATTGTTGAGCAAATCCTGATGCCAAAGAGATTCCAACAAAATTTTTTGTTTCTACGTATTGATTCACTTTATTACGAAACTTTAGTTATACAATAGTCATTCATCAAAGGGTTAGAGATCTTCTTCTTTATGTGCGCGCACACAAGTGGAGTAACCTAACATCAGAGAGGCATCACAGGCGTACCAGAGACCTAACCGCGCTTACACTCCAGAATTAGGAATTGAACAATGGATTCTCGATCATGCTTACGGACCGCAATTAAAGGGTGAACAATGGATGTTTGGAAACAAACAACTACAATTTAATGGTGAACAACTAATTGTAGGTGGCAAAGTATTTAAAAGTACACCCGGTTTGAAACAGTTAATATTCTATAAGAATCCCAAACATTTCACCCCAATTGATTTACAATTATACAAACAGATACTGGAATTAACGGATATCCATCGTGATAGAAGAGGGCATCTAAGACCTCATGCTTGTCCCACTAAATTCAGTGAAATAATTAAACCGCTCTTCAAAAAGCGTAAATACTCCGTCAATTCGGGTAATATTACAAAACAGTTCGACTACTCTCATAAATTTTGCATTAACAATAAGTTGAATAATAGCATAAAACAACACAATGAACCAATTACATGAGGGTTTCACACACCAAAAAACTATGATATTCTTTCTAATTGGTCAGATCCGAACTTATTGGTAGACAGATTAAAACAACTACACCCGAATGATGATGAATTTCGTAAAATAATTGAAGAGCTCATTCTAGCAAACATTATTGAATAGAAAAAACATAAAGAAGAAGATCTCTAACACTTTGATGAATGACTATTGTATAACTAAAGTTTCGTAATAAAGTGAATCAATACGTAGAAACAAAAAATTTTGTTGGAATCTCTTTGGCATCAGGATTTGCTCAACAATATATTTAGGTAGTTTTATAATACAGATGTACTTACCTAAAAAATTTTCTCTGTAAATCATACATTGATAAACCAGCGAAAATCTTCTTCAGCACATACGAATGGGCTACGCTAACCAATATTTGAATGAAAATTCATTTATAAGTGCATCACTTCCAGCATGTTACGAAGAATATGATCCCGAGACGATGTCATGTGGGGACTACTACACCATTCTACAAGTAATATTTGATTATGTTAAATAGTTGGAAGTGATAAAAAATGACATCAGCTTCCTTTTATGTGGAGAAGATATTCATCAAATTCTACAAGTCAATCATTGTCTCATTTCACACCGACTCACCTATTTAGAATCTCAAAGTTTTTGTGAATATTTTGAAAAATTGTAGATTTAACCAGGAATTTTGTTGTACTTAGAGAATTATTATAAGTCAAAAGTTGTGAACGGTTTGGATGAAAACAATGTGTTAAATTGATTTGATTGAAATGTTTGCGTTTCATTTTTCTCTCTCTTCTCCCTATAGTCATGCGGGTTGTAAGGATGATTTTTTAATAAATAAACTTATTACAACATACATATTGTTTTATTCATTTAATTTACAAATAAAATACGGAAAAATAGAATAGAGAAGACGAAGAAAAGCATATAACTATATTAAATAAATATACAAATAACGAGATTAAATTGAAAATCTGTATAATGTTAATCAAAATTATCAATATCGATATCAACATCATACGTTCCTCTAAATCTTTTAGTTCTAGGTGATTCATAATGAAATTCGGAAATACAAGATTCCCGATATTTTGTTTCAAAAGTACTGTTTGATTGCATCTTTGACACCAGAAAAATGTCTATTGTGATAAAGATCATGATTCTGATTCGTAAACGTTATGAAGATGGTCAATGATTGCTAAAAAATATTTTTTAATTATTTTATAACATGTTTTAATGCAATCAAACACATATGTTATATCCATCAACTCTATAATAGTTAGATCCTACGCGATATTCAAGTTTATTTCCAAATACCTCTCTCCTCCAATAATATGTAGTAAGTACTGCATTTCTAAGATTGTATGGAATGACCTGTGAGCAAGTAATAACAATAAGATCTTTGGTCAAAACGTGATGGATCTTTTTGAACTATTCTATTTAAAAAACCTCATTTATTTTAGAAATTTTTGTGACTTGCTTGGTAACACTCCAAGGTAGGGGAGATTCTACCAAAAAATTCTGTATGACATCCAATTGAAAGCCACAGACATTTTCTTTTTAAAAATTTAGAAGCGTCTGTGAAGAATGAATTAATATCTTTATGATTCAAGTTTATGATAATTCCCGTTTTTAATCTACTATCAAAGGCGGCATTCATGTTTTTTCCCACAGTTGACTCTATTAATACTAGACTTTTTATGTTCTTTACTAACATCAATGACATGTTGTTTCTCCCCATTCCCTACTTTTATCAACATCTCATGCGCTTCAAGTGTATTGTTATTTTGAATGAATTTTATGCTTTTGTCCTGCCGAAAATTTGAAAAATTTCTAAGATGCATATTATCATGAAAAGCTTTATATTTTGTTTGAAAATGTTTGAATTTTGTTCAAGGAATTTATGATTTCATCAATTTGTTGCAAAGTTCTATCACTGTGAAGTTACACATTTTGAAATATTAATGGAAAATGTACCTGCTCTGATGTCACACATATTAAAATTGATTTTCTACATAAACAAGTAACATCTTTATGGCCATATCTTGTATATAAAAATGTCATCATCCGGTTATAAAACATTTCGTCCGTCCATGTTAAAATTATTGTAAGTACTGAAAGCCAAAATATGAAACTTTTCCTCCACTCCTGCACAGCAAACCAAGTTATGAAACATTAAAGTTGAAATAACAATTCAATGCCCTGTATCTCATTAACGATATGACATCAGCATTGACTTAGAATCAGATTTCTAATATGATGCTGGTGAAACCAATCACAAAATTTATAATCATCATCTGCTTCTTCCAATGATGAGCGATATTTTAATAATAAATTATGTGGTAAATGAACTTCAGTTATAAAAGTTAGTTTAGTCATTACTAAAAATTATCTATTCCCCACGGAAGTGTATCTAAAGAATTATGAAGTAATTTTCTTTTATCATTGTGAGGACTCAACGCGATTTTGGTTTGTTCAACACTATACACATTATGGACAAAGGAACGTATCGTATTTTGAGTAATTGTCATCTGTTTCCAATTTTTCATACAATCGACATAATCATCAAAAGTTATTTTTTTACTACACATTTTTTAATACTCTTTAACGACTTTACTCCCACACTGAACTTTGTAACCGTACATTTTGGACCAACGAAATGTGTGATGATTTGTTCATTAGACTCATCTTTCATTACGCATAATACTTTTTATTAACTCTAGGTATATTGTATGGATTATTAGTGTAGTAGTCTTATGTATCAAATTTGTCAATTTTTGTGTCAATTAAATATTTATATGCATCGTTACAAGTAAGTTGGTGAGCAAAACTGTTAGTGTCTGTGTACAATAGCTCACAATTGACTGCTCCCATTGTTGGAAGCATAAAATTATAGTGAAAGTCGTACATTCCAATTTTGGAAATATCGAAAATTGCCATATTCATATACATTGGTTTATTGAAAATGGAGATTTTTTAATTTTCCTTAGAGTCGGATCATCATTGAAAATTGTTCTATTGTGATAACGCGGACTAGAAATGAGATTTTTAGCACCATAACGTCCATCATGGGAAGATACAAATTCTATGATTGCATATACATTCCTTACATTTTATGTAACACACAGCAGGTGAAATCTTTTTGACCCTCCGAGAATGTCATTGTTATTTTTCATATAAAATCTTACCTGCCCGTCGACCGTAAATTCTCTCTCCCATACAGACAAATCACAATATTTGAATAATATTTTGTGAGTTCCATTACTAAAATTGTTAGTTTTATAATCATGTTGTCGAAAGTGTTGTCACATTTCGGTATAATAATCCGTGCCTGAAGAGCGTAGTCTTACTGGGACTTGGGTAAAGCATATAACAGTTTAATTTTAAGAATTTACAAATACAGAAAATCATATAACTATATTAAATGAATATACAAATAACGTGATTAAATTATAAATAGCTATAATGTCTATGAAAATTATCAATATCGCCATCAGTATCATACGTCCCTCTAAATATTTGGGGTGATTCATAATGAAATTCGGCAATACAAGATTCCTGATATTTAGTTTCAAAGAGTACTGTTTGATACCAAAAATGTCAAACGTATAACGGTGATGCATGTCTGGTGCCTCTGTGGTGTATGTGTGCTAACCCTGTGATGTGTGTCTGCTGTCCCTCTGCTTGAGTTGTAAAGTTGGTTCTTCTTTCACCACATCTATGATAAAAATGACATTCAGTGTATGACAAAGTTGTGAAATCATTGCTTCATTTTGTTGTTTTCTTGGAAAATAATTCATATAAACCGAGTGTCGCAGTAAATTTGTTAGTACTAGCACTGTCAAACAGACTTCTGATGTGAGTCTGGGGTGTGTTTGTTATCCCTTCTATTACCCCTCTGCTATCTATCTGATAGACTTCTGATGTGTGTTATCCGTTTAATAATATAATGAGTCACATCATATTTTACTATAGTGTAGTCGTACGAGCAACAAATCTCAAGCATGCAAACGCTTTGAGTGTCCTCTGTTGTCGAATAAAGTGGATTTGCTGTCATTGTCGTTGTCGTTCTAGTAATATCCTGTATGTGGAAATAATCTACCAATGCGGTTTGTTCGATGAAAATTTGAGCAATAATAGCAGAGATTCATTGTAACGTCCTTATCTTTATATACCCTGTGGCATCTTTTATGAAAAAATTCGGTATTTTTATGACTACGACCTGTATATATAAAAAATACGGTATCTTTATGACTACACCCTGTATAAAATCGCATCTTTTATGACTACACTCTGTATATATGAACATCACATCTTTTTGACTACACCTGTATATAAAGAAAAATGGTATGTTTTATGATCACACCCTGTATAAAAAATGTGGTATCTGTATGTACGATGATGGTTTCTCAGTATCATATTCAGACATATATTTGTTATAATTTACGTAGACATCCCGCTCAAAATACTACTAAACTGTGTGTGTCATTAACTTTTATATCTACATATTTCTACGGTCTTAATAATTACAAACACCCCATGTATATATCAATTTTAATCATAACATGCCTCGTATATTTTACGTAGATATTCCCCGCAGAATAATAATAGGGATGCAAATATCTTTTAACACCCTGTATTGAAAAAATATTCGTATACTGTAATGAACCTAATTTATGTATCATACAGAGGACTATTTAATATAGAAACATTAATAATCTTTATGGTCTAAGCTCAACGTCTTGTCGGCTTCTCAAATCAACCACTATACAGAATATTGTCATTCAAATATTTTAATGCGTTCCCTACCTGTATCCCAATGAAAGAATGCAGTTGGATTTTACCAAGAATGATTACAATGGGGCATATTTCAACTATACTGAATTTTATCCTAGCTATATGAATTCGACACAGAAGCGTCCTCTGTTGGATTATTCCTCATTCAAGAAGCGTGCATTGTTTGTTTATCACATTTTGGTATAATAATCGGTGGTTTATTATTAACGTTTCAAATTATACCAATATTTCAGAATAGCTATTTTAATGAAAAGTAATATTCAATAAAACTGTACCTCTAAGTTGTGTAATTATCGCTTCAAGATTTTTCTATTTGCATTGCATTCTTTTTGAAGAGCGGCTTAATTATATTAAGTGATTAAATTATAAATAGCTATAATGTCTATGAAAATTATCAATATCGCCATCAGTATCATACGTACCTTTAAATATTTGGGGTGATCCATAATGAAATTCGGAAATACAAGATTCCTGATATTTTTTTTTTTAAAGAGTACTGTTTGATGCCAAAAATGTTAAACGTATAACGTGGTGAATGTCTGGTGCCTCTGTGGTGTATGTGTGCTAACCCTGTGATGTGTGTCTGCTGCCCCTCTGCTTGAGTGGTAAAGTTGGCTCCTTGTTTCACCGCATCTATGATAAAAATGACATCCAGTGTATGACAAAGTTGTGAAATCATTGCTTCAAGATTTTTCTATTAGCGTAGCGTTCTTTTTGAAGAGCGGCTTAATTATATCAATTTAGTTGGGTGCAAGCCCGATGTCTTAGATGTTCTCTTCTATCATGATAGATATCCGTTAATATCAGTATCTGCAAATATGTTGCTCTTTTGTTTGTTTCTTGGAAAATAATTCATATAAACCGAGTGTTGCAGTAAATTTGTTAGTACCAGCGCAGTCAAACTGATGTGGGTCTGAGGTGTGTTTGTTATCCATTCTGTTAACCCTCTGCTATCTGTCTGATAGACTTCTGATGTGTGTTATCTGTCTAATAATATATTAAGTCACAGCATATTTTACTATAATGTAGTCGTACGAGCAACAAATTTCAAGCATGCGAAGCTTTGGGTGTCCTCTGCTGTCAAATAAAGTGGATTTGCTGTCGTTGTCGTCGTTGTCGTCGGTGTCATCGTTATCGTTGTCATCATTGTTGTTATCGTTAATGTTGTGGTTGTCGTGGTCGTTCTAGTAACATCGTGTGTGTGAAAATAATCTACCAATGCAGTTTGTCAGATGAAAATTTGAGCAGTAATAGCAGAGATTCATTGTAATGTCCTTATCTTTATATACCCTGTGGCATCTTTTATGAAAAAATACGGTGTTTTTATGACTACAACCTGTGTATATAAAAAATACGGTACTTTATGACTACACCCTGTATAAAATTGCATCTTTTTATGACTACGCACTGTATATATGGATTCTTTTATGACTACACTCTGTATATATGAACATCACATCTTTTTTGACTATACCCTGTATATAAGGACAAATGGCATCTTTTATGATCACACCCTGTATAAAAAATGCAGTATTTTTATGACTATACTCTGTGTAAAATCACATCTTTTATGACTACACCGGTATATAAAGAAAATGCGCAAGGATGCTTTGTATATTATTGCGATAAAAATGCACTCTTACACTCGTATGTTGATTGAAGCCATCACTTTTCATTCTGAAATTTAGAAGTCCCAATCAAAATCCTTGAGATTGTCACTAAAAATAATAAGCGATTTTTCTATGATTACCTACTTATGAAGGATTCTGAATATAGTCAACTGCTTGACGCATTGTTTTTGATTCACATGTTCTAGTGACTAAAACGATATTGGTACAAAGGAGTATTGAAGAAAAAATTGAAAAAATTACATCGTATGGTGGCATTTTTATAGAATAATAATTAATAAATGCACACATACTTTCCACTATCGCGTGAAACTCTCGCTTCGAGGGCCTCAGGCTGAACAGGTAGGTCATTGCATTGAATTAAATTATCTTTTGAATTTATACAGGGTAGCCATACCAAAATATGGGGATTTATTATATACTGAGTGTTGAATAACCTAGAAGGAACATTGTTACACTACTGAACTCGGAATTATATAATTATATAATTTACAATCTAGCAATTGAAAAAATAATACGACACTTTATTCAGTTGATATTTCACAGTTTTGAATAATGTTTATAACTCATCAATAATAATGACAAAAATGTTTAAAAAAATTAGCACTTTTTAAGTTTGTTAATTAATTTTTATGATAATGTTTCAATTATTATAAAAAATGAATACTTGTTTTATATTTCTTAACTTCAGTATTGTAAAATAATAAATAAAAATTTGTTATACGTACTGTTGGTCGAAAAAAAGACAGAGGTTGAGACGCATCAGTTGCTTTATTTTTTAATGTTCGCCCACTTGGACAACTTTTCACTGAACAAAGCTTTCCCATTGTTTCTATTTTTTTTCCTCTTTGAATTTATAACAACAAATTCGTAATAATAATAATAATAATAATAAATGTATCTACTAAAGTTTATAAAAATCGAATCACTATCCACGTTAGTTCAGCAGTTTTATAGGTTGTATTTACTAATCAACACTTGATTGACTACGTAAAACTCAGCGCACTTCACTCCGTTTACAACTGCTAATTTCATGTCGTTTCCACTTGCTACGCTAGCGTTATTGTGATCGGTTATTGAACTGTAATTTGCTGCTTACAGCTGGACACTTTTTCAACTTGTCCCCTATACAAGAACCTTAGTTCTACCCTCCGTAAATCATAGGACATTAAATGTAAAAGTATATGTACCTCGATTTTGTAGGTCTTTTTTTTCATGCTCGCCATGCTCTTAAAACATCTAAACTTCCATCATACTCTATTTCTATGACATGTCCACTGTTTATACAGTCTTCACCTTTCTTTAACACTTTAATTTTATCCAAAAAAAGCTCCGCAATGGTCGATAGGTTAACAATAGCCATGTTTAAGCCTCTTACAAACGTAAAATGAACGTAAACAAATATTTGTTTTCCCTCAGCAACTGCCAGCGGTCATGTTTCCTGACGTCATCACTTTTTCGGTCTATTAACATCCGTTGTTTGTTCTTTGAATTTCTTTTGAAAGTTGAGCAGTGAGTAGATGAGCACTACATTTTCCTACATCGAAGGCGCAGGCAATATATGTAAGTAAATGTTTATTTTCTAGATTAAGAATGAGTGACGGTAGGAAGAGACTGAGTGGATCAGCTTACAAAAAGATTGGCAAAATAAAGGCCGATAAAATTGCTAAGGCTATGGCAGGAAGCCAAAACATTACAGATTTTCTTTCTTAGAAAGAATGTACAAATAATTCTCAAATTACGACAGCGACACTTTCGCCTTCGCTACCTAGTTGTAGTTCCACTAATATTGAATCTTCATTTGCATCCGAATCTTCATCTGCAAGTGCATCTGTCGGCTGTTCCAGCAGTATCTATTTAGAAAAAGAAGCCGAAAGCAGCAACCAGTACCAATACCAGTTGTACCACCGTCAGCATCACCGACAATAGTACCAATATCAGATAATCCTGCTAATTGGCAAATAAATGAATATGGCTTTAAGCAAAACCTTGACCTAGATTTTGCTAATTCCAAAAGACAATACCTATTCTCGCAGATATCTGAAGAAAGAAGTATTTCAGCGGAAGCTAATGACTGGAGAAACTTGTCTGCGAAGTTATTTGGTCTATTCATCTAGCAAGGGGGCTGTATATTGTGTTCCATGTAGACTCCTCGGCGGTAAATCTCAGCTTGCAGAAGGGTTCAATGATTGGAAAAATATCATCAGCCGACTTGATCACCACGAGAATTCATCCGAACACAAAAACTGTATCATATCTTTGAAAAAACGATCCAACTTAAAGCATAGGATAGATATGAAATTCACTGCTCAACTAGATGAAGAAATAAGGTATTGGAGAAATGTTCTTAGAGGAGTTGTCGCTATAACTAAGGCATTGGCAACAAGAGGACTTTCGTTTCGAGGCACTCACGAAAATTTTGAATCTGTCCACAGTGGCAATTGCATTATGTCGTTAGAACTGATTACTGAAATTGTTACAGAATGCCTATTGTCTAGCTTTCGGTTTGAACAGAACCCCTTCTACCTGTGGTATCGACTTTTAAGAGAGTAACTAAAATTTACAACAACATATAATTCAGTCTGTTTTCAAACTAAATACATCCTTCTGCTTTTAATATGTCTTTTCTGTTATTAAATCTTTCGAAACATAGATTTCTTTTATATTTTGATAATAGAAAATAACAAATACAAAATATAATTTAAAAAATTGTCCGTTATATTTGAAACATTTTACAGAAAGATATGTTTTTTACAATTCTAAAAATCCCAAATACCAATTTCCTGTCGTTAGTAAGACTAAATTACCTAAAACCTACCTAAACATTAATGGATATTTCCGAAAATACTCATGTTTAACTAGAACTACAAACAATACCTACCGACCTGAAGAAGTTTTACGGTTTTCGATACTGATTATCTATTGATAAATCTACCCTTAAATAAAATTATTGTCTAAAAATAAATTGTTTTGAATAATATATCTATATCTTTAAAAAAATGCAAATATTTCTATAAAATATGCTAAATATGCAAAGTACATATTTGCCTCTAAGTTTACTTATTACTATTCCATTACAGTTATTACACATTATTTATTTAAAAATTAATTGTTTCCGCCACTGGAATTGCTTCTTATTCCCTTGCCTCTCTTGAGATACCTGTATGTTAAAAATTAGTCACTGACTATTATTTCCGACCCATGGTATACGTTACTTAACTTACTTGTCGACTCCTCCATAACGTGTGTTTAGATGTACACCATATCGGCTAGCTGGTTATATACAGCTCCCTCTACTTCATCAAGTCCATTGTTTTCCAAAGTAACTTCCGGAATAATAAAATGCTCACCTTCCAAAATTTCTGCATTCCTGATTATTGTCACCCTCAGTGATGGAACTTGAATCATTCTCCTGAATGTATGTAGGATCGTCTGTCATATTATCGCTATCCGCAAATGGGTCAGTAGGCGAACTGGGAATTTCACTTTCGTCACCTTCAAAATGAAATATTATTATTGTTTGCAGTTGTTACATAAAATTATTCTACTCACCACTCGATTCGATTCCATGCTGATCGTCACTACTCAATTCGTTGTACCACCGTAACAGCCTTTCTTCATCTTTTCTGTTCATCGTTATATAGAGAATATAGCCTCTAAGAACAAGCCGACAAACATCACTCATTGACATATAAGAGCGTACTAACACACTACTAACGTACTAACTGCTTGTAAGGCGTAAACAATCTGTTCAAATATGCAGTGCGCAGCGGTGATGATCAGTAGACAAATTCCGGTAAATTCCCATTACACTCCGAAATTCCCACCAAAAATGAAAATATTGCTCTAGCGGGACAAATCATAACTCTATACATTTAAATGCAGGGAACGACTGCTCTTGCAGTTCATGTACTATCTAATCGCTTGTGAAGATGGACTGTAGAAACAGCCCACGTCCCTGCTAAGAAATGTTATATGACGGCTATGGCAGTCCGTGTCCGCGAATGTGTTAAACAACTTTTTGATAAGTATAACTTTACCGCCGATAGAATATACAACTGTGACGAGACAGGTGTTACAGTTGTGCCTAAAACCAAATCTAAGATATTGGCAACAAAAGGTAGGAAACAAGTTGGATCCCTCACATCGGCAGATAGAGGTGAAACCGTCACTGCGGAAATTTGTTGCAGTGCAGCAGGAGCTTATATGCCACCGTTATTCATTTTTCCTGGAGTAAGGATGAATCCAAAGGTGTTAAATGATGCTCCTCCCGCTGCGACAGCAGAATGTCATCCTAGTAGCTGGATGCAAACTGAATTCTTTTTCAATTGGTTTACACGTTTCACAGAATGTTCTGGTGCAACAAAGGATCGTCCTGTGCTACTCTTATTAGATGGACATTCTACTCATATAAAAAATATTAAAGTAATTGACTATGCAAGAAATAATGGGGTGGTTATATTGCGTTTTCATCCCCATTGCACACACCGACTTCGGCCACTTGACATATGTTTCATGAAACCTTTAAGTGTCTATTATGATCAGGGGGTGAGTAATTTGCTTCGAAATCATCCAGGGAGAGTTGTGACGCTATATCAAATATCTAAGTTAATTGGAACGGCGTTTATACGAGCAGCGTCTATGTTAACAGGTGTAACTTCGTTTGAAAAAGCGGGAATTTTTCCATTCAACTCAAATAAATTCACAGATATTGATTTTGCACCATCCGAAACTACAAACAGACCCCATCAAACAGCTGAAGATGTTGATGTTTTAGAGTCTGAAATACCTAATCAACCAACAATAGAATTATCTGCAGCAACAGAAAATATTGATGAAAATTTGGATCCTGAAGCACAAGAGTCTGATAATTTGCCACAACAATCCGTGAAAACACCACCTTTCAACTCCCAATGTTATCCATACAACAGAAGCATCAACAGAAAAGCGGCTACCACTAACACCGTCAGTTTTGGATAACTCATTTGGTGCATCATCATCCACTGCATTTCAGATATCCTCGCCAAAGGATCTTGTTCCCATTCCACACATTGAAAACGATAAACAGACGACAAAACGACGAGTTGAGAAGAAAGGAAAATGTACTGTTATAACAGAGTCACCGTACAAGAAGGAATTAGAGGAAGAATTGAAGCATAAAGAAGAGGAGCAACAAAAACCAGATATAAGAAAAATGATAAAAAATAATTTGAGCAAAGAAAAGACGGTAGTTAAAAGAAAAAGTTCCGAAAAAGGAAAACATTGGGTAAAGAAACGGAAATCTAAAACTCCTCGCCAAATTGTTAAACGTCAGATTCACCTTAATAACAATCAACAGAAGAAAAACAAAACTATAGAGAGTGACTCATCTGGGGAAGACGAAGGAAACGTGGAAGATGATGCAGCATGTCTTTATTGCAACCATTTATATTCCCAGTCAACGGAAGGATGGGTGCTATGCATTAAGTGCAGACATTGGGCACCCAGTTCCTGTGCTGGAGAGGAGGAAGACGATGACGAAGTACAACATATTTGTGCCCTTTGTACAACAGAATAATTAAAATTCAATAAAAAAATATACTATTTTACAAAATCATGTATATCCCAACTTGCCCCACCTAGTTTCCCATCTTACCCCACCTGCGGGGCAAGATGGGAAATATACACTTCCGTAAAAAATGTTTTTTACTATGGTATCGCTAAATTAAAAAAATATTAAACTGTATGTAAGTAGTAAATAACACATCAGCCTGTACAGTTGTTCAAGTTTAAAATCGCTAATGCAGCAAACAACATATTTAGAAGCGATTAAAATTAGGGGGCCCATCTTGCCCCGCCCCCCCCCCCTGACATCAGCCAAAATTTTCTAATCAAACCTTTTCTTATGACGAGGTTACTTTCCATTTATATGGCACATCAATAAACGAAACTGTAGTTACTGGTCACATGAAAATCCTCAATGCTTGGTGAAGGCACAAGCGCAGTAACCACAAAAGATCAATGTGTGGGCATAAATTATTAATAACATCATTATTGGATCTTATTGTTGGGATAAAACCATGATAGGTGAATAATACGGGGTATTTTTAGAATTAAAGTTAATTCCAGAATTTGCCATACCATTTCCTAATGATATAAATCGTCATATCGTGAATAGATTAATTTGGTTGCAGCAAGATAGAGCGCCTCCTCATTATCTTCGAGACGTTCGTGAGTTTCCAGTTATTCATCTGCAAACCAGTAAATACCAATAAGATCTCCCTCTCTTTTGTAAATACCTATTGACTTATTTTGACCCCTTCACAGCTGACATTTAAAAAAAATTCTATCACTGATATATTCTGCCAACGTTTTTGTTGCTCGTTTATGTTTCGTTATTTTGTTATAGTATTAATTATTAGACAAATTCGGTAATTTAATTGCTCATTAAACTGAAATTACTGCTTAGACGTCTTCGTATAACAATGTGGCGCTTCCCAACTTATTTATTCTATTATATGACAATATGCTAAATGATTCCTGAATCCAATAGCCTTGATTATTTTAAGTATCACTTCATTACCTAGTAGTGATAATATTACAAGTATTCATTTCATTTAATTGTTCACAGAATTGTGAAGATATTTTATTAAATGATACTAATGATGGATTTCTATTGATATTATTAAAAATGATTTTTATCTTTTTCAAGTGCGTATCCACATTTGTTGTATTGATATAAATAGAGCGACACTATCGAATACTGATAAGTCGAACATTATTCTAAAAATGTATTTCCCAACTACTATCACCCTCATTTTTCTAATTTCTCTCCAATTCGTTGTTTCTATACCGCATAGCGTTGGTGAGCATGATATTATACGAGGTGATTGCTCAAAACCTAACGAAAATGATTTAGTATATCGTGATCATGTGGTAAAACATTCCATACCCTTTACGAAAAGGGAAGTAACAGTAAGTGTTCTCTATTATTTCTCTATATTTCAAATATTTTTCTAGTAATTAATTTTTGTATTTAAAATTACTCTATTTTAAAGTCTGCTCTGCAGTTCGTTTTACAAATGAATCTATAAATTAGTGATTTTTAGAAATTCAAATCAAAATTGACGTCCATCCTTTCCGAATATGAATCTATAACAACTAGGTACTCAATCTATAATTGCTAATACAACTTAATCGAGCAAGTAATGTTTTTTTAGATAATAGCTTGGACACCATGTTAAGTCTTACCTCTCATTACGGACGTCCCGTCGTAACTTTATGCGACTTGTTTATTGTTATCAGACGCAGAAGTAGAATTTAAAATAGTTTGTAATTCATTCTGCTACGTTTTTGTTAATACATCAGCATTGTGTCCACCAAGCTTTAAAAAATACCAAAAGCGTTAAAAAATGTGTCCATCAAACAAACAATAACAACTATTTGTTGATGATTAGAGATGCCTCTAGTTTCATCGGCCTACAAAGCAATGAAATTAGCATATTTAATTGCTTTTAATATTTTTTGCTTGTTAATTCCCAACATACAACATTTTATACACATAATTAACCGGCGCAAAATATGATGATTTTTTCCACATCTTCGTTGTACTTAATTTTAAGCCGCAAATAAGCATTGTCTGGAACAGTTGTAATATATGTTGGGGAATTAATCACTCGAACTATTTAACACTACTGAGTTTTTATTAAATATTTGCTATAGTAGCTATACACAATATATTATATAATACTAAAATCTGCATCTATAACACAAGCGTGCTCTATTAAGATGCTGTTACGATTCTCCTTCAATGCTTGGTCAGCGGTATTTTATATATGGTAACTGACCCCGCTCATGTTATTTGTAACACGTACGACCCAGATGTGATTGTTTATAATTATAAACACAGATGATATTGTATATTGCACATAATGACTAGACTTCTATGACACTTATAACAAATTAATAATTTATAAATAACAACCTGTGTAAAGTTATGCATGCACTCATGTGCGATGTGAGAAACGGATAACTGTCGTCAGTAAAGCTAGCACCCCCAATTTTTCAAATTAAAAAAAACTTATGTGTAATTTAGAACTAATTTAGGACTAATCTGTACCCAAAAAATTAGAATTTGTACCCACTTAGTTTTTCTGAGAAATAACTATTTAATGTGGGGGTGCTAGCTTGAGCTCAAGCTAACACCCCCACATTGACAAAATCAAATTTTATTGGAATAAATCTAAAATTTGAATTAAGGACTAATTTGTACCCAAAAGATAATAATTTGTACCCACTCAGTTTTTCTGAAAAACCGTTATTTAAAGTGGGGGTGCTAGTTTAAGCTCAAGCTACAAAATCAAATTTCAACAGCATACCTTTAAACTTTGAATTTAGGACTAATATGTACCCAAAAGCGTTTTTTCATAATTATATTATATTGTTTATAAAAGATGATAGTAAATTATGCCACGTGTTTTATTAATTTTCAAGTGAATCGGTAAAAGATTTGAAATTATCAAAGATAACTAAATATTATTAATTACACACAGTTCTCTCTGTAAAAGGAGTTTTAATGTGGGAGTGCTGGCTTGAACACGTCCACCTTTATAAAATCCAATTTCAACAGCATACCTACCTTTAAACTTTGCATTTAGGACTAATTTGTAACCAAAAGCGTTTTTTCATTATCATATTAAAGATAACTAAATATTATCAATTTTTGAATATAGGACTAATTTGTACCCAAAAAATTAAACTTTGTACCCACACAGTTTTCCCTGTAAAAGGAGTCTTAATGTGGGAGTGCTGGCTTGAATACGTCCACCTTTATAAAATCTAATTTCAACAGGATACCTTTAAATTTTGCATTTAGGACTAATTTGTAACCAAAAGCTTTTTTTCGTTATCATATCATTTTGTTTATTAAAGATGATAGTAAATTAGACCACCTGTTTTATTCATTTCTAAGTGAATCGTTAAAAGATTTGAAATTATCAAAAGTTATTAAATATTAATTTTCGATTATAGGACTTATTTGTATACTCATATTTCTACCCAGCCAAACTACTTTTTACAGGTGTTGAAACAGACATACGTATCAACTGTGACTAATTTGAATTTAATTATTGTAAATTCTATATATAACCCAAATTAATTATTAAATTATCTTCGAGGTTAATGAATAATTTACATCGTTAAATTTATATGTCAATAATAAACTTTTGCTGTATTTCTAATAAATTAAAATATTTGGATATAATTCGGAATGCTTAAACAAATTTAAAAACAGTGGTTAGTTGTTTGAACCAATAGAGAATTATTATGAATCATAAATAGGAGCAGTAGATCAAAGACGCATATCATCTAAAAAACAAAAAATATCACCTTTCGGTATTTGCGAGAGTAACAAAAAAATGTTTTTAAATTGTTTGTCCACCAGAAAGGAAAGTCTGACGTGATATCATTGCACATCTTTACTAAGCCGCGAAGCAGTCAAAAAAGTGACGACACCAGAGTATGATCATTATTTAACTGCTTTGAACTATTTACGCAATATTACGCACGTGCACTAGGGAATTTTTTTGTCTCGTCAAAGGATCGCCGCGGTTATCACAAAAGATCTCACGGAAAATAAAAATAAGAGTTATGGTATCTATATCAAATATGGAATTATATTAATATAGTATTTTATTAGAGACAAAACAATACATAAAATATTAAAACAAAAATTTCTGGGAAGTACCTGGTTAGGTAAGTGCCATGTTTCATAAAACACTTTATCTGTAGTGATCCCTTAAAAGACATTAAAGACAAAAGGACACTAACTTAGAAATAATAATAATATTTAATTTAATATTAATTATAGTATTTAAGGAGCATAGGCCGGCCATAGTCAATGTCATTTACCAAGGAAAGATTGTTTTTGTTATTTTATAAACAGACATGTATAGTTTACAGACGGAGGTCGAATGTGTAGAAAAACACAACTATGTTTCCTATATAATGGGTGTGAACGAACCAGGATGATATTATGATTGTTATTAATACTTTGAATAAGTCGTTTTGATATTTATAGTAATTTTAAATGTATTAAACTTGAACCCAGTGATTTTATAAATGTGTTATTGTTTATTCTGTTCCCGAACACAGGTTGCTGGGTAAGTGGTTTCCACCATAATAATATGCCTTTATGGTAACCGTCGAGTATACGAGGGACCCTTACTAAGTAACCACCACATATCTAAGAGTTTGTCTAGTTTTCCATCCATTTTGAACTTTAATCAGGATGAATGCTGTGAGGTGAAGCACATTAAAAAGCCTTTTTTAGGGAAAGCAGTGTGGATACAAATTGGTCCTATATTCGAAAATTGATAATATTTAGTAGCTTTAGGTAATTTCACATTTTTTAACGATTTACTTGGAAATGAATAAAACACGTGGTCTAATTTACTATCATCTTTAATAAACAAAATGATATGATAATGAAAAAACGCTTTTGGGTACAAATTAGTCCTAAATTAAAAGCTTAAAGGTAAACTGTTAAAATTTGATTTTGTAAAAGCTAGCACCCCCACTTTAAATAGGGGATTTTCAGAAAAACTGAGTGGGTACAAATTATGATCTTTTGGGTAAAAATTAGTCCTTAATTCAAATTTTAGATTCATGCCAATAACATTTGATTTTGTCAATATGGGGGTGTTAGCTTGAGATCAAGCTAGCACCCCCCTTTAAATAGTGATTTTTTAAAAAAACTAAGTGGGTACCAATTCTAATTTTTTGGGTACAAATTAGTCCTAAATTAGTTCTAAATTACACATAGGTTTTTTTTTAAGTTGAAAAAGTGGAGGGAGCTAGCTTTACTGACGTGGATAACTGAGCTCGTCTCGTAGCACGGAAATTGTGACACTGGTCGACAGGAGAATGGCGTGTGACGAATGTAATCGAAGCTGACAGAACTACACTACAAATAGGCTCGTTACAGACTGTGCTCCGTGATAATTTAGGTTCTTTGCTTATAGTTCTGCGTAAAGTAACTTTGATATAATCGTTATAATAAATAATAAGAATAATGAACTGATTACATGCGATTTTCTTTCTGTTTACTTGGTACCTATGTGAGAGTTGGCACGTGCCCTTGAACCCTTTAGTGCTGGCCGCCACTGAAGATGATTGAATTTCAGATCTTTGTTTTTTATCAATAAGTCGATAACCAAGAACAAAACGCACAAAATTTTTAGTCTTAAAAATCTAATTAGCTACAGTCCCCCAATTCATATTTGAAAAGAACGGGAATCAATTGTGAATTTTGTGAATGGTAGTCAAACCAGTATCGGTAATTATTATCACGGTCGTCGTTTAGAATAAACTCTTGCTTCAGTCTCACATAAAGTAGAAATACTAAGATGGTCGCAATAGAAAATCATCGATTATGAATTTTTATCATGTAAGAAATGTGACACTATATAATCTGTAAAAATGTTTCTTTTCTAGGTACAATATCATGGGGACTTAAATATTTATTGTATTTCGGCTACATCGGATTCAACTGATTCAACTGCTGAAATTACGGATGGGGGAGTCGATCATAATTATGTTACTATGGAAATTAAATCTGGCAGAGGTCATTCCTTGGACTACTACGTGTATATTTATGCTAGATAAATATTTTCCACTATATAATCAACATAATTTCTTTGTGTAAAGAACTGATTTAAAAAAAAAAGAATTGTTACTAAAGAATATAAATGGGTTTTTATTCACTCTAAACCTCCTTCAATCAGCGGCATGGGGTTGCACCACTCCCCCCCCCCCCCCTCCGATATTTACAATAGCTCCAAAAATGTCATAAGCCCACTGGTCAATATGAAGTGACTGATACAGGATTTGCGCATGATACAATAAAATAGAAAATATGATTTCGCGCATGCTGGCTCTGGCGTCACGCCGAGAGTGAACGCCTTGAATTAGTTTGCAGTTACATTATTGGATATGTTTATGTCGGTTAATTTTACATTTTTATTGTTAAAAATTAGCAAAAATGAGATGTGTAGTGTATGGTTGTGTTTCAGACAATCACGTAAAAGGCTTTGCACACGATGTCAGCTTTTTTACCTTTCCAAAAGAGAAAAAAATGATACGGGAGTGGATCCGTTTGTCTAAACGCGAAGATGAATTTAATACCATAGAATATTAGACCATATAATTATGCTGAAATTGAAAAAAAAGTCACTAGCTCTTCTTGATAATCGTAGAGATATGTTGGGGGCTATATTTATATTTAAACTCCTAAATGGGCAGGTTGATTGTGCGGATCTTTTGAGTCATATGGGGATTAGCATTCCTTGTCAGGATCTTCGCCATCAAGTTACCTTTCATGTGCCCTTTCATAGAACAACATATGGTGCTATGAGTCCTATAAATAGATATCTGTGCTTTTTGAATAGCTTTAATTTTGATAATTTCAATACGTTTTTGGGCCAGTTCAAATATTGCTTAGGGCTGTGATTTGTTGTATTCTTCATTTTTTTTTATTTACATAAGTATTGTTTATTACCTGTAGCTACATGGAAAGTGTTATGTATTTCAAATTAATTGGTTATGCTGTATCAGTCTTTATACCTGTCCTTATTGTATTATTTATTGTTGTATAACAGTTAGAGGGGTTTTCCCGTAATAAATAAATAAATAAATCTTTTCTTAAATCCAAGTTGACAAATAATATTTTCAAATCTTAATTTGATATTTTGTTATTACCAATAACAATTTTATTATTTTGAAGAATGCTCCACAGTACCTGAGTTGTAGTTTATTGTTGTTCTGTAGTATACTTATTTTGGAATAAACAACCGATTAAGTATTAAAATCTGCTAATTGTTTTATTCCTTATATTTATTTACAAATTTAAATGTTTATAAAATCATGTCAAAAAATCCAAAAAGTATAATAATATGTTTTTTTTGTATCAGTACAGTAATTAATTACTTTACGAAGTGAGCAAACAGATTTCAATCAGATGTTAGAATTATTCTTTTGCTCTGGTAGGCTCTCCGATTCCATATAACACTTTTACATGAATTCTCTTTGTCTTTATAATACCAATAATATCTCATTCAAACTGAACCATCCTCATTTTCCTTCAAAATGCATTAGCAACGCATCATACGCAAGTTCTATTACATCAAATGCATTAGCCCGCGCTCACAGTTTTAAATTGTACTCTGCGTAACGTCATGCGCGCGGCGAACGATATTTCGAACGGCTAAAGATCTATTTTGTTATATCATGGGATTTGCGCAATGTTATGACCGTAGTGACACGATGACTGACGATGTAATTAGAATCTCGTAACGAGACGACTGTCTGGGCCTCTATTCTTGACGGCAATAGAATAGAACAACCGATAGAAAGTAGGGGTGGGTGATTCTACTGTCAAAGCTGAAACGGTATTCTCGAAATCCTGTTCTCTTATGAGGCGATAGAAGTGTTGCTTCCCGAGAGAAAACTTACTTCTATTACTGTTTTTGAGTGAACCGACAAAATAGTAAGAGAACTGTGTTTGTATTTACTGTTTGTGAATAAGGAAACGTGGCGTACAGTAAACAGATAGAGGTGTAGAGTTTGTTTTGAGTATTGTTGAATATATTAATCAACACAACATAGACAAATTTAGTTTTTGTCTTTTTTCTTCTATGCAACACAATAGGTATTTATGAACTGAGACAATTGGCAACTTTTTAATTTTCAAAATCAGTTAAATTTGAGACGAGAATGAAAACGAATACCACAGTGCACAAACCACAAATAACACTTGCTACTGCCTGCTGATAGTACCCTCAATTGTCAAAAATTCTTTATACTTTTCTAGGTAGAGAGTGAAAGCCTTTGATATTTCTTCTGTACTCTAACATGCTCTCTTTTTCTTTTTTAAAATAATTTTTAGTAAGTATGTGTTGAAACAGATCCAACATTTTTGTCTCAATATCAATGTCTTTGTCCTTATTGATTTTAGTTAATTCTGTAATTTTCATTTTTGCATTAAACAATTCCCCCTCCTTTTCTTCCAATTTTTCTTTTAATTATAAGTTTTCTACAACTAACTCATCATCTTCCGTTTTAAGATGTATTCATCTCATTATTTACTTTTACTAGAGACATCAGACAAATCTATGTTTACTCTACTTATTTCTTTACATTATTGCAAATGTATCTCTAATACATCTTTAATGATTGCATTGTGTATTTTCACAGCCATTCCTCTATCAGTTCTTTCAGATTCTTTTGAACATGATAATGAATAAAAAAAACTCAAGGCCAACAAAACTTACCACCATCCTTTAATTTCAATTTTGGCTTAGTTTCCATCATTAAAGAATACATACATAATCCATAATTTTTGTAAGTTTTCCTGTTTGGGAAAGGTAAAAAATATTATTTGATCCAGAACAATGGGTATGTAACGTGAATTTCGTTCAACACTCGTAATATTTCTCGTCGATGAAAGAGTAACGTAAATTTCGTTTACCCCTCGTAACATCGAATAATAGTTCTTGTCGATGGTTGTCGAATTTTAAGTTTTCGGATGAGTTCGTTTTCATTAGGATATTTAAGCCAATGCGCGCTGAGGTTCTGCCCCCAGTAGTGCCAGTCCATCGCCTGAGGAAGGTGATACAGCAAGAGCGAGTCACTGATTCAAACCTGTTCACCGCGATTTCGCCGGCAACGTGGACGCCTCCATCAGAAGACAACCAACCCCATGTTCTGCCGAACTTTTTAGTTCGACAGTTCATTCAACACACTTGGAAGTGCAAATTGTTTCTTTCGAAACAACTTTTATTTATGGAAATAATAAACAGCGTTTAATCTTGTTTTACTTTTAGCCAAAATATACTAGCAAACCACACCATCCGAAGAGGGAAGGACATTAGCGACTAGCCAACAAATAAGTTA
Organism: Galeruca laticollis; assembly: GCA_963921935.1. Classification (NCBI taxonomy): domain Eukaryota; kingdom Metazoa; phylum Arthropoda; class Insecta; order Coleoptera; family Chrysomelidae; genus Galeruca; species Galeruca laticollis. The sequence goes on from OY998176.1 coordinate 239,906,170, forward strand.
ACAAATAAGCAAGCGACACCATCCAAAGAGGGAAGGACACTTAGCACCCAGGTAATATAAAAACTCCTGAAGGCTAATAAGTCAGGAAACCTTTAACAACAACTTGCTGAACGCCCTCAGTGGCTTCTCGATTCACACACCAGTCTCGATGCTTACACTCCTCCGAAACCGAAAACATCCAACCTCTGCGAGAAAGAATTCCCTCTTCTCCCACCAGTTACTTCCAGCACCACCTCACACGCTTCCAACAAAACCCACCACTCCTCAACACCTTCCCCTCAGAACCCACCAAACACAATACCACGCTACCTACAAAACACAGACTTCACAACACCACGCTACCAACGAAACACAGACTATAACCCACAAACCCCATACACATCCTCAAGAAGGTCTTACGCTTCCTCCGTAAGATCCCAATCCCCAACGCCTACACTCACACGACAACCAACTGCCTCCGACGAGGATGGCTTCACCCTCGTCGGTAAAACCAAAACCCGACCACCAACACCCACACCCACCAACATTCCTGCACCAACTCACACCATCAACGACACACCAATCCAAACCCTGAACCTCCGAAGCCTCCCAACCCAATACGCCACTCAAAAAGCCCTTTTCACCCTACTCAACACCTTCGAACTCCTACACGGCCACGTCCTCTTTCTCAAGGTAAATTTCAACCGCACCGCCCTTCTCAAAACGTCCTCCCCAAAGTCAGTCTCAACTATTCTGAGACAAATCCATAACTCCACTGGTGACAAAAACATCATCATCAACGTTCTTAACTCAACAGAACGTCCACCACGTCCAGCCAACAAAACCCTCATACCCACCTACTCGTTTGTCTGCAGGAATATAGACACCACTGTCAGCCCCGAAGAATTTGAAGAAATTCTTCACAATAAACAAATCCCCTTTCTCAAAACTTGGCGAATCGTGGCCAAAGCCACCAACAAACCCACTTCGATGCTTCGCATCGTTACCACCTCCGAAGCCCACTACCACCAGGCCCTAACCTCCGGCCTCTCTTTTCACGGCCTTCCACATCGATGCGAGCCATCGAACACAAATCCACTCCCCCCAGTGCCCAAATATTGCAGTCGATGCACCCAAACCGGACACTCCTCCGAATCTTGTCGGTCTAAACCGATATGCCCCTCTTGCGGCCAAACAGGCCACCGAACCGAAAATTGCCCCAAGTCCGGCACTCCTAAATGTACCAATTGCGGTGGTCCACACCCCGCTTTCCACCCTCGCTGCCCCCACAGGCTATCGACACCTAAAACCCCCCAAGAGACCGCACCAGTCACCCTCGAAAAGCCACCCACACCTTACGACCTCTCAACCGACTCTAAAATCCTCATCGAAATACTCACCGTCACACTCATGAATGCCATCCCCAACTCGAGAGATGTCATAGCCGAAACACTTCGCCACTTAATTCCTTCCATTTATCGACACAACTGCTCTATAACAAATATAGGCAGGCGTGCTCACTTTGCTTTCACTCCCATCAGGAGTGAAAGCGATCCAAATTGATCCGCGAGCCCCATCCACCCCGTCGGTGCTGCAGGTTTTTCACGTTTTTTCCTGTAGCATAGTGAATTTATTCGCTAGCCAAATGGGCCGACGTACGACGTAGTTTTTGGATTTAAAGATTGTTATTCGTACCAGCTCACTCATTACAATATTAAACAACCATCTCAAAATCTTAAATTTCAATACTTTAATAAACAAATAGAAAATTTACTCGATATACAAAAACTTTTGATTTTTTCAGAATTTCATATTCAAGGTTCCACACCACACATAAACACACCTTTTAACAATTCCTCACCTCGAACTCGAGAAAAGCCAGTCGCCACCGCCCGACTTCATCCACACATCTTTCAACGTCTCCTAGTCACTTTTCCAACAAATTTCAACAAACTCAAATCCCAAAAAATTCTCATAATTCCAATATCTGTCCACGCTTCTAGTAACTTTCATGACGCAGGAGACACAAAATCCCCAAAAATTATATCTTCACTTTCCAACAACACCATCTCCCAGCCCGCTTCTATTAACTATCCGCAACGCAACGTGGTTCGTCTTATTCATTTTCGACCTTTTCCAGACACTATTAAAACCCCCGTTCCCTCATCTCAAAACCACGTTCGCTTAAAAATCACCCAATTTCGACGCTGATTGTTTTCGCTTCTCCCTCCGGTTGATTTCTGGCAAACACACACAACCCACCCACAAAAACAAATACAACTTCAATTTTCTATACACCTTTTTTCTCAAACTTCCTAGACACTTTTTCTAAAACTGAATTTTCAGCCCTACCCAAATCTCAAGCCAAGTCAATACGCGCACACAAACCACCCACAAAAACACCCCCAACCAGCCCTGAAGAGGAAACAAATCCTATAACAGGGCCTACCCCCAAACAAAAATACATCCAAATAAAAAACACTACAAGTCCAAACTTCAAAAATCCACGAACATCTCTCTCTCTCTCTCTTGAGGTTCTGCCCTTAATTCATCAACGAAATATACTTATTGTTGAGTTCTGTCATCCTACCGTATCGAAGTGCATTCATACGGAAGGTAAGTGTTTTCGCTTAAAATGTATAATATTTCTCCGCTAATCCTTTCTTACATGGTACTTAATAGTTTCAAATTAATTTTCTTTGAAACCTTCAGTACCAGATATATATTATGTCGATTTCGTTTTTGTTATATATATTTTGTTCTGGTTCTTTATCCTTTTTTTTATAACAATGGAATTTTACGATGAAGAAATGTTAAATTAAAACTAAACGAAATAGTAACTTTTCTTATGATTCTTATTGTGCTTTTATTTCTAAAATCTCTATTAAAATATTGATACAGGAAACATGAACCATGTGTTCTGGTTTTTATATCAATGGAATTCTACGTTGAAAAGCCATTAAAATAAAATTAAATGAATTAGTAACTTTTCGTATGATTTTTATTGTGCTTTTTATTTCTAAAATAAATAAATTTTCTTAAAATATTGTAAAATACAGGATATATCAACCACGTTGTTTATATATCAATTCATAATTTTGTACTTATGTTACTTGTACCTACTGTAATTTCAATCTCCAGATATCCTGCATTTTACTGAATTCAAGAACTATATCTGATTCAAGTGTCTTTTCTAGCACTTTTTCTTACCGGCCTAAAATTTATCTTACCGGCCTAATCCTTCGTATCGACTTAAGTCTTTTCACCTGAAATTCTACCAGTTGAATTCTACCGGCTGGGACCACAGCTCTATTCAAACCGATTTGGCTTGACTTGACGCAGCCAGCTGATTAGTTCCCGATTCCTTTGAATGTCATCAAAATCATCGTTGGAAAATAAGAAAAACAAGGAAAGTACTAACGTCCACAATCATAAAAACTATAGATTATTTCCAACTACTGTTAACTTAATAGTTTGTACCACATGTAAATTAATAGCATCTGTGTAAATTTTTAATTCATGTTAATTTTCCTTCAGAATCTAATTTCTTTTATATAACATTTTGAAATTTTAATTTACTTTCAGTTTCTAGTTTTTTTTATTTAAAAATAATAAATCAAGTTGTAAAATTTAATAACATTTTTAAACTTCAATTTTCATTCAACATATAATTTTTTTATTTAATAAAACTACTTGTAAATATTAAATAACATAGTTCATTTTTTATAACCTTCCAACTTCTTGTTTTGTTGACTGGGATTAGTTGATGTGATGTAACTTATAGACTAGTAGGACTCAGGGTGGCGCCCACTTATCTTTCCGTCTCGTAACGTAAGAATAAGTAGGATTGCCCGAGAACTGGTAAGACCTAGGGGACAAAACCGGGTACCAGTACAAAAACTGACTACTTCTTCTGCTATGTTAGAGTAGCAAACGTTTGCTACAGATAGAAATATTCTCAAATGACTTAAGGTTGATATCCCAATGTCAATTTTTATAAATATTCTTAAATTTTTTATTTTTTTTATTTCTAAGAAAATATTGCAAAATACCCGGTTTTGTCCAACCGGTATGATAAAACCGGGTAGTAACCATGTAAAAAGACTGATAGGCAGAAAATAAAATATTTATTGAAAATATGTGAACAAAAATCGAGAATCTATGAACAGAAGTCGCAAATAAAAACTTCATCTAAATCATCATAGGCACTACAGGCTTCATGAGCCCATTTGTTGCAAGACACACATTTTATCCAGCCTTCCTTTGCCTTAGAGTTTGAATATAATTCATTGCAATACAGACACGCATCGTCATTATCATCTTCTTCCTCCGAACTATCAGAATCTGCAATCTTTAATTTCGGAACCAATTTTGTTTTTGGTGCAGCCTTTTTTACCACATTTTTCCTTTTTTGTCCGGTTCATTTAGCTTTAATTTTTTTACGACTGGAGATTTTTTCAAATTTGCCTCTAACTCAGACTCATAAGGAGATGATGTTATTACAGCAGCCTTTCCTGTTCTCCTGTTATCGTTGGATGGCTTCCTTGTTGTCTTAGGGATCGGAAAAACCTCTTTTGGAGAGACTGAAAAATCACATATTGGTTTTGGTAATGTTGCTTGTAAACTATCAGATTTAGTGGTGGCTTGCTTAGAAGATGAAGAGATGTTAGTATGATTTGCAGTGTGAGAGTTTATGGAGCTACAGCTTGGATGGGGAGAATCGATACGGCTAGAGCTTGGTTGGGGAGAATCGATACGGCTACAGCTTGGTTGGGGAGAATCGATAGGTGGAGGTAACGGAGCTAATAATTGTATAGCTGTCAGCTTTGTAGTTGAAGTAGAATCTTTATCGAGTTCTTTGCCTAAATCCTTGTTCAAATTGGGTGCCATAGATTCATCTTCTTGTATATTTAGTTCTCGCTCTGTAGTTTCTGAGGGAGCAAACATCCACTCAGGAAAAACTTCAGGATTAAGCGGATAAATTCCAGACTTCCTGAAACCATTTATTGCAGTTTTCATAACTGCCGATTTAACAAAAGCCTCACCAAAGAGTTCTCCCACTTCATAAAATGTAACACGTCTTCTAGGATGCTGGCGCATCCATTTTCTTACTTCTTCTCCATAATATGTGTTCAAGGGAGCTATAAATGACACGTCAAGTGGTTGTAACCGGTGCGTAGTATGCGGTGGAAAGCATATGATAATAACGTGATTTTCTCTGGCTAGATTTATCAACTCCAGGCTTTTTGTATGGGTCGCGTGTCCATCAAAAAGCAATAGAACAGGATTTTCTGGTGTCGGGTGAGTAAACTCGATGAACTTTTTAAACCACTTAATAAAAATATATGTTTGGATCCATCCACTTGGGTGGAACTCAGCAAATGTTCCAGGAGGAGCGTGGTCTAGAAGCTGCGCATTTGGAAGCTTTCTAGGAAAAATCAGCATTGTACGCATATAGGAACCACTTGCGCTCATACAGATTTCGGCGGTAACCAAGATTCCTCTTTCAGCGGAAACCAGAGCACCAATTTGTCGTTTTCCTCTCATAGAAATAACTTTAGATTGCTTGTTGGGGACAGTTGTAATTCCCGTTTCATCAACATTCCATATCCGCTCAGGAGGAAACTTGTGTTGGTTATAAACTTGTGTTAACAGAGTGAAAACCTTCCCTACTGCTTCTCGGTTAAATCCTATAGCTCGTCCAATTGAAGTAGCTTCTGGAGTCCTTAATCGAAGATTTGGATGCCGTGACAAAAACGAATAAATCCAACATTTACCAGCCATTTTCTTTTCTGTATTAAAATTGTGGTTGATGTTTTTCTGCACGGCTAGTTCGTAAGCAAGAATGCTTAGTTCAGATAAAGTAAATCCGAATAGTCTGCTTTCCATTTGTAAGATATGCGAAGCTAGCTCATCCTCTTGGGCAGCGCTAAATACAGGCTTGTACCGACCCAGACCTAAAATTATTTTTATTTTAAATAAGAAAACAGAAATAAATTAAAGGTAATTCCTACCTTTCTTACTAGCTTCTTCAACAGAGTTACCATTTCTTACTTTTTTCACACGATCTTCTAAAGTGGATTGACGAACATTAAAACTTTGAAAGACTCTTTTGTATCCCATCCTATGTTCTAGCACTTCAACTATTGCATTTTGCATGCTTTCTTGATCCCTTGACTGACGAGTAGTTTTTCTTTTATAATGCGACATGTTGTAGTTAACTAAAAGCAAAAGAGCAGCTGTAGAAACTGGAAGTAACAAAAGTTCTGATAAAATCGGGTACCCGGTTTTGTCGATTTTCGGACTACCCGGTTTTGTCCTACTCGTAAACAAGACATTAAATATTATTTAAATTTTTAGGTTAAAAAAGATATTCAAAATTTTTGGCCAAATTAAAGGTAATATATTAGATAACATGTATTAAATTTTGAAACGGTCATTAGTTATTCAGTAGAGGGAAAAAAACTATAAATTTACCTTAAAAATCGAGTTGGCGATTGTTGACGGTTTAGGGACACTAATTTTAACATTGTCTGATAGATGGCAGCAGTTAGTTAGATGAATTAAGGGGTACCCGGTTTTATCAACCTACCCGGTTTTGTCAAACTCTCCCCTACTCGTTGGGTCTCTACTAGTATATAACCCACGCCTGAGTAGCTCTTCGACGTTGCAGGGACTTGGAAAATGGATGGATGACTGGCGAGACTTTCTACGAGTTTTTTGCTAACGTTATTTATCCCTGGGTTGTGGCGGCCGATATAAAATTTTCTGTAATACTGTAATGTTTTCTTATTTATTTATAAGTTTTCATTACGACGGGTAGGATGGATTTATACACACGGTATCTCTACTCAATTTATGTATTCACTAAACTATGCACTAATTTATATTATATACACAGTATATTCACTTAGATTATTTACTTGTTTACTGTTTATGTCACGAGATCAAATTATAAACTAACTTCTCCCACTGGTCGGTATTCTTTATATGTAAGTGCCCTTTTTTTCAGAACCTTCTAGTTTTACGGCTCACAAAAGCAATCACCTTCCTAGAATTTTCTAGATAAGACTGGTCACAAAGACAATGTACCTCACTGGAAATGTCTAGATAGAAATATTCACAAAAAATAATGATAAACCGTTCGAAGAAATACCTGCGCATTCGCCAAAATTTTAACTTTCATACATGGCTTAGGGAGAGTCGGATTTAGTGACTACACCAGTGTGCGATTTCGTAACATTACCCCCTCCTTAAAAGAAAGCTCCTCCAGGATCTTCTGTGTAGCCGTAACTGGATGTTTAAGTCGGCAACTGGACCCATATCTGTACTTTCCGGTCGTATGGAAATAACAGAGCACACGGGTACCGATAACGAGAGGTACAGCTGCAAATTAATATGTGGACACCGGTATCTTGGAAGATCACCTCTATCACATTCCTGATGACTCGCCAATCCAACTGGATGCTCTTTATCCTGGGCATTGCTAGTTTCTCCACGTGGGATTCCAGCACATGATCTCGAAGGTTTCGTAGCGCTTCCCACACATTCCGGTAGGTGGATCGATCTGTAAATTCGTTTGTAGTTATCAGGTAGAAGACGCATTGTGTTTGAGTCTCAGGGGCTGGCATTTGATCTTAAAGTTTATCTAATTGTCCAAACTTCTTTCGAAAGTCGGTTGCCAACCCTCCTGCGTGTTTGTTACTGGCGGAGATGTTATGTGTCAGTGAGTACTCTAGCTTTACCGGTACCTCCATATGCGCCCATAAATTCTTCGAAGACTGGTCAGTTTCTTGTTGTAGATGGTTCACCCCTTCCTCTTTGTCATGGTCTCCTTCGAATGGCGCTAGTCGGTTTTGGTGGACTACTCTCGGTTTTCCGTTGGTTGCTTATACGATAGATGATGTCGTTGATCCTCTTCTTGATTAAGTATGGACCTTCCCATGTGGGGCTGAGTAATCATACTTTGTCCCCTTCTTTGAAACTGCCTTCTGTGGCAACTTGAAAATTCGTTCGTACCAATTCGTGCACATTGTCTATCCTTCTTCTCAATTGGATCACGTAATCTTCTCCTGCTAGATCTTCGCCAGGCCGACAGCCAAACTTCAGATCACAAGGAAGCATAATTTCACGTCCAAATAGAATTTTCGCAGGTGCGTCACCCGTGGACTCATTTATTGCAGATCTATAAGCCAACGCAAATAGAGATACATACTGGTCCCAATCTCTCTGGTGGCTGGAAAGTACGTTGGACAGGTATTTTCCAATGTCCCTGTTCATTCTTTCGACCATTCCATCTGATTGTGAATGTAACGCTGTTGTCATGGTCTTCTTTATTCCCCGCTTGTCACAAATTTCTTGGAATACCTGGCTCTCGAAATTTCTTCCTTGATTACTGTGGACTTCCAATGGTACACCATATCGGCTGATAAACTCTTTCACCAGTACATCCGCGACAGCTGTGGCCTCTTAATTCGGGATTGCATAAATTTCCACCCACTTTGTGAAATAATCCATTACTATCAGGATGTATTTACCACCATTTTCTGTCTAGCGATGTCCAAAACAATCCTTTCGAAAGGGCTTCCAACATTATATTATTTCATAGGTGCCTTTCTCTTGCGATGTGGTCCATTACTTGTAACACAAGTAGTACATTTCTTACACCATTCATTCACATCGTCGAAGCTGTTCATCCAATAAAACCTTTCACGGCCTCGCTGAAGGGTTTTCTTCACTCCCAAATGACCTCCCGATCGACTGTCGTGTAACTTCTTCAGTACCTCAGTTACTCTCGTTGACGGGATAACTAGCTGTCTCCTCATCTCGGAACCATTATCGTTTCCAAGGACTCTTTTCAACAGCCCTTCTTCCAGGACAAGAGAGTCCCATTGAGCCCAATACGTCTTGAGTGTTGGTGAAAAAATCTTCACACTTCTTGCCATGTAGGTCGTCCTTCCATTGCCGAATCTTCTTTAGGTGAGGATAATTCTCCTGATCTTCTTTGATCCCGGTTGGTGACCATTCTTCGTTGACTTCGGTGACTCACACCAGCTCGATGTTCGATGTTGAAATCGTACTCTTGAAGTCGTTCAATCCATCTAGCGATCTGACCGTCGGGATTCTTGAACTGCATCAACCACTTGAGTGCTGCATGATCAGTTCGGATTAAGAACTTCCTAGCATAGAGATCCTGGCAAAAGTGTTCCACGGACTTCACTACCGCCGAAAATTCCCTTCTTGTGACGCAGTAGTTTCGTTCTGGTATGTAGAGGACTTTTCTGAAATATCCCAGCACTCTTCCTTGTCCTCCCTGGATCTGTGAGAGCACTCCTCCAATTCCTACGTTGCTTGCATCAGTGTCAACAATAAAGTCTCCCTCTGGTTATGGATATCCTAATATCGGCGCCGTCGTCAAATGCCTCTTCAAGGTTTCAAGAGCCGTTTGACAGTCTTCGTCCCATTGGAAAGCTCTTGTTTCTTCAGTGAGTCGAGTAAGGAGCTTGGCAATATCTCCAAACTTCCTGATAAATCTTCTATAGTATGTGCAAAGTCCAAGGAAGCTCCTCATTCGATGTTTGTCGGTTGGTTGCGGTCATTGCTGAATCCACCGCCACTTCTTCATTGCTCACTACATAACCTATATGGTTGACTTGGTTTTGAAATAGCTGACATTTCTTCGTGCTTAACATAAGCTGGGCAGCTTGGAGTCGGTTAAATACATCTTCCAAATTCTTTAGGTGCTCGTCAAATGTCTTCCCCATTACTACGATGTCGTCCAAATAGACCAGGCATGTCTTCCAAGACAACCCTCTCAAGACATTTTCCATGAGTCGTTCAAATGTTGCGGGCGCATTACAGAGCCCGAATGGCATGACGTTGAATTGCCATTATCCAGATCCGGTGGTAAAAGCAGTCTTCTCTTTGTCTTCTGGGTCCATTTCTACTTGCCAATATCCAGACATCAGGTCCAAGGTGGAAAACAGTTTTCTGCCGTCCAAAGTATCCAACGTATCGGCGAATCGAGGCAGAGGATAGCTGTCTTTCTTCGTCACGCTGTTTAGCTGGCGATAATCCACGCAGAATCTGGTAGTTCCATCCTTTTTCTTGACGAGCACTACTGGAGACACCCATGGACTAGTAGATGGTTCTATTACTTTTTCTTCTGCCATCTCTCGAGTTATTCTTTTAGCTTCCTCTCTTTTCGGTTGAGATAGTCTTCGAGCTGATTGCCTAGTTGGCTTGGCGTTATTTCTTGACGAGCACTACTGGAGACAACCATCGACTAGTAGATGGTTCTATTACTTTTTCTTCTGCCATCTATCGAGTTATTCTTTTAGCTTCCTCTCTTTTCGCTTGTGATAATCTTCGAGCTGATTGCCTAGTTGGCTTGGCATTATTACCAGTATCGATTTTGTGTTTGACGGCTAATTTTCTACCAGTCTTCCCTCCTTTTGGTACAAATAGGTCTCGATACTGCAAGAGAAATCCTCTCATTTTCTCTTTCTCAGCTTGATTCAACGATTGACCAGCTACTGATATCATTTGTTCGAATCTGGCATTGGAATTGTCAGTTGCCGTTGTTTGGCAAACTATAGACGTCACTGGTACGCAGGATCGAATCCTGGTTTTTTTCTTGATGGTAATTGAGTAATCGTTCACGTTTATTACACATACTGGGATCTCCTTCGCCGACGTAACCAATCCTTTTCCAATTAGTACTCCTTTGCCAACCTCTTCGTCGTGGTTCCTTGGCTCCATCATAACCGGTGTATCTTCCTTCATGATTCCCTGTAGCCGAACTACTATCATGGTTTCGCTTCGTGCAAGTAGAACGGTATCTTCCTGTACAGCTACCAACACCGTGCTGCCTTCATATGGATGAAGGAATACCTCCTCGGAACCCACTTTAATTGTTCTGTTTCTAAAGTCCAATTGGAAACCATGAAGATTCATTACGTCCATTCCTAGAATCACGTCTTCTTCAATGTCAGTTACGATTACCGTATGCATGAACTTTTCTGCGCCAATTCCCAATTGGTTTTGTGTCTCTCCTTGAACGTTGGCACTCTCACCTGTAGCGGTCCGCAGTCGGAGTCTCGTTGTTTAAAGCTTCTTCTTGGAGTTTATTATCTCTGGTCGTATAATGGTTCTAGTTGCTCCAGTGTCTACCAGCAGAGTATATCTCTTGCCATTTACTTCACCATCTACATATACACTGTCGTTGCGACATCCGACAGAAGCTATCAGTATGAGAGGCTCTTTGGAACGATCATGGGTCGGTGGTGCGCTCTCGTAACAGGCCCTTTCTAGTTTTCCTGTGACTGGGGTTCTTGGTTTACAGGAGTCCTGGGGCGCTTACATGAACTGCGTACATGCCCTAGCTCGCCACAATTCCAGCATCTGATCTTTCTCGGCTTCTTGTCCATCATACTTTTTATTAAACTGACGAACTGTTCAAATATGTCTTCGTCACCTTCTTCTTGAATGTTCCTAATTTTGTTATATCCCGAAGCCTTCGTTGCTGCTTCATATTCAAGAGCAGCTCTCAATGCGTCGACTAATGTTTTCGGATGGGCTAAACAGCATATCGGGGTCACGTAAGCTATAAATAAAGGCCTGGATGCCCAGACATTCCATCATGTTCTCTGGTGCTGACGGATAAGCAAATCGAACTAATCGGGCAATGTCCACTTCGTATTCTTGAAGAGATTCATCACGTTTCTGCCCTCGGTTCTTCAGCTGAGATTGGTGCAAATGCTCTAGATGTTCATGACCATATCGCATGTCCAGCCTCTACTTCAGCTGCTCGAAGTCATCCGTTTCTTCCAAAGGTATCGTCTGAAGTACATCTAAGGCATCTCCGCGAAGCGCGATGGTTAAGTTCACTGCCTTCTCCTTATCGGACCAATTATTCACTCTAGCGGCTGCTTCAAACTGTTTAACATAATTGGTGCACGACATTTTTCCATCGAACGTTGGGGCCTTGACTCGGACAAAACTACCAATGTCTTCTAACTTAGGGAGTGGTTCTGGCTTGAAAGGTTTTGTTTGCTCGGTCTTCTTTTCTTCAGCTGACGTGTCTTGAGTTCTTGAATCTGTCATCTTTCTTTCTAACTCCTTGATTTTCTCGTCCATCTGGTTTTCCATCATTGACATCTTATTCTTAATATCCGATTTTAGTGACGAAATTTTATTTTCGACGCCAGCGGCAATGTCGTTTTTCATTGATAAGATATCGGCAGAAATATCGTTCTTCATGGCTGAAATCTTCTCGTCCATACTAGTAGACATCTTGTCCATGTTAGCAGAAATATCGGTTTTGATATTAGTTGAAATCTTCCCTTACATAGCAGAAATGTCGTTCTTCATATCAGAAATTAACGAGATTAAGGTGGAAGTCTCGTCCTTGAATAAGAATGTTTCTGGATCAAAGACCGTCATTTTCCAGTGCCACTTTAAGTCTTTCTACTAATTCACTTTTCTTACCGGACATTTCCAACTCACGATTTTCCAATTCTGCCTTTAGCTCTGTCACTTTCAGCTCACTTAGTCTCTTAGTCATTTTTACGTAGCAATTTATTTATATTATCCCACTTCTGGCACCAATGTAATGTTTTTCTTATTTATTTATACAGTAAACGGGTGGGATAAATTTTAAACACACGGTATGGCTACTTACTAATTTATTTAAACACTAAACTACTCACTAACACTTGATTTATATATACTTAACTAGTCACTTATTATATACACAGTATATTCACTTAAACTAATTTGTATAAACAGTTCACTAATTTATATTCACTTCTCACGATGTCAAATTATCAACTCCACCAAACTCTTCCTGGTCGGTCCCTTATATATTAATGCCGTTTTCACTAGATAATTGTAGATTGCGGCTTACTCAAAAACAATTGGCTCTCTGGCATTTTCTAGATAAGATTGGTCACAAAAACAATGATAAGATAGTCACAATCGTAAATAATTCTAAGAATCGCTGCGCGTCCGCCATAATTTTAAATTTCATACCTGGCTTAGACAGAGTCGGATTTAGGGACTATACCAGTGTGCTGTTTCGTAACAATTATTTTCTGAAAGGTAAGATAACGGTCATAGGTCATATACTCCTATGGGAGTACTCTACTGGGTAAAACCAAGAGAATTATTTAGATTTTGAGAGATTGGACTTACGCACATTGTCTTTAGTCACAGAATTAGATAGATAAAGGCCAATAAAACGAAAATTGCAACCCGACATATTATGTCATGTGTCTCTTTAGTCTATGATTAAATGTTAAATTGAATGCATGTTTAGTTTTTGGAGTTTAATTGTTTATTTATTGTTTTTAAAATGGGTGATGACGATATAGTGATGCAAATGCTCATGGACAATGTTGAACACCAGCTGCAAATAACATACCTCGCCAGTATTACCAACGTCTTGTTGTTGGTCTTGTCCGATTTTAATTTTATTAAACATTTTCGACAAAATAAAGCCTAGCACAACATAGTTGTTCCCCTTGGCAACGCTGTACAAATTGTAGTAGACGAGTCGAATCTTCGTGTATATGGTTTTTAAGGACCATGTGAGCGATGAGTGAGAGAGTACTCCTATCGATAAGTAGTCGTGCACGAGCACTCTCATATGTTGCAGAAGCATCAGGGAGTACTCCTTACCTTGCTTATATCACCTTTCTACTGGTAACCTAAAACCGTAAACCGTATTCTTGAGTTCGAGAGAAGGAAGGAAATTGGTATAGTATAAGCTGTGTTGCCAAATCTCAAAACCAATCAGAATAAAGAACTTTTGACAATTGAGCGTACTATCAGCTGTCAGTAGCAAGTGTTTTGTGCCTTGTGTGCCTTAGTTTTGAAAATTAAAAAGTTGCCAATTGTCTCAGTTCATAGATAACTATTGTGTTGCATAGAGGGAAAAAAGGAAAAACTTAATTTGCCTGTGTTGTGTTGATTAATATTGTTACGAACTCGCACACCGAAGCAGATACTAAGTACGGTCCTGTAACGTTATGTTGACGGAGTTAAAAAAATGGCGAGCGCGCCGAATTATCAGAAGGTCTATTGGGATTTATTGTGACCGTTTTTATAGACATGTTCTCGGAAGGTCTTTTAAGGATTAAGCCGGCAATCGAGAAATATCGCGAAAAGCATTTGTTTCTGTGTCCGCAGTCCGGAATGTTCTAGTAAAAAAGGCTTTGATATAAATAAAGGGCCGATCAGCGGATGAGTTTTAGTTTATAATTTGACATCGTGAGATAAACAGTAAATAAGTGAATATAAGTGATTATATAAATTAGTTTAAGTGAATATACTGAGTATATATAAATTAAGTGTTAGTGATTAGTTTAGTGTTTAAATAAATTAAGTAAGTGAACCTACCGTGTGTTTAAAATTTATCCCACCCGTTTATTGTTTAAATAAATTAGAAAAACATTACAATATGTTCACAATACTCGAAGCAAAATCTACACCATAGAGAGAGTAATATATTATTTGTTTATTAGTCTATGATTTACACTATCCGTTTACTCCACGTTACGCTTCCTTATTCACAACAGCAAATACAAGCGACATTTTTGGGTACAAAATAAAAATCCCTAACACAGTTCTCTTACGCTTTTGTCGGTTCACTCAAAAATAGTAATATAAGTAAGTTTTCTCTCGGTGAGTTACACTGTCGGCTTTGCCAGTAGAACCACGCCTACTTTCTACCTGTTGTTATATTCTATTGCCGTTGTAATACCTATGATATTTTCACTGTAATAACCTAGGAATCGCTGTCACCAAAATGTGATAACCTAAAAAAAACTGTTCGCCATAAAACTAAAAATACCGCTGTCACCACTGTAATAATCAATAGAATCCACTATGATCCTAAATAAATAAAAAAAAATCTATCACCACTTGTAATAACCTAAAGAACTCTGCTGTCAAAATGTCCCTAATGGACCGAGAAGGCAGCGTAGCTGGCTGTCACCACCCACGATTCCGTGGGAAACAGGAGGCGACGGCTCCTGTAAGAAATATCCGAAAGAGCTGGCTCCGGCCTCCGCTGCTACCAGTTGTCGTTGGTAATGAGAGGTCTTGTGATATGGGGTTACGTCAGTTAGAGGGGTGTGTTGAGGAAAAATTTTAGGTGTAGCTCTTATGTGTATATGTTAGGTATTCCTGCTCTCCTGGTTGCGAAAATAAATTAGCCGACAATGATTTCTTAAACGAGTTTAATAAAAAAATATAACAAAAATAAAAATAAATTACACCAAATTGACAAAGCGTCAGGAATAATCGTATATAGAGTCTTGTGCCTGTAATTAAATAAAACCAGTGATAGGATCGAGAGAAAACTTGAGATACTCTTTTAAATCAACGCGAATGACTCGCAGAATTAAAAGAAATTTGTTATTTTAAAAAATAATCGCCAGAACCTGCAAATGTGCTCCCTATTCCTAATTCATACGGTGAGATATCACCATTAAATACTCGTATGCGATATGAACTATCATAACACAAATTAAATTATATGAATATAATATCATAGAAAGCGGGCTGGCAATGTTAATAATCTGACCAAACTACAAAAAAAAATCATAATACACAGTTAGTATAATTTTGGAATCAGACTTACCAATTCCCGGACTGGGTGTTCACAAAACGCCGACGGACACGATTCGCGTTTCGAACAAAAAAAGAAACCCTTTCAGAGCGCGTACAGTAGACGCTCCCTTGTAATCTGCTTTTCCCTTTTCGAGAAAAAAAAATTATACCTGATTGCTAAAACACTACTTTAATTATAAGCTACTGAAACTCAGGACTCCTCAAAAACCGCTATCCGTGAAACCCAAAAAAACTAGACCGTTCCCGACCGCGAGTTTTTACCAACTGCCCCTCAATTGTTACACCTTAGCCGTTTTCGACCTTTCTCCCTAGTCAGCAATCTTTTATTTTTTTGTACCTGTTACTTTTTGATTGGTGGAACTTATCGTTCGACGTAATTGTGTAATAGGTTTTTTACCTCGATTAACAATTGAATTTTTATTTGATTCCGCAAAATTTCGTTATTTTGAAGCAATTATTATTTCCGGTTAAACTATTATTTTTTTCTTTCTGCAACCAGACCGCTTAGATAAGTGTTTTTTCATTGTATCAATGTGAACGACCGCTTTCTATAGTTTAAACGTTACAATGTAAAAAGTAATTTGTTATACAGGATGATTCTCCCCATGTTTCTTATTTTGCTATTTATTACACCGTCAAGAATAGAGGCCCAGACAGGCGTCTCGTTACGAGATTCGGATTACATCGTCAGTCATCGTGTCACTACGGTCGTAACCTTGCTCAATTCCTGTATCCAGCACATAATAGGTCTGTTCCAACCAACACAAAAACCGTACATGACATGTACGATACAAACCCAGTTGACCTGCTGATTAGTGAATATAATAAGTCTGTGTAATTTACATCAAATTTGCTGCGTTACTGAGATTGTACGGTACAAAAATGGTATTTACTTCGGTTGGAACAAACCTGTGTGCTTATGACTTTTGTAAATATCGGTGGGGGGGAGGGGTGCAGCCACATGGCTCTCCCCCGGGAGCGCCCCTTATTGAAGGAGTGTTGAAGGAGGTTTAGAATGAATAAAAACCCATTTACATTCTTTAGTAACAATTTTTTTAAATCAGTTCTTTACACAACGAAATTATGTTAATTAATTAGTGTAAGATATTTATTTAGCATAAATATAGACGTAGTAGTCCAAGGAATGACCTCTGCCAGATTTAATTTCCATAGTAACATAAGTATGATCGACTCCCCCATCCGTAATTTCAGCAGTTGAATCAGTTGAATCCGATGTAGCCGAAATACAATAAATGTTTAAGTCACCATGATACTGTACCTAGAAAAAAAAATATTTTTACAGATTATATATTGTCACATTGCTTACATGATAAAAATTCACAATCGATGATTTTCTATTGAGACCATCTTAGTATTTCTAGTTTATGAGAGACTGAAGCCACAGTTTGTTCTAAACGACGACAGTGATAATAATTACCGATTCTGGTTCGACTACGAATCACAAAATTGACTTCCGTCCTTTGCAAATATGACTTGGGGGGAACTAAATCAAATTAAATTCTAAGAATAAAAATGTTGTACGTTTTGTCCTTGGTTATCGACTTAATGTTAAAAAACAAAGATCTGAAATTCAATCAGCTTCAGTGGCGGCCAGCACTAAAGGGTACAAGGGCATGTGCACACCCTCACATACCAAGTAAACACAGAAAGAACATCGCATGTAATCAGTTCATTATTTCATTTTATTATTCTCACGATTTATTATAACGATTATATCAAAGTTACTTTCCGCAGCATTACAAGCAGTTCTCTAAATTATTCCAGAGCACAGTCTGCATAAAATACGGAGTCCGTTTTCTGTGCGACAGTCTGTAACGAGCATATTTCTAGTGCAGTTCTGACAGCTTCGATTACATTCGCCACACGCCATTCTGCTGTCGACCAGTGGCACAATTTCCATGTTACGTGCTCAGTTATCCGTTTCTCACATCTCACACATGAGTGCATGCATTGCTTTTAGTATGTGGTGATTATATCACCCCGTATATTAACTTTACACAGGTTATTATTATAAATTATTAGTTTGTTATGTTATAAGTTGGGTGTAAGGGGTGATGGTTCAGAATGAGCACCAACCCAAATGCCAACCTCACCTGCACGTGGTGCACCCTGCTAGAAAACAGACGAGGAAATGGCGACCGAATTTCTGCCGGTATAAGCAGAACCCCTCAATTCTGAGGTTAGGGCACTCTCTTGCCCTTGGAGTGAGAAATCGCTCCAAAAGGCGGATGAACTGGAAAAGTCAACGGCATGGGAATGCAGAAGGCAAGGGGAAACCACTGCATTAAAGGTCCATATGGACATCCCAAGAGTCAACAACCATGGCGAGTAATGACACAACGGCCCCTAGTCCGCGGCAGATCTTAAATGGTCAGGGGGTGCGAAGAATCACCGCGAGGAGGAACCACCCGAATGTGGAAAATGTCAAGCGGCACTGCGAATAGGAACTTGGAACGTTCGTAGTATGTTTATGACCGGAAAACTGAACAACATCATTCAGGAAATGAAAAGAATATCAATTAATATTCTCGGGATAAGGGAGATGAGATGGCCAGGAAAAGGAAAACAACAACACGGAGATACCACAATCTACTATTCTGGAAACGACTTACCAAATCACCCAAATGGGGTGGGCGTCATATTAAACAATAGACTAAACAAATCTGTTATTAACTTCGTACCATTCTCAGATAGGACACTTCTATTGCAACTTAAATCTAACCAGTTCAACATCAATATTATCCAATGCTATGCTCCAACTGCAGACAAACACAACAACGAAATAACTAATTTTTATAAGGAATTGAAGCAACTTCTAGCATACACGCGAAAAAACGAACCCATCATTATTCTTGGAGATTTCAATGCAAAGGTTGGTAAAGGAAAAGTGGATAATATTGTCGGAGAATATGGACTGGGCGAGCGGAACGACCGCGGTGACACCTTGGTGCAATTCTGTCAAGAAGAGAACTTCGTCATAGCTAACACTTGGTTTAAACTACCTCCCCGACGACTTTACACTTGGCAATCCCCGCAACACAATGAAACAAACGTTGTCAGAAACCAAATCGACTTCATTTTAATAAAAGAACGATTCAAAAATGGAATTCATGGCATAAGAACATACCCAGGCACAGATATTAACTCAGACCACAACCCAGTAGTTGGCAACCTTAATATAAAATTGAAAAAACTAACAAAGAAACACGTCAAGTTAGTTGACATCAACAACCTCCGCGACCCATCTAAAAAAGACGAATTGAGAGAGAAAGTCAACTATGAAATATCGAATATAAACAACCCAGAATTTGGAAAAAATATTGAAGAAGATTGGAAAAATATGAGGGATAAAATACATAGAATTGAGAAGGAAGTAATTGGTCCAACACGTACAAACAAGAAAAAAGAATAGATGACTGAAGAAACATTAAATATGATGGATAAACGCAGAACATACAAGAATAGGTATACGACTTTGTACAAAACACTTAACAAACAAATAGAAAAGAAAATAAAGGAAGCAAAAGAATACTGGATGGCCCAGAAATGTTGTGAGATTGAAGAGTTACAACAATAGCACGATCATTCCGCAATTCATAAGAAAGTTAAAGAAATGGTAGTCCAAGGAAGAAAGAACATCCCAAACAGAATAGTTGGACACGACAATAAACCCATATTAGACGAAAAAGAACTGAAATACCATTGGATAAATTATATTCGACAACTATTCTCTACTAAAGATCCACGTCACGTTAACAATAAAGAAGATTCAGAAGAGGCACCAGATATTCTGACATCGGAGGTTGAAAGAGCACTCAAAACCTGCAAAACAGGAAAGGCTGCTGGGCCAGATGGAATCCACATTGAGACTTTCAAACTCTTGAACGGGCAGAATAGAAAGGCTTTGACTAAGCTTCTAAATCAAATCTACAAGAGCGGAAACATCCCACGCGACTGGTTGAAGTCCGACTTCATTCCCATACCAAAGAAAGCAAATGCACATACATGTGAAGATTTCAGACTAATTAGCCTAATGAGTCATGCATTAAAACTTCTTTTAAAAATCATACACAAAGGATATTCAAAAAATGCGAAATAGATCTATATGACGCACAGTTCGGTTTTAGAGAAGGAATGGGCACGAGGGAAGCACTGTTCAGCCTATCTGTATTGTTACAGAAATGTCGAGATCAACAAAAAGAGGCTTTCATCTGTTTTATCGACTACGAGAAGGCGTTCGACAGAGTCGAACACACAGCCCTGTTTAACATCCTGAAAGAAAAGGGTCTCGATAATAACGACATCCAGTTCCTGAAAAATTTATACTGGGACCAAACAGCAGCCATCAGGGTCGAAGTAAACAAAACAGATGATGTACCCATTCATAGGGGAGTGCGACAGGGATGTGTCTTATCGCCCTTACTATTTAATATATATTCTGGCTACATATTCGATGAAGCTCTACAGGGTATGGAACACGGCATTAGAATAAACGGGCATCTGATTAACAACTTACGCTTTGCAGATGATACCGCCATCATAACCGATGGCTTAGAAGGACTCCAACAACTTTTAAATCGGATCGACAGAGTAGGAGAGACCCTGGGCTTTAAAATTAATATAAAGAAGACAAAAGTAATGGCCATCACTAGAAGAACTAATCCAGCACCAGATATATATATATAAAAGGACTACCCATCGAAAACGTAACCAAGTTCAAGTATTTAGGTACCTGGATAACATCTGATCTGAGTCCTAGTACAGAAATCAGATCGCGCATAGAACAGGCCAGATCAGTATTCAATAAAATGCGACCAGTGCTTTGTAACCGATCACTGAACTTGAAATTACGCCTTAGATTTGTCAATTGTTACATCTATTCCGTCTTGCTGTACGGATCCGAAGTCTGGACCCTAAAGGCCGAAACACTAAGGCGGCTAGAAGCTTTCGAAATGTGGGTGTATAGAAGGCTCTTAAAAATACCCTGGACAGACCACATCAGTAATGAAGAAGTTCTGAGAAGATTAGGTAAGGACAGAGACTTAGTTGTCGACATAAAGAAGAGAAAAACCGCATACTTGGGACATGTAATCAGGAGTGATAGAATGAGGCTGCTGAAAATAATAATGGAAGGCAAAATAGAAGGCAGACGAGGTATAGGAAGACGCCAACATTCGTAGTTGAAAAACATAAGAGACTGGACCGGACTAGACTCACATTCCTTATTCCGAGCTGCTCAAAACCGAACCCAGTTCGCCGAGATTGTTGCCAACCTTCACTAAGGTGAAGACGGAACCGAAAGAAGAAGAATGTTATAAGTGTCGTAGAAGTCTAGTAATTACGTGCAATATACAATATCAATCATATCCTTAGAGTTTAGGTCGTACGTGCTACAAAACTAACGTGATCGCGGTCAGTTACCATATATAAAATACCGCTGAGCAAGCATTGAATTAGAATCGTAACAGCATCTTAATAGAACATGCTTGTGTTATACCTAACTTAAACTTGCAGATTTTAGTATTATATACTATATTATGTATATTTAATAAAAATCCAGTAATGTTTAATACTTCGAGTCATTAATTCCCCAACATATATTACAACTGTTCTATACAGTGCTTATTTGCGACATAAAATTAAGTACAACGAAGATGTGGAAAAAATCATCATATTTTGTGGCGGTTAATTATGTGTATGAAATTTTGTATGTTGCGAATTAACAAGCAAAGATTATAAAGCAATTAAATATGTTAATTTCATTGCTTTGTAGGCCGATGAAACCACAGACATCTCTAATCATCAGCAAATAGCTGCTTGTTTGTTTAATGGACAAAATTTTGAACGCTTTTGGTATTTTTTAAAGTCTAGTGGGCACAATGCTGATGTATTAACAAGAACGTAGCAGAATGAATTACAAACTATTTTGAATTTTCTTTCTGCGTCTGATACTAATAAACAAATCGCTCAAAGTATGGTGTCCAAGCTATTATCTAAAAAAATATTACTTGGTCGATTAAGTTCTATATTAGCAATTATAGATTGAGTAATTAGTTGTTTTAGATTCATATTCGGAAAGGATGGGCGTCAATTTTGATTTGAATTTCTAAAAATCACTAATTTATAGATTCATTTGTGAAACGAACTGCAGCACAGACGTCAAAATAAAGTATTTTAAATAAAAAAATTGAATAACTAGAAAAATATAACGTAAATATTTGAAATATAGAGAAATAATAGACAACACTTACCGTTACTTCCCTTTTCGTAAAGGGTATGGAATGTTTTACCACATGATCACGATATACTAAATCATTATCGTTAGGTTTTGAGCAATCACCTCGTATAATATCATGTTCCCCAACGCTATGCGGTATAGAAACAACGAATTGGAGAGAAATTAGACAAATGAAGGTGATAGTAGTTGAGAAATACATTTTTTAGAATGATATTCGACTAATCGGTATTCGCTCTATTTATATCAATAAAACAAATGCGGATAAGTACACACTTGAAATAGATAAAAATTATTTTTAATTATATCAATAGAAATCCATCGTTAGTATAATTTAATAAAGTATCTTAACAATTCTGTGAACAATTAAATGAAAAGAATACTTGTAATATTATAACTACTAGGTAATGAAGTGATACCTACTTAAAATAATAATAGACTTAAAAAGTTGGGAAGCGCCACAGTATTATACGAAGACTTCTAAGCAGTAATTTCAGTTTAATGAACAATTAAACTACCGAATTTGTCTAATAATTAATACAATAACAAAATAATGAAACATAAACGAGCAACAAAAACGTTGGCAGAATATTCAGTGATAAGATGTTTTTAAATGTCAGCTATGAAGAGGTCAAAATAAGTCAATAGGTATGTACAAATTAGAAGGAGATCTCATTGGTATTTACTGGTTTGGAGATGAGTAACTGGAAACTCGTCGAACGCCTCGAAGATAATGAGGAGGCGCTCCACCTTGCTGCACCCAAATTAATCTATTCACGAGTTGAGGATTTATATAATCAGGAAAGGGTTTGGCAAATTCTGGAATTAACTATAATTCTAAAAATACTCTGTATTATTCACCTATCTTGGTTTTATTCCAACAATAAGATCCAATAATGGTGTTATTAATAATTCATGCCCACACATTGATCATTTGTGGATACTGCGCTTGTGCTTCCACCAAGCGTTGAGGGTTTTCATGTGACCAGTACCTACAGTTTCGTTTATTGATGTGCCATATAAATGGAAAGTAACCTCGTCATCAAAAAAGGTTTGATTAGAAAATTATCATTAGAGTTAAATCTATTTAACACAACTCCATTCTGCGATCTGGATCGTCTTCATTCAGTCGTTGTACCAATTGTACTTTATAGGGATGCCGTTTTTCTTTTTTAAATATTTACGAACAGTTGTTTGACTGATGTGATTTTCGGTTGCAACACGTCTAGTAACATGAGAGTCTGCAACCATTGTCAAAAAAATTTAATTATTTTTTCGCTGTGGAATAGCAAGGCGGCCACTTTTTAGGAGTTCTACTTTCCTCAAATGGATGAATAGTTTTAGATAGAGTACCACGTGTTCAGTCTTCATACGTGATAGGGGAAAGGGGGGGGGGGGGCATTCTTTTATTTCTGCCGTTATACCTGCTCAGATTTTTAAAATATTACAGTAAATAAAACTTCAAACCTTACTACTTCAAAGAGTATTTACTGAAAATAATCAAACAAAATTTTTAAAAAATGCGAACGTTTTGTCGGTATGCTGCGGGTGGCTATAATTACCCACGGTTAAGAGGTAATAGTGGCCAATGCCAGTATTACCCCCATTTTATTGACAAAAATCGCAGATATATATTTTTCCCTCAAAACTGGTGCAGTCTTTATGTGCCCAAAGACTACAAATACTACACTTGATCCACAGTTCTTTATTCTCACCGAATTCGCCACAAATATCCTCGTTAACGTCGATGTCGCGATGATCTTCTTCTTCAGATGGAGTATTTTCTGTGATCATCTGGGTTTTTAAGCATTTTCTTTTGGGTATTATTCGAGGAGTAGGACTGGGTTTTATAGGAGTTGATTTTTC
Organism: Galeruca laticollis; assembly: GCA_963921935.1. NCBI lineage: Eukaryota > Metazoa > Arthropoda > Insecta > Coleoptera > Chrysomelidae > Galeruca > Galeruca laticollis. The sequence goes on from OY998176.1 coordinate 239,929,907, forward strand.
GACACCTATGTTTCGTTTTGTTCCTTTATCAACTTTAAGTCTAATTTGTTCCTCCTTTTTCCGCTGCTTTTCTTCTAAGATTGACTTCATTGGAGTTGACATCATTATTTTTGAATGTTGCTTCCTACTGCTACTATGGTTGGATCTTTTATTTCCAACTGAGTTGTCCTTCGAGCATCCTGGTTTTGGAATTATGTCAACAAACGATAAGTCATGCTTTTTATCAGGTGTCGTCTTTTCTGGATTCTCCGTAACTTCCTTATTATTCTTTTCCTCATCTAGTTCGATTACCTCCTTCTCTTGATTTGGTTTTTTTCAATACAGTTCTTGTATAAATAATTCACCTGGAGCAAAGTCTTCATCGGTAAAATTTTCTGGTTTGCATGGAAATATTCCTGTATTCTCAAATCCTTTAATGGCTTTAATTGGTGTGGCTACGCGACCATATGCATTTTGAAATATTTCAGCTATTTTGGACGTTGTGATACGTTCATGAGGATGACTTCTTAGATAATTTGCACATTCAATGTTATATGCTGATTTCAAGGATGAGGAAAATGCCACATCCAGCTGTTGGAGTCGATGTGACGTGTGCGGTGGTATTGTTAACACTACAATTCCTCTTTCTTTACAGAAATTGTACCCCTTCAATGTACAGTGGCTACTCTGGTTGTCGACAATTAGCAAAACTGGATCTTCCTTTGATGGTTTTAGTACATCGTAAAAATGGTGGAGCCATTCTAGAAATATGATTTCATTTATCCAACCATTATCAGAGTAGTAGTAAATTGCACTTGGTGGCCTATTTTTCTTTAATTCAGATTTCATCCTTTTGCGCTCAAAAATAAATAAGGGTGGAATATATGTTCCTGAAGCATTTATGCAGCACATAATTGTCGTTGTTTGGCCTCTTTCTGCGCTTGTTATGAAGTCGATTCTCGTTTGTCCTTTTTCAGCAAGTATTCTTCCAGGGTTTTGGAGAGTTGTAATGCCCGTCTCGTCTGCATTATATATTTTGGATGCTGAAAATTTATACTTATCCAGAAGAGACGTTAAATTAGAGAAAAATAAGTGTACTTCAGTTTTGTTAAACGCAGATATGCGGTTAATACTTGTCGCTTCCGGTTTTCTTAATCGAATAGTTGGATTCCTTTAAAAAGCCGGTCAGCCAATCTCTTCCTGCAGTTTCTATTTCTTTGGAAAATGAATGAGGTAATTGTTTTTCTTCGGCGTATTTATAGGCACATTTTTAATCTCTGTGGGAGTTATCCCATAAAAATGTTTTCCCAAACTTTTCCTTCTTGTTTTAAAAATACCGAATTTCGACCTAAAGAAGCCTCTGATATGTCATTTTGCTTTATTCGTATTTGAATTGTAGATCTAGGAATAGCAAAACTTCTTGCGACTTCATGGACGCTTCTGCCATTATTTATGGCATTTATTGCTGCAGTAAGTTGTTGAGCAGTCCATCCTGCTTTGTCGCTTTTTCTCTTGTAAACTCGAGACATCTGAAATATAAGAATTTATGAAGAAACACCCTGTATTGTTTATTAAAAAAATGGGGTAATAGTGGCCGGCCAACATTACCCCTACACGCGAGGCCATTATAACCCCAAAATACATATTTATGTTCATAAACTCACAGTAATGAATCTCTTAAATTAAAACAAATTTTGTTATGCAGGCTTAAACTACATTAAAATTGCAACATTTCGGTACCAATTATGTAGATAAATAAGTTAAATTGAGTGCTTTTACATACCTTAAAAAATCGGACAATGAAGCATGAATATCATATATCAACTAAAGCTGACATTGCCAAAAATTTCTGCTTTACCGGCTGAACTTCTTGGTTGCTAAAGTACAGTTTGAATGGCACAGATATAGATGGCGTAATAGGTATTAAAAGTGAAATAATAATAGGCCAGTAACTGTTATATTTTATGGCTATTATTACCCCACTGGAAACGTCTTTTGTAATAAATCAATTTAATTAGTGGAGTATTGACGCTATTGTAGTGTGGTCAATTGTCAGTGTCCTCCGCCGTAACAAGATTTTAGTTTTTCTTTTATTTATTCGGTAATTAATAAATCAATTATTATCTGCAATATGTTATTTTTATATATTTATTGTATTTTAGGATCAAAATAATTTTTGCCCATGGATAAATGGCTGAACTTAAATAAGAATGGTAATGACGCAGATGATAATGCTACAAACTCTTCTCAGGCAGGACAAAGTATTGGAAAAGAGGCATCTAATGTGCGAAAAAGAAAATATGATGAGTCTTTTCTTCAATTTGGCTTTACATTTCAAAATTGTAAGGGTAATGAACAACCTCTTTGTTTGATCTGCAATGAATTATTGGCTTCGGAGAGTATGAAACCATCAAAATTAAAAAGACATCTTGAATCAAAGCATGTTTCGTATGTCAATAAACCTAAAGAATATTTTGAAATACTGTGTAAATCTTTAAATAAAGAAAAGAGAAACTTTGAAAAATTTATAACCGTTAAGGAAAAATATTTACTAGCACCATATGAAGTTTCATACTGTATTGCTAAAAATAAAAAGCCGTTCACCATTGCAGAAGATCTTGTGTTACCTGCTGCTATTAAAATGGTAGAAATACTACATGGAAGAAAATATGGCGATGATATTCGAAAAATTCCTTTGTCGAACGACACTGTCTCGAATAGAATTTCTGATATTAACAAGGATCAATTAATACAACATATTACAAGAATTAAAGAAAGCCCAAAATTTTCAATTCAAGAATTGTTATTTCGCCGTCCTATGGAAGACCATACTACAGGGAAAGACATATATTGTAAAGTTAACGAATTTTTAAAAGCAGAAGGTTTAGAATGGAAAAATTGCTGTGGAATATGCACAGATGGTGCAAGAGCGATGACGGGCAAAATATTGGTTTTAAATCATTTTTTCAAGCTGCTCATTATGATCATGTAACTTTTACTCACTGTCTTATTCACCGAGAGGCTCTTGCAGCAAAAAAGTTAGCACCAGAATTGAACGATGTGCATCAGGATGCTGTTAAGATCATAAATTTTATTAAGAGCCACGCCCTTAACAGTCGCTTATTTTCAAATCTCTGTAAGGATACGGATTCCAACTACACAACTGTTATTACATGCAGAAGTAAGATGGTTGTCAAGAGTTCAAAGTTTAAGAAGATTATTGTTATTAAAGGACGAGATCGAAATATTTTTAACCGAACGAAAATGTGAACTTGCTGCTTTTTTTCAAAATGACTTATGGCTATCGAAGCTCTATTTTTTGTCAGATATTTTTGCGAAGTTAAACGACCTTAACTTGTCTCTTCAAGGAAAAAATATTTACTTCAAATGATAAAATTGAACAATTTTGTAATCGAGAAAATTCATTGTAAAACTTTTATTGCAAAAACTATTGTAGAAATACAGTTCCGGACATATTTTATATTAAATATTGATTTCCAAAAATAGTTTGGATTCAAAAGCCGTTTTGGATTGGCTTAAGTGAGATTGATCACCTGCCACTTAAAGCTCAAGAGGAATTTGCTGAGCTTTCGAGTGACTCAAACTTAAAACTACAATTTCAAAAAAAGCCCTTGACTGAATTCTGGATCGGAACTAGAGCTGAATTTCCCACAATCGCTGATATGGCGTTAAATGCACTTCTGCCATTTAACACCACATATTTATGTGAAGTTACTTTCTCAACTTTAACACATATTAAATCCCAATATCGTTCAGCGTTAAAAAATGTTGAAGAGGTCTTACGTCCAGCAGTTTCAAACATTCCACCAAGATTTGATTTGTTATGCAATCAAAAACAGGCACATCCATCTCATTAAATTTTTAACTTATACTTTAATTTAATACTTACCACGCAACTACTTGAATATATTCGAGAGAATTAAGACGGTCAGAATCCACTTTTATTTTTGAAACTATAATAAATAAAATGTTATAATTTTTTGTGCAATTTTTAATTTTAGATTTTTGTATGTTTCAAAACGAATTCTAAACTTATATATTTTCATATGTATATGTATATTGTTACCTAATAAATAAATCATCAAAAAATATTAATTTATTGTTCTTTTATATTTGTATGGGGTCGTCAAGAAACTCGCAATCATAAATGGGGTCGTGAATTACAAAAACTTAAGAAGCCCTGGTTTAGGTAAATTCAAAAAATAATATATATTATGCATTGGTTTCAAATAATTTATAACATGTATCACTCTCACTTACACACTCCATAACAACACCGTTTTATTTTTTATTTTCATACAGATAATAAAGTAGACATGAGAAATTTATTTTTTAATTAAGACACTCATTATTTTAATTTTCTCTTAATTTTATTTTCAATAAGTCTTATTTGTTTAATGTTTGTTGATTTTAACTATTTATACACAGGTATTTTAACATGCTTATTTACAAAACAGTACGAAAAAGATAGCTGAACTACACGCATGCGCACAAAAAATAATTGTGATGAAAAGGTCTATTAAGCGTGAATAGGTATGCAGAGGCAAAGATTTACACCACTCTCTGTTTACAAAGGTGCCGGGTAACCGATTTATTGACATACTCCTTAACTTTTTTATAAAGAAAGATAGAAATAAAATTGTACAACTAAATTATAGGGAATCCAGAATATGTATCTAATTTTTTATCGAAAATATTTTTCAGGGTACCTACATATATTTATTGTTTATTTTCAGTACTGAAATAAAATGGATACATTTAAAATTGTGGCGCCAAAGAAAAACGGGGAGTGTGTTTTACCGCAGTACCTGATAAGTGGGAGAAAAATAAAACACTATTTTGGCCAGAACACCGTTCAAATTCGCAGCGAGAGACTTTGCGATGCAACGCAGCTTCCGTCCCAGGCCCTAAGTGGACCAGGTACCCATGCATTGTAAAGCTTCAAAATATAATCAACTTCGCTGAGGCTTTAAACTTCGAAAAAAAATTAGAAAACTGATCGGACACTGATGCCGAAGAAGAAATGTTTGCAAGATTGAAGAACTTCATTTAGTTCGGTTACAAATTTCTGTAGGAATTCATGTAATGGAGGTTTTGATTCTCCACAATAAATTGCCACCACTGTAGGTTGTTGCCTGGGATATTCATGAACTTTCATGAGTATTGGCCAAAATTCTAAAGGAGAACTGTAAAATGGGGGTAATCCATCAATATTAAAAATGAGAGAAACCGATTCTTTGTTGTAAGTTTTGAATAAACAAGATATTACATTCTCCCTTATTCCATTATACCAGAATTCTCCATTACCCATCGGAACAATGGTACAAGATCTTGGTGTTACCAACAACGTTCTCCTGGCAACGCTAAGCCTTCATTTTTCAACAAGTGTAATAAGTCGCTTAGAGCTAGGTGGCTTATTCGATTCTTTAAAGCCCAATGTTTTAGATCCAGGGCAATATTACCTGATTTTTTTGGTGGGTTAAATCCGTACTCGGTTTTTTCTTCTTGGGTGGAAGCTAATTCATGATTAGGAGTACCTACCAACCCCACATTCCTAAAAAAAGTCACGAAAACTTAAAAAAAGTCAACTAATTCTCAAAAAATATTGAGTGTTCCTACCTTGTTGAATCGCAACCATAATTCTCTTTTGAATTAAGTTCAGTAGGTTCCTTATCATTAGTTTTACTGGCAGATTCCTTCGAATAGCTTTGACCAATTGTTGATAATCGTTGTACTTTTCTATAAAAGGTACTAGAATGTTCAAAACTTTTTTTTGATTTCTGCACTTTAGGCATATTAAAGACTTTGTACGGTGTGTTTTTAAAAAGAAAATAACCTCAAACAAACACGTTCAAGTAGTCGAGATAAATCTCGCACGTTACATATACCGTATGAAAATAACGGATAGGTTGGGTCCATATAGTAGCCGCCACTATGAAGAAACTTTTTTCAGTTCCCACTACTCCATAGTGGCGAAACGTAAAAATGGTATAGTACCCGTAACTTTATAGTAACACACCATAGTCGCGGCTACTATTTGGGGACTAACAATATCATCCAAACGCCACGTAACTTAAACGTCCCGACTATAGGTTTTCGGACCTATTATGTGACTAAGCATGTGATTTTATGGTAACAGTTATCTTAAACACATATTTCAGTGGTAGCAGCCTTCTCTTTTATGCTACCTTATAGTTTTTGCCGCTTCGTAGTAACATTGGTCTAGTCCCAGTTACTAAAAATTTGCTACTTTAAATTTGGGTGTTTCTATTCCAAATAACTAGTAACCTGGGGGTAACAGGCAATTGCTAAAAATTATTTGAAGTGGCATAAGCTCATATAATCGCAAGTCAAGTAACGGGGTGTACGCAGGAAATTTATATAAGTGGCAAGTCCTAAACCGATGGTATCCGCAACTATGTGTGTTACTTGGGATAGTAATGTTGATACCCCTCTCCAACTCACACCGGAAATTACACCTGAACCAACAACAAATCAAATGCCCCCCTTCATTTACTAATCCTAATACCTCCTCTAAACATCTAAAGAAAAAATCCAAATCAATAATCTCTGATCATCATAATTTAACACCCTCCACTCAAAAGGCAATACACGCTATTTATGAAAAAAATCCATCGGATCTCACTCTTATAGAAACCCAATTCATAGCTTTCTTAGAAAATACACATGGAAATATAGACCCTCTGAAGGAAGCTCTAATCTTCACCTCAGACACTCAAGGATTACTAAATGACATATCACTCCTGTATACCGAAACGAAGGAAAGGTCCCTCTTAAACCGCCTTACAAGAATTAGGAAAAAAATTAAACAACAAATAAATCCTGAAGACTCTGATAATATAAGCGTTTCTACCGAATATCAAACTGATGAAGAATACCTGTAAAAATCCTCACAGCCACTCTTATTACCTCCAAGTCAAGAGCCACCTTCAAATTAATTCAATGGAATTGCGATGGATTCTTTTCTCGATCAGAAAGAATCCAGCAACTAGTTGTCGATGAACAGCCTGAAATAATATGCCTTCAAGAAACCATCACCAAATTATCCAAACTCCCCAAGCTAAGTAACTTTGAAGGATATCACTTTATCCGCACCGACTGTATTTGTGCCAGTGGCGGCACATCAATCTTTATTTCAAGCGAACTGTTTTCGTTTCACCTCCCACTCACAACAGATCTTGAGGCCATTGCCATAACCACTTGGTGTCCTAATAAGCTTACTATTTGCAACATAAATATTCCACCTAACCACCCACTTAAAGATACAGAGCTATTAAACCTTATCTACCAACTTCCTACAACATATATTCTTGTAGGTGATTTTAATGCCCACAACACCATGTTGGGATCCAACTATACATTCGGTAAAGGTAAAACTATTGAAAGAATAATCAATTGCACAGGTTCCTGCCTATTGAATACAGGCTCCAGTACACATTTCAACTTTTCATCCGGAACTCTCTCCTCTATAGATCTGAGCATCAGTGACCCTAAATCAGCTACTCTACTAACTTGGCAAATTGCCGATGACCTTTACGACAGCAATCACTATCCCATCTTCATATCATCCAATAAACCAAATAATCAACAAAGTTTAACCAGAAGCTACTGGCGCCTAAACAATGCTGACTGGCCCAGTTCCACGACCCATACAGCCTCTCGTTCTCCGACAATACAGACAATAACATGACGTTAATTACAAACGCCTTACTTTCAGCTGCTAATGCACACATTGGCAAAAATGTTATTTCAAACAAACGAAAAACAGTTCCCTGGTGGAATACCTCTTGTCAAATTGCAGTAGATGAACAAAAATTTGCACTTAAAAATTACCGAATAAACAAGAGCCAAGATAATCTCTTAAAACTGAAAAAAGCCAGAGCCAAGACTCGATATACCATATAACAAAGTAAAAAATCAACGAAAATACTAATCCCACTGTTCTATGGAAAAAAATTAGACAAACTCAAGGAAATAATACTTCTGCAATACCTCCTTTATCTTCTACCATAACAACTCAAGACATCGCTTATCTAAATTCTTCTTTCTCTCGCACAGAACTAACTTCGGCCATTCAATCCTCGAAGAACGCTGCTTGTAGTCCTGACGATATCACCTATATCTTTATAAAAAAATAATCCTTTGAAGGCCAACGAAAACTTCTTGAAATGTACAACTTAATTTGGACTTCCAGCACAATCCCCAACCAGTGGCGAACCTCAGTCATAATTCCCATTAAAAAACCAAATCAAGCGGTTACCTCACCCAGTGCTTACAGACCAATATCATTAACATGTACCATGTGCCAGATCTTTGAAAAAATTATTAACAAAAGGCCTTTATGGTACTTTGACAAACATAATATAATTGCTAAAGAGCAGTCAGGCTTTCGACGAAATCGCTCAATCCATGAAAACCTAGTACTTCTTCAAAGCCATATTTCCGAGGCATTAAATAAGAAACAAGAATGTATTGCCGCTGTTTTTGACATTGAAGGTGCCTTTGATACCATTGGTAGACACTCTATATCGGATGGGGTTCCACAGGGCTCGGCTTTAAGTCCGACACTATTCAATTTAGCGATAAACGATTTATGCTCTAATCTTTCTTCGCCAATTAGACACGTCCTATATGCGGATGATCTAATAATATACTGCCACGGACGTTATGTCTCTACCACATCGAAACTAATTCAATCTGCTGTTGATACCCTTGGTTACAGAACTAACCTCATAGGTGTATCTTTATCCTACACAAAATCTAAAATCATTAAATGCAGCCGACGCCTTCCCTCCCCATCCCCTCGTATTATGATCAACAACATTTGTATCCCTCTAGTTGGCCACTGCAAAATACTCTGTGTTACTTATGACTCACGACTTACCTGGATACAACATCTACTAGAATTAAAAGGTGAGTGTAGTAAGAGGCTCAACATAATTAAAACCCTCTCACATTTTCATTGGGGTGCCGACGAAAATTCCCTCCTTAAAATATATAGATCGCTTATACGCTCCAAACTAGATTATGGTTGCTACATATATATGTCAGCTTCCAAAACATGCATTGATCTCTTAACCACCATACACAATACAGCTCTACGTCTCTGCCTAGGAGCCTTCCGATCTACCCCTGTTGAAAACCTTTATTGTAAAGCAAATGAACCACCCCTTTGGTTAAGACGACAACAGCTACTTCTCTCTTACGCAGCCTCCGTTTCCTCGAACCCCCATAATCCTGTATACCCCCTTTTATTATATCACCGACATCCACATCACACAACGCACACCCAATATCAATTAATCCCATTCCATTAATGCTAGCACTGCTACTTAATGGCATAAATCTACGGTAAATAACTCCTCCCCCACTACCGCAGACTCCTCCTTGGGTCATTATCAGTCCTCAGCTCAACACATCAATTACACGTTACGACAAACATATATCACCAAGGGAGCTCATAATGAAAGCTTTTAATAACATCATACTAACAAATAAATACGATCTAGTTCTATATACTGATGCCGGTATAAATGCAGTTTACGGGCTTTTCTTGTATTACTAAAATTTTCAGTTTATTGGGTAGATTATGTTTGTAGAAGCATAAAAATAGAAAAAAATCTTGGCGGTCTCTTATTTTAATGAAAATATTCACTTTTAAAAGGTTCACTTTTGGCGAATTATTTAGCATACTTGAAACCCTCAAACACATCACTTTAACAAATAAGCATGTAGCTATATGCACAGACTCACTAGCCTCTATCCAGACTATCCAAAATATATTTACCGAACATCCAACTGCCCAAAATATCCAAGATACTTACCACCAGCTTATCACTTCCCAAAATATATCAGTTACTATAAATTGGCTACCATCACACATTGGTATAGCAGGCAATGAACTCGCTGATCATTACGCGAAAATTGCCTCAACATTCACTGACATTATCGACAATACCCAAATATGTAACGACTTGAAGGCACACATCAAAAAACGAACGGAAATTATATGGCAACGGTACTGGGATACAAACCGCTTTTTTTTACACGAAATACAGCCGTCAATCAATAGCCCTCTCCTTGCTCCTACAGAACTTACAAGGCGAGATCTAGCCATAATAAGGAGACTACGCATCGGACATTCTAAGTTAACGCATGTATACCTAATGACATCCAGCAACCGAACCTATTGTCAAATCTGTCAATCGCATTTGACAATAAAACACATTTTAACTGAATGTCACCAGTTCTCAGCCAAGAGACAACATTATCACATGGCATTACCAGTATGTTAGAGAGAGACAATGATGAGATAGACAATCAAAAGTCAGCGTAGATTACTACAGTTAAAATAAGGTTACTAGAATATACGAATGAAAATTGCGCGTACACCTCTCGAAGACGCTTAACTGTACGTCTGGGTACGTCACTACCTGTTTGTTTGCGAATGAGGAGCGATCTTTGTAAATCTTATAAAATACACCAAAAAGTGCAAATTGTAAAATTGTATTACCAGGGTAATTCATATCGAGAAAATTTGTTTACTGTGGAATTCGAAAATACCTAACCAATTAGCAAGTACCAAGTGAGAACGGTTATAAAAAAATTTGAAAAGAACATGCATGTGTCACTCCTACAAAACATGGACCGCGTACACAAAATCGTCAAAGCCAACCCGGAAAAGAAGAAAGAAATATTTTAATCTGTGCAAGTGTGGAAAATAATCCTCTGCAGTCGTCCACTCATTTAGCCACGGATTTTGATGTTGATCCGAAAACGATTCGGACTGTATTAAACAAAATGGCTGTCGCAGTTTTAAACTGAAAAAGAGCAATGAATGACATAAAAATACCAAAACAACCTACTCGAATCGTTGGTTGTACTGGTGACATATAAATGACCGATATTTCAGTCAATCGCGTTCCATAAATAGAATATATTTCAGCGGGTGGGTATTTACCTTAGAGTAATAATAAACATAGAGAGGGCTATTCATTCATAATCACGTTTATTTTTGCGGCCAACAATTCTAAACGCCAGTAGTGAAATAATGAATGAATTACAAAAAGTGGGAATGGTATTGTAGATACATGGCCTTGGTAATTTCGGCTGGTTTTCTGACAAACTTGGCACCGACGATCCATGATAATCCAAAAACATTAAATTAATTAACTTAAAAGTTTATTTTATCACTTAAAGTCTTGAAAAACACCTCAAAACGAAAGAACTAAATGTTTACTCTCTAGTCGTAATGGCGCTTGTATAAACAAACAACGTTTGACATTATCAGAGACAATATTTACTACGGCGTATTTAAAATGATCGTCGACCACACTCTGACGATATTTGCATCTCTCTTTATATGGTACTTGAACAAGGACAAAACTACTAAATAGATTACTATTGACACATTAAACAGGTACTGAAATTTTGAGCAATGTTGCCACTTTTAATTATAACCATAAAGGTATCCAAGGATGCAACAAATACTTGTTTAAAATTTATATAAGAATATTCCTTTATTAAATAAAATTCAAGTACCTATTATTAATTAATTTTAAAAGCAGCGACTCAAATGCATAAATTAGTATAACTTTTTTTATTTGCATAACTTTTTAACACGTTTTCAATTAAACTTCTAATTTCTTTTTTCCCGCAACTAAAGAGGATTTGTAAATATGGCAAAACAGTGGAAGTGTCCGCAAGTGAGCTTAGAATGTGACTCAATATTTGGGCCGGAAAAAGTCAAAACAAACATATCTATTTACGGAATACAAAAATTGGAACCAAAGCAACCGAGGTGATTTACGGAATATATTGTAAAGTTTACATTCCGTCAAACTATAAATCCAGCTTAACATGTCTGCGTACGTAACACCATTATGTATATATTCCGTATATCAACTTGGTTATTTAGGTTACTAGTTTTCCGTCCCGTAAATATTAAATGATCGGTTGGTTCTTGAAACAAAGGTTATTTACGGAACTTGGTTGCTGAAAAAGCGGTAGATTTTCTGTCACCAGAACGACGGTCGATTTTCTACGGTAACTTCGTTTTATTATTGTTTGACGTGTACGTTTTAGGCTATATTCACAAGGTAATTTTAATTTTAAACATTTTTCATTATAATTTGGGACTGCGATGAATTCGTTGACTGAGGTAGATTAATATTATATATATTATAATTCAGAACTTCATTGATTAAGAACAAATATGCATCACCATCCATCATTTAATTAAACAGTATGTAATGTATGTTGAAAAACACACGAAAATGAAAAGCAAATAGAGCAATACATAACAATTCCATAACAATTAGCAACCATAACCAAAATAACAAACGGGAAAAACATACGGTACACTGCCAATTGATATTTGACAAATGACTGGGGTTCCGTAAATACGTCCCAACCGTGGTCATCAGCTGACATCAACTGTCAAAATTAATTTTACCGGTTCTGAAAGCTTTGGTAACTTTTGTTGATTAACGGAACTTATACTATCTAAGGAAAAGACAATGGTAACACGGACTTAAGTCCGTGGTACGTAGGGAAAACCATGGTAAATATAGGAATGTACTCCTAGAACCAAAAAATTTGTAGCCTGGATTTATAGTCTGACGGACTGTAAGCGTATACGATACGTGGACCCGTAAGGAACGGTCTGTAAAAATTGTTGAATTTATAAATAAACGGAACGGAAATGTCACGTAGAATAACTCATAAGGCAACGTTTATAGAAGAAACGTTGCTCATAAGGGACATTCAACATAACCCAGAAATTATACAAATCAGAAACAGCTGTGTTGGTTTGAACTTTAAATTTTATTATTATTATTATTATATTTAGACAAGGGCAGAGGGACAAGTCCCTAATTGTGCCCAAAAAACAGATAATTATATAAGTAACCTACTAGTAGGTAAATAACAGAAAAATAAGTACAATATAAACAATACACCAAATAAACTATAGGTGCTCTAGCAGTGCATGATCAAGTCTGTAAACGAGTTAGTAGATGGTGCAGAAACTGTGGATACATCAAGATTACTCCAGCTGTCGAATACCCTGTTAGGTAAGAAGTTCTGTCTTGATCTGACGGTAAAGTTTTCTTTTTTGAGTTTAAAAAAGTGTCCTCTAAGGCGGTCATCTGGATTTAAGGTAAACATCATATCAAGATTACCAAAATTAAATTTTAATATTTTAAAAGTGGTAATGAGGTCTCCGCGGTGTCTGCGAAGTCCAAAGGAAGTTAGGTTGGCCATGGAAAGTCTTTCTTCGTAGGAAGGTCTTCGCTGTCCCAGGGACAGTCGAGTGGCTCTCCTTTGAACATTTTCCAAAAGATTTTTATCGCGAACTAGGTCTGGGTACCACGTTGGACCGGCGTACTCGAGAATTGGTCGGACATGGATAGTATACAGTTTGCAAAACGACTGAAACGAAACACTCGAAAAGCACTTACGAATGAGATACAGTCTGGTATTCGCGCGCTTACAAACTGAAGTTATATGATCAGACCAAGTTAGGTTGCTATTTACGATAATTCCGAGGTCGTTATAGGAAAACACAGAATTTAATGGTCGACCGTCTACGAAGTACGGTAGTAGTGGGTTGTTTTTACCAATTCGGAGCACTACACATTTTTCCGTGTTCAACGGAAGTAGCCACTGGGAACACCATCTGAAGATGGAGTTTAAGTCCAGTTGGAGGGTTTCTTGGTTGGTGATTGGATTCGTATATAGTGTCGTCAGCGTAGAAAGATATTTTATTAGTTACGTGATAAGGAAGATCGCTGGTGTAAACTGTAAAAAGCAGAGGACCAAGAACAGAGCCCTGTGGTACTCCACTTTCCACCAGTCTATCCCTTGAGAAGTTTTCGCCAACTCTTACTTTGAAATATCTGTCTGTTAGAAAGTCGTCAATCCAGCTAAGTAAAGAGCCGCGAATGCCGAAGTGTTCCAGCTTGTGTAGAAGTCTGCGCCTGGGAACACGATCAAAGGCCTTGGAAAAGTCCAGATAGACAATATCTATTGCCTGCCGATCGTTAAGAGATGATGTCCAGTCATTAACACAGTGTAGCAGGTTGGTTAGGGTGGAACGGCCGGCGACAAATCCGTGTTGTTGCGTTGGAATCACATTTTCCAGGATAAGAAATTTGGTCATCTCCTCCGAAATAATGGCTTCCATGACTTTACTGACCACTGGCAGCAGACTAATCGGGCGGTAGTTATTGGAATCAAGTTTGTTACCTTTTTTGAATATGGGGGTGATAGATGCTAATTTCCAGTTGGGGGGAATGGAACTTTGAGTAAAGGAAGTCTGCATAATTAACGACAGGGGAGTTGCAAGCGAGTTTGCGCAGCTTTTTAGGAGTTTGGGAGTTAGACCATCTAAACCAGGTGATGCGTTAGTGCGAAGTTGCAGTAAGTGCTGTTTTATACGGTCTGGTGTAAATACTACATGTTCTAAAGATGCCTTGAGGCGAGGACAGTTAATTAATGGGAGGTTGTCATTATTGGGTTCTTGAGTGAAAACTTGTGAGAAAGCTAGAGAGAGCGTCTCAGAAGACTCTTTATTAGAAGAGCATACAGTATGGTCGGGTTTTTGAAGTAGGGGAATGGAAACTTTTGATGATAGGGACGATCGTATATATTTGAAAACCCTTTTACTGTTACCACTGGAAATGATGTTTTCTTCAAAATTTTGTCTTAAAGTTTTGAGAGAGAGTTGAAGGGTATTAGAGAATCTGCGATGATTCAGGAAGTCACTCAGAAGCTGTGTACGCTGATATTTACGCCAGAGGCGCCGTTTGTGTTTGATACGTTGTAGTGCTGCGTGGTTTATCCAGGGTTTGAGATGGTTTTTATAAATCTCACGGACAGCGGTGTGCGCAGAGATTGTCCTGAGAGTAGTATCATGAAATGCGTCCCACATTAACGAGGGATCGGATAAATTTGTGAAAATTAAGTCCCAATTAAGTCGGGACAGCTGTGAATCAACTTCAGAAAAATCAGTAGTAGCATAAGTTGTGATTTTATTTTTGCCCGGTAATGTCTGGATAAACTGAACGTGGGCAGTTATGACTGCATGGTCTGATTTTCCAACAGGAGAGTCTATTTCGAGAGATGAGATTAGCTGTTCATCATTGGTGAGTATGAGATCTAGAATGGAAGGTTGATTATTAATTCTGAATCTTGTGGGTTCTGTAATAAGTTGAATGAGGTTCGAATTTGCAACGAAGTTTTTAAATAAGTTTTGTGAATTTACGACTTCTGACAATGAGGTTATCGGCCAGGATATTTCTGGGAAGTTAAAATCTCCAGCAATGATGAGGTTATCAAGAAGTGATAACTCTTCGAGATTTTCAAACAATATGTTGTCTATCGCAAGTTGTGTATCCGGGGGACGATATATACATACCAGGTCAAGAGAAAATAAATGTTTAGCAATATTTACGTGTATACTATCTATCCCAGGTATGTCTAATAGTTTAATTTTAGTAGAAAAATTTGCGGTAATATCGTCAGATAAATAAATGCATACACCTCCACAGACACGATTTTCTCTATCTTTACGATAAATTGTATAGCCAGTAATGTTAACTAAGGAGTCTGGAGTTGAAGGTTTAAGCCAGGTTTCGGTAATAAAAATAATTTGTGGTTTAAGAAGTTGCACTGTGCATGTGAATTCGCCAAGTTTAGCGTGAAGTGAGTTTAAATTTGTGTATAAGAAGAGCCAGTCATTGAAACTGCGGGTAGAAAAGTTATGAACGAAATTTCGAGATTTTTGGAATGCCGTTGGAGTACCTGATTGTCAGATCATGTTCGCCATTATTTTAACGAGTATTTAGTTCACTTCGAAGTTCTCTTAATCGTTGTTGTTGTGTGGGCGTCTTGTCATCTATTATAGAAAATTTTTCAGTACGCTTCTCCTCGAGAAGTTTGGATTTATTTCTCAATATGTTCTTGGCATGGTGTTCTGAAGGCATTACTACTTTGATCATGCGAGGAAACTTTTGGTTGGTTTTGCCGACTCTGTAGAAGGTAATGGGGGTTTCATGACATCCGACAGTATCCAAGACAAGCTTAACCCATCAAGGACTGGTGTTGCCACACGGCAACAGAAATTAACAGTTTTCTGTTGCTTAAAATTCATCAGATTTTTCATTTAAAACATAGATGGCGGTATACACGGCAATAGTTTGTTGCAGTGTTTAAAACTTTAACCCCAACAGAAATGTTCGAGTTATTCATAGACCAAGACGTACTTTCTTTACTGGTAGAAGAATCAAACAAGTACGCACAATTTAAAAACTTGCCATGTCCTCAAATTACTTTGAATGAATGTTTTATTGCTATTCTGATTTTATCGGGATATTGTCAATTACCTGGAAAAAAACATTACTGGAGTACTGATGCAGATCTTGGTAACCAACTAGTGAAGGATTCAATGAGGAGAGACCGATTTTTAACAATTTGGCGGTATCTACACTGCGCAGATAATAATGCACTAGATCCAAATGACAAATTCTATAAACTGCGACCTCTAAGTGATCTACTACGGCAAAAATTTCTGAATTATTTTGTTCCAGAAGAAGATTTGAATTACGATGAGTGTATGGTCAAATACTTTGGAAAGCACTCATGCAAGCAATTCATCCGAGGCAAACCAATCAGATTTGGATACAAGATATGGTCGCTGAACAACAAATACGGATATCTTGTGAATTTTTCCTTCTATCAAGGCAAAGATAGGCGCGTGAACACAGAATACCAAACTGTGTTTGGAAAATCTACTGCTCCATTGCTGATGCTTTTGGATGAGTTACCAGAAGAAAAGAAAAAACATCAATACAACCTATTCATAGACAATTTATTTACAAGCTTTCACCTTCTTAGTCATCTGAAATCAAGAGGTTTCTCATCCACAGGAACCATTCGCGATAACCGAATCCCTAAAAATTGCCCGTTACTATCCAAAAAGGATATGAGTAAGAAACAACGTGGTGACTTCGATTCTTGTTTGGATAGAACCAACGGAATTTTACTAACGCGTTGGACTGACAATAATGTAGTTTCAGCAGCTTCGACCAAATATGGGGTAGCCCCACTTGCTAGTGTCCAACGATATTCAGCGAAGGAGAAAAAAATTGTTCAAGTAAAAAGACCGAACTTGATTTCCAAATATAATGCATCTATGGGTGGCACGGATCTGATGGATGAAAATATTGCACGCTATAGGATTAGTCTACGTGGAAAAAAATGGTGGTGGTGTCTTTTCACATGGCTACTTGATGCCGCAATTCAAAATGCCTGGGTCCTGTACAAACAGTCTGGCAACAAAATAACTCAACTAGACTTTCGTCGAGAAATTGTCAAAACGTACCTCAACAAGTACAAGAATCCACCGAAAGGAAAAGGTAGACCATCTGCTAGTAAATCGAGCAGATCTTTCAGCCGTGTTGGCGATGATGTGCGATATGATAATATAGGGCACCTCCTCACACCAGTAGAAAAAAAAATAAGATGCAATGGCGACAATTGCAAATCTATTATGCGCACAAAATGCATCAAATGTAATGTAGGAGTTTGTTTGTCGTGCAATGTTGAATACCATACACGAATGTAGTTTTTTTTTCAATCAATAAAATTTTTTTTTCAATGAAACATGGGCAGTGTAAGTTACTCGCGTTGCCATATGGCAACACTAATTTTTGAAGAAAGTAAGAAAAATTTCACTATATTTCTTTAAGCAAATCTATTTGTTTCGTTCTGAAAATACAGTTTGAAAATATACTATTGCAAAATTCTAAACTTAATTAAATCCGTCCTTGATGGGTTAATTTTATTCGTGTCATCATCCTTCCTAAGTTGAGCATCCCCAGAGGAAGTTTCAGGTACGCCTCTGATTATAATATTTTTGGCTCGCACTATGCGATCTACCGCCTCATTTGCGATGTTGTCCGTGAATTCGGTCGAATTAACTGCATCGAACTGACTCAGTTTATTATTTAATTGAGTTAATTTATCATCAAAGTCGCTTATTTTCTTGTGAATTTCTGTTTTAAAATCTAGCAGAAGAGTTTTTCCGAAAAATTTGAAACATTTGAACTGCAATTGTTGCAGAGGATAGACAAGCCACGAACCCTCTGCCGCGTAACCCGGTCGTCGGCAGCAGAAACATCGGTGCATGTCATATGTATTTGTCGCTTACAACCATCACACTGAAGTTTGCGATCATTTGTGTTTACCGGCTTCGAACAATTGGAACAAGTTGACATAGTAGGCATACTAGTTTTTGTTGTAATTAGTACGTTCTATGATGATAAATAATTATTGTAAAATGGTGAATGGTTTAAAATGTTATTTTTATATTGTTTTACTGCACTGGCACTGCAGTTTTTATAGACCTATCACTGTTTACTTGCAATATACAGAGATTGCTACTTGAAAGTTTATTTACAAAATATACAGCTTATACAGTGTAAACTTGAAAATTAAGCAGGAGCAGGAGCACAAAATTGTACGTGAGTATTCGACTATTACTAGCTTCTATATGATTGTATTATAGTATTCTAGAATACTTATAGGGTTTGTACAATGTATTATTAAATACATGAAGGTATGATTCTTGGCACTGTGGGACTACTTTTGTGTGCTGTAGCATTGGAAAAATATCGACAAGGACAAACTCGAAGAACAATAATTAGGCGACCAAGTCGTTATAAAACAAGACCCATAAAACCGTAGTTAGAGATAGTTAGAGAATTCCTACAATAATTTTTTAAAGATGAAAACTGCTTGCTTATATCACACAAAATTATTTCCTTTGATTGGCCGGACGCAACAACGCACTGTAAGAAGATAAAAGTTGGCCAACTCTCCGTTCCAGTCAGTTTCACTTACGTTAAGACATGCGCTTACGTTCATTTATAAGCATTCCGTAGTAAAATAAACGGTTTTAAAGATTAAAACTAACTTTTCCGCATCTGTGGCCCTGAAAAATATTCTATCATAAAATTGTTACTTGTATACACTTCGGGGGTTGTACCATGGAATCGTGCTAACAACCGAAATTTCTCCAAAAATAACCAAAAATTTAGTATATCTGGATTTATAGGACCCACTGTACTCTAGTCAACTGAAAATCAATAGAGTACATCTGAGAGACACCTTGAACAATATTCAATCATAAAATTGATCAATCATATACTCTCTGGAGGCTGTATCGTGCTAACAAACTGAAAATTCTCCAAAAATGACAAAAATTTGGTACCTCAAGTACCATAGCACCCGTTGTACTGGCTTTAGTGAGCTGAATATCAATAGGATTCATCTTTGAGCCGCTCTGAATAATATCAAATCATAAAATTGATCACTTCTATATACTCCGGAGGCTGTCTCATGCTTCTCCAAAAATGACAAAAATTTGGTACTTCAAGTACAATTGCGCCCGTTGTACTGTCTCTAGTGAGCTGAATATCAATAGGATTCATCGTTGAGATGCTTTGAATAATATAATCATAAAATTGGTCACTGTATATACTCCGGAGACTGCATCGTGCTAACAAACTGAAACTTCCCCAAAAATGACAAAAATATCGTACTTAAAGTACTGTAGCACCTGTTGTATTAGCTCTGCTGTGCTGAAAATCAATAGGGTTCATCAGCGAGATGTCCTGGATAATAATCAATCATAAAATTGGTGACTTGTTGTACTCCGGAGGCTGTATCGTGCTAACAAACTGAAATTTCTCAAAAAATGACAAAATGTCGTACTTCAAGTACCATAGCACCTGTTGTACTGGCTCTGGTGAGCTGAAAATCAATAGGGTTCATCTGTGACATGTCTTTAACAATATTCAATCATAAAATTGGTGGCTTATTGCACTCCGAAGGATGTATCGTGCTAACAAGACATGTAAGGAAAAGTGGCCGACGACGACGACATACACACAGGATTTTTTTTCTAAAAACCGTTTTTTCGTGTTCTTGTTGATGGAAAACGTAAAAATAGCTCAAAAAAAATTTCAAAATTCCTACTTTCTTTGGGGTAAACCAATACTTTTCTCGCATATAGATAGGTTAGGCGGAAAAGTAATACAAAGGGAAAACTAAGAAAATAAGTGTGCATCCACATGAGTACGTGATCATGGATCCGTTGTAACCACGTAACTACTACCAACCAATCGGAGTGCTGGATGGTTTTACGTACGTCCGTGAAGGTCAGCCCGGAGAGAAGTTAGTTAATTTCAACTTCAGGTACGTGTTTTCTGTCCGTTTTGTTTACATTTTTCAAATTTATTTTGGCGGTTTTGTTTTTGGGGTTTGGAACGATTTTAGTTTGTGTTTTACGATGTCGGCTGAACAAACGCAGTTCAAATGTGGATATTGTGGCTTTGACTTGATCGTTGCCACGCATTTTTCTTTTTCACCGCCTTGGACATAGCTCCAAGGAGTAAAAGATAATTATTACTAGTCATTCTTAAAAAAAACTAGATTCTGACAGAAAATAAACAATTTACATAGAAATATTGATAAAATACGGAAAATCATAAGTTCAAAACAATAAAAAAATAAACGGTTTTAAGGATTAAAACTAACTTTTCCGCATCTGTCGCCCTGAACAATATTCTATCATAAAATTATCACTTCGGGGGATGTATCGTGCTAACAAACCGAAATTTCTCCAAAAATAACCAAAAATTCAGTATATCTGGATTTATAGGACCCGCTGTACTCGCTCTAGTCAACTGAAAATCGATAGGGTACATCTGTGAGACACCTTGAACAATATTCAATCATAAAATGGGTCACTTGTATACACGCTGGAGGCTGTATCGTGCTAACAAACTGAAATTATCCAAAAATGACGAAAATTTGGTACTTCAAATACCATAGCACCCGTTGTACTGGCTTTACTGAGTTGAATATCAATAGGGTTCATATTTGAGACGCTCTGAATAATATTCCAATCATAAAATTGGTCACTTGTATATACTCCGGAGGCTGTATCGTGCTAACAGACTGAAACTTCTCCAAAAATGACAAAAATATCGTACTTAAAGTACTGTAGCACCTGTTGTATTGGTTCCGGTGAGCTGAGAATCAATAGGTTTCATCAGTGAGATACCCTGAATAATATTCAATCATAAAATTGATGACTTGTTGAACTCCGTAGGCTGTATCGTGCTAACAAACTGAAATTCCTCAAAAAATTACAAAATGTCTTACTTCAAGTACAATAGCACCCGTTGTACTGGCTCTGGTGAACTGAAAATCAATAGGGATCATCTGTGACATGTCCCTTACAATATTCAATCATAAAATTGCTGACTTATTACAATCCGGAGGCTGTATCGTGCTAACAAGACATGTAAGGAAAAGTGGCCGACGACAACGACGACGACATACACACAGGATTTTTTTTCTAAAAACCGTTTTTTCGTGTTGTTGTTGATGGAAAACGTGGAAATAACTCAAAAAAAATTTTCAAAATTCCAACATTTTTGTAAACCACTGACCTATAAACAACAAATGGAATGACAATACATTAGAATGCGCGAAGAATTTTTACGGCCACTATGCGAGTGTTGAAAATTGGATACGGCTCATGCGCATTATGTATTCTACGTCACAGTGGATGTCTGAAAACAATTATATGGTGTGCTGTTGATACTTATGTTAATTCTTATTGCAGATTTTACCAGAGCTGGCACAGCCATTTTCATATTTAGTCGTTCTCGTACGTTTGAATCGTTAGATTATAACCATCGTTATTAAAATTTGTGTTGGTTTTTTTTCGTTTTGCCATTATCGTGTGTGATGTTTTGTAAGAACCAAGTAGATATTGATGGAGTGGATGATTTCTGGTACGATATATTTTTAATTATTCAAACAATGGATCATTGTTTGAATGAATTATTTTTACATCATACAAAATTATTCCAACCCATTTATGATTACAGCTTAACTTCTAAGCGCTATAGTCCATGGATGAGAGCCATTGGAAGAGATCCTACTCTAGAAAAACTCCATCCTAGTAATAGGATATACAGTGAGCATTTTTCAGAAGACAGCTTCCATTATGTCAAAGGAAAACTATGTTTGAAATCAAGTGCCATACCTACCAAGAAGCTTGGTCCTAGGAAACCACTAATGATTTTGAACACACATGAACCTAGGCTGGTGCCTACTCAATATTTTGTTGTTTGAGGGTCATTGATAATGTAATGTTTCAGATCCCCATTGTCCGAATAAGTAACTGGAAACAATTAGTAGTAAAAATTGAGAAATAACATAAAATTCAATTTTATTAAGTTTCATTTCACAGTATTTTCATTGTAATCAAAACTCTTCCACCCTTTTCATTTAATTTCAATACTTCATTTCACAGCATTAATTTAATCTTCTTTTTGGGTTAATTTTCATTGAATTTTTCTATTTTTTCTTTTATTATTTTTCATTAAGATTGCTTATCTGCCTCCATATTTCTATGTAAACTCCCATTTTTGTCCCAATTTCCACTATATCATTTCTCAAGTTCATTTTTTAGACAATAAAATTCTAAAACAACTATTTTAAAAGTTTGTCATTAAAAACAACGTATTCACTCGCACAATGTTATAATAATCATCTGATTTTAGTTCATCTAGAAAATCTATGCCAAACTCGCTACAAAAATCAGTTAGGCCAAAATCTTGGACGAGTTCGTTAATGAGCCAAATCGGCCCAGTAAAAACAAAATGGCGGCCTGTCAAATATGAAAAAAAATCGTATTTCCGTTGTTTTTCATTTGACGCAAAAAAGTTACTGAGCTTTTTCATAGACCTTAATACGTTATTATTATTATTTAACATTTTTCTCTAAATCGTACATTGAAACATTTATTTAAGAAAATTCACAAATTTACCAGAAATATTTTAATATTTTTGTTTTTGATTTGATGCCAAAATGTTACTTTGGTTTTTTGTACAACTCAAAACATTCTATTACTTTTGTATCTAATTTTTTATTTTGGGTTTTATGCAAAAATGTTACTGAAATAAGCCTATCCAATTGGTCCTGTGCCATTGGGATTTTTGTAAAATATATTTATCAGGAATTAATTGCTGCCGAATAAATATTTCGTTTTGAAAAAGGTGTGTATTATTCAACATTAACTAATATGTATACAGAAAAAATTGGTAAGAAAGTAACATTTATCACTTTTGAACTCTTCTGTCTGACCAAATGTTCATTTATAAAATAGAAATGAAAATTTCTGTATAAGTAGGGTTAAATATACCCACTCAATTATGATGTATAAAAGGTTACTAATCTCTGATTATGTAGATATATCAAGTATATAACAATTACAATTTTTCCACAAAAAGTGTTGATAAAATGTAAATCACAATCTCTCTAAATTCATTCTGTAATTATTTCATGTTATTTTTATATAAACAAGCTTATAATTTTAATTCAGTCCTTACAAATAAGACTTTCTCAGTTTATTTAAATAAAACATAAGTATGTACTGTTCAATAGTATTATTTATTTGCAAGGACGGTCCTGTACAGTTGATTGACTGCGCATGCTCCGGATCCAATTTTTCCGAGAGATCACGTGGTATGCGCGAATTCAATTTAGCGTAATACTGACAAATTGCATTGTCCTTCCATTTGTTGTTTATTGGTCAGTGGGGTAATCCAATACTTTTCTCGCATATAGAAAGGTTGGGCGGAAAAGTAATAGTCCACAAAACCACACAACAATAAAAGGAAATGACAAAATTGGCGATGACAGTTATGGATACGTAACAACGGATGCTTTATTTGGATGGCGTAAAATTCAAGTATACGTTTAACGGATACGGATGTCCGTGATCACGTACCTAAGTGGATGCAGCCTAAAAGAAGAAGTACGCTTAAATCTAGGAACGTGCTCTATGCTTTTTGACATATGACATATGTCTAAAGTTTGTTTTGAACAATATTAACCTAACAGCATGCTTTGAGCATTATATTCATATTTATTTATATTAAGAAAAAGCGGAAAAAGTTATATCTGTATTAAAGTTTGATTAAACTATCTTTAAAAATGGCAGATTTAATTGACGATCTATTTGAATGTTTTGAGGAAGACGCAACAAGTAAAGAAGATGAACAGATATTGGAATGGTTAGTAACTACAACCCCGCAAAATCTATATTTAAAAAATTGAGCTTTGCAATTGTTATGGACTTAATTATGTCACGAAACTTGTCAATTTGATTAACACAAATTAAGTACTTATTTGCTATAGTTCTTTTGAACTAAATACTTTTATCTAAATATGATTTATTCTCAATTCTTAGTCTATTGTCTGTTGATTATTCAGAATTATTGTTGTTAAAGATTATATGATGTATGTATGCTAGTTTGAATGATGAATGATCTACGACAACAATCCAGTGAACATAGTGACATGTCTTTCATATTTGTGCTTTAATAACCATTTAAATGTACATTCTGATCCCACTGATGTAATTTATAAAATCCCCACTTTATCATAAGCGTGACCCTGAAGAATATTGATAATAACTGCAATAAAGTATTGTTTCTTAACCCAAAAATGTTTTAACAATATAGTCCCTGCTATCTTCTGCAGTCTTGAAAACCCATGGCTGCTTGTAATTAATAACAATTTGTGAAAGCAGCCTGTAGTTTCTTGGGAATATTCCTTGTTTTTACTGATTTTGTAAAAAAAAGATTACACAAAAGTTAAAAAACAAAAATTATACTAGATCTCAGTTATGGAGATTATGTTTTTTATCAAATGACAACAGATAACTAATGCAAATATTTTCTAGTGGTCATTCTAGATTTTATACTGAACAGACTATTTACCGCCATCACACTAACAATTACATTGTCTGATGTGTGTTTCAATAATCAAGTCTTCAGTCTCTACGTTCTTTGAAGAACTTGGTTTTCGAAATGTGCGTCAGACAGTGGTGGTAAATATTGTGTTCAGTATCAATATCACCAAAGGTTCTAGAAGTACCAACTTATTCTAGACTTTATTTATAAGTTTGTCAAAACAAATGTTTATCTACACATGTTTTTTAGTGAGGCACAAATGACAAAAGCTAAATAAAATAGTTTTAAAAGGTGTATTGTTTAAAATATAAAAAATGTAGGTCACCAAAATAATGTAAAAATAATTTCTAGTCTTTTAACCCATTTATTGTATTATGTATTTTTTTGACTGGATGTAATCTTTTATTTATGATATAGAATTATTTGCCCCATTTTCAATATATGTAGGTACTATACTAACTTTTGTAGCTTGAATGTTTTGAATTGATAACGGCAAGCTATTCAATGTCAAGCATATTCCTAAATTACGGCAATTAAGTGATTTATAATCACTGATGAACATTTTGGAATTTGTAGAGTTTATATTTATTTTTTTACAAATAATATCTATTTTCAATATTATGTACTAACTAGTGGTTTATTTGTTTTTAGTACACCTGATGGAAAGAGAAAAAATGATGAAGAGGAAGCTGAAAATGAGCCTAAAAGAATTAAGAATGATGACATTAGTATAGATATCAAGTAAGTAACACAATTTTATATATAAACACCTAAAATAATTGTTATTTTACAAGTGATTAACAATAGGATGTAAACCTGTTTTATTCTAGACTTGGAATATTATTTATCCTTATATTTGCTATTAAATGTATAAGCTCAAGTCAATTCAACATTTCTTTTATATTTAGAATGTATTTGAAACCGAAATGACCTGGGTGTCATAAAATAAAATAACAGTGACTGACTTCAATTCTTGTGAATTTATAATGAAACAGACATGTTTATGATGTAAATCGTAGGTACTACTAATTTTAAACTATAGGACCGAACATAGGACATCATCATTACTGCAATTATTTACGTTCAGAGTTTATTAATTTGATAAGGGTCGATAATTCCTCCCAAATTTTACATAATTGTAAAGTAAAACACCCAATGGTTGACACACTAACAAAGAAATGATTGGAAGTATATAATATATACTCCAATTTTAAGTAAAGTAAGGAATTAATATGTTGTAGGTGTTTTATAATTACTATATTTTTATAATAGTTTGGTGGAATATAAGAAAACCACTTAGTTTTGAAGATTTTTTAGATTATATGATCGGTAGAAAAATGCAATAACTGACACCCCTAAATTTACATTTTCTTAAAGTTGACATCCAGTATATCAAATATTTGACACAAAATGCAATAAGAGTCCTCTATTTAGTTATAAAAGATATTTTAATAGAGCGTTATGATTTTTAAGCAACTATTGATCAATTATATATCATTATATTAATAATTGTTTGTAGAAAACGAATTATAAATCATTAGCAAAACACTAATGTTTGACATTTTATGATAATAAATAATATTAAATAATAATTGACACTATAAAATAAACTTTTTATCTAAATAAAAACATAATAAAAGGAAACGTTTTTTATCTGATTTAGCCATCTAGAATCAGATCTTCATTAAATATATACTTAATAAGATCTCCAGTTGCAATCATTTGTGGAAAATTTAGTTTTTGTAAAATTTGGTTGGAAAAAATTAAGCTTAAGCCGTTTTCATTTAGTTTGAAAGATCTTTTGTTGCCTTCACATTGCTTCAGACCCACAATTTCCTTTTCACTGTTTGGATATAATGTTTATAGAACACAAATAAATTTATATTTCCATTGCTTCTTGCCAGGAAAAGAAGCAACAATATAATTTCTAACTTGAAATTTGTGTTCTTGTCTAGGTAATTCATCTTCGGACTCTTGTATAAACCCACTTATATCTTCCAAACTATCTCCTGATTCCTCTCACCCTTCGCAATCTGAGGAATCAGTAGAACTTCGGCCTTCTTTCTTTTTTTGGTTTTAGATGCAGCTGAAGCTGATTGTTGCTTTTCCTTTTCAACTCTTTTAAACTTTCTTTCTTCTGCCCTTTTTTTTAAGTTCCTCTTTTTCTTTTTTATCTGCTCGTTTTTTCATACTATTCCTGCCATTTTTTTGATGAAATTGCTGCTGTAACTCTTTAATAAATTTCTTTTTCTTTTTAAGTTGCTCAGGGAAAAAAAATCACTTTTTTAAAAGGAGATGGTAATAGAGCATTAAAAGGATTTGGTGACTGATCTTCTAAATTAGTTTTTATTGCTGTTTTGTCATGACTTTCTTGAGAATTAATAAATGCAACATTTAAATTTTCCTGGTGAACAACTTCAATTATGTGTATTTCTTGACCGATATCATTAGCAGTTATTATTTCTTGGTTGGTAGTTCCAGTTGGTAGTATTTCTTGACTAGTACCTCTAGTGGTTTGTGTTTCTTGAGTCGCTGCAATTTTCTCCTGTAACGAGGCAATGTCTGTTGTGAAATTTTTGTAAAGTTTAAAAGTGATAAATCAGGGATGTTACCTTTCCATATATCACTGACACTCTTTTTAAAAGCAATAATTGTGTTAGTGCATAACCTTTTTTCTAAAAAATGCAATCCACTTTGTAACTCTTCCAGATTTCGTTTACATCTAGCTATTTTTATTTCCGTTTGCTTATTTTTCTCTACTCCACAAACTTTCTTTGGCTCCCAAGCAACCAAGCCACATTTTCTAAACCTATTTTTCAAAATTTCTGGTATGCCTCTTCTGTGTATTGCCCTTGAAAGCATTGGGGAAAATTTATTATTTTTAATGTTGGATTTTCTTGGTTCTCTAATCCCCATTGATGCACTTCCTCTTTCCAGCCAGTTTTTAATGTTCTGAATACAGCTACACTCATTGGCTGAAGCTTGAGGATTGAGTTTGGAAAGAGTGCCATCAGAACAATCCCATTCTCTACCATAACTGGCTAACATGCAAAGTTAAATGCAATGTGTGACCATCTATGAATAGTATAACTGGTTTTTTCTCAATACCAGCCATGGATGGTAAATGTTTGCAAGTTTCTGTGGTCATCCATTCACTCCCAGATTTTTCAATACCCCAACTCTCTGGAACGCTTAATGCAAGTTCTTTTGGTATTAGTTCATATCGAAAAACTATCATAGGTGGAGCTACATCTCCAGCATCACTAACTGTAATCAAAACTATTAAGCATTCTTTCTTATCGCTGTTCACAAATTGGTTAACATTTTTCTTTCCTTTTTTGGCTAGCACATGGGTTTAAAAAGGATGCAGCGTCATCTGCGTTGAATACTCTCTCAGGTTCTTTCAAGATAGACTCGAGCTTTTCTTCTTTTGGATAATCATAAACTTCTTTAAACCAAGAATTTAGTTGAACCTATGTTACAGATGCTCTGGTAATAGTCAGATTTTGTGGAGTCTCACTTGTGGATTTCTTTTCAGAAAGCTTTTGTACTAGCTGTTTGCAGGTCTGTCATTTGTAAATGTATTTTCTCTAGGAAGGTCCTTGATAAGTCGTACACTATTTAATAGCTCATCAATCCTGATGTGAAACCTGCACCTTTACATCCGAATTACCCAGGAAACAAGTATTTATTCCTCTTCCTTACTTAAATAGGAGTTTCTTACCATTCTACATTCTTTTGAGGTTTTACTTTTTACTTTATATATTAGAATTATTCGAGGAACTTTGTGTTTCTTGGAAGCTCCTTTCATCTGAACATCCTCAATGGCTAATTTCATAGCTTCTTCTGAGTAGTTTAAAAACAGCCGTTTAGGCTGCAGTTTCTTGGTCCGACATTCTTATACCCTGTAAAAAATTAACAATTGACACAGATGGAAATAATAGTTGACAGGGGTGTCATCTATTGGATAGAAATCTTACAAAAGTTTGAAATTTATACTGAGAAACGAAAATACATTTAAATGAATAAAAAATGTAAAAAACCAATAGAAGTGTCAACTATTGGATGGGTGTCAATTATTGGGGGCTTTACCTTCCAGATGTTTTGCCCAATCACATGGACATCTAAAACATAATTCAAGGCATGTGAAATTATTCTAAATTAAAAAGATGTTGAGAATAAAGTTGTTCTAAAGTAATATTATTAATTTATTCTTTTTATTCATACATTGAAAATATAATAAAGAAATAAGTCAGAGTAGATCATATTTTACATTGTTCTTGGGTCAATCCTTAGTGTACTACCAAGTTGGTTCTTCTGGGCATTTAAACCATAAACTTAATATTAATCTGACTCTGGAGTAGATTCTATGCCACTTAAATAACTGGCATCAGTATCTGCTTCAGAGTCAAATTCTGAAGATGATCCTGTATTGGACCCTTAAACATACTTTTTTTATATCTTCATCTAACATGATTTAATTGTTAAAATAATCCTGTTCTATTTTTTCAACATGTTTACAAACAGCACTCCACTTCTGAAATTTCCGAAAACTTCATTTCACCCAGTTTTCTCACATCACCAAAACTTGAA
Organism: Galeruca laticollis; assembly: GCA_963921935.1. Taxonomy (NCBI): domain Eukaryota; kingdom Metazoa; phylum Arthropoda; class Insecta; order Coleoptera; family Chrysomelidae; genus Galeruca; species Galeruca laticollis. The sequence goes on from OY998176.1 coordinate 239,959,360, forward strand.
GGTAACATTGTGTGATTCCACATATTTTTTACTAGAATCCATATTTTGTCAATTGGATTCAGTTCTGGAATATAGGGAGGAAGTCGCAGAATTGTATGTCCATGAGGTTCGAAAAGTTCATCAATTTTATATCCAGGTTTTTTATTCTTGTGTAAATGATTATTTCATACAACTCGGGTTTTGTTAACCTTCATGGGACGGACATCAAAATTTTACGAAAAGGACTAACTGGGATCTGAGAAGACCCCATGCGTAAAATTGCAGAAATGCTGTATTTTTCTTTAAATTAAATATATAGAAAAGAAGTTTTATTAAAGTTTTACTATTAACCATTTATTAGTCAAAAATCATCACGAAAAAATACAAAATACCCTAATCACTAATACTACTAGCTACATATCATTTTAACATTTTTTACAAACTATCTCCAATTTTGAATGTTCTAGGCACACAAAGTTATTACACCTAATACATATTTTTCTGGATTTTCTGTATTTTCCTCTTTGACACATATGGCAGCGCCCCCTGGTAATTTTTGTTGTTCAACTCTATGTTCTGTTGCATCCAGTAGTTCGAGAAAAACGTCTGTCATATGCCGTTTTCTATTCGTCTGAATGTATTTATTATTATATCGCCGGAAAACGTTTTTCTTTATGAGTTCTTTTCCTAGTCCCAAAATATACATTTTACGTTTATCCAAACTGTTTTTTCGCCAATCCGGGTTTTGCAGTAACCACAATTTATAAGCATTTATTCCTGCGATATCTATAAGATGCAAAAATATTGCCATTTGCCAGCGGTTTGACTTTCTCTGCACTGTATATTCTTTGGCCAACTTATCTGAAGTGTCGACAGCACCTTTTGTTTTGTTGTAATGAAGATTAATTTCTGGTTTATAGTGCTGTTCTTCTCCAGCTACTTTACTATCAGTATGCTCACTTGAAAGTAAGATGACAGCATGTTCTTGTTTTGGAACATAGGATACTAACGTTCTTTGATTTCTAAAAGCAATCATACTTGAAAACTCTTTCTTGTACGATGCCGGTAGAACTTCCCTGGGAATAAATGTTTTATTTTTCCGGAGGGTTCCACATAAAGTAATATTTTTTTTCCACAACTTGTCAGCAAGTTCTAAACTTATCGGTCGTTATTCCAAATGGTCTGTTAAATCTAGACAACCCTTTGACCTTGACCCTTTTCCGCTTTGTTACCTTGTTTTCCTAAAAATTAATAGATACATAGGAATATAAAGTTTGCCTATATTGCTTTTCAAATAACTTACCCAAATAAACTTGCATGTTTGCAATATAAGAAGTGGTGCAGTCCACAAGAGCCCATATTTTGATTCCATACTTATCAGGTTTACTCTTCATATAGACTCGGAATGGTGCCTTACTCCTAAATGGTACAAGATGCTCATCTACACATAGATGGTCGCCAGGATTAAGTGATTTTTTACAATTAGAAGTGAAAATATCGAATATATCTCTTATCGGAGCTAGCTTATCTACTAATTTTCGTTCTTGTCTTGTTTGAAAATTATCAAAGCGTAAAAATGAAGTAATTTGTTTGAATCTGTCTGACAGTAAGAAATATCTTGACACCAGAGCATATCGATAGCCTCTTTTGATCCGTGAAGTGCGCCAAAAATAAGCAACAGTCCAATATAAGCTTCAATCTCTGTAGAATCAACAGGTACAAAAACTTTAATTTCATTCGGATTTTCTATATTCCATTTATCATAATATGTTTGTGCCTTTCTGTTTGTTTCGGTTACTATTATGTTCAGAATATCCAGAGATAGGAAAAGAAGAAAAGCGTCTTTTATACTTGAGATATCAGAACTGTAATTTGTAAGGCCTAGAGCATGTCTCCAAATATTAGCTTTTGAATGTCTTTTGTGTTTCCTGGAATTTTTGACCACTCAGTTCCATCTTTAGATTTATATACTGGAATGCCCTGGCTGTTACTAACTGTTGGTTCCTCTAGGTTCGTTTTCTCTATATTTTGATCAACAACTATTACATCATTTTCTTCCTCTACTTCTGTGACAATGTCTTCATCTTCTAAGTCACTCGATGTTTCCTCATTGATAACAATATCAAACTCTGGATCATCACTTTCAAGTATACGTAACATCTCATAGTCAGTAAGCCCCTTGCAATTGTTTGTAAATAAAAACTGACTCATTTTCAAAACGATGTACCCTACTCGCAATATCACAAGAGACTAATCCGAATATTCAAGTCTAAAAATTATATCGCAGTGCGGGGAATCCCCCATTTGAACTGGCAATTTACATTTTACAATTATATGGGTAAATTCCCTGTGAGTAAACAAACGTTAAATGTATGGGATTCCCCGATTTTACTAACAGTTACTGGGATTATTTTATCGGACGTAAAAGGCTGACCGGGGTCTGAAGAGACCCCTGGAATATAAAACTATTTTTTGTTTATACCAGCCAATAAAAACTACTAAATACATCATATTTTATCATAATAATTCATAAACTGCAGCTAGATGAAAGATCAATGTTTATAAATTTGCGCTTGCAAAGATACAGCAAAAACATACGTCATGGGGTACAAACGGACCCCGACCAGTCCTATGAAGGTTAAAGAAGGATCATGTGGAATTTATCCTGCAACCATTTTAATTAATATGCTTTTCAATTAGATGAAGTGGTGTCCTTTTCAACTTTTACGTTGTGGTAAGACGCGTTGTCAAAGATAAAAACTAACTGTTGCAGTAAATTTGGCAATATTTTTTGTTCAGCCAATTTTCATAATTTGACACCTTCATGTCATCATGGTAGTCACCTGACTTAGTTCCTGTAAATAAAAATTGTCACATCATCCTAAAGTCAAAGTAATGGCTGTTTCACATACCTGATGTAAAAATTAATAATCTGTTGGAAACAAAGCCATTAGTACCTTCAGCATGGGCAATAATGAGTCATTTTCCTTTTCCTATAGGTTTTTTTAGACGCTTATTCATATTATCAGTTCAATCATTTGGTTGAGTATAAGAACTATGTTTCATCGCTCTATATAATAGGTTGTTTCTCTCATCGAAATTGCCTTATGGCCCTTAAATACTCAATCCTTTTCAAGTGTGTGGCATAGGACGGAACCAAAGTCTTTCGGTTGTCAAGGCACTTCCACCTATATATAAATTATTTAGAAATCAAAAGGCACAATATAATTTTGTATTCTACTTACCTAAATCCCATTTCAGCTGCTTTAACTTATTCTAGCATTCCTCATAAACAAAACTAAGTTGCAATTTTAACATTATAAAAACTGTTTTGTATATTTTTGATTAAACTCCGAGCAAACCTCCTTTTTGCTGTTATATAAAAATCATTAACCATATCATGTATCCTCTTTTCAGATCCTTCACATAACACAGACTTTTTTGAAACTCTTCCTGTTTTCTAGAGGTAGAAAATTTCAGTTTCACTGCAGAATTCAAAAGAATACTCTCTTTACAAATTGTTTTATACATATTTTCTGAAATACATGTTGTTTCCATAACCCTTTGTTTACAATTTCATAGTGGAACACTTAATGTTCTACTATTGGCTTCGGTCTGCATAAATTTTAGCATGTTGGCCACAATCTCTCGGACTTGGCTATGCAAAATTTTACCACGAACTCCAAAGGCTTTATTTTGTGCCATAATGAACGCTGCAAAATGTAAAAAAATGTACATTACCGAAAATGATCAGATTCATAATAATTACTTGGCACATGCAGGAGTAGAAGCTATTTGTATTGAGAAATACAGTTTTTGTTTATTCAAACTTGATGAGAACACTACTAAGCAACGGCACCACACAATTTACCACAACTTTTACTAACGTTGAGACAGAGTACACGCAGTAAACAATTCACTTACATCAATGGACATTTGCACTCTAAACTGAATCTTATTAACCCAAGCAACCAAATCACGTTTCTGCGCTTATTAATAACCAGGTCCTTTCGGTTTCAAATACGCTCTAGTTGTTTATCAAAATAATTAATTGCTTATTATGACTTTGTAGTTTTGAAGAACTGAAAAATCGTATTATTGTACACACCATTGATACAGTAGATTCGTGCACCCACGAAGTGGCATGTCCACCAGGACAATTATATATTCCTTTGAAACCAGCGAGAGGAGAACCTGCAAAAACGTTTCCATTTAAATTGGACCCTTTCCAAAAAGAATCTATTCTCTGTGTTGAAAATAATCAGTCGATTTTAGTTTCTGCTCATACATCTGCAGGAAAGACTGTCATAGCCGAGTAAGTTATTTTTTTTTCTAATTTTTTATTTTGAAATATTTTAGTAGCTATACAACGAGAATGAGTGGGCTTCACAGATCCTCTAGAAATCCTATAACAGCAATTCCTCACATTCAAAATGAATCATTAAACAGTACAACTTGTGTGAAAAGTAATAGAAAAAGACAGAACTCTATACAATACCTGGTGAAAGTTTTTACCGCTTTCAATCGAATCCCTCTCAAATTATTCCCATAATTAACAACAACCAATCAAATAACCCACTGATAGAATCTACGAACCGCATAAATTCCTAGAAAATTCTAAAACTTTAATATTTGGAAAGCTCCTGAACTGTTCTGATAAGTACTAAACTAATTAAGGAATTGAAATTTTAATGTCATCGTACTACAAGCCAAAGACACTTGGAAAATGAAAAATTATAATCATACTGAAGCATAGTGAGCAACTGAATAACAAAACAGAAAATAATATCCTCCACAGAATCTACAGTATCTTAAATATAATTCTGGAGCAGCAATTTGGCTTTATGTCAAGAACATTCCACAACTCAACAGTGTTATCAAATAATACAACTAATGAGGGATTGTTACATAAAATTAAAATGTGTCTTCATGCATATGCAAATTTACAAAACCTCCCAATACCAGCCCATCAAATCTGCTTCATAAACTAGTAGCTTCTTATTTAGTAGTAGTTCAAGTTTCATTTCATACCTATCAAGGTTTTCTTTCCATTGCAATTACAAATCAGTTATTGTGGCAACGTACCTAATTGATGAAACTCATGCCCGAAGCCACCATAAATAAAGTTGACAACAGAAGAATCTGTATCTGTAAAAGTTTGAAGGGTGGGTGACCCCACAGCACTTAGGCCACAATTGGCCCATTGTACATCCTTCTGAGGTTCAAAACTTCCTTCTAGCTCGTCATCCAGCCTACTTGTTTGAAGTAGGCGATAACGTCGCCTGAATTAAGTTCCCTCATATTGGCGTATGTTAGCCTGTGCTCGCCGAATACAAGAAACCTAAAATGAGAGAGTGCCTGACATTCGCAAAGAATGTGTTCCACAGTCTCATCTTCTTGTTCTCATCCTCTACGAAGGGGGGTGTGAGACAGACCCAGTCTGTGGAGGTGTTTTCGTAGGTGGCAGTGACTAGTCAGAATACCCGTGGCTGTTCGTAGATTCTGCCCGTTCATAGTCACGTATTTTTTTGCTACGTTGCTGTTCGGATACTGTAGCAGTTCCTTGGCGTCGTCCCATCTACCCTGAAACTTATTAAGGGAGTGTTCCTTTAATATAGGTCAGCCGTCGCTGACGCCGATAGACCAATAAAAGTGCCGGGTCCCAAGAGTTTGTGGGAGGCTGTCGTCCTGGCTAGCGAGTCTGCAATACGCTTTCCTTTCGATTTCTCATGGCCCTTGATCCAGCCTAAAGTGACCGTGTTGTTGTTACAGGCTTTGATTTAGGCCATGTGAGATTCTAGTACTAGACCTGATGTAATGCGTAGTCTGTTCAGGGCTAGTAGTGTTTGTCTACTATCTGTAAGAATGTATATAGTATTACCTGTGGTGTTCCTTTTGCTAATCTCTTTTGCAGAGATGCAGATAGCAATGAGCTCTGTTTGAGCAACACTTGCATTGCAGCATTGGAAAAAATTCTGCATCCTGAGCCTACATTGGTTTTAGACCCATCTGTGAAGATGCGGATTGCGCCTTCTTCCAATGGGTCTTGTGCGTTGTTTTTAAAGATTACCTTGTAGGGCCTGTGGAAGGCATATCGCGGTGGAATCGAGTCCTTATTGGCCTGCAGCAATGGGACCCCCCTGAGGGCCTCATGCCACAAGTTACGTCTCAGTTTACCAGATCCGGCATCAGGTTGTATACCGGTAGAGCATAGACGTATCATGGTCATCAAAACCACCACCTTGATGTATATGTCAAGGGGAGTGAGACCACGGATTACCTCCATAGCACTTATTGGTGAGGTTTTCATGCCTCCTGTTGTGTTGAGGCATGCTGTTCTTTGGATTTGATCCAGTTTTCGGACGACTGTCAGCTGGTTTGCTTTAGCTCCCCAGGTAATTGCGCGGTACGTCAGCATAGGTCTGATAATCGCAGTGTAAATGCAGGCAGCGACCCTAGGTGACATTCCCTAGGTGCGGCCGATGGTTCTACGACACGTTCATACGAAATATATGCTTTTTCAACTCTACTTTCTAAATGAGAGTTCCAAGTTAACTTACTGTCGAAGGTGACCCCTAAATATTTCACCTTTGAAGAAAATTTAAGTTTGGTATCTAGGGGCATCTAGCTTTGGGGCTTGATGTTTTACAAGCTTCCTTTTTTTCGTGAAAAGAACCATCTCCGTCTGTTTTGGATTTATTGAAAGTGAATGGTCTTAGCACCATTGTTCTATGATATTGAAGGCCTCTTACATTGAAGCGCCGAGTGTCTCCTCGAATCTTTCTGTTAGCAGAATCACTAAGCACTGCATATGCTATTGTGTATAAGTTGCCATCGTTGAGGCCGCTCACCAAGAAGTCTAAGACCATGTTCCACAGTGGTGGCAAGAGTACCCCTCGGTATGGACAGTTAAGCCTCTGATGGTTACATCAACTAAACTGATTTCTATTGCTCTTTTCCATTCTTCCTGGTTTTGGTATGAACACAACTTTAACTTCTCTCCAACCTTTTGGAATATACCTTAGTGCCAGTAAGGATCTGAGGACTCCTACCAGGTGGATAAATGCCATCCAGTCCCGGGGGTTTAAAGGGGGAGAAGCCAGAGATGGCCCACCTCAGTCTGTCCGCGTTGACGTGATATACGCCAGTCACCGTTTAGTTGGGTAATGATTATCCTCGTCCTCCCAGGCTGTCGTGTTTGTGGTTCTGGAGTCAGGGAAGTGAGTTGACATTAATAGTTGAACACTTTCCTTGAAGTTGGCATACTCTTTGGTTAGTATACCGATATGATGGTGGGGATCTTTTGAAAGGGCTTTTTGGAGTCTAGCTGCTTGGGGGAAATCCTCGCAATATATTCTCCATGCTTCTCTTTGTTTTTGTCTAATGACTTTTTTATACTCCTTGAGATGAGACTTGTATACGTTCCAGTCCTCTTCGAGTCTGGTTCTTTTAGTTTTATTAAAAGATGTCCTCGTCGTCCCCCTGAGCTGATCAATCTCATGGCACCACTATGGTGTGGAGGCTCCATCAAAATCGACCCTCCTGAGTGGGCATTAATTATGGAGTTTTGAATGGTTTCAGAATAAATTTCCAAATCCCCTCTTTATTGTTAGGCAACACATCTTCGACTCCTCGCAGATCCCCTTTCAAACTGTGGACATATTTTGTTCTGTCCGTTTTCCTGGGGTCACGAGATATTGTGGAGGTTGTGAGCGCCAGTTTGATTTCAAATTTTATCCAGCAGTGGTCCGACATTGAAATATCATCGGATACATGCCAGCCGGAGATTATATTTGAAGTGTTTATGTAGATAAGGTAATATATATTCACGTTTGACTACAAGAGTTAATAAAAGTTGGTTCAGTACCTCTATTTAGAATACAGAGATTCTTGATAGTTATGTAATCATAAAAATACTTACCTCTAGTGTTGATATCTTTGTTGCCCCAGCTTACGTGGTGAGAGTTTGAATCGCAGCCTATTACCAATTCAAGCTTCTGGCTGAGACAGTGTTCCACAAGATCCTCCAACTCCTTTGTTGGTGGTGGTTTAGCTGTGTCTGAGGGGAGGTATGCGGATGCCAGTATTAACACTTTCTTTTGACCTTTCTGTGCATATTCAACCTTCACTACCGTTAGATCAGAGGATGAAAAATGCGTCAGGGGGTAAGTCTTAAAATTCCTAGGGGCGTATATGGCCGTTCTAGGTTGCTGATTGCTTGGGAAGCTGAAAATTAAACCTTTTGGATTATTTAGACCCATGGTTTTGGTTTGTTTTATCCAGGGTTCTTGAATAAGTGCTATTGTGTCCTGCATCACATCAAGATGGTGGCATAGTGTTGCCGAAGCCACCTTTTTGTGTTGAAGGTTATACTGAATAAATCTTACCTTTTCAATGTCCATCTCTGCTTGATGGTGGTGAGATAGGTTTTGATTTCTTTTAGGCCATCTCCACTTCCTCACTTGGAGGTGGGTTGACGTCTTGACGTCGCCTGTATCCTGGCTTAGAGCTGTTAGTTTTGCCAGGAGGCTGTCGGTCGCCATCTTAGAGGATAGTTCGACGACTCCACAGAAGCAACAGCTCCTTAGGGCTCCTCGGAGGGGGGAGAGGGATCCGTGCTCGATCTCCTCTGCTCCGGTCGAGTTTTTTTGTTTTAACAATCAATGAGGTGAATGCGTAGCTCATCCTCATAGATCGTTTTTCTAGCACTCCCCTTGTCTCGTATGCCGAAGACGAAGAGGTGCCCTTTAAGATCGACCTTCGCTTCGTGGTGGAAGGAAAACCATTCATCCACCCGAAGGTCTCGGTTTTGTTTTTCTAGCCAGTGCAGTACATCCTCTTTGTCACCCAGGTCAGCGTGAGGTTCGCTAGGGACCCAGAGGGTGGCTTTTGTCAGCTGGGGACGTGCACCACGTCGAGCTTAGCCTCCTTCCGCGGTTTCAATCTTGAAACCGTGTTCAGTCTTGAAACCGTGTTCCTTAGCCACTTTAGCGTTTCGTCATTATCGCAGATGACCTAAAAGTAGGTGGCTTTTTCTGACAGCCGGAGGCGGACATAAGGGTTTCGTCCAACGCCTCCATTAGTTGTCTTTTGACAAGGTCTCCATTATCGGTAATTATTTTACCGTATGGATCGGCATTGTCTATAATAGCTACCCGTAATTGGCTGGTAGCTGCTTCGCTGTAGCTTTTTGCTTTAGCGTCCATCCGTATCCTTTTTCCTCTGGAAGAGTTCTTCTCCGAGATGTTGGAGCGTATGCGCTTCTTTTTTTGGGGGGCAATGTGTTCCGGGCCTCTTTTGGAGGAGGAACTGGCATCGCTACCCTTGGATTTTTGGCCGCTGGTGCTAGGTTTAGATAGGGAGGGGCGAGTGGCGGTGATGGTGTCTGTAGAGACGCCAGCCTGCTGCCTTGCTTTCCTCCTTCTCTTTGCCTCAGCACCGCAGACTCTTTTACCTCGACGGTGCTTTTGTGTTGGAGGTGGTCATTCTCGCTCATCCTCCGGTTTTTGGTGTTTTTGATCCATTTTGATCCCACGAGTCGCTAGGGAAATTATTGTCGTCTCCGGTAGAGCCCCACATGCCAGGGAAAGGCTATTTCCAAGGGGGTGTCGCCTGATACTCCCAGGGGGACATCGCATCCCCTGCGGACATTCGGCTATCGGCACGCTCCTTACACCTTAGCTTGGGTTGTTGGAGTTTTATTTGGTTGGTCAACACTACTGTCACTGATGATCAACAGTGCTAACGTATCCGGCGGTGCCACGAGGAGGCAGACACTCGATGGTTGCATTTCTCCATTGGACTGCAGAAAGCTACCTACAAGCAGACAAGCAAATAAGCAAACCAACTACAAAGCAATGGCCAACTTACAACCAACCCCGCTGACAACAGAAGAAGAATGTTAACCTATTTTTTGTTGACATAACACTAACGTCAATTATATCATGTACAAAACTTTTATTTTCAAGTTGATGTTAAAATGTTTTATTACCTGTTCGTAGGTTCAGATGCGTTTTTTCATTTCATATAATCCCGCAGTTACATATACCGAAATAAAAATATTTTTGGTAGTAGCATTATAATTAATATGTTCCAAGTGTTGATAGCATAAATAAAAGGTTTTGTGACCAAGTATTAACAAATTATCAAACATATGCATTCTAGTGAGTGGAATTGAAAACAAAAAATAGTGTAACGTAATATCACATTGTTTCTAAAACATCCCCCAGCAGAAAGACTCTGTAGCCTGTGTTGAATGGCACATTGTTCCATAATGCCGAACTGGCTACCCAGAAGGGGAGTTTCTACATTTACAAAAAATTCAAAAGTCATGTATATAGAATTTGAAAACTTCAATCATTTTGAAAAACAGTTGCTGTGCCTTAATGTTCACTAATAAAGAAAACTTCAATAATTTCCCGTCTGGAAAGTGTTCACCAGACTCTCACTTTTCTACTTTCGAAAATACCTCTTTTTGTCGTGTGAACTCAAAAATGTAAAGCTATGCCTACTTGAGATTGAGATTTTTAACGGGGTTTCATTGCATTTAACATTAAGGTCTATTGTGCCCCCTTATCAGAGCTGTTCTAGCCACCATCTACAGCTAGCCTTCCAGTTCCAAAGTTCTAATGAACTCCAGTATATGGGACGGATCTAGCAGTGTCAAAGTTCCGCAGGAACTTTTTGGAATGTTCAAGCCCGGAAAGGCACCGCCAGAGTCCTTCCCTTTCAGTTTCCTCTTTCTTCCGAAACTCTTTCTTATAGGAGCATTTTCCTACACCACGGAAAGGCTCCGGGCCAATAAAGGGCGTTTCTGCTCCTTTCCTGGCAAGTGTATTGGCCTCTTCATTTCCCGTGATTTCAGAGTGGCCAGGAACCCAGACTAAATTGCCAAATTCATCAAGTTTGGATTTAATGGTATCAAAGTTCTGAAGGAACTTTTTGGAGTGATCCAGCCCGGGAGGCACTGCCAGAGCGGTTCTCTTTCTCCTTCATATAGGAGTATTTTCCTATATCACAGAAAGGCTCTGTGCCAATAAAAGGCGTTCGTGTTTTTTTTCTGGTGAATGTATTGGCCTCTTTATTTCATTTGATTCCTGAATGACCAGGAAGGAACTCAGACTGGAAAGACCCTATTATTTTTGCATATTCATCAAGTTTTCTATAACTCTCCTATATCAACTTTGAGTTGATTACATGGGAGATCTGTGCTTTGATAGCTGCTTGGCTATCAGAATGAATCGCTATGTCACATTTCTGATAGTTTCTTTCTAGATTTATTTCCACACATCTTTTAATTGCAAGTATTTTTGTCTGAATGACACTCAGACAGGAGCCTAATGATAGCGAGTATTTGATACCAGCATAAATACTCCAGTGCCTCTTACATGACCCAACAAATAAAAGTGGCATCTATTACTATACCAAATGAAATCGTGAAATAGATTATCATATTGCTATACAAATATTCCTGTACATTGTCTATGCAGCACATTTCCAGCTGTTCTAAATTTAGTAATAATGTTCATGACAACAGCATTACTTGGTATTTGTTTTTCTTTATATGCTTAGAAAATTTTCTTCAGTAGGTAACATTAACAAATTTACAAAAATCAATCTTTATGTCAAATAAATGTAAAATATCCAACTACAAATAGGTCTACCGTAGGCCTAATAAATAGCCTAATACTGTAAAGTAATATCTAAATTGTATATTAGCTAAATAACTCATTACAATTTTATTCTAGGTATGCAATAGCAACAAGCTTAAAAAAGAAACAAAGGGTAATATATACTACTCCAATAAAAGCATTATCGAATCAAAAGTATAGAGAGTTTCTAGACGAATTCAAAGATGTTGGGCTGATTACAGGGGATGTGACGATTAATCCAAGTGCGTCTTGTTTAATTATGACAACAGAGGTATGACATTATAATACATTACTTACTAACAACACTTTTCATACTTAGTGTCTCCATATCACATATTTACTCATTATTTCCACGCCACTCTTATCTTCTTTCCTATAATATAATAAAGTTATTAAAGCTTGTGCTACTGAACGTTATACAACTATGTGAAATGTGTTTTTGGAATTTTAATTTTTTTTTATTTCTTCTTTTCTTAATTTAATTTAAGGCTGTTTCTTGTTTTATTATATATTCATTGTTTTAGCTCTGTAAAGGGATTTGTATAAATCTGTTGGGCAATAAATGCTATTGTTATTATTATTATTATAATCTATTTTCACCTATGATTTTCCTGCCACATCAAACTTGTATTAAATATCTGGGATACAGAGGCATGTATAATACTCACTTAAATCTACACTTTGAAACTTAACAAAAACAAAAATTGCTTTGATCATCTTATCTGTAGAAGTAAATAATAAAGCCCATCCTATAATATGGCTATAGGAAACCGCGGATATTTTTCGTAAATTACAAGAGATTTGAATTAATCATGAAGAATTCCATAAACTTTCACAAATAATGCTTAACTCATAAACGACTCAAGAAACTGAAGCCACAGACCACACAGAGGTTATTCGAAACAGTGCATGATAATTTATTTATAAACATTTTTGCTTTAATATTAAAGATAAAACAGGTACATTAACTCTCAGAGAGATGATAACAGACAGTTCCAATTCATTTCAGTATTGGCATTCAGCCGGAATCATCTTCCTCCTCTTATTTTAAGACCACTTATGTCTTGTTTTTGCAAAGAAGCAACATAAGTCGTTCTTAGGAAAGTTTCAAGAATTAGACATCCCAATCACCCACTTCACAACCCTTCCAATACTCTAGTTTACTAATTTACAAAAATTGAACATATTGATCTCCATATGAAAACATTAAACAAGAAATTTGCTTATGCGTATGAAAACAGTCTACTAATAAAACAATTTCAATAATGAAAAATCCAAACATATACCCAATATGTCAAAACATACAACAAACAACTTTAGAAAAACTACTTAATTTAATCTAAATTAATTTCATATTATTCCACATTTCTTAACTACCAAAACAATTGTTATTTGCTGTTAAATTATTAATTTTGCAGTACAATAGGCAGAAGGACATCGGTTGATAGCTTATTGGACTGAATCCTCAGTCCTATTGGACTGAATCCTCAGTCCAATACATTAATAATAATATAAACCACACTTAAATTTTGTATTAACTTATTATCTGTTCTCATTTTAGATTTTGCGTAACATGCTGTATAGAGGTTCAGAAATCATGAGAGAAGTTGGTTGGGTTATATTTGACGAAATCCATTACATGCGCGATAAAGAAAGAGGAGTAGTTTGGGAAGAAACTCTAATATTGTTACCGCATAACGTACATTTCGTTTTTTTGTCGGCAACAATTCCAAATGCTAGACAGTTCGTTGAATGGGTGGCACACTTACATCAACAACCTTGTCATGTTGTATACACAGATTACAGACCTACTCCTTTACAACATTTCATTTATCCAGCTGGAGGAAATGGGATACATATGGTTGTAGATGAAACGGTAAGTTTTCAACAAGTATTTCTTGTAAATTACTCAAAAAATCTACAGTATTTAAAACAGTAATCCAAACTTGAAGGAATTCAGTTTGTTAATAATACAACTTGCAAATAATAATTATGATAAATAATGATGATAAAATAAAATGTGCATTGCACTTTAGCTATTTGTCATTATTCAAGTAAGAATAAACAAAAATACCTACAGCAAACGCCAAACGTGATGGCACTAATGCATTTTTAATTTTACTCACTACAACTCTTGTTGACACTACAACTCTCGTTGATAAAGGAAAACGATTGTGCAGTGGCGTTTCATTAATTATCTCCCCTTTTAGTATTGTGCTCTATACTCGATAGTCGAAATTGTGTAAAGTGACGTCATCGGTTATCTACCGATTTAAAGTGAACTCCATGAGCGTATCATAGTTTAAGGGTGCGAATACTGAAATATCTGGAATTTCAATTTTTAACATTTGAAATAATAACTTATCACAAGTTGTTCATAAGTAAGTTAAAACAAAATAAAAAAATGTTTAAAAGTCAATTCCAACTTACTACTACTAAAACTAAAAAAAAGTTGTTTGTCAAGACCAAAATAAATTACCAATAAGTATAGGTATGTTGCGAGGTCACTTGTAAAATGTCTGACTAACTGGAAGCGGTATCACTCCCTGACGACTCCTCAGAATCATCGCTTTCTCCTCCTATATCGATAATAAGTGGTTCCGTCATTACTTCTACACGTATATCTAAATCCCAAAACTTTATTTCTTCTTTTAATACGTGTTGAATACATTTACGCCAACTCTCAGCAGTAACGGTATGCAGCGCCTCGTCAAACAGTTTCTCAACGTCAGCCATTTTGAATGTACTGTTTTTTCTCGCAACATAATTTTTCACTTGGGCCCAAACCAGCTCGATGGGGTTTAACTCACAGTGGTAGGGAGGAAGTCTAACAACTGAGACGTTGAAATCTTTCGCCATTTCATCGACAACGTACTTAATATAACTGCTTTTATGTTTCCGTACGAGAGATAATAATTCAACTTTTAGCATTGCCTCGTTGTGCGGAATGCTTTTACTCTCTAACCAATCAATTATAACCCTCTTGCGGCTAGCTGAAGTAGGTATTTGCTCCAGTCGACGAGAGTGGTATGAAGCAATATCAATAACTATCACTGAACCAGGAGTTACCTTTGTTAAAATTGATCTAAACCATGTTTCAAACCGGTTACCATCCATCTCTTCATGGTAATCGACAATTTTTTTAGACTGAAAACTTAGTAATCCACCTTCTACAAATCCTTCCTCGCTGCCAATGTGAGTGATAATCAGTCGACGTCCTTTCCCAGAGGGAGCTTTTAAACCGGAAGAGAAACCCTCCATAAAGGCTTGTCGATTGCTTCGTATATTCATGTCTTGCCACACTTTTGACACAGTGTGGCCTTCATTTAACCATGTTTCGTCAAGATAATATATGTGCCGTCCTTCGTTACGAAACTGTCGTATCTGTTTTAAATAATTTCTCCTCCATTCCACAATGTCATTTTGTTCAATTAAGGCACTGTTTCTACTTCTTGTTTGGTAACGAAAATTCATTAATTTTAAAGTTCGTCTCAAAACTTTATCACTGATGTTTGGTAAAGTATCATCAGCTTCTATTACCTTGCTCAATTTAGCTACCGAGGGGATTTCATTCCTAAAATAAAAAGAATGTATTTCCCTACGTATAGCATTCCGTGTTTGGTCGTCCAAAACAATTTTCTTTCTTCCCCTACTTTCCGGTTTACAGTTTTCACCTCGTTCTCTTGTCAAAGATCCGTCCCGCGATTTCTTTAGAATATTGTATATAGTACTCTCAGAAACTTTAGTTAAATAACTGCACTTAATCACAGCGTCACTAACACCCAACTGTTTGTCCATGGCACGCAGTCCTTCGTACACATTTAATATGAGGACTTTTTCTTCCCGAATTAAATTGTTACGACGCCGTTTTTTATCGCCAACACCGCTACACTCCGCCATTATTGTCACTAAATATACCGATATAAATATTACAATAAATACCAATAATAACCGATTTATCACACAAAACCACAACACAAATACTGATGTTACGCTCATGAAGAGAATAAACACCTCACATAACTGTTTACTATCACTGTCTCATTCGCGTAGCTCGATCTATCTATCTCGTTCTCAAAGCCGGAACATTGAAGCGACTCTCCAACATTGTCAAATCGGCGAGTTTTTCACAACAAACTTTGCGTTCAAGAAATATACATAAACACTTTATTTCACATTTGAAGTAAACTAATTATTATTAGTCTGCTTGAAATTTGAAATAAATATATTAAATTGGTATTGACTTAATTACATTGCATCTTTTGTACCTGAAATATTGACACAATGGATTTGAAGTGTATTTATAAAATACAGCATTTCTCTCTAGAATACATATGGCAACTGCGCTTTAACCAAAGTGTTGATTAGATAGCTCTGACTCACTTTACACAATTTCGACTATCGAGTATAGTGTGATAAATGTTTGATTTAAACTCAGGACTACGCTGGCCAATTCCGATTATTGTAATCCAATGGTAGTTGGGCTGGGAGGGTCTCTATTTGTGCGACCGCTCGCCACCCTGTTTGGAGTTTGGTATAATTTTATGTAAAATGGCAAATAGATTCACTTGTCAAGCACTTCAGTAACGCCAATTTACTAATGTCAAACAGTAAAGCCACAATGAAAGGATACACCAGGGAAAGAAGATGTGATGATAACTACAATGAACAATAATTATGAAATATTAGAAGAGGTTGGGAAATGGAAAAAAGCTTAAAGACAATAAGTAGAACTATAAAAAGAAAATACAGAAATGAAAGTAGTAATAGGGAAACTTAAAAAAAATAGAAAATCGAGAAAAAGGAATAAGAAAAATTTGGTAATATCTGGGGTTGAAATTAAAAGAAGGTACTTCAGGAAGAATTAGAAATTAAAAAAAAAGTGGAAGCTAAACGGACTAAAAGAAAGTTATAAGATAGTTTTTGGGATGAAATGAATATTATTTAAAATAAAAGTACAGAGAAAATATTTATTATACAGGATTCTAAAAAGATAAGATAAGATAAATACAAAAAGACTGAGAAAAGTGAAAAGCTGCTAAAATTGGATACGAGTATTAGAAATCCGTGTCTGATTCTACAGGTTGCTTTAGTTTTAATAGTATATTACGTAACGTGTGTTGTAAGAAGCATTTTACGCACAAACGGAAAAGTTACGCACGAAGCCGCGTAGCGGCAAGTGCGTAATTCCGTGAGTGCGTAAAATGCGTTACAACACGAGTTACATACTATATTTTACCTACGACCCACTTGTACTTGTGTTTATAATCTTATTAAGGTATTTAAAGTACAAGTAAAAACGTACATCCTCGATGCCCAGCCAAGTTTTATAAAAGTCGCTCCTCAATGCCCAGCCAAGCATCTTAGAAGTTCACCCTCGATGCCCAGCCAAGTTTCGTAAAAGTCCGTCCTAAGTAGTATTTATTTTTATTAAAAATGTATGTAGAATTACCAGAATTGCATAAAATAGCATATACACCTCTCGACTAAAGTGACATTAATCCCTTAGGTGGATTGCTTCCCTCATGAATCAAACGCCACCTGCGGGATTAAATGGGCAAATGGGCCACTTTAGTCGCTTGGTGTATAATATACTATTGTTTACTAATATGAGATACATTCCGACAGCTAAAAGATGCAGATTGAATGAAACGGAACCAATTATCATATAATTCCAAATAACTCTTGGTATTAAATGCAATCTCTAATAAATGTTATCTACCATTTATATATAGAATAAAATTAAACCTTCAATATCCAAGTAATAAATTTTGAATAAAATGGCTACGTCTATTGACAGCTGCTAAGTGGTCGCTATGGAAGCCGTGCGTTTTGTTTAACCGTGCGTAATAGACGTCTTACATTGATTGCCGACTGTGTGTTTTTGACTACTTGCAGGGGTGGTCGTAGGTAAATACAATAAAATGATATAAAATTGGAGTGCTTTTTTATGACTTTTATTTTAACTGTCTCAATTCAACTTCAAAAAAAACATATCCGCCAACATTACAAAAATACTTCTCACTTTAAAGTCTGTAAAATCAATCTCTACATTCATATAATTTAGAGTGCAATAAATTTAAAAATAGGTATTCAGAGTTTTCGGTTAGAAAATTAAATGTGTTCAACTTTTATTTTGAAAACTCAAAAGTTTACATCGATTCAAATTACATCTAAGCCTTATTGAAATATTATTCATTACAGATGAAAAAGGATGTGGAAAATTTTGTGAAATACAAAATGAACTACAATAAAAAAATACTCATGCCTTCTAAGTTTCGTTGTTGGCAAGACCGGCTAAATAGAAAATGAAAAACTTCTTGTATGGCATTTGCTAAGAGAAAAAGACTTAAATTAATTGAAGAACTTTTTTAGTATTTATTAGCAATTAAAACAAATATAGTTCTATAAGCTAATGTACTGACTTGAGAGCAGAGTTGTGCTCTACTATAGCATGATGAGGTTTTCTCCAACGACAAATCCTCTTCAACCATTTATTAGGTCAGCTGGCCAGTTCCTTTTCAATCTTCTTGTATTTTGGGGTTCTAGTAGTGGATGGAGTAGTCCATTTACATAGCTTTCTAGTCCGTTGTGATGGTTCGCGCTTCGCTCTGCAATTTCATCCTGGATGTATGGAATTTTTAAGTCTTCATGTAGTGTAGCATTAGACACATACCATGGTGGATCTGTTATCATTCGAAGGGTTTTGGATTGACTTATTTGGATTATAGCTAAGTTTGATTTGCTTGCACATCCCCATGGGGCAATGCCATATGTCCAGATTGGTTTTATGATCGTTCTGTATAGGAGAAGTTTATTCTCCATTGCCAATTCTTTCTTTTATTCGCAAATAAATTTGATTGTGTTTTTGACTATATGCTCTTTCCATGTGAGTCTTGAGTCCAAATGTATTCCTAGGTATTTTATACTCGTTGATTGTGGTATTTGAATATTATTTAAAAATACATGGATCTTTTCTTAGTGTGAAAGTCACTTGGACTGATTTTGTCTCGTTTATTTTTATTCTCCATTTGCGAAGCCATGTTTGGATATCATTCAAGTGTCTTTGAAGCATCTCCGATGCTGTAATTGGATTTTTGTGGCTTGCAAGTATGCCTGTGTTATCGGCAAATGTTCCCATGATTGTTTCTGCATTTGTTGGTAGGTCAACACATACAGTAAAGGTCCGAGAACACTACCTTATGGAATGTCTGATTTTATTGGGAACTTGTTGGACATACTTTCATTTACCTTTGTTCAGAGTTCTCTCTCTTCTAGGTAGGATTTTAATAGTTTGATTTTGTAGTTTAATCCCATATGCCAAAACTTGTCGAAGGCTTGGCTAATGTATAGGAATGCAGATGTGTTAGTAATTGTGGACAAGGTATTTAGGTATATAATGGCAATAATAGTTTTAATACACTATATTTCCAGTACATAACCAAAGTAAAAATTCTAAAAGGAGAATGAATCTTTCAACATACTCACTTGACATAACCTTTTTTTAACAACTTGTCTACTTCTTTTTTATGAGTAAAATGTCACCTGTCACATTAAGTCAGTTTTTAGCGTAACTTAACAAGATGTACAGTATTTTTTGCCTTCCAGGGCTAGATTTATGCTGTGAACTTGTTCCACCGTAGAGTGTTCTTTCCTAAAGCCAAATTGGTGGAGGGTTATCCATTCTTCGGTGACTGGGTCAGAATTTATTCTTAGTAGCAATAGTCTCTCAAGTGTTTTAGACATAACTGGCAGGAGACTTATTGGTCTGTATGCGGTAACTTTATTAGGGTCTTTGCCTTGTTTCAATATCAAAATTATTTCAGCTGTTTTGAACAATTTTGGCCAATAGCTTAGACGAAGTATAGCATTAAAGATAGATGTGATGAGGACCACACATTCGTGTGGTAGTTCCTTTAGCATTTTTGGGGTTGTTTGGTCTATTCCAGGCACTTTCCTTTCCGCTGAACTTCATTTGTGGTTAACTGTTTGATGGCTGGTATATTCAATGTGATATCGGCTAACTCTCTTTCTACCTCAATGTTTTGTTCATTGTTGTTGGGTGTGAATACTTTAGCTAGGTTTTCAGCGAATAATTTTGTTCTTTATTCGTCGCTTCTGGCCCGTTGTGGGTTTGGTCCTAGTCCGTTACAAATGGGAGGAACTTGAGTTTTTGGTTTCTTGGAATTTTTTATTGGTTTCCATATCGAGTTGTCATATTGATTTAAGTTGCTTATGTAGTCTGAGAAAGATCTTTCCTGAGCTTCTTGGATTTTGAATTTTAGTTGATTAGTTATTCTATTTAATGTTGTTTTGTCTGCAGGGGCATGGGTTCAGTAACATTTTGCCCTTGCTTTTCTCTTTTGTGATATAGTTGTCATGATCTCCACCGGGATGTTGTATATTTTGCACTGTGTGGTTGTTATTGGTGTTGCGTGCTGTGCTGTCTCTTTAAGTGAGTTTACTGCTTCATCAATTTCAGTTGGAGGTTTGAGATTTACTTGCAGATTGATTTCCTCCTCTATTTTGTTTCGATACTCATCCCATTTAGTTTTATTGTTATGTAGCCTAGGAATTGATGTTCTGTGGATAACAACAGTGCTTATTGTTCCTATTATAGGTGAGTGATCAGATGAGAGATCGTAGCTTGGAGTGACTTCCATATAGTTAGGAGATATTCCACTAGTAATAAATAGGTCCAGTAGGTCAGGAGTTTTATTAGGATCCGTTGGCCAATATGTAGGACAGAAAGTGATAATTCTTTTCTTGGGCAAGGCTTACTAGTTCCATGCCTTTGGTTGTTGTTAGGTGTGAACCATATAGCGTGTGCTTGCAGTTGAAATCTCCGCCTGCGATGCATTTGTGGCCCAACGATTCAAAGAAATCTCTAAAGTTTTCTTTCTTTAGATTATAACGTGGTGGGCAGTAAACTGTTGCCACGGTTAGTTCATATAAACTCAACTTTACTTTTATCACTGTAGCTTGCAGATAGTTTAATGCATACTTCGGTAATTCCACATGTTTCATCGTGCATTTTATTAAAGTGACTGTCGCAGCATGAGCATTGTTATCTGTATGATTTGTAAAATAAGTGGTATTCTGAAATAGGATCTGTCTGAGAAGTGACTTTCACTTATTAATAGGATATCAAAATTTTGTTATAAAAGAGGAATAGTTCTACTTCGTTTTTATGTTGTAGAAAGCCATTAGCATTCCACTCTACAATGTTAAGAAACATATTGAATTTTGCTTATAAGCGCCGTGAGTATGCTTAGAACCATGCTGTTCTGTTGGATTAGTTGTTGACACATGCCTTTGCATTATTCCAGAAATTTGTTCATAGTGTCATTTAAGTTAGATTGTTGATCTCTGCTATTATTTGTACATAAGTTCTAGGATGCTGCTGTTGCTGCTGCTGTGGTTGTTGTATGTGTGGCCTTTGCATTGGATTTGTGGAACTGTTCGATGCAGTGTTTGCATTGTGTTGAATATTTAGTCGATTGTTTGTATTATTTGGTTTAAACAGTTTTTGGTAGAATTCGCAGCCTTTGTAGTTAGCGGGATGAGCACCATCGCATAGGGCGCACCTGGCTGGGGTGTCTATTTTTTTTGCAAGCTGCTGTATTATGTGATCTGCTGCATTTGACACATACATATGGTTTGTTTTAATATGTTCTGGAATGACCGTATTGCTGACACCTCATACATTGTATGATACATTTACTCGTTCTGGGTAGAGCTTCTTGGATATCTCTATATTGCAAATTCGTTAGTTTATATATGTCTCTGTTGTTGTTTGCTGGTTCTAAGTCAACAAAGAACAGATTAAGAGGTTCTTTTGTTGCTCTACTTCAACCGTTCATTATGTTTCTAACCTTGTGTCCACTACTTGCTAGTTTCTCAGAGATTTCTTTGATATTGTTGGGTGATGCAAGTGTTTGACCAAATTCTAAAGGCACGTTCTTCCTTGGGTTGGTAAGTGTGGTATACCACATTACTGTCTCATAAATTTTATAATGTTTCTATATGTCTCCAGTGTATCACAGTTTCTTTTAAATTTTAATGACTTCCTAAGATCCCTGCGATACAAAAGTTTGATGCTCTCACTCCAAAAATTACAATCAATGTTGAATATTGGAAGTGGTACTTGTTTTAGGGTACATTCAAAGATGACAGTTTCAACGCAGCAATGGCAATTCTTCAAAATTCAGGAGATGCCGCAAAAGGCGATCAAAAAGGAAGAAAGGGAGGATTCGCAAGTAAGGATCCGACTCAAACAGATATATTTAAAGTTACGAAAATGATTATGGAACGGAATTTTGCTCCCGTAATTGTTTTCAGTTTTAGTAAAAAAGATTGCGAACTATATGCCATGCAGATGACTAAATTGGATTTTAATACAGGTATGTACTTACTCAAAATATTTATTCACGTAAACTAAAAGGAAAAATTGCAACGGGTTGGCAAAAGTTGCACCGTTGCCCATTAGATAGGTGTGGCAATATTTAAAGGTTAAATATTTATAACTAACAGTTTGAAGATATAGTTATTTAAAGTTTTAAAATAGGATGTAATGTTCTTCATTAGAATAAGTTTTTTAGTAAAGTTGCCATTACTGCAATTATTCCCATAATTCCAAGAATTATTAAATTGAAAATTAGATTACGAATAATGTATAAAACAACAAATAACAGATGATGAAGAAGAAAAAATAAATATGACTGAACTACAAAAAGCTAGGTATATAAAAACTAAAAAATGGATGGAAGAAAATAACAGCAGATATTATTGAAAATATAGGGCAGAAAGAAAATATAAGACAATGCAGCAATTACAGAGGACACAATGCAAATTTTTGAAAAAATTATAGACAAAAGATTAAGAACGAATCTCGAATATCCATTCCACAAGGTTCAAAGTGGATTCAGAAGTGCACAAGATTACATATTTTCTTTAAAACAAATAACACAGAAAGCGTATAAAGAGAAGAAAAGAGTATTTTTAACATATATAGACCTAGAACAAACATTCGACAGAGTCCCAAGAGGAAGAGTATGGAATATCCTGAGAGAAAGAGGTGTTATAGGCAAAACAATAAAAATTATACAAACAATATGTAAGAATAGCGTAAACGCAATAATAACTAACAAAATGGAAAGCTTAATCCCAACATTATTCATTACTTACATGGATAAGATTATTAAGAAATGTACTAGAAGAAGCAGTGAAAATATCGGAAAGAGCCTTCGCTGATGATGTGCTTCTAACCATCAAAGAAGAACACCTGCAACAGAACATAACAATATGGAAAGAAGTAATAAAAGAATACGGAATGACAATAAATAAAAACAAAAGAAAAGTAATGAAAATAGGAGACAAACCGATAACTATGAAAATAGAAATAGATGGTACAGAAATAGAATAGGTGAAAACATTCCGATACTTAGGAGTAATACTCGAAGAGAAAGGAACACAAGAGCTGAGAATAGATAAAATGATGATACTCTAATACATCATTAGTACATTAGTAATGCTTTTATTAACAAAAAAGAAATTAACCAAGAGGCCAAGTTAAATGTCTTTAAAATAATATACAGACCAATTTGGATGTGAATCTTGAATATTAAACAATAGACAACAAATTAAGATACGAGCAATGGAAGGAAGTACCTAGAGAGAAAAAGATTATTTGGAGTCACAAAGGTATATAAAATAAGTAACGAAAAAATATGAAAAGAATTGGAAATACAACCAGTATATGGGAAGCAAAATAATAAAGAATAAACGAAAAGAAAGACCAAAGTAAACATGGTACAAGACAATAGCAGGATTCGGAGTAGGAAGGGAAAAAGTGGAATGAAGCAAAGAATAGATTTAACCTTCATGTAGATTATTAGTTATAATTGGTTTATGATCTTTGATCTATAGATGACTATTTTAATTTGTGCACATCTGATTCTTCGCAATCCCTTAATTCTTTCATTTCTTCCTCTATTTCACTTCTTTTGCTCTCCTTTTTTCTTCCTCCTCCATCTTCTCATCTCTACTTTTTTGCCTGTTTTACGGCCTACATCCCTTGCATCTAGCTTTCTCTCTATTTGAAACCAGTGGCGTAACTACGGGGGGATGAGGGGATAGAACTCCCCCAGAACCCTAATAATGAAAAAAAAACTGACCATAATAACAGCAAACCCACCTGATTGGAATTTACTAAAATCTAATAACTGTAGGCTACAATTTTATAAGAAAAACAAACCTAAAATGCAGTTTTGGGAGTTAAAATTTGAAAAAAAATTGGTACCCAAATCTCCCGGTAGAACACCTACCTGTTTTTATTGCCGAATTAGCATAATTAACAATACTTTTCCTAATTCAATTCAATATCGCTTCCTGACCAACTGACAGATCAAAATGTAACTAGAATATCATTAAATATGAAACAAGAAATAGAAAAAAAATTATTCACCTAACTTAAGTATATAGACCAAATAGAACTTAAGAAAGTAGTGAACTAGAGAGGATAACTCGCCGAAGTTTGATTAACTACCTATTTTTTATTGTGGGGGAAATCTTCTAAAGAGCCATGGTCGATCGCCTACCTGCTATAACCTACCACCAATCTGTCCAAACTCTGTATCTGAAATGTTTTTAATAATGTGAATTCGGTCAACCTAACCTAACCCAATCTAACCTACTTATCTACTTATGAATATTTAAACTAACCTATTTTAACCTAACTAAATCTCAACTATAAACTACACAGGATAACGCACCGAAATTTGTTCGATAATATTATTGAATCTCGCACTAGGAATGGGACCAAACACTTGCCACCACATAAACTGATCCACATATTCCGATAAAAATTTTGAGGACATCACCCCGGATGCCTCAAATATTGTTTAACACATTCACTGCGCATGACGGAAATATCCGTCATGGTGCCTGTTACCCAGCGCGCATGACGGACGCGTCCGTCATAAGGCTAAACGATTTCAATTCTTCAGTGTGAGCTTAGCAGTCGCCAAGTGATTTTGTTATCGCGTCAGCGTGTGAATAAAAGTGAAGTTCGTTAAAAAAATTGTTTAGTTTTTGTTCGAAATGAGTGACTCTGAGACAGGTCCATCCGTTGCAAAACGTGCAAGAAATTTTTTTTATCATATGCAGAGTTGAGTTGGAAAAAGCTTTGTTAGAATCTGATGACGACATCGAAGATCAAACATACTTTTCAGATTATAATGGCGGCTATACAAGTGGAGAGAATTCTGACGACAATGAAGAGGTTTTGTCCAAATCAACAGGTGCATCATTACGGATATCTCGGTGGTATGATGTTACCACAGACGAAATTCGTACTTTCTTTGGTGTTGTCCTCCATATGGGCACTATTAAAATTAACAGGCTGAGTGACTACTGGAAAATATCTCGATATTTCAACATTCCCTTCGCCTCAGCTATAAGTAGAGATAGATTTTTGCTTATTATGAGGTAATTATAATTTATTCGTTCGTAAATAAATTACAAAATATATTTCTTTAGGTGCTTGCATTTCGCCAAAAATCCTGACAGCAATGATTTGGTTCCCGAAGAACGGCTGTTCAAGATTCGTCCAATGATTGAATATTTCAACAGGAAAATGACGACGATATATACTCCAGGACAGAATCTGTCACTGGACGAATCAATGGTCCTGTGGAGGGGTAGACTGTCTTTTCGGCAGTACATTAAAAATAAGCGGCACAAATATGGCGTAAAATTATATATGGTCACTGAACTTAATGGTACAATTATGAAATTTGCGGTTTATACAGGGCAATTAGATACAATAGGTGGTAAAGGTCACGCTACTAAAGTTGTTCTTCATCTAATGGAGGAGCGCCTAGGTATGGGGCATTCTCTATATTTAGTCAATTTTTACAACAGTTGGGATCTTGCTGTCAAGCTTCTGAACCATCAAACTTTTTGTACAGGCACCCTACGAAAAGACAGAAATAGTATCCCTGAAGATGTTAAAACCACAAAATTAAAAAGATGTGAAACTATCGTTCGGTATAGCATGGATGGTGTTTTAGTAGGTAAATGGCGGGATAAGCGGGACGTAACCCCCATCAGTACGGAATTTAATAACAATATGGTTACGTATCACTATAAATTGGATCGAGTAATAGAAAAACCTAAGCCAATATACAATTACAATAAGTACATGGGAGGTACAGATAGGCAGGATCAGTTTATGTCATACTATCCCATTGGAAGAAAGACACTACGCTGGTACAGAAAATTAGGAATACACATTTTTCAAATGTTGCTCTTGAATTCATATCTACTTTTCAAGAACTGTACCAAGTCCAGGATGTCTTTTTACGATTTTAGAATTTCGATAATTGGTGAGTTGGTTCCCGAAAAACCAGCCGTTCCACAAACTCTTAAAGAAAAAAATCACCTACCAAAGAAAAACCCTGCAGGCCCTACTGGAAAGGTTGTATCTAGGAGATGTACCTGGTGTTATAATCATAATAATAAAAAAAGAAGAGATACGTCCTATCACTGCCCGGCTTGTACCGAAAAACTATATTTATGTTTGAATGACTGTTTCGATTTATATCACACAAATATACATTAAATTTATGTTTTTCATTTGTTTTTTATTCTACACAATAAAAGGGTGCAAACATGCAATAAAACATTACTAAATTCCATGACGGACAATTCCGTCATTAGCACTAAGATAGGGCTTCACTGCCTCAGTGCGCATGACGGATTTGACTCTCACAGCCCTTTTGATCATAATTTTTTCAGTCATACCTTCCCTACATATATTACCAACGAGTCGCACGAGAATAATATCATATACTTTAAAAAAGGTAAGTCAGCACCACGGTAAGGAGGCATTTCAGAAGGTCGCAGTCAATATGTTAATGGACGACCAGTGGCCTTCAATATGGTTCGTGCACACTCCCGTTACCGGATCCACAAAGTCTCTGGAATTATTAACTTCCTTATGTATCTAGCGCGCCGGTTCGACGTTTCGCAATTCGCGCACATCTTATATTCCGCGGTAACAAGTTCATATTTTGGAGCCTAATTAACAATTCCTCATCGTTTAAATTAATAATCGAATTCAGTTGGAAAATGGTCTGAAATCCGATACAGTGAACACTTACGAGCGAATTATATCAACGATTCCCATGTAAACTGACGAGTTGCTGTTCCACGGTGTAAGATGCAGACCCCGCAGTCAGCATAAATATTATATATATATATATATATATATATATATATATATATATATATATATATATATATATATAAAAGAAGATGCAGGAATATCGCGTGATATGTTAACAACAACAACAAAGAGATTCATGGGTAATTCACGCAAAATAAAGGGTTACTGGAATAGAGTGGTAACCGTGGACATGCATGTTTCTGGCTCATTTTGCCTCTTCAGCACGGCATAACCAAATCAGGATGTGAAATTTGGGAGCAAAGATGTTAATCGAAACATGGGAAAACACAAAATAACGGATTTCAGCAGGGAAACCAAACGCTCATTTGTGTCTTCTATTGGAAGATCCCGAGTTTTCAGGACAACAACCAACATCGACACGGAGGCGCATATAGCTCCCCCGCCATGAACCTTCCGACCCATAGTAAATAACAAAGAAGATGCAGGAATATCGCGTGATATGTTAACAACAACAACAAAGAGATTCATGGGTAATTCACGCAAAATAAAGGGTTACTGGAATAGAGTGGTAACCGTGGACATGCATGCTTCTGGCTCATTTTGCCTCTTCAGCACGGCATAACCAAATCAGGATGTGAAATTTGGGAGCAAAGATGTTAATCGAAACATGGGAAAACACAAAATAACGGATTTCAGCAGGGAAACCAAACGCTCATTTGTGTCTTCAATTGGAAGATCCCGAGTTTTCAGGACAACAACCAACATCGACCCGGAGGCGCATATAGCTCCCCCGCCATGAACCTTCCGACCCATAGTAAATAACAAAGAAGATGCAGACCACTCTATTCCAGTAACCCTTTATTTTGCGTGAATTACCCATGAATCTCTTTGTTGTTGTTGTTAACATATCACGCGATATTCCTGCATCTTCTTTGTTATTTACTATGGGTCGGAAGGTTCATGGCGGGGGAGCTATATGCGCCTCCGTGTCGATGTTGGTTGTTGTCCTGAAAACTCGGGATCTTCCAATTGAAGACACAAATGAGCGTTTGGTTTCCCTGCTGAAATCCGTTATTTTGTGTTTTCCCATGTTTCGATTAACATCTTTGCTCCCAAATTTCACATCCTGATTTGGTTATGCCGTGCTGAAGAGGCAAAATGAGCCAGAAACATGCATGTCCACGGTTACCACTCTATTCCAGTAACCCTTTATTTTGCGAGAATTACCCATGAATCTCTTTGTTGTTGTTATATATATATATATATATATATATATATATATATATATATATATATATATATATATATATATAGAAAATTACTTGTAGAAAAAGTTAGTCAGTTACTAGATTTCATGTTGTTTGTCGTAGTTCGTAGAACTATCATTTTGTAAAATAAACGTTTTTAAAAGGAGTAATTCGAGTTAGTAATTTGAAAGTGGCGCAGTCAGTAGGATATTCAGAATTAATACGTATCGAACGCGTTAATTTTCGTTTTAACGATTGACTGAGTATCGGAATCTACGGACTTAGTTGTTTTGTGCAAGTGGAAGTTTAGAGTGGCTCCTAGAACGTCTGGAAACCCAGTGTATCACACGCCGAAACGATCCCAAGCACGAAGAAGTCCATCAACGGGAATTGGAACGACAATAGTCCAATTTTGCAGAGATATTCATCTGAGGAAGACAAAAATTGCCGAACCGGACTATATCTCTATAGGAATGCTTGAAATATTTCTTCTATTATTACTGTAAGTACAATAAATTTTTATGTCTGAAGTTGACCAATTATCAAACATTCTTCAAAGTTTAAAATTAGATCCTTCAACTGACTCACTAATTTTAAATCAAAGTTCAATTAATAATAATTTAATTAATCATGGCCGAATTTAGACCAGAATATCTAAAATGTGTGCCAGATTTCGATGGCAATCCAAATGATTTGAACAGATATCTAAGTGTCTGTAAATCATTAATTGATTCATTTTACAGAATAGACACACCAAATTGTTTCCAAAATATGTATTTATTGAATTGTCTAATATCTAAATTAACTGGTAATGCTAAATTAGTCGTAAATATACAAAATGTATCTACTTGGAACGAGTTAAGAGATGTTTTAACGAGAAATTTCGCAGATCAGAGAGACGAAACTTGTCTAAATAGGGATTTAGTAATGATGAGACAACAATTAAATGAAAAACCACAGCAATTCTATGATAGAGTTTTAAACATTCTCAATCTTTTGTGTAGTTATGTAGACGTTCATGAAATCGAAAATGACTCAAAAATTTTAAAAAGAAATTTATATAATAATGTAGCTTTAACAACATTTTTATCAGGACTTAAAGAACCGTTAGGTACAACTATTAGATGCATGAAACCAAATAATTTAGCCGAAGCTTCACAATATGTTTTAAAAGAAGACAATGTACATTATTTCCAAAATTTTACTCATAAAACAAATATAAAGCAACCGCAATACTCTGGTAAGCCTTTTGTACAACGACAGAATTTTAACAGTAATCCAACTCAATTTAATACTCATACACCTAATAATTTCTTTAGAGCACAGAGATCATTTCCATCTCAACCTATACCTGTTCGCCCTATAACTCCAAGACAACCCCAACGTTTTCCTACGAATTCTCAAGTCTTCAAACCTCAACAGAACCATAATGCATTCAAAGCAAATCAAAATTTAAATTTACTAAAACCCACACAAAATCCACAAGAA
The DNA here is from genome assembly GCA_963921935.1 of Galeruca laticollis. Taxonomy (NCBI): domain Eukaryota; kingdom Metazoa; phylum Arthropoda; class Insecta; order Coleoptera; family Chrysomelidae; genus Galeruca; species Galeruca laticollis. Next base: position 239,988,915 of record OY998176.1, read on the forward strand.
ATACAGTAAACAATCACCCAATGAGTTCACATATCGGAAACTCATACCCAGGTCCTTCAAATCAAAATCATTTCCGAAATTCTCGACCACAAAATAATTTTATAGCCGAGGAATTATTTAATGCTGATATTCAGGACGAGGAAACCGAACAATATTATTATTCTGATAACTCATATTCTGCAAACGAACAATATCAATTTGAAGAACAAAACAATAATGATTATTTCGATTTCTCAAATCAAGATTCTACAAATTTTCACGAAACGTCTCAGAATTTAGGGGAAACATAGCCCCCGAATCAATTCCATTAAATTTAAGTAATAATAGTGAATTGCCTTATATAATATTCCCCGAGTATAATATCAAACTTTTAATAGATTCTGGATCGTCAAAATCCTTCATAGATCCCGAAATTGCATTTGAATATTTCTCAGATAACTCATGACCCATTTACTGTGAAATCAGTTTTTCAAGAATCTTCCCATAAATATAGCACTCTAATCCCCTCTTCAAAAATTTTCAATTTATCTGATAATTTAAATCTCAAATTCTATGTATTCAAATTCCATAGTGTATTCCAAGGACTTATTGGCCTAGATAACTTGAAATTATTGAAAGCCAACATAAACTTTTCTAGTGGATGGTTAATGATCCCACATAGTAAAATTAAATTAAATTTTCATAAAACTCAGAGAGACATAAACTCTATTACTATCGAACCTAGAACTGAAAAGGTTATCAAAATAAAAACAAGTATAAAGAATGGTGAAATCATCATTCCACACCAAAAATTTCATTGTTGTGAAATACCAGAGTCGCTATCAATTGCAAGAAATGGAGAAGCCATTACTACAACTCTAAATATCACAACAAATCCAGTTAAATTGAGTTTGAATTAAACATGAAATACGAACTACCGACGAGATTCCTGTTTACGCTAAAACCTATCGATATCCTTTTGTGTACAAAAAAGAAGTAGATAAACAAATTCAGAAATTTCTTGAACATAAAATTATCCGACCAAGCTCAAGTGGCTGGAATGCGCCAATTTGGGTCATACCTAAGAAACAAGACGCTTCTGGGAAAGCCAAATTTCGTGTAGTCATAGACTATAGACGTCTTAACGAAAAAACTATTGATGACAAGTACCCACTTCCTAATATAACGGACTTATTAGACAAGTTAGGTAGATGCCAATACTTGGACCTTGGATCTAGCTTCAGGTTTTCACCAGCTAGAGATGGCCGAAAAAGATATAGAGAAAACAGCTTTCAGCACCGAATCCGGACACTGGGAGTTCCTCCGGATGCCATTCGGTTTGAAAAATGCCCCAGCTACCTTCCAGCGGGCAATGGACAATATACTACGAGGCATACAAAATGAAAAATGCCTTGTATACCTTGACGATATAATCGTTTTTTCCACTTCATTACAGGAGCATATAGAGAGACTAAAATGTGTATTTGATCGACTTAGAGAATCTAATTTCAAGATTCAATTAGATAAATCGGAATTCCTGAGAAAAGAAGTAGCTTATCTCGGACATGTAGTCACCCCTTCTGGAGTGAAATGCAACCCAGATAAAATTAAAGCCATCAAAGATTACCCTATACCCAAAACTACTAAACAAATCAAAGGATTTTTGGGACTGATGGGATATTATAGACGTTTTATAAAAAACTTCGCCCACTTGACGAAACCACTGACAACATGCCTAAAAAAGGGCGCGACAATCGAACACAATGACGAATTCTTATCATGCTTCGAAACATGCAAAAATATTCTGACCAATGGCCCAATTCTCCAGTATCCCGACTTCACGAAACCTTTCAACTTGACAACAGACGCCAGTAATGTAGCACTCGGTGCAGTGCTTTCTCAAGGTCCTATCGGAAAAGATCTTCCAATCACTTACGCATCTCGAACCCTTAACGATTCTGAACGCAATTATGATACAACAGAAAAAGAACTTTTGGCCATTGTATGGGCCACCAAATATTTCCGACCTTATTTATATGGCAAAAAATTTACCATTGTTTGTGACCACAAACCACTTCAATGGCTTTGTTCTCTAAAAGACCCAAATTCTAAACTCATTAGGTGGCGAATTAAATTAGATGAATTTGATTATAAAATTGTATATAAACGTGGAAGCCTTAATACTAATGCGGATGCATTATCTAGAATAGAAATTAATACTAAAGAAACGAACGAAATTCTTAATGATGAAAATTTTTGGAAAAAAGTTGACGATGTTTTGAGCCGCGATATAAATTTTAGCAATGAACCAATTCCGTCTCAATCACAACGAAGTATTAATACACCTTCGCCATTTACAGTTGATAATCAACTAAAAATTCCAACAACAGAAGTAACTCAAGACGATAACCCTGACCTAGACACTATATCCTTGATAGTAAATCCCGACGCTGAACTAGACAATGAAAATTTGTCGACAACAAACTCAAGTGACAACAATCCTGACTCTGCATTACAGCAGATAACACCTGACCGTCAAAACGAACCCAACGACGATAGAATCAACGTAGACGAAAACGAGTCTCTTACGATTCATTCTAATGCTGAAGAAAATCCGGTAATAGGTATCCCTATCGCAAAATGCGCAGTTAACGTCGGACAAAATCAAATTATAATTAGTTCCGTTTTACATTCTCCAGCCAAACCTAAAGTTAGAATATTATTTGAGAAAAAGAAACAAATAACTGTGCAAATATCAAAAAATAACCTAGAACAAGACATTATCAATTTTATTAAAGAATTTATTTCACCAAATATTCAATATCACGTTTATTTCGAAAGCCCCGAATTGTACGAACCATTTTCGACAATATTACAAAAATATTTCAGATCAAATTCAATCCAATTAAAACGTTGTACCACAAAATTAATAGATGTAACAGATCAAGAAGAGATCAAAACTATCATACAAAGCTATCACGAAGGAAAAACAAATCACCGAGGAATAGATGAAACTTATTTAAGATTAAAAGAAAAATATTATTGGCCTAACCTAAAAGAATCCGTACAAACATTTATAAATGAATGTCAAATTTGCCATCAAAGTAAATATGAACGAAATCCAGTACATATGCAATTAAATATCACCCCAACCGCCTCGAATCCTTTCGAAATTATTCATTTAGATTCTGTCACGATCGAACAAACAAAATTCTTAACTATTATTGATAGCTTTTCTAAATACGCTCAAGCATATCACATAAATTCTGCCTCTGGTACAGAAGTGGTAGACAATCTTATCAAATTCTTCTCTCATCACGGCATACCGAAACAAATCATAGTTGACAATGGCACAGAATTCAAAAATTTCGTATTAACAGAACTACTGAGCCTTCATAAAATTCAAGTTCATTTTACCTCTCCCAATCATCCTCAATCCAACGGACAAATAGAAGGACTCCATTCAACTCTAATAGAACATATACGACTCCTAAATACTAAAGGTTTCTCAAAAACGCCAGTTAAAATGAAAATGTTATATGCTATACTTGCTTACAATCATTCGATTCATTCCAGTACAAAAATGAAACCGATAGATATAGTCAATGGACATATTAATAATAATGATGTTTATGACATTGACATAAATAAAATACTCTTAAATGATTACATCAACAATCACAAAGAAAAAACAAAATTATTGTACTCAAAAATTAATTCTGACTTAATTAATCGAAAAGAAAAAATTACTTCTAAACTAAATACAAACCGAGACAAACCGGAAATATTTAAACCTAATCAAAAAGTATATGTAAGAAAACACATACGACAAAAACACGCTAATAAGTACACTTTACCAATCAAATTAAAAACCGCCAACCTTGCAAATAAAACAGCTTCAACTGAAAATAGAGATAAGGTACATATGGACAACTTGAAACGTACCCGGAAAAAACATGAAAAATAGAAAATTATGTACGATACTTTTACACAACTTTCACACGTAATATTAAGACAATAATTTAGAATGTAGAATTTTGCTTTATTTCATATTTTCTGGAACTATGGAACTCCGGGATAAAATAACAATTAGAAATCTAGTTAACAATCCCGGGTTGCTACCCTTTAAGTTAGGAACTGTAAAAATTGAAATGTATAGTTATGGACTTATACACTATTATGATTTGAACCCAATTATTTTAGAAATAAATAAACTACAAATTCAAGCCACAAAAATTAGGGCCTTTGCTGTTCAAAACATCCAATACGCTAATGATCTCTCAAATTATTGTAAATTGCTTGACTTCACAGAAACCAAGATTAACGATAAGCTAGCAGAAATATTACCCCATCCGTCAAGAACTAAAAGAGGCCTTATAAACGGCATAGGATCAATTTTTAAATATATCACTGGATATTTACGATGGAGAAAGATTTGAAACTCTCATCAAAGAATTACAAAATAACCAAAATAATTTAGCTAGTAGTATAAGAAATCAAAATTCATTATCAGTCTCGCTCATTGATAAATTTAATAGAACCATCGAACAAATAACCAATAACAAACAAATTTTGGAAACAAAAATTAAATTTATCCATAATTTAATCAACAGGCAAGCAAATTTCGAATATTATGCGCATGTTAAGATGGCTATTAGCTTAATCATAGATCTGTATGAATTGATTAATTCGGTTTTAAACGATATTGAAAATTCAATTACATTTGCTAAACTTCAAGTGATGCATCCAAGCATAATTAAAACTTCTGATTTATTTAAACAATTAAAGAATTTGGAGAAAATATTTACAAAAAACGAATTGTCCTTAGAAATTGAATTCAATAAAATTTTACTCTATGAAAAATTAATTAAAATTTATTGCTACTCATATAATAATAAAATTACATATATTTTAAATATTCCTATAACATATCCCAAAGTTATTGATTACTACCATTTATTTTCGGCTCCAATACTAGAAGGGAGTCAGTTTAAGGTGATAATACCTCAGAATAAATTTTTAATTACGAATGGTGTCAACTTCGCTGCAAAGAGATTCTCCCTCAGCAGTATGTCTGCCCGAGAATAGACCTGCAGGAAATTGAAGAAGAAGGGCCTTGTGAAATAAAATTACTTGAAATGAAACGCACTTCCACTTGCGAGAAAACCAAATTTCAATTGTCAAAGCCATTTCTGAAACAACTAAACAATTTCCACTGGTTGTACATCATTCCATTCCAGGATACAGCAAATTACAAATGTCCAAATCAAGAGGAAACCAAGTATCTTACAGCGCGTACTTATCTCTTAGAAATTCCTTTGAGATGCCAAGTAGTAGCTCATCACACAGTCATAAATAACCAACAACTCTATAGTAGCTTCAGCCAGCCGATACTACTATTAAATCTAGACAACAGGACCTTTCGCCCAACCACATCAAACCTCGACTTTCATTTGGAGGAAGCAAAACTAGACGATCTTCAACCACTAAAAAGTAAATTTGTAGAAAATCAACCTCAATTAACATTCGGACAAGTCTCAAAAACCCCCAGCATATGGACCTTATTAATTTATTTATTGTTAATTTTTATTTTTGTTTTCTGTATATATAAAAAATGGGCATCGAAGTACTGCAAAGCTGCAAAGTAACCATCCCAGGTGGACCACTCAACCGTTCAACTTCCTCGCTAGCTGCGTAAGTTGAATTTACGAGGGGAGGAATTATATCAACGATTCCCATGTAAACTGGCGAGTTGCTGTTCCACAGTGTAAGATGCAGACCCCACAGTCAGCATAAGTATATATATATATATATATATATATATATATATATATATATATATATATATATATATATATAATTACTTGTTGTAGAAAAAGTTAGTCAGTTACTAGATTTCATGTTATTTGTCGTAGTTCATAGAAGTATCATTTTGTAAAATAAACGTTTTTAAAAAGAGTATTTCGAGTTAGTAATTTGAAAGTAGCGTACTGATTGAAACAACCAGATAAAACTCATTACGCAAAACATCTACTTGACACCAACCATTCATTGACACCTAACACAGAACTAGAAGTACTGCATATTTGTGATAGGAAACAAGAACTGGATTTCCTTGAAGAGTTGGAAATTAGAAGACACCTAAGAAACCCACAATATGAAGTCGTCAATGAACAGATAAATCTAGAGAGTTCTCCACTATTAAACTGTTTTCTTAAGTGATAATTGTAAAGGTGAGCAGATATAGTTTTCCTGGTTTTCTATATCATTGCACAGTTACACTGATCTTAATTGGAAAAATGATATCCAGGATCACCATAGGGCTAATAATATCTAAGCTTCAATATGTGTAATATCACATCTTCTTTTTTCTATTAACATATATTAAGTCAATCACAAGGTAGGTCACTTCTTGGTCTAGCCAAAAATAACTACTAAACATCAGGTAGGCATCAAATGAAATGTAACTTCTGTCATTCTGACGATGAAATTCAGTTATCAAACAATTGTCAATGTTTTAGAATTTTCAACATTTTTCATTATATTGTGGAATTAGCTAGAAACATTTAGTTTCATTTAAAACACTAATATGAGTAGATTCCACGAAGTAAGGGTTGAGACAGTTAATTTGATGGTAACTCTGTCACACGTTCGAAGCTGAATGATTGCAGTTATACCAGTAATAACATAATTTTTCTCTAATTTCATCTGGTTTCTAACTAATTTCTTTCAGATGTTATGAAAGGGTAGGAGCACAATATATTGTATAGTTTGTGGGAATATTTAATAATTATAACTATTCGTGTCTCACACTCCTAAGTTATTATAGAGTTTTATCTATTGTTTTATTGTCAACTTCTGAATCTCCTATCTAACCTACATTTCAGCTGCAGAAAAACAACTGGTCGATGAAGTTTTCAATAACGCCATGGATGTACTGTCTGATGATGATAAACAGTTACCTCAAGTTGAGAATCTCTTACCTCTCTTGCGTAGAGGCATCGGTATTCATCATGGAGGCCTCTTACCTATACTAAAGGAGACAATTGAAATTCTGTTTGGAGAGGGATTAATAAAAGCTCTATTTGCGACGGAAACATTCGCTATGGGTTTAAATATGCCTGCAAGAACCGTTTTGTTTACTGGAATGAGAAAATTTGATGGGAGTGCATATCGTTGGGTAAGAATCAATATTGTATAATAACAAAAGTTACCAGTGGCACTGATTTTTGTGTGTATTGACCACTATGTTCAACAACCTAAGAAATGGTGCAGTTATTTTTTCATAGTAAAATATAATTATTAAATAATATATAAATAATAATTTTTCTAGACCAATGTAAAAAATATTCTAAATTTATTGCAATTTTATCCTTAAAGCATAACACTTGACAATTTATACTTTGTTTCCTAATGTGAGAAAATAAAAAATATTAATAATTAAATGGTGATATTACAATCTTAAATTTTAAATACCTATATTGAAAACCATACATTTTATGATATGTATAAATTATTGAGCAATACAAAAAATTGTTTAAGTAGTAACAAAGGTCAGTGGGGTAAAAAATGAGAGGAAAGTGACTAACTTTTCAAATGCATGCCATTGGAAAAAAAATGTTTTTCCGTCAAAATATGGTGATTGAAATGTAAAAACATCATGCCAAATTTTAAATTAAATTGATACATAATAGTCGTATTGTGGAGTTGTTAAATATGTGTATACTTAATTATGTTATTTATTGTTGATATTAACATTTTTTCGTATGTCTCCTCTAAATATTTATATTAAATATTGTTTTTCAAGTGAGTCCTCTAACATTTATAACCTGAAGTTGTTTTTAAAAAATCTCAATAAAGCTATTTCATTTTATATGTAATAATTAAAATGTGACATTGCAAACTTATTATAAACATCCAATAGTGCACTCAAGCAAACTGTCACTTAAATATCAACATGCGTCTGTGGGACATACACAGCTGTAGAGTGCATTGTACAACGCTTGATTCAAGCATTATAAAACATATTTTAATCATTTTCATAATATAATTCAGGTGAAATGGGCAGTTTCAACACTTACATCAGTGTTCGCAAGCACCCACACTTTTAAATCAGGTTCGTTCATCCTTTGTGAATGTTTTATGTCAAAAAGGAAACAAACAATAATTTGGCTGATTGTAAATGGAAAATAGCAAGTCTGGTACATAATTGCATCCTACGTGATTAGTTTACTTACTGATCCAATAACAATATAAATATCGTCTACTCTCTTTACTCCAGATCGAGTCACAAATCCTGCCTCAAAAAACTTGTATGCATATAAACTTTTAAATGCCTTCATTTGTTCCTTGATGTAAAAACTCGTTGTTAGAAAGAAGGAAAGAAATTTATTCACCATTGAAAATTCTACAACTGCATTACATACATTTATAAAATTTTATCAGACTAGTCAAGGATACTAACCTATGTACAGACACAAACAGTTGAAAATATATGTAAAATCTGATTATTGTTTTTTTTTTATTTATTTAATTATTTAATTTTTCCATGGTATATACACCCAACAAATAGTAAAAACAGAACATATATGTGAGTACTCACAAAGATACCACTAAGGATATGTACAAAATACAATTAAACAGATAAAGTATTCCAGGAGACACAATGCTTACACTGGAAAAGACTTATTCCAAATATATACATAAGAAATATAAACTTTTTTTTGGAACCGCCATTTATTTATGTAGATAAATCAGAAAGTCATTATGATAATAGAAATTCCTCAACAGAGTAAAAAGCATTTTGGATGAGATGATTGTATAAAGCTGACTTGAAGCTTACTAAGCTACATGTGTGTCCAAATAATTTGAGTGCATGGTTGTAGCAGATGATACCTTGATAACTAGCAGAGTCTTGTGCCAGAGCCAGACGAGAGTAGAGTAGTCGTAGTTCATTACCTCTTCTAGTATTATAGTTGTTAATCAAATTATTTTTGGTGTAGTGTGTTTCATTTTTTTTACATTCATGGTTATTATGTAAATGTACAAGCTGGGTAAAGTCAGTATGGTTAACTCAGTGAATGTCAAGATTCTTTGTAATGTAGTCCTGCTAGACATCTTATCACTTTTTTTTGTTGCTTAAAAACTTTTATTGTATGGACTGAGTTCCCACAGAAAAGTACTCCATAAGATAGGATGGATTGTACAAGTCCATAGTAGATCAGCTTAAGCACATGTAGTGAGACTGTTCCACGCATTTGCTTTATTACAAAACACATACAGCTCATTTTTGTACCGAGGTTTTCTATGTGTGCCTCCCATATTAATTTTTGATCTATAGTCAGGCCTAGATACTTGAACATATTCACTTGCTCTATGGATTTGTTGTCAACCCTTATTAGGGGGCAATAATCATAAGAAATGTTTTTTGTTGGAAGACCATGAAGACTGTTTTACTTATGTTAATTGCTAAACCACTATTTTCACACCATCTGGCGAATTCCTCTGTAGCTGAGTTTGCTGTTTTTATAGAGAGCGGAAGCTTATTCTGTGCCACCATTTTACTAGTATTATCTGCATAGATGATCGTTTTCTGCTGAACCACACTTGAGAGTTCTATGTCACTCATCAATATTATGAAGAAAAGTGGAGCCAAAGTTGAACCCTGAGGAACCCCCATTGAAACAGAAGCAGGTCGCGTTTTCACAAAGTCAATAACGACTATCTGAGATCTGTTTTTTAGGTATGGATCCACCCAATCATTTGCAACTCCTCTACTTCCAATTGGTACAGTTTTTCCAGCAGTAAATTATGGTTCACTGTATCGAACGCTCTACTTAGGTCAAAAAACAGAACAACTAGAAATTGTTTGTTGTTAAGGTGCAAAGTTCATTTATTGCAGTTGAAGTTGATCTTTTTTGTCTGCAGCTGTGTTGGCAGCTAGGAATAAGTTTGTGATATTCAACAAAATTAACCAGTCTCAGATAATAGCTGAAATCGATAATTTTCGCAACCTGAAATTGTAAGCATGCATTACAGTAGTTGGCCACTTCGTTTTTAGATCCCTTTTTTTTTATATATAGGTACCGATTTTGATATTTTTAGTGCTTCCGGGTATGTTCCATCAACAAACGACTTATCTATTATGTGAGATAGTGGATAGCATATCACATCACGGACAGTTCTTAGAGCCTTACCGTCCATTTCATCTATACCAGGTGATGTGGTTTTTGTTGTTTTGGTAATGGTATCCTGAACTTCTATATAAGTTGTTGGGTACAAGAATAGTGTGGTATTTGATAAGGGGGATAACTTCAGATTATTTGTTATTGGATCTCTTTTTTCTCCTTGCTTATATTATTTGCATTCAATATTCTTTCGTTGTTGTATGTATTGCTGACAATAAAAAAAAATACTAACGGCCCCACGTTGGGCGCCAAAAACATATAACGAGGAAAACCTACAAACCCTCACAGTGCTCGTTATAGGTATGCGGGTTGTCTCACGTGGTACAACCCGTGCTCGCCAGTCGACTAGCTTCGAGTCGAAGAAGGGGTGGATTCTTCAAAAAAATTATTGAGTATACATAAAGGGCGCCAGAGAAGTTTTGGCAAGCACCCAAGACTTCCTAAGTTAGCCCACAACTCCTCAGTGGGTTAACAACACTCACTACACACTCCAAAGGTTAAACTGATAGGTAAATTATCATAAATAAATAAAAGTCAGCAAATACACCCTGATTGAAATTTTAATTAATCTTGGTGGACCAAAGGTCTCTTTTCAAAATATATGATACAATATCACTACCAAAAGAAAAATATTATAAATAACGTCTGAGCTCAGCTGAAGGCTGTAGTCTCAGGGTGCAGTAGAGCTGAGGGCCCCAAACTACACCGATGTCTCAATCCAAAGATTCTAGAGAATCGACCAAATTGTTCATGTACAAAATTCCAAAAATTACAACGATAATATATTATATATATGTCAAAAAAACACCAATGTTTAGTTACAAGGGTTCACACTTCCGCAATTTATACCAATATAATAATTGCATAAGCCAGAAATTTAAATTACAACGAGTTTAGCGTTGCTGGAGAATATACAGCTCAAAATTATATACGGCGCAAAATTATATACAAGTAACCATTAGAAATAGGTAAAAAAAACTACTAAATACCGCTATACTAGGTACGTACCAAGTGTTCCAGCGTATCTTAATCTACGAGCAAGATTTCAAAATATTTTAAATACAAAATTCAAGTAAGGAAAAAAAATAAATAAAACTTAATATAAAAAAAACGGTAATATGTGAAGCATAGATGTGAATTTACTACTGAGTTTAAAGAAATAAGAAAGGAAAACTGTAACCTTTCCTTTCCCGGCACCAGAACAGGAACTGAAATTCCTCCAGATTAATCCAGGCCTCCTGGAACTGGTCTCACCGACCCATTAAATTCCAATCAGCGTTTTTATGTCCATATACTAAAACCCCCCTTTTTAATGAATCCAATGCCGTCTACGGAAATTTACCACGTGTTTTCTTAAATCTATCAATTCTACTGGAATCCTTCGGTCATCGGCACCCCCTGGTCCAGTATATTGTTGGGTCAGACCCTCGATTTGTTAAATCGAGCGATATTTTCTTCCCCTATGTAGAATTTATCAGGCTTTCCGTGAAATAGCGTTATGGCTCCCAGAGCACATGCAAATATCTCTTGTTGAAATGTGTGTTTACACCTTGACGGCAAATGGAGGACTGAAATTTTTAACTCGGTTCCGACAGCGCTGTGACTTCTCTCAGTCGACAGGTTAGCCAAATTAAATTTACAACGGCTCGGCGAATTTTTCGCGTTACATTCTGCTTTAGTTTTTTTCACCAGTTCTTCATAAATATATTTGAGTTGTTTTTATCTGTTTTTTATTATCTCGTTTGCTGAATATTTTGCTATTTTATACATATCATATACCATTTGATGCAATTCCTTGATTTCTTTATTAATCCACGGTTTCTCCCTATTACTTCTACTTGTTTTTATTTTTATTTTTTTCAGTGGAAAAGCAATGTTTGAATGGTACAGAAGGGTTGTATTGAAAATATTATATCCTTCATTCACATCATCAGATGTATACACATCCTCCCATTTTTCATTCATCAACAGTTCTCTGAAATTTATCAAGTTATCATCTGAGTAGTTACGTTTATAAATAGTTTCTACACTACAATTATGTGCTGTTGGTAATGCAAATGTACAAGTTTGAAATTTATGATCTGAAAGATGTGTATCTTCAACATAACAATTAGTTGGCTGGAGATTTGTGTACACCACATCTATTAATACGTGTAGGCTCAGTTATAATATTTTTCATGTCAAATTCAAAGAATATATTTTTAATTTTTCTCGCTTCTAAGTTGTTTGTTAAAGAGTCTATATTAATATCACCACATAGAATCTAGTATTGTGTTGTCATGAAGATTTTGCACATCAGATCATAAATACCATAAAAAAATATATCGATATCACTATTTGGTGTTCTGTACACTGTGATAATATACAATTTACTCCTTTTATTTGGGATTTCTGAAACAGCTACTGTTGCTTCAAAACTTTTCTCTTTACTTTTGTTGAAAGTGAAAGGTTTGAGAGGAAGATTTTCTTTTGATAGGATACATACCCCACCATGTTCGTACAGTTTTCTACAGTAGCTATTTATCAATCTGTATTTAGATAAGTTTAGTTTTTCTATTTTCGCAGAGGTAAGCCAGTGTTCCACAGAATGTCTGGTGATTGTTGGTCTAGTAGAACTTCCAGTTGATTTATTTTTCTTGGAGTCATGCCTTGAATGTTGAGATGCATTATAACCAGTAGTTCTGTATCTTCTATCTGTCTATTTTGATGTACTGTAGGTACTACGTGATTTAGATGGGCTGTAGGGAGTAGGTTTCCTGAAAATCCTCAGATCGCTGATCATATCTGTGGAATTTCCTGAAGTTAAACCTCTTGAATGTGACATACTTTGGCCAAGTAGAAGGTTTATAGATTTCATCCTTCAGCTCAAAGTCCACCCCACACATGAAACATTTGTTTTTATTTTCACTTGTAGGCAGTTCATTTATTATGATGTTGGAATTTTTGAAAGCTTCTTGATCCTTCAGGTATTTAGTTATCTTGTCAGCTGTAATATGACCGTTTACCCTATATACATACAACCAGGCTTTTCTCTGAACACTGAAGTCCTTATCATCATCATTTTCACCAACATTTTTTTTCCTTTGTGGTCTCCTCTTTCTAGAATCGACTTTTGTGAAGCCATCATCAATATCGTGAGTTGTACTCTCTTGATTGAGGTTTATAATATGGTCCATGGTAGTTTTTTGTGTTTCTTCAAGTTTAGACATTTTTGGGAGACTTGGCAACATGGGGGATTCCTTGTTTATATTATCTGTTTTTGTACTGTTTACAGCTGAATTAATTTGGACTGATTCCATGGCTTTGTTGACTTGTTTTTCACTCAAAATACTGATAATGGGTTTTTTGTTAGTTTTTGTTTGGAGTAGATTAACTTTTTCTTCTAGAAATTTATTGTTTTGCTTTAGCAATAATGAGTTTTCTATTTATAGATCATATTTTTCTTCTTTTTCTTTCAACATTTTTTTCAATAGTTTGATTTCCATTTTCAAGTCATAAGATTGATTACACCGCCCTACAAAATTTAAAAAAACTTTTGTTGCTAAGAATTATTAGATATATGTATAAGATACACCCTGTACTATTTAACCATGAATATGATGTCATTCTGTTCAATACAAAAAGGAGAAGATAAGAGTTTTTATCTTTACATGCAGCTGCTGGCTTTCACGACGAAAACTGCTGATACAACAAGCTTTATGTTTAATCTCGAATACGAATATATCAACATATTTATTATAAGTCTTAAGACACTCTCTGTTCAAGTAAAGCATAAATAAAACAGCTCTGCAAATATTAAAATATTAATAAGTGTTTTAATTCAAATGCCCTTTTCCTATTATAAAATCTAATAAGTATTTTTGAACGAATTTAAGGTAATTCAGGTCTGCTGAATTCAAAAATAAAAGCAGTTTTTCCAAATTGGCTCTAGTTTTTGAGGTAATGGATAGTTATTTTTTTTTAAGGAATTTAGCTATAACATATGCTTTTTATTTTTTAAGAATAATTTACGAACAAGAAATTCACGCAGAAACGAGAGTTCGACCCTGTTTAGTGAGCGTACCACGCGCCGACTGCTGATCACGTGATCAGTGCGTGCACTTGTTTGTCTTGTGTCTCTTGATTTTAACTGTCAGTTCAGCGTAAGCAGTTGTTCTACTAAGACTTAGCGTCGCAGTTATTGTGCTTTTCTTACGTATTTTGTGTATTTAGTTCTTATTGCCTACCTAGTGAAGTTATTTAAATTTAATAGACGTCAAGTGGAAGGTAGGAGTACATGTGACGAATATTTGTACCTATATTTTTAACTAAAGTTACTCTTTTTTCATAGGAATGAGCTCTTCACGCAGAAGCTGTTTGAACAGCCCTAATGTCTTCTGCTACATATGTGGCGAATATACTGTAGCGAAACAAAGAAAAAATATCACAGATTTTGTTAGACAAGCTTATTTCGGCATACATCTTGGAGACCAAGACAAGTCTTGGGTTCCCCATATAGTGTGCAAAACGTGTGTCGAATGTTTACGACAGTGGTCAAACGAAAAAAGAAAAAGTTTGAAATTTGGTGTGCCCATGGTGTGGAGAGAACCTAAAAACCACCATGATGATTGTTATTTTTGTTTAGTTAATGTAAAAGGTTTTAACAAATACAAGAAAGGCAAATGGGATTCTCCTGATTTAGAATCAGCACGAAGACCTGTGCCACATAGCGAAGAGATTCCCGTACCAGTATATACAACACTGCCAGATGTTCTGATGGCGGAAGAAGAAGAAGAAATTAAGGACCAGTACAGTAGCAGTGGAAGTGAATATGAGCAGGAAATACAATCAACACCACAGCAGTTCTCTCAAGAAGAACTGAATGACCTGATACGGGATCTCGGTCTATCAAAGCAAGCATCTGAACTTCTGGCATCCAGATTAAAAGAAAAAAACTGTCTACAACCAGATATAAAAATAACCATTTATAGAACACGAGAGGTGAAACTTGTTCCTTACGTTACCAAGATGAAGATCTTATTTATTGCAACAACATTCCCGGACTTTTTCGTCAAATGGGAATACAATTTGTTCCAGGTGATTGGCGACTATTCATAGACAGTTCCAGTAGAAGCTTAAAGTGTGTTTTGCTACACAATGGCAACCGATAGGCGTCAATTCCTATCGCCCACTCAATAAAACTTAAGGAAGAATATCAAAACATCAAGTTGGTATTACAGAAACTATCCTATGAAGAACATCAGTTTTCCATTTGTGTTGATCTAAAAATGGTCAACTTCTTGCTTGGGCAGCAAGGTGGGTACACAAAATACCCTTGTTTTATCTGCTTGTGGGATAGTAGGGTGAAGCAAGATCATTGGAATATGGTTAATTGGCCAATAAGACAAAATATGACTGTAGGAACAGTAAATGTCATAAACGAACCATTGGTTGACTGTGAAAAAATCATTCTCCCACCGCTCCACATCAAGTTAGGACTAATGAAACAATTTGTTAAGGCTTTGAGTAAAGATGGCGAGTGCTTCAAATACATTTGTAGATCGTTTCCTAGGCTAAGTATGGAAAAGCTAAAAGCGGGTATTTTTGATGGCCCTCAAATTCGCAAACTTATTAAGGACTCTAATTTTACAAATCACATGATTACACTTGAAGCTGCTGCTTGGTGTAGCTTTGTTATGGTAGTTAAAAATTTCTTGGGTAATCACAAAGCGGACAATTACGAGGAATTAGTGCAACAGATGTTATTAAACTTTAAAAACTTGGGTACTAATATGAGTATTAAAGTACACTTTCTTCACAGCCACTTGGATAAATTTCCCGACAATCTTGACAATTTCAGTGAGGAACAAGGGGAACGGTTCCACCAGGATATAAAGGAGATGGAGGTAAGGTATCATCATATGATGGCAGACTATTGTTGGAGTTCATAAAAGAAAATCCTACAAAAAGAGCTTCTTTCCTACGAATTAGATGTAATTTTATAAATTAAATTATTTCTTTGCTGTTATACCTAATCAATAAATGAATTTTATTATTTTTTCGTTTCTCTTTTTTTGAAAACACTTTAATATTTTTTACTAAAAGTTGCTTATAAGGGCCATTGATATTTTTTCTCTATCTTATCATATTTTGATAATATATCTCTAAAATTAGAGCCAATTCACCTAAATGGACTTCAAATTCGGGATCAGCACCACGAAATTACCTAGAAATCGCCCAAATATTGTTGACAATAAAATTAGTGTTGATCAGTGTTATTTACCTTTGGTGCATTTTGGTTGCCTATTTCTATAAGGCTAGTTGGTTCACAACACTCGATTCTGGTATCACATATTTTCACACATTTAAGTTTATTTTCCACTGCACAAGACATGTGGAAGACATTTCCACAGTTGACACACACTAGAATGTTGGTTGTCTTTGTCCTGCAGCTTTTAAATTGTTTTTTAACAAAGTTATTGTCATTTATAACAGAGAACACATTTTTACACGTCTGCTCATTATCCGCCATAGCATGATTTGTTAATACCAGATAACTAACAATATCCATATTACTAACGTTGGGAAAGTCTTTCGTGTTAAAACTTAACTCGCTGATGGATATACAGTATGGGTCTAACCTCACATGTTTGTGTATTTTTAGTACAAATCTGGCAACGACTTCTGGATGCTCGCTTTTATTGTTATAATAGTCACTCATTGTTTCAGAATTTCCAAAATCACAATAAAATCATTAAAAACTTAAGATGAACGTGTACACAGTAACAGCGACAAACGGTTTTTATGACCCACGGACGCTTTCAAGTGACAGATCGTCGGGTGACCTCTATATCTTGAAAACCGTAATTTTTAATATGTAAAGGTTATGCGTTTTTTACGTAAAAATTGAGCAATACAAATAATTGCTTAAAAGGTGGCGTTAAAAATGAGGGGAAATTGACTAATTTTTCCAAAAAGCACGTCACTGGCCCAAGTAAGAAAAATTGTTTTTCGCCTAAAATATGCGAATTTAAATGAAAAATATTCTGCCAAATTTCAAATTGAAATATTGATCCATTCTTAAGTTAAGAAATAAAACCTTTCTATATTTTTCAACTTTATTTCAAAAAGTAAATAATTTGGACCCCTCATTGCCTATTTAAATTAGACTAATTTTAAGCATAATTTTTTAAACGCCCTGATTTGATATCTATTGTGTACAAACACAACAAACAAAATAAGATCTGAAACACAATTTTCGTGTTCTTGAAAAGAGAACAATAGTATAAAACATTTTAGATAACATCCAATATCAGTTATTAACTAGTTTTAAATTAGACAGAAGGTGTAGTAATTTAAAGTACTAAAATGCACACATGCCTTTATTTTATTGTCATTTGTAAAATTTGTTACTTTTTTGATTAGTTTTATTTTAGTTGTATCTTCTTTGTATAGATCACATCTGGTGAATACATTCAAATGTCTGGAAGAGCTGGAAGAAGAGGGTTAGATGACAAGGGTACGTAAAAAGTTGTTATTAAATGTAATATGGAATTTGTTATTTACAACTCTTAATTTTTTGTAAATATACATATAGGTAATTAGATGTAATTGCTTTACAGAAGTTTATTTGTGAATATATTATAAAATAATAATGTTGACTAGTTGACAGTTACTTAAAAATCAAATTAATTTTAATTGTAAAAAAATATCGATTCTAAACGTTCATTACAGTCACTCATTTTTTAATCCCTATCGATTTTAGAATCTGAACCCCCATGCTACCCTCCTTGGCAGAGAATTCGGCTTCTAAATCTAACTCTACTCTTGTGCCAGACCGTGTTGTATATTCGGGAACAGGAATGGGTTCTTCAGGTACAGGTCCAATAACAGGTGTGGAAACAGGAGCATTTTGGAACAGTTAAAACTTTATCTTGTAAAATAAATGCAGGTTTCACTGGATCGATGAACATTTTGGTGGATTTATTATACATCAAGAGTCATACTCTTTTCGACTCTATCAATGATTTCGTATGGTGGTTGAAGTGCTTTTAGAAAGGGACCCTCCTTTCAAAAAACATGAATGCATTTCGAGAGTTCCTTGAAGACAAAAACGCCATGTTGCACTGTCTTGATGCTGGAGTTGGTCATAAATGTGACATGAATTCTCTTAAGCTTGAGAGAAAGTTGCTTGTATCATCGAGATTCTTGTTTTCAAGGTTTCAATAGAACAGTTCAAGAGGTAAACGTAGAGTTTTTCTATAAACCACCTCAGAGGAAGTAGTCTTGATATCTTCTTTAACAACTAAATGAATTCCAAGTAATACGAGGGGAAAAGCATGAACCCAATCGATGTCGGAATGAGCCATTATTGCAGCTTTCAAGTGACGATGTAAACGTTCGACTAAGCCATTTGCAGCAGGATGCCACCTTGTAGTGAGATTATGTCGAATTCCAAAAATTTTTAGAAAAGATAAGAAGTAAATTGAGTTCTGCGGTCTGAGGTTATAGTTTGAGGAAAACCAAAACGAGATATCGGTAGGTTAAGTAATAACTTGTACTTCAGTATTTAATACTTTTAATGAAATAAAGAAATAATACTATTTTATAATGAAAGGAAAATATTATTTTTATGACACTATCTCAACGTCAACGTGGTTGAAACATATATCATGTATATCCTTGATTTTGTAACAGAACGGAATTTAATAAGTCAAAATATAACAACATCATCCCCATTTTGACTTACCAAACAATTTTACTGTTGCTTCTTCTGGTGTTCCATACTTTGTACTCCTGCTTTTGTCTTATATTTTTCCAGTATGGGTTTTGCAACTGCTTTGGTTAAGAAATCTGCGACATTTTCTTTAGTGTCTATGTATTTCAAATCTATTATTTTATTGTTCTCAATTTCATCTTTGATAAAAAAATACTTCCTTTGTATATGTCTGGTTCTTGAGTGATATGTATTATTTGTAGCTAATTTCATTTCTGCCAGATGGTCATTGTACATTTTTTTGTTTTCTAGCAACTAGCTTTGGTTCGGATCTCCAAAAATTTTGTCAAACCATAAAATTTCCTTTACAGCTTGAGTGATTGCTATAAATTCGCTTTCACATGTGCTTAAAGCAACAACATTCTGTTTCTTGCATTGCCAGCTAATTGCTCCATTACTAATGATGAAAATATATCCAGAAAAAACTTTTCCATCTAAGACATTATTCCAACTTGCATCGCAATAAGATTTTAGTGGCTTGTTGTTTTCTTGATAAGTTATTCCTGCAGTTTGTTTTGTTATCTATTAAAACAATATGTTTTGTTTTATTATACGCTTTATTATATATAATCCACTCTTACAAAAACCACACCTTGACCCATTTATTACAGTACTTCACCAATTGACATTTTTGACAACTGTCTTGGATGAAGGAATTGAGCGCGCTTAAGGCTTATTCACAATAAAGATTTCAACACCCCTCCTCGCTAAATTCCTTCAGACCCAAAAGATCCTTAAATTTAACAAATAAAACATTATGTAGACCTTTGGTAAGAATATCAGCCTGTTGGTTATCCGAAGGTATATATTTCAAATGAATAATTCCGCTATTATAATATTCACAAATAAAATGAAATTTTAGTTCAATATGTTTTACCCTCTTATTATTAGACGGGTTTTTTATCAACGACAGGCAACCTTGGTTATCTTCGAAAAATGTAACATTATTAAAACTGACACCTAGATCTGAAATTAACTTTCGCAACCACAGACCATCACGTACAGCATCACATAATGCAACTAATTCTGCTTCTGTGGTGGATAATAACACACAAGTCTGCTTTCTTGTAACCCACATTAAAGTGTTATTAAAAAGTTTAAATACAAAACCTGATACAGATTTGCGATCATGTGTATCACCTCCCCAATCAGCGTCTACATAACAACAAAAATTATTTTCGTTATTCCTAACATATTCTAAGCCAACATTGACTGTTAGTTTTAAGTATCTCAAAACTCTTTTTAAATGGTTCCAAACTTCATCAGATGATTTATCCTGAAACCTACTAAAGTAATTTACGCTGAAACATATATCAGGCCTACTGCCTAGCATCAGATACATGAGGCAACCCACAAGTTCTCTTATAGGTTTCTTAGTTAACATTTTTGAATCGTTACATAATGATATATTAAGCTTAGGGTCTATAGGTAAAGCTGAACCCTTGCAATCAGTCATTCCAAACCGGTTAAGTATCCCATTTGTGTATCTCGATTGGTCAATCCTCAGAATACTTTTATCACGATCATAATTAATCCTTAAACCCAAAAAAATTTTAATATGACCCTTATCCTTCATTACAAACCTATTCATTAATCGCCTGTTTATTTCATTCACATCTGATAAGTTTGGACCTGCTATGATTATATCATCTACATATACTATTAAATAAACATTTTCATTTGTATTACGCAATATATAAAGGCAATAGTCATTTTCCGATCTTTCAAAGCCTATTTTCAATAAAAAAGAGTTGATTTCTGAATTCCAGCATTTTGATGATTGGCGTAATCCATATAATGATTTTTTTTAACTTCAGAACCTTATTATTATTATTCACAATTCCCTCTGGGTAAAAAATATATATGTCATTTGTCAACTTACCATTTAAGAAAGCTGACTTCACATCTAACTGTTGAAAGTAGTATTTATTTTGATTACCTATTAAGAGTAAACTTCTAATAGTTACTAACTTAGCTACAGGTGAATATATTTCATCAAAATAATTCTCTCTTTCTTGTGCAAACCCCCTAACTACTAATCGAGCCTTATATTTATCTTCCTCTCTATCTTCTAACATTTTGTATGAAAATACCCATTTTGTGTCTAGAACCTGACAACCTATTGGTTTTTCTACCTCTTCCCATGTTTCATTTTCATGTATTGATTCTAATTCTCTACTAACCGCTCCTAACCACTTCTCCTTGTCCTTTCTATTTTCTAAGTCTTTATAACAATCTGGCACATTTTCTATGTAATTACAGGCATTAAAAGCCATATATAGTTCATAATCATCATATTTGCTTGGGATTTTTGTTTCTCTTTTATTTCTCATGTTATCCAATTCCTTAGCATTTTCATTTATGTCTCTTGTTTCAATATCCCTGTTTAATTCAATTTCCTCATTATCATTATCCTTTACCTCCAATTCTAACCTATCTATAGATAGTTCTCTAGGTTCATTACTTACACTTACACCATTTGTTTTAAAATAAAAGTTTTCCTCATCAAATTGTACATCCCTTCCAATGATTAATTTTTGTTTTTCAATATTCCACAACCTATATCCTGTTGGAGAATATCCTAACATTACACACTTTTCCGTCTTAGCATCAAATTTGCTGCGGTTTTCTTTGGGTATATGTTTATAAGCATTGCAACCAAAAATTCTAAGATTTCCAACATTTGGTTTACACTTATACCACAACTCTGAAGGAGTTACGTTTCCTAAATTTGTTGACATACCCCTATTCATGAGATAATTACATGTCAAAATTGCTTCACCCCAAAATTCTCTGGACATACCTGAGTCCATTAATATTGCCCTAGCCCTTTCTACTAAACTTCGGTTTTTCCGCTCGGCCTTTCCATTTTGTTCTGGTGTATAAGGACAAGTATAGTCTAATATTATTCCCTTGTTTCTGCAAAAATCAGTGATGTTGTCTGAACTATACTCACCACCATTGTCAGATCGGATTTTTGATATCTTACTGTTAAATTTATTTTCAACCATTTGTACATACTCCTTTAATTTCTGAAAAACTTCACTTTTGTTTTTAATTAAGTATACAACAGAAAAATTTGAAAAGTCATCAATAAAAGTTATGAAATATTTATACCCATCATATGTTAAAGGGGTAATAGGTCCACACACATCTGTATGTATTATCTCCAATAACCTTGTGCTTTTTGTACGAATACCAAATGGAAAACGAGTAATTTTACCTGCAACACAAGGCTCACAAAATTCTACATTTCTATTTATTACTTCTTTCTTTATTCCTATAACCATTTCCTTTTTAACAATTTGTTTTAACCCTGTAAACCCTACATGAGCATAACGCTTGTGCCATTTTATAAAATCATTATTACTTTCAACATTTAGACACTCAGATGGCTTTTTCAATTTAAAAGATATTTCATATAAATTTTTCCTGATACCCTGACCTATCAATCTATGATTTTTGTCTAATAACTTTACCTTTGCATACTCAAATGTAACAGAAATGTTTGCAGACTCTAATTTTTTGACAGATAATAAATTTTTCCTTAACATGGGAACAAAGAATACATTTTTTATATTGCATTCAATTTTATCATTACCACTTAAAACTACTATGTTTCCTATACCTACAGCATTTAAATAAGATTCATTTTTTGCTATTGCAATCTTTATAGGATTGTCCAACATTATTAATTCAGAAAAATATTGTTTATCGCTAATCATATGGTCAGTACAACCTGAATCTACAAAAAAGGTTAAATATTCTTTACTAGAACCCTTATCTTTATCGTTACCTTCCATATCTGTCATAAAACATATTTTATTTTCATTTTTCTCATCTTCTAACAATGTGTTATCTTCTACTTGTTCTTGTTGTACTAAATTGGTTCTGGGATTGTTGTAATGGCCTGCTTGACCTCTAAAACCTCTTTGAAATCCTCTTCCTGTTTGAAAACTTCTATTTCTGTAAAATCCTCTTCCTCTATTTTGAAATGTTCGTTTCTCCAGATTCTAGTTGTTAAATTGTTTGTTCCTATATGTGGGGCATTCTCTTTTGTAGTGACCATTTTGCCCACATGAGAAGCATGGACCTTGACTTACAAATACCGTTACATTCACATTTGATACACTACTATTTGAGTTTACGGTATTCAGTAGTCTTTTATCATTTTCAGCTAACAATTTTGATTTTACAGTTTCATATTTAAGCTCTGGTATATTTTCTAATACAGTAACCACGGTTTCAAACGATGGTGGCAAACTTAGTAGCAAATTGCATATAATATCATCTTCTTTTACTTCTACTCCAGCATCTTTTAACTGTCTTAATATTTTTTCAAATTCTTCTATAAATGTTACAAGATTATCACTTTCTTTTAGCTTCATAGATAATAACTTTTTCTTCAAGAACAATTGTCCAGGTAATCCCCTTTTTTCGTACTTATCTTTCAAGACCTTCCACATTTCCAAAGCATTTTTACAATTTCGTAAACTCTCAATTTGTGAATCCTCAACACATTGGACAATCAGACATTTAGCTTTATTGTCTTTTTTCACCTCGCTTTCTTTTGTCGGATCAATAGCGGCTAGCACACAATCATTCACGTTATTCTCTGCTAATATTAGTTCCATCCGAAATTTCCAATTATGATAATTCAAACCATTTAACGGCTCGATAAGGTAACCTTTTCCAATTCCTGACATTTTCTTCTTATAGGTATATTCCCGGTTCAGTTTCTTTATCACGTGCTCACACGTAACCTCAAACTTAAAAACTTTAAAATTAACTTCTTCGAGAAAATGTTATCCCATTATCTTCTCTGGGTCCATAACCTTTTGTTATTTATTAAAACAATATGTTTTGTTTTATTATACGCTTTATTATATATAATCCACTCTTACAAAAACCACACCTTGACCCATTTTTTACAGTACTTCTTCACCAATTGACATTTTTGACAACTGTCATGGATGAAGGAATTGAGCGCGCTTAAGGCTTATTCACAATAAAGATTTCAACAGTTTGTGGGTACTTCAAGTATCTCAAAACGTGTTTTGCTTATCTCCAATTCATCTGAGAGTATTTGGTGTTAAACTGGCTTAGATAAGTTGTAACAAAAGTAATATCTGGTCTTGCTCCTTATGATAAATATAATAAGCTTCCCATGAATTCCTGATAAGGAACTTCTCTATTCATGATTTCAGAACTTATATCTTTGTCATTTTTCAATAGAATACTCGACTCTTTGCATTCACTCTTGTTGAAGCGTTGTAAAATTCTTTTACTGCTCTTTTCTTGTTTTATATGCAAAATTCCTCATTCTCGGTTTGTAGTTATTTCCCATCCAAGTAAGAACTTAGCTTCTCCTAGAAATTACATCTTAAATTTTGTGCTTAATTTTTGCATGACTTGATCTGCCATTTCTTTTGTGTTTGTGGCCAATAATATGTCATCTACATATAAACTAATTATACAATAGTTGTTGTTGTTATTGTATAGAAATACACAAGGTGATGAATATAATTCTGTAAACCCTAGGTTATGTAATTCTGTTTTAATTGTCTGATACCAGGTACGTGCACTTTGTTTTAGGCCGTAAAGTCCTTTCTTTAGTTTACATACTTTAGTCCTTTTATCTTCATCTATTCCTGATGGAGTTTCCATATAAATTTCGTCATTTCGTCCATTTAAATAAGCTGTAGTAACATCATATTGAAAAAGTTCAAGATCATATTTAGTATCAATTGCAAATATAGTTCATAACATATGAAGCCTAATTACACCACATAATTTTCACCTTTTAATTGATTGAATTCTCTGGCTACTAGCCTAGCTTTAAATTTTTCAATAGAACCATCTACATTTTCCATAATTTTGAAAACCCATCTAGGTTCAATTGTATGTTTATCTTTTACTCTATTTACTATATCCCATGTCTCATTTAGCTTATATGATTTCAACTCTTCATTTAAAGCAGCTATCCATTTATCTTTGTAAACTGTATTTATTGCCGCTTCTTATGTTTTAGGTGCGTCAATGGTATTTACTGAAAGGTTTAATCTGTTTTGGATTTGGTTTGATCTTCTCGGATTATCAACATTTTGCTCTTGAGTTGGCACATTTGCATAGTTTGGATCAGTTTTTGAGGTATCTTTAACTCAGTCATCAATTTCCGAATCTGTTGAGTTATATGTAATTTCGTTTTCTTCATCTATTATTGTGCTATTTTCTGAAGGTTGTTTTTCAATATTTTCATTACGAGCTTGTATGTGTTATTCATAAGATTGTTCTTATCTTTCATCTGTATCGTAGGTTATTTGAAAATTGTTATATTTTGTATCTTTTTCTTCAAGTAAGTTGAAATACCTTTTATTTTTCATTACTTCTGCATCCCTGACTATGATTACTGTAATTCTTTGTTTGCAGAATAGTCTATAATGTTTGGATAAGTGATCATAACCCAGAAATATTGCTGTTTTGGATACCCTATCCAACTTCATTCTGTTTTGTTTTTGGATCAAGTAATAGGCTAGGCTTCCAAACACTTTAATATGTTTTACATCTGGTTTTGATTTAAAAAATATTCCATCAGGTGTAGTGTTAATTGCCTTTGTGTATGTTCTGTTTTTAATGTAAACTGCATAATACGCAGCTTCGGCTCAAAACTTTAATTGCAAATTTGAGCCGTTCAGCATACACCTCACCATTTGTATAATTGTTCTATTGTTGTGTTCAGAAACGCCATTTTCTTGAGGATTATAAGGAGCTGTTAACTCATGAAGGCATTGTTCAAATTCTTGGTTAATGAACTCACCTCCATTGTCTGATCTTATGCATTTTATCTTCTTGCCCGTTTGGTTTACAACTTCACTTTTAAATATTTTAAATTTTGTAACTGTTTCAGCTTTTGATTTTAGGATATACACAAAAAGTTTTCGTGAAAAATCTACTACTAATAAATACATTTATAGTGAACCAGCTATGGAAGGGTCCTGTATTGGTCCGCATAAGTCCATGTGCACTAATTCTAAAATATCATTTGTTTTAACTTCGTCATGAGAAACAAACAACTTTTTCACTGTTTTACCAGTTATACATTCTTCACACTTGGGTAATTCTTTATTGTCAAATTTTAGTCCCAACACTATATTTTCCTATTTCATTTTATTTATCCTTTGAAAATTTTTATGCCCAAACTGTCTATGCCACAATTCAGCACTTAAATTTAAAAGTCTTTTTCACACACTATGTCTGCTTCATATAAATTATCTTTTCTTTTGCCTGTCAGCATAAGTGTTCCATCTTCCTTTTCAATTGAACAGTTTCCATTTTCAAACTTGATTTTAAAACCTTTCTTCTCAAATGCACTTATTGATAATAAATTTTCTGTTATATTTGGCACAAATAAGCACATTTGTGATATTGATGTAACATGTTTCATTAGTTTTTTTAACTCTAATAGTTCCACAGCTATGTACTTTTATATATTTTCCATCTGCTAATTTTACTTCAGTACTTTCAATGGGAGTTGAGCTAATAAAAAGAGGTTTATCATCAGTCATGTGACTTGTTGTACCAGAATTCGCTGAATTGGACTTACTGTTCTTTGATGTTACTTCCATAGCACTTTCATAGCTGCACTCACATTTGCTTGCCGAGTTTAACTGTTCAACTTGTTCATTTTCTTTTGTGGCCCTTCTAATCAGCTCTATGAAAACAGTTTTTAGCATAGTGGCCTCTTTTATTGCACACCCAACAAATAACATTTGATTTCTGTCTAGGTTGTGTCTTTTCAGAATTTCTTTTTGATATACAAGAAGTTTCTAATTTAACTCCCGCTTCAGTTAAATGTAGTTCTTCCTATTGTGCTTTCAACCCATTTCTAAATTCTTCAAATTACTTTTTGTCTAGTCCTATAGTCTTCATCTGGATTCTGATAGTTTTAAAAGTCCTTGGTAAACCATTTAATAGTAAACCAATGTACTCTCCATTTTCAATTTTTGTGTTACATTGCTTAAGTTGGTCTTTTAAAAACTCAGCTCTGGCTAAATATCTTTCAATATTTTCAGTATCTAATTTTTTAATTGAGCTTAACTCAAGTCTTAAATTAACTCTCCTTGATGATACTTTTCCCTAATGAATTTCTTCAAGTTTGTTCCAGATATCTTTAGGTTCATCGAGGTTTATGACTTGCTGTGCTTGACAGGCTTTAATCGCTCCTAAAATCATAGATATAGCTATTGCACTATTTTCATTATAGATTTCTATTTCTTTTCGATTTGTCTCATTTACTTCTGGACATACTGTTTTAATGGTATACCAACACTTCTTGGCTTTTAGCATCAATTTTATTTGATGTCTGCATAATTGATAGTTAGTCTCATTCAACTTAATTATTGCATTTTGACCCTCCATTACTTTTGATTTTCTACAGTTGTACTTCGAATAAAAATTACTTTCTGGCAGAGTGTTTTTATCGTACAGCTTTTGCTCAAAATAGTATTAAAACGTTTTATGTACTAACCACTGGTGTCTGGGCCCATAACCTGTAGGTTAAGTAATAACTTGTACTTCAGTGTTCAATACGTTTAATTAAATAAAGAAATAATACTATTTTATAATGAAAGGAAAAGATTATTTTTATGACATTGTCTCAACGTCAACGTGGTCGAAACATATATCATGTATATCCTTGATTTTGTAACGGACCGGACTTCTTCTCTTTATGGGACTTGAACTTATCAAGTCAAAATATAACAACAATATCCAGCAATCCAAAAGAGCGTGAATCACAGTAACTGCACTTATATGCTGTAAAGGATAAACCTCGGGCAATCGTGTAAAATGATTGATGACAATCAAGCAATATCGAAAAGAATGTGCAGGTGGAAGTGGTCCAATCAAATCGATGTGGATATGACATAATCTTAGTGTAGAAGTTTTGAAATTTCCAAGAGGAGCATGAATGTTACGAGAAATCTGCGATCGTTGACATTCATTGCAAGCACGAGCCCAATTTCGACAATCTTTGCTCATCGAAGGCCAAACGAATCGGTCGCTAATTAACTTGCATTGGCGCCAGGATGACTCAAGTTATGAAGTGGATCGAAAACGAGGTGTCGGAATGAAGATGTGATAAAAGGTCGTAGTTTTCCTGTTGATGTATCACAAAACACAGTAAGATCCGGGAATAGGCACATGTTCGATATGGAGAGAATAGAATAATTTTCTTTCATAATCTTCTTGAGTTCTTCATCTTCTTCTTGAGATTTAAACAGTAACTCGTAATCAACTGGTAAAAAACAGCTTGAATCCGGGAAAGGGTGTCAGCAACAATATTATCGGCACCTTTAATGTATTGAATGTCCGTTGAAAATTCCGAGGTGAAAGAGAGTTGGTTGAGTTGAACTGGTGGAAGCTTTTCACGTTTTTGTTGAAAAGAGTAAACCATCGTGCATGGATGTCCTTCTAACAAATGACGAAAGTGCGGAATTGCGGCGTTTATAGCAAGAAGTTCACGATAGTGAGGAGGCCAAGAATTTTCTTTCAAATACATTTTCTTTGAAAAAAATTCAAGTGGTTGCCAAAAATCACCAACGAGCTGCTGTAAACATGCTCCAACAGAATTATTAGAAGCAAGTGGACCAGAAGTGAAGCAGAAGGAATGCAGTTCTTGCATTTTGAGTAAGCTTCTTCTAATTCAGAAGTGGATTGCTTAACGCGTTATACAAAGGAGCTACGTATTCAGAGGCATAAATTTGCGATAAAAATTCAGAATTCCTAAGAAGCAGCGAAGTCGTTTTGCTGTTTTTGGTAGAGGAAAATCTTTAATTGTCTGAACTCGTTGTTCTGTGATACGGATGCCAACAGAAGAAATAGTATAACCGAAGAAATTAACTTCAACAGCTCCAAAAATGCATTTCTGTGGATTGATGACTAAAATGTACTTTCTAAGATGACGTTCGCGTTCTTCTTTAGAACTAGAGAAAACAAGAATGTCGTCCATATAAACGAAGCAAAAGACCAAACCACGCAAAACTTCATCCATAAATCTTTGGAAAGTTTTACCAGAATTTCGAAGTCCAAACGTCTTGAATGAAAATTCGAAGAGTCCAAATGGTGTAATGATGGCAGTTTTTCCAATATCTTCTTCAACAATTGAAATTTGTTCATATGCCTTAACTAAGTCAATTTTTGAAAACATCGTACATTCATCAATAAAGAAGGTGTCATGGTAAATGTGACGAACAGGATAACAATCCGGAATTGTTCGAGCGTTCAACTCGCGAAAATCTCCACAGGGACACAAAGTTGAGTCACTTTTCGGTGTAAAGGAAAGGACCAGGAACTTTCAGATGGGCGAGTTGTACCAGCTTGCATCATGTCATCGAATTCTTTTCGGGACTTAGTCGGCCAACTTTACTTGTAACCGGAGGTCCAGGAGTTGTGCGAATATGATGAACAGTTTCATGTTTATTATTTCGAGGTAGGCCTGGCGGACGAGTGATTTCAGGAAACTCAGAAACAAGAGCAGCGTAAGTTCAATAGTGCTGGGCGATATATCGGTACCCGTGAATGGAAAATCACTGGCGCTACCGGTGATTCACTTTTTCCAGATGCGGTGATCGGTGAATCAATTTCGCACACCCGGTATCTCGAACCGAATACTGCAATTGACATCGAGACCAGCACTCGAAGTAAAAGAACGCACCTATCGAAAATCGAAATATAATATATTATTATTTACAAATAATAATATGCAAAGGGAGAACGGTGATTTAAGCCGATATGTTATAGGTATTATTATTCGTATTCGTCGCCAGTCACCGCGCTGTTCTTATATTTTGATTTGTCTTTACTATTTATACTCCGTCACCGCGGTGATTCATATCACTATTTAAAATCACGGTGATTTGGAAATCACTGTCGCCGTTTCACTGATTACCGGAAAATCACCGCATTTCCCAACACTAAGTTGAAGAGCCTTGGACCATTTTGACACTGCTTTGCTAAAAAAGTTGAAAAAAACCGTGA
Source organism: Galeruca laticollis (assembly GCA_963921935.1). NCBI lineage: Eukaryota > Metazoa > Arthropoda > Insecta > Coleoptera > Chrysomelidae > Galeruca > Galeruca laticollis. The sequence goes on from OY998176.1 coordinate 240,018,873, forward strand.
GCTTGAAGTCCGCTGGAAACATCGATGACGTACGGCAATCAGGTAAAAGATGATAATGAGCAATAAAAGGTGATTCAATGATAGGTAAATCAACATCCGCGGCGACGAATCTCCATAAAAAACTACGTCGAAGGCTTAAGTTGAGGTTTAAGGTTACGAAGCTGTAAATTTTTATTTTGCTTCCGTTTGCGGCACATAAATCGTAGTTGACGGGAGAACGACGATTTTGAATTTTTATCAACTATAACCAGGCGGTTATTGGATACAGAGCAGTCAGACGCCGTCCTTACGTCCTTTGGTCATTTCCTGAAAAATTGCACTTTTTACCATTTTGTTGGAAAGTTTTGTGGCACCATTGTTGGTTAGACTGGTCTCGAGTACAAAATTTATTCTTCTGTCTAAAATTGCGGCTAGAACTGTGAGGACGTGAGCGAGAAGCGGACAGCGCAGCAACTTGCTTTTGTAGATCAGCAATAGCATTTAAAAGTTTATTTTCTATGCCTTTAACGTTAAGTGCTGCACTTATAGAGAAAGTTGGATTGCTCTGAGACACTTCGACGATTTTATCAGAAGGTTCTGCAAGTTTATCCAGCGCCAGCTCCGACTGCGTTGTGAGAATAGCACGAACTTTGGGTGGAAGTCGTTGTAATCAAAATTGACACAAAAGGTTATCTTGAACGATGGTGGCACCAGCGAGAAAACGAAGATGACTGAGAAACTGCGATGGTTTTCGATCGCCGAGTTCTTCCTCGCCAATCAATTGACGAACTCGTTTTTCTTCAGACGAAGATAAACGTTCAATTAATTTTATGCGCAAAAATGTTTATGGAAATTGAGCGGGAAGATTTGTTATGATATTCTCAACTTTCGTGCGTCTAATTGGGAAACGATATAATGAAACTTGGTTACCTCATTTGTGATATTAGACAATATAAACTGAGAATCAGCTTGTACGAACCACAAGCTTGGTTTGTCGGCCCAAAAAGGTGGCAATTTTCCAGCTATCCGTTGCACTGCGGGATGATTTTCCGGGGAGTCGACGACTGGAGCTTGCTGTTGTGGCTGGTGCTGTCGTTGTTGTAGGCTCAGTGATTTTTGTAGTTCCTCATTCTGCTGTCGAAGAGCTTGGATTTTACGTAGCAATTCTTCGTTCTCACGTAGGCTTGGAAGTTGACCTTCATCACAAAGCATTTTTCAAGTTGTGTTTATCACGTTGGAGTCACCAATATAGGTAATTAGATGTGATTGTTGTACAGAATATTTCCTATTTATATAAAGATTATTTGTGAATATATTATAAAATAGTAATTGTTGACTAGTTGACAGTTACTTAAAAATCAAATCAATTTTAATTGTCAAAAAATATCGATTCTAAACTTTCATTACTGTCACTCACTTTTTAATCCCTATCGATTTTAGAATCTAAAGCGCCAAAAGCATGTAAAAAATGAGCTTTTGTAAAAAGTTTTTTGTTTTCTATATTAATTCGACTATATTTCATTCATTTTTATATTTAAAGTGAATATTCACTTATTACCTGAACAAAATACGCTACAGACTGGTGGGTCTTGGCCTCCTCAACTATAGACCACCATATCATCCTATCTTTTGCCTTTGAACTCTATCCTGAGACTTACATGGATCGGAGATCATCCGTGATATTAATATTATTATTATAAATCGAAAAAGGGCGGAGGATTCAACGAACCCTACTAGGCCCACAACATACGAGGTCTGATAAAAAAATAACCGTTATTTTCAATTTTTTTCAAAAAGTATTTATTTATTCATCGATAACTATCTTGTCCCCTTCAAAGTAATCCCCCTCAGATATAATAATACACTTATGCCAGAGTTTTTTCCAATCCTCGAATCAAGAAAAAGAGTGATACAGTAAAATTTGTTCTACAAAATACATAAAGAACCAACAAAAATCGAAAATTTATAACCAAATATGCTTAATCTAGTAAAATTTAACAAATAGTCAAAAATAATCAAAACATTTGAACTTATTGTCCCTCCATTTCATTTTTGGTCTTCCTCTTCTCCCCGTATTGTAAACTTTGATATTCAATACTTTCTGGGCCGTTCAGGAGTCATCACTTATTATTATACTCCCCATTATACCATATAGATTCGCTGAAGTACAGATCAAAACAATTCACATATACTCTGTTTTAGGTATCGTAATACTAATGGTAGATGAAAAGGTGCCTCCAGCCACTGGAAGGAATATAGTAAAAGGTCAAGCTGATCCCATCAATTCTGCTTTTCATCTAACTTACAATATGGTATTAAATCTCTTAAGAGTTGAAGAGATCAATCCTGAATATATGTTGGAAAGATCCTTCTTTCAATTCCAAAATCAAACTGCAATTCCGGGATATTATGAAGGTATTGTATCAAAGTTTGTGTCATAATCATAACAGCTTAATAATTTTCCTTGTTTGAAAATATATATTTCTCAAAACAAGTACTTTCTGAACTAGGTTCTTTTTCATTTGTTAATCAATTTTGTTTTATTTATTTATTTATTTATTTATATACGGGCATGCCAATTTACAAAAAAATCAGGGTTCGAAAATATCATGATATTTATATAAATATCATATCACATGATATATATCCGATATATATTGGATATGTATCGGATATATATCCGATATACAATCATGTTTAAAATTTATTTACTTAATTAAAAAACGGCATTGTTTCTTGCACAAACTATATTTTAACACAAACTCATTAACAAAAACCTATATTCTATTTATATCTCTCTCTAATTAAGCAGAAAAACAAAAATCATTGTTAAAAATATTAAAATAAACAGATTTTAGTATTATTTTATTAACATTAATATTTCAACACAATCACGAAATTAAAACTTATATTCTAAACAAAAAACTTTTTATTCTAACATTTGCTCATAACTCCAATTAGGTAAAAAGAAAAGAATTAAAAACAAACAGATTTTAACATTATTTTATTAACATTGATATTGGTATACCATCCTCATCTGATGAATCACCATTATCATCAATATCAATAATGTTATTCTTAGTGACCATAACTTCAGAATCTTCCGATAATGCTGGTTCCCATGCCCAATCAAGGTTGGTTTTCTTTTTGTCTGTATTTTGGTTCATATACTTGAATATAAAAACCAGCTTACTGGCTTTTTGGTTTCCTAAGCGGTTTCGTAAATCTGATTGAACCAAACCGAAAGAAGAAAAGGTCCTTTCAATCCCAGCTGTAGAGGCCACTGCAGTGTGTAACTGTTCACATAATTTCAAAAAAGCGTCCTTGTCTGGCCAGTCAGAGTCCAATACAGGGATCGATTTCCACCACGTTACTGGTGGAGTAAGTCTAAAATGATCCCCAAAAAAGTACTTTGGAAATGGGCTAACTTGTGATATAAGAGACATCACAAATGGAACAAAAGAACTATTGATATTATTCAAATATTCAAAAGCTTCTCCTTTTTGAATAGCTGTTAAATATCGTCCCAAAAATCGATGATCAATAATATTTGCTAGATAATGCATTGCCCCAAGTGCCATATTTTTTCTTTTAAAGAAACTTTTTTTCACCAAAAGTGGCTGTTCTGAGAAATCCAATTCTAATTTATGCCAGACCTCTACACACACAGATATAGTTGTATAGTCTCTTTGAACTCTATCAAGAGCTATGGCTATTGGATCTAGACGAGCAATTAGGTCAGTGGAATTTAATGCAACCTGAGCATCGTTGACTATCTTTATAATCTCACTTTCGATGACATCTTTATGGTCCTGGCATAACTGAACTAATACTCCCCTATTGGCCAAAAATGATTTAAGTGTATTGTTCATTGTGCTCCACCTTATTTCCAGAGGCATAACCAATTTTTTGCCTCCAGCCTCTTTGTAGAGTCCAGATGGTACATGTTTGTTGCGAAAATATTTTATAACTTTTACAATATTTGCAGTAGCTGAAGGAATTTCTAAATCTTTTGCCAATAAATTCAAAATGTGAGCTGAACATCCATATTGTATTATGCCGATTTGATTTTCTAGTTCGGAACGCATTTTCTTTACATTTCCTGTATTATCTGTGACAAAACTCCTTACATGAACTTGAAATTGGTTTTCTGTTTTCCTTATTGCCTCAAGTGCCAAGATTTTAAGATACTCTGCAGTATGTGATTCTGCTCCCGTTTCAGTAGTTTCCACCAAGAACGACTCACCATGTTGAGTAATAATACTACAGCATACCAGAGGCTTGTTACGAACATTGCTCCATCCATCCAGGGACATACAAACTGTTTCTCCCTGCAATGCATGCCTACACTCCTTCAAAATATCATCATACACTTCATTTAGAATAGGTTCTCCAATCTGATATGAAGAGGGGCCATTAAAACCGGGCCGTAATGAATTCATCATTTTCTTAAATTCAGTATGATCAGCATGCAGAAAAGGAGTATTAGTTGCATAAAAATATCTGCCTATTTGGAGGTTGAGTTCTTTAGAGTAAGTGTCTGAGGTTGCAACAACATCAGCGTCTTTTGCCATAGTTAAAACATGCTGTTTCAGTTTCTTGGTTGGCTGAGGCATATAACTCTCAAAACTCTCTGAAAAAAAAACTGTTATTAGCAACATGTTTTTAATTATTTTTACTTACAATATCCACAAAAAAATTGTACAGACAGATTTAGTAATAATATAACAATTACCTACATACCTGATGTGTTGACACTTCTTTTTGTAGTAGTGGAAGTGGAAGGCAGAACATCTTCAGGAACAGAGTGATGCTGTTGTGTTGTTTCACGACTTGGCGTATCACTGGGCATATTTTTTTGGTGTGTTAAAATATGTTTTTCCATTCGCGATGGTATACCCTGCATCTCCTTTGAACACTCTCGACATTTTGCCCATTTTCCAGTAATGTTTTTGTTTTTAATTATACAGTCAAAATATCGCCAAACAGAATGCTTTGGTTTTGGCATATTCAATAAAAATCACAACTAACTTACAGGTCAACACGGAGTGAAAACACAGAAATAAGATTATTTGGGAAAGCAAGAGCGAAACAAATCGTCGCGTCGCGTACCTGGGAATCCCGAAGTCGGCGCGGTGATGCTTGCGCGGTAGCCGAATGAATCCCTACAGTAATTATAATTATGTACAGTGGAGTATTGAGACATTTTCGGATGTTTAGAATGGTGGAAAACATTTTTAATTTAATAAATGAAATTGTCGAATATATCGGATATATATCAAGTTATAAATATCGTGATATATATCATGACATATATCACTTGATATATATCCTCCGAACCCTGAAAAAAATATAAATATTTAAAAGACAATATTTAAGTTACCTTATCAACGAATACAATCATAATCAACTAAAACTAAATTACAACAAATTAATGTGCCTCATTTGATTTTTGAATAAATATGTGGATGCGTCGAATAAATCAATTACTTCACAATTTTTATTTGCCAATTTAAATACCTTTGTAATTGACTCATTTCGGCCATAGTTTGGCATTGACATCTTTCTGGTATAATCATAATGTTTTTATATTCTAGATTATAATAATAAATTAGAAGAGTTCAATTCGTTTGATGTCCAAAAAGAAGATCAAATATCGACTTACTACAATATTCGACAGGAATTAAATCTTTTAGGTATCCAATTCAGGATATATTTAACAAAATCGGAGTACCTTATACCTTTTCTACAACCTGGCAGACTGTTAAAAGTAAGTATTACAAGATAAACATGTTGTCGTAATAAACTAGCATTGCAGATGTTTATAAATTCCCTTCCTTTGAAAATATGTACATTTAATAATCATGTATTTTCCCTATAAAATACCTTTTAATATTTGTTTGTATTTACCTCCCTACTTGGGCCTGAAATTTACTTCTCTGCCTATTTTATACATTCCTGAGAACAATTTTTAAGTCATTTATGGGTATGTTATATTCACAAATTCACACTTAAGTTTTTAAAAACAATTTTTATTAGTTATTATTGAGTTAGACAGTTTTATATGTTGTATAAAAGAATTAATGGCTTGAAGTAATAATTGTAATTAAACTATTCTACATAAAATCAAAGAATTTATAGATTTAGTTAAAAAAACGTCAGCGTTTATTTCATGGAGAACACGATGTAGCTCGTTCCCATGAAAATGCAGAAATCATTATTCTTCTGTAACCTGATGTTTGACATTGCGTAACATAGTTTTTGTATTACTTAAACGTAAGCATTTTTTTTCTATATAACATGCATATACAGTAGATACACAATTAACCAGATTAATTGTTGTCGTTGGGTATTCAGATAATTTAATTGTTAAAACTAATTGGATTTAATAATTATTAGATTAGGATTTTAACATTTTTATTTTAAAAACCAGAGTGACTGAATTACAAAAACGTATAATATTTTTGACTGACACATAAACAACTATAGTATGTACAAAAAGTACGAGGAGTAATAAACCCTAATTAAGTATGCAAAACCTTTACAGGGAGCACCATGAAATTTTTGATAAATCTCTTACTTTAAATTACATTTCTTCCGTAAATATAAAAACCAGGTAGATCGATCCCGTATTTGTTTCAGTTGTAGCAAAGTTTAGGGTTTATTCATTGTTAAAGGATTAGCAGATAAGCAATAACGCAATGCAGTGATGTGTATTTTGGGAAAAAAATACGTTTTAAATTATAATATAATAAAAAATGAAAAGAAATAATTATTGGAATACATTTATTACTTACCTTTTTGTTCTATATCCGACTCAGAAGAGGAAGAATCGTTGTTGACATTAATAATAATAGGGTCGATTAAATCATCACAAATATTGTCAATTTTCCACATATTTGCCTCTACTTTGATAACATGCTCGATACAGTTTGTCCAATTTTCCTTACTCACATGACTTACAGCACTCTCAAACAATTTCACAACATCGTTTATTTTAAAAGTAGTATTTTTTTTCCAACTTCCCCCTTTACCTGAGCCCATATTAATTCTATGGGATTAAGTTCACAATGATAAGGGGGAAGTCGAAGAACTGATATACCACGAGAAGAAGCCATTTCTTCTACAATGTAGGTTTTGTATTTATTCTTGTTCATTTTTGCAATTCTGTAAAGTTCTTTCCTTAGTGGATCTTTTGGAAACTTAATATTTTTCGAAATAAGCCACTCCAAAAGCTCTGCTTTACGCCAACGACTTGTGGGCAATGCTTCTCGTAACCGTGAATGGTAACTAGCGTTGTCCATAACAATAACAGCCCCCAACATTTGAACAAACCATTACTCGAAGACATCCCCATTCATATCTTCGTGATAGTCCCCCGTGCGTTTTGAAATAAAAGTTAATAATCCACCATCAACAAAACCTTCAGAACTTCCAACATGGACAATGATAAGTCTTTTTCCTTTTCCAGATGGTGGCTGCAAACCTAACGACAAACCTTCCACGAATGCCTGCCTTCCGCTTTTAATGTTTTCATCTTGCCAAGATTTGGAAACTGTATATCCAGCATTTATCCATGTTTCGTCTAAGTAGAAGATTTTCAAATTTTGTTCTCTGGCATGTCGAATGCTTCTTAAATAGTCTCTTCTCCAAAAAACTATTTCCGGTTTATCTATCAAGAGAGATTTTCTATTATGTTTTGTATATCTGAAACCCACATCTTCCAAAAGTTTGCATAATGTAATTCTGGAGAATTTTGGATAGTCCGTATCTTCTTGCACTGATGTCATAATTTCGTCAAGTGTTGGAATTTCCTTTCGTAAGTAAAATCCATGGACTTTACGCCTTAGTCTTTGTTTTAATGACTCATCGATCTCAATTGGTTTTCGGCCTGAAGGAGTTTTAGGGGGTTGAAGAGTTCCATTCTTGCTTTCTTTTAGTAATCTATAAATTGTTGATTTAGCAACACACAACATAGCAGCCGTTAATTCCACAATATCATCAACACTTGCACTTGGATCCTTGTTTTTAAATGATATATAACAATTCAATATCAGAGTTTTTTCATTTAAAGATAATGGACCTGTTTTTGGTCGTTTAGATGGTCCTTGGCTTATCGACATTGTTTGGTACTTGCACAATTAACATTCAACAAATGTTTTAAATATATTCCAACTGTTTACAATATTATGACAACCATACAACTTCATACAACTTTACTCAAAGAACTAATACTAAGTACTGATTTAATGTACCTACTTTCTTTTAAAATAATATTCCCGATAATGTTTCTAAGAAAACTGGGTTGTTTGGAAAATCCCTCTCAATAATCGAATAATCTGTAAATAGGTGTAATCATATTAAGCCGATTACAGTAGGCCACTTGCCATTTAAAATTTCTGAGAAAAATTCCCCAAACACTACATATAGGAGTAATACAAATAAAAAATATTATGAATAAACGGGCATATCCGAACTCTGCCACAAAATAAAATTTTACCTGACTTGTATCAATTTGAGGATTACTGAAATGTTCGAACTGTGCCGCAACCATTTAGTTTAATCCTATTAGAGTCATTAGGGTTTATAATAGATAAAATCGGAGGCCCATAGAATTATGTATATTTCTGAAAGGTTTCAAAGATTTCTTGAATTAAATATTTTGAAGAAATCTTGATTGTTTTGATCGATATTTAGGGGATTAGGGGAAGGATGTTGATGCACTTACACTATTGCCTAAAAATCAGGAAGAAGTATTTAGTGTTCGTGAATTACAATTACGAACGAACCGAGAAGAGGAATTTCTATTAACAGCAGACCAGGTATTTAAAATTATTGTGTTCTCCTGTTTTTCCAACCTTAATTTTTTATGTAATTCGGATTGTATTTTGATGGATGGGACTTTTAAATACTGTTCAACTTTTTTTTACCAAATGTTTACCATTCATGGTTTTAAAAACGGCTATTACGTACCTCTTGTTTTTTGTTTGCTGCCGGACAAATCAAGTGAAACATATTCAAATTTGTTTTTAATTTTAAGACAAAAATGTAAAGAAGTAGGCTTAAATTTTCAACCTAAAGAAGTCGTAGTAGATTTTGAACTAAGCATTCATAACGCTATATATGAATGTTTTGGCAGAGATCAAATTCTTTTTGGTTGTAAATTTCATCTCTGTCAAGCTTGGTTTCGTAAGATTCAGGAGTTTCATTTGGTACAAGAGTACAGACAGAAAGGTTCTGTAATTGGCGAATACTTAAAAGTACATTTCGGTATTATGTATCTTAGTCCTGAGGAAGTTGTAGAATTTTTTTATAATGAACTACATTTTTTGCTTCCGAATGACGAAAGAGTTATAGAATTCCGAAATTATGTCAATAAAACATATATAACGCAAAATTCGATATTTCCACCACTTATTTGGGCAAATAATGCATCCTTTTTTAAGAGAACAACGAATTCTTGTGAGAGTTTTCATTCGCATTTCGGTGCTTCTTTTTACAAAGCACATCCAAACATTGTTCAATTTACTAGTGTGTTATTGGATTTACAAACGGAGGTATACGCGAAAATTCGTTCGGCAAACCAAAGCCAGAAAAAAACCAAAAAAACTATTAATGTTAAAATTAATTTCATTAATGATCATTTGGATCAATATAGGAAAAATGTTATTTCTCGCTTTATGTTTGTGAAAACGGTTGCATGTAAAAATCTTCCACACGTTTAATTTTTTGTTTTTTTTATATGTTTATGTATATTGAATATATTTTATTGTAATATAGATGTAATTTTTTAGAAGTGGCAAATATACGTTGAAAATATATGTATGTTATTAATATTTTCTTATATTGAATTTGAGTACCTAAAGTTCAAGGTAAATTGTTAAATTGGATTAGGCTATTAGACCCCTACTGGTTTGGTAGTTAATCTCCAAAATTTTAAACACTGGCAGAGTTCGAACAACCCGTAATGACTACCTGCATTTTGTGGCAGAGTTCGGATACTCCGGAATAAACTGTGTTGCCTTTCTTTATCAAACTTACTAAAATGTATGTACCTCTATCACTTTTTTTTATTAAAATTAGTACATCCCGTTACCTCTGACCTAAATCGTATATTCTTTAGCATAGCTGCAACTCATTCGTTCAATACAAAATGTACCTTACGGTATACCCTCTTAAAATATATTTTGGTACGTCTATGAAATCTACTTAAATGAATGATTTATTACTCCTTGTCCTTTCTATATAGACTATAACTACAGCCGTTTTATGTTTAACAGCAGTAAATCAGATCAATATACTCATATTATAAAATATTCTATTGTCTATATTTTCAATACACCCCCTCAATAAAATAGTTTGTAATTATTCTTACATTTAATTACAGTAATTCAAGACCACATTTTTTACTTAATATATGGAAGTGACTTCGTAAACATGCCTGCCAATTGATTACCACTTTCAATATAATTAAGTCTGCAATTTTCTCTCCAATAAAATGATATTTAATATCAACATGTTTCAAATGTTTATGATTTTTGGCTACTCTTATTGCAAATTGATTTATCTTCATATATAATTACTGACTTTAGCTATTTTAAAATCCAATGACAAATTTTTAAGCCAACATGCTCCACTTAATGCTACATATTCTGCTTGTGTTGAGGTCAATGTAATACAAACTTGTTTTATAATTGACTTTAAAATAATAAGCTGAAGTAGATTCTTATGAAATTGAGAATAAAATAAATTAATGATTTTTTTAAAAAATCGATGATTTTTAATTTTTTTGATAAAAATCAAATTTTGCCTAACCCTGATAACTGAGGACCGGATAATCGAGTTTCCACTGTATTCGTTTAATTCGCTATAAAAGTTTTATTTCATGCTTAACTCCTTCTCCTCTGCTGGTGTATGAATATTCCCAATATTCTATTTTTTCAAATCACCTGTCATAAAATAATATTCACCTAGTTCAATTATTATCTGCCCCAATTGTTTTGTTTCTTAGAAAATCAAAATTATGGTTTTGGAGCTGATTTTTTAACATCTGAAAGTGTTGAATCATTAAAACAGGAAATTCATCACATATTTTTCCACATTGTTAACCAGCAATACATTCATTTAATAAAGTGAATTTGTCCATACATTCTATGAGCAAACATGATCAATTTCAGCAGGTGAAGGTCACTGAAACTCCCATGAATATTGAATATATCACAGAAAGTTTGTTTTAAGAATAGTTGTAATTGTAGATAAAAACAGAAGAAGACGAATACGATTGGGGAGCAGTTGTCAATTTTAAAAAGGTTCAAGAGATTATTCCAGGGCGTAAAAATAAACAAGGACAAAGTAAAACGCAAACGAAAGTAAAAGTGGACATATTGCTACATGTAGTTTCTGAGTTAAGTGAAGAAACAGTTATTCCAAAGCCATGTACAGATGAGCAGGTAAGTAACAACATTACACAATACTCTTAAGAGAATAACGTTGTAAAAAGACAAGAACGCATTTTTTATAAGGTTTAATAATGTGTGTTATGGTGGTATTTATATAGATAAAGATTGGGTATCTGCACAAAACTAAGCTGGATGTTGTTGATTTCTGTATTGAATCGAACTAAAATTGTATTATTTGTGTCACTTTGTAGCAATCAAAATTTTGTCAGATGTCTCTGAAGGTAGTGAGACGGCACGGATACAATATTAATCATTATCAACGTTAATTACGTTAAGCATTCCATGCACATTATAATCTTTTACACCATATAATTTAAACGAAAATTTTAGTAGTTTTTTTTTAAGTAGTTGGGTGGCTTTGGCAGAGACCAATTAGCCAGATTTAATTTGTAATCCGTTTTTACGGACGAGTTATTAAACAAATTTTTCTTGTAAACTTTTATGTAAGTATGTTTAAACAAGGTTTTCTTGTAAACAATGAACATTTGCAGATCGTTCTCTGTGTTAATTTGTTACGTATGTTGTTAGTACGTGTGCATCTATTTCTAATTTTTTTTTTTAATTAAAACACTTTTTTTTCGTCAACGCACTTACACGATATTTATACGCAGAATTGCTTACAATGTATTTATGTTAGTATTCGGCTTTACAATTTCATTTTGCACCTTTTCAGGTGATTACAAAGACAATATAAATATTAATGTTGTTGCTGAATACAATTTGGTTTACACATATAGGTAGTTTTGCTTTAAGATCTATTAAATCCTCGTAGAAACTATTTAGATTTGCTTGGAATAGGGATCATTCTAGTATTACATGGGTAAAATCAGCAAGTTCGCCACATGTGCAAGTGCAAGCTGGATTTTCAATTATACCTATTCTGTGTTTATATATCGGTGTCATAGCATATCCTGATCTTATCCTATTTATAGTAACAATAAATTCTCTATGTGATATCCCATAGAACCATCTCTTATGTTTAATCTTGACTTGGCAGCTTTTGTAGTTCTGTCCATGAATGTTACTTTCATAAACTCTTTGCCATTCGAGTAGCAGACTGTTCCTATAGTCACACTAAGGTCGTAATGTGGTACGGATTTTATTGTTATTGGTACCCCTAAAGAAATAGCCGATTTTGTTAATCTGTCAGAAATTTCATTTCCTATTATACCCGAGTGACCCTTTATCCAGATTACTATGGTATTTTTATTTTGATGTATTGCATTATGAAGTTCTTTTAGAAGTTCTAATTCCGCATGGGATAAATTTGAAGAGCCATGAATATTTTGTAACCTGTCTACGAGGCTTTTACTGTTTGTAAAAATTACTATATTTCATATATCGGTTGATGAAACATATCTCAGAGCGAACAGCACGGCATAATTCTCAAGTGCATAAATTGATGTTTCTTTAGGGAATCACTTCAATGGCATTCGTAGAGAACTTTGTCTGGCAGAAATTTTAGAGTAAGATGTAATAATCAGCTTTCAAATTCCTATAGACAAGATAATGGAACTTCCCAAGGATCACTTTTCTTAGTAGCACTTAATCAAATAGTAGACCATATTAATACTCTGGTACAAATTGGTTTATACGCAGATGATCTTGTCATCTTTGTTAGTACAGAAATATCCACACGGCCGCAACTATAATACAACAATCCATCCAGTCTCTAGAAGAGTGGTCAGAGAAGACAGGCCTACGTTTTTCTACAAACAAGACTAAAGCAATAAACCTGCCCAAGTTGACATTACAGGAAGAGAATATACGGTATGTAAGAGAACACAGATTCCTGGGAATGATACTTGATTCAAAACTCACTTGGAACAGCCATATTCAACAACTTAAAAAATCATGCATGCAAAATATGGACATTCTTAAAGTATTAGCAAATCATAATTGGGGAGCCGATACCACACAATTACTAACTGTATATAAAACACAAATTCGAAGCAAGCTAGATTATGGTTCTATAGTGTACTCTTCAGCCAAAGGTTGTCTACTGAAGCAACTGGACCTCATACAAAACACTGCATTAAGTCTTGTACTTGGAGCTTACAGAACCAGTCCAGTGGAAAGCCTCTATGCGGAAGCTAACGAGCCTTATCTTACAATCAGAAGGTACAAACTGAGTCTACAATACGTAACTAAAATCGGAGCCAATCCTAATAATCCTACCTATTCATATACCTTCTCTGATCATTTTCATTTGATTTTCGACCAAAAACCAAATCTGTCCGCATCATTTAGTAAACGAATTATAGATTTCAATTTCCCGAAAATTATATCAAACAAGGTTAACTATCCTCCCTCCTGGACAATAAAAATCCCTAAATGCAATCCAAATCTTCTACTGTACCCTAAATCCAGTACTCCGTTCCCCTGATTTTACAAAATTTTCAAGAGATCAAAAACAAGTATAAAATCCACTACCAAATATACACAGATGCATCTCAAATGGAAGCAGGAGGCGCAGCTTTCGTCGACGAAACTTCCACCTATCAGTTTCAGCTACCCAAGGAGTATTCCATATATTTGTCAGAATTGTTAGCAATCTCCAAAGCCCTGCAACCTATATTACAACAGTACAAATCAAAAGCAGTCATTTTTACTGATTCCTTAAGTGCAATATGAGAGTATGCCCAAAACACCCAATGTTATGCCAAATTAAAACCGACCTTGAAGCACTCCACAATATGAATAAACAAGGCGAGCTCATGTGGATACCATCCCACGTCGGTATAATAGGAAATGAGAAAGCTGATCGGGAAGCTAAAGATGCCTGCAGTATCAACAGAATAGATAATGAACCCCCTGAAATTTCACATTTCGACATGAGAAGCTGTATTAAACAACATTCGATGGGAATATGGCAAAAAAGATGGGAAAAACTTAAAGACAGTAAACTCCAACGTGTCAACCCAAATCTACTACCAAAAGGGAAAATGTCACATTAGAATAGGGCACACCAAGTTAACCCATGAGTACCTATTGAAGAAAGAGCAACAAAAATTGTGCTTTGCCTGCGATTCTCCTTTGACAGTAGAATATATTATTGTCGAATGTCCACTCTACCATCAGGAATGACCAGAAAGTGAACTTCCACATGAAATGAAAAGTGCGCTGGATTATGTCAACAGGGATAAAATGATTAAGTTTTTAAAATTGACTAATCTGTACAAATTAATATAGTGCTTAATTGTTTTGTAAACTTAGATTAAGACTTTACTCACAATTGTCCCGCCGCCAATAACCTTTCCTGGTTGACGCGATTCTTTTTTAATAAAAGAAAAATCTTTTCAAATTATCAATTTTTTAATAATTCATTAGATGGGGATGATATTTTTGTGTTTTTCTACCAATTCCAACAGTATTTCCATTTCGATATCACTAAAATTGCTACAACGCGTTCTTTTATCGCTTTTATCAGACATAATTTACACGATTCACCTCAATCAAAAATAGAAGTGTGTGTCTACAAAGGACAAACTAGTTTAAATTAGCTGTGTATGCGTGACTTTTTAAGGTTATTCGTAGAATAACCGACTTTCTGCCTGTTCGACGATGGTATAGCTTATTCTAGCTTTTCCGAGAATTTTATTCCATTGTTAAATTTATACCTGGTTTGTAAAACGCTAAAATATGTTCTATACTAAGAGTAGGCTTACTCTTCGTTTATACCGCTATTGTAAAATCGGCCCTTAGTCCACTTTATTTTAAATTTTTTGTTTGTTTCGTATTTTGTTTCTTTTAATTTTTCTAGTAGCCCAGTCGAGGCCCTAGTTAGTAATGCATACTCTTTTTTTGCTTCAAGCTAATTATTAGAAATAAGGTAAATTATTGAACACATGATCATGTTGCTGTTTAAAGCTTTAAATATATTATTATAATAAAAACTTATTGCAACTTTAATTGCGCCCCATACCTATAACTTTCTTCATTTCTATGTTTCTTACCTTTTTTGATTAAATTGGTGGTATTTGAAAATACTGTTGTTTTACTTGGCAGACTGTTCAGTCAATACCTTAATCACCCCTTTTTGGAGTTGCCTTGTAGTTTTCCGCGACTTTGTAGAGTATGGACCAGCTCTTGATCAACTAGAGACTTCCAGTTTAGTCAGTAAACTGGTGGCGCCGAACCTACTTACATAATACTCCCTAGCTGGTGTTGCTTGCAACTTTTTAAACCACTGGTCTGTACTATAGCATATCCTATCGATTCGGCTAATTTGCCTTTAGTTTAAATTTAATTTAGTTTCCTAATTTTGTTAAAAATATATATAATACACGGAAATTAGCCAAATTTTTGCAGAATAGAAGAAAAAATTTAGAATCAGCTGAAATTTTCAGGGTAGTTAGCTTATGTGTGTAGGAATACATATCCAAAAAGTTCCCACCCCAAAGGGGTAAGCTTCATCCCCCTTTCACCCCCTTTAGGGACACTGCACTGGTTTTTTTGCAATATCTTTTAAACGCTCTATGTTACGGAAAAAACATATGTACACAAAAATGTTGATCACAAAATTTTCTAGGAAAAAGGTCATATCACATTTTTCGGTATTTTTATTATTTTTTTTGCTATTCAAGCGGAAACTGTAGGGTTAAACAAAAATTAAAATGTCGTTATATTAAACACGGTACATTTCTGAATACAACGCAACCCGATAATATTTCAAATCACAGGTAGCTAATAAAGAATGCCTTATGCATCGAAATACAATATAAAGTCAAAGCTACATAGGCAGAGAGGGTATGCGGGGTGAGAAAAAGTTCGAAGGAAACAAACCGACGGGGTTAATAACCGCCCGTTTACATGCCAAAATAATCGTTCAGAGAAAGGGACGACTTGCTGCGCTGATATTCGGCTGTTGTCTATGCTATTGTTAAAAATACTTGAAAGAGAGATACCAAGTAACCGCCTCATTCGCGAACACTTTAGAGAGAGAGAGAGAGAGAATATTGTTGATATATCGCTAAAAACTTAATTGGTAGTCACCAAAACTTTCATAACTGATTGCGCTGTCAAGTGATATATGATTGACAGGACACAGTCGAGTAATAAAGGTTAAGAGATATGTTGGCGGGATATAAGCTTGTACTATATTTCTTCACATGTTACAATATATACTAAATAAGTAAACCTGTGTTTATTACATGAATCCGATCCACAAACTCCTTCAGGTTATGGGCCCAGTCTGTAGAAAGAAATAAATTAGTAAGAAAAAGTATATTTTCAAGATTTCAAGGGAACCGTGATGATGGCCGGTACAAATTCAAGAATAAATGTGGAACCGCTAAATGGTCGTAATTATTACAATTGGAAATTTAGAATTGAGAGAATATTAGATGAACACAGAGTATTAGACGTTATTAAAACAGAAATAAGTACACAAGGGTTAGAAGAAGACGCTAAAGAAAAGGTACTGAAAAAGGATGCCAAAGCACAAAGTATAATTACACAATGTGTAGAAGATTCACAGTTAGAAAACCTAAGGGACAAAGGTAACGCATTTAAAATGTGGCAAACGTTAGAAGAAATGTATGAGAAGAAAGGAGTACAAGGGCATTTGTTTTTGAAAAAAAAATTGATGCAAATAAGAATGCAGGAAGATCAGTCAATAAATCAGTTTGTGGAAATAGTAAGGCAGTTGAAAGCAAGTGGACTAAAATTGGAAGATGAAGATGTAATATACAACCTTCTATTAGCTCTCCCAAAATCATACGAGATGGTTGTAACAGTAATAGAAAACTTAGTTATGAACAAGTCAAAGCTAGATTAAAAATTGAGGCAGAATAAAGACAAAGTACGAGAATAACAACTGAGTCAAATGGAAATGAAAATACAGCATTTTTATCTGGTTGTTACAATTGTGGAAAACCAGGTCACTTTAAACGAGAATGTCGAGCATACAGGGGACATAGAGGTAGTTATTCACATAGCCAAAGTTTTGGAAGAAACAATTAAAGTTTTAGTAATACAGAAAGGGGTGGCAGTCAAAGAAATCAAGCCCAATATGGAAATCAGAGTAGGAGAGGAAATGCCAATTTTAATAGATACAGAAAAAGAGAAGCCACAGGAAGATTTGATAATGGTAGTGCTATGTTGAATGAGCACAATGCAGAACAGCAAAATGAAGAAAGTATAAGTTTTATGACACAAGTGAGTGGCAATGTAGAAGGTAATAATGATTTGCATTTTATTATTGACAGTGGGTGCACTGATCATATGGTGAATAAAAAAGAATATTTCACTGATTTTGCATATTTAAAAAATCCAATTAAGATAGCTATAGCAAAAAATGAAAATTATATTGAAGCAATGGGTACAGGGAACATTAAAGTATATTCAAAAATTGACAACAAACAAATTCAATGTACAGTTAAAAATGTATTGTTTGTGCCAAAATTAAGAAAGAATTTATTGTCTGTCATAAGATTAGAAGACACAGGTATTAAATTAGTATTTGAGAATAGTTTAGTAAAATTCTTTGAAGCCAATCGGGGCTTAATAGGCATAGGTTGCAGAAATAATATATGCAAGATAAAATTTGAATTAATTAAACCTGAATGTTTAAATATAGAAATAATTAATAATAATAGTTTAATGATTTGGCATAATAAATTTGCACACATTAATTTTGATAGCTTGAGAAATTTGATAAAAAATGATATGGTTTTAGGAATCAATAAGAATGAAAGCACATCTAAATTGGATTTTTGTGAAGGTTGTGTAGCAGGGAAAATGTCCAGGTTGCCTTTTAGCAATAGATTTAAAAGTACACGATTTTTAGAAATAATACACACTGACGTATGTCGTGGATCAATTAACCCAATAACATTTGATGTCTATAAATACTTTGTAACGTTTATTGAAGATTTTTCTAACTTCACCATAACATATTTAATAAAAACTAAAGATGAGGTGTTCCTTAAATTCCGGAAATATGTAAACATGGTAAATTCAAAATTTAATTCAAACATTTCAAAATTGCGCTGTGACAATGGAGGGGAATATATTTCATCTCAATTTAAAGACTTTTGTAAAGATCAGGGTATAATATTAGACTATACTACACCATACACTCCACAATTAAACGGTAAAGCAGAACGTATGAATCGAACTTTAGTAGAACGAAGCAGAACCATAGTTAATCAGGCAAACATGCCAAAACATTTTTGGGGTGATGCTATCAGGGTAACAACTTATATCTTAAATAGAAGCCCTACTAGTAGTATTACTGAAAAAGTCACACCGTCACAGATCTGGTATGGCAGGAAACCAAATGTGTCCAATTTAAAAATATTCGGATCAATTGCTTATTGTCATATACCAGAGCAATTTAGAAGTAAATTCGATTCGAAATATAGGCTATGGAGTATAGATAGGCGTAAAATCATTGTTTCAAGAGATGTCAAGTTTGATGAAAACACGTTTTATTATAAGAAAAGGGTAGAAGAGTTGGAAAATGAAGACCAAGAATCTCAAAGTGATGGTGACGATATAATAAGTTTTGAAGATGAGACAACAGGTGAAAAAGGAGATGAAAATGATACAGACAATGCAAACAACCCAAGAAGCAGTCAGGCAGGCAACAGAAGAAGCAATCGAACAATACACACACCTAGCTGGCAACAAGACTATGAAATGTACATGTCTTTCAATGCAATAAATTATATAAATGACATACCAATAAGATGAAGATTTAGATAAAAGGGAAGATAGGGAATTTTGGTTCATGGCAATGGAAAAGGAAATGAATTCATTAAACAAGGATGAGACTTGGGAATTGGTAGAGAAACCTGAAAATACTAAAATAATCGTCACAAAATGGGCATACAATTATAAGCCGTTAGAAGATATAGAAAACAGATACAAAACACGATTGGTAGCTAGGGGGTTCGCACAGGATACAAATGAATATGACTCATTATATTCGCCAGTTGCAAGGTTGGGAACAATAAGAATGTTACTAATTATAGGGAATCAACGATCGTTTTATTTCAAACAACTAGACGTGAGGTCTGCTTTTTTGAATGCAAAAATAAAGGATGATATTTATATTTACCCACCAAAAAGTTTGAAATGCAACTCAAACGAAGTATTAAAATTAAAGAAATCTCTTCATGGTCTAAAAGACTCATCTAAACACTGGAATAAAGAAATAAATGATTATTTGTTAAACATTGGTTTCACACGGTCTGAAAATGACTATTGTCTTAATATTCTATTATCACAGGAGGAACGGACTTATTTAATAATTTATGTTGATGACATAATTATTATTAAATAATAACAAAACTATTACTGATACTAAAGACATTGCGAACGAAATGAATAACTTCTTTGTGAATATCGGTGATGAACTTCAAATAATATTTCAAATAAAAATTTAAAATCAAGCGATTTCAACATAAATTCGACTTGCGATCAATCCTTTTTTCTTTATAAAACTAATACCGAGGAACTCTCTCAAATAATCTCTTCTCTTAAGAACTCTCTTTCAACTGGTTCAAGTAAAATATCAAACATTAAACTGAAAAAATTTTCAAGCTATTTTTTAGACCCTCTAACTTTTATTTTCAATAATATGTTTCTGAAAGGTGTCTACCCGAATGCTTTCAAAAAAGCCTATATTGTTCCTATTCATAAAGGACGTACAAATACTGATATAAATAATTATCGTCCTATATCCTTAACTACTAGCCTTTCTAAAGTATGCGAAAAAATTATTAAAAGACGTCTTACTTGATATTTTATTGATCGTAATTTGTTAAGCCCAAATCAGTTCAGTTTTATTGAGGGCAAGTCTACTAGTGATGCAATCATGAAGGTGGTGGGTCAGTTGTATAAAGCAGTTGATGGTAGCACTCCAACTATTGCTGCCTTATTAGATTTAACCAAAGCGTTCGATTTGGTGCCACATTTGTGTTTATTAGAGAAGCTAGACAAACAATTTGGTATTAGGGGTAATGCTTTAAAACTATTAAAAAGTTATTTAACAAATAGGGAACAAGCAGTAAAAATCAAAGATATTATTAGCGAAAAAATGACTGTTAAAAGAGGAGTGCCCCAAGGTACAGTCCTGGGGCCGCTTCTTTTTTTGTGCTACATCAATGAATTTCTTAGCCTTAAAAATATTGGCAAGATTATGGCTTACGCCGATGATACGGTTTTGGTTTTTGACGATAATAATTGGGATACACTTAGGAATAAAGTATCATTTGGACTTTACTTAGCTAAGAAATGGATGAACATTAATGGTCTACTTCTTAATGAAGCAAAAACAGTAATAATCCCTTTTGCCAAACGTAAAAAAAGTTTACCTTCATATAACAAAATTATTACACATTTCAGTTGTGACTGCTTTGCATCTTCTACGAATACTTCTACATGCACGTGTAACTCTAATACTTTACTTTTACAAAATACGGCTAAATATCTTGGGATAATAATAGATTCCTTTTTAAGTTGGTCTTACCAAATTGATAACATGTGCAAAAAATTAAGATATTTAATATATGTTTTTAAAAATTAGCAAATATTACAGATATACATTCCTTAAAAATTATCTATTATGGACTTGTAAATTCTATTCTAGGGTATGGTTGTCTCGGTTGGGGTGGAGTCTTTGATACTACTCTAAAGCCGCTGGATATTCTTCATAGAAAAATAATTAAAATCATGTATAAAAAACCTTTCGATTTTCCTACAAAAGATTTGTTTCAAATTAGTTCGTTCTTAAATATTAGACAGATATATGTAAAGACACTTTTAATGAATTGGTATATGAAAAAAAATTTCACTAATGCATTACCTCATAATGATTTCACAAGAAATTTTAGTAACAATAATGCCTATTCTTTTAGTACAAAGTCTAGACTAGGGGGGAGATACTTTTTACATTACATTCATATATTTATAAATTTTATCGATACTAATATTAGAAATTTAGAACGTGTTAATGTTTTTAAGAAACATTCTGTTGAATGGATTAAACTTAACTATGACCAAATTAATAACATATTTTCTCATTAATCAGGAAAAAACTTATTCTCACCTTGCATTGCTTTTTTGGACCGGTGCCGTTAGGGGGGAATCATAGATTCATAAATTTATGAAAATTTCTAAAATATTAAGAAAGTTTAATACGTTTTTTGGTTTTGTTTTATAATAGTATAGCATTATATATTACATACGTAAGTCATTAATTTTGTTATCTTTTGAGCCACACACAAGAGTTTTCTTCCGTGGCAATAGAAAATGTATTTTTTGGATGTGTATTTTGGTACTTAATAAAAAAAATTCAAATTTCAATTACCGGGCCAAATTTAAACGTAATAAATGAAATTAGTTCCAAAACTTGACATAAAAATTAAAGGCAAGCTGGAATATTTTCTCGGACTTGAAATTCAATATGACAGGGAAGAAGGGATATTAAAATTAAGTCAATTGAAATATGCTAAAGATATTTTAAAACGGTTCACTATGGAAAACTGTAGTGGTACAAATATACCAATAGATCCAAAATTAAAATTAAATATTTGTAGTAAAGATCAAAGTATAACTTTAAAACCATTTAGGCAAATGATTGGAAGCCTTATGTATTTGATGCTTGGTACCAGACCAGATATATGCTTTGCTTTAAACCTTTTCAGTCATTACCAGGATAAAGCCACAAATGAAATATATAATCACTTGAAAAGAATTCTAAGATATCTTGAATCAACAATAAACATGGGATTAGAATATAAAAGGGGAGATTTAAATACAAACTTGATATGTTATATAGATGCAGACTGGGGCAATGATGAAATTGATAGAAAATCAGTTTCAGGCTTTCCTTTCAAAATATTTGACCACACTGTGACATGGGCAACCAGAAAACAACATTGTGTTGCTTTGTCAACCTCTGAGGCTGAACTGATTGCTCTTGCGGCAGCTGTTTGTGTAGGTTTATGGCTCAAAAAGCTAATAAATGATTTTAATTTAAAAGTTGATGTTATAACAGTATTTGAAGATAATCAAGTGACAATAGCTATAATTAAAAATCCTAGTAACAACCGAAGAGTAAAACATCTTGATCTAAAATATAATTTTATTTGTGAACATGTTAAAAACAAGTCAATTGAAATCATCTATGTTGATACAAAATGCCAGCAGGCAGATATCCTGACAAAAGCCTACCTTATGTAACCTTTTCAAAATTCAGGGACAAACTTAATTTAAGAGATATTGTTTAAAATAAATGTTACTTTTATTAACTTCTTAATATGTATTTGCTTAGGTAATAGTGAATATTTTGTTATTTTATAATCAGATATAATTTTATATTTTGTTTTGGTTATACATTTTGTTTTTGGTATTGTGTGTTTAACTGTTTTTTATGTCTACAAGTTTTTAGCGAGGAGGGGTGTTGATATATCGCTAAAAACTTAATTGGTAGTCACCAAAACTTGCCTAACTGATTGCGCTGTCAAGTGATATATGATTGACAAGACACAGTCGAGTAATAAAGGTTAAGAGATATGTTGGCGGGATATAAGCTTGTACTCTATTTCTTCACATGTTAAAATATATACTAAATAAGTAAACCTGTGTTTATTACATGAATCCTTCGAGACGTTATTTTGAGGTGCGTATAACAGGGTATCGCTCATATTTTGGCTCGCCAATAGGTATTTCCGTTCTACTTTGTTCGTAACAGAAGAAAGTCGGACGTTCCCGCGTTTTGTAAAATGGAACACTCCAGTGAAACGTGTTTTATTTGCGAAAAGACGCTTTGTAATAGTGATAACGTGTGTGTCACTAAAGGTTTGCTAAATTTAATTAATGCCAGCAAAATTCGGAAGGACGGAAAGCATCTGCATCTTGAGTCATTGGACAAAATTACAGTGCATAAATATTGTAGAAGAGAATATATCAAACAAAAAAATATTGAAGTTTTGTTCGCGGCAACGTAAGTTCTTCACAAAAGGAGAAATCGACTAGAATAGGAGAAAAGTTTCACTTTTTGTGGACAATCATGCGATTTTAACATGGAATGCAAAAAAACACTTGATAAACGGGAAGTGATAAATGAAGTGCGCACGCTTACGTTTAAAGACAGGCTTTTAGAACAGTGTTCACAGAGAAACGATGAACTAGCTACTACTGTTGCTAGGCGGGTGAGCAGCATACTTTGCTTGGTCGAACGAGCCAGAATTATACAAGCGGCGGCAAGTATTATTTGTGAGGATATTAGAACAACGGCTTATAATACCACAGATTATCCAGATTTGACAAATTTCACAGAAGAATCTAAAAATCTGGTTCCACAAATATTAACATTATTTCTTGAAACAGTTATTGTAAAAAATAAAAAAAGGCAAAACAGATGGACTGCAAAGAAAATGCACAGCAATTGCTCACACCATAATATCGGCAACAAGACCTCGTTCTTTTATGTTACCTATATTGTTAGGTTTAGGAGTTCATTTGTTTCGTAAAGTGGCTTCAAGAAATATCGTTCAAACTGTTTCGAGGTTAGGATTTTGTTCCTCTCATAAAGATATTTGAAGAAACCGCTGTAAAATATTAGAAACCGGAAATTGACGCAAATGCGTTTTCACAATTTGTTTTTGATAACGCGGATTTCAACATTGATACAATGACTGGCAAAGGAACCTTCCATGCAATGGGCGGTATTCATTGTGTTACTCCATATAAAGCCGTTGGACAACAAGAAATAACTAAGTCTACTAAATTCACGGCATCGAATGAAATTGCAAATACAAGGAAAATGGAGCTACAGACTTTTCACCGAACTGGGGCTGGCGTTGAGGGGATCACAGTAAAAAATGTATGTTGCGAAGAAGCGTCTACTAGTGTTCGCAGACCCTCAAATAACGATTTTCTTTGGATTATCGGAACTTATTGTGAAAATATATATTTGCCATCATGGCAAGGCTTTATGGACAGAGCAACTCAACATTTACCATACGAAAAGTCACAAGTCCTGGCTTTACCCTTTGTCAACAACCCGCCAACCAAGTACGACACTATATTCACCGTTCTCAAGTACGCAGCTGAGGAAACCAAATCACTCAACCAAAATACTTGCTTTGTTACATTTGACCAGCCGTTGTATTGGAAAGCAAAAGATATAGTAACATCCAAGAAAAATAATCCCTTAGAGAACCTAACAAACGTTGTGGTAAGATTGGACGATTTCCACCTGTTAATGTCCTATTTAGGTTCGGTTGGTTTTATAATGGGAAAGAGTGGACTTTCGGAGTTATGGGAAACAGTTTATGCACCTGCATCGGTTCCACACACGATTTCTGGACATGCTTATGCTCGCGCAGTTCAGGCTCATATTTTAACCTATTCGGCACTGTCAACAATCATTCTTCAGGAAATGCCATTTGAAGATTCAGAAAAAAATTATTTAATTGCTCTCTTGGAGCAAACACCGACATTCGATGTTGTTGATAGCGATGACATGACCTCTAAGCTTGAACTTCAGTTTATAGAGAATTTAAATCAACTTAGGGACAGAGGCAAAACTTCTCAACTTTGGATGCAGTATTTTGAGCTCATTTCAATAGCCATGCATTTCATTCAGGCAGAACGGATGGGAGATTGGGATCTACATTTGAATTGCATCAAAGCCATGTTACTTGTCTTTCATGCCAGTGGACACTTTTTATATGCAAAATCGTGTCAACTTTATCTCCAAAACATGATAGCACTTCAAGATGAGATGACAAAAAAGGAATACGAAAACTTTACAAAAAACAGCTTCTTTACTATCCGTCGCTCGGAAAAGCACTGGTGTGTTCACACATGACCATCGAACAGACGCTTATGAAAAACATGAAAAGCGTTGGTGGCGTTGCATATGGACGCGGTTTTACTGACAGCGTTCTTAACAAATGGATTTCAGGTTTGCCGATTGGTCATCATGTGAGCGAAAGTATAGAAAATTTCTGTGATATGCAGACGCAAACTAATAATCAACATGTCGAGCTGAGAGATTCGCGAGTTAATTGTGATGAAAAAGATCGTCAAATATTTGTAAATTGGCTAAAGCAACAATCACCTTTCGTTACATCCAATAATTTGATATCCTTGTCGAGTGGTATTGTTGTTACTGACAATATTAATTTCCACAAAGCAAGAGAAATTGGGAAAAAGTCCGTTGATAAACTCATAAATGAAGGAGGCACGTTTGGTACATTTAAGTTAAAGCGTAACAACATGGTAAAGCCACTAGCATTTATAAACTCCTCATCGAAAACCAAGGATGCAAATATGGTACAAGTCGATTCATCTCAATTATTCCAAATAGTCTGCACTGTGTGCACACCGTCTGAATTAGAACAATGTTTCACATTTGAACTTGCGGCAGTGCCTTTATCTATATTTGATGAAAGAGGACTGATGAGAAAAACGAAAAAATCATCATTGTATCAAATCCGTACCGGAACGTTCATTTAATAAGGCCAATTGTGCGTAAGTACTTGATGGCGGAAATCTGATTCATCGTGTTTTATGGCCGAGTCAGAGCACATTTAAGGATATTTACGAAGCATACGCCAATTTTGTTAGAGGGCATTATGGTGAAAAAGTTACGATTGTTTTCGATGGTTACAGTAATAATCCAACCAGTACAAAAAGTGTTGAACGCCAAGAGAGAATTTTAAAAAGAACATCTCCTAAAGTGATTTTTGAAGAAAATACGCCTATTACGGACACGAAAGAAAAATTATTAAGTAACTTTGCCAACAAAGAACGATTTATTTCTCAACTAGTTCACGCCTTTCAAAATGAAGAGATAGAAACTATAACTGCAGATGATGCTGCTGATACCCTAATAATACAGACTGCTATTCGAAAAATTTATAATCGGAAACGGTCGTAGTTGTAGGACAAGATGTCGATCTTCGAACCTTAATTATTGCCCTTACGCCAACTGAAAAGGATATAAGACTACTAAGAGATGCCCAAGGTACTATAAAAGCAAGAAATTATAGTTCTAAAGATTTACAGATGTCAAATGTCCTTAAGAACTCAAGGGAAACAGTTCTTTGTGCTCACGCATATAGTGGTAGTGACACAACGTCTGCTTTTTTTGGTAAAGGCAAACTCCAAACAACAAACCTATTAAATTCGAATCCAAATTTACGAGAAGTTGTTGAAACCTTTAACAAACCAAATTTTACAAACCAGGAGATTACTGAGGCAGGCAAAAAATTTACACTTGCACTATATAAAGCAGACAAAAATGAATCGTCAATAAATCATCAGAGGTATGTTCTGTTTAACACATCGGTTGGCAATTCTAGTCACACGGTTACTTTGGCAAAACTACCCCCGACCTTTGCAGCTTTGCAACAACATTCGTTGCGGGCTTACCACCAAATGCAGGCTTGGCGTGGTAATGTTTTACAGCCAGAAGAATGAGGATGGAAGAAATCAGGTGATATTTCAATACCTGTTTTGACTACTGAGGCCCCAGCTCCTTCATCAATCTTAAAACTAATATCATGTGCCTGCAAAATGGGCTGCAGAAAGCGATGTGGATGTTTCAAGGTTGGTTTAAAATGTTCGGTTATGTGTATGAACTGTCATGGACAAGGATGCTCTAATGCGGAACGTACTAAGGATTTTGAATTCGAGCAAGAATAAATGACTTCAGTGGTTTGGGCCTCAAGGGGAAACCACATAAAAAAACGCGCCGGCAAACTCTAC
Source organism: Galeruca laticollis (assembly GCA_963921935.1). NCBI lineage: Eukaryota > Metazoa > Arthropoda > Insecta > Coleoptera > Chrysomelidae > Galeruca > Galeruca laticollis. The sequence continues at coordinate 240,046,043 of OY998176.1, forward strand.
CTCCTGGGTGGTGTGGAAACGAGTTTGGTTCAGGGTCTACTAATGAGAATTTTTGATACTTATGAAACTCTATATCAATATAAGAAGTTGCTTAAGCCGAATACTACAAAAGAGAATATTACTAAGGCTGGAGACATATTGTGTTGCCCACCAAAAGCGTTGTTGGTACCTACCCCTACCTTTGCGGCCGGTTAACGTAAAAAGCCTTAGTATTCTGCAAACGACCTATAGAACATGTTTTATAGAAAATTTAATTCTGAACATTATTCAATATCTCTGTTTTTGCCGTAGAATATCATATTTTCAAGATATTACAGAAAAACCGAAGTGGTGTGAAGCTTACCAGTTAGGGGTGGGAACTTTTCGATCCTGTATTGCTACCCCCATTAACTTCAAACTCAGAAAAAATCGGCTTATTATAAATGTTTTCTTCTATTTTTGCTAATTTTCGTGTACTAATATATAATAAAGAACAGTTGGTCTTCATACCAATTGTCGAAATTCAAGAAAAGAAAACTTCTCAGTAAAATAGTGCGTGGCAGGTAGCATAGTTGTTTATTCTGTATTTTATTCTAAGTCCTGCTTCCTCTTTTGGAAGGAAAGAAAAAATTTATTAAATGCGTTGAGGAGAAGAAAGGAATATGTTTTTGCAGTCCGCTTTTTCTAAAATAACATTTTGTAAGGGAATGTTATATTGTATGCAACTTGAGTGTGAAGTTTATTTTGCGAGTTATGAATATAATCACTTTCTTAAAAAAACATTTTATGCATAAATAACTATTATTTTTTTTTTATTTTAGAAAGGAGAAATCGAAGTCGTCAGCGTAGACTCAACTTTAATAACACATCTGTCTTCTGTAAGATTGTTCTGTCCAACTGATTTAAGAACAAAAGATAGTCGAAAAGGAATGTATAAAGCAATAAAAGAAGTGAAAAAAAGATTTCCAGACGGACCTCCTTTATTGAATCCCATCACAGACATGAAAATTAAAGATCCAGAATTTTTAACTATTGTAGATAAAATTGAAATTTTAGAAAAAAAGTGAGTAATAATTAATTTATATTCGAATTCACAATACTGTATTTCATATTGAACTCAGAAATACTTACATCTCATTACCGCCTCACATGATTCCTGCTTTGCCCATAATAAGCTGTAGATTATAATTGCCTATGGACAGGGCCAGATCTAGCTATTTAGCCGCTACGGACAAAGATAATTTTCGCCGCCCTTTACAGACACTAACACCATATAAGTGCTGAGCTTGTTATGTTGGGGATGTTAAGTATACAAAAGTGTTTTTATGTTTGTACGTATGCAATGTGACTTTTAAATAAGCTACAGAAACTACTGAAAATTACCATTGTAATATAGATCCAAATTATCAGAAGTACCTTGAGCCAACATTTTGATGATGGAGTTAATTCGTAACAATACTCTATTCCAGTATTCTATTTTTGATTTAATTTTATTCTCTGTGACTCGGCATCTATCGTATGTGCCTATGTGAAAGTTTGATCCAATATTTTACAGCTTGTACATGGTTTCGTGATGTCTCATGAGATTTAAGCATATCGCCTACATGCTTCTAATTTTTGTAGCCACCTTCAGATAGACCGGAGGTTGTAGGTGTATTCAAGATTGTATAGCAAAAGCTATACAACGATTTTTTTGCCACAGAATATAAAAACCAATATCTCAAAAAAAATTCACCGTTATCAAGTTTTCTTTCATTGATGTCTCGTGGAAATTCCAATTCATACAGTGAGCCTGGAGAACCTCTATTTACCAAATATATTCTTTCTGCACCTGTTAATCTATTGGGCCATGTGGCTTGGTCGACATCTAAAATAGACATTGATTCTGTAGAAGCATTTTTAGTTAGAATTACACCTTCACCTACAGTAGCGCTTGCCCCAGAAGTAGAAGCACCCATGACGATGGTTTGTTAGGCTCACTTTTCTTTAAAAAATACTCTAATGCTCCTGCTTAATTTTGCTGCTCTGCATCTTTTTCAAGTCTTCGTTTTTTATTACGGTGTCCTGACAAGCCTCTTCCACCGGTTTGGCATATATATTCCGTAAAAATAGGTAAAACATTTTAATTCTGTATTAACTTTCTTCATAGTTACCGCTACACTATTCAAGATTTGTCTCTAGGGCAGAACATTTTTACTAGGAGTCTTCTAAATAATTAATGGACAAATAACACAATCTTTCACTTATACATTGTATTTAAGGAATTTCTCTTAAGGTACTTTTAGACAGTCAGATCAGTTCTCCGTTCAGTTTCAGTCGAACTGTCAGTTATCTGTATGTGTAAACACAAAAAAATGAAACTGATATGGAGCTGTGGCTCGATGGGTATACCAAAAGAGAGAGAGAGAATATATGTTTATTGTCCAAGAACAAGTCTTATTGACAAACACTTTGTAAAATAAGTTAACAAGTCAAAAATTAATTTACCAACAAATCATAAAACATTACTAGATAAAAGATATATAAAAAAAATACATTCACACACAAATTTTACATATTATATACATACAACATAACTTATATGTATTGTCAATAAATAACTAAATTATAATACAATAATTAAAAGTACTCTAAAATATTTTAATTTCATTTTCTTTACTTGTTTACATACACTGTTGACAAGAATAATATTATAGAGAATGCATATGAGAAAAGCATTCATTTAAATCATAGTACGCCTCGTCTATCAACTTTTCTTTTATTACTTGCCGAAATTTATTTAAATGCTCTATATTCTTTATATATGCTGGCAACAAATTATATAATTTGACTCCATTGTAAATAAATGAGGCTTTCACCAAGGAAGTTTTAGGTATAAGTAGCGACAGATTGTCACTTTGTCTTGTATTATAATGACTCTCTGTAATATAGTGCTCTTTGTTCTTATGAATGAGGAATGTTACTTCTATAGTACATAGAGTGATGTAAGAGTCAGTATTTTATGTTTCACGAAATATGTTTTACATGAAGTTCTTTTATTTATTTTACATCGTATAGCTCGTTTCTGCAATAAAAAAATACTTTCGAATAGTTCCCCATTACAAGAGCCCCAAAATTGTAAGGAATACCTTAAGTGCGATTCCACTAAAGCGTAATATACATCTTTAGCTACCGAGAATCCCAACTCACACGAAGATGATCTAACAGCGTAACAGCCTGAGGATATTTTCTTTTTTAAGATATTAATGTGTCCTTTAAACGTCAGGTTACTATCAATGTTGAGTCCTAAAAATTTTGCTTCTTCAACACTCTCCACAGTGTCATTTCCAAGTTGAACAGGTGGTAATCTGCATTTAAATGTCATTATTTTTGTTTTACTTATATTTAGTGTTAAGTAGCTTGCATTCCTTAACCGTTTGTAAGTCACTGGATACAATGTTATGAAGCCTCTGTTCATTGGACTCATGCCAAGTTAATGTGGTATCATCGGCAAACATAGTAAAATTACCATGAATATTTAAATTTGTAAGATCATTGACATAGTGAAGAAACAAGATTGGACCCAACACTGAACCCTGTGGAACTCCCCATTTACCAGATCTGACATTTGAATGTGGTGTTCTAACAAACTGCTTACGTTCAGATAGATACGAGTTCATCCATCCAAGACCAACATCCCTAATCCCATAATGATTTAATTTTCTCAGCAGTAATTCATGTTTGACACAGTCAAAAGCTTTTGTCAAATCACAAAAAACCGCTGCGACCGGTATACCAGAGTTAATAATTTTATATATATTTTCTAGGCTGGTAAATATGGCATCAGATGTATATTTATTTCTAAAAATTCTGTTAGTCGATGTTTTAAAAGTTTTTCAATTATTTTTGCCAATGTTGGAATCAGAGATATCGGCCTAAAATTAGATGGATCCCCACCATATCCCCCCTTATGAATTGGAATTATCACGCTAGTTTTAAGAAAGTCTGGAAATACTCCCTCTTGAAACGATTTGTTAATCAAAATTGCTAAAACATTTAAGGCTGTGTATGGTAAATTGTTAAATATTTTAATAGACAAGTTGTCACAGCCACAAGCATTTTTCTTTTTGATATTAGCAAATACTTTTCTTAACTCATAGGTATTAGTTGGATACAACTTAAATTGTTGATTTATATGAACATCTTTCATGTACGATAGAGGATCGGTTGTAGAATTTAATGTTTTAATTAAAGATTCGGCTATATTACAATAAAATTTATTGAACTGCTCAGGATCAACAGTGTGTCCACGTAAGTTGGCGGCATATGGGAAACTTTTTTATTATCACAATTTTACGAAAAAAAGTTATTCTTTATAAAAAGTTCTGCATGGTCTAAAACCTAAAATTCAATCATCAGATATTAAATTTTTTCAGTCGTATACGAGGTTTGTTAAAAAATGTGATTTTTGCTCTAGAGTAAAGTACCTTTCTTTTTGACAATATCGAAAATGGTTACAAAGAAAAGATGTTTAAAATTAAAAATAGCTTTCAAATATTCAACATTGTTTATTTACATTAAAAAAATATTTTTTCTACATTTTCTCTGCGATTATGTTGGAAATTTAAGTTTGCACATTAATGCATTGCATTTATTAATTATAAGTTTGATTAAACAATTCTAAATAAACTTTTAAAAACAATTATCTCTTAATTTTGATCGAACATTGATAACCTCTAAGTTGCTTAATCACTAGTTTGTAACATTCTAACGATGCATTTAAATGAATAACAAGTTGTATGCATAATTCACTTTGTTACAAAAAATACTAATGAATAATCACTATCTTCAATTTACTAATGCCTCCACATATCCTCCATTTCTGTTTATACATGTAACAGCTCTATTACAAAATTCTCTTAACACATTTCTAACCATACGGGGAGTTATATTACGAACCGCTTCTGCAATTATTCTCTCTAAATGGTCAACATCTTGAAATGGCTTTTGAAGGTAAACTTTTTGCTTTAAGTCACCCCACAAGAAAAAATCGAGTGGGGTTAAATCTGGAGACCGCAGAGGACGAGGAATTTCCGAGAAACTACGTACATTTAATCTGCTGTGACATGGGGCACCATCCTGCTGGAACCATATCTGCTTGTCAAGAAGATCATTTATTTTATTGTTCAAAAAGCACAAATAGCGATCAGCATTCAAGGTTTCTCGGATAAAAAGAGGTCCAATTATTTGATTTTTATACATTCCGCACCACACGTTTGTTTTGAACGAATATTGGTCCCGAGTTTTCAACGTAAAGTGTGGATTTGTATCATTCCACCAACGACAGTTTTGGCTAGAAACTGTCCCATTTGATGAGAATGTTGCTTCATCCGTAAAAATAATACACCTTGACATTCCCTGTATGTCACAACAGAATTCAAATCGTCTATCATTATCTCCCGGTCTTAAAGTATGAATTTTTTGAGGTTTGTAAGGGTGATATTTGTATTTATTCAAAATCTTTGAAACTGTACTTTTAGGCTTATTTCAGAATGAAATAGGACTATTGTAGAGAGTAAATTTATATATATATATATATATATATATATATATATATATATATATTAAGCCAGTCCTCTAGTATAGATAAATATTCATATAATAGATTGAATTAAAAAGGAATTTTTTTTGTATATACGTATGGTGTATCATTAGACACTACCTAATTAAGAACAAAATTTAACATAAAACGAATGAATGACTTAAGCAAATGTATTATAAAATATTGAGTACATCAATTTAAGAAATGGATTAAGGATAAGGAATAGAATGGTAATGATAATATAGAAATTAATTCTTAAGAAAATGTTACCTTCACAAATAAATCCTAAGGTCAAGTCAATGTCAACAATTTTCATTAAAATTAATCTGAACGCTGCTATGTCCACACTTGAATCGGGAAAAGGATGTTAATTTGTTCAAAACCTAAAATAATAAGAATTAATAATCAAATCACTAATTTATTAACGATATGCAAATACAATAAAAAGTTACAATTTGAAAAAAATAATTTATAAAAGTAAAACTGTATGAAATATGACATTCGGAATAAGAGCCATATTGTATGTCATAGAAATCTAGTAATCAAATCGAAATCAATGAAGGAAGTGATTGAATCTAGTTATAATATTGCCAACCTAAATTCAATGAGTTGGAAGTTAATATAAAACAGAGAATGTAAATTTGAAAATAAGTTAGAATTTATATAAAGCGAAATTAGTGCTAATTAAAGAATTAAAAAATAAACAGTTCCATATATATAAATCATAAATTTAGATTGTAGAAATTGTATATTAATTGTAAACAAATTTAAAAAAAAAGGAATTACAAGGATTGAAACCATTGTAATACATGTGAAAGACTATTTATATATTCTATAAGATATTGTTAAACCATTTATACAAGTGATTTCACTCTCCAAGACTATTTTAATTGAAGAATTCAGTATTTCCATAAAAAAAACATTATCATTGACAATTGTTGAATAAAATAACAAATTAGGAGGCTGTGTTTTAGAGATTGTAAAAATGTTGTTGATTTTTAAAAGAAAAGAGAGTCGAGAGTTAGTTGGGGAATGATGAACTGGGATGTAATTCTCTGAGAAGATTTTTGTAAAAACTTTAAAGTAAAAGTAATAATTTTAAATCTAAATCAATAAAAAATTCATAATATTAATGTCGATTAACCCCTGTGAAAAAGTGAAACGTGCCGAACGAGTATTTCTTGGGTAAGGAATACCTAAGAAAAGAGACGAGATGTTGCAGGTCCACCACGCCGAGAATGGAATATAAGGTCTGTGTTATTTGAGTTTTTTTAATTTGGAATTCCAAACAAACAAAGAAAAAGTGAACTTTTGAAATTAATTTGAACATTTAAATTTGAATAATCTAAAATTGGCCAAAGAAACTTTAAAATAATTAATACCAAATTTTATCCATGGATAATTAAAGAACTCTAATTTTCTGCAACAATAATTTTAGATATTAAATATGTACTTACTTGTAAAAAGTTTTTCGTTTGTAAAATAATCAAAGTTCACACCACTCATAAATGCTTTTCCAATCTTAATTTCCGCTTTGCATGCTGACTTATTCTTATAACTATCAAACACACACTTAATTCACAACTTGAATTATATATGTAACTGTTTAATATAAGTTTTCAACTATATTATTCTAAATGCACTAAATTGATGCACATTGAACTGTTAAACGTTTGCATCCTCCATGTTAACTGTATACTATAATTTTGTGACGACGAGAAACGTTGAACCGGAAGAGTTGCTCCGTTGCGCCGAAGCAGCTACTATAAGCGTTCAGTGCGCATGACCATCAAAGAATACAGAGGAGGTTCAGGAATATTTGTGTGTGTAAAATTTTGAAGATTTCATCAACAATTTATTAAAATATTTTTATTTAAGTGTTGGTATTTTTCTTATTCCAGTCAATGTCCATAACACTTTTCACGAACATTGTTTAAATCATTCATTCGATTATCATATGGTGAGATGATTGAAATAAAGATATATAATTTATTCAGGAATAGACCTATCACGAAATCATAATAAGTAAATGTTCATATATGTAAAAATTTTTTCTAATAGGTGTCCAGGACTCAAAGAGAGAAGTCTCATGCTTCCGACTGCAATATAAAATTTAAACAATACATACAATTAAAAAATTTTCATATAATCATATAGGGCTAGCCGAAGGTAAAAACGGGTAAATAAAGCTAAATCATATAAGTATAAATATATTAAAATATAAAACATATCCACTATAAATTGGCACCCAAAAACGTGGGGCGATTAGAAAAATAATATATTAAAAAAATAAAAATAAATTAAAAACAAAGAACAATGGAAAATAGGAAAATGATGTTGCGCGATGGGAAGCAGGTTGGAAATGATAGTGGATCTGAGGAGGAAAGAGAAGGAAGAAGCCATGGAATGGGAGATTTCCAGGTGCAATACCTCATCCAAGGACAGCAATCGGAAGATGATGCACAGGAAGAAAGGAGAACAGGAGATGAAGAATATGGAATAGAGGTAGAACGAGTAGAAGAAGGATTGGATAGAAGTCAAGAAATACAAGAGAGAAGGGAACAATAAACAAGAACAAGGAATGATAACCAAATGATAGATTTGATGCAACAATTGTTGAACCAGATGAATACAATGAAGGGAGAGTTAAATGAAAACATGAACAAAATGGATCAAAAGTTGAATGGAAATATAAATAGCATTAACGGAAATATGGATAGAATGGAGCTTAATTTGAGGGGAGACATTCATAATATTCATGAAAACATGAACAGATTGGAACGGAAGATAGAAGAGGTTAGATTTGAAAACTGCAAAGAGATTAAGGAACTTAAGGAGAATCAAGAAGAACATAAGAAGAGTATTCGGCAAATACAAGAAGACATAGAGGAAAATAATAAAAACATAAGACAAGAAATACAGGAAAATGGTATGAAAATCAGAGAAAACATAGTAGAAGAAGTATTAGAATTTAGAAGAGATCTAGAAGAATATTTACCAGAGAATATTAAAGTAGAGGTCTCAAAACAAAATAAACAAATAACAAAGGAAGTGGAACAGATTAAAGATAACGTAAATAGAAAATTTAAGGATTTGGATGGCCGGATTGAAGAGAGAACGGGGATGAGTCTAACAATAACCGACGACATAAATCGACAAATGAATAAAGAAATCGAAGAAATGAATCGGAAATTAAGGATCACGATAGAGGAAATGGAGGAAAATTTGAGAAGAAATGGAGGAAACAATATATACCCAGGAAATTTCCACAATTTAGAAATCGGAGTGAAATTTGATGGGAATATTAACAATATACATCCCAAAGTATTCCTCAAAATAATTAGAAACAAAATTAAAGGAATCAGAGATATTGTTGAGATCAAGCTTATTATAAGGAGCATATTACAGGGCCATGCTTTATTGTGGTTTTGTAATAAGGAAGAACTAATACAAAGCCTAGAAGAGTTCGAGCAACAATTCTTAGCCTATTTCTGGGGAGAATTGCAACAAGCAACATTCAGAGAGCGGTTATACTTCGGGAAATTTGATTATAAGAAAAGCAAAAACCTGAATAATTATGCGATGCAATTATATAATGTAGCCCAGTACTTAGATCCGGGAATGAAGGAGGAGGAATTAGTGCTATACATTGGCAGACATTTCAATTCAGAAGTAGCTGAAACAATAGCGCTTCATAATATTAAAGCCATGGATAGTTTATCAAGATATCTACAAAGAGTGGAACGGAGCTATACAAATCATAACGATACAAGAGACAATCGATTAAATGAAAATGGGAATGGACAGAATAGAAGAGAAAATGAATGGAGAAATGATCAGAGAAATTATGAAAATCGAAATTACGAGAGAAGAAGACCAGGACGGGATGATAGAAATCCGAGATATGATAATTACAGAAACGGAAATGGAAACTATCGTAATGGGTATCAGAATGGTAATAATGGGAATCGGAATAATGGATATAATGGAGGAAATTACCAAAATTATGGAAGACGGAATGATAACGACAATCGTAATCGGAACTGGCAACAATACAGAAGAGAGGGGAGAAATAATGAAGAGGACAGAAGAAATGAAAACAGAGACAGGAATTATGATCAAAGAGATAGTCGAGGAGGTGAAGATAGAAGACAGGTGAACATGATACAAAACCAGGAAGAGATAAGAAGGGATAGTGATCAGGGCCCGAGTTCTGATCCAAATTTCGAGTAAGTTGCTCTTATGTGCATAATATTGTCTATTCTTCTAAATATCAACATCCTAGAGAATTTATATTAGAAGAAGAACTAACAAACCCAGAATTAAATAGATTAGTATTTATAGAGGGAAATTTAGATAACATTAAATGTAGAGTTTTATTAGATACGGGTTCCGAAGTTTCCATTATAAATCAAAATATAGTAGACAATTTAAAACAGGACAATATTATGGTGATAAATAAAAATAAAATATCATTAATAGGGGCAAATGAAAGAAAATTATATGAAACTACTAAAACCATTATGACAAACCTAGAATTAAATGGTGAGGTTTTATCAGTACAATTGTTGATTGTGAAAAATTTAAAATATGACATAATCATGGGTACAGATGAATTAAGTAAACATAGAATTATAATAAATTATAAAATGCAAAACATAATATATAATAATCATACAATACCGTTTATAACAAATTATCAAACAGATATAGGAAAAAACGAATGTGCAATTGGACAAATAAATCACATTGCTGAAGAAGAACAAAACATGAGGGAGGAATTATGTCCGGAGGAATACAAACAGAGAATCTATGAATTACTTGATTCTCACGAAAAGCTGTTCAATGAGGAAGTATGCGTTGCGACTAGATATGTTCACAAAATGGAAGTCATACCAGAAATAAAAAATTTTAAGATCAAAACTTATCCTATACCTTATAAATTAAAACAAGAGGTATATCAGGAAATTAATAAAATGTTACAAGACGGTATTATTGAAAGATCTAATTCACAATACATAAGTGCAATAACCTGTGTAAAAAAGAAATCGGGGGATATTAGAATATGTTTGGATGCTAGGAATATAAATACATTTACTAAAAAACAATACGAAAGTCCATTAAATATTGAAGGTATATTTGGAAGAATTACAAAGGCTAATATATTTTCAAAATTAGATCTAAAGCATAGCTTTTGGTTAATTCCATTGGATCATCGTTGTAGACAATACACTGCATTTATGGTAGATGGAGTGGTGTATCAATTTTGTGTAGTGCCATTTGGACTCCAAAGTTCTTGTGCAGCCTTAGTACGAACGTTGCATACAATCTTGAATCCGTATGAAGATTTCACTCTCCACTACATAGATGACATTTTGATTTTTTCTGAAACAGAAACGAAGCATTATAAACATCTGGAAATAATATTAAAGGAATTAGAAAATGCCGGACTTAAATTAAACTTAGAGAAATGTCAGTTTTATAAAAGAGAAGTGGATTATTTAGGATATGTTTTAAGTGACACTGGTATAACAATGAATCCTGAGAGAATTAAAGCAATCCTAGAGTATAAAACACCACATAACTTAAGAACTTTACGAGGGTTTCTAGGTATCATCAATTATTTCAAGAAGTTAGTTCCTGATCTAAGTAAGAGAGAAATTCCTCTCATAGAATTATTAAAGAAGGATATTAGATGGAAATGGGACGAGAGAAGAGAAAAGGCATTTCAGGAGTTAAAGGAAATTTTTCTAAACAGCCTAAAAGTATTTCATCCACAATATGACAAACCTTTTATCTTGAGAACGGATGCTTCAATAGAAAGATTGGCAGGGGTATTAATTCAAATACAAGATGGAGAAGAAGTACCTATTAGTTTTATATCCAGAGTGACTAAGCCAGCAGAAAAGAAATATTCAATAACAGAATTAGAAATGGCAAGTGTTGTATTTTGCATTAGCAAACTAAGATTCTATCTATTAGGAGCTAAGTTTATTTTAGAAACTGACCACTCAGCACTTACAGCTATGTTGAAAAACCGCTATGCCAATAATCGTGTACACCGATGGATCTTGTTGTTACAAGAATATGAATTCGAAATCAAATATATTCCAGGGAAATTAAACATGGTAGCAGATGCATTGAGTAGAGTAGATGAAGTAGGGAACAATCAAACCAAATTTCAAATTGGAATAAACCAATTGTACCAAACAGAGGGGATATTTACATTGGAAAAGGTTAAAGAAGATCAGAGACATTTTGATAATGAGAAAGTTAAAGGTGCCTATAAAATTTATGAAGTGTGGTATAAGAAATTGGAGGACAGAGAAGTATTTGTAATAAGTAAGGAGTTTGCACAGGAAATTATTCGTCATCTACATAAAGAGAATGGACACATAGGAACAAGAAAACTATGGACTTTGTTTCGAGAAAATTATGTGGCAAAGAAGGATTTGAGTATAGTGAAAGAAATATGTAAATATTGTCAAATATGTCAACTGGCCAAAGAAAAAAAATACCACAATAGCATGACAGCAAAATCGATAATTACAAATAAACCATTACAGATTGTGGCAATGGATTTTATAGGAAACTTAATTAGGAGTGAATCGGGTAATAAGGATTTACTAGTAATAGTTGATGTTTATACCAAATTTGTTAAAACTTTTCCATGTAAGAGATCAACGGCTAAGGTGGTAATAGAATGTTTGGAAAAATATATAGAAGAAGTAGGAAGACCTGAGAGAATTATACTTGACCATGCTACATACTTTGAAAGTAAAAAATTAAAGCAGTATTGTGATAAAGAACAAATAAAACTACAATTTATTAGTATTAGAAGACCTAGCTCCAATCCAGCTGAGAGATATATAAAGGAAATCTTAAAATATTTAAGAATTCTTTGTCAAAAGACACATATTAGATGGGATGAAAATATGGACAAAATTGAAGAATTTATAAATAATTTACCACATGGGGTAACAGGTGAAAGTCCAATTTATTTAATGAAAGGTATCCAACCTAAAAGAAACTGGATTCTGAATAGAGATACTACTCTAGAAGAGACACTAGAAAAGGTGAATATCAGAATAAGGAGGAATGCAGAAAAATATATACGGGATCAGAATAAGAAAATTAAGAAGAAAACAACCTTTAATAAAGGAGAATTGGTTATAATCAGAGCATTAAAGACATCTAATAAAGCAGAAGACCAATGTATTAAATTGCAATTGCCATTCGAGGGACCTTATGAAATAATAAATGATAATGCACAAAATAGTTATAAATTGGCATACCCAGGAACAAACATGATTAGGGGTATTTTTAATATAGAATCAATTTATAAGTATAATTCACCATAAAAGAGTGATAAGAGGAATAGATAATATTATGTTACTTACATGTAAATAGATAGTAGTATAGGTAGATGTAAGGTTTTTTTTTCGATTTTACTTCATAAGACGTATTCTCATATACAACGTGAAGATAATGACCAAGTTAAACATAAGATTTTCAATTTTCATAGGTAGTGTACTAGTAGGCAGCATACAGTATCCGTGGTTAATGTAATCTAAAAAATTGAAACATAAAGAAATATAATGTATTAATGATAAATGAATAATATCAAAGAAAGATGGCAAGTTAAGCTTTAGTATAATAGTAAATTTTTATGAGAATTTCTTAGATAAAGGACATAATAAAATTAAATAAACACTTATTAATAAGGACAGATAGGAAATAGGAAGGATAAGATAGGAAATAATTAAATAAACAGTAAAAGAGATGAGAAGGAAAGAAAGTTTTCAAATCAAGATATAAGTAGGAAATATTCATGTCAAGAAAAATTTTATAGGAATTAGGGAGAAAAGTATAGTGAAATAATGGAAAGAAATATTTATAAAGTATATGATATGATTAATTATTATGAGATAGGGAGATATGATGAGAAAATTATGATATAATGAATATATTTATGAAATAAAGTTGATGAATTATGATTAAGAAATATGAAAATAAATATAAATATGGATAGAAAGTAAAGAGTTAAAGGTTCGACTATAAGAATAGATAAATTGACATGAATATAGGTTGAAAATTGATATGAAATTATAGGAAATCATTGAAATAATTAAAAATTATGTTCTTAGTATAAAAGATGAAATAGAAAAAATAGAAGAGTAGATAGGTAAAGGAGGAAGTATGAGTATTGAGATTTTGAATAAGAAACGGTGGAAAAGAGTAAGGAATATAAGATATGAATAATTTAATAAGAATAAGAATTATGAGAATAAAATGTAAGAATCATTATTGTTATGTCCCTAATGAGAAATTATTTTGGAATGAGTTTGATATGGTTAAATTATAAGAATATCATAAAAATTTTAATAATAAGAATAAAAATAAAAATGTTATCAGAAATGTAAGTACTGAGCTGAAATCTATAGATCGATTAGCATGGATTACAGATTGAAAATTGAAATTTTAAGAAGTTATCTAAATAGACACCTTTTAAAATTTAAATTTGAGGGGAGTTAAGCCAGTCCTCTAGTATAGATAAATATTCATATAATAGATTGAATTAAAAAGGAAATTTTTTTGTATATACGTATGGTGTATCATTAGACACTACCTAATTAAGAACAAAATTTAACATAAAACGAATGAATGACTTAAGCAAATGTATTATAAAATATTGAGTACATCAATTTAAGAAATGGATTAAGGATAAGGAATAGAATGGTAATGATAATATAGAAATTAATTCTTAAGAAAATGTTACCTTCACAAATAAATCCTAAGGTCAAGTCAATGTCAACAATTTTCATTAAAATTAATCTGAACGCTGCTATGTCCACACTTGAATCGGGAAAAGGATGTTAATTTGTTCAAAACCTAAAATAATAAGAATTAATAATCAAATCACTAATTTATTAACGATATGCAAATACAATAAAAAGTTACAATTTGAAAAAAATAATTTATAAAAGTAAAACTGTATGAAATATGACATTCGGAATAAGAGCCATATTGTATGTCATAGAAATCTAGTAATCAAATCGAAATCAATGAAGGAAGTGATTGAATCTAGTTATAATATTGCCAACCTAAATTCAATGAGTTGGAAGTTAATATAAAACAGAGAATGTAAATTTGAAAATAAGTTAGAATTTATATAAAGCGAAATTAGTGCTAATTAAAGAATTAAAAAATAAACAGTTCCATATATATAAATCATAAATTTAGATTGTAGAAATTGTATATTAATTGTAAACAAATTTAAAAAAAAAAGGAATTACAAGGATTGAAACCATTGTAATACATGTGAAAGACTATTTATATATTCTATAAGATATTGTTAAACCATTTATACAAGTGATTTCACTCTCCAAGACTATTTTAATTGAAGAATTCAGTATTTCCATAAAAAAAACATTATCATTGACAATTGTTGAATAAAATAACAAATTAGGAGGCTGTGTTTTAGAGATTGTAAAAATGTTGTTGATTTTTAAAAGAAAAGAGAGTCGAGAGTTAGTTGGGGAATGATGAACTGGGATGTAATTCTCTGAGAAGATTTTTGTAAAAACTTTAAAGTAAAAGTAATAATTTTAAATCTAAATCAATAAAAAATTCATAATATTAATGTCGATTAACCCCTGTGAAAAAGTGAAACGTGCCGAACGAGTATTTCTTGGGTAAGGAATACCTAAGAAAAGAGACGAGATGTTGCAGGTCCACCACGCCGAGAATGGAATATAAGGTCTGTGTTATTTGAGTTTTTTTAATTTGGAATTCCAAACAAACAAAGAAAAAGTGAACTTTTGAAATTAATTTGAACATTTAAATTTGAATAATCTAAAATTGGCCAAAGAAACTTTAAAATAATTAATACCAAATTTTATCCATGGATAATTAAAGAACTCTAATTTTCTGCAACAATAATTTTAGATATTAAATATGTACTTACTTGTAAAAAGTTTTTCGTTTGTAAAATAATCAAAGTTCACACCACTCATAAATGCTTTTCCAATCTTAATTTCCGCTTTGCATGCTGACTTATTCTTATAACTATCAAACACACACTTAATTCACAACTTGAATTATATATGTAACTGTTTAATATAAGTTTTCAACCATATTATTCTAAATGCACTAAATTGATGCACATTGAACTGTTAAACGTTTGCATCCTCCATGTTAACTGTATACTATAATTTTGTGACGACGAGAAACGTTGAACCGGAAGAGTTGCTCCGTTGCGCCGAAGCAGCTACTATAAGCGTTCAGTGCGCATGACCATCAAAGAATACAGAGGAGGTTCAGGAATATTTGTGTGTGTAAAATTTTGAAGATTTCATCAACAATTTATTAAAATATTTTTATTTAAGTGTTGGTATTTTTCTTATTCCAGTCAATGTCCATAACACTTTTCACGAACATTGTTTAAATCATTCATTCGATTATCATATGGTGAGATGATTGAAATAAAGATATATAATTTATTCAGGAATAGACCTATCACGAAATCATAATAAGTAAATGTTCATATATGTAAAAAATTTTTCTAATAGGTGTCCAGGACTCAAAGAGAGAAGTCTCATGCTTCCGACTGCAATATAAAATTTAAACAATACATACAATTAAAAAATTTTCATATAATCATATAGGGCTAGCCGAAGGTAAAAACGGGTAAATAAAGCTAAATCATATAAGTATAAATATATTAAAATAAAACATATCCACTATAATATATATATATATATAAACAATACTATATTTCCTGCGTCTTTTCATCCTTCCGACGTTTTGGCGTCTCCCTTAAATCAAAGAGTATATTATATTCCAATGATTTACTTCCAATGTCCTTATTGAGACAAACACGTAGATACATTGAAATTTCAATATACTCTTATAACAAAAAAGTTTTTTTTCCAAAATTTACCATACATCTTGCAGATATTTCTGCATCCGTACATATTACCGATTTTTCTGCATCCGCAAATATTCTCATTCACCACATATGCAACTCTGCGTCCGATTTCGGGTATTATGTTCATGGCATCCACCTTTCTGCATCAAGCAGTGGTGCCAGATGTATCAGCGCCTCGAATTTGATTCGTATCCATTAACTCTGCGAGAGAAATTGGTGATAATCGTGAATCAGTATAAGTATATAGTGTGTTTCGCTATAGGGTCACCTCCAAAGTTATCCAAATTGGCATGAAAGTTAAAATTGCGAAGAATATTTTTCGTCTATATCTGTAACTGTGAAATATTTATTCATGATATAATAACTTTTTTCTCCGATCGTGGGAAAAGTGACACTATTTTGACCTGTTTTCTATGCGCAAAGCTCAACATTCCATAATAGTGGGCAGTTACTAAGCAATTAGATAATAACAGGTAAAATTCTTACCGCACTGCTGTAGCGTGCGGTAATGTTACAAATGGATTATTACAATAAAATGAAACAAAGTATGATTTTAATTTTTATAGGTATCGATAAAGTTGTTATAAAAGAATTAAAAGAAACATCTAATTTATAACGATATTCTTGAACACAAATTAAATTCTTTTTTAATTTCTTATAAAATACAAGTCAAACAAAACCGGCTTGAAAATTATTTTACTTTTGTCATAACAAAGTAATTTCCATGGCAACCACTTCTATATTGCAATATGAACATAGAGAAACCTATCTCAACTTACTTGATTACATCTTGAATTAAATATGTTTTAATTAATGTTTTATATGTAAATCAACGATCGAAGAAAAAATAGTATGTATAATTCATGGGAAAAGCATATTCCCAAACTCCTGTGTGACCAGACTCGTCGCTACGCTCCTCGTATGGTAATTATGACAGTCGTTTGGGAATATTATGCTTTTCCCACTAATTATACAATATACTATTATTGTGTAGGAGACCATTATTACACGGTCAAAATTCATAAATTCGAAATGGCGACTCCCGGATGACGACAAGTTTTTTTATTATGGCTCTACTCTATTCAAAATTTAAAGTAAAAAAACTCATGAGAAATTTTGTTTACAAATACACTAAAAATAAAAATAAATAAATGAAAAATATTTTTAAAGAGGCAGTATTTAAAAGTACGCTAAAAAATAATAATTTATTTGATTTTTTGACCTAGGTGGGCCAAAATTCAAAAGCTTGCCGCGAATACAAAATAGGTATTGTTCAATCTGTTAACCAATAATCAAGATTTATAAAGAAAATATATTTTATTTTCTAGGGAATTTGTTGAAACACTTGTTTTTATAAGTACCTATTTTCTTTGTTAGTGCATTTGTCTGAAAATAGTTTTCAATTATATCCATTCAAACTATTGAATACACGACACTAGAGAAACATTGCATTGTGAAAACCGTAGGTTTGGTATCCAAAGTTAGTGGTACATGTTTTAAAAATTCCGATGTGAAAAGGAAGTAAATATTATTTTCCCACGGATCACATACCAAATGACTATCCCAGGAAAATAACATAAAAGAAATAAACGATTCCAATATGAGAGTTCACTTCTTTGATAAATCATCAATTTCTGTGAATATATATTTTTGGAATTAATTTTCGTCTAATCAAGCAATGAATTCTCATTAATCTAGGCTAAAAAAACTTCAGATGTTTGGGATGTTCTCCCATAGGAATGAGGAAACAAGTCTTTTACTTCAGTTACATACTGTTTATGAATAAAAAGTTTTGGAAAAACAAATAATAAAAAACCATTTTATAGACAAGCTTTTATTAGAGCTGTACTGAAACGAATAAAATAAGTTCATGTTATAGCTCCCAATGATATAATATTACTTTTTTGGTTGAATTATTTGGTTTAAAAAAGCTTGTCGCGCGAAATGTTCATAAAAGTAGGCACCAATTATTGATTTCATGGGACAGTGATTGGTTCATTAGTAAGAAGTAGATAAGGTATTTATTTTTTACCAATTCGCACAATAAGCTATATGAAACCAAATAATTTAACAAAAAATAAGTATATCATTGTCAGCGATGACTTGAACTTATTTCATTCGTTTTAGTACAGCTCAAATATAAGCTTGTCTTTTAAAAGGCTTTTTATTATTTATTTTATGCTTTTTGATTATTGCCCGTTAATCTGGTAATTTTTAATGCTAACGACGCCCATCTCACCAAATCATGTAATCATGAGCCGTTTTCAACAGATTCTCAGTAACTCCTTTACAGAGTAACCCACCATTTTGAATTCAGAATAATTTTACTCGTCAGACACTATCACCTAGTAATTGCAATTGAAGGGTGGGATAAGTTGTGTGATTCCCATCAAAATGGGATCTTAGTTTGGCAAAATATGTTGAATTAATGAAAGTTTTTACCGTTGTTACTGATTATTTTCCAATGTGTCTGACTGGAAGAATTATCTAACCAAACGCCATATAACTGAAAATTATTCGTGATTTGGGATTTTATCGACTTTCATCGTTTCCATTATGTGAACTGCATACCCACGTTTGAACGTTCTCCTGTCACAATACAATAATAATCCTATATAATAATACGGAAATTAAAATACTACAACATTGCCAAATCTCGTGGCCGAGATTTCAGCAACTTCTTTTTTGATTTGTTGTACTATAATATATGAGTCTGCAGCTTGGAAATGAATACTCTCAGAGAAAAACTCGTGAAGAGCATCCAATTCTGTGTCCACTCTATACCAATATTTTTTCAAGTTGATCAAGTTTGAAAATGTGTTATAAAAAAATAAAAAAAAGCATTGGTAACATATGGCTGTATTTGTAATTTTTTGTTTCAGAAAATAATGTAATAATAGTCAAATTTTGTTTATAACTTGATAAAGAATGAAATTATTGATATTTTTTTGTAACTCTATTGGGAAATGCCAATTATGATTTTTGAGTAGAAAACATCATTACCTAATCGTTTAAATGATGGGAATATAAAAAATTCATAAGAAACAATGAAAAAAGAAGAATCGTTCCTTCAAATCATTATATTCATAGGACAATAATATGTTGAATGAAAAAAAAATGTTCACATGCCTACATGAACAGATGTCGTGAAAAAGTTCACAACGTTATTTAATGCCATTGTTAGATACAAAAACAACAATAAAATATACTTAAAATTGAAAATTTCATTTTTTGCTAACTTTAAATAATGATAACAAACAAAATCAACAACTTCTAAATTTTTTGTAAACTTTTTTGAAAAAAGCTAATTATTCGCCGTAGCGCGGAGCTGTATTTTCAGCTAAATTAATATTATAAATAATGGAGAGAGAGTTCCGGGAGATGGGACTAATCAATTGAAAATTTCCCCATCTTCAAGAATATTTTTTGTAATTTTTTTAACAATTGATAGTATCTGAATAAATTATTAGCATAAAACTAAATTTTGTATGTGCTGTAAAGTAATATTATTGCACGTTTCTAGACATAATTTCCAATGAAATGAGATATCGCTCGCATTTTTAGGAGCTTTATCAAGAACTGACACCGATGTAAACTTGTGAACTAAACAACAAAATGTCACACACTTGAATGAATGATTTATATTCATTCACTTCATTTATCCCATTCCCCCACCTAAAAGCTCTGGGTACAAATATTGAATAGAATAGTACCTTAAATCACAAAACTTGTAGGCCATCTTGAGGACGTCTTCTCGAATCATTGAACTTCGCCAAAAAAATCTGTTTACAATAATCCTCAGATACCAATAATTTTGAGTAGTACCCATATGTAGTAGTGTTATATCAGAAAGTCTTTCTTGACAAGCTTTTAAATCTGTTATTCTCTGAACAGGATAATTATATCAAATCTACATCATTAGATTATTCATATTGTATTGTATATGTATTTATTTTTTCATTATTAATTCATTTCATCATGTTATTCATGAGCCCCGACCCTAAGAACTCCCGAATTCAAATTTCCGAGAGAGTCGGATCATTAACATTTAATTAAACCTTTTCGAAAGAAATTTTTTTCGAATGCCCTGAAACGGGAAAATAACTCCTTCGCATGTGTGAAATAGGTTATTTTCATACATAATAACAAATTCAAGGTAATGCCAAACAAGAAGCTTTTACATCTGTACCAATTTTCCATAGAATGGAGTCAGTAACTACAAAACTCGTCCGTCAAATTTATTGTCAACTTATCAACTAAATAGTTGGAGGAAATCTATTACTGAGAAACTGCACTATAAATAAGCCAATCCGAACCCGTCGAAAGAAAGCGAAATCCAACATGATAAATACGTGATGTATTGTAAAAGAGCCATTGAATGGCATATCCACTTTTCAACGTCCTCTTGTCCCTCCACAATATCAATTATAAATAAAAGTACGGAATATCAAGCACTACAACATTGCCAAATCTCGTGGACGCAGAAATATCGAAATGGTGACAAAAATATACGCCATCCCGATATACGCAGAGCGCGAAGAGCTCACCCAGTGGGAGTTTGGCTGAACTACGATATACGTAAACTGTCGACCATTCTCACAAATGGACGTCCGGCTGAAAATTTGTTCTTTCACGTTTTCGACCATTCTGCATTTGATGGCGCAAAAAACTTTTCGGCGTCCATATACGGACGCAGAAAGTCGCAGGACGCAGGTATTAATGCAAAAACCACAATGTACGGACGCACGGTTATCGAAGAGATGTAAATATATATATATATATATATATATATATATATATATATATATATATATATATATATTATAATGGATTGTTATAGTTGTATACTTTGCCGACAATACCACTATAATTGTTATATTATCAATTTAATATATTCAACTCTAGTATAGCTAGCTCAGTAATGAAGTAAAGAAAATGTTTTATGTATTTATATATTTATGTGGAGAGCATGAGAAACTCTTACTACTCTTTGGGATCTGGAAGTGATTTTAACTCTATATCTACAATATTTTACATATATATGAATCATTCAAATAACTGATATTATATTTTTTTTTATTGGTGTGCCTATGTATAGAAACTTTCAATATAGCAATCGATTTTGTCTCACAATTAAAATAGATGGAAATTATCAGTAGAATAATCGATTCCAACTGTCACTCATATCAGCAGTTGAAGTAATATTTATCTGAACATAAACAATAGTTTCAAGAATACCTTTAATACAACAACTATATTATATTGATCAAGAATTATGTATTATAAATTTAAAGTAAGTGATGAACTATCTTAAATACTAATATATTATTGAAATGTCAAACAATAAAATATTTGTTAAATATAAATGGTAAGTACTCAAGTCTATGTTATTACCTTTCTTTTTTTTTATTATAAATGTACATCTCTAACCCGAATGTTGGTACCAACAAAGATAAAAACAAACACTAACCTCTCAACCACTAATATTCCTTTCTTGAAATTCTGTCTGTTAAAAAACCATGTCATGCATACATATGTCGTCCAGATGGAGATGTTTTTTTTTTAACTAGATTTCTTGTTACAGGTAACACGTGTTTGTAATTTCTATTATTCTCCAGCTTCGAATTCCCAATCAATGCTTAATATCTTATTCAGGAACTTTACATTATGATTCCGTACCACATCAACTGATTATTCAATTTGAAATGACTCTTTCATTTGTACCATAGCCTCTTCTTTGTACAATAACTTAATTCTCTCTTTTTAAATTCTTCAACCATTTTAGTTTTCTAATCTCCGACTTCCATCATTATTCAAAAATCAACAACCAACCCGCCTTTCTTTTTATTTTTCGTTGCTATCCGAAATCATAAATATCTTGATTTCAGATTCATTTTCTAATTCCTAATATATAATTACAAACCATAAAATTCACATCTTTCTTGACTCAATAAATATAGATTTCTATGGTTCTGCTTCTTTTTCAATTTATAACCTTATTCCAGTCAATTTATAAAATGATTTTTTTTGACATTTCTGACATTATTTGATATATATAACCAAAACTCTCTAAATGTTGAATAATTAAGTTATTACATGTTTATTTATTGTAACTATTATTAATGTTCAATGAGTATTTTTAGAATATGGATTACATGTTTCTTTTAATTAAGGAATTTTGATTTATAACTTGTTATTTATTACTTACAATGGATTGTCGATATGCTTCTTAAATGAACTACTGTGTTTAAACGTAAGTTTTATCCTTTTTATTCAAATTTCTTATTACTATTGCTCATATATTGTATTCCATTATGAATAGATTACTTCATCAATAAATTCTTTTGGTATCATATTAAAGATATTGAATCAAATGTTCCAAACTTCAATATATTTGTGAGAGTGAGAATTTCAAATATACTTCCATCTAAGTAGTGAAGAACTATCTCTTCTATATATATATTTTTTACTTTTATAAGGTAATAGATATTATGTATCCTGATCAAAATAGGTGCTAATAATTCTCTAACACTTAACAGATGATGTATATATGCTCCAGAATATTTTGTACATGTAAGACATATACAGTTTTTTTTAAATACTGCATTAAATCTTCTGTATATTGGAAATATTTTCATTAACCGATACTGGTTTATATAATTCTGTGTAGTATGCTGATATGAGTTATATTATTTTAGTTTCTGTGTTCTTGAATTACGTTCAATATATATATATATATATATATATATATATATATATATATATATGTATGTGTTATAACGGAATTTGTAAGCACGATAGAGGGCGCATTTTTTAACGGATCGAAACCAAACTCGCTACAAAAATTGGTTCGGCCAAGGCCTTGGACGAGTTCGTTAACGGACTATATCCGCCCAGTAGAAACAAAATGGCGGCCTGTCAAAATTGAAAAAAAATCGTATTTCTTTTGTTTTTGATCTGATGCCAAAAAGTTACTGAGATTTTTTTTAGAACTTAACACGATCTACAACTTTTGTATGAAACACTTTTTTCTAAAACGTATATGAAAACATTTATTTAAGAAAATTCTTCCAATTGGTCTTGTGCCATTGGGATTTTTTTTTATATCCATTGGCAATGAAGATGCCCTTTTTCGCAAACGATATTTAGGATGCTCAGGTGCAGAGAGTATTACTTGCAACGCAATGTCATTATTTTCTACCATGCTTTAGCGTTTTTTGCTAAATTTATTATGTATATCTCCATAAGTCGTAAATTTATGAAATATTTTTCTAACAGTTTTATTGTGGATATTTTTATCTGGTGGTCGGAAATTAAAAATGTCTGCTGCTTCTCGAAATGTTTTATACTTATCACCTACTATTAGCACAATCTCAATTTTCTCTTCCAGACTTAATGTTGGTGGCATGTCTAACATAAACAAATACGTCTGTCAAACATAAAACTGTACAATACGGATCTCTAAAAACTATGAAAACCACTGTTAGACTGCCTAAAAAAAGTGTATATACCGTGGCACTTTTTGAAATACAATTATTGACGTTTCTTCGAATGTTCGCAAAGCCTACTTTAATTATCAGTTTTAAAAAATGCCAGTGCATCCCAGATTAATTATACGTGCAAACTTGATTTTCCAACGTAATCGCAGAGAAAATGTAGAAAAAATATTTTTTCAATGTAAATAAATAATTTTGAATATTTGAAAGCTATTTTTAATTCTAAACATCTTTTCTTTGTAACAATTTTCGATATTGTCAAAAAGAAAGGTACTTTACTCTAGAGCAAAAATCACATTTTTGACAAACCTCGTATACGACTGAAAAAATTCAATATGTGATGATTGAATTTTAGGTTTTGGACCATGCAGAACTTTTAATAACGAATAACTTTTTTTCGTTAAATTAATAATAAAAAAGTTTCCCATATGCCGCCAACTTACGTGGACACACTGTATATGTATGTTCTGTTTAAGTTTATCGTTATGTTTTCCCCTTAATTTATTCACAATAGCTCATGACTCTTTAGATTTATTTGAAGATTTTTCCATTCTTTTGTTATAATAATGATCTTTTGCCTTCTTTATTATTGCTCTATAAATTGACCTATATTGTGTATAATATGTGCTAAAGGGCTCGTCACGAAAGTATTTTCTTATGTAGTTTAATGACCGCATGTTTTCCCTGATATTCGAATACCACATGTAATCCATGATTTTTTAGATTTTATTCTGATTCTTTGTATTGGAAAGGATTTTTCAAAGATAATACAAAATGTTTCATAAAGTTGT
This sequence comes from Galeruca laticollis, assembly GCA_963921935.1. Lineage (NCBI taxonomy): Eukaryota > Metazoa > Arthropoda > Insecta > Coleoptera > Chrysomelidae > Galeruca > Galeruca laticollis. Next base: position 240,070,820 of record OY998176.1, read on the forward strand.
CTGAAGGAATTTGAATTTAAATTTATAATTAAAGAATTCCAGTTATATGCATCACAGTGGGCTTGTAAATTTTTGATAATTACTTGTACTATATAATCTACCATATTTAAAAGACTTTTTTTCCAACCTACATTTGACTGGTATCATAGTATATACAGCTTCATGATCAGACAAGTTACTTGGAATTATATTACATGTCACTTTAGTTTCATCATATGTACTACAAAAGTAGTCAATAATTGTTGCCGAGTCTCTATTTATTCTTGTTGGCTGTTTCACATGCATTTTGAGATTGAAGGATATCAATAGACTATTTAATTTGTTAACACTATTTTCATGCTCATCGTCAAAATTAATGTTGAAATCACCCGTTAATGTCACCTGTATAGATGATGTTAATTTGGACAGCAAAATTTCCAGTTTGTCTAGGAAGACTGAGACACTGGTTGTTGGAGAATGGTATATGCAAAGTATTACAGTAGTATTAATAGACCTAATATGTATGCCCCATAGGTCAAATTGTTTTTCTTCTGCGATATTTTCAATTATGAATTCTTCGACTTGCCAATTTTCCATCACAGAAGTATGTACTAATATAACTGTGCCTCCATGCATATACCGTTCTCTACAAAAAACTGAAGCCACAGTGTAGTTTGGAATATAAACGTTTTCAGATTCTTCGAGCCAATGCACAGTTAACAATATTACTTTAGGATATTTTAAATTTTCTATTATGATAAAAAGGTCATCAACTCTATTTGTTACCGACTGTATGTTAAGAAGTAGAAATGTTAAAGAGTCAAATTGATTTCTACGTTTTTTCCTAAAAAAGAACTAGAAGAAGACTTACTATCTTTTTGTTGAAGTGAATTTTGTGATTGTAATACATTTATGGATTCCCGTTCCTTCACATCAGTATCTAATTTCTGTAAAATTTGGTGTTCACTACTACTAGTATTTTCTTTTGTACTCACCTTATCAGACTTGTTATTGTTATATGTGTCATTGTTATGTCTCATTTTGATAGAGTGTTCCTTGGAGTTTTCCTCATTCATTTTTACAAAAATTAAACTTGTATGTGTTTTTGTCAAGCTTATTTGTTTTTTGATTAGCCAAGATATATTAAAGTTATTTAGTTTATAGCCCTTATTATTGCAAATATTTAGGTATGAAATATTATATTCATTATATCTGTCAACAGTGTTTATATATTGATTTAACTTAATGTTAAAATTGGCAGTAGAACTATAGTTAATTTTACTAGTCTTAAAAGTGGACAAAAATATAAAATTAGTGTTAGAACATATGTTTAATTTAGAGTTTATAACTCGCATGCTAGGATATTTCAACTGTAACAGATCATTAGTTCCTGCCATAACAATTACATAATCATTGGAACTCAAATTTTTTGTGACATTTTCTAAATCTTCAATTACCCCACTTAACATTGCACCGGGTTTTATTAAAGTTTGTATTTGAATATTTTCCTGTTTACACCTACGACGCAGTTCTTTATCCAAGTCTCTTCCATATTCATCAGTTAGGATGAGGATTTTTTGAGTATTTTTACCAGTTTTTCATTTGATTCAGTTATTACAGTTTCTATTTTATTTTTATTTGTATTAATTTTTTGTAGTTCTTCCAAACATCTATTGTTGTCGTCCTGTAATGTTTTTATTGAATGTTCCATATTATTTTTTTCCAGTAGTAGCCTTTTAATTTTTTCTTCAAAAGCATTGTCTCTTCTTTTCATATCTTCTTTATCCAGTTGTAAAGCAGCAATTTCTTCCCTTAGTTCAGGAAAAAGTTTATTTGTCCTTTCCTTTCCTACATCGATTTTAACAAGGTTGTTTTTGTAAAATAATTTTTCATTTTCAATTACCTTAATTGTGGTAATCATGTTTTTTCCTATACTATCTAATTCTTCAATAGCTTTAATATTTGTCTGTCCTTGTCATTTATTACCTCTGTTTGTTCCGCGTTTGTAGTCTTAAGTGACGTATTTTCTTTGTGGAAAGATTCTATTCTTTCTTCTTGATTTTTAAGTTTTTCAATGAGGTTTGATTCAGCCTCTATCACTAGGGCTTCGTAATTTTGTGTGCTTTTTTGCATGAGTTATATAAATCTGTCCTTCTCATTGAGTGCTTGATTAAGACGTCTTATTTCATTTTTTAGAGTTTCTTCTTTACTTTCCTCTTCTCTATTTTTCTCTTGGCAGATCAGAGAACAGTAAATTTGATTATTTCCTAGTCTAATTGCATTTTTATATCCCTCTCCAGACAACTTAGGTGGAATGCATTCAAGCAAATCACGCAAATATAACTTTTAAAATCTTTATTGCAACATTTAAATTTTGAAATCATTTTAAATGAGACGCCACTGGAGCCAAAAGAACCACAAGTAGATAAGAGGTAATTTCCACTAATGACTATCACTTATCAGTTATAAATTTGACTAGTTTTTGTTGCACATTTTTGTTTTAATGATTTAATATTTAACACAATTTTGCAATTATTTCATCATACGTACATTACACATTTCTGTAAACAACATATTCTTGTAGTGCTATTTTCAAACTATCCACTGGTACCAAATTCACTTTAGTTGTTTAGATGACTTTTCAGAATATAAAAGATTGTTGGGAGCTATTCAAAAATACGTCTGTATCGGTCGAGTATCTATCACCATCTGTTATCGTATCAGTTGTCAGTTAAACAGATGTATAAACAAACCTGTGTCGATCAGGTCTCAGTCGCATAAAATTATCGCTAGAAGTAGTGTGCACCATGACAAACCATGACTTTATTAGTGACTTTATAAAACTTTATCAGCAACACCCATGTCTGTGGAATAAAAAAGATCTGCAATAACATAACATAAACAAAAGACAACCTGCGTATAATGTTTTGGTTGAAAAATTCAAAGAGCAAGATAACAATGCAACTATAAAAATAGTAAAAGCGAAAATAAACAATTTACAATCAGCGTATAATAAAGAACTACAAAAGGTTAAGGAGTCTGCTAAAAGTGGAGCCGGAAATGGTGACATATATGAACCATCTTTGTGGTACTACAACTTTTTTAGGTCCCTTAATGATACACAAGTTGTTTGTGGTAGTAAAAATACTATGGACAACACAACAGATGGTCATGATAAGGGTCCTGAAAATACAGTAGCCAGTAGCCAAAAATCTGATCGTTGCACTTAGCCTATCATGTGGTAATATAGCTTCTCTCATGTTGGTGTCTTTTTTTTATATAATTGTGTTACTAACTGCAGCAACTCTAGATATGCATCCTCACTTATTCTTAAATAGTTTGACCAATCAGATGGTTCAAAATAAAGTTCCTTCAATAAAAGTAAATGCGACAGTGTATTTCTTTCCAGGAACCAATTTTTACTCCATCTACTTCTATTTTCTCGTGGTTTTTTTATTGCGGAGCACAATGCGACCGCAATTAGGGTATCTTCGTCCATTACTCAACTGTGAATGACAACTAAACTGATCGTCTAATAGCAGCATTTCCAAACTGAAATGATAACTGTACCGAAACTGAGACTGAACGGAAAACTGATCTGACCGTCTAAAACTACCTTTAAATGTCGTGTTGTATGAATATAGGTAAAGGGTATTCCTCCCAAAGTTTGAAGGAAACCCTCATCAAACATAATCGGACCGAAAGGGTTGCCAGTCCAGAAATATAAAACCGGAAAATAATTCGGATGAATTTACTTGTATTCTAGTTTTCAAAATAATTACTTACCAAAAGAATTGGTTCCTTATTTCCTATTTAGGTATTTCTTTTTCTTCTTTCTTTCAAACAAAAATAATTCAGATAATATACTCAAATATTCCTACTATCCAACCTGGGTTGGTGATGGAAGGCTAATTGCTAGATTGGAAGATAGGAATAAGCCAATTTTGCCGCCCATCATTTTTTGCCGCTCTGGGCAAATCCCCGGCCAATTCCAAGTATCAAAGATTCTGTTATTCAGAAAGTTTTGCCCGTTAAATGTTATAAAAGGCTCTTTCTCCAGCTTTATGGAGTGCCCATCATCCAATATGTTTCAAAAGAAGATACAGAGAAAGTTTTTTGTATTAGGAACAATTTAGAGTTCCCCCTTTTACACATATGAGAAACATGATATCTCCACGTAAGGTTCGAGTTTACTATTAAACCAAAGTCGATATATGATGGGACCGTGCTTATTGTTTGTCCGTTGAAGAAATACGGAGTTTGCGGGTATTTCTGATGTGTAACGTGACACACTTATCAATGTACAGAAGCGTCAAACAGTTGAAACAACATTCTTGTAATTTATCGAGATCATTCTGAAAACTTAGATAACTGAAGTTAGGATTTCCATAAAGTTTATGTAAGAACACTGGAATATGCGATAAAAAATAAGTGTCCAAGAATGGAACCTTGTGGCATACCGCTAGCAACTGGTCTTTCCTTGGAGATGTCTTGTCCAGCTCTGACTTTGATGAACCGGTTTATTATGCAGACTAGTATTTGTTTTTGGTGAGGCATGTTAAATTTGATGTAATCGCATTATTTCACAAATACAAAAAAAACCATATTAAATGTTTCATGATTTTTTTTTATTTCAACAAGTTATAGTTCCCTGATGAAGGGCAAGAGATATAACTGTACCATTAAACTCACATTGTCATTTCAGAATGTATGAACATCCAATGCACAAAGATGAACTTTTAGCCACTGAATATCCAAAGTACGAGAAAAAGGTTATCGTTCAGGCTGAATTAGAGGCTGCCCGGAAAAAATTGATGGAGGCTAAATCTGTTTTACAACTTGATGAATTGAAATCAAGAAAGAGAGTATTAAGAAGATTGGGCTATTGTACAAATACTGATGTAATTCAACTAAAAGGCAGAGTTGCTTGCGAATTAAGCAGGTTTGTAACAAAATTGAATTTAAATTAGATAATTAGAGCACTGCGCGATAAAAGGATGCGAGTCTTACTGACACATATAAGTATTTTACTAGAGTTAAGTTGTGTACAGTTTAGATACATTTTTAGTTATTGTACATACAATCTTAACAATAGTTGTATTTGCTCGATATTTTGACATCTCCAATGTAAGGGGCAGTCGACCTCATTTATGAACAAATTTTGTGCATTCTCTCTTGTTCTAAGTTAGAGTATTGGATGTCCATCTCTGGCACTTCTTCAAAATTTTATTCGTTGCATTATTCCATGTCTCTCTGAGTCCACTTTTTATGTCCGTCTTTGCTTCCATATTTTTCCCAGGTATTTTCGAGTTCGTTCCATATAAATGCTCAAAACAACTTGATTGCCTTCATTTCTAATTATCAATGATGAATTCTATTTGTAACTCCTATAATTCCTTCATTTTTTATTCTATCCATGCTAGTAACTTCTTTTACTATTCTTGAGTATTTAATTTTCAATGCTTTTGTTGTAATTTTTTTGTCAAGTTGTTAAGGTCCATGATTCTGCTCCAAACATTTAAATTTGTCTGCTTGCCTTGAATATATTCTCTTTATTTATGCAGCCAATGTTCAGTACATAATATAGATTCTGTGCTATCTCTATTCTTTCATTTCCATTTCATGGCTTTGCAATTATTACTCCTCAGTTTATATTATCCAATTTTCTCTGTTTCCTCATTCTCTATTGTTTTTATGTTGGTTTTGAAATCACCATTACTTTTGTTTTTTTGTGCCTTCAACGTATTAAATCTGGTTCATACCTTGTGAAAATTGTAATATCATCTACAAACGCACATTTCGCAATAAATAATAAATTATTAGATATCTTCGAGTAGTCCTTACATTTTTCGCTACATCTGAATCTCATTTCTTAATGTTTTCACGTCCTATTTTGCCTATTTGGGATTCATAACATTTTAAAAAAATTGTCAACAACTATGCTATAAAACATTCATTATAACATGTGCTTCCTAAAATAAATAATACCTAATATTCACTAGTGAATAATGGTTCATTATTTGCTATATGACGTCACAGTAAGGATGTATGCCTAAACTTGGGAATATTATTTTCATTGTTAGGATAGTATTATTGTTGGATTTCAGGTTTTATGAAACTAACTCGAGTATCACCAGACTTAGAAGGAGAACATACTCTACATAACTAACCAAAGTGTCAATGTGGATAAGAATCCCATTCGTTCTATAAATCTACACAACTGTGTAAATCATAATTAATATTAATAAATAATATTACTTAGGTAGTTTAAATAGTTACATTTTTTTTACTTTAATAACAAACTGCATCAGCCACTAAGGGTTATTAGCAGTGGGACAATACAGTTAACATTTTTTGTTCAAGAACTTTATTCAAATAATGCTACGAGAGTTACATGTATATCACAATATTAATTAGAAATTGAGGTAGCAGCACTATCTAAAAAAAGGTTATTCCAAAGTAGCACAGCACGTGCTGGTCTCGGAAAAGTAGTTGAACAATAATAATACTACTATATAAATTACAACAAACAACACCAATATAATTAAAATTCACTTAAGGATATATTGCACAAATGCATCTTAAAATCTAACAGTTCTAATAATTGATTTCTCACAAAATAACACAGTTATACCAGTCTTATTCAATTTTGTAATACAGAAAAAAGAAAATGATGTCAATCATTCGTTGAGTATGCAGGTATAGTAACTCTTGATTTTATTCTTAAATATACTGATATTAGAGCTGTATATTATTTCCTTGGGGAGAGTATTATAAGTTTTCATGCATAGTGTAATGGGATTATTTAGGCCAATGTTAGTAAGTACAGGTTCTAAAAAAACATTATTATGCGTTCGAGTATTGTATTCATGGAACTGATTAACAAATGTAAAGTTGGTATTGCATTTAATTTGTTCGTTTATAACCTTGTAAGCAAATTTACTTTGTTCAATTTCTAGAATATCCTGAATAGGCAATATCTTGGTTGCTCTGTATATGGTATCAGTTGAGGTTCTGTAATCAATGCTGAATAAAGTTTTCACGACTTTGTTTTGAAGTGTTTTTATGCTTTTGAATAATGTCTGACCACATGATCCCCATATAGGAATCAAGTAGCTAAATATTGATAAGAAATATGCACTGTATATTTGGTGGAGTGAAGATGGGCTGTAACCTTACCTTGCTGTTGTTACTCCAAGAAGTGAGGTTACATTGCCAAAGGTTCGCTTTTCGCCGGAGAGCATAAGGTCGTGAGTTAGTGAGGAATATTTGAAAGCTTGTCCTTTATTATTTTTTTAAGGCGCCACTTGATTAGTAGGACATTCAAGAAATTTACTGATTAATCAAGAAACCAATAATGAAAAATATTAGCTATTGTAACTTTTCAAATATGTTATTTATGTCGTTTTGCTTTTACGTTTGTGAATCAAATAAAACACTTTGTTGCCAATGAAACAGTTTAATTAAATGGATGGTACCTTGAACAGATGTTGTAATAACCTATCTCAAAAATATGAGGTGATCAACTCTATTTATGAAATGATAATCATCAATGATTGGTTAATTTAAAATGTTCAACAATTTCTAATGTTGTCAACTAACTGAGATCATAATATTCAATACACTAAATCTTTAGCAACACGTAAATGGTATACCAGTTACCACTTTACAACTGTAATAATTAACCGTATACAACCAAGTAGGTCAGAAGTATCTCTAATATAATGAGATTAAACTGAAATATAATTTCAGGGCGGTATACATTAACAAAGTTGATATTTCAACTCTAAAGAATTGAAAGAATGTAATGTTAAAATTGTGAATTTGATCGACGTCTTTATAAAAATGTGAAATTACTAAATAGTAGAATATAAAAGTTAATGTGTCATTAAACGTTTAAAACATGAAGTTATAAAATGAATAATTTGCTCAAAGTTCAGATAAAAACAAATAAAACTTTAAATGTTACTTGCGGTTAGTGTCCAAACTATTAGACGTCAATTGCTTAATTGACAAGCAACATCTGACTTATGGAACAAAATTCAGCCATGCGGTTAATAATCGTTGCCCATAATGGAATTATTTCGCTGTTGTCACCGACAAACATAAGTCCAGCTTCGTCCTTTGAACTGGAAACGCCGTTAGAAGCTCTTGTCGCTCTATAACGTTAATCGCAATCCGAGATACGATACGTCTCTACAACCCTGGACGGAGAACATTAGCCTGTCAGCTATCCCTACGAGAATATTTACCATACAGGAATCATCCGAAATTGAGGCTTCTTAAAATCTGTACTTGATCATCCTATCATTGATCACCATCACCCATAAAAACTATCAAACCATATTCAATTGACAAAAAATGTAAAAATTTGCATGTAAAAACTATGCAGTATAGAAAAAAAACCTAAAAAGAAATTTGGGGTTATAGCCGTGAAAATATATACAAGATGAAAGCTTACCTTGTTACCAAGGGTTTTTCACCACTATAGTTCCCAAAATATATGGATTAAACCATGTGCCACCGGTCATTTTGTATACTCACGACTTGTCCTCATCGATACCCAACTTAACCATTCGAGAAGTATCAGACAAGTGGTTTCAACAATTTTTAGCTTCCCTTTACCACGGACAATGATAATCAGTGTTACCAATGGTAGTCAAATAAAATCCCCAAATAAAATAATAAAATACTCATGGATTGGTTAAATCACATGAAGAATATTAATAAAAATGTTACTCTAGACACCCATTTAATTATTTACATCCCGTTATTCCAGGATGTGCTTAAACAATTTTAAAACTCATAGTTAATTCCCTTATGCAACCAACTATACAGAAGTGTGTATAAAGTTGCATACTCAGTGGGTGGCTTAACCGAATTAATGCACCTCCGTGAGTTACTCGTATAATACAATACAAAAAAACATTGTATTTTTATCATGCTACAGGTAGGTAATTTCTACAACGATATAGGGCACCAACCATTGGAACTACTTCTTTTTCTATATGGGTGACATGATTATTCCAGCATAGGTTTTCATCGACTATTAATCCCAGATACTTAGCATTATGAACTCTCTTTATTTCTTTGCCGCCTATCTCCAATATAATGTCCTGAAGTTTATTTTTTGCAAGCCAACTGTGTTATCTTTCAAGGTCAGCATTTACTATCGTTTCGAGTTGTTTCACATCTTTACCCTTGTATACAAGTACAGTATCATCTGCAAATTTAAATAATATTAGCAGTTTTCAAAGACAGAACATGTATTGTATAAAGTAGTGGTCCAAGGATTGAGCCTTGGGACACACCTGCTTTGGAGTTTTCAGTTTGGCTCGAACAGCCATCAACTACTGTAAATTGCTCGCGATCTAGAAGATATATTTTTATTAATGAGAGAGCATTTCCTCTTATTCCCAATTCTTCAATTTTTGTGAGAAGTATTGAGAAATCAACCACATCAAATGCTTTTCATAGATCCACAAATACGGCAAGAGCGTAGTATTTATCATCTAGTGATGAAGCAATGTGGTTAACAAAGTTTATGCTTGCACTCAAGGTGCTACTATTTTCTTGAAATCCGTACTGATATTAGTCAAAGTCAACACATTTTTTTATGTATGTGATAATACGTTTTTTCAAAATAACTTCTATGAACTTTGATTTGTGTATGGGTGTTACTTTGCTGACTTTGAGAATATCTGGGAATATACCTTGTTCGAATAATTCATTTATTAATTTTACTAAAATAGGTACAATGTATTCCTTGAGTGCTAAAAGATCTTTGGTATTTATGTTATCATAACCAGGTGCTGCATTTTTAATCAATTCATATAATGCTTCTTGGGCATTTGTTTTGTATAGGTGCATTGAACAATTACTGCTGATTTCCTCAAAGTTAGCAGATGATGCTGATTGTATGTTTACATTTTTTATTATTGATTTACCTATATTAACAAAATACTGGTTAATTTTTTCAGCTATATTTTTGGGATCATCAAGGATTCGTTATGTGGTTAAGGATAGTTATGTAGCATTCTATATTTTTATTTGTCAAGACGTGATCTAGGATAGATTTGGAGTTTGCTGTTGATCGAGTTGCATACTTTTCTTCAATCACATTACAAATCTTAAATCCATTAAGTGCTAGTGTATTTACATAAGTATCAAACTCGGGAACAGATCAACATTTATATCTCTTATTTATATTGTTTTTGTTTTACATATATTCAGGATATTATCTAATTCTGGCAAAAAATCATTGAATATATAACTAGGTGGTCTGTATATTCCGATTTCTTTAATTTTATTATTCAAGAGTTTAATACTTACAAGATTATATATGTTATCACTACTGACTTCAAATGCTGAATTTAAATGTGTTTCTAACAAAAATTGTACATCCTCCTCCTCGAGTATCTCTACATGACATAGTTTTAATTAACAATAGAATACATACAGTTATATAGTAACTTAAATTTTAGAACAGAGTTTAGTTTGGCTGAGGAACCCAAATAAATTTTCTGTTGCAATTTTCATTCAAATGTACTACACCGATCCTTTAATATCGTGTTGTTCTCGTGGTGATTTAAATTTACGGCACTGCACTAATATGTGTGATACACTTATAACATTACACATGTCACATATAAGTGGATTGTCTTCGGAAAGTAAATGTTGATGTGTGAGTATCGTCTCTGTTCTTCTAGTTATCGGCAGGTTCGTCCATGGTAAAGTGGATTTCTTGATTTCTCTTAGTTTGGCCGACGAGTGTGTCCAAAGGTCCTCCCAGTGGCCACCTATTTTTTTATTGAACATTGTTTTTAAATCTGAGCTAAAATTGAGAATTCTGCGAGTGGTAACGTGTTGTTAGTAGATGTCTGCTTGGCGACTGCATTGACACGATCATTTCCATCGATATGTGAGGGGACCCAAAGTATTTCTATGATTTTATTTGAAATAGTAGCGTGATATTGCTCTTTAATTTGCATCACTAAGAGATTGGTTGGATACATTTGTTTGATGCTCTTAATAGTGCTAAGTGAGTTAGTGATTATGAGGAAGGATTTGGGTGTATGATCGATGCAGTGCTGTGCCGCCTTGTAAAGGGCGTACAGTTCTGCTGAGTATTATTATTATTATCACAATAGAAATAAGGGCTGAGGTAAGAACTTATGAAGCCCATGATATGAAAACATAAGTGCTTAAACGCCTAAACATAATCAATGACAAATTAACAATAATTAACAAAATCGTAGTTATCAACAATAACCGCAACAACTATACAGCGAAAAAGGATATAAATAAAACAAATAATAAATGCAACAATGTGCACTATTAACTATTAAATAGAAGTCCATCAATTCTGTTCTTAAATGCGTTAACTGATGGTACGTCAACAACATCATCAGGAAGATTGTTCCAGACATCAAACACTCTGTTAAATTAAAAGTGCCGTCTTACTCGGGATCTAAAGAACTCCTTCTTAAGTTTAAATGGATGACCTCTCAGTCTAAGATCAGTGTTGAATAGAAACATAGACTGAAGATCACCAAAGTTGTGCCTACTGATTTTATAACATAATATCAAGTCTCCCCGAAGTCGACGGTCTTGAAACGAGATGAAATTTGCCCCAGTCAGTCGCTCCTCATATGAAAGCCTTACGCGACCGAATACAAGTCTAGTAGCCCTCCTTTGCACGTTTTCTAATAAAACTTGGTCGCGAATAAGATCAGGAGACCACACAGGACCCGCATATTCTAAAATAGGACGCACGTAACATTTGTACAGTTTACAGTAAGTTTCAAGTGACACTCTAGAGAACGATTATTGTATCAGAAGTCTGGATTTCGCGCGGTTGCATACAAACACAACATGTTTACTCCATGATAAATTTGAGTTCACTAAGATGCCTAGGTCATCATGGCTGGTATTTAGTATCTGCCCATTTAAGTTATATGATAAATTGGGGTTGGTCTTGCCAATGTGGAGTATATTACATTTATTAATGTTCAGGGGAAGCAACCAGTCCAAACACCACCGCTGTATAGTGTGTAGGTCATTTTGGAGGGTGAGATGGTCTCTTAAAGGGTTAGCAAATATTTTTGTGTCATCGGCATAAAAAGAAACTGAGTTTGAGACCAATATTTGAAGATCGCTTGCATAAACAACAAACAGCAATGGGCCAAGGACGGAACCCTGTGGAACACCACTAGAAACTGGCCTGTCATTGGAGAACTCTCGGCCGACTCTGACTTTAAAAATCCTGTCCGATAAAAAATTGGAGATCCATAAATTACAGGCTACCCCGTATGTCAAAGTGATCTAATTTATATAAAAGTCTTCTTTTTGGGACTTTGTCGAAGGCCTTGGAGAAGTCCAAATAAATGACGTCAATCGGATCTCTGTTGTCTAAAGCTTTTGTCTAGTCATTAACACAGTGAAGAAGATTGGACATGGTAGAGCGACCTCGAACAAAACAATGTTGGTGAAGAGGTATGACATTTTGTTGAAGAAGGAACTTAGACATGGCCTCAATAATAATAGATTCCATAATTTTACAAACAATAGGTACCAGGCTTACTGGTCGGTAATTGCTTGAATTCAGTTTATTGCCCTTCTTGAATATAGGAGTAACTGACGCCGATTTCCAGATTGGTGGAATAGAACATTGCGTGAAAGAGGCATTCATGATGATTGAAAGTGGATAGGAAATTGAGTCTGCACATTTTTTAAGAAACATTGCTTGCAAACCATCAAGACCAGGAGAAGTGTTCGTCTTGATATTTAATGTTTTTTCTTCAATTTGCTGGGGTGAAAATTCAATATTACTAAGGGATTCTAAGACACGAGCACCAACTATTGGAGGCAAAGTGTCATCAATTGGTTCAGAAGTAAAAGCCTCAGAAAAACTAATGGACAACGTTTTTTCATAATTATACGAACATAATACTCCATCACTTTTCCTAAGTAAAGACGAAAGACAGGAACGCATGTGCTTAAAAAACTTTTTAGGGTTGTTACTATTAGCAATACTTTCCTCGAAACCTCTTCTGGCGTTAGCCAACCGATTAATTATTGTATTAGAGAATCTTCTGTGAGTTAAGAAATCTTCATTATTGTTGGTGCGTTTAAATCTTCTCCACAAATTTCGTTTATGTTTTATCAAATCATGTATTTCACTATTGATCCATGGATTTAATTTGTTACGGAAATTTCTTTTTTCTCTCGTATTCTCATTCAAACATTTTGTTACCGTGTCATAGAAACATTTCCATAAATGTATACAGTTATTATTATCAGACAATAGGTTATCCCAATTGATGGACGAGAGAGTACGATTGAGATTTATAAAATTTGTTACATAGATAGTCATGTAATTCTTATCATCGTCAGCAGCGGGTAAGTTAAGTTGAATATTGACAGTTATTGCTGCATGATCGGACTTACCTATTGGTGAACTGATCTCCAGGCATGATAGCAAACATTCGTCATTGGTCAAAATAAGATCGAGGGTAGGATTAATATTGTGTCGGAAACGAGTAGGTTCGTGGACAACTTGGGTTAAATTCGAGTTTTGGATAAATTGCATAAATAAATTTTTTGCATTATTGCCCTCAGGAATATTTATGATCGGCCAGGATATATCCGGAAAATTGAAATCCCCAATGATAACTAGATTGTAAAGCATGGATAACTCATCCAGTTTATCAAGGAGGGTGACATTATCTCCCAATTGTGAGTCGCTTGGACGATATATGCAGGTTAAGTGTATGGACATGAGACTTTTGGATATTTTAATGCATATAGCATCAATGTTTGGGACAGTTATATCTATTTCAGATACAGAAAAATTACTAGTTATATAATTAGAGAAATATATGCAAACACCCCCTCCAGGACGGTTGGGTCTATCGGTTCGAAAAATAGTAAAGCCACCAATTCGAACCACTGAGTCCGAAATTGAAGGCTTAAGCCAAGTTTCGCTGATAAATATTATGGAGGGTTTAATTAAATCAACCGAACATACAAATTCATTAAATTTGGCACATATGGAGTCAATATTAGTATAAAGTAACAACCAGTTTTCAAAATTTTGAGAAGAGCATTTATTGGCGATTTTTGGTGATCCCCGTACAAATTTTATGGTAAGGTTCTTCTCTCCATTATTGGTGCGATTCTCCAGTTCTTTGCGCATTTTTGTAAGAAACAATTGTTTGTTGGAGTTTTGTCATCCATAATGGAAAATTTGCTGGTTGAGCGAGTCTCTAAAACCTTTTTCTTATTTTTTAGAATGTATTTGGCATCTGATTCGGTTGGCATGACTACTTTTAGCATACGGGGAAAGCGCTGATTTGGTGGGACAGCCGACAGCGTCGAGCACTTCCGTAATTGTAGCTCGGTCACATTCTTTTTTAACGATGAAATCCCTGTCAGTTTCTGGTACACCCTTAATAAAAATATTTTTGGCACGGACCATGCGTTCGACAGCCTCGTTCGCAATTTTGTCGGTGATTTCGACGGACTTAATTGCCTCCACAGTGGCAATTTTATTTTTTAACGTATTTAACTCGGCTGTAAGAGTAGCAATATGATTGTCTGTCTTTGTCTGCTGATCAGTCTTAAAATCAGTAGAGTTTCTTTACGTCGAGAAAATTTCTCAAGTTGGCCACGCAAGAGTTACACAGAATACTCAAACCTCGAACTTTCCTGACGCGTTACGCGATCAGACGCAGATATCCCTGTACATTCCATGTGTAAGGATCGCTTGCAGCCGTCACACTGAAGTACTGATTCTCGATCGGAGACAGATTTGGAACAGTGACCGCAGTTATTAGGCATCGCCGACCTTCACAAAATTTGACGAATGTAAAGAAAAAAGTTCAACTGATAATGGGTACTTACAGCCCAGACAGCACACAATAACCATTAGACATCCACAAGATATCCTTCATGGATATCCAGTATATCCACTGGATATAGATGGATAGCCTATAGACATACAATGGATATCCATATGTCCGCCTATATCTAGGATATATGTAATATCTTATGGATGTCTTTGGAGATATCTACTGGATATCTCGTTAATATCCCATGGATATCCTATGTTCACATTTGGTATATCCAATTAACGTCCCATGGATATTAATAGGATATTTTATATTCACATTTGGTATATCCTTCCTCCTCAAACATGAAAATCTATGACTAGTATCTACTGATGGAAATACAAGGTGGTCCAACAAAAAAACGCAAATCAAAAGTTTTTTATGTCTACAGATATGGAATAAAATTAAGAGAAAATAGTTAATCCAGTCAACCAGTACAAAATATAATAGATACACAGGATGGATAGTCTAGTATTTCAGTGGACAACTGTAGAATATTGTGGTCCAATGAAAAAGATTCAAATACTCATCGCGTATGTCTGTTATATTTTGTACTGATTGACCAGAACTATTATTTCCAGTTAATTTTATTCCAGATCTGTGGATATATACAACATTTGATAAGCATTGTTTTTGTTGACCGTCTTGTATTTCCACCAGCAGGTTCTAGTCAGATATTCATCTGTGAGTAAGAAGGTACAAATGGAATTAAATTCTTTATAATAGTTGTATTATTTGACATATAATGAAATGATATACTATGGAATAGAATGATAGAAAATAATTTATTTTATATAATATACATATTTGCATATACAACAATAATTCTTCTTCTTCATCACCCAGCTCATCAACTCTGCACGGTGATTTCTGTAAGAACGAGAAAATAAAGATTGACCATTTTCAAGGCCAACTATATACCGTATACGCCCGAATAAAAGATACACCTTTTTTGTAAAATAACATTTTGAAAATTGGCCTGCGTCTTGTATTCGAGCACATAATTGTAATAAGAACATTTCTCACCACCTAAACACTATCATTATTATTTAGCTCAAAAGAATTTTTACTCAAACCAGCCGAGCCACCAGCTCAGTTTATCATGAAACAAAGTAAAAGCCGAGGTAAAACCTATTTTACATTTCTACGCCATGCTCTTTCACATTGTATATATGTACCAAACGCTTTTAATGTAGGTGATCAATCATAAATATCAATAAAATATAGGAGACGTAACAATATTCAGAATTAAGGTAAGAAACATATACATACCTAATTTTTTCCCAAATCCAAACTACCGATAAAAATAACTAACCACTTTTGCACGTTTATAGAACTATGATAACCTAACAACCAAAATGACGAGGGGACGATGCTACATCAAACGGTCAAACGCGGCATCGACCAATGAGAGAACAGTGTATAGTTGGTAGCATAGTTTTGCGGGTATTAATATGGAAATCCACTGATGATGCATTATTTCTATTATAGCATTAAACGTTAAGTCATGGCATATTTTTGTTGTGTTAAGAACATCACGTATTATGCCGCATTCGTATTGTTGATTAAACTCATTATAGTCTGATACAGTTTAGGTGTACCTATCTTTTTTCAATACATTGAACTCAGACAAAAAATGCGACAGAAAATAATAATAGATATCCATGGATATACAATGGATATAATATCAGGAGATTAAGACATTTATGTATTGAAGGTATTATGTATCAGAACTTCCTTCTCAATCATTTTTTATGTGATTATTGATGATCAGTAAAATAGAAAATAATTTTTTTTCCATAGTAGTGTAACAATGTTCCTTCTAGGTTATTCAACACTCAGTATATAATAAATCCCCATATTTTGGTATGGCTACCCTGTATAAATTCAAAAGATAATTTAATTCATTGCAATGACCTACCTGTTCAGCCTGAGGCCCTCGAAGCGAGAGTTTCACGCGATAGTGGAAAGTATGTGTGCATTTATTAATTATTATTCTATAAAAATGCAATATTTAGATATATGCCGATGCATTTTGTTCAAGGTAATTATACTCTCTTAAAGGTAACGCCTTAAAATTTGAAAAAAATATTAGATTCATTTAGTATTTAAGACCAGAATTCTAATTTGAAATTCATTCTCCGTGTCTATTTTTTGAACGCAACAGCAGCTTCCAGTAATCAACAGGTAAGAATAACATTTTCATTTATTTTACTTAGAATGATTGGTGATTTAATTATATAATTATTATTTTTAGTGTAATGGATTTAAAAGCGATAAATTCTTCTTCTCTTCTAGAAAAAGATCCGAAACCCATAACAAAAATAAACGACTTAATATTAGATGAACGTAAGAAAATTATTTCGGCGAAATTGGTGAATAGCAAATTTGGGGAAACTGTGTTGTTGGAGCTGGAAAAAGAAATAATATTCCTTCCGCAGAGGGTGACAAAGACGTACAAACCATTTATAAAGTATTTTGAAGGGGGAAAATACGCTTTTGTATATAGAGGGGCAGTGGAAATTGGTAAACCGAATCCGGCGGCATCATTCGAAATTATTGAAATTTAGTTGGTGAGTTATATTATATAACAAAAATAAACGACCTAATATTGGGTGAACCCAAGAAAATTATTTCGGCGAAATTGGTGAATAGCAAATTTGAGGAAACTGTGTTGTTGGAGCTGGAAAAAGAAATAATATTCCTTCCACAGAGGGTGACAAAGACGTACAAACCATTTATAAACTATTTTGAAGGAGTAAACCTAATCCGGCGGCATCATTCAAAATTGTCTAACTTGTTGTTTATTGGAAGCTGATGTGTTCAAAAAATAGATACGAAGAATCATTCTGAAGATAATCAAACCTAATAAAAAAATGTATATGTAAACATAAACAAAAAAAAATCAATAAATTAAATAATTATTAATATTGTTTGCAAAATGAATAATCTATTTGATCCACCTGTGTATGAAATTTTTGAAACAATAGTTTGTTTAGTTTGTAGAAAAGTGTTACGTAAAACTTTTAAACTACAAAAAATTTGGAATTGTAAACAAAAATTAATAATTGTTTTATGTACGGCTGAATGTAATCAAACAAGACCCCTGAGAAAATTTCCAGAATATATAGATAATTGGTTACAAGAATTAGACCCGTTAGATGAAAGAGACTTATTCAATTATTTATTACCTCGACAACGAGATCAGGCCAAATATTAGAATAAAATAATTATTAGACCGTCAGTCTTACGACGTCATCAGAAGAAGAAGAAGGTAGCTCAAATCTAAAAAGAATGACTTTCTTAAAATTGAACTTTATTATTTTGGTTTCCGTTTCAAATAATATGCTGTACACAAATGTACCAGAAGATGTGAAACATGTTGCGATATGTTTTGATATGAAAAATACAAAAGAAGAGTGTAATCGTACAACATGGAATTTGTTAAGTATAACAAAAACAAATAATGGTCACCTCTCTGCATATCATATTGAAATTCCAGAAACGAATTTATCATATTTCAGTTACAAATTAAAAATAATATTTAATGACAATTCTGAAGGTGATCAAACCCAATGGCAGAAAGTGATTTTAGATGATATTTCTGTGTATAATGCAAACATAAGCGAAAAAGTCTATAAATTGTACATTTTAACATATATTGTATTGATATTATTAGTGATTATTATTATATATAACTTACTTAAAATGGTTAAGGTAATAATACAATATAATTTTTACTCAACGGTTTGTAGTACATAAATTAAAAAACAAGTTAATTAAATAATATTCTTTTATTTATCATCCATTATGAAATGTTAACATGAGGTTAAAACATGGATTGATCTTATGATAAAAACAATTTTGATGTCAAGGCTGCTAATGGTGGATTTTCATCCAATTCATATACAAGTGTGGTTGAATATTTTATATCATTTAATCTGGAGCGTTCGATACTTAGTCGCAGTATGTCTTTCGCAGAGTATAGACATCGAATTGAGGAATATCTAATAAAAATAAATCAATTGAATAAGGACGTTACTTTTTATGAAAATAAAAGAAAGGTTATGAAGCAAATTGAAAACCTATGTCTAGTTGACTCAAGTCAAAGAATATGGGATAAGCTTACGATAAATTGGATACCTGAAGAATTGAAAAACGGGGAACAACAACAGGAGATTGCAAGTGCCTTAGATCACATATTTAGGCGTCAGACGCCACAAACGTCAACATATCCATTGAACCGAATCCAACCTACAAGTGTTCAATATGACCAACATAACCCTCCATGCTCTACAACATGAAAGATGACATGTATAGCATTAATATTTGTTATTAAAAATTGTTTAACTTAAACAAGCAAGTGTAATGTAATTTATAATCGATAAATAGATATTGAGCAGATACAAGGTGTTTTAATAAAAAATGTCATTCATTTCAAAAATCAATTTATTAATAATATTAATATACAATATTTACAAAGGTAATACACTATTAAAAAAACAGCGTCGGAGATGTTCTACGTTTCTTTGTGCGCAGGAGTACCGTCCAGTGGTGTGACAGGGATTTGGATCACGTTCAAAGTTTTCAGTAGCACATGATGTACCGTCAAACTTGCAAACGTCAATAATATGTGGAAACACATTGAATATATGACATTTCTTTAGCAGAAATTCTGCTTTTTGTTGTCCGCGTACGTATATGAAGTCTGCAGCATACAATAGCTTATTTTCCAATATATCATCTAATTTGGAGTACTCAATATCACCCGAAGAGTATCGAATACCATGCACATTCTTCTCCAAGTATGACACAGTCTTCTTATCTTTGTTGCTCAACGTAGCAATTGATTGAGGTGGTAAAAATATGTAATGATTCTGTTTAAATCCAATTTCTATGGTAAGTTCTTTAGCAACAAACAGGCCATCTATAACGAACCCCTGAATGTCTACGAATGCTATTCTCATGATGAAGACTGTTTGAATACTGACTTGCAGCGGCAACACACACTTCAATTTAGAGTCTTGACTATTTCGGTGAGAGGGAAATACTCCATTACGCAATCGTGAATTATGATACAATATACTTTGGTGTTTTCGGGAAAGCCAATGTTTGCTTCAATGTCAAGTTTTACATCGACAGTAGATGCCTTCATGCTTTCTTCTTGTTTCGAGCAATCGATAACAAACAAGGCGCGTCTCTTAAAAGAGGAATAATCCAAGAGAGGTCGCTTCTGTGTCGAATTCATATAGCTAGGATAAAATTCGGTATAGTTGAAATAGGCTTCATTATAGTCGTTTCTACTAAAGTCCAACTGCATTCTTTCATTAGGAAAATATTCACCATTTAACGATAGACGTATACTTTGAATGTCTGCATTATCGAACAGAGTGGGATCAGCTTTGCCGTCGTCACGTTTGTTGGTTTGAAAGAAAACAATAACATAACGAGGTCGTTCGACTGAGGTTGTAGTTTTAACAGCCCAAACTTCACGTTTAGCATTTCTGGTAATTGCCGGTAGTTCGTGTATCTCCCACTTTCTAAACGGGATAACTATTGGCCGATCCTTTTGAATGGCCTTCATAAGTTCCAACTTAATATCATCGTTAGGATAGATATGCTTGATTTTTAATTCAATGTCGGTAATTTTAATGTTAACGGTTGTATTGGAAGTCACACCAGCAACGGTTTTTTCCGTAATATAAACACAGTCATTATCGTTTCGAGCTCGAACTAAACGTATTGTTTGTCGTCCACACGTAATCATAGGATAGTCATTGAAAATGTTGAAAATATGTTTGAGAGGAATTTGTAGGTTGAATGATTTGTCTGTGGTATTTAGAAGAGGGTCTTTGGGATAATTCCAGCCTGCTATAGCCATATGATTAGAATCTTCTTGATTGTAGCAAGTCATGGCACGTACCGCGCTCACGATTCCAGGATCTCGAACCGTTTCCATTTCTCTTGCACTTTCACTGTATGTACACGAATCGAAAAGGAAAGCACCAACATTATTAGCCAGTTTTACGTCACCGGCTCCTTGTACATCGAGTGTCCCTTTAATGCACAACAAAGTTTCGTTCATGGCAAAAAACGAATCAACTTGATTGATGCTAAATTCTACAATATCACTGCAACTGAATGATTTGATGAACGGTGCATATGTTCTATATTCAGCTTTGCGGATTGACTCGTCAAATTGCGGCTTACGGTAAATATCAAACATTGGTGGCATATCGTTCATACGAGAACGTTTTCCATACATGGTCGTCATTGTTGTTGTTGTTGTTTCTCTTTCAACAAAAAGCCTAAAGACTGCAAGAACAATTTGTTGGCAAATGTAAGCTGCTGCTGCTTTGAAGGTTGCCGCGTAACTAATGACTTTGAATGTGCGTCGGAACGTCTTTTATGATTAATTATCAATCCCATCTGTTGCTCCTCGCTCTAAGCTCCAACACCAAGGTACTCTTTTCACCACGAAAGTTTATGGGTCGTTCGTCTTGGTCTACAGCCAACACAGTAACGTTGGTTATTTCACGTTGTGGTATAACAGGTAAATAAAGTAGATTATGTGGAGTTTCGTCAATGGCGTACCCAGGATCTACTTTTATGACCAATTCGTAAATAGTATGAGCAGGTCTGTTTGCGTCGAAGGCTCCAGTGGTAATGTTACATTCGAAACGTATGCTAGATACTTTTATAATTTTGACGGGTAGATCTGAAGAGTGCCATCGTTTGGGTTCGAGTATTTTTGCAGAAAATCCTAATATGTTACCCAGACTGTTGGGTTGTTCAAACGAAATTCTATATTTACTGAAAATCATACATTGTAACGTATTATTATTAGGTTTTAGTGCAAATATTGATTCTGGTCTCACTGAATTGCTGCCACCTAACTTGTCCAGTATAAACAATTCAATGTCAGCAATTTCGTAGCATCCTGTGGGAAAATCAAAACTTTGCAGCTTGTTATTGTCGTCATAGTAGTAAAACTTGCAATTATCAATGTTTGGTATGCTGTGGTATGAGTGAAAGGAACGTAACGCTATTTCATAATCTTTATCCGGATGGAGTACAATAGGGGTAGGCGGTTGGAAGGTAAATACATGATTTGTGCTATTCACTCTCAACAACTGCGACATGATGAATGATGCAAGTCGAGGGTTGGAAGGTGTTTTAAATAATAAGAATAATCTACAATTAAGATTTATTTAATACACGTTGACATAGAAAACAAGATGCTTGGGAACTTGCAGGACCATCGCAATGCGTTGTCCAATCAGGGCGGTTGTAGTGAACGAAGCACGGCAGACGAATTTGTAGCTCAAAATTTTCTTTATAATCATTAGGAAGTTTATGCCAAATATCTAACAATTCAGATGGACCAACACACTGTATCAAATATCGAATGGGGACTTGTTTCAGTTCTTCAACAGTAAAACTTCTAAGAGGTTTTCGGTGATACATTAATAATTCGATAGCCTTATCTCCCATTGTTCGATGAATGTTGAAGTAGAAATTTCAAACACAAATGTCCACAATTGATCTGATCGTAGTTTTGGTACTGATTATTGTTATAAAAAATTTCAACTTTTTTTCCACCCAGATACTTTACAAGTTCTTTGGGCGGTTTCAAATTACCAAATGAATCGAAATACTCAACGACATTGTTTTTCTTTATATATGCTACCCAATGTGTTCCGTTATTTTTGGACGAGTTCAAGTTAACCACTGCACACTCTTGTTGTCGAGGAGGGGATTTAGGTAGAGAGTCTCGCATGAAAACACCTCGAAAATGTTTAATTTTATATAATTTTGCATAACGTGCAATATCATTGTCGTACAGTGGACGATTGGGTAGCTTTATCGACAGTTTTTTGACTTTTTTAAATACAATCCAAATCCTTTACCTCCCCCATACTTTTTCAGATATAAACCATTTCCGACATGTTCCATAGCCTTATTATGACGTATATCTTCTTCCAATTTCTTTCGAGCATTATTGGCATCAATGACGGTCTTTGCAACTCCTGCAGCTCCACCCGATAACGCTCCAAGTGCTGAGAGTCCAGCAAACAGAGATATAAGTGGTAGAAAACCTCCAGATTTCACTACAGGTATTACGCGAGGAACATCAATTTTCTTTGATCCTCCAAACTGTCGAATAAGTGATTTGGCTGCTCGTAAAGCAAACAAGGCACTTTCTTTCAAAGATGCTCCTCTCTTCATGGATTTGCCTACCTTTAGCACGACATCTCTATGGAAGGAACGACGTTTTCCCATTCCCATTCCCAACTTTCGTTTAGCCTTCATGCCGCCCGTAACAAGTAATGCAGCACTCCTTTCACCAAAAGATGCGTCTTTTGATTTGACTCGATCCCAAGCTTTATCTTCCAACTCTTTATCTGCTTTGTGGCGTTCTTCAAGAGTTTTATTTTGTGAATAAGCGATATCGTGTTGTTTACAGGCGTCGTCTAAAGGATTAATACCGACGTCACCACGTATAAGTCGTTTTTGTAACTTTGTTCCTGCTGTAAAAGGAGAGAGAAGTCTTCAACAGTTAACAAATTATTTTCATCATAATCATCACTTACGTCCACAATAATTGTAGGTGGGTAAATGAAGTTCGAATGGTAGTTTATTGATTAAAGAATTCAAAAGACCTTCTCCCTCAAACACCAACATTAAGACTGATCTGCGACGATGTAATGCCATCCATATATATAAATAGATATAGATATTGAAAATACTTTAATAGCATCCATCACAAGATGAAGATCATTCAACAAGAACAGACGCTATCCATTGAAAATCTGGACTTTACATCTAAACCAACTGTTGGTAAACATGGAAAACTACTACCAAACTCATTTAGAGCTATAATATGTGGACCAAGTGGGTGTGGAAAGACGAATATAATGTTGGCACTTCTGTTCAATCCTAATGGTGCAAGATTCAAAAATATTTATGTTTATTCAAAGTCACTATTTCAACCAAAATATCAACTGCTGCAAGATGTTATAGCTCAAGTCAAAGGCGTTGGGTATTTTCCATTCAAAGACAATGAGGACATTATTAGCCCGGAAGAAGCTCGACCAAACTCCGTGTTTATATTCGATGATGTAGCGTGTGATGGACAACAGAAAATTCGACAATATTACTCCATGTGTAGACATAAGGACATAGATGCGGTCTATCTTTGCCAGACATATTCGAAAATTCCCAAACAGCTAATACGAGATAATTGTAATTTGATTGTACTATTCAAGCAAGACGAAATTAATCTCAAACATATATTTGACGAACATGTTTCTCCAGACATGACTTTCGAAAAATTCAAAAAAATGTGTTCTCAATGTTGGTTGTCAGACAACTATGGAACTTTAGCAATAGTAAAAGATTTTGCTCTGAATAATGGTAGATATCGCCAAGGATTTGATAAATACATAAAGATTTAAGCTAAGTCTTCAGTTCACATCAATATGTCAGACGATAAAGTAGCTGTTGCCTTGCGTAAGAAAAAGGTGGCTGAACTAGCCAAATCAATTCGCAAAAAATATTTAGCTTTGAAATTGGGTAAATCAGAGCACGATGAGTCTCTTAATAAACTCTTCAAACCAATATCTATGCCATTGAAGGAAATTGTAGAGTCTTCAAAGACATTGCAGAAAACCATTTCAAATTTGAATCCAATTAAAAAAGAGGAGAAGGAAGTAAAGAAAGAAGAAAAACTAGATGATGATGATGATGTGTTTGTACCACCATCTTTTCTCGAATCGGAATCTGTAGCTGAAACAGATGAAGCAGGGGATATTATACGTCCCGAATCTCCAGAGGAGATGCGTCCTAACGTTTCAAATGAAGCTTTTCAAGAATATATGGATCAATACCCTCCGATCAGTTTAAAATACATTGAGGATTATTTTCAAAAAGATGATAAAATTGACAAAAATTACGGTCCTATCTATGATGATATGTTTGGGTGGATGCTGGGTAAACGTCGAATTGCCTTTGATAAAACAAACGGTAATATAAACGTGCTACAGGATGGTAACAAAGAGGCTGGATACTTACCTGGAACTCAAGGATTGTATGAGCTTTTATTTTACAACGATCCCCATTATAAAGAGGAAGATCTAAAACATTACAAAATTCTATTAAACAATACACAAGTTCATCTTGATTCTCTCAATCGTCTTAAAGGTTCAAGTACTGACAAATACAAAGATATAATTAAACCATTATTTAAAATACCGCGATCAGACTCAACACCGAGTAGTTCACAAAATACGTCTTCAATTCAACGATCTGGCTCCATGTCAACAAGAACTCGCCTAAAATCAATTCCAATTAATAGAGGAAAAGGACTTGGCTTAACGTACAACGAAAAACCTATGGAATATATTTATTGGGATGATCCAAATGAATTGGTTGAACGTTTGAAATTATTGATTGCTTCAAAAGAGGCAGGTAATACGTCCAACGATAACGAAATAGTTGCCATCATAAATGAACTAAAGGAAGCAAATATAATAGAATAACCAAAAATAAAGCCTATTCATTTCAATCATGCCTCTCGATAAGTTCGGACACCGCCGTCGTCATGCTAATGAACGGATTACACCGTATATGTCGAAAGTATCATATCCACACACTTCGGACGGTAATATTGATGCTGAAAATGTGAGAATCTGTAATGTTAGGGCGCCGACTACAAATAGCGATGCTGTCAATAAACTTTATGTCGATGAGCAAATGCAAGTGTATCACAATGAACTTGGAGTACTTCAAAACAAAATCAACGACATTAATTCATTTATTTCGAGAAATCCGCCAGTCGCAGCTCGAGATATGGCAACTAAAAAGTACGTCGATGATGTGATTGTTGTGACCAAAGATAATATGAGACGAGAATTCAAATCTTTTGTTCAAGGTTTTGAGAAAATATTTTTAAAACAAATACAACAACAATTCCAAGGAAAAATCAATGAGCATGAAGTATCCATAAACGAATTACGAACAAATTACTTGAAGAAAGATATCAAATAGTATTGAAAAGATATCATCAGTTGAGAACGTGTATGTGCTTACGAAGCATGTCATCCAAAATTCAGCTTGTAAACGAACTCCACAAACCGATACGTAAAAATTATCCGCGCAGACGTACAATTGTCAAAGGCATAGATGATTTATGGCAAATGGATTTGGCTGAAATGCGACCTTACGCACATCAAAATAAAAACCATAAAATGATACTAGTCGTTATCGATTGCTTCTCAAAGTTTTTGTGGACACGTCCGCTAAAGACAAAGACCGGTGAAGAGCTAACTCGTGCATTCTCAGACATTCTCGCTCACACAAGACGAACTCCCAAAAATCTTCAATCAGACCAAGGAACGGAATTTTACAACAACAAGTTTCAACAATTAATGAAAAAACATGCAATTAATCACTATAGTGTATTTAGTACGAAAAAGGCTTCTATGGCCGAACGAGTAATACGAACATTGAAATCAAAACTATATAAGCATTTCAGTTTAAATGGTACCTATAAATGGATAGACATTCTACCTGAAATTACAAAAAATTACAATAACACAAAGCACTCAACCACAAAGTATAAACCTTCCCAAGTCAATAAATCCAATGAAAAAGCTATTTTAAACAACACCTATAAACATTTAAAGATTGCAGGACCGCGAAAATTCAAAGTTGGTGATATTGTTCGCATAAGCAAGTCGAAACATGTCTTTGAAAAAGGATACACACCCAATTGGACAACTGAACTATTCAAAATCGTTAAAATCAAAATTACCAATCCCATCACGTATTTGCTTGAAGACATGTATGGTATACCAATCAGTGGAGGGTTTTACGAGGAAGAGCTGCAGAAAACGTCAAATCCAGACATTTACTTGGTGGAAAAGGTGCTTAGAAGAAAAGGCAACAAGATGTATGTTAAATGGTTGGGTTTAGACAAAAAACATAACAGTTGGATAGAAAATACAGATGTTGTTGTGTAACTACTTTCAATTTGATCGTCGCGTGTGAATACAAGGTTTTGTAGCGGGGGGACATTATTAACCTTAAAGAGATAGGTGAGTGGGTATAAATTGGAGTGAGCTGCAAGCTATATTGTTAGTTGTCAATATGAATTCTCAAGATAGTGGTTATAGTAGTAGTGCTTCAGAAAGTTATACTTATGACGCTGAACTAGATCATATTTTAGAAAAGTATGAAATTGCTTCCAAAATGGAAAAACACTACTTACTGTATACAGAGTATTCTACAGATACGAGTTTTCGAATTGGATGTGGTCTAAGTCCAGCACGAACGTTTGGTAGTGTAATCACTCTCGCAAACGCTGATACAAAAATCTCCTTCAGCACTTACGAATGGGACACGTTTATCAATATTTTAAATAATAATTCATTTATAAGTGCACCACTTCCAGCATTATACGAAGAATATAAACCAGAGACGATACGTTGTGGAGACTATTGCACTATTCGGCAACTAATATTTGATGATGTTAAATGGTTGGAAGTGACTAAACACGACATCAGTTTCCTTCTACGAATACAAGATGTTCTTCAAATCATACAACTTGATAATTGCCTCATTTCCCATCGTCTCGCTCATTTAGAATCTCTAAATTTTTGTGAATACTATAGAAATGTGATTGAAATTATCAGGAATTTCGTTCAAAATAATGGACATTTGAGTAAATTTGAACTATTGTACACCATTTGTGATTGTAGTAATAGTATAATGTCAGTGGCCCTTAGAGAATTTATATATTTCTATAAACCTAAAGTTGTGAACGATTTAGATAATGTAATAAATTGATTGATTGAAATTATTTTGTTTTATTTCCACTTCTGCTGTCACTTGAGCTGATTGAAGAAGAATTTACTGAATAAAATATTTATTATGTTTTGATAATAAAACACGTTTGAAATTGCTACATATATATATTGTTTCATATAATTTTTACAAAATTTCTTAACTACTCTGTTATATTTTATAAATAATTATGATATATCATCATTTCTGTCAATCTCATAATCGTCAATAAATCTGCTAAACCTCTCACTAGCAGATGGAGGTGAATTTAATTATCATTATCATTGTCATCATCATCATCATCGGTAATAGGATGTTGTACAAAACTCTTCCATTTAAAATAACTATATTTTCTAATAATATTGAGAGTTAAATTTTTAGGTAATGTTGAATTGCTCAAAAAGTCTTTAACTGATTTAATTCTTAGACAAATAGTTTCAATGCACATCTCCTCCGAACTCATGATAGATATTTCTAAAACAAAAACTTACTACTACTACCACTACTACTACTACTGACTACTCTTATAACCCCAGGGAAGTGTGTCAAATGACTTTGAAATTAACTGTCGTTTATCGTCGTATGGACTTAAAGCAATTTTCGTTTGTTCTATACTAAATACATTGTGAGCATATGAACGAATAGTTTGTTGAGTTATGACTTTTGTATTGAATTCATTTAAGCATGTAACATAATCTTCAAAAGTAATAATATTTTTCACTATATTATTTTTAATACCCTTAGATTTTTTTGAAATACCTAAATTATTCATTTTAATAGCTATTTGGTTTAAGGACATGCCTTTCTTTTCTAATTTTTTTCTAAAATTAAATTTTTCCTCTTCACTGACTTGCATTTTATAGGTATACATTTTGGAACGAAGACCGGCAAAATGAGTAATAATTTTACCATTTGCCTCATCTTTCATTAATCCAGGTATTTTTTTGTTTACCAACGGAATATTATAAATATTATTTTGGTTATAATCTGAAGTATCAAATTTGTGAATATTTTTCTTGATAATATCTTCGTAAACGTCTAGGTCACTTATTTCATAGATAAAACTATCTGTGTCTGTATACAATAATTTACATTTTTCTGCACCTACTGTTGCTATCATGAAATCATAGTGAAAATCATACATACAAATTTTTGAAAGATCTAAAATAACCATACCAATGTACAGTGGTTTATTAAATAATAATTCGATTTTTTTCAACTCAATTGCCATCAAGTTTTCATCAAAAATTGTTCTATTGTGAAATCGTGGACTAGCAATCAAATTTTTCGCCCCATAACGTCCCTCCCACTTAGAGCAAAGGTTAACGTGCCTATGTAATCTTATGTTTTCCATAGTTTTTCCAAACACTGCGTTATTAGCAAGTTTAAATTGATTTTTTTCAAAGTTGCTTGTAGCACTTGCCCTTAATCGACTGTTTAATTCAATGTAAGGCCTCAACCATTCTGATTGATTGAATTCCAACACTTTATGTATTTTTGTAATAATTAAACCATGTGCCAAGGCTTGTTTTAAATTTCTATAATGTAATATATATTCTTTTTTATCATACAAATCAGCTATTAACTTTGGTAGTTTTGAAGCTGGAGGAATGCGATGGTTAGCACAAAAAGGAAAATCTCTATGTAGAGTATGTAAACTTTTTGGATACTCCAAATCCACTTGTAATATGTATCCAATCGGAGAATTGTCAGGAATTGTTGTTACATCAACGTTTGAACTTGACCATTTAAATCCTCCAAATGGTAATGGTTCGCACATTGCGTAACCATACAAGTTATTTACATCCAAATAAACAATTGATTTGGTGGGTTGTGATGGATCATATCTGTCACCCATATATTTATTGTTTGCCTCCGAAAATCGACTACAGCATACTGAAATTCCACCTCTAATCGCTTTTTCTATAAACATAACCATATCAACGTCCTTTAAAATTTCCAATTTACATTTAGTATATTTTAACATAGCATCCCATGTGTATCCTGGCATTGTATAATACCATGCTGGATCTAAACCATATGTTTTCAATGCTGTTTCTCTGAAATTATCCATAACATCTGCTAGTAGCAGAATATCTGTCTTCATATACAAACTACTGTATTCTCCAAGGTGATTTATGTTGAAAGCGGTCCAAACATTTTGTGCATGAATGTAATCAGTCTCACACAATTCCGCATCATTTAATTTATTATAAAATTTTTCAATGGGTGGCAGTTTTTTCTCCTTCAATTTCTCAACATTATCCACATAATCATAGGGAAATACTCCTTTCCTAGTTAGAAGTTGAAATTTATCATGATCTAAATTTTTAAACTCATGTTTTAAATTTTGAAAATTGTCTAAGTTTAAAGTAGAAACAAGTTCATCGAGACTACAACCCATAAATCTAAAAGAATCTATAAACCTAAATTTAATTCTACTGTCATTATCATTTAGTGTGAAAGATATATACTGCTCTTTATTTAGCGGAAGAACAGATACATGTCCACGCTTAGCAATGTCTTTTATGAGAAAATGCGCATCGTAGCCTGACAGATTATGAAATAAAATTGGAACAACAAACAATTTTTTAAATGAAAGATTACAAGTTTGGTGAGCGTAACCTCTAAATAGTCCTGTAAAATGATTATGGTCTCTAACAATAATGTCTCTTTGACTAAATTTTTTCTCACAAATGTGACAACTTTGTATATTTACATTTTCTATCGTGTCTACTACAACTGGTATTATATTAACTATTTTGCTCTCAACAAATTGTGCAATCTTTTTAATTTCATTTGAAAACCAATCCATACAATCTTCCCCTTCATGATTATTGTAAAAAGAAAAAGTGTTGTTATAAGTACATTTCATATAATATCCTGCACAAAATGCTTTATGATGTTGGTATTTATTCGTTGTTTTTGATAATTTTGTTTTACACGGTTCCAAAATAGCTTCAATATCAGCGTAGATAAGAAAAGGTATTTTTTGTTTATAGACATAATTTCTAAATTCAACAACGTTATATTTTGGGAATGAAATTTTACAGTGGTTTTTATTTTCACACAACAAATAATGCTCTCTCAACTTTTCCTCATTATAAAAATAATTTAGACAACGATCACACAAGCTAATTGTAGCTCTATGCTTAGTGATTTGAGATCGAATAAGTCGTGAAAGATTTTTAATCAAACAATAATGAAATTTTATCTCAATATTTTCTTCTTGATCATCATTATCATCCTGTTCTAATTCTGTGAAATCATTCAACTTTGGAAAATACTTATTTTGAATTAATAACAAATTAACATGTTTCTCTAATTTTCGTTTGGTAAGTTTAGCAGGTACAACTTCATAATATGAACTTTGTTGTGTACAATTTAATTCTAGAGCATAGACGTTCACAGAAATATTATTTAATTCCTCAAATTTGTTAATTTGATTCAATTTCATAGGTAATTCTAAGCCTTTAGTATTTAACACAAGACTATAATGTGGATATGATGATGTAAGTCTATAATTACCCGTTGGTGGGTATAAAAAGCTAACAATACTCCAAAAAAAGCATGCGTTGTCTCTATTTTGAATGTTGATACATGCTTTTTTATTTTCAATTTGTGGTGGTATTTTGATATAGGAGGTTCCATTACCTATTTTATATTCGTTTATAGCTACCTCCAACAATAGAATTTTTTGTAGCGCCCAACCGCTCGATTCTTCCTGAAATTCTGACAGTTTATTTAAAATATAATCTGTTACATGTTCTTGAAACCAAATAGCTAAATCCGTTGTTTGATCTAAAACTGCATTAGGTGTGACAAAATACTTTTGATCAATCACTTCTTGATCATCTAACATTTTAACAAAATCTGCCCATAGTGTAGTATTAATTTTTACAATTAACTTCTTTTTAATAATTCTGGGAACCTTCATTTTAAACAGATCGAAAGCATCTGATAAAAATTCTTTTATTTCTTTATGTTTCACATTTATAATCACTGCAGTTTGAACTCTACTATTGAAACAAGATGTTATATTTTCCCAGTAAACTTTTCGATTTTGTTTTACGCCAACACGATTTTTTTCTACTTTTATTAAACATTTTAATCGTTTCAATTGACCAATTTTTGTTAATATTTTACTTTTTTGGCCAACCTTTAAGTGATATTTTTTCAATGCTATGTTACATTTTTTAATATGTTCATTGATTAATTTTATTGATTTGTTTTCAGCAGAGTTCGCTCTAATTAACTTAATTGATTCATCAATTTTAGACAATGTACTTCGGTATTTGTCCATAATTTTATATCATAATTATTTATAATAATATAACTCACCAACTAAATTTCAATAATTTCGAATGATGCCGCCGGATTCGGTTTACCAATTTCCACTGCCCCTCTATATACAAAAGCGTATTTTCCCCCTTCAAAATACTTTATAAATGGTTTGTACGTCTTTGTCACCCTCTGCGGAAGGAATATTATTTCTTTTTCCAGCTCCAACAACACAGTTTCCCCAAATTTGCTATTCACCAATTTCGCCGAAATAATTTTCTTACGTTCATCTAATATTAAGTCGTTTATTTTTGTTATGGGTTTCGGATCTTTTTCTAGAAGAGAAGAAGAATTTATCGCTTTTAAATCCATTACACTAAAAATAATAATTATATAATTAAATCACCAATCATTCTAAGTAAAATAAATGAAAATGTTATTCTTACCTGTTGATTACTGGAAGCTGCTGTTGCGTTCAAAAAATAGACACGGAGAATGAATTTCAAATTAGAATTCTGGTCTTAAATACTAAATGAATCTAATATTTTTTTCAAATTTTAAGGCGTTACCTTTAAGAGAGTATAATTACCTTGAACAAAATGCATCGGCATATATCTAAATATTGCATTTTTATAGAATAATAATTAATAAATGCACACATACTTTCCACTATCGCGTGAAACTCTCGCTTCGAGGGCCTCAGGCTGAACAGGTAGGTCATTGCAATGAATTAAATTATCTTTTGAATTTATACAGGGTAGCCATACCAAAATATGGGGATTTATTATATACTGAGTGTTGAATAACCTAGAAGGAACATTGTTACACTACTTTCCATATCCATGAAATACATTCAGTGGATACCCATTAGATATCTTACATGGACTAGATATTCAGTGGATATTTGGCTATCCACTGGATATCTAGTGGATATTGTGTGCTGTCTGGGAGTAGTTCGTTCAAAATGCACTTTTTAATTCACTGATGTATATAATTATTGTCACAACAGCAATACTAACACTTTAACAATTACGTACAAAATTTTCAAAATATTCAAGTATTCAATACTAACAGCAAATTGATATTTTAATGGGGCAACAAAATGTGTATATTTACCAAATCATAGGCGCACTCACGAGTATACGCTGTATCCATCAGGTAGTTTGTATCCAGAGGAGCTACTGTTTGTTACTACTGCTGACGATGTTCAAGTTTTGATCCAACTGTATATACAATAATAATAATAATAAATGAACTTAATTAAGTATAAAAATAATACTCAACTGGCCATTGACTGAAGTCCTTCAGCAACAGTGGTATAAGTTATTGTGTGAATTACAATGATATTCTTAAAATTTTACAGTTTCAGATTGATATCAGAGAGAAAAAAGAAAAAAACCAAAACTATAGTTTATCCCATAGAATTTGTTCTGGATGTTTGTAGTGTGTTCTTCTGTTGCAATATGGAGAGATGAGGTTCTTGTTTTTGGTTTTCTCACTAAATTTGAAGGATAACTGTGATAGTCTCTCTTCGATGGGTTGCACTCCAGTAACTTCATATAGCAGTTGGTTGGGTGGATTGTGGATAGGATTATTCGGATGTTTAATTTTCGTGATAATGTGCAAGGCAGTTCTTTCGGCCACCTGGAGATTCTTCAGGGCAGGATTTCTTAGGTTCTGGAATATTATATGTCCATATTCAATTAGTGGTCTATATATCATTTTGTAGATTCTAGTTTTTGTGTTTAAGTTTATTCCATGTTCGTTTTTAGATATAGATTTGTGTTTTGTCCTTAATATGGTTTACTTTTTTATATTTCGTGTGTGTGAGTTGAAGTTTAGCTTATTGTCCATAGTGATTCCTAGATATTTTGTACATATTTCTGGACTGAGTTCATGGTCATATAACCTTACTGACGGTGATGTAGGTGGAAAAATATAAGCATATGCGATTTCCCTGGATTAGGTTTCAGTCGCCATTTATTGTTTTGTCTGCTAGCTGTTGTAATCTTTCAAGGGTTGTATTTATACTCCTGCAGTGAGAAACCAAAGCAGTATCATCTGCATATTGTAGTATATAGTTATCCGAATTAAAGTATTCTGGGTTTGCATGGTATATATCTGAACAGTATATGTTGTATAGTAAGAGTGATAATGGAGATCCCTGAGGTACACCTTGCTGTGGGGTAAATTTGGGAGAAGTTTTGTCCTGCACTTTAACTCTCAGTTTTCTATCATTCAGTAAGTTAGCTATCAAATGGATCAGGTATTTGGAACAACCAAGGTAGTCCAACTTGTATATAAGACCTTTCGTCCAAACACTATCGAAAGCTTTGTTAATGTCTAAGAAAATTGTTGCTATTTTGTTTCCGTTAAGCTTAGATGCTTCTATGTTGTTGGTATCACTAGAGGGTGGGTCGTAGAACAATGACTTTTGAATCCAAACTGATACCCTGGGATACGATTTCCCATTGATTTCCATATTCTGTTTTTTATGATTTTCCAAGGTTTTTTCCTAGCACAGGTAGCAGCGTAATTGGTCTATAACTGGTAGGTGTAGAGTGATCCATGTTTGGTTTCGGATTAGTAACAATTGTACCAGTTTTCCATTCTCTAGGTGTCTAGCTGTTTTTCAGACAAAACTGATACATTTGGATGATATATTCGTGGATCTTATGGTGTAGCTGTTTAACCAACGATTTTTGAATGAAATCATGCCCTGGGGCAGTATTTTTACCTTGGTTTATTATACCGTAGTATTCTTCTTCGATTTCATATTTCTCAGGGTTCACGTTGACTTGCTGTGGGTCTATATAGTGTATGTTGTACCATTCCGAGATATTTTCATAGTGGTAATCATCGAAATTGTCTTCTTCGCTTTCTTCATGTTTTTTCGAAATGTTGAGCAAATATGGTACTTTTCTCTTCCGGCGAGTCAACTGTTTGACCATTTTTTATCAGTGGGTGGCTCTCTTGTGAGTTGTTTTTATATTTCAAAAGTTTTTATATCCTGCCAATACGATTTGCACTGTTTATCATTGATCTCCTCACATACAGTCAACCATTTATGTTCTCTGTACTGCTGAATCATCATCTGTATGTTTTTATTATATTTATTTAGTTCTCTTTTTAAAGCCGGGTTGCCAATATTCCTATATTCCCTATACATTTTTCGTTTGCTTTTAATCAGTTGTATGATGTATGGTGGTAGTTCCTGGGTAAAGTACCGCATTTCTTTTTTGGGGGTATTTTCCAATACAACTTTTGTTAGTTTAAAGTTGAAATTGCTGAGCATTCTTCTGTTCATGTCCTGCTCGTTGTTGTCAATGTACCTCAACATGGCTGTGTTCACTTTCTCTGTTTGTTTTCCTGTAATTGTATTTCTCAATTTTGATATTTTTAATTGGGGTGTTAGGGTTAATAATGATTCTGAAACAGGTCTGGTTTATTTACACTTGATATTTCTTGCTAGATTGGAGGTATGAAAGATCGTATCCAGTGCTGAGTCTGCATTATGATTCATAAGAAAAGTAGGCGGAATATCGTATTTAACAAAGTTGGTATTATTTAGAAAGTCGTTCACTTGTTTTTTCTTCGGCTTTGTATTGGCATTGAAGTTTCCTATTACAATTGTATATTTGTTGAGGCTGCTCAACGTAAATATATTTTCCTCTATTCTGGAGTATGGGTGAATGTAAACAAGAAATATATGTAAATAATCATCAAGAAATGGCATTAAAAAATGTATACATTCATTTAGAGGGTTGTTGATAGATGGAGCATTACCTTTTCTCATTCTCAGTTTTGGATCTGTTGGGACTAGATTACTTCCCCTGGCGTGGTTGTGGATTAAGTGGCCGTTTTTCTGAATAATATTCCAGTTTTTGTAAACTATTTTCTTTGGATCTTTCGTTTTGGATCCTATGAATAATGCCATATTTATATCATTGCATTCAATATATTTTTGTATAAGCTCTTTCTTCCCGGAATGTTCGTAATGGGCATTATTGGTGGGCTCAGTAGGCGAGTGATGTGAAGTGTCAGTTTCTTCCATGTCAAACATGAGGATGTACATTTTATTTCCTGAAAACACTGCAACCCTATCCGCTCTGAAGTTGTTGACAATTTTTTTACGAAGTTTTCCCAATAGTTCGTCTCTGTTAGTCACTACTGGGTTGTTCAGTTCATTAACATAGGTATTCATGATGATATCACGTATTGTTATTGGTTGATATATTCTTGATTTTTTTATTTCTGTTGAGACCTCATGTCATTACTTGTTGATTGTTTTTATAGAAACATTAGGTACGCCTTGTATTGGTTGTCTTGGTCTATTGGGGCACTTATATGACCAGGCTTGGTGGTCTTCTGCTCCGCAACTATGGCACTTAGGAGTCAATGTGGATGTACATTTGCTGGTTGGGTGGGTTCCATTACATTTTAGGCGTTGTTGGCATGTTTCTGTTGGATGATTGAAGGATAAGCATTTACTGCATGGTTTTGGAGCTGGTGCAGGTGGTTTACTGGGATAAACTGGATAGTGGCGATACTTGAAAAATAGTCCTTGGGATAGCAACATCTGAGAATTTTTTTCTGACCCAGTTATTATTCTTAAAAGTTTAGTAGGTTTTCCTGTAGCTCTTGATACGATTTTTCTGCAGAATCTGTGATCCATGTTGTTTTTGGTTAGAAATTCGCTGATTGATTTTTCTTCTATTTCGAATTCTACTGATGCAATGACTACAGAGTAGCTGGAGGATTGCTCTGAGGTAGCAGGTACAGTTGAATTTGTCACCCATTCTTTGAATTGTATTATTTTTCCGACCTCAACCATTTTGTTCAAAGTTGATATAATAGATTCTTTTGTGGTGTCAGTTTTCAAAAGCAAACCTTGCTTTGTGCTGATTATTGTATCATTTGCATTGTGGTATATTCTCGCCCAGAAATCAGTGAAATTGATTCACGTGTAGGATTCCTCATTTGTGTTGTAGAATATGTGTTTTTTTTTTTTTTTTTTTTTTTTTTTTTTTTTTTTTTTTTTTCATGGCGTTTGGAGGTATCCATGCAGCCAAATACGTTGTGTTAGGTTATATATACAGTATATATGGTGATGTATTTGAAGT
Source organism: Galeruca laticollis (assembly GCA_963921935.1). Lineage (NCBI taxonomy): Eukaryota > Metazoa > Arthropoda > Insecta > Coleoptera > Chrysomelidae > Galeruca > Galeruca laticollis. The sequence goes on from OY998176.1 coordinate 240,107,940, forward strand.
TTATATTTGAATCCAATTTCAATTAAGTGCCAATCAGAATCGATACTGAATTTGTTATTGATTTTCGTGTTGTGGATATGTATCTTATTACTTAAGCGAGCCCTAATTCAACCTATCAAACTATCGTCGTCTGCGATTCAAGTTAATACCGCTTTTCGATCAAAGGATTGGCACAGGGTTACAAGTTTTCTCGCCCAGGGGTCGTTCAGGGCTTTATCTGAACACATACAAAGGTAGACCACGGATGGAAGGTATAAACATTTGGGTTAGGGTAACAAAGGTCACAAGCTCTATATAACTTAACTATATCGATATGTTAGTCATCCTTAGAAATTTTACTAGACAGTCTAATATTTTGATGTTATTCAGCGCCAGTAAGTGTAACATGTTGATGGGAGGGAATATTTTTTCATGTATTATGTTATTATAAAGTTCTTTCGTGGCATTACGATATTCCGAGCATTCAAAAAATATATGATCCAGGTCTCCTATGACATTGCAGGCTGTGCATAAGTTTGATTCGATTACGCCTATTTTGCTCAAGTGCTCTGGGTAAGACGCGTGTCCAAATTTCATTCGAATTATACTGCTAATTTCCCTACGTGAATAATTGATTCCTTTATACCACTGTTGTTTTGGTATTTCCCTATGCAGTAGTGTGTATCTAGTAGGCTTTGTTTTTACATAGTGGTCCCATTTCTCTTTCCATGCTGCTTGAAATTTTCTTTTGTATTTATTTAAGCAATCTTGTAGTGCCACTTCGTTCGGTTGACATTCATCTTTTTCAGCACTTGTTTTGGCTAACTGATCAGCTTTTTCGTTGCCGTAAATTCCATAATGTGCTTTTACCCATATTATTTGAACGTCACTCTCTTTAGTAAGTTGGTCTAGTAGGGATTGAATTTTCTTAATGTGTGGGTGAGTGATGGTATCTACTGCATTATTATTCAAACATTGGATAACAGACAGCGAATCCGTTAGGATAGATACATTTTTCTTTTTTTGGTGGATTGTGTGTTCTAGCGCCTTCATTATGCCTGCAGCTTCTGCTGAAAATATAGAATAATCGTTGCTTAGCTTAAAGGTTTTTCCTTCTTTCGTTTCTTGCACATAGAACGCTGTGCCTGTACCTTTTGTTGTCTTTGATGCATCTGTATATATTGTTATTGTACTGTTGATGTCTTTTTTTGTAAGTCTGATAATTTTTTCTTTGTTTAATTCTGGTATTTCTGAGTACGCAGGAATTATTATTTTTGCAGAGTGTTCTATGTTCTCAAAGTAATTGCAGCTTTCATCCGTTAAAATTTCTTCTTTATTGGTGTTACGAAATGCGGTGCATATCGGTGGCGAGTTCTTTTTTTCCCAATATTTATTCGTCAGGTCCAATGTATTTAACTCACATATTTTGGCCATCAGTGTAGAATTTTTTGCTTTATTCTTAAGTACCATTTTTTCAGCGAGAAATGTTCTTCTCAATTCCAATGGTGGTTCGAGTGCTTCCACCCTTAGCGGTTCCACAGGTGTTGTTGACATCGCTCCTAAGCATATTCTTAACGCTTTATTCTGTATTACTTCTAGCTGTTTCAGTGATTGTTTTGATGCAGATCCGTATAGGACGGAACCATAGTCTAAAATGGACCTTATATATGCTTTATAGAATAACAGGCATATTTCAGTACTTGCGCCCCACCATGTTTTGGTGATCATTTTGAGGAAATTAATGGCTTTATTACATTTTATTTGATTGCCTCGATATATGGTTTCCAATTTAATTTATTATCTAATGTTACTCCTAAGTACTGAATTTCTTTTTTATATGGTATCATGTGGTCCCCCAACTGGATGTTCTGAGTTTCTGGGATACGGTGCCTTGAAAATATGGTGACATTTGATTTAGACGTTGATAGATCGAACCCTACATCTTCAATAGCTTTTATGATGTTTGAGGTGGCCTTGTTTAGAGTATTTATACAATTTTCATATTTTTTGTCCTTGACATATATTACAAAGTCATCAGCATATTGTATAAGTGTGTAATTCCTGCATGCTTGATGCATTTTGATGGTATATATGTTGAATAACAGTGGTGCTAAAACGGAGCCCTGTGTCTTTTTGTCTTATAAATATTTTTCTGTCTGTCATAATATCGCACAGAATATTTCGTATTTTGGTAGGCATACCGATTTGTTTCAGCATTCCGTTCAGTATTGGAATTTCTACAGAGTGTATGCGCCTTTTACATCCAGGAATGTAGCTGCAGTATACCCATTTTCTCCAAAATTAATTTGTATATCAGTGACAAGTTGGCTCACCGCATCCATTGTGCCATATCCTTTCCTGAATCCGTACTGATGAATTGGTAATATTTTGTGTTCTTCTAACCACCATTCTATTCTGTTTTTTTAATATCCTTTCGAATGTTTTCAATAGGCATGCTAATAATGATATGACTCTGTAGGAGTCAGGGTCATTTGGATCTTTTTGATGTTTTAATATTGGAACTGCAATTAGGTTTTTCCAATCTTGTATTGTGCATTTGCCCATTTTTAGTATGTTGTTATATATTTCCAATAAAAAAGATTTGGCATTATTTGGTAGGTTGCATAACATCGGATATCTGATATTGTCTAAGCCTGGTGCGGTGTTTTTTCTTTGTTTTATTGTGTTTTCTAGGTCTTGGATATTTATCAGATTTTCGAATATTTGTGGTATTGTTTCCTCATGTTCCTGTTCATTTTCTAAATTATTTTGGTAGAAGGTAGATGGCGGTGCTATTCTCTCTAGTAGCTTTTCTTTCCAATCCTCACTGGAGAAATGAATGTTCTCTTTCTGTATGAAAGTTCTTTTCATTTTCTTGGCCTGTTTCCAAATGTCTGACATTGATGTGTTTTTATTCAGATTGGTGCAGTATGCTCTCCATGAGGATCTTGCCTTTTCTTTCAAAAATTTTTTTGTGCTTGCTGCTATTTTTTGCACTGTAATGAAGTTTTCCAACGTGCTGTTAATTTTGTAGGCAATTACCGCATTTTTTCTATCTGTTACAGCTATGTCACATTCTCTGTCCCACCAAGGTGGTAGTGTTCTTGACTTTATCTTGAATGGTTTGTTTGTTGGTATGGATACTTGGGCAGCTGTGTTTGTTCCTTGTATTAGATATTCATATTTTGCATTAATATCATTAAAAATAGGTGGTGTTTGTGAGAAATACAGTTCCGCTTCGTTTTTGAATATTGACCAGTCTGCTCTATTTATATTCCATTTATTGGAAGGACATATTAATTCCTTTGTTTGTAGACACTTTTTTTCAGGCACATTGATGTTAATAAGTATTGGAAAGTGATCTGAACCCAGTGTGTCCTTTATTACGTTCCAATCTATGTTGTTTATGAGATTGGGTGTACTAAGTGTCAGGTCCACTGCGGAATTTTCCCCGTTGCGGTTTAATCTAGTAGGTGTTCCATCGTTTGCCAATATTAAGTCATGATTTTCTAAGACGTCTAGAAGTTGTATACCCCTCTGATCATTTTTGTACGAACCCCATGTTCTGTTGTGTGCGTTAAAATCTCCACATATTATGCCGTTCTCTTTAGATATGATATTAAATATGCTTTTCCAGTCGCTGTTATTGATGCTAATTTTTGGGGGGCAATACACAGATAATATTTTAAACTGTAAATATTTATTAAAATTAATTTCGGCAGCACATATGTTGATGTCAGTATTTACTTTAATGTTAATATCTACTTTTTTAAAATTTATTTTTACCTTTATTAGTATTGCTGTACCTCCATATCCGTCATCCATATCCGTCATCCATATCAGTTCTAATTAGATTATAACCTGGAAAATTGATGATGTTGTTTTTTTTAAACCACGTTTCAGATACAACGCAAATATCAATATCGTGTTCTGACAGACACTTCATCAAACTATATTTATTTGCAATCGCCGAGCGCGCGTTCCATTTTATTAAGCATTGTTATTTTTTGGCAGATTATGATTCATTTTATATAACCTATCTGTTACAAATTGAATGTCAACTTTTTGTAATTCTTCAAATGAGCTAATGTCTTCCAAGATGTTTTTGAAAACTTGGAAGAACGTTTGAATAAATGTTGTATCATTTTCTTCATTTGACTGCATGGATTCTATCTCCATATTTTCCTTCGTACTATTATTTTTAAATTGGAATACTGGTTTACTAGGACCAAACGATCTGGGAAACATGGGTGCTTGTGTGATTTCATTGTTGGGTGATTGTATCCTACGTTTTTTGGTTTGTGTGATTGTGTGTTTACTGTGTGATGTTGAGGGTTCTGATGGTGTATTTTTTTTAAATGTATTACTTTCCCTATTTGTTTTGTATTGGTGGGTTGTTGTCTTAGGAAGTAATGGAAAGCTTTCCGACGTATTATCAAGTACATTGAACCTATTATTGCTAATTTTACTAATATATGAATTATCAGACCAGTTTTTTGCTTCTATATAGGTTACATTATTATCTGACATGAATTGTTTTATTTGCTTCTGTTTTTCAAATACGGGGCATTTTTTATGTATCGTTTTATGATCGTTTGATTTAAAATAAAAACAAAATGTGTCTTCAGGATCTTTGCATGAATGATTTTCTTCCTTTTTTTTGCTACAATTTATGCATAGTGTGTTAGTGCTTTTACACTGCTTGGCCACATGGCCATACCTCAAGCAGTTGTAACACTACTACCTTTTGAATGTATTTTTCTACAGGACGTACAACGCTATTAATTATAACAAATGGGGGTAACACGTTACCCTCGAATGACACTAAAACTGTTTGCCTTGGTATATATACTGCTTCCCCATCAATATCAATTTTCCGTTTAAATCTACGAATACTGGTGACTGCGTTTGGAGACTCAATATTTTCCAACAAATACTCGTCACTGAATGTGGTATCTACTTCTTTGATTACCCCTTTCCTTTCTATTAAATTATTGGGTATGAATGCTTTTAATTGTTCGTCTTTCAAGTTTTCGTTTTCTATTAACATATTAGCGTCTTTAGTAGTTTTAACCTCTACTCTTACTCTATTTCTACCTACCTTTTGTATTTTGGTAATGTTTTGAACTTTTAGTTTTTTATGTAATAAGTGTCCAACTGACATGGGATGTAAATTTCCTAAATTTTCATTATTAATTTTTTCGATAAATACATAAATTTTATCAATTGAATATAAATTAGGTTTATCAAGTTTGAACTTTTTTGCTACTTGTACTGAAATACCTGTCGCTGTCTGACCAGACAAGCGTGTTTCTTTATCCTTTCCTAAGTTTTTGCTTTCCTGAAATGCTGTTTGGTATGTTGAATTGTAACGCACATTCCTTGAATTATCATTATTATTGCACAAATCTGAAGTTCCCCCTTTGTCAGGGGGATCTGCACTAGACATTTTTCACTGAACTATAAATTTGATTAACTGATTTACTAGGTGGATTGACCGGTTCAATAGAATTGGAATTCTTAACAAAAACGATTTGTTGATAAGAGAGCTGTTTTAAACACGTCTATACTAATTGACTGTTAAAATCGCACTGTAGAATATGTGTTGGTATTTTTTTTGTTGAATGTCCCTCATTATTGGCGAGTAGTGTATATTGGGATTCCTTGTTGGCTGGTTAGTTTTTTGTTGAGATTGTTTTTGTATTGGGTTTGTTATGGCATCTTTTGTGCTAGTATTTGTTGTGTTGGATTTTCCTCGATCGATATCGTTAATTTCTTCTTGAGTCAACTCTTGGGTTTGTTTTCCTTTATGCTTGTTTTTTCTTTTTCCTTGAACTTCCGTCCAGTTTTCTGCTGGAATCGAAGTATCCATTTCATCATTAGAGCCATCGCTTTCCGACGACATGTTAATCTTTATTCACACAACTATCCGCAATAAAGACAAGTTTTTATGTCACTTAATATATTTTTATTGTAAGTAGTTTTTGTTTAGACTAGAGATAACACCGATTTTGCTAATTAGCTTTTAATTACGGTACGTCCGCTCTCTATGAAGGTCCGAAACAAACTGGGTGTATATACAAGTTCGTAGTGTTGATACTTCGCAAGGATGTGCTGAAAGCTATTTAGGATTAGTTTGGTAGGATGTACATGCTTATTAAATTTAGTAAACTGTGTATTACAACGCACGGGGTGGAGAGTCCAGGAGGGTAAGGCCCCACTTAAACAGACGATGCTATATTTTTGGTATATTCTAATAATTCTTTCATAGAATGGCAGTTATTCGGGGGTGAGTGTGGAAGAGACAACTCGCATATCGTCGCATTGAAATGACAAGGTTCTATCTGACATTTTTGGCAAAATTGAGATTTTGGGATGATAGGGTTCCATGTACAGTTCTGTTACGACTCGTTGAACCCCATCTGTTGAGTAATATTATAACTAATCCAAGCCTCCTAGTTCTATCTGAGTCATATTCTGTGACAAATTTGGAAGACAAAGTTCTATGTGCGAAATTTAGCGTGCTGTTTAAAGTAACACAGTTGTATCTGCATAAGTGAAGTGGTCCATGTTTTGAAGTCTACCTCTTGGTATCATTTGACCTGCCAATTAATTTAAAATGGAGAGCGGCATTGTCGGCACTAATATAACCGATAGTGATGCAAGTTTTTCTCAGTAATTTCTAAAATAGAATTCTTTACAAATTAGGTATATATTTCTTTCATATTTTAGGTTAACTGTATTGGAACGATAATTTGACTAAAAAAAGACTATACCATAAGAAACGATTTATTAGTTATAACCACTACTGATTACGGTATATTAGAAAAAACTAATGAAATTAATGAAAGGTACGTTGATCTTGGAACAACAGCGGCTGAAGGAACCGAAAATATTTTTGAAGAATTAGAATTTCATATAGAAGGATGAAACTGAATCTATAAGTATTTCTGGTGTAAATAATATAGCAGGAGATAATGATTCAGAAGCAGAGCGCCAATCGAGAACTGCTGATGAAGCAAACAGTAGTGATAAACTATCAACTCGGAAACGCAAACGGGACCCAGCAATATGGAAATCCAACGTAAGGAAAAAGTTACACCAAAGTGGCAAAGAATACACGAACAATAAAGTGTTAGGGGCGAAATTTAGGCGATGAGAGCAGTTATTGTGCACTAGTGTTCCTCGCCTCTAACTGTCCCAGTAGCTGAGTCGGGCGTAGGTTCCACAATAAAAATTGATTTCGATTTTACTGAAATGTATAGGGTTAAATTTTCCAGAGCGCCACGGATTTCTAGCCAGTCAAAATCCGAAACCACCCAGATGGGATGGGACAACCCACTGCACTAATATTACTTAATAATAAAGATTGGGTATAAGGTTATGTAAACCTCATTAAAAAAAATAAGAAAAGGTTCTTGCTCACCTCTGATTACCGGGGTACCTGGTATTATTAACTTGGATCAGAACAAAGAAATATACATTAACCTTACTACACAAAATATATTGGAATGGTTATAATGTATCGGCACAAATGGAGCACACAACAATATTCTGTGCTTGTAAATAAGTACCCCACCAAATGAGTGGGTAAACTATGATTGAGGAGGATGTATCAGCTCAATAAATAAATATCACACCTGAATTGAGAGTATCTGTGACGTCACTATGCCTTAAGGGCGGTATCAACTTAAGATCTAAGACTTAGCTGTGATTATTGTATGGTAGTGGTCTCTCAGCTTCTCAATATGTTTACCCAAGAATCCAGCGCCTTGGTGACTGTGTGGACTCTAGGAGGTGTACAACACACGAAGATAAGCACGTAGTTACGAAGGAAGTAGAAGGTAGACTGTGTGAGGACAAATACTATGGACAGCGGAGATAATACACGTTGACAGTGATGGGTGGATGTTGAAGATGAAGCTGGCACCAAGCTGGGAGTTGAAATTCGAATGCAGTGGCTTCAAACTCGATATCCGGATATGAATCTTCAACCTTATGTGAAGGTTGTACGTTGACTCGATGGTAGAACGTCCATTGAATACGACCATATGGTCGAATAAACCCTAAAATAAACATTACCAGTCTAACTTCCGATTCCAATTGAGTACGGGGGCTCTTATTAGCCATAATACTAAACTCAATGTGAGAGGGTTTCTTGGACGGCCCTGTTGGTCTATTTGCCGTCTGACAATTAGCTCCTCTTCCGTGATTAAATCAATTAACGAATAGACTTCCTAAAATACACAACGAAAAGTCTTAGAGCCATGCTCGAGAAGTTCTACGAAAAACTTACCTTGACCCCCAAAATCTCGTAAATTGGAAAGATTTTTTATATTTATGATATTTATGATAAAAAAACAGACTTTAGAACAAGTATTCCCTTCAGATAAAAATAATAAACAATTTAAAAGCTTAACATACTTTGGAACACCATCCTTAAAAATTAAATCATTTTTAGAAACTTTAGACATGAATATTTCCTTTAAAACTGATCACAATTTATCCAAATTCATTAAAAATAATAAATCTAAATCTTCAAAATTAAACAAATCAGAGGTTATTAATTAAAATGTGGTAATGACAATTGTGATAAAATTTATATCGGTTGAACTTTTAGAAATTTTAAAACTAGAATTTCGGAACACAAACGTAGCTATGACAACAAAAAATTAGATTCTAACTATTCAAATCATTTATTAGAAAACCAACACATTTTCGACCCAAATTTTTAAATTCTCCATGTAGTCGGTAAATCCTTTAGTTTAAATTTATTAGAGGCCCTTGAGATTAACAAAAATAAATATTCAGGTAATCTTCTTAACGACCAAATAGATATTAATCACTCTCATTTATTAAACCTTTTTACCTAGAAGATAGCTTAGGAATGTTTGTAGTGAATGAATTTCCAGGTAATTTCTTTCAATGCCATTGTTAACCTTAGTAAATAGATTTCTGTATTTAGCACTGTATATATCAAGACATTTTTATATTTTACCTTCATTCGTTTTGACAAAGCTACTGTGTTAGTGAAACGCGTCAACAAATTTAAATTGAACATCAGTTCAAATAAATGAAGATTTAAACTATATTGTAAAAAATTAACTGTCTCGACCCTTACTTCGTGGAATCTGCTCATATTAGTGTTTTAAATGAAACTCACGGTTTCTAGTTAATCCACAATATAATAATTTTTATTATATTGTGGAATTAACTAGAAACCGTGAGTTTCATTTAAAACACTAAATTATTGTTTTATTTCATCGTTAAATATAATGGTTATAGCAAGACCAGGAAAATTTTAAAGTCGCCAATCACGCCACCTCTGGTCGAACCAACACAACTACAATAAGGGTATGCCATTAGTCAAATAACGTAGACAATTAGGTGTTGTGGAAAAACCAGAGATAGTTGAGATGAATTCAAGGACACAATAACTAAACTGGTTTGCACAATAAACAAGAGTAATGTTTGGTTCATTCATATGTATCGAAGTGTAGCTCTTTCCCACACGTGGTGTAATTTACACTCAATACCTTACACTCGATACTTAATATTGACTCATTCCTAATTGCACTGAACTACACTCTACCCAAAGTGTGGTGGAAATTACGTTACACCACGCTACACCTTCAAGCAATTGTAATGACCAATGGCAATGATCTGTTGATTCTAATCATAGAACAATCGGTGTAAACGGGAGTGCAAAGTAAAGGACCAATTGCCATGGCCTGTTAGTTCTAATCATAGAACAATCAGATTCAGCAGAAGTGCAGTAAACAGGAGTGCGTTCGGTTATGACGAATGGTGAAGAGTTTGTCTCTATCGAATTATAACATATCGATCAAGAAAGACATTCTTCTCTTAAACAAAAGGAAGGGTTTCATTGTGCAAAATGAACCCGTAACAAGAGGCAAAGTAGTAATAGCAAGGAATGTTATCAACAGGAAGGACTGCTTACAAAATTGTGAGTTTTAATGCCAAAAATACATTACCGCTGAAAAGAGAAAAAGTTTTTTCAACGCACATTGGAAAATTACACAAAACGAAAAATATATGTTTGTAAATCAGTCAACCACAAAAGTGATAAAACCTCGTAGAACTAATGACTAGTCTCGTCGTCAGCTTACATGCCGTTACTACTTTCATGTAAATTCGGAATGCATAAGGGTTTGTAAATACTTCTTCTTGGGTACCTTGAACATATCACAAAAACCTACTCATAATGAAACTAATAATTCACCCAAAAAATATATGAGGGGCAAAAACTCCATGAGAACCTTGTCTCATGAAAGGAAGAATAAAGTCATTGAGCATATTCAACGCTTTTGTGTAATAGAATCACATTCTGCAGACAGAAAACATATAGAAAAAATTCTTGGACTCGTTTTTGAGCGGAAGAAAAATGTATGACTTGTATGTCAAGTGGTGTTGTGAAAGTGGTATCAATCCTGTTCTGTCTGCGTATCACAACATACTTATGACTTAATTGAACAAGAATTCCATGTGCCCAAATCGGATCGATGTATTAAATGTGAATAATTCAAATTCAAAAGACAAGAACAAAATCTCTCAGAGAATGAGATCATGGAATTTTACAGACACGATCAAATGTAAAGAGTTATGAGAGAAAAGAAAAGCTGCCAGTTTTAAGTTTTGATCTTCAAAATGTTATTACTTGCTTTTTCTACTCTAAGAAACTAAATATTTACAATTTTACAAGATACTTTTTGTTGACCAAAACTGTATATTGTGGTATATGGACTATGGCACAATAAGGTTGCATTGGAAACTGCATAGCTTGTGCATTTAGAAAAATTCTTGACAGTGTCTTGGATGGTCATGACATTACACATCTTATTACATGGAGTGACTCATGCGTCCCACAGAATGGGAATGGGTTTTTTCTTATGCAGTCATAGATTGTTTAAAATTTTTCCAGAACTAGAGACTTTGACAATGAAATACTCTATTCCTGGACATGGGGCAGTTTAGCAAGTAGATAAAGTACATAGTAATATAGAAAAGCACATCAAAATGATTGAATTTTATTCTCCTGTGTCCTTTAGTAGGCAACTTAGAAAATCATATATTATACTAATGAAAGATGAGGATTTTATGGATTTGGAGAGTTACGCCTCAAAGTATGCCTACAAAAAAATTCCATTTTCTAAAGTAACTTTACCCAAAGTATATCTGAAGTAGAATATAAAATAGATCATTCAGAAGAAAAGTTTACCAAAATTTCACTGAGAAATGATTTACCAATACAGATTACAGCAGGTAGAAGTAGAGTAAGAACTCGAGGAGGTAGAATAAATACCAGAGTAGGAATACATTCTGATAATACTTCAGGTGCATCTATATTTATGGGTCTCAAACCCAAAAACCCACCTAGAAAAAACGATTTTGTTCTACCAAAAGATTAGCGCTATTGAGAACATGATGAAGTATATGCTTGAACAAGATCAACTTTATTTCAAGTTGCTTTTTAATTCTTTTAAGAAATAGGTACTTAAGTAAAACTTTGGATGCCTACAGTTGACATAAATATCCATTTTTGTTGTTTTTTGAATTTCAATTTTTTTCATTACCTTCATTATAACACTCCTAAGACAACAAAAAAGTGTTATGTATATAATGTAATAAGGGTTTATCTGCCTCATAGAACTCTGTCTCGTATACTTAATTTAAATCAATTGGGAAACAAAGTTCTAACTGCATTTCTGACTTGTTTATAAACGATAATGGCAGAAATGAATATAATTAAAAGTGAATAAAAAAGAAACTAGTAAATATTTTTGAATTTATAAAACAACGTTAGCGTCACATACAAACAACTACAAAAAAATAGATTGCTTTAAAAGTTTGGAGCGTCGTTTCTCAAAATGGTACTGGAGCCACGTACAACTTTGTCATTCTAATGCAATGATATAATGGCTATTATTCTCTCAGATGATTGTAAACTTCATATTTGTAATAATAGCTACCATTATATGAACCTTGAATAATATACTATTTATGTATATGGGGTAATGATTAATGTTTCAATTTATACTTCATTTTAGTGCAGATGAACTGTTAATTACTGAATTGGTTTTTAACGGTGTCTTTGGTACTTTAACCCCTGCCCAAAGTTGTTCACTGCTCAGTTGTTTTGTTTGTGACGAGAAAAGCCAAAAATCATCATCATTGTCCGAAGAATTATCTGGACCTCTAAGAATAATGCAAGTAAGTTAAATAATTTTCAATTATTCATTTCGCAAATAATGATATGAACGCTCTTTCATTGTCATGTTCCTGTAAGTCTAAAGAAAATATGAGTTTGTTGAAAATAAAGCACCCGAGCTGTTTCGTAAATAAGTTTTATTAATAGTAATCTTAAAAAATGATGTTACACACGTTTTCAAAATTGAATTGTCAAGTTGAAGTTTATTATATATCTGTCAGTTTACATTTATTTTTTTAATGTCACTTGATATTTTTGACAAAGTCTGACTTTGGATAATGACATTACAAAAAGATATATAATTATTATTATAGTTTCAAATCTGTCGCATGTTTCTCTTCTAATTCACAGGCTTCTATCGCTGATCTCAACGTCGAGGTCTTCCTCTTTTATATTTCCCTGAGGCATCCAGCTGCATAATGTTTTAGGCCATTGATTATTTGGCATCCTCTACAGTATGTCCCCGGATTGAGTTTACAAGAGGAAAACAAAATTATTTTGATTTTACAAAAAATACTAAAGGAATAAAATGTTTTGCTTGATATCAAATGATCAAATCTGTACTTAGAATTACGAATCTGTCAAACTATGTAGATTTACAAATTTTTAGACATTCACAACATAAAAAAAGAACCAGATTAGAAACTATAATTTTTTTAAAACTATGCTATTAATTCATTACCCCTTTCAGCACACAATTCGACTCTAAGCCGCAGTTTCTTGTAACTGTTGCGAATCTATTCAAGTGTCAAGGACGTTACAGCATCTCCTATACGATTTTTACTTCACCTTATGTATAATGTTGAAAAATAATGACATGTGTGTGTGTGTGTTGACAAGACAGCACATTTTCAAAACGATCTATATAAAAGTTATTGAAAAAGTGGTATAAAGTTGCTGAAAAATTTTGAAAATTGGACAGTGTACCTATTACACAATAAGTTATTAAATTTTTATATAAAGCTACATAATTTTTGAAAAGACAACTTTGAATCAAATTGAATGAAAAAACCATTTTAGTCCGGGTGATGATCAGAAATTTACATTCATAATGTCTTTATCAGAAGAAGCCATTCAACAGTTAACCAGTATAATTGAACGGCAGAATCAAAAACAATCTGAAATAATAACAGACAAATTAAATGAAGAAATTCAAAATATAAATAAACTAATAGTTTCTGAACAAATCAGAACTACTAAAGTAGAAGAGGAAGTAAAAGAACTGAAAAACAAAATCAAATATCTGGGAAAGAAAATTTGTTCAAATAACATTATTATTTTTAACAGCTATTACTAAGAAGGTGATCTAATAGACTTTAGAGTAAATTTGTTGAATTCGAAACTTCGATTGAGCCTCAAAAACACTGAAATGAACGATTTCTATACAATTGGAAAATCACAGCCAAATAAACCAATAGTTGTAAAGTTTCTGAGAGCATTGACCAAAAAAGATATTTTGAAAAACTGCAAGAAACTGAAACGAACAGGCATTGTAATTGCGGAAGACTTATCCCAGGAAGAAAGAAAAGAGAATAAATCACATGTACAACACTTAAAACAAGCTAAAAACGAAAATAAAAAAGCACATATATACAAAAGAGCTTTATGTTTGTGGAAGGAGAAGCATTCTCTTATAAGGATTTAGAAACAAACTCTACTAAATATAAGAATTGTGCAGGCGCAGTATCTTCAAACAGCAGTTTTCTAAAAGCCCGAGAGTAAGACAAAACAAAAATTCTTTCAAAGGTGCAGAAAAGAAGAACGCCAGATAACGAAGAGAAAGAAGAACAATTACCAGCAAGCAAGAAAACGCCGATAGTACCAAAATTCGCTCAAAGATAATCACCAAGGCTAAATAGTACATAAAAATTTTATGAAAATAAAAGTTCATTTATATTCATTACAATATTTACAACTAAATTTGATTTCAATTTTATGAGCTAACCACACGTACTAATTCCTAATATCTGAAAGGATTAAATTTAAATTAACTAAAACCTGTCTTTAATAATACAAAATTTGGTCAAGTTTTTTATTACCACTTCTATGGTACTTGTTTTAAAAGACAATCAATTTTATCATCAGGTTTTTGATTTTTATCATTGGAAATGGGCATTTGGCTGAAATATTTTTAAAAGTCGACGTTTTTAATATTTGTGTGTGTAAATTAATTTTAAACTTCAAATTTGTTAATGAATGTCTGGTTTTATATTATAGTCTTAGTAAACTTTATTAAATAAACCACTAACACATCAAATAACCCATATTTTAATTTTTAAAACTGTAAATATTTATGTCAATGGATTATTATATACGTGATTTTGAAGTGGAAAAGATAAAAACATTCCCTTTACAAACTTCAGAGAAAACCAAGAAGGTCCTTAAAATAAACGACTACAATACTAATTTTAAAATAATCCACAGTAATATTCGGAGCATTGCTTGTAATTTTGATGAATTTCAAATCTTTATAGAGGGGTTAGAAACAAAAATTGAATGTATTGTTCTAACAGAAACACATTTTATTCCAGACTTATCACTGTATAATATTGATGGTTACCGAACTGTATATAACTACGGAAAATTCAACCAGAGTGATGGAGTCATTGTATTTATAAAATCTGAGCTGTATGAGTCGCATAACTTATTTGATTTAAGTGGTAGTTCACTTATCAAAATAAAAGCCCATTTTGAAAATAAAACGTTTATTATAAATGCTTTCTACAGATCACCAGCTTCTGAAAACAAAGTCGACTCATTTGTTCGAGAGTTAAATGACTTTTTAGATATACAAACTGAAAACGGTGATTTTCAACTTTTTGTTGGTGATATCAATATTGATCTATTAACTGAAAATGATAACAAGAGAAATTACTTAGACGTCTTAAACGAATGCGGTTATCAATTGGCCATTAATGTTCCAACAAGAGTTCAAAGAAATTCAAAGACATGTATAGATTATATTTTGTATATTCTAAAAGTGTTAATTTTTATGATAATTTGATTCTTCTAATAATCAACACATCAGTAACTGATCACTATACAGTAATGCTACAACTCAGATAGACAAGAATAAACAGATACATAGATTTCAACATACTGACTGGAATGATATTATTTTTAATCCAAATTTGGATTCCGCAACTGATAAACTGGTCAGTACTATCCAAGATTAGATTTTAACGGGGTTACAGTGCACTGAAACCAAAGGTTTATTGTGCCCCCCCTATCAGAGCTGTTCTCGCTACTACTACAGCTCGCCTTCCAGTTCCAAGGTTCTAATGAACTCTAGTATTTGGGACGGCTTCAACGAGGTTAGGTCCTCACTCTTACAAGTTTCTTGTCCAAAGCATTTCTTGTGTTGGCTTGCAATGGCGAGGTATTCCAGAACTAGATGATCAGGAGTTTCATCCTCCTCCCCACAGAATCTACACTCGTCAATCTCTGCTAGACCTATTCTCATTAAGTGCTTCCTAAGGTGGCAGTGTCCTGTAAGAAATCCCGTGAGGAGATGTAGCTTATCTTTACTGAGGTCCAAATATTTTTGGATCTAGCAGTGTCAAAGTTCCCCAGGAACCTTTTGGAATGTTCCAACCCGGGAAGGCACCGCCAGAGTGCTTCTCTTTCGGTTTCCTCTTTCTTCCGAAACTCTTTCTTGTAGGAGCATTTCGCTACACCACAGAAAGGCTCCGGGCCAATAAAGGGCATTTGTGCTCCTTTCCTGGCAAGTGTATTGGCCTCTTAATTTCCCGTGATTCCCGAGTGGCCAGGAACCCAGACTAAAGAGACCCTGTTATTCTTGCCTAATTCATCAAGTTTTCTTCGGCACTCTCATGCCAACTTTGAGTCAACGACATGGGAGCTCAATGCTTTGATAGCTGCTTGACTATCAGAATGGATCGATATGTCACATTTCTGGTAGTTTCTTTCTAGGTTCATTTCCACGCATCTTTCGATCGCAAGTATTTCTGCCTGAAAGACGCTCGGGAAGGAGCCTAACGATAATGAGTATCTGGTGCCAGGCCCAAATACTCCAGCGCCTGCTTCAATGGTGGTTTTTGAACCATCCGTATACCATCTAATGGTGTTTTCTTTGAGAGTTTGGGTGGTGTATTCCCTTTCCCAGTCTCTCGTATTTAGCATCGTGGTGAAATTCTTTTCGATGCTTACTTTCCTGATCATTTCGTCACTGGGAAGATTCGCTAATGAGGTGTATCTTGTCAGAGAGGACCAAGCTCTCTGATTTTTAATACTCTCATTGCCTGAACCTTCCTTAGATATTCTAAGAATTGCCTCTTGGGCAGATCTTTCTATCACCAGATGTAGAGGTGTGAGATCTGTAATGATCTCAAGTGCCCTAGTTGGACACGTTCTCATAGCTCCAGTGATGCACACACAGGCAAGCCTTTGAACTTTATCGAGGGTTTTCCTCGTGCTGTACTGACTTGCTTTTGTGTGCCAAATTATTGCCCCATACGTAATTGCTGGTCTCACAATCATGGCGTACATCCAGCACTGTATTTTTGGGTTACAGCCCCACCTCTTACCATCTAGATTTCTGCACGCCATCAAAGCTCTTATTGCTTTACTAGCAGTTATTTCAACATGCTTATTCCACAGAAGCTTACTGTATAGGGTTATCCCTAGATATTTAACCTCCGATTTCCATTCTATGATTTCCCCGTTTAAGGATATGGGTTTCATGGCTGGAAGTGTTCTTTTCCGGGTAAATTGAATTACTATGGTCTTGCTTGGGTTAATGTTTAGCCCCACTGACAAGCACCATTGCTCAATGATTCTGAGGCCCTTTTGTAATAAATCACACAAGGTGCTCTCGAACTTGCCTCTGACTATTAAAACAATGTCATCGGCGTAGCCCATACATTCGAAGCCAAGCTCCGTTAGCCTGTAGAGCAACTCATCTACTACGAGGCTCCATAGAAGGGGAGATATCACTCCCCCTTGAGGTGTCCCCCCGAGTGGCTTTAACTGAGGTGGTTTGATTCCTCACCTGTGTCTCAGCTATCCTCGTTGTCAACAACTCAAACATCCATTTTATAATGGTTTCATTCACTCCTCGCCTTTTTAGTACTTTTTTGACAGACACATGAGTTGTGTTGTCAAAGGCCCCTGATATATCCAGGAATGCGCACATTGCGATTTCTTTGTTGTTCAGAGTTCTCTGGATGACTTCTGTCAGCTGATACAGAGCCGTCTCAGTTGATCGACCCGCTCTGTAGGCATGCTGACATTTATGAAGTGGTATATTCTCCAGATTATCTGTTCTTATGTAGTTATCCACTACTTTCTCCATCGATTTGAGTAGAAACGATGTTAGACAGATGTCTAAAAGATCGGGGATCAGTCTCATCTTTTTTACCTATTTTTGGTATGAAGGTTACCCTTGCCCTTCTCCATTTTCTAGGTATTAGACCCACTGCTAGACTGCTTCTTGTAATCTTCAGCAGGTGAGGAAGAATCTCCTCTATCCCTTGCTGTAGGAGTGCTGGAAATATTCCATCCACTCCTGGTGATTTATATGGTTGAAAGGTACTTATTGCCCATTCCAACCGTTGTCTGGTAAATATTTTCTTAGCAATGTCCCAATCTTCCTTGCGGGATTTTTTGGTGTGGTTCATTGCTATTTCGGTGCTTGTTGCTGGTTCACTACCTGGGAAGTGGGTTTTAAGAAGAAGAATCGATCGTTCCTCTTCACCTTCCGTGTATGATCTGTCTGGCTTTTTCAGCGACATTGTGGGGTTAGTTCCCCCATTTGCCATTACCTTTTGTAGTCTGGCCGCAGTGTGAGTGGAAGTGATCTTTTCGCAAAAGGCTTGAAAATTAAGCCTTTTGGCCTTCCTAATCTCTTTATTGTACTGAGTAAGCTTCTCAGTGTACCTCTGCCAATTGCCGTCACGTTTGGCTCTATTAAAGAGCCGACGGACCTCTTTTCTGAGGTTTGACAGGTTCTCATTCCACCAAGGAGCAACCTTTTCTGAACGAGACTATCCAAGATAATATTAGGCAGTCAACAACGTACACAAAGATTAAAAATAATTTAAGAAAAATAAAAATATTAATTGTCACTGCTAAAAATAATTATTATAATAAACATATAGAAGACGAACAAAATTCGTCAATATCTAAAAAAACAGAAAACACGGAAATTACAAATATTAAGTACAACAATGGAAAAACAGTAAATAAAGCTGAGATAATTTCTGAAATGTTTAATACTTTCTTCGTAAATATAGGACGAAATCTAGCAAAAACCATACAAAAACCAATAAATTATAAGGAAAAGAAAATTATAAATTGTCATTCCATGTTTTTTGCACCCACCGGTATTACAGAAATAAGAAATATAATTAGTGAACTAAAGAATAAAAAAGCACCGGGTTGCGATGAAATAAGAGCTGAAACATATTTCAGATTTTATTGCATATCCGCTAATGATTATAATAAATAAGTCATTAGAAATGGGACAATTTCCTTCAGCTTTTAAGACATCGATTGTCAAACCTATTTATAAAACTGAAGAAAGGGATGAGATGACAAACTACAGACCAATCTCATTTATAACTTGTTAATAAAAAATACTAGAAAAAGTAGTTAATGCACGGCTTAATACATTTCTAGATAAATATCAGCTAATGTCAGGGTCTCAATATGGTTTCGAAAAGCGCAAGTGCACTAACGATGCTACATTGGAAGTAACAAATATTTTATATAAAAATATTGATGAGGGTTTACCTACAATTGCGGTCTTCCTGGACTTAGCAAAGGCCTTCGACACCGTGGACCACTGCCTTCTTTTGGAAACACTAGAGGACATTGGAGTTAGAAGTGCAGCACATGCTTTTTTCAAAAGTTATCTGACAAACCGATCTTAGAAAGTAAGAGTGGGCAATAAATGCAGCAAAGAACAGACAGTTGAGTGTGGTGTGCCACAAGGTACGGTTCTAGGCCCGGTTTTGTTTAATATCTATTTGAATAACTTATTTATGATTGAAAGTAACAGTAAAATTATAAGTTTTGCAAACGGTACAGTTCTGGTATACAGTGATCAAAATTGGTACGATTTAAAGTTGATAATTGAAAATGATTTCAATTGTATAAAACAGTGGTTTGATTATAGGCTTCTTTCAATCAATTATAAAAAAACTGTTTACCTGCCATTTGCATCCTTAGAACAGAATCTTCCGAACTACACCATCAATGTACAAAAAAGTACCAATATTCAACCTGCAAAACAAATAAAATATTTAGGAATTATGATAGACCCACATCTTAGATGGGATAACCATATTAATTATCTAGTTCAAAAATGGAGGTGTGTATTATATAAATTCAAACATATCTCATATCACCTACAATATAAACAAAAACTAATGGTTTATAAAAGTTTCATTGAACCTCACCTAATTTACGGTTTGGTAAGCTGGGGTGGAGTGGCGAAGACTTACTATAATATTCTCGAGGTTTCGCAAAAAAGATTCCTCAAAATCCTTCTTAGAAAAACAAGAAGATATAGCAGTGAACTTCTATATACTAAAACGAAAATATTAGACGTTAGACAATTATACTTAAACAAAGCGGTATTAAGACAACATAAACTTAAATCAAGTCTACAAATTCAAACTCACAATTATATGACAAGAAATAAACATATTTACCTGAATCCAACAAAAAAAAAATAGCTGGACAAAGAAGCTTTTCGTTTCTAGGACCTAAGCTATATAATGCTATACCCCGATAAATTAAATCTGAATCTTCTGTAAAGGTGCTAACTTTAAAACTTCATGAATATATCACCAATACAAGTAGGCACGTTATTCACAACCTTATCGAAGTTAATTACTGA
Organism: Galeruca laticollis; assembly: GCA_963921935.1. Taxonomy (NCBI): domain Eukaryota; kingdom Metazoa; phylum Arthropoda; class Insecta; order Coleoptera; family Chrysomelidae; genus Galeruca; species Galeruca laticollis. The sequence goes on from OY998176.1 coordinate 240,128,012, forward strand.
TAATGTTTCTATCAATTTCTATTTCTACTTTATTAATCCTTAATTATAGTATACATTTTTATTAATTACCTATTACTGATTATTATTTGTTACCTAGTATAAGTTTTATATTATTATTATTTTATCCTTGCAAACAAGCCTTATGGCCAGTGTATATATTTAATTCACATAAGACGTTTGTTTTGTTTGTTTGCATTTTATGTATTCTTGAGTTATGTGTAAATAAATATTTTATATTTTTATATTTGAAAATGATTAACCAAAGTTGACAGTTACCTAGGAATACTGCAAAAGTCACTCACTAGATTAATATTTTGTTAGTTTTTGAACAAGCAGGATTTTTTATCAACAATATTTTTCGCTAAAACTGAAAATAAAAAAGTTTTTCCTCTTGAGCACTCAATCCGTGGACACACTGTATAAATGAGTGAGTTGCTGTAGTGATTTGAATGTGATTATAGATGTATTAACAATTTTGCATACAAGAAGTCTGTATACGTTTTTTTAACCCCCACATAATTATTTATTTTTTGTAAGGATCTAGCAAGACGGATAGCGAAAGTTAGTAACGAAGCTAAACTATTAATGGATGAAGATGCGTATGTGGAACGTTTTAAACCATTTCTAATGGATGTTGTCTTTAATTGGTGCAGTGGTAGTCCCTTCAAGAAGATATGTGAAATAACAGATATTTTCGAAGGTTCCATAGTTCGGTGTATGCGACGACTCGAAGAACTTTTGAGGCAGATGGTACAAGCTTCCAAAACTATCGGGAACACAGACTTGGAAGATAAGTTTAATATGGCGATAAAACTTATTAAAAGGGATATAGTATTTTCTTCTAGTTTATACTTGTAAATTTTCTCTTTGTGTAACTTGTTTAAACAGTACCTACTGAGAATTAAATAAAATTTTCTAATATATTGCATTCATTAATTCAATTCCCTTTGGTTGGTCTAAAGCAGTGATGGGTAAAATACGGCCCGAATGCCAACTCCGGCCCACGAAAGGATTTAAGAGGGGCCTCACGTTTTAGGAACCTGAAAACAGTTGGCACCCGTGACTTGCAACAAAATTTAGGTCATTTTGTAAACAACAAATCTAAAGAACGCAGTGAAATTAAGTGTTGAAATTTTAACACAATTTAACTTGGACCTTTGTCTTGGGGATCAAGTATTTTGGTTAAGTTTTATATTGTTATAAAAAAGATATGTCATTAAGTGATGGGGTGTGATTTTGACAATTTGTGGTCACCAATTTGGACACCAAAACCTGATCCCCAAAAGGAAGCCTAGAGTATTCGATTATGAAAATATGAAATCTCAAATCATTGTATTTTTTGAGGTTTGTTGCACGCAAATTTTTGGAAACAAACAACTTTTTACTTTAGTTCAACCGTCTTGATGTATGGCGCTGTATAAAACATCAATGACAGAAGACGACGGTCAATTCATAGACAAATAATATTATAACTTTCTCTATGTGTCAAATGCTGTTGTCATATGTTTTGTGTTCATAAAAATATCCCAAATTTATAGTTTAGTGTGTATTGTAAGTGATTATAATTAAGTAATTTTCATTCTGAATAAGTAAATTTGTGCTTCGTAAATGCTGTTTATATTTACTCCATAAGATTGTGTTTAGTGTAGCCTAGACATAGAATAATCCACAAATATTTTTAGCTGTTGCTAGTGATTCCACAAGTGCATTATATTTATTGATCCCTATATCAGAGCCTTTTGGTTCCTCCAAGAACCTCCACAGATTGCATCTGCATACATACATCGGCCTTCTGAGTTAGTGAAAAAACTACATTGGTAATAGTATTAATTGCTTTCTACTAATTTAACAAAATGGACATTTCGTATTCTATTCAAAAAGTAACACAATATGTAATCCTTTATTTTCGAAATGCAGGAATAAAAATGTTATATATTTTTTATCTTCAATTTTTCCAGGTTATGTACTGAAATGTTATACTTTTTGCATTTTCCTCCAGTTTGTAATAAACGGACATGCCTGTTTTTCCATTGACTCTTCTCAATTATTCAAGTAAATTATAGCTAAAGTGTTTTCTTTTATTGAAAACAAAATCAAATCAATTATGCAACATGTTTGTTTAATTGTAGTATTAGAAATTTGAAGTACAGGAAAAGTAAGTAGGTAGTTTTTATATTTATTATAATACAGAATGTCTGCTTTTCCACTGACCCCTCTTAATAATTCAAATGAATAGTAGCAAAGAAATGCCAATTAATTAGGTTAACTATGAAAATGTTTATTATAGCAATAAACAGACATGTCCGCTTTTTCATTGACCCTTATTAATTATTCAAAAAAATTAAAGAAAAAATTGGTGAATGTTTTTATTGAAAGGAAACAAATAAAAAATATCAATAAAATTATTATTACATTTTAATGTATTTATCTTCATATTTATTAATACATTGCAACTGAAGTTCATCTTCCATTTTTCTCTACCATTTCTCCTCATAACAAAAAGAAAATAAAAAGTTTATAAAAATATCCATTTTTTACGATTCTATACTCACAAAGGGGCGGTGAACCCCCATCCACATCCAAAAAATACGGATTGCTGGATAATTTTACATATTTGGCGATTATAATCTACCTACAGCGACATGGGATATTGATGATTTCTGCTCTTCAGCTTCTGCACAACCTAGCTCGTCAGCATATGATGAAGATGCTATCGAAATAGTTTCGAATATTTGCGCGTTTTACAATCTGTTCCAGTCCAACAATGTGTTCAACCAAAGGGGAGTCATCCTTGACCTTGTTTTGTCCCCAGTTGATCTTAAAGTGTTGACAGCCGCAGACATTTTGATCCCACCTGATGTTCATCATCCTCCTCTTGAAACTTCAATACAATATAAGTCGAACTCAAGTGCGACTCCTGTTGAAGATTTTTATTATGATTTTCGACATGCCAATTTTGAAGCTATACGCCAATGTTTGGAAGCTATGGACTGGGATGGGCTTCTTCAGGGGAAGGAACTTTCAAATATGATTTTTACTTTTTATGACGCTTTGTACTCGGTAATTGAGTTATTTGTTCCCTTGAAGAGATTTGTTATTGACAGATTCCCACATTGGTATTCCTTTCAACTTAAAAGCCTGGTCAATGATAAAAAGGTTGCACATGGGATTTATAAACATAACAGAACTCCCCAAAATTATGAAATATTCAGTCAGTTAAGAGAACAATGTAAGATAATATCTAGAGAATGCTATTTAAATTACATACATTCTGTTGAAACCTCAGTTAAAAGTAATGTTAAAACTTTTTGGAATTTTGTACGTACTAAAAGATCAAATAACTGCATACCTGAAAATATGAACCTTGATAACTCTTTTGCTTCTTGTGGTAATGAAGTTTCAAATCTGTTTGCCAAGCATTTTTCATCAGTTTATACTACTCAAAATCTGAATCTTAATTTAAATGATATTGAAATTGAACAGAAACTTAACGTCTCCTCTTACCACATTCCAATTTCGACCATTTATGAGAAATTATCAAACCTTGACACAAAGAAAGGTCCTGGTCCTGACATTATTCCTCCAATCCTACTTAGAACTTGCAGCTTCATTTTGTCTCGCCCTCTCTTCTATATTTTCAATAAATCTTTGGAGACAGGTGAGTTTCCTGATTACTGGAAACTAACTTTTGTTGCCCCAATATACAAATCGGGAAGCAAGACTGACATCAAAAATTATCGACCCATATCTATTCTCAGTACTATACCTAAGGTGTTTGAGAACATTATAACAGACTACCTTACATATGACTGCTCTGGCATCATAACTGAACAACAATATGGCTTTTGTGCTGGGAAATCGACTGAATTAAATCTAGTTTCCTATGTCGATTTCCTGTCTGAAGCTTTGGAGAGGGGTTGCCAGATTGATTCTGTGTACACTGACCTCTCTAAGGCTTTTGACAGGGTCAACCATACTCTCTTACTTCAAAAGCTTGATAAATATGGTGTAGGTGGGGTGTTACTTCAATGGATTAGTAGCTATCTTACGAACAGGACTCAAATGGTTAGAGTAAACCACCACTATTCTAACTTATTTCAAGGAACCTCTGGTGTTCCTCAGGGGTCACACCTTGGTCCCTTATTATTCAACTTATTTATCAATGACATTACTCATTGTTTTAGGTATGGCAAAGCACTACTATTTGCAGATGATTTAAAACTTTTCCTAGCTATTCAAACATATTTTGATGCTCTCAGGCTTCAGTCTGATCTTGATAATCTATCAAACTGGTGCTCCTTAAATGGCATGGACTTGAATGCTATTAAGTGCCATGTCATGCGCTTTTATTGATCCCATGTACCTTCTACTACTTTCGATTATACCTTAAATGGTCATGTCTTGGAGTCTGTTAATCGAATCAAGGACCTTGGAGTTATTCTAGATCCCACCTTAAGCTTCAATCAACACATACCTACAGCTATCCATAAATCCATGAAAATGTTAGGTTTTATCAAAAGGCTAACCCACGATTTTACTGACACATCTGCAATTAAAGTCCTTTATTGTTCATTTGTCCGACCCCATCTTGATTATTGTTCTTCTGTCTGGTCTCCTCATTACATAACACTCAGCAGGAACATTGAAAATGTCCAACACAATTTTCTTAGATACATGGCCTATAAATTGGGTATTTTTGTGATTATGAATTGTTAGAGCATTTTCTGAACATCCCCTCTTTGGAAACTAGGAGGAAACAGAGAGACCTGACATTACTTTTCAACATTATCAATGGCAGATGCAGTTGTGCTGAACTTCTAGCAAAAATTAATCTTCATGTTCAAACCCGATCAACCCGACAGCAACAAACATTTTATGTACCTTTTTATCGTTTAAACAATACTTTCAATAGCTGTATTCCAAGAATGTTGAGATTAGCCAATACTCATAATGATCTTGAGATGTTTAGCACCCCCTTTCATCACTTTAAAACTCAGTTACTGTGTGCCGAGCTTTAATGTTCTGATGTTAATGCTTTATTGAAGTTTATTGTTTGTTGTCTTTTGTCTTTTTAAATTTTTAACCTTTTTACTTATTCTTTATTGTATGACATGTAAATATTCCATATCTTTTCATTTTATTTTAATTATAATTTTATAATTGTAATTTATACCTAAAATGGGCTTGCCCGTAAATAAATAAATAAAATAAAAATAAGAAATTGTCAGTTTTAAAAATGAATAGAAATTTGTCTTGTTAGTGTTTATACTTACTCTGTTTTATTAAAGATTAATGGACCTGTGGGGCAGTTACATCAGGCTTAGCGACTACCACGTTTTCTTTGTTAGAATTATATGAAAAACGATTTCAAAAGTAATTATAAACGATGTTTTAAGTTTCTCCCTACATAACAATATTTATCAAAGCGTAAGTTTGGCAATTAATAAGGAGAGGCGCACTTTGCACGTCAATAATAGTATATTGTGCAACAAGTGGGGAAAGTTCAACTTTTCTCACGATTGTGGAAGTTTGTGCACGAGCCAAGGGCGAGTGCCGCAAACACCGAAGTGAGAAAAGTACTTTTCCCACATGTTGCACACTATACTTTTTCTATAACTGCACAAATTCAAAGAATACAAGTAAATAGTTTTGTAGAAAAAGTCTAAGCATCGAGGACCACCCACCGAAAACAGCTGGGCATCGAGTATATCCTACTGAAATCGGCTGGGCATCGAGTATCCCCTACTAGATTCTCCATATAAATGTATGTAGTGTGGGAAAAGTGCCGTGAGAAATGACATTTCTCAGTGTGAGCAATATGTTTTTGAAATTAAGTAAGCTATGAGAAATACGCTACTTTTCATAGCAGTTGCAGAAAAACAGTTTTAATAGTAGTTATGTGATCTGTGGATGTCACAGACCAACCCTTGGTCTGTGTTCAATATTGGATTTTATAAGATATGCGGATGCTTATCTACTTTTTAGCTTGCCATAGCCTATGACCCATAGGTAATAGTAGTTGAATAAAATTAATGAATGAAATAGGTAACATTACATTTTAAAAATCTTTTAACCATAAATGTTTTGAAACTTTGTCAAGTCAATAGTCGAAATTACTTTGCAAATTATATGATTATATTAGCATTTAAAAAATCAAAGAAAATAAGAACCCAAATTATTATTAAAAGATTACTTAAAAATAGTGTTATTTGATATTAAAAAAAATGGTAAAACAAAGGACGACTAAATTTTTTATTTTGTCTACCTACTCTAGAAATGGCAATAGCGCTTCTAAATAGAATAGGACCCGTTATACTCTCTCTAGTGATGTGAAAATCAATAGGGTTCAACTGTGAGACACTCTGAAAAATATCCAATTATAAAATTGTTCACTTGTGTACACTCCGGAAGGTGTATTGTGCTAACAATCCAGGATTTATCCAAAAAATGTTACACTTCAGGTACCATAGCATTCGTTGTACTACCTCTAGTGAGCTGAAAATCAATAAGGTTCATCTATAAAAAGCTCTGAATAATATCCAATCATGAAATTGGTCATTTGTATACACTCCGGATCCTGTATCGTGCTAACAAACTGAAATTTCTCCAAAAATGTCATACTTCAAGTACCATAGCACCTGTTCTATTGGCTCTGGTGAGCTGAAAATCAGAAGGGTTCATCTGTGAGATGTCATGAACAATATACAATCATAAATTTGGTGACTTATTGCACTTCGGGGGCTGTATCGAGTTATTCAGACAGGATTTTTTTCTAAAAACCATTTTTGTGTGTGGTTCTTGCTGAAAAACGTAAAAACAAAATTACAACTTTTTTTGGGTAAGCCAATACTTTTCTCGCATATTAGATGGGTTGGACGAGAAAAGTAATAATACCAATAATGTGTTATACAAAGAGAAAAAATTATTTACCATTCAGGTGATTGAACATATGTGTATCCTTCATTTTATAGATGGAAAAAAGAGCCAACTGTTTTTTTGTACAATGAAGGAAAAATGTTTCAGTTCCAATCTCCACAAGACATATGATCAATCTTTGCGAACAAGGTAGAAGCAAACTTGTACATGTTGATTGTACGTTTGCTTTTGTACTGTATATATCGATCTTCCCACAATATATACATTATTATTTGTCATTACAGATCTTTCACTTCACATTAGTTGTTATAATTGCTTTGTAAGTTTTTTTAAACGTTTGCTATTTTAACATGAAATTCCTCACTGTACTTGACTTTCCTCTTTCTATTAAATGTAAAGCATTGTATTATAAGTAAATATTTCTCTGTATAATAAAGAAATTTTGAAACTTTTTGTTTATATTATTTGTTTTTATATAAAATTGAATATATTTACACATGTAGTAGAGAAAAGAGCCTACATGTCTAATAAAATTTGAAAGCGACCAACAGAAACTCTGAAACTGTTTAGATTGAGGCACAAAGTTGTGGACACGACGTTCTGTATTTTCAGACTAAATGACCTATTTTCAATCATGTAAGTTTGCAACTTTTACGCAATTTAATTTTCTTAGCATGAAACAAAGAAAAATTATAATTATGAAAACATTTTATTATGTTAATATAAATGGTACAAATTTTGAAAGGTAGAATGTTTTTAATGTATATTTTTCTTCCAGTCTTGATTTCTAGAAATTCCCACTATGCTGTCACTGGGTATCCATATTATTAAATAGCACATGTCCTTTCATGCAATATGTAATGCACCTTGTATCAGGTGATAAATAGTTATATTTTTCAATCATCACTATTATATTTTCATCAAAATGAATTATGTAATTCTTGTCATTTGAGAGCGGTTTTAATTTCTTTTCATTCAGATACTTGAAAGGTCACTTCACTTCAATTAAGCATTTTTCGCTAACCAACCCATATCATTAAAACAGGGTTTCAAGAGAATGTTGAAAGATGTTTTGATGATACTAGAACAATCAGTATTATTTATCTCATATTTTCACATTAATCAAATAATCCAGTAAAGATAACCTCAAACATAGCTTTTAAAATTAAAAAATACGGATTGCTGGATAATTTACATTATCATAACTATAATTTTTGATATCCAGTAGATAGGATTAATTACTTTTTAACAATTTATTCCTTTCACAAACACTTGAATAATCAAACATCTACACCACAGCATATAGAACACACAGCAGAGACTCTTACTTGGCGGGAACAGAATGCGCAGCTATTCGCGCATACACGCCCTTCGGGATAAAACCTCTCAGATCAGTGACGAGAATGCAGAAGGAGCTAGTCGTAACCATTGTCGTTCGTAGTTGGGAGTCTTTTAATCGGTAGTTATAAAAATTCAGATTAGTTTGACTTAGTATTTGATTTTTGAGTGTTAAAACAATTCTTTTTCTTATTTTAGTTAGTTAGTGTCGTTGAGATTTTTATATTAATTCTGAAGTACCGTTGTTTTGTTAAACTGACTATAATGGGCCGTTCTTGTGCCGCGAAATTTTGCAAAAACAAAAGTTATATATGCAAAAAAAGTTTTTTTAGATTTCCTGTAGATCCCATAAGGTAAATTATACATATCTATGTTACTTAAATATAAATAGTTGTTGTCGGCCATACTAAATCTCACCACCGGCCTATTCAAAACTGAAACTAACATTCGAATCATATTTTGTTATTTTAGAGCCAGAACTTGGGTTGTCGCTTGTAATAGGGAAGATTTGTTAGGTGTAGTAAACACTTTAAATAAAAGTCACAGGATTTGTCAGGACCACTTTGAATTGAAAATGTTCACAAATGATCAATACAATCGGTTAAATCCGAAGGCGGTTCCAACATTATTCCCATTACAAGAGGGATCTTCTAGGGGACCTAATTTTGATCATACATACACACCTTTGTATGACTTGAAATCTCTGGATAAATCAGAGAAAAATATGCCACGGATAAACATTTTGCAAGATATAATTATTAATCCAGGTAAATAATATATTGTACCTACAATGTGATTATACTTTTTACTTTTCTCGGATACGCCGAAGTTCAATTCAGTGTATACTACTTGGAATTTAAAATGAATAATTTAAGGCTTTTTATGAATAAAAGTTACTCAAAATCGCCTAGTAGGTACCTAAATAAAGCTCGGATTATAGGCAAATTGCCCTTTTTGTCTAAGTGTTTTTTTTGCATATTTTACTTTTTTTCGTAACATCCATCTTTTTGTCTTTTTTAAATTTTATTTTATATATGTTAAGATTTTCTGTCTTTTTCAGTAAAATCTTTGCATATATAAGCGCATTTCTCTTCATTTTTTGTTGCTATAAATCCGAGCTTTATATATAGGTAAGTGCTTCAGGTTCTTGATAATTTTGAATAATTTGTTAATTTGTAATACAAAACAAATAATTAGATCGCTGTCAGTTAGTTAACTTATTCAGGTATTAAGAACTTTATTTGAGCGCTATTATTGTTTTATTTTAGGTGCAATCTCAGATCAAAGTTTTATTGCCGATGTAAACTGCCAAACTCCACGTTCTACTTCGTCCACACAAACTAGCAGTGATATGTCCCATAATAGTCCACGAAAGAGGAAATATCGTAGTTATGTTACAGATCTCAAGAATGAGATTATAACTTTAAAGAAGAGAGTTGTGGACTTGAACATAGATTCGAAAATATTGAAAGTGAAATAAGTTTGGAACAATTTTATGGACTGACTTATAAATTTTGTGGCAACGATGAAGTAGCTCGTCTAGTTAATTGCCAAATTAGTCAATCAAAAAAAAACCTAAGGGACGAAGATATTCACTTGAATTTAAACTGGAGTGCTTAGCGTTATATTTTACTGGTCCGAGAACTTACAGACAAGTACTCGTAAAAAAATATTGTCTGCCATCACCTACAACCCTCTTAAGGATTTTACAACATGTGCAAATAAATTCTGGCTTGAATAATCCCCAAGTATTTGCCATGTTAAAAATGAAAGCCGATTGCTTCGATGACAAAAGTAAATATTGTGTTTTATGTATCGACGAAATGTCGATCAAAGCACATTTATTTTATAATCGAGGAACTGATGCTGTCGTTGGTCTTTCAGAAATTGAAGATACAAATAATATATTACGACCGGCATTAAATGTATCAGTTTTAATGTTAAGAGGAATATTCAGTAAATGGAAGCAACCTGTGGCATTTAGTTTTTGCCATTCTTCATGTCCTGCGGATATATTAAAACAGCAAATAATTGAAGCAATTACTAAGTTGGGCGAGATAGGTTTGAAAATATGTGCTGTCACAACAGATATGGGATCGAATTATATGCCTTTGTCTAATTTATTGGGTGTTACTGCAAATCGGCCTTATTTTTACTGCAGGGGACAAAAAATTTATTACATTTTTGACATTCCGCACATTTTTAAAGCCATTAGGAATATGCTTATAAAATATGATTTCTTAATTGACAATCACAAAATTTCATGGTCATTTATAAAATCATTTTATGAGCATGACAAAAAATATGCAGTAAGAGCGGCACCAAAATTAACTACGTCCCATATTTTTCCAAGTTCATTTGAAAAAATGAAAGCCAAATATGCTCTACAAGTATTTAGCGCAACGGTTTCTAGTGGCATGAATGTTTATATCAGATTTGGACAATTGCCGCCCGAATCATATCACACTTCAGAATTTGTATCCAAAATGGACAAACTATTTGATATGCTCAATTCATCCAGTACCTCTTCCGCAAAATTATATAATAGAGCTTACAAGAATTTACCCCATCAGGTGGAATTATTAAATGAATGCACTGCCCTTTTTAACAAAATTAAAATTATAAACGAACAAAACAAAAAAATGTGACGAATAGGATCAAAAGCTTTAAATGTATTAGGATTAGTATAAATAGCATTCGGAGCTTATGGAATGACTTCAATGAGAAAAAAATTAATTATCTTTTAACTAGGCGTTTAAATTCAGATTGTCTGGAGAATTTTTTCGGTTCTGTCAGACAACAAAATGGCAACTGTAGAAATCCTACTCCAATTCAATTTAAAAGAACATTTAAAAAATTAGTGTATTTAAAAATATTCCACTCAGGGACCGAAAATTGTGAGGCAGATCCAGATTCCATACTTTTGAAGTTGGCAGATGTACCTGATGTACATGCGGTACCGTCTACAAAAAACATGCCAATAGAAATTACAACTCAACTTATAGGTACAGATTATCAGCAAGATGAGATGCTACACAAGAATTTTGTACGGTATATCTGTGGCTATCTGTTAAAAAAAGCCCTTAATATACATAGTTGCGACGTGTGCATAACATTTTCAAACCATCGACAAGAATTAGATGATTCTTCATTATATATCTATTTTAGGGCATACGAAAATTCCGAAAAAACTATTTTTGGAAATTTAAAAAATCCAGCAGACATTTTTGTGGATTTTATTGCGAATGTTGAAGAAATTTTTCAGACAAATTTCCACTGTCTAATAGCAAGGACCAACATTTGCAATAATCTTTTCCAACTTGTACACAGGCAATATCTTGCGCATCCTTGTGGGAAATTTCCCAAAGAGTTTGTATTAAAATTGTACTTACGCATACGACTTTATTATACTTTAAAACATATTAATAATAATTTTAAAGATCAAAAAAATATTCGTAATAAATTGATTGTATGGCGTAATCAATAGGTGGAAGTATATATTTGTGTAAATACTTCAAGTTACAAATTTATTATGTCACATAGAACAATTATTATTTAAATGTTGGTTTGTGTTATTGTATTTACTTTTTGTATTTGTAATGTTAGTATTGTTTATTTAACGTCATTATTGGACACATTTCATTTTTTTACTAATCTCACTACTCCGTGAGTGAAACTATTATTAATTGTAAAAATATTTGCGAAAGTATCGCACAATTTTAATAAATCGTTTTTCACATGTGAACACATATCTAGATCTTATGTCTTTTTTAATTCTGTTTCCGGGTTGATTGTTTCACTTTTTAAGTTATACGTATTAAATTAATCTGAATTTGATAATTGCATATCGTTAATTTTGATTATAACACTCCCATATAATTTTCATTTAAAATTGTCACATATGGATTATCCTTTGACACTATACTTATCTACAAAAATTCCTTCAATTATCTCTAACGATGTATATATCGATCTTTTTTATCTTCTAAACTATTATAGGTAGGCTAATTTTATCAAATGCTTCTAAAAGCACATACAATTCTAGCATACTAACTTTTTGATTGTATGTGGTCTATTAACGTGTGATCTCGCAAGTTATTTGATTTTCTTTCTAATCGAACTACCTACTTCCCAATGCGGTGATATAGCTAAATAATAAATATGAATATTTCACGTAACAAGAACGCCTATATTCTATTTTTATAAGTATCTATGTAAATTCAAATAAACATAATACTCTCATGTTTACTTTAAATTTCTAAGTACGGCCCTGCCAGCGGTACTAGAATAAACCCATAGCCAACTCTGAGATTTACCCCCAAATGGCGTCCTCAAGGTCACAGATTTTCAATAAATAATATCAAAGTGCCGACGTTAAGAGTCTGGGCTGTATGTTTGATCATTGGATCACAGCTGTGCTGTGGTTTGGGTGCAACATAAAAAACAGAGATAAGGTTTCTGTGCTCACAAAAAGTTGAAATATTTGAAACCAAAACATCCGAACAGAGATTTCTTTGAGCTGTCAAGAGTGGAAAGACAGAGAAAATATGTTGAATAAGTAAAAGCCGATTCAGTACTACTATCGACATCTATCGTAAATATTTTGAAACAAATAATTACTAGATAAGTAACTAGTATTGTGTAGCTTTTTAGGTTTATATACCTGTGAGGAGTCCCCTCTTAAACTGTTGTTGATATGATTAACTGCCCCAATTAAAATTATCCCAGCTCTATATCCATCTGAGGCTCGGTTAAAAAATTTACACTTGGTGCTATACCTACATTACTATTTATAATTACTGTTCTGCGACTATCAAATTTGGCAATTTCATCACTTCTGAGAACTGTTTTGAGAATCATATTTACAGGTAGAGTTGCCTCTATTAAAGGAGTTACTTTATGAGCAAGAGCAAGCTTACTATTTTTGTACCTATTAACAAACAAAATGTCAACAGAACAATTTCTATTATATTTCCTGAATATATTTATTGCATTTTTTCTTTATCTTTTCATCAAAAGAACTAACTCTTACCAGAATCATGAGACCTGTAGTTCTACTTATATTAGGAGATTTTTTAAAACCAAGTGTCTTCAGTAAGTTGTATTACAATGTTCAATCTACATTTAAAGCTGTTAGTTTTTCATCATTTCTGATTGAAATTAAGGTGATATTGAAATAAAACTATTTGAAAGACTTAAAAAAGTATATTAACAGTCAACGTACTAGTTATGAAACTAGTAGCAACATACAGTTTAATCTTCTTCTTCTTCAGCTGCACCACCACCACTAGTCTTCTTGGTGAGGTTCTTCCTCTTTACACGTCCTGGGCGACCACCACCCAAAGGTGATTTCAAAGAGAAGTCAATGTGCTTCTGTGAATCCAATCTGACGATAAATGATGGAATGTTCACTACTTGTTTGCGAACACTGAAAATATAAATTGTTTTTAAAAAAAGGGAGATTTTCAAAATATTAATTACATGTAAAAAATTGCAACTTATTTCAGATAAATTATATTTTTTAATAAGAAACTGCTCGCAATGCACAACTCCGAAAGTATCAGATAACAGGGAATAAATCGATGTCAAAAACAATCACAATTTAATGATAAATAATTCTGGGATAATTTTTGATTATAATAAATGTTATTATTTCTTAAGTTTCTCCAGCAGTTAGCGTTTTAATGTTTAACATATTGCAGGCAAACACTAGCCGCCACTTGTGTGCCTCAGTCAACTTTTCAAAAAATATCCACTTCTCAAAAAATTGAGTGGGACAGATCCAGTACATTATTTAAATCACCAAAAAAACGCATGAAACAAAGAAAAGAAAGCTGGATTGCATTACACCAGGTTAGATTAAAAGTATAAGAGAAATTGTCTATGATTTCTAACTGGCCGAGAAGAAAATTCCTGCACTAAAATTATTGAAATTATTACGATTATCAAATTTCAGGTTTTACAAAAATTGAGTGCCTAATATTTTCAGAAGCAGTTTGAATCAGTTTCTTAAACAAATTGGATTCAGGTAATTAATTACTTTATGTGTACTAAGTTGAATATAAAATTTAACATCTTTTTTGTAATGCTCCTTTCGTAGGTGGAAGTCAATACACGACAGAAGGAAAATTTTGTGCTAGTCCTACTATATTCACCTTGAAAGAATAAACTTTCTTAAAAATCCAATAAAATATCATGAGGGTTGTAATATAATTTATACCGACAAAACTTACTGGCAAAACCAGAAATGCATAACATTTTTGAAGAAAATAAATTTCGCTTTCCCACAAAATACAAGTTAACTATTTCTTACAAAACGGTTACTGTGTACTGCGTTTACCACTTTATCATTCCGATTAATCAAAGCGAAAAAATTTGGGAGTAAAGAACTGGATGGTGGCACACAACACAACTTCAAGTTGGCAGATGCAGAGGCACTGGCTAGGCAAACATTTCAGTCTGTATCTGAAGAGGAATTGTATATTTGCCAATATGTAAAAAAAACATTAAGCAAAACTCATACAAAAGAAGCACCTCTTTGATTGGAAGACGATACCGATAACAGTGTGTCCAATGATGATGAACTAGGATGTTGACCTCTTGTTTCTAACAGTGATAGAAACTTTTATTATAAATACCTACAATTTGGTGTTTTAAATGAAACTTACTGGTTCTAGCAAATTCCACAATATATTGAAAAAACTTTGAAAATTCTAAAAAATTGACAATGTTTCGATATTAAATATCATCGTTATTTAGTTTTGAAGTATTTACTAAATCTTCCAAAAATTTTTATTTAAATAAATTATTAATAAACAAACAAAAAAACTGCAATAAAGTGGGATATATTACGACTAATTGATGATGGCTGTGTTTTTCTTAGTTGATTCAGACTTTAGGCATGGCAAAAATGAGGACAAAATATAAAAATATCAATAAGTGTTACTCGTGACTTGATACTTTTGAGTCAAAAGCTTTTCTTTGATTGTTATTGTTATCTATTTATCCTATTTCTTTAGATCTTTAGAACCTCATAACTTCAGAGTTACCCTGTATATTATTTTGAAATTTGGTACACGTAATAACCATTACCTAGAAATTCCATCAAAAGCATCTCCAAAAAGATAATGCAGGTCCAGCTTAATAAAAATTTTCAAAACTAGTCGTTCCTAAAAACAACACCCTGTATATAGATTTTTTTTAAATTGCTCTTTATAATTAGAAAGAGTATAAAAAATCGAATCTAATTATTTCCTTTTTATTTTTCCACAGACAATTTTACTACCAAAAATTTACCATCAAAGTTATAATTTATGCACGTTTTGGGGGTTTAACAATGGTATTGGAGGTTTGTTTTATTTTTTAGCTTGAAATGCAATCTATTTAATGCATCTAGAGAAGCATCCTAGAAATTCAATTGAGTTTGTATGTTTACGAGTACAGACCACTAAAAAATTTGATTACAGGGCCGTACTTATTGAAGTGTGTGTCATTTGTATCTTGTTTCTGTCAAACAATGCTTGATGTTTTGAACTTCCTACAGTATTTTCTTTTTGCCAAGTGAGTATTAAATCATTATGCCTCATCAATTTTCTAACCGAGAATACGCAGATATTTTATTTATTTATGGATTTTGTAATGGTACAGCTGCAAAAACTGAAGATGGAAGAAGGTTCCCTTACCGAAGGTTACCAAACCGTAAAACATTTATTCGTGTTTTTAATTACTTAGGAGAACATGGCAGGTTTCCAACGGTTACATTAAATGAACATCAGGAAAGAATGCATTTAAATATGGAACAAAATATTTTGAATATTGTTAATAATAATCCGGAGATTAGTACAAGAAGAATTGGACATGCTACAAATGTACCTCATGTTACTGTTTGGTGGCGACTAAAAAAACATAATCTTTATCCATTTCATATACAAGTACAGAGACTTCAAGCAGTGGACGAAATTCCACGAACGAATTTTAGCAATTGGATAATTCAAAATGCAAGAATTTTAAGTAGAGTTCTATTCACGGATGAAGCTCAATTTGCAAGAGACGGCGGCGTTTACAATTTACGGAACTCGCACATTTGGGCAGAAGAAAATCCATTTGCTACAAGAGACGCCCACTCGCAACTCAAATTTTCTGTTAACGTTTGGTGCAGTGTCATTGAAAAATGCCCCAAGTCTGAAACCCCAACCTGCACAAATTGCCGGCGGTCCTCACCCCTCATTCCACCCTCGCTGCCCCTACAGGCTAGCCACCCCGAAAAACCCACAAGAGACCGCTCCAGTCACACTGGAGAAGCCACAAGATCCTTATGACCTTTCAACAGATACGAAAATCATAATCGAAATCCTCACTGTCACACTAATGAACGCTATCCCCAATTCCAGAGACATTATAACCGACACTCTTCGTCACCTTATTCCATCCTTTTATCGACGCAACTGCTCTATAACAAACATAGGCAGGCCTGCTCACTTCGCTTTCACTCCCATTAGGAGTGACTCAGTTTCAATCAGCAACCCCCACCCGCCGTCAGTGTTCCAGGTTTTCTGCAGTTTCCCTGTAGCATGGTGAATTTATTCACTAGCCAAATGGACCGATAATAGGAAATAATACAGACGCAGCTGTACCCGCTTCCATTTACTTGATTATCACTTCGAAACCACCTCACCTAGTACAATACATTCATCTCACGCAAACTCCTCTCCTCGAGCTCGAAAATTCAGCCGCCATCACCCGAGAATTTTCTATGGGTCTCCCAGTTACCTTTTAAAAAAAAATTCAAAATCCTGAAATCTACACACAAAATTCTTATTAATTCTAGAGACATCGGAAACACCCACCTCATCCACTCACTATCTATACACAACGTGATTCGTCATCTTCCAAATCCAAACAATACCAGACACTTTTTATTGCCCAATTCCAGTCACTTTTAAAAACCATGTTTTTCTCACAATATCAATTCTCGTCAGGGTTGGGCAAAATCTGATTTTTCTGGAAAATCACGATTTATTTGATTTTTTAAATTTGAATATAAAATTTGAACATTTTGATTCTTTGAAATTATTTTATTGTACAAGTCTAAAAATTATAAATAATACAATTTGCAGCTCAAAAACTTGTGACAACGCATTTGTCGCGCTACTTGCATGAAAATTCTTGTCGCGATTTGTTTTCGTTCTGTCCTATACACTCACTATACAGTGCCGAGTACTGCCAAGTGAGGCACGAACGCGTTTGTTGTGCTTTTTGCAAGAATATTCCTGTCGAGGCTTGTTTTCCTTCTCAACCTATAAATTGACGTTGCCCAACAATTTCACGCATTTCGCTAGTTAGGTTAGTTAAGTGAAGTGAAAACATATAAATAAAGTAAAATGAGTGGAAAAAAAGAGGACCCAATATGGCAGTTCTATATTAAGACATCAAATCCAAATAAATTGGGGTGTAGGGCTATTTGTAGATAGTGCCACAAATATATTCAAGGGTTAGTCCAAAGACTTAAAGCACACCACGATGTTTGTAATTATCAAGAGAGGAATACAGGTAATCAAATTATTAACTTAATTTATATTCAATAAACACTTTTATTATTAACCCAGGAATGATCGCGTGGTTAGATTTTGCCTAACATTTTTAGTTTTTTGTTGATTCTCCAAGCACTTGAAGTAAACGATTAAGGTGGGCAGGACATGCACAAGGTCTAGGTAATGAAAGGTGTGTCAAGAAAATACAGGAAACTAAAAGACAAGGACGAAAAGCAAGGGGACGACCGAAAACTAGATGGTGTAGAAGATCTTAAAGAAATTGGAATAAATGACTGGAAGAACAAAGCAAAAGACCGGAAAAATGGAAAAGAATAGTAGAAGAAGCAAAGGACAGACTTCAGAGCAGAAACTAAATCACCAAATTCACAAACTCCCTACTGATTTAACCCATCAAGGACTGGTGTTGCCACACGGCAACAGAAATTAACAGTTTTCTGTTGCTTAAAATTCATCAGATTTTTCATTTAAAACATAGATGGCGGTATACACGGCAATAGTTTGTTGCAGTGTCAGTTGACAGAACCGTGTGTAGTGTTTGCCTGTTCACTCCAGTGATATAAAAACACGATTTTGTTAGGGAATATCAAGAAGACTTCTCAAAAATGGATATCAAGTTTACGTAAGTATAAATAAAAATTAATTGTTACAGCTTTCGAAAATAAATTCGTTACAACAGCTTTGGGAATATATTATCAACGTAGAGGCGGCAGAATAACGGGAGTTTGCAAAAACCTTTGAGATCGTGAAGCTTTGGAACTCGATGTTGCCATGTGGCAACACGAGTCCTTTCTGTGGACTACCTTTTTACATTTTGCTTTTTTTTTTCTAGCGGTGGGCTGACTTTCGAAGAAGCTCTTCAGATTGCGTATAATGATGATTTAGATGTCGACCAAATTTATATTGAGCCTCCGAATGAGGGTGCGATGACAGATGAGGATTCCGGTGAGGAAGATGAAGGCGGACTCGTTGATAATTTATCTCGGAATCAATTGAATGCTCCAGCTCAACTTGTTTTAGATGGTGAAGATGATGCATTAGTTGAACCAGATACGGAACATGTAGAAAAAGTTACTTATGAGGACATTGAATGGATAAAAGGCGATCTGGTAGAAAGTTCAGAAAATTATTTTCGTTCGGATTATGAAAGTTTTAAAACTTTAACCCCAACAGAAATGTTCGAGTTATTCATAGACCAAGACGTACTTTCTTTACTGGTAGAAGAATCAAACAAGTATTAACAATTTAAAAACTTGCCATGTCCTCAAATTACTTTGAATGAAATGAAATGTTTTATTGCTATTCTGATTTTATCGGGATATTGTCAATTACCTGGAAAAAAACATTACTGGAGTACTGATGTAGATATTGGTAACCAACTAGTGAAGGATTCAATGAGGAGAGACCGATTTTTAACAATTTGGCGGTATCTACACTGCGCAGATAATAATGCACTAGATCCAAATGACAAATTCTATAAACTGCGACCTCTAAGTGATCTACTACGGCAAAAATTTCTGAATTATTTTGTTCCAGAAGAAGATTTGAATTACGATGAGTGTATGGTCAAATACTTTGGAAAGCACTCATGTAAGCAATTTATCCGTGGCAAACCAATCAGATTTGGATACAAGATATGGTCGCTGAACAACAAATACGGATATCTTGTGAATTTTTCCTTCTATCAAGGCAAAGATAGGCGCGTGAACACAGAATACCAAACTGTGTTTGGAAAATCTACTGCTCCATTGCTGATTCTTTTGGATGAGTTACCAGAAGAAAAGAAAAAACATCGATACAACCTATTCATAGACAATTTATTTACAAGCTTTCACCTTCTTAGTCATCTGAAATCAAGAGGTTTCTCATCCACAGGAACCATTCGCGATAACCGAATCCCTAAAAATTGCCCGTTACTATCCAAAAAGGATATGAGTAAGAAACAACGTGGTGACTTCAATTCTTGTTTGGATAGAACCAACGGAATTTTACTAACGCGTTGGACTGACAATAATGTAGTTTCAGCAGCTTCGACCAAATATGGGGTAGCCCCACTTGCTAGTGTCAAACGATATTCAGCGAAGGAGAAAAAAATTGTTCAAGTAAAAAGACTGAACTTGATTTCCAAATATAATGCATCTATGGGTGGCACGGATCTGATGGATGAAAATATTGTACGCTATAGGATTAGTCTACGTGGACAAAAATGGTGGTGGTGTCTTTTCACATGGCTACTTGATGCCGCAATTCAAAATGCCTAGGTCCTGTACAAACAGTCTGGCAACAAAATAACTCAACTAGACTTTCGTCGAGAAATTGTCAAAACGTACCTCAACAAGTACAAGAATCCACCGAAAGGAAAAGGTAGACCATCTGCTAGTAAATCGAGCAGATCTTTCAGCCGTGTTGGCGATGATGTGCGATATGATAATATAGGGCACCTCCTCACACCAGTAGAAAAAAAAATAAGATGCAATGGCGACAATTGCAAATCTATTATGCGCACAAAATGCATCAAATGTAATGTAGGAGTTTGTTTGTCGTGCAATGTTGAATACCATACACGAATGTAGTTTTTTTTTTCAATCAATAAATTTTTTTTTCAATGAAACATGGGCAGTGTAAGTTACTCGCGTTGCCATATGGCAACACTAATTTTTGAAGAAAGTAAGAAAAATTTCACTATATTTCTTTAAGCAAATCTATTTGTTTCGTTCTGAAAATATACTATTGCAAAATTCTAAACTTAATTAAATCCGTCCTTGATGGGTTAAAGCAGCTACTGCCGGAAAAATGAGGCTAGGAATCCCAATAAGGAGACTTTGGACCTTAAGGTCTGAAAGTCAATGAGAAGAAGAAGATACATTTTTGAGATAATTTTAATTTTTTTTTGATAGATATTTTAGGCATATAGGATTGTTTTTAAATGTTAGGTGAAATCTAACACGTGGCCTTTAATGTAACTTTTTTAACGCGACCTTTCCCAGAAAGATTATCCTTACTTTTGTATACTTACTTAATTTTTTTCAACTTTTAAAAATAAATTTGCTTTTACATCTCTATTGAACATTTTTACTTTATTTTAAAATCAATAATTCAATACTATAGCAATATATCATCAATAAATCAATTTCAATTATGTTGTTTCTCTTTCCAGAGAGTCGAATGTCACTTGACAGTTTTGCTAGCACATCATCTGCCTCAAGTTGTAGTTCACTCATGACGGATAGATCATATGTTAGAAAAACTCCACCGAAAGTACCAACAAGTCCAACAACTTTTGAGCCAGTCCAAAAAAAAGAAAGCAATCGAAACTCAGCCTACCATGAGTGGTTTTGTAATGCGCACTTCAACTGCTGAAAAACATAAAATTGACAAAAACAAATAGCAAAGGCTATTTTTGCTACTAATTCGAGCTTCAGATGTATTGAGAATTTAGAGGTGAAAAAAGCCATTCAGTTATTAAGGCCTGGTTATACACCGCCCTCGAGAAAAACGGTAGCAGCAAGTCTTTTGGATGAAATCTATGAAGAGGAAAAAGAAAAATGTTTCTCCTGTCAGGGACGTAAATATGTCAATTGATGGGTGGTCAAATGTGCACAACGTCCACACAAGCCCTCCTATAAGAAACTATACACATCAGGAAATCCACATACTTCAGAATATTTAACTCAAATAGTTTGTGACCGGATTTCTTCATGTGAATTAAAATACAAGTGTACCGTAAAATCTTTTGTGACAGACAATGCCGCAAATATGACACTTATGAGAAAAACATTAGAAGAAAAAACAAACGCCAAAGTTATAACTTATGGCTGCTCTGCACATATTTTTAATTTACTGTGCAAGGACTTTCAAGTTAAAGAACATGTGGTGCAAATTGTTAAGTATTTTCGAAATAACCATTTGGCTACAACTAAATTCAGTCAAGCAGGAGGCAGCGCTTTAGTCCTTCCAAGCGATGTGCGATGGAATAGCCTTGGCGACTGCTAAGAGATGTATGTTACTCAGTGGGACATCATATTAATAAACTGCGAAGAAAATAAAAAGGAGATTGATTCCACTATTTACCAAAAAGTTTCAAATATTGAGATTAAACATGCAGCACAAGATTATTTAAACGTTTTAAAACCTATATCAGTTGCTCTTGATACTGTGCTGAGGAAAAATGCTACTATCGCAGATGTTGTAGATCAGTGGAAACATTAACAATATAACATTGATGAATCTGTGGAATTGCCATTACAGAAAACAATTTAATAATCAATATAAGCAAGCACTAACGCTATATCATTTTATAGCGTATACGTTGAATCCATAAAAAACAAAATACCAGTTAACACCAGAAGAAAAGAATATAGCTTTAGAAACAATTAACAAATTATATGGAAACACTGGACTGTTACCTTTAGTAATAAAGTTAAATGCCCGCAGTGCTCCATTTAAGCAAGTTATGTTTTCGGACGAAGTAATAAATGTAAACAGACTACAATGGTGGTTATCACAAAATGATGAGCCGGACATCTTGAAACAGTTGCCAATAATAAAACAGTTCCTGTGTGCAACTGCTTCTTCAGCTTCAGTAGAATGCGTATTTAGCTCTTTTGGTCTTGTACACTCTGATATTAGAAACAGATTAGGCATAGAAAAAGGGGGAAAACTCGTGTTTTTGTTTAAATTGTATAACGAAAATGAATAGACTGAAAATATACAGTAATAAAATTATGGTTTAGTTTAAGAATTTGGAATTATGTAATTCTTTTTTGTTGTTTTTGCTAAAAGCAGATACTTCTTTTGATTTTTGAGAAAACTTTTATATTATGTTGTTATCTGGTTCTGAATAAAAAAGAAAAAAAACTGATTTTAAATCATGATTTAAATTTTAAAAATCAAGTGATTTAAATTAGCCAAACCCTGATTCTCGTTGCTAGCAGACTCTGCCTTTCTCCCCGGTTATTTTCTACCGAAAAACAACGCCCGCTCTTAGCTCAACACAAATTCTACAAAAATATATCAAGACACTTTTTTTCTCAACCTGTCTTAGACACCTTTTTTGACTAACGGTCAGTCACCACTCAAAATCCAAGTCAAACTCAATACTAGACACACAAACGACACCCCCAACCCTGCAGAGTAACTAATCCTATATCAGGGCTCAATGTCTTTAATAATACCACCCTTATAAAACAAAAGGAGCGTAAAAACAAAAACTTCAAACCGAACATCTCTCTCTTTCTCTCTCCGTTCATCTTGGCTTATTTTAGAATCCTCATAGACCACTATTTTTATTTTTTTCAACTGTATGTCAAATGTAGGAGATGTCCAAAATACACTAAAAAAATACCCCAAATAAAAATGTTCTGTAAAAACTAGTTTTTCTTCTCAATATAACAATAACTACCGATAGAAATGCTTTAAAAAGATTGTCGGCTGAAACGATGTTAATCTTCTACATTTCGATAGTTTTTGCACGTTTCGTACCTCATATTTGCGCCTTTTCGATTAAATCATCATTATTATAATAAAATAATATTACTTCACAACCTTTGCATTTTTGCACCTATTTCATACAGGGGCCAATGTGACCACACATGTTGGATCATTACTCAACTAGCATAATGAAAATCAAATTGATAAATGTCTTTACCTTCATAGTACATTCAAGACATATATTTCGAGGCATTAGTCTTCTGACTAAGTGGCCTTTGTGAAACGTGTTTTGAACACGAATTTTTTTCTTATACAGGTAATATAAATTGATATGAAAAATCTTTACCGGATGTGACGTTGTCTGATTAAAACCCTAGCATGATGAATAGACTTGGCTAAACCAGATTTGAAGACTTGAGTCTGAAGACGCCTTTCCAAAAAATCTTCGATTTTAAGACCTAGCACATAATCGAGCTTCATTCTGTTTTCGTCAAGTACTCCAATACGGACTAAACGACGCAAAAGTGCATTACCTAAAATAAACCAAAATATTAATAGAAATTCAGATAAAAGTATTTTCTGAAAACTTTGTAACAATAAAATTTTAAATCTTAACCCTAGAGTGCTTACGTAAAAGATACACCTTTAAATGCTTACATGGGGTTACTGATAACCCCCTCCCAAAAAAAACAATTAAAATAGGCATAATAAATAAAAAAAATTGCAGTATTTGAACAAAAAACTTTTATTTCAAACATTCTAAACATATTTCCACCCTATGGTCGTTACAAATTGGTTTTGAACATTTCCCGCAGGCAGTTTTGGTTTTTCTGTCATTTGTTCTTGCACACAAAAAACACCGCTTCTGTTTTAAAAGTTTTCTTGGAGGTTCTCCTTCAGGTCTAGGCTCATCTTTCACATCAAGTATGTTCCTAATGGATGATGCTAAATCACCAGGCAGATTTTTGGTTAAACGTCTTTCCATGTGAGGTTTAGCCAGAGCAAATCCAAGATCAAATAAAAATGTTCGGCGAGTACTCTTTTTTCTGTTACCTTTTACAATTTGGTGTATCACGTCGCAGTTTATTCCTGCTTGATCCAGCATTCCATAAAAAAATCGTAGTGGCCATCTACGCGTTTTTCTGGAGACAGATGAAGTGTGCATCATTTGATCAAATGTATCCACCCCTCCTTTTGTTGAGTTGTAGAAGTTTATGATTTCAGGTTTGCTATTTTCGTCAATTACCTTTCCGCTGTGCATGCTGGATAATAATAATACTGACTTCATTTTTTTCGGTGTGTAAGAAACCAAAGTTTTTTTATTACTAAATGCAAACTGAGAAGTACCTTCTTTTTTTTCCCTACTTGGGTGGAAAGATAAAGGAATTTCTGGTTTGTTTTTTCTGATGGTACCTACAATAGTCAGATTGAATTCCGTTAACATTTTGTCGGTCAATGGGATAGAGGTAAACCAATTATCCATTGTAATATTCCTCCCTGTTCCATGGATACTCTCGGTCAATGTTCTCACATAATAATCTGGCACAGGTTCTTTATCTGGTCTTTTTATTTTTCCAATATATGGAATAGCACTCACCATATAGAACGTGCGTGAATCACACATTATCATTATTTTGAGTCCATACTTATCAGGTTTTGAAGCAATATAGACTCTAAATGGACAGTTTCCTCTAAATCCCAACAGCTGCTCATCAATTGTACAATAACTATGGGGCGTATAATTTTTAGTACAGTTTGAAATAAATCGTTCCCATATAGTACGTATAGGGGCAAATTTGTCTTGAGGATCTCTGATTCGTTTATCGTCAAATCTTATACAGGATATCAAAAACCTAAACCTGGTTTCGCTCATTATACAACGATATATTTCTGGTCCAAACTTTGACCACATTTCTTTTGAGTTCTGATGATTGTCTTTTTTTTGGCCTGCAATATACAGTAAACCAAATAATGCCATAATTTCAATGGAATCAGTGTCATTTACATAACGACAATCTTTAGAATATTTTTGTCTTTGCCTACCTATTTCTTGATTAGTGTATACAACGATGGAAATAATTTCATCACTAAAGAACAGTTTCCACGAATCCAATATTGTTGTTATATTCCTAGCATCGTTTTTCGGGCCTGGAAGTCGAAAGACAATATTTCGCTGAGGAGTTCGAGTACGACTTGGTGGTTCTGCAGACCAGCTATAACCATTCTTTCCTCTGAACTTTTTTGGTTGAAGAGGATCTTTTTCACTATCTATGTCTTCAGCTTTATTCTCTCTATTTTTATCTATAATATCTTCTCTGTCTTCGTATTCCTCTTCTTCGATAGATACAATACTGTCTGAATCTGATTGTACTGACACATTATCTTCATAATCTGTACCTTCATTATCAGAATCATATTGACTTTCAAGTTCCTCATACCACCTTAGCACAGTTTCCTCGAATTTTGGGTCACCTGGTCGAACAGCCATGGAAAGTTTTTTTTATCTTCAATATTTTAAACAACGCTTATTGCTTACTTGGGGTTACACGTCACCCCGATCGCGACAGAACTCACTGCGTCATAAAACAAACAGTACTGCCACACGCGTTATAAATAGAACACCGGGATACGGATACATAGCAGAAAACACATGGTTGCCAGTGTTACGGTTTTTTAATAATTATTAATTAAAATTTGGCTGGGGTTACTGGACACCCCCGTAAGCTTTCTAGGGTTAATAACAGTAATGACTACACTAAGGATATTGCTACAATATGTGCATTTATTGATAAATATTTTTAGTCAATAATGTATTTTTCGACATACCTTCAAATAATCTTTTTGGATCTTTTTCTTCCAAGGTAAGAAGTTCTCTGGCAGCTTTACGAATTTTGGCCAAAGTGTATTTAACTCGCCATACTTCACGTTTGTTACGAAGCCCGAATGCACCAATAATTTTCAATTCCTGGTCCAAACGTGCCTTTTCATAGGGACGTCTAGGTGTAACATAGGTTTTTGAATGAACCGACGGTATCCTACCGTTTACCATTTTAAGGTTTTACTGAAATGAAGAAAAGAGTTATATAATAATCAAAGGAGTATTCAACATATTTTTCAAAGAATATAAATATTATATAGGTAGATACCATGTAGGACTTTAACCTAAAAAAATATAATTGTGAATCCGTGAAAATCTTTGCAATCGTCCAACAATCTTTGGTTTTAAATAAAAAAACACACAGATGGATAATTTTTCTTACAAGTTAACATAGTATTCTTAATAAATATATTTTACACTTACCAATTCAACCTCTAATTTAAAAAGAAACACCAGCTTTAAAATAAGCAAGTCAAAAGGAGTGTATCTCATGTGGCGGGGAGGGAGGCAAAAATGTCAAGACAACTCGATAACTTTATCGAAATTCACTCGAAAACTATCGATATTTGGCGTTTTCGATATTCTGCAACAGTTGAACTGAGTGCGCAATTAGTTCAAAAGTTGTGCTCGATGGCCTCGATGATGGTTTTCAAAACTGTACTCCTCAAGATTCACGTGTTCGATTTACAAGCGCCAATGTCCGAGTGCGTTCTCAGTTCAATTTTATTATATTAATATTACTAATATCAAGATACTCGATTTTACTAATGTGATAGGAAATATTTAGATGAAGTAGTACACCGTTTTTCGTTAGAAGACATTTTTCTTAAAGTATTTTCTATCTACTTGAAGAATAAATTTGTATGTTTCACTTAGTATAAAAGATATATTTTCTATGCTGCTGTTCATGTTCATGTGTAGTCTTTCCCTTGCTGTTTGTTTGTTTTCCGCTTTTTGACCGAAAGTTGGGTTAGACACACTGCACACGCAGCTGAACGTGTGCAATCAAGTGAACTACCATGCCCTAGCCCGGGATTGGGACGTAATTTCAGAGAAAACTGAACTTGCAGATTGCAGGTAAATCAAAAACGCTCAGTGTGCATCCACATGAGTACGTGATCATGGATCCGTTGTAACCACGTGACGACTACCAACCAATCAGAGTGCTGGATGGCTTTTCGTACGTCCGTGAAGGTCATCACGGAGAGAAGTTAGTTAGAGGCTGTATCATGTGGGTTATCTGTGGCTGCATCCACATAGGTACGTGATCACGGACATCTATATCCGTTAAACGTATACGTGAATTTTACGCCATCCAAATAGAGCATCCGTTGTTACGTATCCATGACTGTCATCACCAATATTGTCTTTTCCTTTTATTATTGTTTGATTTTGTGGACTATTTTTTTAATGTTTTGAACTTCTGATTTTCCGTATTTTATCAATATTTCATGTAAATTGTTTATTTTCTGTCAGAATCTAGTTTTTTTTTGAAGAATGACTAGTAATAATTATCTTTTACTCCTTGGAGCTATGTCCAAGGGGTTGAAAAAGAAAACTGTGTGGCAACGATCAAGTCAAAACCACAATATCCACATTTAAACTGTGTTTGTTCAGCCGACATCGTTAAACGCAAACTAAAAACGTTCAAAGCCCAAAAACAAAACCGCCAAAATAAATTTAAAAAATGTAAACAAAACGGACAGAAAACACGTACTGAAGTTAAAATGAGATTTTCTCTTTTTTTGTTTTTCTTCAGCTTCTTTTAAATTTAAAAATTTTATTCTGACAAATATTCTTTGTCGACTAAATGACTTAACGAGCTCTTTTGGGATCTTTACTAATTATAAAATAACTCCAACACAACAGTAGCAAAGAATATACAACGATAATATTCTGTGACGATAGTTTCAGTTGCATTCACAACAATACAGATGAGTCTACTTCTTTTGTCTGTACTCTATAATACACAAAATACAAAAAGAACAACAATAAATACTAATAATTAACAAGAACCCGATATAAACAATAATATGCACTCCTACTTCTATAAATTCATATATCCTTGTCAAAGCTGGCACCCATAGTGACGTAACGATCCCCTCTTCCGTCTGCCCCACCGAGTAGTTATCAGGCAACCTTCTCTCTTCTATAAACGTTGCTCAAGGGTTGATATAGAACAATCAATTCAATGGTTTTTAAATGTAGGTAAATAGAACGCTTGCGTGTGTGATATGCACCTTATAACCTCAAAATACCTAAAACAAATCACATACGAAGTCTGTGCATGAAACACGAATAAAATTGTTGGTATTCCAGGGAAAAGAGAAGAAAGTTTGTGTACCTGGTCGCGCCTGTGCGCTTCAAGCAAAAATCAAGAACGCGAGTGTTACGCTCGAGTTTGCTCAAGCGTGAAAATCGAACGCCACTCATGTCGACTGTCACTAGCGACATGGCACATGTCATTTAATTGTCAACGTCATCAATTATAAATATTTGTAATGTTTTTGGTTTAAAATTTTTATATAAACTAAGAATAGTTTATATCGTTCGGCATGTGTTATATTTGTTTTTAAAATGTCAAAGAATACGTTATTAACTACACTTCTTCCAAATGAATCTTTAGAGACTTTAGAATATAACAACTTTGTCCATGATTATTTGACGAAACTAGGGTCCTATAAAATTAAAGATTTAAATTCTGAACCAGAAAGATTGAAACAGGAGGCATCTATTTTGCAAGAACAAATTCAAGAACTTGCAATTACAAATTATAAAACGTTCATAGAGACTGCATTGTGTTCAAAAGATCTTTTTACTAAATTTAGTGTTATAGAAGAAAAAGTTAATGATCTCCTTAAGGGAGTTCCAATCTTCGAAGAAAAATGTGAAAACTTTGGAAAAGTCTCCAGTGAAATAAATTCCTTACGTAGAATAGATTCTATTACTTTAGATAAAAGTGCCCAAATTCTTGAAATACTGGAGATACCGCAATTGATGGACTCATTTATTAGAGATGGACTATATGAAGATGCCCTAGAACTATGCAACTATGTGAGAAAATTATATTCTAAGCATTCCGATGTTGCTATATTCAAGAATATTAATGATGATGTTAACAAAGCCTGGATTCTTATGCTTCATCAGTTACTATCGCAACTGAGACAGGACATATCACTTCCAAAATGTTTACAGATTGTAGGACACTTAAGGCGAATGGAATTATTTACAGGTACTATTCACAATTTTAAACAATTATTATAACATATTTTGAA
The DNA here is from genome assembly GCA_963921935.1 of Galeruca laticollis. Classification (NCBI taxonomy): domain Eukaryota; kingdom Metazoa; phylum Arthropoda; class Insecta; order Coleoptera; family Chrysomelidae; genus Galeruca; species Galeruca laticollis. The sequence continues at coordinate 240,157,357 of OY998176.1, forward strand.
GTTTTCAGTCATACACGAAATAATATTTGAATGCTTCTTATAACCTAGGCTTATATATTGAAAAAAGTCATTAACGTTTTTAGTACATAAACCACCACTATTAGGGATCGACCGATACCGATATCGGTATCGGTTTATCGGCCTTCTAGGCCGATATCGGTATCGGCCGATATGTAAACTACGAAATATGCCTATATCGGTATCGGCCGAAAATGTGAATTGCTTAATATTTCAGTTCTTAAGGATTTTTTAAAGGAAATTAAAACAGAAATACTAAATAAAAAACAAATAAAGTTTATTATAATTCAAAATTTAGCAAAAAAGTCATTAAAATGTAGAAGTAACACCCTAAGTTAAACAAATTATCAAATTAATATTTAAAGTTAAGTTTCGGCAAGTTGTAATGTAACAAAATTAAGCTTTCTGCTCTTTCTGGAGTTAAACGATTTCTTGCGCTTTCATAAACATTTCCAGCTGAAGAAAATAGCTGTTCACTAGCAACACTACTTGGCGGCGGTGCTAGATATATTATTGCAACTTTGTACATCAATGGAAAAATGTCTTTTTTTTGCGCCCACCAAGTCAAAGGATCTTCATTTCTTGATATTTTTTCTAATTTCTTATACAATTCAATCTCATCATCAATTTTATTCATCATATTATCAGTACTTTTCTTATATGACACTGATTTACTGGTCGTCATACCAGTAAGTTCATCAAAAGTATTCCAAAATAAACTATGAGAAATTGAGCCCGGGGCATTTTCCTGAATCTGTTGGTTTACCTCGTGTGATTTTTTGGCGATTTTCGCTAAAGGAGCATCATCGTCGCTCACTTCAGATTCTCCGGAATTATCTTCCAGCAAGTCTGAATCTAGTCCATTAGTTTTTAAAAGTTCTTTTTTTAAATCTGTAAAGGTTCTTTGCCATAAATCATTATCAAAGAAAGATGTCTTGAACCTTGGGTCCAATAAAGTGGCAAAAAGAAGGTTTCTATCAGTGAAGCAGGCTTTGCATCTCTTATTCAAGGAGTCTTTAAGCTCATTTTTGGTACTCTGCACCCCTGAAAAGTCAGCTCCTTCAGCTTTCTGGAGATATTTTAAGAGAGTTTTAAGTAAGGGTATTACTTCCGATATAGATGCACTATTCTTACTAAAAACCTTCGTAATTTCTTCAAAAGGTTTTAAGAGATTTAGTAAATTTTTTGCTAGTTCCCATTGGTGGTATGCTAGTGTCACATCTTTTAAAGCTGGATTGTCCATTATATATATATATATATATATATATATATATATATATATATATATATATATATATATATTAAGAGCGTTTTTTTGTTCTATCAGACGTTCCAACATATAAAAACTTGAGTTCCATCGTGTTGGAATGTCCTGCACCAAAGCTTTCTCGGTCATATTAAGGGACTTTTGAATATTCTTCAGCCTATGACAAGCCAAAGAGGAGTGACTAAAATGAGTTACTATACGTCTTGCTTTTGCCAATAAATCTATAATTGATCGTTGACTTTCTATGGAGTCATGTATGGCTAATTGTATGGTATGTATGAAACAGGGTTGGTGTTTTAATTTAACCTCATCAATGTCTTTTTTTATGTTGGCAGCATTATCAGCCAAAACCAAAAGAATTTGATTCTGATCTAACTCCCATATTTTCATGAATTCAGATAACATCTGTGAGATGTTTAAAGCTGTATGTGACCCAGGAAAATGCTTGCAGGCCAGTACAAATGAACATCTTTCAGTCATTTTAAAATCTATCCAATGTGCAGTAAAAGAAATAAATGGGTTGTTATTATGCTTGCAAGTCCATATATCTGTGGTGGCAGAAATTTTAATGTTTTCTTTCAAGGAAAGTGATAATTTTTCACAAATTGCCAAACTACATTTTTTGTATATATCAGGAAGTATTCTTTCTCTAAAATATTTATCTGAAGGAATATCGTAACAAGGAACCAATTTATTTAAAAGCCGCTTAAAACCCACATCGTTCACAATACTGAAGGGCTGTATGTCTATAGCTATTAATTCTCCGATATAATAGTGAATCTTTTTAGATTTAGTGCTATCAATGTCCCATAACTGCATATTTTCAAAGGATTCAAAAATCTTTGGTTGTGTAGTTGAGCCTCCGCTTAAGCTTGCATATGAACAAGATGAACTAGGTTTTTCGTGTGCTTCTGCATCTAAAAAACAGAACCCTTCTAAATACTGGGTGTTTCATAATTCATAAATTTATATTCAGAGGTACTGTTTGGCTTCAGAGTTCAGGAGTAAAAGTACTCACTTAACGACTTAACGCAAAAACAGAAATTTAATAACTTGTCGATGTTGCAGCCAAAATTACTAATTTCTAAAACAAATTTATTATATACTTACTGCCATCAACATTTTTTTCTTTTGACTCCTCACTTAATTTTTCAATGTGAAACTTCGCCATATGATGCTTTAAATTGGTAGTATTTGCTGTTTTGCCTTTACCTCCCAGAGAAACAACAGCATTACATAATTTACAGGTGGCATTTGCTTTTATTGTAGAGGCATTAACTTCGTTCTTGGAGAAATACGTCCAGTAAATACTTTTACCACTAGTTATGTTGCCACTAATACTGCTAGTTATTGAAGATAATGAACCAGAACCAGGCTCTTGTAAAGATGACGACGACTGTGAAACGAATGGAGAACGCACGACAAAACGATCCATGTTTGTGAAAAATCAGTGCAATACTATACTACGACTACTACGAGTTTTATTATCTTACTGTTTCTCAGCGTATTCGGAAATTCTGGTATTCCCCGACGGAGTGAACATAGCCGACTGGCCGGGCTTTGTTAAATTCGGAGATTCACCGTATCGATTTTTAGTATTCCGCCGGGCGATTTTACAAAATATCGAATTTGCTCTGCAATTTTTTAGTGATTTTATGGTTAATCCGTGTAACGGTAACAGTATATCATTATAAATCACTTTTACCTCATTTATACAGCAAAAAATTTACGACAAAATTGTATGGCCGATATATCGGTATCGGCAGATATCGGCTATGAGTTTATCGGTATCGGCCGATATCGGTATCGGCCACAAAAAATCATATCGGTCGATCCCTAACCACTACATTATTGCTTTCTATTGTCTGTCTTGTAGGGTTGGGTAGATCAAATGATTTAATTACATTTGTTGATATGTGCCTGAAACAATATAGGTATATCTTTCTGTTGCGGGAAAAATGTTTGACATTTTATCTCTGATAACAGGTAACAAAATATAACTTTCTATAAAATTACTTTTTTCCTGGTTTCCTGGGTATATATCTTAGAGAGGGCTATTCATTCATAAACACGTTTATTTTTGCGGCCAACAATTCTAAACGACAGTAGTGAAATAATGAATGAATTACAAAAAGTGGGGATGGTATTGTAGATACATGGCATTGCTAATTTCGGCTGTTTTTCTGACAAACTTGGCACCGACGAACCATGATAATCCAAAAACATTAAATTAATTAACTTAAAAGTTTATTTTCACACTAAAAAGTCTTGAAAAACACATCAAAACGAAAGAACTAAATGTTTACTCTCTAGTCGTAATGGCGCTCGTATAAACAAACCACGTTTGACATTATTTACTACAATACTACGGCGAATTTGAAAAGATCGTCGATCACACTCTGACGATATTTGCATCTCCCTTTATATGGTAATTAAACAAGGACAAAACTACTAAATAGATTACTATTGACACATTAACAGGTACTGAAATCTTGAGCAATGTTGCCACTTTGACTTAACAAACAATTCTTACTGTTGCTTCTTCTGGTCTTCCATACTTTGTACCCCTGCTTTTGTCTTATGTTTTTCCAGTATGGGTTTTGCAACTGCTTTGGTGAAGAAATCTGCAACATTTTCTTTAGTGTATATGTATTTCAAATTTATTTTATTCTTCTCAATTTCATCGTTGATGAAAAAATACTTCCTTTGTATAAGTTTGGTTCTTGAGTGATACATATTATTTGTAGTTAATTTCATTGCTGCCTGATTGTCATTGTACATTTCTTTGTTTTCTAGCAACTGGCTTTGGTTCAGGTCTCCAAAAATTTTGTCAAGCCATAAAATTTCCTTTACAGCTTCAGTGATTGCTATAAATTCACTTTCACATGTGCCTTAAGTAACAACCAGGGATCGACCGATATGATTTTTTGTAACTCATAGCCGATATCTGCCGATACCGATATATCGGCCATACAATTTTGTCGTAAATTTTTTGCTGTATAAATGAGGTAAAAGTGATTTATAATGATATACTGTTACCGTTACACGGATTAACCATAAAATCACTAAAAAATTGCAGAGCAAATTCGATATTTTGTAAAATCGCCCGGCGGAATACTAAAAATCGATACGGTGAATCTCCGAATTTAACAAAGCCCGGCCAGTCGGCTATGTTCACTCCGTCGGGGAATATCAGAATTTCCGAATACTCTGAGAAACAGTAAGATAATAAAACTCGTAGTAGTCGTAGTATAGTATTGCACTGATTTTTCACAAACATGGATCGTTTTGTCGTGCGTTCTCCATTCGTTTCACAGTCGTCGTCATCTTTACAAGAGCCTGGTTCTGGTTCATTATCTTCAATAACTAGCAGTATTAGTGGCAACATAACTAGTGGTAAAAGTATTTACTGGACGTATTTCTCCAAGAACGAAGTTAATGCCTCTACAATAAAAGCAAATGCCACCTGTAAATTATGTAATGCTGTTGTTTCTCTGGGAGGTAAAGGCAAAACAGCAAATACTACCAATTTAAAGCATCATATGGCGAAGTTTCACATTGAAAAATTAAGTGAGGAGTCAAAAGAAAAAAATGTTGATGGCAGTAAGTATATAATAAATTTGTTTTAGAAATTAGTAATTTTGGCTGCAACATCGACAAGTTATTAAATTTCTGTTTTTGCGTTAAGTCGTTAAGTGAGTACTTTTACTCCTGAACTCTGAAGCCAAACAGTACCTCTGAATATAAATTTATGAATTATGAAACACCCAGTATTTAGAAGGGTTCTGTTTTTTAGATGCAGAAGCACACGAAAAACCTAGTTCATCTCGTTCATATGCAAGCTTAAGCGGAGGCTCAACCACACAACCAAAGATTTTTGAATCCTTTGAAAATATGCAGTTATGGGACATTGATAGCACTAAATCTAAAAAGATTCACTATTATATCGGAGAATTAATAGCTATAGACATACAGCCCTTCAGTATTGTGAACGATGTGGGTTTTAAGCGGCTTTTAAATAAATTGGTTCCTTGTTACGATATTCCTTCAGATAAATATTTTAGAGAAAGAATACTTCCTGATATATACAAAAAATGTAGTTTGGCAATTTGTGAAAAATTATCACTTTCCTTGAAAGAAAACATTAAAATTTCTGCCACCACAGATATATGGACTTGCAAGCATAATAACAACCCATTTATTTCTTTTACTGCACATTGGATAGATTTTAAAACGACTGCTTGTACTGGCCTGCAAGCATTTTCCTGGGTCACATACAGCTTTAAACATCTCACAGATGTTATCTGAATTCATGACAATATGGGAGTTAGATCAGAATCAAATTCTTTTGGTTTTGGCTGATAATGCTGCCAACATAAAAAAAGACATTGATGAGGTTAAATTAAAACACCAACCCTGTTTCATACATACCATACAATTAGCCATACATGACTCCATAGAAAGTCAATGATCAATTATAGATTTATTGGCAAAAGCAAGACGTATAGTAACTCATTTTAGTCACTCCTCTTTGGCTTGTCATAGGCTGAAGAATATTCAAAAGTCCCTTAATATGACCGAGAAAGCTTTGGTGCAGGACATTCCAACACGATGGAACTCAAGTTTTTATATGTTGGAACGTCTGATAGAACAAAAAAACGCTCTTAATATATATATAATGGACAATCCAGCTTTAAAAGATGTGACACTAGCATACCACCAATGGGAACTAGCAAAAAATTTACTAAATCTCTTAAAACCTTTTGAAGAAATTATGAAGGTTTTTAGTAAGAATAGTGCATCTATATCGGAAGTAATACCCTTACTTAAAACTCTCTTAAAATATCTCCAGAAAGCTGAAGGAGCTGACTTTTCAGGGATGCAGAGTACCAAAAATGAGCTTAAAGACTCCTTGAATAAGAGATGCAAAGCCTGCTTCACTGATAGAAACCTTCTTTTTGCCACTTTATTGGACCCAAGGTTCAAGACATCTTTCTTTGACAATGATTTATCGCAAAGAACCTTTACAGATTTAAAAAAAGAACTTTTAAAAACTAATGGACTAGATTCAGACTTGCTGGAAGATAATTCCGGAGAATCTGAAGTGAGCGACGATGATACTCCTTTAGCGAAAATCGCCAAAAAATCACACGAGGTAAACCAACAGATTCAGGAAAATGCCCCGGGCTCAATTTCTCATAGTTTATTTTGGAATACTTTTGATGAACTTACTGGTATGACGACCAGTAAATCAGTGTCATATAAGAAAAGTACTGATAATATGATGAATAAAATTGATGATGAGATTGAATTGTATAAGAAATTAGAAAAAATATCAAGAAATGAAGATCCTTTGACTTGGTGGGCGCAAAAAAAAGACATCTTTCCATTGATGTACAAAGTTGCAATAATATATCTAGCACCGCCGCCAAGTAGTGTTGCTAGTGAACAGCTATTTTCTTCAGCTGGAAATGTTTATGAAAGCGCAAGAAATCGTTTAACTCCAGAAAGAGCAGAAAGCTTAATTTTGTTACATTACAACTTGCCGAAACTTAACTTTAAATATTAATTTGATAATTTGTTTAACTTAGGGTGTTACTTCTACATTTTAATGACTTTTTTGCTAAATTTTGAATTATAATAAACTTTATTTGTTTTTTATTTAGTATTTCTGTTTTAATTTCCTTTAAAAAATCCTTAAGAACTGAAATATTAAGCAATTCACATTTTCGGCCGATACCGATATAGGCATATTTCGTAGTTTACATATCGGCCGATACCGATATCGGCCTAGAAGGCCGATATGGCCGATAAACCGATACCGATATCGGTATCGGTATCGGTCGATCCCTAGTAACAACATTCTGTTTCTTGCATTGCCAGCTAATTGCTGCATTACTAAGGTTGAAAATATATCTAAAAAAACCTTTTCCATCTAAGATATTATTCCAGCTTGCATAGTAATAAGATTTTAGTGGCCTGTTGTTTTCTTGATAATTTATTTCTTCAGTTTGTGTGTACTTCAAGTATCTCAAAACATATTTTGCTTGTCTCCCATTCATCTGAGTATTTGGTGTTAAACTGGCTTAGATAAGTTGTAACAAAAGTAATATCTGGTCTTGTTCCTTGTGATAAGTATACAGTCAAACCTCAATATAACAAATCTCAAGGGACCAAACCGAAAATTCGTTATATCGAGTATTTCGTTACAATGAGGTTCGTTATATTGAGGTTAGGTTAGCTGAAAATTCACTACATCGAGGATCGCAAACGCCCTCGGTCGTGTTTTTTAAATCATTCAAACATTGTGAAATCGTATACTGTACAACTCTTTAATAGTATGGAAAACGAAATAGCACTCATTTAAAAATGCTTCTTTATTTGACACTTACTTAAATAACCGTACATAATAATAAAATACATGAAAACTACACACAGTAACTTAAAGCAGCGCCTACCACTAAAGATACATTTGCTTCCGTAACTGTTAGATTGCCTTTAAAACCTACACATATATTTTATTAAAGATGTTGTTTTGACCTGTTTCTTGATTAAAAATACTTTAAATTATAAATACAGTAATTATAATGAATAAAAGCAAGTTAATTAAAAGAAAACATTAAGGCCTAATTCTAAAAAAAACTGAAATTTTACGGTACAGAAATAAATATTACACAGTACTCATACTGTATGTTACTACTGTACCATCATCGTAAAATAAACTATTACAGTACAAATACACTGAAAAGATGAAGGCATAAAAAGTTGCCTAATCTGCTTTTTGTATTTCGTTAGCGTCATTAATGAGGGTATCTAACGCATTGGTGACATCGCCCTGTTTGTTAGAGAAAAAGTCAGTGATGGTGGTCTGCTTACGTGTTGTGATGTTGATGAAGTCCATAGAGCAATCTAAATCAGTAATGGATTTCACTACACTGTCACTCAACCTTTTTAAGAAAAAAACGCTTTAACACATTTAAAGCTTCACGAGCATCTTTTAAAGTTGCGTCAGGAATTTCACAACCTTGTTCATCCTCGTCGTCATCTTCGGCATCGGCATTTTCGTCAGGAACGGAGGTCACAGAGGAAATGATTTCAGCGTCGGTTAACTCCCCACACACTGCCACGTCGTCATCAAAAGTAACAAAGTCTTCGAACTCTGCATCCTTTTCTAGGTCAAGTGATTCTTTGACTTTTTCCCAACCATCCACGGTGTCTACTTCTTGTGTTGGAGGTTGCTCTGAATTGTCCTCAGTTGCGATAGTAAATCCACTTTTCTTGAAACAATTAGAAATCGTAGTTGCCGTAACTTTATTCCATGCTTTTGTTATCATCCACATAGCATCCAATACATTAATATTTGTGAGTAAATGACTTACTATGTCTCTAAGGAACTGCTGTACAACCTCTTTTCTATAATTTACCTTAAAACTTCGGATAATGCCCTGGTCAAGCGGCTGCAGTTTGGAGACAAATATACGACCGTAATGTTACTCAGTTTAGGAATGTCTCCGTGTGCCGTACAGTTATCAATGAAGATGATAATTTTTTTCCTTTTCATCTCTTTGTTAAGACTTTGAAGCCATGTACCGAAAGCACCACAATTCATCCAAGCCTTTGTATTCGCCATGTAGTCTGTAGGAAGTTCAGTTACATTTTTAAAACAGCGTGGTTTTTGCACTTTTCCAATAACTAGAGGCTTTAATTTGTGAGTCCCTGTGCAGTCTGCACCTAACATAACTGTTAAACGATGTTTGCTATTTTTCCCACCATGGCATTTATCACCCTTAAATGACAATATTTTGTCGGGTAAACATTTGAAAAATAATCCAGTTTCATCGGCATTGTAGATGTTTTCAGGTTCATATACCTCAGTTATCTGGGCAAGTTTATCTTTCCACTCAGTACAAACACCATCGTCCACTTTGTCCACTTTTGCACTTTCCCCCCACACTTTTCGAAAAATAAGTTCACTCCTTATTTTGAAGTTTTGTAACCATCCATTGCTACCACGGAATTTCTCGTGTCCCAGTTCAGAAGCAAACTGTTGGGCCTTTTCTTGAAGAATTGGGCCACTTATTGTAATATTTTTATCTCGGCACTGCTTCAACCACTTAAGGACATATTCTTCTAAGTCCTTCAACTCACACGAGTTTAACTTTTTGATTTTAGAACACAGTACGCTTCTGTCCTCGAACTTCTCTTTCTTTTTCAAAATTGTAGCCAATGTGCTGGGTGGTAAGCCAAACTCTTTTGCGATGTCCGATTTTTTTTTCGTCAGATTGTCTTCAACACACTTAATGATTTTCCGTTTACACTCCACGCTTATGGCGCACCGTTTCTTTTTGCTTTTTCCGTCCATCGTCACTTAACTGATACCCACGCACCGCACAATCCAATAACTTCCACGGAAACTGAGTAAACTACAGACTAGAGTGACGTGACTAAGCTTTCATGTCGAGACACGATTATTTTTTGTACTGTACGTTTGTTTACGTTCATTATAATGAGGTGCAGTCGTGGAAATTTCGTTACATAGAGGTGAAGTTTGCTAGATCGAGGTTCTAACTACGAAAAATTCATTGTATCGAGGGTGATTTATTTTTACCGGGATTATTACAAATTCGTTATATTGAGGTTATGAGTACGGATTATTCGTTATGTAGAGGTGAAATTTACATTGATTCTTATGGATAGTTGTAGGGGATTTGAAAAAATTCGTTATGTCAAGGAATTCATTATATTGAGGTTTGACTGTAATAAGCTTCCCATGAATTCCTGATAAGGAACTTCTCTATTCATGATTTCAGAACTTATATCTTTGTCATTTTTCAATAGAATACTCGACTCTTTGCATTCACTCTTGTTGAAGCGTTGTAAAATTTTTTTAATGTAGTTTTCTTGTTTTATATGCAAAATTCCTCCTTCTCGGTTTCTAGTTATTTCCCATCCAAGTAAGTACTTAGCGTCTCCTAGAAATTTCATCTTAAATTTTGAGCTTAATTTTTGCATGACTTGATCTGCCATTTCTTTTGAGTTTGTGGACAATAATATGTCATCTATATATAAACTAATTATATAATAGTGGTTGTTGTTATTGTATAGAAATACACAAGGTGATGAATATAATTCTGTAAACCCTAGGTTATGTAATTCAGTTTTAATTGTCTAATACCAGGTACATGCACTTTGTTTTAGGCCGTAAAGTCCTTTCTTTAGTTTACATACTTTAGTCCTTTTATCTTCATCTATTCCTGATGGAATTTCCATATAAATTTCGTCATTCAATACCCCATTTAAATAATCTGTAGTAACATCATATTGAAAAAGTTCAAGATCATATTTAGTAGCAATTGCAAATATAGTTCGTAACATATTAAGTCTAATTATAGGTGCGAAAACTTGATCATAATTTTCACCTTTTATTCGGTTCAATCCTCTGGCTACTAGACTAGCTTTACATTTATCAATAGAACCATCTACATTTTCTTTAATTTTGAAAACCCATCTAGAATCAATTGTATGTTTATCTTTTACTCTATATACTATGTCCCATGCCTCATTGAATTATGTGATTTCAACTCTTCATTTATAGCAGCTACCCATTCATCTTTTTAAACTGTATATATTGCCTCTTCATGTTTTAGGTGTGTCAATGGTATTTACTGAAAGGTTTAATCTGTTTATTCTGTTTTGAATTCGGTTTGATCTTCTTGGATTATCAACATTTTGCTCTTGAGTTGGCACATTTGCATAGTCTGGGTCAGTTTTTGAGGTATCTTTAGCTCCGTCATCAATTTCCGAATCTGTTGAGTTATATGTAATTTCGTTTTCTTCATCTGTTATTGTGCTATTTTCTGAGGTTGTTCTTCAATATTTTCTTGGTGATCTTGTATGTGTTGTTCATACATTGTTCTTCTCTTTCGTCTGTATCGTAGGTTATTTGGAAATGGTTATATTTTGTATTTTATTCTTCTAGTAAGTTGAAACCCCTTTTATTTTCCATTACTTCTGCATCCCTGTCTATGATTACTGTATTTCTTTGTATGCAGAATAGTCTATAATGTTTGGTTAAGTGATCATAACCCAGAAATATTGCTGTTTTGGATACTCTATCCAACTTCTTTATGTTTTGTTTACTATATCCAACTTCTTTATGTTTTGTTTACTCTATCCAACTTCTTTATGTTTTGTTTTCGGATCAAGTAATAGGCTAGGCACTTTAATATGTTTTACATCTGGTTTTGATTTAAAAAATATTTCATCAGGTGTAGTGTTAATTTTCTTTGTGTATGTTCTGTTTTTAAGGTAAACTGCATAATATGCAGCTTCGGCCCAAAATTTTAATGGTAAATTTGAGTCGTTCAGCTTACACCTCACAATTTGTATATTTATACTATTGTTGCGTTTATAAATGCTATTTTCTTGAGGATTATAAGGAGCTGTTAACTCATGAATTATACCACTTTCTTGTAGACATTGTTCAAATTCTTGGTTGACACTATCTCAACGTCAACGTGGTTGAAACATATCATGTATATCCTTGTTTTGTAACGGAACGGAACTTCTCTTTTTGGGACTTGAACACGTCGAAGTCTCATAGAAACCAGAATTTATTCAAGCAACAATGACGTTTTCATTATACATGTAATTTTAAAATTCTTAACGTTAATATATATTTATACCATCTGGCTTTTCATCAAGTTATTATACATGTACATCTCAATGGAGATATTATTTTAGTCACAATATGTTAACAACAAAATATTTGTTCGAAATGAATGACCAGTGTATGAGTTAGCATATTCAAATTGACGAAAATTAGCTACTGATTCAGGTACCCACAACCTGTTTGATACATTTTCCATTCCAATATGCATAAAACACGCAGCAAGCCTTTGCTGCTGTTGGACAAAGGGCTATGTACATTCGGTAAAATTTAATATATTCTTCAGTAATTACAAATCTCCTATTTACATGCTTAAGTTTGTTAAAATAGTTTTTTTATATTAACCTATTTTAATTTGATGTTTTTATTCTATGGTTCGTGTTGATTATTTTATAAATAATAAGAATCTTTATTTAGGAAACCCTAATAAACATTAAAATTTAAAAAAAGAATTACAATATCGTAGTTAAATACAACTTACACACTAAGTATACACTAATACAAATGTGACATAATAATTAGTTTATAATAACGTTTAAGGTACTGAAAAGAACTGATTCAAAATATTAAAACACATTGCAAAACAGCGCAATTCAGCATGTACACAAATGTACTAAAATGTTTCATATTCATCTTTATACAAGAATGATAAATGTCTTTTGAATTCAGAAAGACTTTTTGAATTTTTAATATTATTCGGTAAATTATTGTAAGTAATAAATCCTTTAAAGAATAAAGTTTTCACATTATATGTACTACTTTGAGTATTTACATATAAATTATTCTGGTTTCTAGTATCATATGTGTGAATTTGATTAGCAAATATGATAAATTTACTAAAATATATCGGCAATAGATTGTGTAGCATTTTGTAAATATAAACCATAGTCAAGTATTTCAACCGTCTCTCAACAACTGCAAAGTTTGGAGCATCAGTGATACAGGAGTGATTCTACTACACCTCAAAATAACTCTCATTGCTCGATTTTGTAACGTTTGTAATTGACACATCTTATTTAAATCAAGGAAGAATAGCAATGTTGGACAATATTCAAAATGAGGTTGAAGGATGGTTTTGTATACAGTAATTCTTAAATTTAAGCTTAAGTGTTGTGACACTCTTGAAAAAAAATATAGCTTTTCAAAATTTTCTTCCTAATATATTCAAAGTGACTATTAAATGACAAGATATTATCTAACATAAATCCTAAATATTTACACTCTTTAACGATCTCAATTTTTTCATTCAATTGACATTAATGTGATCAATATTTATTTGTTTGTATTTATGTGGTGTAGTAATGATCATAACTTTGCTTTTATTCACATTTAGCTTTAATTTATTCATTTTTAAATAGGTATGCATACTCCTTAAAACATTATTCATTTTTGCTATAGCTTTGTCTAAATTTACATCACTAACTGAAATTAAAGTGTCATCAGCAAAAATATGAATATAGTCACATTTAACACACTTATCCATGTCATTTACATACATTAAGAAGAGTAGAGGACCTAGAATACTACCCTGAGGAACGCCATGCTTTACCTCAATAGCTGATGACATTGTATCGCAAACTTTAGTTATTTGTTTTCTATTTGTTAGGAATCCCTTAATCCAATTAAACACTTTACCCTTTATACCATATCGCTCCAATTTTTTAAGCAGTATTGCTCTATTAACAGTCTCAAATGCTCGTCTTAGATCCAATGATACTGCTTTAGTATACAAATGTTTGCTAATGTTATTTTTCCACTCAGTGACAGTCAGCTGAATAGCTGATTCACATGAATGCTTGGATCTAAAACCAGACTGGTTAACAAATAATAAACAATTTGAATTAATATGTTCTAATAGTTGTTGGTAAACCACAGATTCCAATACTTTTTCTACAAATGGTAACGAATTAATTGGTCTGAATTCACCACTTTTAATTGTATTAGCAACCTTTTCAATAGGCGTGACAATACTAGTTTTTAATTCCTCAGGAAATGTACCATTTTCCAATGATACATTCACAAAGTGACACCACACATGCCCAATAACTTCAAAAGAATTTTTTACGATTTTACTATTTAGTTCACAAATTGTACTTCCTCTATTTTCTAAATTTTTTATAACTATTCCTAAATCGTGTAACGAAACTAACTTAAAACTACTAAAAATATTCTCACACATTTGAATATCACAAATAAATTCAATATCTTCAATACTAGACACCATGTCATCAATACCATTAACGAAGAAGTTATTAAAATGTTCAGAAATCCCACTAGCATCCCTCACAAAAGCAACCTGGCCATTATTCTCGAATTGAACAACGTTAGAGAAGTTATTATTAAGTTGTTTCGGATTGATTAATTTCTTCAACGTTTTCCACATTAAACGGGGATTCATCACATTTTTCTCAATATGATTATAATAGAAATTATTTTTTTCCCTTAATCAAATTAACAACAGCATTACGTTTTTGTTTATAGCTTTCCCAGTTAATATTATTGGAGTTACTTTTAAATGTTTTATATGCAACATCTCTATCTTTACTTAGTTTTTTTATATCACCATTATACCAAGGTAAATCGTTCTCACAATATGTTATTCCTTTTATGGGTGCAATCTCATTAACAACTGTTTGAAAAACACATTTAATATTGTTATAAATATCGTTAACGTAAGTACTATTAAGTAAAAATTGACTATCAAATAAATTTAAATTTATGGTAAATAAGTTTTCATCAGTCAATTTTCTAACCATTCTAGTACATTTCTTTGTAATGATAGATTTATCTACCTGAAAACATTTAACAGTTATTACAGAATGATCAGTGAATTTGGCCTCATCTAATACATTAACTAGTAAACAGTCAACATTTGTTAGTACATAATCTATTAAAGTTTTACTGGTATTAGTAATTCTTGTATATGTTTTTACTTTCAGACATATTTCCTGAGCATTAAAAATATATTTAATTTTTTTTTACATAAAATTCGTTTGACAAAAAATCTAAGTTAAATCACCCATTAAAATCACTCGAGAATTCTTACACAATACCTCCTCACATATTACCTCCAATTGATCAAGAAACGCTGCATGGCTACCAGTATGTGAATGATAAAGGTTTCCTATTACCCATTTAGCACCACCATAACTTATAGATATAAATTTGCACCAATAATTTTCATTGTGAACATAAGTTTTAATGTTAGAAAAGTGTATATCGCTTCTAATATACATAATCACTCCTCCTGTGTGTCTTGAGTTAGAATCACATCTTATGAGCGAATAGTTAGATATTTCATGTTCAAAATTCTCTATTTCCCTTGTAGTTCTAGATTCGCTTAGCAAGATAATGACAGGATGGTAACAAACAATGTCAGCTATCAATTGAGTTTTGTGTGCCACCAAACTTTGAATATTTAGGTAAATAATATCTGAATTATATTCAATTGACGAAGACTCCTTTTTGCTAACTTTAGTATTTAGTTTTTTGAGAGATCTTTATTTACTATCTTGGGAACGCCATTCACATATTTAATAAATTTTGAATTATCACCAGCAGCAACTAATTCATTTAACTTAGATTTTAACTGTTTATAATACTCACGCTGTTTTACTGTTTGATCTGCGAATATTTTGATAGAGGGAATTTTCTCAGTAATTTTTTTACGGTTTTTTAGAATATTTAATACAGCCTCACTAGATTCCAAGATAACATTTATAGGACGCGTTTTTCTTCCATCATATTTTCCAGTTCTTATAACTTTAAAATCATTAAGTGTAATATTCGCATTTGATAAATCCCCTCTTATTGTTCTTTTCTCCTCTTCTATTCGCAGTAGCCGATTCATTCACATTAAAAACCATATTGTTTGGCCTCTTTCTTCTTTCGTCCACTTCATTCATGACCTCTTCCATATCAGTTGATGTCATTTCACTATTTTTTATCTTTTGCACTTGTTCTTCCAATATTTTCTTTTCATTCTTTAGTATATTTACTTCATTTTTTAAATCCTTTACATCATTTTTGAGATCCTCCATCTGTCTTAACAATAATGGAATTTTTTTAAATGCCATTCGACAGTCATTGCAGAAGAATAATAGCGATCTGTTTTGTAATATAACAGCCCTAAATTCAGATGCTGCAAGATTAGTGCAACCATCAGTAGCATGAAATACGGCGTGGCAACTGTCACAAGTAACCAATTTATCATTATCACTCAGATTCACTCTGCATGTTGTACGTTTATCTCCCATCTTTGTTATAAAATTCGGCACGCCAATGGATACACCAAAACAAACTAGTATAAATGTTGCTTATCAAGACTTGTTTTTATAGTTTAGAAGTAATTAACAAAAATATTACAAAAATAAAACAAATGCAATTTTCACTGTTTGTATACAAGAAGGAATCACACAATTGCAACAATGATAAAGGTCTTCAATTACCAATCATTTTAATACCAAATTTAGTATTCACTGCTGACTTTTTAATTAATTAGACACATTTTTCACAGACAATACAAATGTACCTGCACACTCGACTCGACTCAATAAACTGTAATGTTTTATGTTGATTAGCAAGTAATCAGTATTTTGAGTCTTGTCAGCAACTTGTCTTTGAATTAATTTCTGTAAAGTCTATCCGATTAAATAATATTTTAAAATTGGTTTAATCCAAAATAAAAATAATAAACAAAAAATGTGTATGCGTATTTTTGTGTATTAAGAAGAAAACGATAATTATTCAACAAAGTTTCACAATTAATAATGTTCCCAAATCTTCAATATCATCTAATGTTACCTGGCTGATTTCACAAATTCAACAACTCCTGCAATCCCAAATACAACAACAATCTTGACCATTAAATACACTTGTTTATAAAATCACAAATTTGTGTACTCGTAAAAATCACAGCTTTCTTGAGAGTGTAACCTTTCCCATTTTGTTTCATAAATGAATAATTAGTTTAAAATATTTTGAAATATCTACATTATTATTCGATACATACTTTTAATCATTGAATAATTTGACCACACAGTTGATGGCTTTTGTTGTTGTGCCAGTTCCGAAAAATAAGCCAATAACGCCGTCTCCAGGAAAGAACTGCATTTTCCATTCCATAAATCTTGAATACGCAGTTTCGTAAATTTTCCGCGATTTAGCTGGTAATAATTTTTGTGACATTTCTTCTGCGCTTTTCTTACTCCGGTGGAGTCAGAGAAAATTCTGAAGCAGACATTTTTTAACTTTATATTATTCAAAATAACTACAAAGTTCGCAATTTTTGAATCAAATCACAGAATTAAATTGACAGATATTTGATTACTTTGAAAGTTTCCTTGGTAACACAGGTCTAATTGTTGCTATAAGTACAACGGCCTACCAGTTTAAAACTTCAAATTTCATATCGATAATTTTCTGACTTTAATATTATCACAGAAAAAAATAGTGTATTATACATGTGAAAATTTTTAGATCTTAGCTTTTGCCTATCGTGTCTTTCCGCTTCGCGTCCCTTGTATTATAAATAACTAACAAACTACTCTAGGCATTCAACCTTATTGCTAATGGGAACAGAGCAGTATTTTCACGCACTAGTGTTTTTGCTATTGTGGGCTCAACATATAGGCTATAAAATAATGGGCCTTCAGTACTTGCTTACATTAATATTGAAAATGGTGTGTTTTTTGTAAAGATGTTCTACAATATCCTAAAAACAGAAACATTGTAAATATTTCCACAGCTGTATAGTACTTTTTGTTTTTCACTCAGTTTTTAACATTGTCATACTGAGTAATTATAATTAAACTATTACCTCCTGATTGACTGAATTTTGCCCTAGTCAGATTGTTAAAATTAGTGATTGAAACTGTATTTGGCTGGACTTGCAGTATACTATTTTTGTAACTATTACAATGCAGCAATAGTAGCAGTAGTAATATCAGTAGTAGTAGTAGAAGTAGTAGTACTCAAATTCCTAAAATACAATAATATAACTAATTTTATAAAATTCTAATAAAATATTACTTACGGTTGCCTCTATCGTTTCAATCTTTCGAATGACAACTTTTTTCTGACATCCTGTCAAATTTTAGTTTGAAGGTAGTATTTACACTTCTTCGATAGAGACAACTTAAAGTCTTACAGTATAAGTTAACATATTCTACAATATGAAATAATATAAAACAATAAATTAACAATTGCATTTAAAAAAGTTAGTTAGCGCACTATTCTTCACACTCCCGCCCGGTACAGGTCTTTTGGACTGAAGACGCTCTACCATCTTCTAATCGTTTTCCTTTGACAGGTAGCACGGCGAGTTTAACAACAGGCCTTTCAAATATACCTGTAACAGTCTGAACTTTTGCTCTTCTGACCTGACCATCTGGACCTTTTTTCACTTCAATTACTCTGCCCTTTGGCCAATTGCAGTGTGGAAAATCTTTATCACATATGATCACGATATCCCCCACTTTTACAGGAGAAACTTGTTTATGCCATTTACTTCGCAACAATAGTTTTGGAATGTATTCTGATACAAACCTTCGCCAACATTTATTTGCGAATTGTTCTTTGTAGAGATAATTGAGCTTTAGTATTTTATCATCATCATTCAGTTGTCCAACGGGTTTATTTCCGTTAGAAGTTCCAATCAGGAAATGATTGGGCGTTAGTGCCTCTGATTCATCAGTGTCCAAGGGGAGATAAGTAAATGGTCTCGAATTTACTATATTTTCTGCCGCAATGAGACAACTATGCAGTACGTGGTCGGAAGGTGTTCTAGAAGGTAATGCTAAATACAGGGAAATTTTTACAGCCTTAACAAGACGCTCCCAGGCACCACTCATATGAGGAGATAAAGGTGGGTTAAAGTGAAATGATATTTCAGGACTAATAAATGATTTAGAGATCAAACTAGTATCAACTTTCTTCAACTCTTCATGTAAAACACGTTCTGTGACGATAAAATGAGTTCCTCTATCACAAAATACAGAACGTGGCCTTCCTCTTCTATTCATAAAATTCGAAAAACAAAGAATGCAGTTATTAACATCTAATTTATGGGTTACCTCTAGATGTACTGCCCTTATTGTGAGACAAGTAAAGAGTGCTCCCCATCTTTTCTCTATTCTTCTCCCTACCACAACATTAATTTGCCCAAAGTAATCCACGCCAGTGTAAGTAAATGGAGGTGTAAATGTAGCAAGACAACAATCAGGTAGCGGTGAAATTTCGGGCTCTGTAGGAGTAGCAAATTTTATTTTACATGTCCGACAGTTTTTTCTCGCCTTATACAGAACTCGACGTAATTGAGCTATATAATATTTTTGTCTTATCTCATTAACTACTGTTTCATGATTTCGATGGAGAAATATGTGATGGAAATATTCCACGATTAGAGTAGTAAGATGACTTTCATGAGGTAAAATGATGTTTTTGTCTCGTAGCTTCTCAAATTTGCTGCATTAATTGTACCACGAATACGAAGTAATCCTTCTTCATCTAAATAGGGAGATAATTTATACAAACTGCTAGATTTGTACACAAACGGATGAAGAGGGTGAAACTGCCTATTTTTTGGTTGGAGTCGCTTAATTTCTTCGGTATAAAATTCCGATTGAACCATCCGAATCAGAGCATTTCTAGATCTCAACAATTCATCAGATGTTAAAATTCCTTGAGGTTTCTCTTTTTTTGTCAATTTAGCACGTAATATATTTATAAATCTATAAATATACGCTAGCATGAATAGAAGTTTTGTGAATTTAGAAAAAAATTTCATGTCTATTATAGTTACGATTTCATGTTTCGTTAAGATTTTCTCCTGATCTCTGGGTAGAGATGAATCTTTTGACCAAAATTCTTCGTCTTCATATAAGAAATCTGGACCTCTTAACCATTTATCTGAGTACTGCATGGAAGGTTGATTACTCCATTTTGTAGCTTCATCTGCTATATTTAATTTGGATGGTACATATCGCCAATTAGCAATCATAGTATTTTCCTGTATCTCCGCAACTCGGTATGCAACGTATTTATTCAAACTCCTTGGTTCATCTGTTCGTAACCAACTTAGTACGATCAAAGAGTCAGACCAGTAGAAGGTTTGTTGAACGTTTATTGACAAGTGTTCATGAAGACTTTTTGCGAATCTAGCTCCCATTACTGCTCCATTGAGTTCAAGTCGAGAAATAGTTTGTAGTTTAATTGGTGCCACATGAGTTTTTGCTCCCAACAGAACATATTCCAAGATGTTTTCTTTCGCAATTCTCAGATATGCGACAACAGCACTAGCATGTTCACTAGCATCTACGAATATATGCATTTGTACAGTTACTCCATCCCAATTTGGTAGATTCGTCAGATAACATCGAGGTATTGATATCTTTTCTATTTTTGGAAGTAGTTTTAACCAAATAAGCCATTTTTCAAATTGTGTCTCTGTTATAGGTTGATCCCAATTAATATTGCTTCTCCATATTTCTTGAAAAAGCATTTTTATATAAATGAGGAAGTTGGAAAGGAGTCCCAATGGATCATACACTGACATAAGAATACGCAAAATTTCTCTCTTTGTAGGTTTTCTGTCACCATTCAGGATCTGTTTATTCCATTTATTAAATCGTAGGGAATAAATGAAACAATCTGTTTTTAAGTCTCATCACATGCCCAGGACTTTTTCGGTGTCTTTCTCACTTCCAATACTCATGTTAATTTCTACGGGATTTTCTGAAGATGCATTCATAGTTTCTGAAACCTTTCTAAAATTTGATCGCCAGTTTCTTATTTCAAAATTTGCTTGGGAATGTATAAAATAAACTTGTTTGGTGATTGTTATCGCTTCGTCTTCGGTATTTACTACAATAGATCATCTACGTAATGATTTTTTGTTGTACATTCCACTGCTCTTGGATATTCTGATAAGTATTTATTGGCATTTATATTCTTCACATACTGAGCACAACTTGGTGAACATGAGGCTCCAAAGGTCATAACCGTCATAACGTAGGTTTCGATAGGATTTTTAGGATTGCCATTCCGCCACAAAAATCGTTGTGCTTGTTGGTCTTCTTTTATTATCCCAACTCGAAGAAACATTTCTTGGATATCAGCACAAAATCCAATTTTCCTTTCTCGGAAACGTAAAAGAACACCTAACAGAGATGCTAGTTGATCATCTCCCTTCAGTAGCATTGAATTTAGAGATATACCTTGAACTGAAGCAGATGCGTCCCAAACGATCCTAAATTTGTGAGGTTTATTTGCATTGAAAACTTGAAATATGGGTAGATACCATATTTTACGGCAAGGTTCGAATAGATCTTTTTCAGAAAGTTTCTTTATGTATTTTTTCTCGACAAACTCTTCTAATTGCTTATTCATTCTAATAGCTAATTCTGGATTTTATCTAATACGTTTCTCTATACATTCCAATCTTCTTATTGCCATGCCTTTACTATCAGGTAAGTTAACATGTTCATATTTCCATAACAAACCAATATTATATTTATTTCCATCCTTACTGAGTGTAGTTTCTTGTATGTTCTTAGCTCTCCGCTGTTCTTTGGAGAAAATATTTGATGACTGTCCTCCTAAAGTTTCCACTGAAAAGTACTATTTCACAGCATCATGTAATTTTTCATTACTTATTCTTTCCTCACAACAGTCACAAACATGGTTTTGTTTGTTTTAAAATGTCTTTATTTACAATATGTGTACAGAACTATATATATATATATATATATATATATATATATATATATATATATATATACAAAGCCGATGTCCTGGCAGTCCTGACACAATTGCTTATGTCTGGATAAATATATGGCACCTTGCTCTTCACATAATCCATTTATTTTCGCTATACAACTTACTTTATCCCATATTCATAAATTTGACTCCACTAGCTATTTCGACTTATTTATCCCTGAAAAGCAGCTGAAAAACAGGGTTTCAAAACTCACAAACATGGTAATTAAATGCTGCTGTGCTGTTTGATAAGTTTGTGGGCAGTAGAGCAAAAACTGTCCATCCTAACCTACATTTTGCAGCTATAGGCTGTCCTTCATGACCTTCTTTTACACGAATTGGTAATGCCAGTTCCCAGTTCCCAGTTATCTAGTCCAATAAGTATTTGCGGAGTTGCATTCTTATAGGATTGTTTTGACCCTTTAAAATCTCCTGCAATAGGCAAACAAACTCTCTTTGAATTATTCTCCAAACGCTTTTGATCTGTCCATCAGAGGCATAATTTTTCTTGGTTACCCTGTAAATTCAACTCCTTGGCTATATTTTTATTCAACAAGGTGACCGAAGATCCTTCATCTAGGAATGCAAAGGTTTTTACTATTTTGTGTCCATTCTTTAAAATCACAGGAAATATTCTGAAACGGATACATTGGGATGTTACCTGAGTCATAGTAATCTCTGAAGACACTGAGACATGGTATGGCTCGGGACTGGTAGATTCTTGCGGAGTTTGAGTTTCTGGATTAATATCTGCGTTGTTATGGAGAAGGGGATGATGTTTGCTCTGGCATTGATTTATGTTGCACTTAACTGGATACTTGCATGGAAATCTGTATCTTTTAAGCATAGCCTACATAATTTCATTGACTTTATTACTTTCCATTTTTCAGATGATAATTTCGGAATTGTTTGCATACTGCAACCTGCATACACTTTCCTTTGCATATTTTGCAACCAAAGTCCTTATCATACGGTCCACTATTAGTATTATGAACATTAGAACGTTCACTTTGATTAAATTGTTTCTTTCGATCTGGTATAACAAGTGTAGGTAGAGCGGTGCATAGATTCGTAGCAGTATTGTACATCCAATCAGCAAATTCGGTAAGACCCTTGAACTTTTTTAACAAACTGTGTTGCAAGGCCCAATTCACTTTCATTTGCGATGGAAGCTTTTCTATCAATTCATGCATTAATATTGAGTTGTTCCAGTAATCGTTCAATTTAGCTGCTTCTAAGGAAACGCATAGGTTTCTTACTTCTAGGGAATATTCAACCAGCGTTTCAAGTTTTTCCATTCTTGGTGGTGGTTGACGCCGAATCGCATTAATATGTGTCTATGATTTGTTCTGGTCTACCGTAAAGAATCCTCAACGTAGATATTATCTGAGGTACGCATTTGGTTGTATAATAAAACTGGCAACAGCTGTCCTTGCAGATCCTCTGATGCTTTTCTGTAGTTTGAGTAAGTTTTCATTGTTATCAAAACCATAAGTTATTGTTGATCTAACAACTTATGAATAACGGCCAATCAGGGGTCTTACCGTTGAAGATTGGGAGCTCATTTGGAGTTAGTTTTTCTGGCGGCATATTGTTGCAGAGTCAATGTGTTATAATTAAATGTATCATTAAAAGGTAACTGATGATTAATTTGTGTAGATCTGGTACCATATTTAGCTGCAGTTGGTTCATTGTGAATACACATGCGAACATTAGATGTTTGTTATTTATTTCCATATTTTCGATCCAAGCATTCATCAATATGCAATGAGAGCATTTTATTAGTCATCTGATCGCAATGTTTTAATTCCTCGTCATCAATTTCTTGACTATCATCTGATTCTTCTTCATCTAGTAATAGTCTTGCTTCTTTAATTAATGCTCTTTCTTTTCTTAGTAATTCTCTCTCTTCTTCAATCAACTGCATTCCTATTTTGGCTCTGCTACTGACAACAGACGATTTCTTCTTGCTTTTAGAAAGAGAACTACTCTTGTTGCTTCTTGTTAATTTATGGGAGGGGCCAGGCTGTATTACTTTTGTCGTTTCGTTAGCGGCAACATTATCAGAAACGTTTACACACTCGTAACAGCACCATTTCAAACATCTCGTGCATTCAACCATTCTATCTTCCCTATATGGTCTATTGCATACCGGACAACGATCGCATTTGGTTCCTTCAACTCTTGCTGAAGCCATTTCTTATGATCCCGTAAGTATGGTAATGCAACACCAAATTGGAGAGTCAAATTTGAGCTTGTTAAAATTAGTGATTGAAACTGTATTTGGCTGGACTTGCAGTACACTATTTTTGTAACTATTACAATGCAGCAATAGTAGCAGTAGTAATATCAGTAGTAGTAGTAGAAGTAGTAGTACTCAAATTCCTAAAATACAATAATATAACTAATTTTATAAAATTCTAATAAAATATTACTTACGGTTGCCTCTATCGTTTCAATCTTTCGAATGACAAATTTTTTCTGACATCTTGTCAAATTTTAGTTTGAAGGTAGTATTTATACTTCTTCGATAGAGACAACTTAAAGTCTTACAGTATAAATTAATGTATTCTACAATATGAAATAATATAAAACAATAAATTAACAATTGCATTTATAAAAGTTAGTTAGCGTACTATTCTTCACACAGATGATTATTGAGAATATTCTTTACAATTTGGACTACATATTCTTTAACATCTTGTACTTATAAGTACGTGCATAGTAAATTCAAAATGTGTCATATGTTATAACTTTTGGGTTTGTTTTCCTTCCAAAAGATTTTACTGTGCACTGGTACTTTGAATAACATGAAGAAATTGGGTCACAAATAGTTAAATATTGAGAAGTATGAAGTATTTCCGAAGTATCAATATTTTTGTAAAGAAGAACATGTCTATAGTTGTTACTAGCTAGCGGCCAAGTCGCGCGACCTAGACTCTCAGACCAAGTAGCTACATTGTCTTCAAATGTATACTGCGCACAGGACTACAAATGGCAGCGAAGGCTAGTGAGATCTGTGGCAAAGCAACCAACTATTTACATACATTGAAAAGGATGAACACGCACTAATGGTTGACCAGACAGTGGACAGTGCAGTGGTAAAAACGTCATTATTATTGTTTGATTGAACTATTCTCATTTTTTTGCCTAAAAAATGGATAATAATAAGAGTAATGTGTTGAAAAAACTGACAGTGAACAATTCGTTCTCCAGATAGAAAGATACCATCGATATGGAATTCCTCTAGCAATATATACAGCCACAGATAGACAGACCATGACGTTTTTGCTTTAATTACTTCCTGAAAAGAAAATAAAGCCTGAACATCTGAAACTTTCAACAAAGGTATAAGACCTCCAGATAATTTATTAGAATACTATCCATTGGCAGAATATCTTAATAACATATTAAATGCTCTAAATCAATTAAAATTGTGTCCACCCATTGCTTTGATCAATGAAGTTGTAGATGAGAGACCAACGATATGGAATTGCTCTAGCAATATACAGGGTGATTTTTAACTATTGGGACATAGGCTAAGGGTAGATTGTTTGGACCAAAATATGGCGATAGGACCAAATATACCTCAATAAAATATTGTTGTGGAAAAAGATAAAGGGCGTTAAAGTTGAATTTTTCTTTTCATTTTTTGCTAATAATGTCTCTGTATATGTATCGATTGTTATCAAAATCGGCACAGAGGCATAATTTTATACAGGCAATATTATTTTATGTATTATTTGACATTTTGTTACGGGGGGAGCCTCGTGAAGGATTTCTGATGATGAAATTGACTGGCAACTTTTTTTGACGAAACTTTTTAGTGATTTTTATTAGAAAACATGGCGGAAGGAGATTTCAAGTAACGGACAATAAAAAAACTTGTATCCCAAGGCTTTTATTTCGACGATAAAGCATAATTAAAAACAATGTAACATAAAAAGAGCAAACTCAAATTAAATGTTCTACGTGGCCTTCTCCGACTTCTATTCCTTTTCTAATTCTTTTAATAAAGGACTTTCGAACTTCAAAGAACATATTATTCTGTCCTCTTATAAAGTTAGCCGCATTTTGTATTTTTCTCCAGAGTTCGTCTCTCGAGTTAATTTCATTGGCATAAACTAGGGACTTCATATGTCCCCAAACATAAAAATCAAGCGGGTTATACTCTGGACTTCTTGGTGCCCATTCAAAATCACTTCCTCAGCCAATCCATCGTTGAGGAAATATGTCATTTAGATGATTTCTAACAACTAAGGGGAAATGACGTGGAGCTCCATCCTGAAAACCACATTTTATTTCTTACAGCTAGTGACAGATTATCCAAAATATAGCTAAAAGTATTTTGCAAAAAAAAATAAATAAGAATCTCCATTTAAATTTAAACTCATGTTGGAAATGTCTTTCTTTCAGAGCATGCGAATTTTTTTCTTCCCAATAATGGCTGTTTCTCCAATTAAATACCCTTCGTCTGGTAAAAGTCGCTTCATCGGTGAACATAATATTCTTAATAAAATTTCGGTCACCATTATGCTTGTTGAGAATACGTTGACAGAACTCTAACCGTCGTGGGAGATCTCTTGATAGCAAATTTTG
This sequence comes from Galeruca laticollis, assembly GCA_963921935.1. Lineage (NCBI taxonomy): Eukaryota > Metazoa > Arthropoda > Insecta > Coleoptera > Chrysomelidae > Galeruca > Galeruca laticollis. Next base: position 240,183,666 of record OY998176.1, read on the forward strand.
AACAGGAGTGAAGTGATACGGGTGGAACTTTTCTTTTTTTAGAATTCTAATAATAGACGACTGACTTACTCCTGTTGCTGATGACAAATGACGTGAACTTACTGTAGGATTCTCATCTATTCGAACCAAAATTTCATCTTCCTGAGTAGGTGAAATTTGTTTCGGACGACCACCTTGATTTTTATTGTGAAATGACCCGGTTTCACCCAAACGATGAAATAGATTTGAAAAAGTTCTGTGATTTGGTTGCCTTCTGCCTGGATATAACAATTCATACCTTCTGGCTGCAGAGCGCCCGTAAAAATATTCTTGTGCGTATACAAAAATCATATCTCGCATTTCTTGATTCGTAAAATGATTGTAACGAGGCATTTCAATCGAAATCGAAAAGTATATGATAGCTTTAAAAAATGCAACAATTGACTATAAACTCGCAGAAAAAAATATTCACTGACAAGAAATTTCATTTACCAGCAACAATTATCTGACAGTCCAAAGCACACTTTTCATAAATGAAATAATATTTGAAATCCCCTTCCGATACTCTGAACTGTTCAATTGCGTTTTTCTCGAAAACGAATGAGAATATCGTGTTTGAACAAGAGTACCAATATTACGTAGAAATGATGTTTATGTCATATTTTTTAATAAAAATCACTAAAAAGTTTCGTCAAAAAAAGTTACAAGTCAATTTCATCATCAGAAATCCTTCACGAGGCTCCCCCTATAAGAAAATGTCAAATATTACATAAAATCATATTGCCTGTATAAAATTATGTCTCTGTGTCGATTTTGATAAAAATTAATAAATATACATTGAAATTATTAGCAAAAAACGAATTGAACTTTAACGCCCTTTATCTTTTTCCACAGCAATATTTTATTGAGGTATATTTGGTCCTATCGCCATATTTTGGTCCAAACAATCTACCCTTAGAGTATGTCCTAATAGTTATGAATCACGCTGTATACAGACACAGACCATGAACGACTGTTTTTGCTTTAATTACTTCCTGAAATAAAAAAAATCCTGAACATCTAAAACTTTCAACAAAATTAGAAATAATTTCCATCATCAAACTGTAGCATTCCTTCAAGGCTGCAACAACACAAGTTGCATCTCTCAATACTCCAATGCTAGTACTACACCACCAATGCACCAATACCTAAGTTGATAATTTTTAGCATTGGTAGAATGCAAATCCTGCATCACTAGTTTCAGTACCAATAATTCAAAATCCATCACAACCTTCATTGTCATGTTAATATTATCACCAAACAGAGAGCTATTGCCACCAGAAAGAATCGACTCTGCTTTTTCTATTTGGTCAATGAATTCATCATCAATTCCAATGATAATTATTATAATAACTTTTGATTAAAATATCAATACAGAAAATGACGTGACAAGAAGTTTGTCTTCTAGATTTCTTCTCATGTGTGTATCCTACCCTTTAATTCACTCATTTGGTATATCTAACAACTCATTGAATGATCTAACAGAAATACCGGTTTAACGCCACTGTTTGATGAAGCCTCGACCTACTTTTTGCCTTTCTTTTTATTTTTTTGCCTAATGATATACCACATAACAAATGCTTGTTGGACATTAATTTTACAACTACAAAACTGGATTGAATGACACTTTTTCCTTGACGGTCACGATCAATTGGCTGTTCTGATTTTGGCTGGAGCAACCAGGTCGTGGAGGCTCTTACAGGCACGTTATGGGCGTTTAACCACCCATCTCGATGGACACATTTCCTTCCCTTAGCTTTGTTCCAACATACTTGTGATTACTGTTTTTCATGAAAGAAGAAGAAAGATAGAAATTTATTCATCATTATTACATACATTGATAAAATTATATCAGACTAGTCAAGGATACTAATCTACGTACAGACACAACAGTTCAAAATATATGTAAAATTTGATTATTGTTATTATTATTGTTTTTTATTTATTTAATTTAATTTTTCTATGGTATGTACACCCAATAAATAGTAAAAGCAAAACATATATGTGGGTACTCACAAAAATGCCACTAAGGATATATACAAAAAACAATCAAATAGATAAAATACTCCAGGAAACACAATGCTTACACTGGAAAAGACTTATTTCAAATAGATATATAAACATTTTTTGGAACCACCATTTATTTATGTAAATATATCAGAAAGTCATTATGATAGTAGAAATTTCTAAACAAAGTAAAAAGCATTTTGGACGTGATGATTGTATAAAGCTGACTTGAAACTTACTAAGCTACATGTGTATCCAAATAATTTGAGTGCATGGTTGTAGCAGTTGATACCTTGATAACTAGCAGAGTCTTTAATTTAATTTAATCTCGGGCAAGCCCAATTCACATAAATACAATATGGATAAAATATGCTACAATAACAAAAAAATAAAAATATGTAAAACTAGAATAAGATAGAACAATTGACACATACATTAAACTTATGTATAAAACAAAAGGAAAAACCTAAAGTATAGTATAAATCACGAGAAAAAAGCAAATAAAGTAAGAGGAGTGATAACACATCAAACCTGCAATAAAAGATGTACGCTCTAAAGTGAAAGCTCCAGCAAATGTTTTTTGAACTTGAAAGTTGTCACATCAAAAATTAAAATTCCATCGACAGAATTTGCTAATCTAAGTGTCCTAGGTAGAAAACTATTCATTGCATAGTTGTACCTATGAAATGTGACATGAAACGTTTGTACCTAACTAGTAAGACGAGGAGGGACAACTAAATATATTCTAGAGAGAGGCCCGGGACTATCACAAATACCATTTATTTATTATGTTGAACAGCTGTATCAGATCCCTTTGCCTTCTGCGAACTCCAGAGTAGGAATGTTTAAAAAACGTTCTAAGAAATCATAACGAAGGTAAATGTGCATCTTAAAGGCAATGTATCTTAAAAAATTGTGCTGAACAGCTTCAAGTTTCGCTTTATATGTAATATAATGAGGAGACCATACTGGTGAACAATAATCAAGATAAGTTATGACCAGTGAGCAATATAGAGATCTAATAGCAGTGATGTTAGTAAAATCAGAAGTGGTTCTCTTCATAGATTTTTGAACAACAGCGGTAACATAAGACTTATAATTAAGTGTGGAGTCCAGTATAACACCCAAGTCCTTAGTTTGAGAAGCACATTTTAGAGTTTCATTATTAATATTGTAATCAAAAGTTATTGGGTGGTGTATTCTACGAAAACGCATTACATGACACTTGGATGCATTCAGATTAATACCATTAAGTGTACACCAATTTGATAGACTATCTAAATCAGATTGTAATATTAGAGCATCATCCGCATCACTGCTATTAATCACCCTAAAACATTTCAGGTCATCACCAAATAACAAGGCTTTGCTACCTTGAAAACAATGCATTATATCATTAATAAATATGTTAAATAATAATGGTCCTAGATGAGACCCTTGGGGAACTCCAGAGGTTACTGAAAAAGTATGAGAATAGTAATGATTAACTCTGACCATTTGTAACCTATTCATAAGATAATCACTTAGCCATTGTAATACAAGACCGTCAACACCATAGAGAACAAGTTTATGTAGCAAGAGCTCATGATTAACCCTGTAAAAAGCTTTAGAGAAATCAGTGTACACAGAATCAATCTGCAGACCCCCCTCCAAACCATCAGACAAAAAGTCAACATATATGTGTAAATCTAATTCTGCAGACCTTTTAGAAGTGAAGCCAATCTGTTGTGATGTCATAATACTCGAACAGTCATAGATAAGATAATCTGTAGTAATACTCTCAAAGACTTTGGGAATTATGCTAAGGATTGATATAGGACGATAGTTTGAGATGTCTGATTTTCTACCCAATTTATACACTGAAGTGACATATGAAGTTTTGCAATAATCAGGAAATTCGCCTGTAACAAGAGAATTATTAAATATATGAAAGAGCGGACAAGATAAAAGGAAGCTAAATTCCCTAAGAAGAATGGAAGGTATTCCGTTAGCACCGGGGCCCTTTTTAACATCAAGTTTAGATAACTTTGCATAGATGCTCGGAATTTCAATAAGATAATTGGATACATTTACCATTGAAGAAACCTGAACAGCCTGCACCACCAGAGGTTGATTTGAATAAACTGATGAGAAATGTTTAGCAAAAAGATTTGCAATATCATTTCCGTTACTAGCAGTAAGGTCCCCAAGAGTCATTTCAGAAGGTATAGTGTTATTCATCCTCCTACTATTTACAAACTTCCAAAAAAACTTAACATTATCTGTATCACAATTTTCAGTATATTTTACATAGTGTCTGTAGCACTCTCGCGTTAAAAGTGTACACTGAGCCCTTAATCTACTAAATTCCATATAATTTTCAGGACACCTAGTAATCTTGTAAAATTTGTGAGCCACTTCCTTCTCGCTCAAATGCTTCTTTAACTCCGGAGTATACCAACATGGAAACCTCTTCTTGCAAAACTTTTTCAGTGGAACAAAGCAATTTATTATAGTGTACATTATATCGTAAAATATGGACACCATCTCAGAAAGAACCTTATCACGTAAAATGTTATCCCAGTCAGTTGATTCCAAGGAAAGACGCATTGCTTCATAACTTGTGTTTGAGATTATACTTGCACTACTAAACTATTCTTCTAAAATTAAATTAAAAATTAAAGTATTTGAAGAATGAAAATAAAACATGTGAGTGCTTCTAACGTTTATTCATCTCTTTTTCTCTCTCCGCTACACCTTGCCGGCCAAGCGATCAGCTCGTAAAAGGCGACGTTGTCGCTTTTACAAATAAGTAAATACTTACAATAAAAATAAATAAAAATGTATTGAGTGCAAACATGCCGCCCGCCTTGAAACACTTTGTTTTCAACATGAAATAAATAAAATTTCTTACGCGCTTGATTAACAAATTAACAGTTTATAGGCAACGGACAGATTTTTGAAAATGACCTTTTTATAGTGCCCAACTCAGTTTTTAGTAAAGCTACTCTAGCAACATTGTCTTTGCCTACAAACACTTCCAGCACTTTACCCATCTTCCATTTCATGGGGGGCATATTGTCGTCTTTAATAAGCACTATTTCACCCACTTTTAAATTGTGACAGTTCTGCTTCCACTTGCTTCTCTGCTGAAGCTCGGATATGTACTCCTTACTCCAACGGGCCCATATATGTTGCTTCATTTGTTGTAAATGTTGGTACAGGGATAAACGATTAATTGGCAAACTTCTTACATCTAAACTGGCGATAGGACTTATTTGACGGCCAATTAGAAAATTTGCTGGCGTCAATGGAGTGAAATCGTTGGGGCTGGAGGAAAGGGTAGACAAGGGACGACTATTCATTATGGCTTCAACTTCCGAAAGCAAAGTATAAAATTGCTCAAACGTGAGCGGAGTGTTAGTGACAACCCTTTTCAAATGACTTTTCATCGTTTTTACGCCCGCCTCACACAGTCCCCCAAAATGAGGTGAGTGAGGTGGTATAAAATGCCAGTCCACCTCTTCATTATTTAACTCATTGCTTAACATCGCGTCGTTATCACGAATGAAACAACCCAACTCTTTTAACTCTGTGTGTGCACCCAAAAAGTTACTACCGTTGTCCGAGAAAATTGTAGAAGGCTTGCCTCTACGAGCAGCAAATCGACGCAGCGATAATATAAATGATTCTGTACTAAGACTGGTTACTAATTCTAAATGTACTGCTTTGGTCAGGAAACAAACATAAAGAGCAACATATGATTTTGACAATTTAGCACCACGACCCATTCGGTCTTTTATTTGGAAGGGACCTGCATAATCCACTCCAACTACATCAAAAGGATGCTTAGGCGTTAGTCGTTGTTCTGGTAAGTTACCCATAATAGGAGTTAATACTTTAGGGTTATACCTACTACACTTTATGCAATTGCGTACAATTTGTTTTGTCAGCGTACGACCCGAAATAGGCCAATATTTTTCTCTTATCGACGCAAGTAAATGTTGAGGACCGCAGTGATACAATTTAATATGTTCATTTGTAATAATTAATTTCGTGAGACGGTGATTCTGTGGAAGCACTAACGGATGCTTCTTCTCAAATTCAAATTTAGCGTTTACCAATCTTCCCCCAACTCTTAAAAATCCATATTGATCAATGAAAGGATTTAAACTTAACAATTTGCAGGATTTTAATTTATTGGCTTTAATTTGATACATTTCGGTTTGAAAGGAGCTTTGTTGAACATGCCTAAGAAGTAAATTAAATGACTCATCACTTTCGCCTTTTGATATTGGACCATATTTGCGTTTATTTTTAGCGCTTTTACAATTATATATAAATCTACGCATCCAAGCAACTATTCGTTTCAGTTTAATTAGATTAGAGAATCTGTCAATAACATAATTTTCTTTGCATGTTACGACCCCCGTTTTAGATTTTCTTACATCGGGTAAGTCGTTAGTTTGACAAATATTTTTTGGCCACTTTGACTCGTCCGAATGTAAAAACTGTGGCCCATACCACCAGATATCTAGGTTTCGTATCTCAGAGCATTTGACTCCACGTGATAGATAATCAGCAGGATTTAGTTCACGTGTCTCCAGTAATCGTGATTGGTGCTGTTCTGGATTTCCGAAACCCTATTTCCGACAAAACTTTTCAACTTGTTGGGAGGCGTTTTAATCCATCCCAAAACAATGGTGGAGTCTGTCCAAAAATATCTTTTTGTCACTGCAAGTCTCAAAGCTCTAGATACCTTCTCCGCTAATTTAGCGGCAACTAGTGCCCCACAAAGTTCCAACCGAGGTAAAGTTACAGACTGCAATGGAGCAACCTTTGCCTTTGATGCCAAGAGGTAGACAAAGGCTTCATTTTTATTGTCAATAGATTTTAAATAAATGCAAGAGCCATATGCTTTCTCTGAACTGTCAGAAAAGCAGTGCATTTCAATATTTTTTGCGTTTTCGCATATTACATGACGTTCAATTTTTAGTTCATTTAAATACTTTGCCTCCAACCTAAACTTTAACCACTCACAAGCAATATGATTGGGTACTTGATCATCCCATGATAATTTTTCAAGCCAAAGGTTTTGCAATAACATTTTTACGGTTATTATACAGGGACTGACCAAGCCCAATGGGTCAAAAATCTTTGAGGAATTCGATAAAATGATCCGCTTAGTAACTTGTTTAACATTAGGAAAATTCTTAACATTGAACATCAATTTGTCTTGTGATGGACACCAAATTAGTCCAAGAGTTTTTTTTCCATCAGTTTCACCGAACTCAATAATTTTTGCTAATGGATCGTTTTCTGGTATGCAATCTAAAATACTTGGATTGTTTGACACAAACTTCCTCAAAAAGAAACAGCCCTCCTTTAATACATTAAAAACTAATTCCGTTAACCTTCTAGCTTCTTGAACCAAGTCCGCGCCCGTCAATAAATCATCTACATAGCAATCATTTTTTATAATGTCAGCAATGTCGGGATATTCCGTTTGGACGTTATTAGCAATTTCAAATAAACACCTAATTGCTAAAAATGAAGCAGGTGCAGTTCCGTATGTCAAAGTGTTCAACTCATAAGTATCAATCGGTTCGTTATCACTGAATCGCCATAGAATTTTTTGCAAATGTCTATCTTCAGGTTCTACTAATACTGACCTGTACATTTTTGTACAGTCAGCTGCGATAACTATACTGTGCTGTCTAAAACGTATTAGAATTGAAAACAAATCTTGTTGGATAGTTGGTCCAACCATTAATATATTGTTTAACGAAAAACCCGTGCAGCTTGGCAACGACGCGTCAAAAACCACTCTCAAAGAAGTAGTGATAGCATCTTCTCTATAAACACCGTGGTGGCTCATATAATAATCTGAATATGTATCACTTTCTGATTTGCTTACTTTAGACATGTGCCCTAATTGTATGTACTCATCAATAAATTCACTATATAATTTTTTATAAGCATCATTGTTATTTAACCTGCGTTCAAGACTAAGAAATCGCTTTTTCGCTTCATACAGGGAGTTGCCTAACTTGTCAATACTCATTTTTAATGGTAATTTAACTACGAACGCCCCATTATCATTACGCTTAAAATGCTTTTTAAAATGATTCTCACACGCAATTTCCTCTTCCGAGAGGATTCTAGGTAAAAATTCGGTTTGTTCCAATTCCCAAAATTTTCTCAAATCATTTTGGATTTGTTGTTCAACACTAAGGACAAGATTACAGTGCAGGACCTTGTTTTTAACATTTTTACCCAGAGGCCCAGTAATAATCCAACCAAGATATGTTTCTTGTAAGAATGGAGCATTAGAACCTAAAGAAATTTTATCATTGCACATAATACTCCAAAATAAATCGGCACCTATTAACATGTCTACTTGCTGCGGCTTGAAAAAATAAGGATCCGCGAGCCTGCATTTTTCTGGAATTTTCCATGTATTAACACTTATTTGTGACGCAGGTAATGCCCCTGTAATCTTGGATATTATAAAACAAGAAATTTGTGTAGAGAATGCATTGTTTTTTGAGTAAATTTTGGTATTACATTTATGACTTATTTGTGAAATTGACCCATTGATACCATTAAGTGACATATTTACATTTTGTTTTTCAAGCCCCAATTTGTTACAGGCTTGCTCAGATAAGAAGCTTGATTGTGATCCGCTGTCCAAAACTACTCTAATTGTTTGCCTTTTGTTGTACTTATCTAGAATGTCTACCTGTGCGGTAGAAAGCAACACTTCGCTTATAGCGCAACTGGCAGAATTATTATTTGTTATGTTCGAGTTTTCGACACGTGAATCTACTTCATTACCTTGAGCATCAACATTACTATTTTTCAGTACATTATTTTCACCATTAGTTGCCTTATTGATATGCAATAGAATACTATGTTTCGCGTGACATTTTTTACACGTTAGACGTCTGCAACTTTTATTAAAATGACCGGGTCTTAAGCAGTTTAAACATAACCGCAATGACATTATACTTTCTGCTCGTTTTTCAATAGGAATTTTAAGAAAACTGGGACAACTTTGAATATAATGTTCGCCTTTACAAAACGTGCATTTTGGAGCTTTATAATCTGATTTATTATTTTCATTATCATCAGTACTTACTAACCCCCTTATACTTCTAGATTTTTCACTAATATTTTCCACCTTATTTTGCTCCAAATTATCCAAAAGTTGAGCCTTTGACTCTAAAAATGATTTTAGATCGTTTAACTTTGGAAAATTTTCACACTTTGCCTTATACGATTCCCATTCCCTGTTGGTTCCTTTATCCAACTTTGTACCAATTAAATGAACCATAGGCACATCCCACTCATCGGTAGCTAGCCCAATTTGGTTTAGTGCTCTTAAGTTCTTTGTTAATTCATTTAATATGCCGCGAATTCCTATTGCAGATTCTTTTCCCATAACCTCGATATTATAAATTTTTTTTATATGATTACTTATCAACATTTTATCATTATTATAACGTTTGTTTAACAATTCCCATGCGATTTTATAATTACTTGATGAGAATTCAATCGTGGAAATCAGTTGAGCCGGTTCGTTCCTCAGCGACGCCCTTAAATAATGAAACCTTTGTATATCTCGTTAACATTTATTAGCGATTCGAAAACGTCTCTAAACTCGAGCCAATTCTCTACAGAACCGTTGAATGTTGGTAAATTAATATCCGGTAATTTTACGTTTTTTAATACATCAAACGATCCACAATGTTTCCGCGAACATTCAGAACCGTTGTGACTTGCATTATCTGATGAGTTGGAGTTAGTTGAAGCATTGTCATTGATATACTTTTTGGCTGACGCCACTACACTATAATACCTGTTTTCAAATCAGTTTGCTCTTTATATTCCATAACTAAATTATTTTCTTCGGTTAATATTTCAATACGTTCCTGAATTTCTGTAAATTTCTGCAATAACATACCCTCTATACTACTTAACCGATTTTCTAAATCAATTAAAACATCTTTCGATACCTCTTTATCTTTAATATTTTCGTCAATAAACTTACTGAAATTAGTTAAACTGGCTTTTACACCCCCTCTTTGCCTCTTCAATGCATCCATTTTTCTTAGATTTATAGTTAATAAAATATAAGTACTACAGATAAAAAAACTATAAATTTTCAATACACTTTCGGATGTGAAGCGACAACAAATGTATTTGTAAACAGGAATAAATGAATATAAAATAATTAGGTAAAACAGAAAGGGTACTCACTCAACTTCTAATATTTTTTATCTCTAACCCTGTATTCTATCTTACTTCAGCGTTTTTCACTATGGCAACAACAATTGAACAAGCCTGGACTCTTGACCTTGAATTGTGTGAACGCCGGTATGCGATATTTTTATTCACTGTTATTACTTGTTTTAACTAACTTCACTTTTACTTTTTATCTAGCCGTTCATATTTGACTCAAAGGACCATGTTTGAGATTATACTTGCACTACTAAACTATTCTTCTAAAATTAAATTAAAAATTAAAGTATTTGAAGAATGAAAATAAAACATGTGAGTGCTTCTAACGTTTATTCATCTCTTTTTCTCTCTCCGCTACACCTTGCCGGCCAAGCGATCAGCTCGTAAAAGGCGACGTTGTCGCTTTTACAAATAAGTAAATACTTACAATAAAAATAAATAAAAATGTATTGAGCGCAAACAACTTGCACTTTTAAAATCGTAGTAATATTCACCGGGAATGTTGTCTCTTTCAATTTTAAGTGGGGATGATATCTATTTTGTGGAATCAAAACATCCTCAGCTGTTTTTACTGTGATCTCAATTGGGGATAAAATAAGATCAAGCGTAACTCCCCTCTCATTAGTTACTGTAGTGGATTGAAGAAAGCACATATATTTGATAGATTATCTATAGAATCAGTCTCGGATGGAGATGCCATAGGAGAGGAATGAGCTACTAAACAAAAATCGTCAATTTCCCATGATGAAGGTGGAAGATTGAAATCGCCAAAAAGGAAGAAGCTGCCACCTGTATACCGCTCATTTATAGTTATTAGCTGGTCGTAATAGTCATGGTATAAAATAGGTTGAGATCTAGGAAGATATACAGAGCCTAGAGCCCGACGAGAGTAGGGTAGTCGTAGTTCATTACCTCTTCTAGTATTATAGTTGTAAATCCAATTATTTTTGGTGTAGTGTGTTTCATTTTTTTTACATTCATGGTTATTATGTAAATGTACAAGCTGCGTAAATTCAGTATGACTAACTCAGGGAATGTGCTCTTACAAGATTCTTTATAATGTATTATTGCTAGACAACATATCACTTTTTTGTTGTAGTTTAAAAACTTTTATGGTATGGACTGAGTTCCCCCAGAAATGTAGGCCATAAGATAGGATGGATTGTACAAGTCAATAGTAGGTCAGCTTAAGTACATATGGTGAGACTGTTCCACATATTTGCTTTATTACAAAACACATACAGCTCATTTTTGTAATGAGGTTTTCTATGTGTACCTCCCATATTAATTTTTGATCTATAGTCAGGCCTAGATACTTGAACAGATTCACTTGCTCTATGGATCTGTTTCTAACTTTTGTTAAGGGGCAGTAATTATAAGAAATGATGATATAAAACAATATATTTTGTTTAAATCTTCATATATTTGAACTAATGTTCAATTTAAACTTGTTGACGCGTTTCACTAACACAGTAGCTTTGTCAAAACGAATGAAGGTACAATATAAAAATGTCTTAATATATACAGTGCTAAATCTATTTACTAAGGTTAACAATGGTATTAAAAGATATTACCTGGAAATTCATTCACTACAAACATTCCTAAGCTATCTTCTAGGTAAAGAGGTTCAATAAAGGAGACTGATTGATATCTATTTGGTCGTTAAGGAGATTACCTGAATATTTATTTTTGTTAATCTCTAGGGCTTCTTATAAATTTAAACTAAAGGATTTACCGACTACATGGAGAATTTCAAAATTTGGGTCGAAAATGTGTTGGTTTTCTAATTAATGTTTTGAATAGTTAGAATCTAATTTTTTGTTGTCATAGCTACGTTTGTGTTCCGAAATTCTAGTTTTAAAATTCCTAAAAGTTCTACCGATATAAATTTTATCACAATTGTCATTACCACATTTTAATTTATAAACTCCTGATTTGTTTAATTTTGAAGATTTAGATTTATTATTTTTAATGAATTTGGATAAATTGTGATCAGTTTTAAAGGAAATATTCATGTCTAAAGTTTCTAAAAATGATTTAATTTTTAAGGATGGTGTTCCAAAGTATGTTAAGCTTTTAAATTGTCTATTATCTTTATCTGAAGGGAATACTTGTTCTAAAGTCTGTTTTTTTATCTTTTTATTTATGATATTGTCAATTAAATTTGGATCGTAATTATTATTAACTGCTATTTGTTTTATGATATTTAATTCTTTGGTATAATTATTAATATTTAATGGGACTGTTAAGAGTCTGTGTATCATACTATTGAAAGCTGCTAGTTTATGACTGAATGGGTGGACCGAACTATTATGAATTGTAATATCTGTATGTGATGGTTTATGAAATATAGAAAAATCATGTTTATTATTTATATTTGAAATTGTAAGGTCTAGAAAGTTTATAGACTTATTTTGTTCAAGTTCTACGGTAAATTTGATATTATTGTGAATCGAGTTTATGTAAGTAATGAAGCTCTCTAATTGTCTATTTGTACCGATGAAGCTAGCTAAAATATCGTCCACATATCGGTGCCAGTACATAAATTTTTTACTAAGGGGGTGTTCATGAATTATTTTTTCTATATTATCCATGAATATTTCTGCTAGTAGGGGGCTGAGAGGGTTGCCCATAATCAAACCATCTTCACTGCTATAAACCTCTCCATTGAAATGAAAATAATTTTGATTCAAACACACTTTTAATAAAGTAATGATATCAGAGTGAATTATAGGATTAACATTATTGTATGTGAGCAAGTTATCAACAAGAGTTATAGTTTCTTTAGGAGGTATACTAGGGAATAGATTTGTTACATCGAACGATATGAATTTAGAATTATGGGGTAGTATTATATCTTGAATATTATTAATTAATTCCGTAGAGTTTTTAACTGAAAATCGAGGTATGAATACTACCCCATAATTCTAAATTCATATCGTTCGATGTAACAAATCTATTCCCTAGTATACCTCCTAAAGAAACTATAACTCTTGTTGATAACTTGCTCACATACAATAATGTTAATCCTATAATTCACTCTGATATCATTACTTTATTAAAAGTGTGTTTGAATCAAAATTATTTTCATTTCAATGGAGAGGTTTATAGCAGTAAAGATGGTTTGATTATGGGCAACCCTCTCAGCCCCCTACTAGCAGAAATATTCATGGATAATATAGAAAAAATAATTCATGAACACCCCCTTAGTAAAAAATTTATGTACTGGCACCGATATGTGGACGATATTTTAACTAGCTTCATCGGTACAAATAGACAATTAGAGAGCTTCATTACTTACATAAACTCGATTCACAATAATATCAAATTTACCGTAGAACTTGAACAAAATAAGTCTATAAACTTTCTAGACCTTACAATTTCAAATATAAATAATAAACATGATTTTTCTATATTTCATAAACCATCACATACAGATATTACAATTCATAATAGTTCGGTCCACCCATTCAGTCATAAACTAGCAGCTTTCAATAGTATGATACACAGACTCTTAACAGTCCCATTAAATATTAATAATTATACCAAAGAATTAAATATCATAAAACAAATAGCAGTTAATAATAATTACGATCCAAATTTAATTGACAATATCATAAATAAAAAGATAAAAAAACAGACTTTAGAACAAGTATTCCCTTCAGATAAAGATAATAGACAATTTAAAAGCTTAACATACTTTGGAACACCATCCTTAAAAATTAAATCATTTTTAGAAACTTTAGACATGAATATTTCCTTTAAAACTGATCACAATTTATCCAAATTCATTGAAAATAATAAATCTAAATCTTCAAAATTAAACAAATCAGGAGTTTATAAATTAAAATGTGGTAATGACAATTGTGATAAAATTTATATCGGTAGAACTTTTAGGAATTTTAAAACTAGAATTTCGGAACACAAACGTAGCTATGACAACAAAAAATTAGATTCTAACTATTCAAATCATTTATTAGAAAACCAACACCTTTTCGACCCAAATTTTGAAATTCTCCATGTAGTCGGTAAATCCTTTAGTTTAAATTTATTAGAAGCCCTAGAGATTAACAAAAATAAATATTCAGGTAATCTCCTTAACGACCAAATAGATATCAATCAGTCTCCTTTATTGAACCTCTTTACCTAGAAGATAGCTTAGGAATGTTTGTAGTGAATGAATTTCCAGGTAATATCTTTTAATACCATTGTTAACCTTAGTAAATAGATTTAGCACTGTATATATTAAGACATTTTTATATTTTACCTTCATTCGTTTTGACAAAGCTACTGTGTTAGTGAAACGCGTCAACAAGTTTAAATTGAACATTAGTTCAAATATATGAAGATTTAAACAAAATATATTGTTTTATATCATCGTTCAGTATGGATCTTCATCAAGTAAAAGCCTCATCTATTCAATTATAAGAAATGTTTTTTTGTTGGAAGACCATGAAGACTGTTTTAGTGATGTTAATTACTAAAGCTCTGAAAAAATGCAACCGAAAAAGCCAAGAATATGCGCATTTAAATGCATCACAAATTGAGAAAAAATGCAAGGATTTTCGAAAAAAATGCAAGGAATGGTATATATTATAATGTTGAATAATACCATTATTTCATTATTTTACTATGGTAGGGAGTGGGGGCGGGATTTAATAATTAGGTATACAACGAAAATTTATATTAAGTATCAGATTTTATTAATAATAATAATATACATAGGTACTATTAACATTATTATGGTAACAATAAAACAAAATAACAATATTTAAACAGACATAAGTCACGTCTTACAATTATTGTAAAAACTATTAATAATTATGTGTTTTTCAAAGTTTTCTAGGAGGAAACTTTGCCTCTTGTCAGAAAACATGTGTTTAAAAATTGAAAAACTTCGTTCAACATCAACCGATGTAACGGGAGCGTATTTATATTTACAAATTATGTTTAATTCTAAATTTGGTATATTTACATCCCAAGTAAGTTCTCGGTGATACTTTATCCACATATCATTAAGTGTTTTTTTAGGCATTTCGACTAAAATACTTGTATATTGTATCCCGATTAAAAGAAAGTACAATAGGTTCACTGTTCACTAATCGTAATGCTCCCCCGGTTACAGTTACTTGTTTATGGTATTTGGTATTTCCCATTTTAAGAATAAAGTAATAAAATAATCAATATAGTAAGACCCTTTCAATAAAGTAGGTACCTACTCTTTCAAGTTCTTTCAATTTTGGGGTAGCAAGTAGTTCCAAACCCAAACAGATTTAAAAATTCCATAATGAAAACTTTCTGTTTAATTGGCAATAAATGCTCAAATCTTTAAAAAAAAATGCATTTTTTGGGAAAAAGTATAAAAAAATGCAAAAATTGCACGTTGCATTTTTTCCGAGCTCTATATAATTACTAAACCACTATTGTCACACCATCTGGCAAATTCCTCTACAGCTGAGTTTGCTGTTTTTATAGAGAGCGGAAGCTTATTCTGTGCCACTATTTTACTAGTAACATCTGCATAGATGATCTTTTTTGCTGAACCACACTTGAAAGTTCTATGTCACTCATAAATATTATGAAGAAAAGTGGAGCCAAAGTTGAACCCTGAGGAACCCCCATGGAAACAGAAGCAGGTTGCGATTTCACAGAGTCAATAACCACTATCTGAGATATGCTTTTTAGGTATGATGCCACCCAATCAAATGAAACTCCTCTGATTCCAATTCGATACAGTTTTTCTAGCGTAAATTATGGTTCACTGTATCGAACGCTCAACTTAGGTAAAAAAACAGAACAACTGGAAATTGTTTGTTGTTAAGGTGCAAATGTATGTCTTTACAGAGTTCATTTGTTGAAGTTGATCTTTTTTGTCTTCTGCCGTGTTGGCAGCTAGGAATAAGTTTGTGATATTCAACAAAATTAACCAGTCTCAGATAATAGCCAAAATCGATAATTTTCGCAACCTGAGATTGTAAGCATACGGTAGTTGGCCACTTCGTTTTTAGATCCCTTTTTTTATATATAGGTACCGATTTTGATATTTTTAGTGCTTCCGGGTATGTTCCATCAACAAACGACTTATCTATTATGTGAGATAGTGGATAGCATATCACATCACCGATAATTCTTAGAGGATAATTCTTAGAGCCTTATCGTAGATTTCATTTATACCAGGTGATGGGGTTTTTGTTATGATATCCTGAACTTCTATATAAGTTGTTGGGTACAAGAATGGTGTAGTATTTGAAAAGGGGGATAACTTCAGATTATTTGTTATTGGATCTGTTTTTTAGATTCCCATGAAAAAGTATTTAACTGGTTGTCAATGCCATATTTATCTGTGATATGATTATTATTGATAGTGAGCTCAATTTTGTTATTAGTTTTTGCATTATTCCTTGTTTCATTAATAATTTTTCAACTCTCCTTGCTTATATTATTTACATTCAATTTTCTTTTGTTGTTATATTCTGCTTTAGTTTTTTTCATGAATTCTTCATAAATATATTTGAGTTGTTTATATCTGTTTTTTATTATCTCATTTGCTGAATACTTTGCTATTTTATACTTATAATGTGTATCTTTGGAGGTATTACTGTATCAAATTACAAAATTGCGTTTCTCTGTAAACAAAGATTTTTATTGGTTATTTAATCAAATACAAATAATTTTAATATCTAACTTAATATTAATTATACAAATCTTACCTGTAAACAAAGAAACAACATTTACTGTTATTTGTCTACAGTATATTTTCTAACGTACAATAATTCTTTCCTATATGTCTTTCTCAATTGAGTTCTGATTTTCAACTGACACCTCCTGTCGTTTGGAATTCAGTGACGTTTAGTCACTCTGTAAATGCCCGAGGTTGCGAGATGTAAAGTCAGCAAACTAAAGTAATGCATACGGTACAATACTGTATGTGTTACTTTACATACTTATCACATACCATTTCATACAATTCCTTGATTTCTTTATTAATCCACGGGTTTTTTCTATTCTACTTGTTTTTATTTTTTTCCAGTAGAAAAGCAATGTTGTAGTGGTACAGAATGGTTGTATTGAAAATATTATATCCTTCATGATGACAGCTTATAACCTATTTACTTTATTTTCTTTCCCTTGATCAACTAATAACAAACTAACAAAATACGTGAGATGTGTTGTGTAATAGCAAACAAGTTCAGGCTCAGCAGGGTACAGATACATAGAAATTTTTTTATAAGAAGCTTATTTTGGCATATTCTACTAATTTATTTAGACTGGTAGTAAAATAATTTGAATTAGGTTGAAAATCATGATTTTATAGTATATTATTCAATAGACAGCCTAAGTCTGACGTCACAGAGACGGACGGAGCTTATACCGACCTAAACAATTTCGTTGATAACGGTAAATGCCCATAAGCAATTTTTCATTTAGTGTTTTCATGGTTTATGTGATAAAATAAAACTTTTCAGTTGAATACATTGTTGAAGGAACTTGCTATTTAAGTGGTTTTTATTAGTTTTTCCACAGGTGAGTTAATTCTGCTTTAAAACTTGTTGAGGTTGTGTCTATTTTATTTTTGCAGTACCTTTTTGTTTGTTTTTTTTTCAGATCATTTTGTTGTTAAGAAAATAATGGCTTTTAAACATGTCCTAAAGCTTTCCAGTATCAGTGCTTTTATAAATGACAACAAAATTATAAAAAGGGGTGAAAACGCCTTAGAATCCAGTCATGAAGGAAATGGATTTTGACTCTGATTTGCAGATAATCCGAGGGGAAGTATTTGCTAGTATGAAAGACCATAGCTACAAGGTATCTATAGGTAGGTATATTTGCATTTGTTAATGTAATATGGAATTAATCCGGTTATAATTTTATTGTAGTGCTGGAAAAGAATGGTCACTTTAAAGAAGCCACCTGCACTTCTCCCAGGGGTATAAAATGCTATCACATTGCGGCGTTGGCACTTTTTGGGTATTACAATATATCAGCAACAGATAAAGCATGTGCATGGAAGGCACTACCTAAACGGAAGGTTGGGCCAGTGCACTCTGCAGAAAAGCTTTACCCACCAAAGCCCTATACACCTCTTGAAGGTGGGGTACCAGAAGCATCAATCAACAGATTGGAGGAAAGGCTACACAGCTTTGGAAATACTGCTGGTTTTACCTGGCTATTGAATGAGGAGTCAATAAATTTGCTGGAAAATGGATTTCCGGTAATTGAAGGAGTTTTTGGAGGCCACAGATAAACTGACTGTGTTCAACGAAAAATGTGCTGTTGATGATCAGCTAATAAAACAAATCTCTGTCACCACTACTGGCCAGGTGTCAAATGAAAAATAGTACCTTGCGAGAAAATTTAGATTAACTGCTAGCAACTTTGGTGCTATTATTGCAGCATGCAGGAAAAACAGATTCCCAGTGAGTTTATTCAACACACTCTTTGGTGAGTAATAAATCATAAATCTATTACACAGTTTAGTCATAGATGTTATCAATAAGTTGCTAACTGATCCTCTAAGATTAATTTTTCAAAAAGTAGTCTTTTCAAAAATGGTATTTTATGTAGCATTTCCTTATTTTAGTTTAATTTGACATACATTTTTTATTATAATTAATTCATTATTTTTCCAGGTGAATACAATTTAGATGGTATCAAAGCAATCCAGTGGGGTAGAACTCATGAAAAAGAGGCTCTAGATCATTTGAAGCAGATTTATAATTTAAATGTTCAGCCAACTGGAGTATGGAGGACTTCTTGCTTTGATGGAATAATTGATGAAGAAAAGCCATTGTAGCAAGTTAAATATGATTATTTTATGTTATTTATGTGAATGTTTAATATATTTATAGTATGATGTTTTGAATATGAATCTATAATGTATTGATATTTTGTTACAATTAAAAAATAACTTACACTCTTGGACTTGCTAACTTATATATATTTTACCTGTAATTCCTCCTATTTATTATGCTATTTAGTAGCATGTAGTTTATTTGATTCCTAACACTTTTATTACCTCGGCTGCTCTTATTCATTCACTACTCTTTAACTCAGTAGGGTTCTGGGCATATTATAATAAAATCAACCTTACTTATCAATTGAATATATTTATGTTACTTATTAAAAGATAGAAAAAATATTTTAAAAACATTGAACATTATTCATATGTAAAATATTATGGACTCTTTATTTTACTGTTGGATTCATATACCTCTTATGTGTAAAAATAAATGATTATCCTTTATTATTTCTTAAAATTCTTATATTATAACTAAAATAATGGTTTTCCTATATATATCCAAATTTCCACATTAAACAAACTTTCTGTATTTTAAAAAAAGACTTTTGCAAACTCATTTGCATAACTTGGGTGAACCGTTTGTAAACGTTAGATTTCTTAGAAAATTATACGACCACCTGCGTTTTAAAGTTTGTTCAACTATTGTAAGCTTTTTTCTGCGTGTTTTCTAAATAGGATTATTTGAAATATTTTAAAATACTATTTTAGTTTTATTCGGTACGTGAAATTGGAAGCATATCTGAAATATTTATCTACTCAAATTTGATATCTTTAAAACATTATTTAACGTATCATAACAGTTGTGTAAGTAATAAAAAGAAACTGAAATTAGTTGTGGTTTGTTGTGTTTAGTGGAAAGTTTTATATATATGATTGGAGAAAATTCAACATGACAGAAATTATACATCTATCTACAAATTTTATAATGGTAAGTTTTTATTATTACGTTTCCTGATATATTATGATCATTTTAAAGAAAAACATTTACTACCAGGTATTTATGATTTTAAATTTCACTTTATTATTTGGTACCAAATATTTAATTAAACACACCACAGACCTTGTTCTTTTGATGAAATGATGCCTTCAGTTGGATTCATCCATGACGTTTTCCTGCCTTCGGTGGTAATTTTCCTCCGTGTAATTATCTGATGATAATTATTATTCTGCTTTATGTAGTTTCACAGAACTTCGTCCTTGCACTTGTTTTAATTATTAGTTAATTTTTATAGTTTAATTTATATCTATTTACACTTATTACTTAAATTTTTATTAAAAAGAAACTGGATAACTTTACACTGCTTCTCGCTTATCCAACAACTGACGCCTAACTGACTATTCCGCGGTCTTTTTCATCTGCCAAACCCTTTCTATTGTTTATAACCGGAAGCTGGCAATGTTCTAGAAAATTCTTTCATTATAGTTCACCTGTCACTTTGTTTATTATTGTTTTTCTGACTTAAACTTATTGTAAACTATTGTTTTTTATTCATTATACACTTATTGTCCTTGATTAATTCACTAACATCTTATTATTATTGTCTTTTTTTATGTTATTGTCTATTTGAGATGTTCCGGTTGGTCAATGCAATTATATTATTTTTGTATTTCCTACAACCTAAATATTTACACAATATACATGGATACAATTCATATCTTATTATGTTTGATATTATTACATTTATACATATAAATTAGGTCGGTAATCATTTATTTTTATTCTTGTAATACTTTATTTGATGATTGTAAAGACTGTAGTCTACTGACAAGAAATCAAACTGTATTTGTTTACTTTATGAAAATTGTGGTTGGATTTACAGGCTTTTATTAAATTAGAAAAACAGTATTATTATTACTTTTAACAAGAATTGTATTAGATCAAGTCATTTATAAATTAAGTAAAATCTAATTGTACGTTTTTTAAATCAAAATTTCTAAACTTTTTACAAAAAAAAGTCGAATAAGGAAATATATTGCTACAATAAAAAATATTTAAAACTAAAAATTATAATATGTCGTACATTGGCTCAACTCCGTACGGTTGATCAATTTAAAATGAAGTCCACAGTAAACGGCATAACCTACAGTATAGATCCTTCTCTAACATGTCCTGTTTGTAACATGGACAAGAAGGAAACTATTTTTCATATTTTGTTTGAGTGTCCGATATATACAGCCATGAAACAAAATATAAACCTATCTGAGGGAAAACCTATATGGAATATTCTCAAATTGAGGTCATTTATAGTAGATGAATAATGTATTTATTTTTTTTATTACAAACTGTCTTGTAAACTTATAATTTTTTTTATATTATCACACACTAACCTTGCTGTAAACATTGTTTTCTATAAGCAATAAAGTTATTATTATTATATTATTCGTCCTTCATTAATACTCCTCAACTTCTTTAATTGGGGGATATTGCAAGTTTGTGATGGCTGCACACAGTTGAAAAATAATTGAAATTTGTGATATATACATGGGATTCTGTAAACTGTGGTGTTGTTAAAAATGGGGGTATATTTAATGATACTCCTGCAGGGAGAAGGTCCTTAACCAAGAAACCTTTATCTGCTAATATCAAATCTCCAGCCACCATCTGATCTAGAACCTTACTCTCCTCAACAATTTTTTTATCAGATGTAGACTCTGGATAAGCCTTGCTAACAAAGGTGATTACACCGTTTGGTGCAACATCTACCAACGTTTTCCATGTGTTTCGGTGTTTGTATGAACTGTAGGTCAATCTCTGATTTTCCATGCTTGCTGAATAAATTTCGGTGCAATCCAAAATTATCCTACAATTTTTAAAATTCGTAAAAGCAATAGAGAGGCAGGCCTGATTCCGTTGTCTTGATGGTATAGTTTTCATCAAATTCTTGAAAAGGACTTTATGTAGAGCATACATCCACGTCATTATAATATTGGTCACTGTAGCTGTACTACAACTAAATCCAATACTCAAATCTTCATGTGGAAGATTAAGCCTTAGCTTCATTAAGATCATAAACAGTTGATCAATTTTAGGAACTATCTGAACATTCCATCCAGCATAATATTTTAACTTAATGCTGTCCATTAGTTCAAAAAGAACCATAAACAGCTCATTGGTTGGAATAACAATATACATTAGTACATGAGTATCTTTGTTCTTCACAATTTCATAGCTGAACCTAGTTGATAACTTTTCCAGATTCTCGGTTAATTCAACCACCTGCTGCCTCAAAAAGTAATTCACAGCATCTTGAAATGCAGATGACGGACTCAGGAGTGAAGCATCAAGTTTAATTTGAGTCACTACTTAATCTCGTTTTGAAGACCCTGGCAGTAGTTTGGTTGAAGGTCCTGGTAGTGGTTCAGTTGAAGGTCCTGGTAGTGGCTCAGTTGAAGGTCCTGTTAGTGGCTCAGCTGAAAGTCCTGGTAGTGGCTCACTTGAAGGACCTGGTAGTGGTTCGGTTGAAGGTCCTGGTAGTAGCTCGGTCACAAGGTTTTTTACAGTTCGCTTCCTAAAAAAAGAGGTTGATTAAACTAATGGACTTTCTGCAACAAAATGCATACTTTTTTTCTGGTGATTTTATATTAAACTTCTTTTGAATATTGAAATCAAATAAAGTTGGCCCATTCTTTATTTCTTTATTTAAAACGTGATGTTTTTGATTATATTTCTAGCTGAACTCCGTCAACTGGCGTAGACATTCAACTAGATAAATAATCTTAATTTGACAAAATTAATGTCGAAATTAATAATTTATTATGTACAAATTTACAAAATGGTACAAAGTTGTGAATGCTGAACTTCGGTGCTTTTAGATCGGAACACACTTTATGTTTCGATTTGATGAATATTAAAACTAACTTTGTTATTGAGCGTTGAGCTCGATTCGATGAGTGTATAAAACTCGCGTCGATGAATAGTAGAACTTTGTTATTGAGCGTTGAGCTCGATTCGATGAGTGTAAAACTTGCGTCGATGAGTGTAAAACTAACTTTGTTATCGAGAGTATTGAACTCGCTTCGATGAGTGTAAAAACTAACTTTGTTGTTGAGCGTTGAGCTCGATTCGATGAGTATAAAACTCGCGTCGATAAGTGTAGAACTGATGAGTGAGAAACTGATTTCTTCACGTTGTGAGATGTGTTAAATAGAAATCTGTGAGGGGCGTGTTTACACGTGGATTGGGTTAACCAAACGAAAATAAATATTTCCTATTGGCCAGTATCATTTGACTTGTCGGGTTCCTAGACAAGAATCAACTATGGGTGCCGCCAATAAATAGTTAAATTTCCATTAAATACTCTAATAGCAATTGTAACATTTTTGTTCAGAAAGGTTATTCAAAAATGTCTTTAATATCTTCCGACCGTCGACCATAAAATTCATGCAGAAGTGACGCTAAATTTAGGGTTTTTACAATACAATATATAATAGGGTGAAACGTGACCTTTTCCTAACTTCTTAACTATAGGACAATGCGACAAGATGTCGACTTTCAAAAATGTGCTATTTCAATGCACAAACAAAACTATTTACAATTATTGTTGCAAAACGTGATATTTTAAAGGTATTTAACAAAAGTTGAAAATAAAATGAAACTATCCTTTGAATTTACAACAATATAAAATATCTCATCAATTCTGAAACATATTTTTACAACGCTATTAACTAAAATGAATTTACGCCTTAAATATATACAATGAAGAAAGGAAGCATACAAATATCTTACATATTTTAGAAGTATCGTAAACAATAAAATTCAAGATTTTACAATCTTGATCAAGTGACAATCGCACACTTTTGCAAATTCACTTGGATCTCTATCTTTTATTCTGTATATATATATATATATATATATATATATATATATATATATATATATAAATTTAAAACATAAGTCTTTGAAAAGTGAATGTTATCATACTTTTACCTTATCTGAAAAATCCATCTATTCCTCTCGGTCTTGTTTTTTGGGGACCGAAAAAACTTACATGGATGCTTTGAACTGTAATGTAATGGTCTGGGACAAAGCAAATACCCATTCTGAAGCAGTTCTAGATCTTAAAAGCCTGAAAATTAATTTATTTATACTCGAAAACTCATGACTATTAGTAGATAACAGAGATTAACAACAAAAATAAAATAGACACAACCTTAAAGCATAATTAATATGTTAAATTAACTCACCTGGGGAAAAACTAATAAAAACCTCTTAAATAGTACGTTCCTTCAACAATATATTCAACTGAAAAGTCTTATTTTATCACATAAGCCACGAAAACACTAAATGAAAAATTGCTTATGGGGATTTACCGTTATCAACGAAATTGTTTGGAGTCGGTATAAGCTCCGCCCGTCTCTATCACGTCAAGACTTAGGCTGTCTATAAGCGTACAATGGTAGCTGTTATACACAAAGATGAAGCTTACAAGAGCCACAGTCTCGAGTTGTAAATCATCCGAGTGAATAATATCCATTATTTGCGAGTAGAATACAATACTTTGTCGACAACTGACAAATAAATTTATAATTAATGTGTAACTATTTAAACTACCAATATAATATTAATTGTAATATTAGGATTTACATAGTTGTGTAGATTTTGGTATGAATAGGTTGATATTCACATTGATATTTTGGTTAGTTATGGAGAGTATGTTCTCTTAAGTCTGATGACTACATAGAGGGGATGTAATGGAATTTGATATTTGTCCATTCTATTTTCGATACATTTATTAATGTAGCCTTTATTAGTTTACATACTCAACCAATTGGGCATTATATTAAATATTAGTATAGTATTTTGCCCTAAAAATGATCATAGTTACATAAAATATAACAATAATACCACCCCAACAATGTAAATAATATTCTCTAGTTTAGACATATGTTGAGCAGTGAATAATGAATCATTATTAACTAGTGAATAATAGTTATTATACTTTAGGAAGCACATGTATGATGAATTTTTTTTTATTTTGAAATTTATTGCGCATCAAGCCCTAGGGTTATTAGCGCCCAACAATAAATTTACATTTAAGTCATGTACATAATAGGATTTTCAAACTTTATACAGTAAGTTAACCGCTTTCAGGAAAAGTAACAATTTTTCAACGTCACAGTTTTCTCCGATAATGTCTGTGATATTATTTGGTAAATTATACCGCGATTTTTGATGAGCAAAACGGGTACACTCCACTAACACATGCACTACCGACACTGGAACCTGACATGTTTCACATATAGGTGCCGCAGAATGAGACATTAGGTGGCCGTGGGAGAAACGAGTGTGTCCAATTCTAAGTCGAGTTAATATTATTTGATCTCTTCTTTTGGCTGGAAGGAATTTCCAGGCTGTACTGTAAGTTTTATCTGCAAAGTTTGTCTCTTGAATGCAGATAATAGAAGGATCTAGTTCAGACAGTAATTGCAGTGATTCTAGGTGAGTGTAAATGCCGTTTATATTCCATTGGAGAATGTTTTTGAACATAATAAGATTGTTTATAAAAATTTAATTGGAAGAAATTAATAGCTGCTCACTTCCGATGACGCGTCACTTTCATTGTCAGTTGATGGTTGCGAGTCGAAAAATTCACATTTTTTCCGAAGCTTGGTTCGGCGGGTTTTTATGCTTCTATCTTTCAAGTGAGGATGAATTTCATGTAACATATAGCAAAGTAAGGGTAAGTCAGTAGTGTAATTTATAGCAATTTGGTCGGGGTGTGGTGAACCATAACTATTTGCGAACAAATCCACCAGTTGGTCAAAATTTAGAACAAAGGGTGGTTCGTGAGAATTTATAAAAACTTTTGCTGGTTTAAGCAATGCGTCAAAATCGGGCCTTTGTTTTTTTTTGGGGGGGTTTTTCTTTCGGGTGTGACAAAGATATTGTTTGTTGGATTTTCTTCTTCCGCAATTTCAGGTGTTTCCCGGTCGGAACTGGTTCTTTTGATTGCTGGTTCGGATTTTTTTGGTGTGGAGGGTAAATCGTTTGTAATATGATGGTTTTGTGAATCCACAATAGGTTGAGATGCTTCTACAGGATCTTTTGTACTGGGAGTTTTCTTAGAACTACTTGACTTATCAGAGGGTTTAGGTGGACTTTCTGAGTTATTTTCGGAAGTGTTGGGAGCGGTGGGTGCATTACAGCAATATGACCTGGCTGTTTGCACATGAAGCAGGTCAGGCCATCAACGGATACGAAAATTCGATATAGAGTATTTTCAAGGGTTAATGTGAATGATTCAGGAATGTTACTTTCAGGAGATAGAGGAGAGGTGAATACCTGGCGCCGAAAACTAAAAATATGTATTCTGGGTTGGAAACTCCTATTTTTATGAAAGTTACTGGTGATACAAGGTTTAAACCCAACTTCTTCAATTCAATCTCTAAAGTCCCGTGTGGTATACTAGGGCAGACGTTGGATAACGTAATTCTGCTTGCTGGTGTAATGAGTCGTCTTGCCTGGATGTCTTGATTGTTGATTGTGATGCTAGAATATGTTGCTATAAAGTGATCAACCACTGACTTGTTTGATAGGTAAATACATACTCTGTTGTTTGAAATTCTTGAAGCAAAAGTGATGTTTTTAGAAAGAATTTTAGCTCCTACGGCAAAAATGTACTCCTCTAATTTAACTCCATCGATCTTTAGAGGGAAAGAGTGAGTTAGCTGCAACATTTGAATAAGATCGAGAAGGACTTATTTGTGATTAGGTAAGAGAGGGACTTCTGTGGTCAGAAGCACTCCTTAAACTTGTCAGTTGAGGTTGGTTCGAAGAATGACCCCTGTGATCAGAGTGTTCCACCAAATTTTCTGTCATGATTAAAATGATTTACATTGATACTCGCAGAAAGTTTCCAACTACAGTCCTGTCCTAATGTGGTCAGACAAAACCTGACCCATATCAAGAGAACAATAAAAACTGGTATTATAAACAACCGACTGTGACTTATTTATATATTGATATTTCTAAAACCAAATATCTCTTATATTACTAGATGGAATTTATTGACTTACAGGTATATTTAGAACTTATAAACTGCACAATAGTATACTGTTTTCACTTTAAACTCTTTGTTTATTCCACTTTGAGCTTAGAATATGTAAGAGCTGCTTACAAAAGCTGGTATCGGTACTGTTACCAGGACCGGCCTCGATGAATGTTTTAATATATAGTTGTGGACAAAAACTTTAATGATTCTTTATTTTTTTAATAACAATAAATTTTTTACCCACCTTGATGTAATGTCATTGCAGAAGTAATGCTTATCTGGTATATATTTGTTTTAGAACCGGAACTAAGGCTAAAATTCCTTCAAGCAAGAACATGTTGGTTGGAGCAGCAGCTAAATAATTTAAGTAAAGATGATGCAATGGTCCACTTAACAAAAACAGTAGAAGTTACCAGGATAAATTTGTTTAGTATTCTAACTCAATATACTGCCATATTTAATGATGATGAACACAGTCCACTTATTGGATCATCAAATAAAACAATTAATCAAACTATTATATTTAAAAGTTGGGTACAACATAGAATTTCAATATTTGTTCAAACACTTGATAAGTTGTTAAATGATGTAACCACTTTGGACATGATATTTGATCAATGTATGTACTTCGGTCATTCCTTTAGTAAAGTAGGATGTGATTTTAGACCATTACTTCTTCCAATATTTATCAAACATATACATAAAAATTTCATGAATTATATTATTAAAGCTGATCAAAACTTTATGAAAAGCATCGAAAAATTTACTTTGATAGATAAAAATAATCCTTCTCAGCCTTGGAAACTCACAAAGGAGGATAGTATAAGGCCCCCAGATAATTTATTAGAATTCTATCCATTGGCAGAATATCTTAATAACATCTTAAATGCTCTAAATCAATTAAGATTGTGTCCACCTATTGCTTTGATCAATGAAGTTGTAGAAAATCTTCAAAATTCTATGACCCTCATTGCCAAAGGCTTGCAGAAACTTTATAGTCAAGAGCAACAAGCGTTTTCTGCTAATTCTAGAGATGCTTTCACAAGACTTTGTATGTGTTTTTCAGATGATCTAGTCCCATTCGTTCAAAAATGTATTCATATTATTTATCCTCCAAGTCACATAGCTTCAAAATTAGGTATTAGTGTTAAAATTTTACAGGAAGAAGGAATAACATTCTTAAATAAAGAAGATATAATCATGCCCATTAGTAATTTATTGCCTGTTAAAATAGAACCAGTTGTATCACCTAAAATAGATTCAGCTACTGTACCAGTTGAAGAAGAATCTATTGTACCTGCTAAATTAGATCCTAGTATTAATACAGTTCAAGATTAAAAAAAGGTAATTGTCTTTTTATTACATGAACCTTTCATTGTTCATCCTTTCCAATGGTATGTGTTTCTTAAATATACTTGCAATTTAAAACCATGCTTATGTTTTTGAAGAAAAAAAGACTCAAGATAAAAATCGAAGAGCATGAACTAGAATATATAACAAGGAATCTAGGCACATTCATAGAAGAATCAGGAACAATCGACGTAGAAATAAAACACAGAATTGGAAAGGCTGGGAGATTCTATAACACCCTGAAGTATACACTGTAAAAAAGTGGTTTATCTATTTATTACTTTTCCGTCAACCTATTTATATGCGAGAAAAGTATTGGTTTACCCCAAAAAAAGTTGGAACTTTGAAATTTTTTTTGAGTTATTTTTACGTTTTCCATGAACGACAACACGAAAAAACGGTTTTTAGAAAAAAATCCTGTGTGTATGTCGTCGTCGTCGTTGTCGTCGGCCACTTTTCCTTACATGTCTTGTTAGCATGATACTGCCTACGGAGTGCAATAAGTCAGCAATTTTATGATTGAATATTGTCAAGGACATGTCACAGATGAACCCTATTGATTTTCAGCTCACCAGAGCCAGTACAACGGGTGCTATGGTACTTGAAGTACGACATTTTGTAATTTTTTGAGAAATTTCAGTTTGTTAGCACTATACAGCCTCCGTAGCTCAGCAAGTCACCAATTTTATGATTGAATATTATTCCGGACATCTTGCTGATGATCCCTATTGATTTTCAGCTCACCAGATCCACTACAACAGGTGCTACAGTACTTTAAGTACGATATTTTTGTCATATTTGGAGAAGCTTCAATTTGTTAGCACGATACAGCCTCCGGAGTATATACAAGTGACCAATTTTATAATTGGATATTATTCAGAGCATCTCCAAGATGAACCCTATTGATATTCAGCTCATTAAAGCTAGTACAACGGCTGCTATGGTACTTGAAGTACCAAATTTTTGTCATTTTTGGAGAATTTTCACATTTGTTAGCACGATACAGCCTCCAGAGAGTATACGGTTGATCAATTTCATGATTGAATATAGTTCAAGGTGTCTCACAGATGTACCCTACTGATTTTCAGTTGACTGGAGCGAGTACAGCGGGTCCTATAAATCCAGATATATTAAATTTTTGATTATTTTTGAAGAAATTTCGGTTTGTTAGCACGATACATCCCCCGAAGTGTATACAAGTAACAATTTTATCATAGAATATTGTTCGGGGCCACAAATGCGGAAAAGTTAGTTTTAATCTTTAAAACCGTTTATTTTATTTGGGATACAAACGGGACAAACCCATAAAATTACTTAATAATTACACATAAATTTACAAATTAGGTAAAAAGAAAAGATAAATATGTTCATCTAACTACATTAAATAAAAGTAAATATGAGTATACAAGAAAATAAGAGCAAAATAAATGAAACATAATATATGAATTGGCCACCACGCAAAATTAAATTTGCTAAAAATAGTCTTTCAGTAGGTTTTTAATAAAATTTGCTCTGTGAAATAAAAGATCCATTTCGACAACACTAGACAATTTATTATCAGTATTTGTTATTCTGTGAGCAGGTGAATTTAAAAAATAATATGTGAATAATGTGTAAATGTTTCTAGTTGAGTTGCTGGGAATTCGAAGTATTATGAAATTTGTAAGTTCCGGGCAATCTATATTGTTATTAGAGCTGTTTCTTTCAATAAGATTTAAATATTTTTTATGATTTAAATACTTTTACTTTTCCGCCCAACCTATCTAATATGCGAGAAAAGTATTGGTTTACTCCAAAAAAAGTTGGAATTTTGAAAATTTTTTTTGAGTTATTTTTACGTTTTCCATCAACAACAACACGGAAAAACTGTTTTTAGAAAAAAAATACTGTGTGAATGTGGTCGTTGTCGTCGGCCACTTTTCCTTACATGTCTTGTTAGCACGATACAGCCTCCGGAGTGCAATAAGTCACCAATTTTATAATGGAATATTGTTAAGGACATGTCACCGATGAATCCTATTGTTTATCAGCTCACCAGAGCCAGTACAACGGGTGATATGGTACTTGAAGTACGACATTTTATCATTTTTTGAGAAATTCCAGATTGTTAGCACGATGCAGCCTCCGGAGTTCAACAAGTCACCAATTTTATGATTGAATATTATTCAGGACATCTTACTGATAAACCCTATTGATTTTCAGCTCACTAAAGCCAATACAACAGGCGCTACAGTACTTTAAGTACGATATTTTTGTCATTTTTGGAGAAGTTTCAGTTTGTTAAAACGATACAGCCTCCAGAGTATATACAAGTGACCAATTTTATGATTGGATATTATTCAGAGCGTCTCAAAGATGAACCCTATTGATATTCAACTCACTAAAGCCAGTACAACGGGTGCTATGGTACTTGGAGTACCAAATTTTTGGAGAATTTTCAGTTTGTTAGCACGATACAGCCTCCAGAGAGTATACGATTGATCAATTTTATTAGTGTTTTTAAATGAAACTCAAGGTCTCTAGTTAATTCCACAATATAATACAAGTTATTGAAAATTCTAAAAAATTGACAATTGTTTCGATAAATCAATATCATCGTCAGAATGACAGAAGTTACATTTCATTTTATGCCTACCTGATGTTTAGTAGTTAATTTTTGCTAGACCAAGAAGTAACCTAACTTGTGATTGGCTTAATATATGTTTATAGAAAAAAGAAGAAGATGTGATATTACAAATATTGAAGCTTAGATATTATTAGCCCTATGGTGATATCCTGGATATCATTTTTCCAATTAAGATCAGTATAACTGTGCAATGATATAGAAAACCAGGAAAACTATATCTGCTGATCTTTACAATTATCACTTAAGAAGACAGTTTATTAGTGGAGAATTCCCTAGATTTAACTGTTCATTGACAACTTCATATTGTGGGTTTCTTAAATGTCTTCTAATTTCCAGTTCTTCAAGGAAATCCAGTTCTTGTTTCTTTTCACAAATATGCAGTACTTCTAGTTCTGTGTTAGGTGTCAATGAATGATTGGTGTCAAGTAGATGTTTTGCGTAGTGGGATTTATCTGGTTGTTTTAATCTGTATGCTCGTAAGTGCTCACTGTATCGTACTTCAAAATTCCTAAGGGTCTGACCCAAATAGACAGCATTACATTCTGGACATTTGAGTTTATATATACCTGACTTCTTTAATAGTGGTATTTTTGTTTTTACATTTAACAATTTTGTACTAACGTTACTTTCTGTTCATTGACACCTAACACAGAACTAGAAGTACTGCATATTTGTGAAAAGAAACAAGAACTGGATTTCCTTGAAGAACTGGAAATTAGAAGACATTTAAGAAACCCACAATATGAAGTTGTCAATGAACAGTTAAATCTAGGGAATTCTCCACTAATAAACTGTCTTCTTAAGTGATAATTGTAAAGATCAGCAGATATAGTTTTCCTGGTTTTCTATATCATTGCACAGTTATACTGATCTTAATTGGAAAAATGATATCCAGGATATCACCATAGGGCTAATAATATCTAAGCTTCAATATTTGTAATATCACATCTTCTTCTTTTTTCTATAAACATGTATTAAGCCAATCACAAGTTAGGTTACTTCTTGGTCTAGCCAAAATTAACTACTAAACATCAGGTAGGCATAAAATGAAATGTAACTTCTGTCATTCTGACGATGATATTGATTTATCGAAACAATTGTCAATTTTTTAGAATTTTCAATAACTTGTATTATATTGTGGAATTAACTAGAGACCTTGAGTTTCATTTAAAAACACTAATATGAGCATATTCCACGAAGTAAGGGTCGAGACAGTCAATTTGATCAATTTTATGATTGAATATTGTTCAAGGTGTCTCACAGATGAACCTTATTGATTTTCAGTCGACTAGAGCGAGTACATCGGGTCCTATAAATCCAGATACACTAAATTTTTGGTTATTTTTGGAGAAATTTCGGTTTGTTAGCACGATACATCCCCCGAAGTGTATACAAGTAACACTTTTATGATAGAATATTGTTCAGGGCCTCAGATGCGGAAAAGTTTTAATCTTTAAAACCATTTATTTTCGTTTTAAATCATTTGATCTTAAATATTATTGATTTAAGATTTAAATGTTTATCTATCTGTATTTGATTTTGAACTTAAAAATATGATTTAAATTTTCTAAAAAGATTTAAATTCTTTCGAAAAGATTTAAATCCTTTCACAGTGATTTAAATTTATTAGACGATTTAAATACTATGAATATAATATAAATACTTTCATAAGAATTTGCATCGCTTAGAAGTGTTTTAGAGATTTTCTGCTGCAAAGGAATTTATAACTGCTGAAGATAATATCGCACTAAAACCAATATATGTTCAAAATGAGGTAGATGACAGTCGTTCCAGATGATATCTCTGAGCCAAATGAATTCTACTTTTAACGAATTTGAATTACAATTATTGCTGCAGTACCTCGTATATAAATTCACCTCATCGACACGCATTAGCAAACTGACAAACACTTTGAGAATCTTGTTTTGTTAAAAGCTAATAGCTAATACCACTCATTTAAAATATAAGTAGATAAATATTTCCTTAAGTACCAAATACATACATAATAGATATATTTTTGTTTTCTTGTATCCTTGTTATATTGATTATTTACTTTTGTATTATTTTCAATAAACCCTGCAGTCTAAAATATGATCCCGCTTTTTATTTCGTGATGAAAGCCTTCAAGAGTATGAAGTGGATATTGCCCAACTAGTTCGATTTGCTTATCCATCAGCACCAAAGGACCTGATGAAATATCTGGCCATCCAGGCCTTTATTGATGGCTTACGTAACCCCGAAATGCAGAGGACGCTTCGTTTAGTCCATCCCAAAACATTGGTTGATGCATTAACTGCTGCTCTTGAATGTCGAGCAGCAAAGAAGGCTTCGGGATATAACAAAGTTAGGACCATCCAGCTGAAAGAGGAAGGCAAATTTGACCAGATCGTCAACTTAATAAAGACTATGGTAAACAAGAAGCCGAAAAATATCAGATGCTGGGATTGTGGCGAGCTAGGGCATGTACGCATTTCATGTAAGCGTCCCGGAACTCCTGCAAACGAAGAACTCCAGTCACAGAGAAACTAGAACGTTGATGATCCCGAAAAAGACAGTATTGGAAAAAAGACATTTTCATAGAAAAAGATTAAATTGTGTAGATTATATTTTCCAATGTTAATAGCGGGCATCGATCTGATTAAGGTCAGGCGAACACCCAGAAACCACGTTTCTATTAAACGTAAACATCGCGTTCACATACGCGGAAGGTCGTACCTACGGGTGACTGACTTGCATGTTTCCTATAAAAACAAAGTGTAAACTAACCAATGATTCATTCATTATTATTATTTTGAATAAGTTTAAATGTATAAGATATTGTAATCTGTGTTAATTCTAAATATACTAAATCCCAGTGAGTTTTATAAATGATCTCGTTTATTCTACCCCCGAAGATCGGTTACTAGGTAAGTGTTTTCCCAAAGATATAATACTTTTATGGTGGACGTAGTTTATACGAGGGGCACTTACTAAGTAACCACCACATCGGCTATGAGGGGGCAGCACCGACCCAAGATCGTTCCAAAGACCCTCTAAAATATCGCAACGACATTGTATATGCGGATGGCGAACTAAATGGCAAGAAATATACTCTGATGGTTAGGCACTGGAGCAGCTAGAAACATTCTACGGCCAGAGATAATAAACTCCAAGAAGAAGCTTCTACCAACGAGACTGCGACTGCGGACCGCCACAGGTGAGAATGCCAACGTTCACGGAGAGACACAAATCCAATTGGGAATTGGTGCAGAAAAGGTTTCCAGTTGGACTTGAGAAACAGAACCATTCAAGTAGGTTCAGAAGAGGTATTTCTTCATTTATATGAAGGCAGCACGCAGCTGCGCAGGATGACCCGTTCTACCTGCACGATGCGAAAAAATGATAGTAGCGCGGCTACAGGGAATCCAGGGGGAAGGTACGCCGGTTATGATGGAGCCATGAATCCACGTCGAAGAGGTTGGCAAAGGAGTACTAATTAGAAAAGGATTGGTTACGTCGGCGAAGGAGATCCCAGTATGTGTGATAAACGTGAACGATTACCCAATTACCTTCAAGAAGGAAACAACCCGGATTTGATCCTGCGTATTAGTGACGTCTATAGTTCGTCAAACAACGACAACTGACAATTCCAATGCCAGATTTGAACAGATGTTATCAATAGCTAGTCAATCCTTGAATCGAGCTGAGAAAAGTAAAATGAGAGACTTTCTCTTGCAGTATCGAGATCTTTTCGTACCAAAAGGGGGAAGACTGGTAGAACATCAGCTGTCAAGCACAAAATCGATACTGGTGATGCCAAGCCAATTAGGGAATCAGCTCGAAGACTACCACGAGCGAAGAGAAAGGAAGCTGAAAGAATAATTCGAGAGATGGAAGAAGAGAAAGTAATAGAACCATCTACTAGTCCATGGTTGTCTCCAGTGGTGCTCGTCAAGTAAAAGGATGAAACTACGAGATTCTGCGTGGATTATCGCCAGCTAAACAACGTGACGAAGAAAGATTACGTGCTCTGCTTCGAATTGACGATACGTTAGGCACTTTGACCGGCAGCAAACTGTTTTCCGCCATAGACCTGAAGTCTGATTATTGACAAGTATAAATGGACCCAGAAGAAAAAGAGAAGACTGATTTTACCACCGGATCTGGATTATGGCAATTCAACGTCATACCATTCAGCTATGTAATGTGCACGCGACATTTGAAAGACTAATGGAAAATATCTTGAGAGGGTTATCTTGGAAGGCATGTCCGGTCTATTTGGACGACATGGTAGTACTTGGAAAGACATTTAACGAACACCTGAAGAATTTGTAATATGTATTCAAACGACTTCAAGCTACCCAGCTCATGTTGAACCGAGTCAACTATCTGGGTCATATAGTGAGCAATGAAGAAGTGGCGGTGGATACAGAGAAAATTGCTTCCATTCAGCAATGGCCGTAACCAACCGACAAACATCAAGTTAGATGTTTCCTTGTACTTTGCACATACTATAGGAGATTTATCAGGAAGTTTGGAGATATTGCTGTCAGTAACCCGACTCACAGAAGTAACAAGAGCTTTCCATTGGGATGAAGACTTTCAAACGGCTTTTGAGACTTTGAAGAAACATTTAACCGCCGATATTAGGATATCCATTACCAGATGGTTACTTTATTTTTGACACTGATGCAAGCAACGTAGAAATTGGAGGAGTGCTCTCACAGATCCAAGGAGAGCAAGAAAGAGTGTTGGAATATTTCAGTAAAGTCCTCTCCAAACCAGAACGAAACTACTACGTCACGTGAAGAGACCTTTTGGCGGTAGTGAAATCCGTGGAATACGTTTACATTTATCTCTATGGAACGAAATTATTAATGCGGACTGATCATGTAGCACTCAAGTGGTTGATGCAGTTCAAGAATCCCGAGGGATAAATCACTAGATGGATTGAACGACTTCAAGAGTACAGGGTTATTGGTTATAATTTGACCACCCCTTTATTTCTCTTACATACAGATACAAAAAAAATCTCAAATAAAGGTTGTAGGAGTATAAATGAATTTTAATAAAATATACTTTATACACCAGTAGCGTTTTTGCATTAGGGGGTATAAAATAGGAATATATATTTTTAAATAGAACACCCTGTAAATTATGACATATTCGGAGAGGGCTTTTTTTCTCATAACAAAAATATATACTTTTGTAGGTCTAGCTTTTATACTTTCCAAAATAATGGACAGTAAATTCTTAAAGTATTTAAGTTAGTATCTAGCTAAAAAACTTAGTGGGCTATGCATGTCTTACTGCAATATTGTGAAAATTATAAACTAACGTAACAAATACAACTAATTGTTAGCTATATTTTTTAAAAATGGATTATAGGGCTTCTGAAAAAATAGAAATATTTTCTGTATACTTATGTCAAAAATAACAATAATAAACGTGCTGCAAGACGAGAATATCTACAGTTGTATCCAAATCGACGATGTCCTAGTCCCTAGTCTAAACACATTTGTAAATATCTACCATCACGTCAATGTCTATCATAACTTTTTGAGAAAGAAACTTGTATTGCTATAGTAAATGAGGAAGAACAGTTGAATATACTGTTACACTTTGAAGGTAAAATAATACTTTTATTCAATTAATATTAAATTACCTAAAGATACATTCTTAGAATAAGACACATCAAAATATGAGTTATTTTTATTTTAGAGAATGCAGAGAGTAGTATATAAAAAGCTTCCGGCGAATTACAGACACGTTACTATAAAGTTCAAAAAACACTAAAAAATAATAACTATCGTCCTTACAAAATTTTACCAGTACAGGAACTATGTGAAGAACATAAGCGAAAACGATTGTAATTCTGTCAACAAATGATAAGAAATTTAGACGACAACGAAAATTATTTGGACGGATGAATCAAGTTTCTCTACATCAGGTCTGTTTAACAGAAAAAATAGATGTTCGTGGGAACGAAAAAGTTTTAGGAAATACAAAATTAAACAAATTAAAAAATCAGGTCGAAAATCTATTCATGTTTGGTGTGGAATTTTTCGGAGTAAAGTAGTTGGGCCAAAATTCTATAATTTCACTTTAACGGGTCAATTATATTTCGATGACATTCTGCCACAAGTTGACGATTTACTTCAGGAATTTCCAGAAGATGCGCTTAATGTCATAATATGGTAACAAGACGGAGCACCTCCGCATAATGTAAGAGAAGTGCGAGAACACTTAAATAATGAGTTCGCAACTTGGATAGGTAATGGTGACACGTTTCAATGGCCGCCAAATAGTCCTGATTTAACGCCTTTAGATGTTTTTTTATGGGGCTATTTAAAAAAGAAAGTTTATTCCTATACCAGTAACAGTATTGCAATAATTAGAGAGAAAATTGAAGCTGAAATTGAACTTCTTAACCATTGAAATAGTAATAAAATTTTAAACTGTATAGAAAATTTAAGTAGAAGGTATGAACTTTGTATTGAAACTAACGGCGGTCATTTTGAGCACTTATTTTAGTTTGTTTAAAATTTATGAAAATATCAAATCGGTTTGTATTTCGTAATAAACACTGTATTGTTTTTTATGTTCTTTGTAAATGTCACACTCCGTCGCCTACTTTTTAAACATTTACTGTCTATTACTTTAGAAGTTACTTAGTTTTGACCGATAATATCAACAATTGCAGTAAGCCATGCATAGCCAACTACTTTTTTTAGCTAAATACTAACTTAAATACTTTAGGAGTTTACTGTCCATTATTTTGGAAAGTATAACAGCTAGACCTATAAAAGTATATATTTTTGTTATGAGAAAAAAGCCCTGTCCGAATATGTCATAATATACAGGGCGTTCCATTAAAAAAAAATATTTTTATATTATACCCCATAATTCAAAAACGCTATTGGTGTGCAAAGTACATTTTTTTTAATATTCATTTATACTCCTACAACTTTTATATAAAATTTTTTTTGTATCTGTACGCATAAGAGAAATAAAGGGGTGGTGTAATTATAACCAATAACCCTGTACGTGTTCCCAGTTGACTCTTCCCAGTGCAATAAGGCGGAATATAAGGAAGCTGCAGTTTCAAGAACTAGAGTAGTCAACGAAGAATGGTTACTCAGATCAGGATAAAAGAAGATCAGAAGAATGATCCCCACCAAGAGATTTTTCGGCAATGGAAGGAAGAAAATCGGCGGCCTACCTGGCAAGAAGTGTCAAGATTTTCACCGACACTCTAGGCATATTGGGCTCAGTGGGACTCCCTTGTTGAAAAGAATCCTTGAAAACGACGATGGTTCCGAGAAGAAAAGACAGCTAGTTATTCCGAGAACAAGAGTAGCTGGGGTACTGAGGAAGTTACACGACAGTCCATCCGGCGATCATCTGGGAGTGAATAAAATCCTTCAGCGAGTCCGCGAAAGGTTTTATTGGATGAACTGCTCCGACGATGTGAAGGACAGGTATAAGAAATGTACGACTTGTACTACAAGTAATGAACCACATCGCCAGAGAAAGCCACCTATGAAACAATATAATGTTGGAAGCCCTTTTAAAATGATTGCTTTAGATATCGCTGGATCATTTCCGACGACCGGAAATGGTGGCAAATACATACTGGTTCTAATGGATTATTTCACAAATTGGGTGGAAATTTACGCGATCCCGAATCAAGAGGCCACATCTGTCGCGTATTGGTGAAATAATTTATCAGCCGATATGGAGTGCTCTTGGAAGTTCACAGCGATCAAGGAAGAAATTTCGAGAGCCAGGTATTCCAGGATATTTGTGACAAGCTGGAAATCAAGAAGGCCAGGACAACAGCGTTGCATCCACAGTCAGATGGAATGGTCGACAGAATGAACAGGACCATTGGAAAATACCCGTCCAAAGTAGTTTCTAGCCTCTAGAAAGACTGGGACCAGTATATCTCCCTATTTGTATTGGCTTATCTATCTGCAATAAATGAGTTCGCGGGTGAAACACCTGCGAAAATCATGTTTGGACGCGAAATGAAGCTACCTTGTCACCTAGAATTTGGCTGTCGGCCTGGCGAATAAGCAGGAAATGATTACGTAATCCCAGTGCCGGATTAAGCAAGCGCGGGGCCCGTAGCAAATTCTTTCAAAGAGCGCTTGATCTGCTATGGGTTCTTAAGTATAAAGTGGTAAAAAAAAACAATTCAATACTCAATACGTTTATTTGATATTTATAGGTTACAATTTTGTGGTTAATTAATAGTATAGTAAATTACTATAGGCGCTGTTAGGCTCTGACAAGTACAAAAAGACTGAGATGAGATTTTCTGGCAATTTAGAATAATTTTGATAGGAAACTAACAATCGAAAACTGATGATACTACACAAATTATTTTTTTCAATACATATTTCAAAGTTTATATTTAATACAAAGTATATTATATTTTTAGTAATAGCTAATGTTAGATTTTATCAATAGTGTATTATAAATAATGTTTATATTTTATGTTTATTTATCCGTTTCCTTGTTATTTTTTAAACTTTTACAAAGTAACTTTTCTAGATTTCATGTGGGCAAATTTAGAAATAATACTATTCTTATCAATTTCTCTGAGCAAATCATATTCTATATTCATCAAAGCGAGATAATTCAGACGTTCTTGACTCATAGTGTTCCTTAACTCATTTTTTTATGCGCTTTAATGTCGAATATGAACGTTCGCCACTGCAGTTAGATATAAATAAATGCGCAAAGCAATTTCTAAATTGGAGAAACATGATTCTTATGAATTGTCGATTAGGAATTTATAATATTGAATTTCCAGAGCTTCGTTTTTCGTACTGTCAATCGCATCAGCGACATCCGTTTTGAGCAGCTCGGCAAACTGCACTAATTCGTTGTCTAGGCTGTCTTCCAAATCATTTTCATAAGCACTGACTATAGTTGGTGTTTTTTTAAATCTCTTCTGTTGTAATAGATTTTAACTGTCAAAATATTTCAAAAACACTAGTTAATTTTTGATATGCTTTCATGCGTTTGTCTAAAACAGATAGTGTGTTATCAATAATGACAACAAACACCTCAATTTCAAACTGTTTACCAGGTATTTCTTTCTCAACAAATTCGTCAAGTGTACTAAAACCGCTAAAATCGTCGTACTTTGTGTTCCGCTTGCGTCGTCTTGAAGTCTGTTGCTGATATTCATGACAGCCTGTCAGCTCTTTGGCTTGTGCTTCAATATTTGAAAATGATCGCATTGTTTGGACATATCCATGTAATGATTCATAAAGGGTGTATCCCGTATTAAGGTCTACTTTAGACGATTGCAGCGACGCACTAGTTCCTTGCACGCGTTCTAGGATTCCACTCCATATAATTGTCATTTATAATTGTCATTATTCCCGTTTCCAACTTATTCATCTTTGAAGCAAGTCCATAAGATTGATTACGACACTCTGCCTTTTGATCTATATTATTGGAAATGGCATCCAAAACTTGCTTGACAGTGTTAAAACCACATAAAAGCGCCTTCGTAGCATCAGCTCTAGCAGACCACCTAGTATCCGACAATCTTTTCAAAATCTGAATTTTCGAAGTAAGAGCTTCTGTAAGAAGACTTCAACGATGTGTGGAAGCGGAAAAAAAATTATAAAGATTTTCAATAAAATCGAAAAAAATTAATGCTTCGGTACAACAGTCTGAGGCGCACTTAGCAACTAAATTTAATGAATGTGCAAGACA
This sequence comes from Galeruca laticollis, assembly GCA_963921935.1. Lineage (NCBI taxonomy): Eukaryota > Metazoa > Arthropoda > Insecta > Coleoptera > Chrysomelidae > Galeruca > Galeruca laticollis. The sequence continues at coordinate 240,224,398 of OY998176.1, forward strand.
GGGAATGTTCTACATACTTGTGTTTTTAAATGAAACTCACGGTCTCTAGTTAATTGCACAATATAATAGTAAGGGTCGAGACAGTTAATTTCATTCTACATACTTATTTATTTCTTTAATTCGAGCTTGCAGGCCGCTGAATTTGTCGCTCATGTTGCTGGCATTATCATAGCTTTGTCCATGACAATCTTTGATATCAATGTCATTCTTACTTAAGAAATCTAATAAACTTTGGGCGAGTTGTTCAGCAGTATGGCCTTCCATATATAAGAACTTAACGAATCTCTCAACTGGCTCAGACGGTAACACATAGCGCACTATCAGAGTCAGTTGTTCTACGTGCGATATACCTGGAGTAGAATCTAATGACACTGAATAGTACTTAGATCTCTTAATTTCGCAAATAATTTGATCTAGCCTGCTTGATGCTATTAATTTGATAAATTCTTCGCATGTTGTTTTAGATAAATATGAGGTGTGTCCTTTTCCTTTATGAGCATAAGTTTGAATATGTTAGGCCATAAAAACGTCAAATTCAGAAAGTAATTCTAATAAACCTAAGTAATTCTCATTATGAGTTGAACCAACAATTTCATTACTACCCCGAAACGCAAGACCTCGTTCTGCTAAAAACTTTATGACTACAATAATTCGCAATCCAATAATCTCTGTAAAAGTTGCTCGGCCATTCACCAATATCTTTGGAGTATATTTTACTTTCATTTAGTTTTTTGCTAAACGGTAGCTGTTGAATCATCTAATATACTATCGACTTCCGTTTGGCTAAAGTAAGACGATTTTGAGTCACGGGGATTTGCAAGGTTTTCAGATTTTCTTTGGCTAAAACACGATATGGGAGAACTAGGAGGACTCATTGTCCTTTCGATTTCAGTATCACTTGTCGATAAAGTACCTGCAGAGATAAAAGTTTCAGTTTCACTTTTATATGTATAATGAGATGTACCTTCCTTATTTTCTGCTTCGGTTTCCGTGGATTCAGCAACAATGCTCTGAACATTAAAAAACTCTGACAGCTTACGTGTTTTTGATAGAACAGCTTCGTTCTTTTTCTCCTTTTCATATGTTGTTTTATGTTTTGCACTTCCAGAAGCATAGTGTCGATCCGTATCTCTAAGTCTGCTGCTCATAATTCTGGTATCCTTTGTTATTACTTCGTTCTGTACACAGAAAAAAATAGGAAGTAAAATACAAATATTTATACTATTTGTACTATCAATAATTTATTATGGAATGTCAAAACAAAAATCTTACCAAAATTATGAAAAAACAATGAACCTATTTGTATTACTGATAATTGGGCAAAATAATCTTTCATTATTTTTCGAAAATTTTTATTACTATTTAATTCTACTTCATATCAATATTTACTGAGTATTAATTCATTGTATTGAAATTTATGCTAACACTGACGGAATGAAAATATAAGACATTTTGCTCGAATTCAAAATTCACGATTAGTTTTGATAATTATTACCTAAAAGAGTGACAGTAGGTACTTTGTAATAAACACGAATTTATAACTTGATAAGTATTCAATTTTGATTATAGTGAAATTAATTTGTTTCTCAGTCAAAAAAACTCGAAAATGAATTTCTCTAGCAAATACGTACGAATTGGAAAAAAGTAGAAATTCGAAGCATAAAAAAAACTAAAGCTACTTTATAATCAAATCATGTTAGATCATTTTCGATTGCTGCAGGGAAAGAAGAAAATAGTTCCAATCCCAATATAGAATGGTAATTATTACTATGTTACATGATAACAAAGATTTTTTAGCGATAGAGCTACGAGTAGTCTAGTCGAGAAGTGAGTTTCCTACGAAAATATTTAAAATTGTGGCAAAAATATGAAAAATATAATTTTTATTTAATGTTAAAAATGGGGTTCCAACTCCCAAGTGCAGCTCCACAACCAAGCATTTTCTTCCAGCACCGTACTGAGACGGGTGCAGAATAGTAACCAGTCGGGTTCTAGCTCTATCGCTCATATTTTTGCCACAATTCTAACAATTTGTCACAGGAAACTCACTTCTCGACTAGACTACTCGTGGCTCTCCTCGCTAAAAAATGGCCAAAAGTTATCTATTCATAATATATTTTATATATAATAATCTAGTAAAATATATAAACATCCATAATTCTCAATCTCTTGAGGTTTTCGAATTATTCACAGTACTGTGATCGGCAAAAATTTATAAATAACAGAACTAAAACAAACCTCTTTCATAAATGGCTCTCATCATGTTTACACATAAAAAGATTGTTAAAACTTACAAAATAAAATATTCATCAATCTCTTATTGGTTGGTAGCTAACAGAACTTTCTTTTAACTGGCGGATTGTTTGTTACGATACTCGATGACAATGTCAGGTAATCCCCGGTTAATTTTTCAGTGTTACCAGCTTCGATCACAGTTTAAAAAAATGCGTAAGACTCTCGTGTCTAGAATTTAAACTTCTTTGGTTCTGGAAATAGTTTAATGAATGCATTGCTCTTTATGCATTTGGTAATGATCTTACTATATCAGGATTACGAAACGATTATGAAAAATTCAAGTGGAGGAAATCTCTCTTAAAGTAATAAAATACTTTTTTTTAGTCATAACTTCTATAACTCAATATACTAATATTCTAGAAAATAGATTTTTGGTATATGGTTACTAAATTACACTAAAAACAATGTAAACTGTTAATCTTACAAATAAATAGATAATTTTAACAATTTAAATCGAGCCATTTCAATTCTGCTACACATCCACACTAAGTGTCGGGTAAGAGTGCTTGCATACGTCAGACTTTTTGTAGAGCTGATTATCAGGTCGACTGAAATGCTACACGTTTATACAAGCAACTTTTTGCATAACTTGTGCGTTTACCGTATGAAATTCGGTGTTTTATTTACGCCAAGGAAATAGTCGGGTACAGAGTGTCTGACGTGGATTGTCTTGGTAGGAAAAGTTGTAACGTTTCACGTTTTTGTGACATCAAAAAAATTCAACATTCCACATCTTAATAAGTTTCACTCAAAAAATTACGCTCAGGCAGAGAAGAGTGGGTTTGAATATGCGGGGCCACCTTTCGCGCGGGGCCCGTAGCAATTGCTACTCTTGCTACGTGGTTAATCCGGCACTGCGTAATCCAATTGAGAAGAAGGATGAACGATGTGCACAAATTAGTTCGAACGAATCTTCAAGTGGCCAGCGACAGAATGAAAAAACGATACGACACGCAGGCTACAAAAGGCAGTTTAAAAGAAAGGGACAAAGTACGGCTGCACAACCCGACGAGGAGAAAAGCATTTTCTCCAAAATTACAAAAATCCTGGGAAGGTCCATACTTAATCAAGAAAAGGATCAATGATGTTTTATATCGCATAAGCAAGATCCCAATGGAAAACCGAAAGAATTCCACAAAAACCGACTAGCGCCATTCGAAAGAGACCATAACCTAGAGGAAATAGTGAACCATATCCGAGAAGCCCGACTCTGCATTCGAAAAAATTATGGGCGGGAAAACTAGATATGGAGTCACTACAGAAAAACGACAAGATTTGTTCACGCCCCCGGAAAAGTATTCACTGGCACACAACATCTCCGCCAGTAACAAACACGTACGAGGGTTGGTAACTGGTATTTCGAAAGAAGTTCGACTAAAGGAAAGAATAGGTCCAGTGGGCGGTCTTACCAGTTAATACCAATCGATTATCGATTATTTATTTGGCGTCGACCGACAGACGACATGTCTCTGGTTAAGGGTTAAAATCAAAACGGCGAAGAATGTGTATCCAGGAAAAAGGCCATTTTGAACATTTATTATGGTGTACATATTTATTATGCCTGCGGATAACATGAATACTCAGTTATATTTTTGTTACTAAAAATGTTTGAAGGATAATGGTAAAAACTGGGTTTTCGGAAAAGGTCTTAGAGGCAAAAAAATTCAAAAATGATGAATTAAACCAATTGTGTCACAATACTCATTCAATTGTAACGAATAGAAAAGTTTGGGGGGTTTTAGGGGTTCAAAACCCTACTAAATTTTTTATGGGCTGTACAGATTTCGAGGTTTTATATGAAAAAGATGATCATACGATAAGAAAGCCATGTATCCAATTTCATTACAAAATGTTAAATAGTTCATGAATTATTGGAAAAAAACCATTTTCATTTTGTACTTTCCAGGGGCCGTTACTTTTTGTTACACCCTGTATAAAGAAAGTGATTTTGAATGTAAAGGAAAAAACGGGGGAGAAAATCTGGCAAGGCCTGTCGATCAAGAGGGAGTCAAGTAAAGTAGTAATATATCTTTACAGTATTTAAATACAAAAAAATTCTGTTCCTTTAAGCCAAAACCAAGAAAAATCGGATATGATGCTGATAGGGTGCTTAAAAAAAGTTATGATTTTTTTTTTCGAAATTAAGTACATAAAACGTTTGTATATTTTATATTATCAAATGAATATTTGGCTGCCTCCTAATCAATATTTCAGTTTGTTATTATCATGCATATGAAGGGTGATGGTGTTTAGATATAGTTTATTTGTATAATAAATACACTTTTATTTGTACGTAGAGCCTTAAATTATTAGTCAAATGTTATTTCGAAATAATATCGAAGACTGACGACAGCAAAATGCAATTCAATAATACGAAACGGGTAGTAGGCAACCAACAATACGTGAATACTGACTAACTGGTTGCCAGCTGGAGATATCCTAATTTTTATAATCGTTTTCAAACATAAAGGTGAACACGCGAAATTTATATGTAAGTCCAACTTATTTATTCTTATTTCAGTTACCTATGACTAAAAAAGTTTTTCCTACGCCCTTTAAAGTACCTTGTATTCCATCGGTTTGCAGCGCTTAAAGTGGTTGTTTATGGTTAGAGTGAAGAAAAGTAAAAAAGCGTTAAAAAAAGTGCCATAACGTTATAGTATATTACGTAACGAGTGCGGAAAGTGACATTTTTCACACGAGTGTGAAAAATCACTTTCGCACAAGTTATGTACACTATTTTTCCTACGACCACTCGATATACTTTTACCGAATCAGACATGTACAATCTTGCGTTTTTATGTAGATGTGAGAGGTTTTATATATGCGTATTTGTAATTACTTTATATAATAGTATATAAGTATCCTTGATAAGAACACAACGTAACAGCGATGGAATGGTCGAGCGGGCTAAGCGTCCGTATACTCGATTTCTGACAAACAGATCGAATCCGGACTCGGTGGTTTTTTTTTAATTTTAAATGAAATAAATTAATTATATTATATGGACAAATCAACTTAGGAAATACGCATTTGACATATACATAAATTTGCGGGGTAAATAGACTAGCACTTCAACATTCAATTCGACAGCTTTTTTATCCGTACACGTACGGATAGGTTTTTTTTCCTTACGCGTATGAATAAAGGCAACTTTCCATAGAACTAGACAGTGCGATATATGTCACTTTCCTATGCGGTCGTAGGAAAACTTTATTTCACGCTTCCCATAAGCTAACACAATGAATCTTGGCTTGGCTCGAGGATGGACTTTCATGAAACTTGCAATACATATAATTGTAATTTACCGAAGGAGCTTAATTAAAATATCCCAAATTGCTATTTGAATTTTATTTTTTTGTATAGGGCTGTAGAAAAAATAATGTATGCAACATGTGCATAAAGTGTCTTTTTGTCACTCATGGAATTGCCTCACTCGCCTGGGTCAACTTTTTCCATTCGTGAAAAAAAGTACCACTTTATGCACTTGTTGCATAAATTACTATTATTATATAGTATTTATTTATTTGTTACGGATTCTCAACAAAAAAATTTAAAAATAAAAGTTTTTCTATAAGCTGAACCATATCTACAGAAATTTACCTTTGCTATAATAACGTTGTATATTTGCTCAGGGACGTCGATGTTTTTTCTTTGGGGGCGGGAGAGGGGAGGTTGGTAAAGGCTTTTTGGTTTAGGTAATAAAAAAATCAAATTGTAGAGAGCCACAAATAATATATATTAGAATTAGAAACAAAACAACTTCCTTGAACATGCAAATCACAAATCAAACATCGTTTCGCATGTTAATTATGAAATTGAATTAAAAAATATACGATTAATTTACCATTTATTTCTTATTCTTGGGGGGGGGGGGGGGTTAATTATTTATTGCTTCGTCCACTGATCAGAATGAGGTTCAATTTTTATCTTAGCGTTTATTAAATGTTTCTACTGAGCAGATAGTGAACTTTGTCTGTACATTTTATTTTTATTACATTTCTTTCCTTTTTTTGAAGTCTAGGAAATACCCCGGAATTTGTTTATTTAAAAAGCTAATGACCGTTTACACCGTTTAAGCCTTGAGCTGTGAATACTTATTCTTCACTTACTTACTTGGTCCGGTGAATCTTTTTCCTTGTGTCATTAATATCTGATAACATAACCGACAAATGTCAAATTATTTTGTTCTGTTCTTCACTATTAATAGAAAGAGATACCACTTAAAAATGATGTCGGTTATGTTATCAGATATTTTAATGACGCATGGGAAAAGATTCACCGGACCAACTGTATGTGTTTTTCCTTTGCACCATTGTTAGTTATTAAGTACTACTTTAATAAGTGAAGATAGTTTTGGCAACATTGCTGAATCGAGTGATAATTCTGGTAACTTTTTACGTTTGTTATTAAAAAAGCCAGCAGTGCGCTGGTTGACAGTTTTGAACTTTTGTTTAACACATTCATGGACAGTGGCTGCTATAGCAGTAAAATCTCTTTGATATCAAGGGACAATACTGCTATTGCAGTATATATTTAGGCCCCTCTAAACAACATTACTGCTAGAGAAGTAGATTTCTCCATAAGGCAACGTGTATTTATAACCTTACTGTCCCATAATATATCATTGAACTGCTGGGCACTGTCCCCGTAGAGTATTGAAAATTTCCGTTATAAAACGTGTTTCGCATGAAGTGGGGGTATATCCTGGTGCGCCTACTGCTATTTGTTTGTTGTAATGTCGACATAGTGTCCCTCTATATTTGTTTTGTGCACGCATTTATTTATATTTTTGTTACGTGCTTGGTGAAAAAAGTGAAATTTGATTTTAGATCCAAACAAATAGGATTATTTTCAAGGTTAGTAATAAAACTTACACACTCTTTATATTATAATTATTTTCTTATAGACTTTTCATCAACGCAATCTTTTTTTGTCAAAATATATAATTAGCTGGAAACCTGTGAAATATTTTATGCTCTTATATGTTCCACTGATGGACCCCATAGAAGAAGGAAGACTTTTACGGTATTTTGATGAGGTTGAGAGTGAATGTGATGATCCTGATAGTTTTAGCAGCAGTTCTATCGCTAGCGACCCGTATCAGGATGACGGGGAATATAATGGAGATCCTACATATGAACCCGGCAGCGGCAGTACAGAGAGTGAAATGGATATATCTGAATATGAAGCAAATGAACCGCCCAATGAAGATGACAATGCGGTTGGTTTTTATACTTCATAAATTAGGGCTATTTTATTGGTCATTTGTCTGTTTGTTCTACTTTTTATTGATTTTGATTCCTTATATTTTGGATTAAAAAATTATTCTTTTTAGGTTGAAATGTCCCCAGTGAAGATGAGTGGGTGGATGACATCGCAGATATTCCAGACCTGAATTTTGGCCATGGTTTATCTGGAATAAAGCTAAACATAACCGTGGAAAGTACACCTGATGATGTTTTCAAAATGCTCTGGACAGATGAGGTGACAAATTCAATTCTCAAATATTCGAATGCCTATGGACAACGACTGTGTCTCACAAATAGACCACACAAGAAATATTCACGAAGTTCTAACTTCACTCCCATTGATACTGAGGAGTTGGATAAGTTTCTGGGTTTATCTTTACTTCGAGGTCAAATAAACTGCCCCACACTCCGTTTATCATTTTCTACAGACCCACTATATTATCAACCTATTTTTCTTGTCACCATGTCATGTAGGCGTTATGAACAAATTCTCAGAAGCTTGTGTTGTAGTGGTGATGAAAAAAGTAACGACAAATTGCATAAAATCTCACAACTTTTCTCAATATACTTTTGAACAATTTTCAAGGAGCTTGTCATCTAAATGAATCCTTATCACTGGATGAATCGCTGCTACTATTTAGAGGACGACTAAGCTTTAGACAGTAAATGAAGGGCAAAGCTGCCAAATATGGCATAAAATTTTTTGAATTGTGCTCAACTGATGGATATGTCTTCAATGTTGAAATTTATAAAGGTCATCAGAAACAGTTGGAAGGTGCTTCGAAAATTGATTCCTTGGTTCTTAGGCTTATGAGGCCCTACATAAACAATGGGCATCATTTAATAATAGACAATTACTATAACAGCGTGGGCCTATCGGATTTACTACTTCGAAAACATAAAAGAGCGAATTGGAGGAATAATCCTAAAATTGTAACTCTACAAAAATTAAAGGGAGGTGAATATATTTGGAGAAGAAAAGGCTCTATCTATGTGTCCAAATGGAAAGACAAACGGGATGTTCTCATGATTACCACAAAGCATCATCCGATGATTATAGATGTTTCAAACCGATTTGGCCAGGTGAACTATTATCTTTTTTCAATATTTTTCAACTTTGATATTAATTCTAACAATTATTTTAGGTAAGAAGGAAACCTGTAGAAGTTTCCGAATACAACAATAACATGGCGGGGGTGGACCGAACTGATCAATTGACCTCATATTATTCTAGCCCTAGAAAAACCATACGTTGGTATAAGAAGATCATATTTCACTTGCTAGATCTGACAGTGGTTAATTCTTATATATTGTACAAAAAAGCGGCGACAAACAGGAAAATTCCGATGCTTGAAGTTCGATATGCACTTATAATGTCATTACTGAAAATTCCAGAGTCAGTTAAGTCTGGAAATCAACTCAAAATTCCAAGTAAACTGCACGATAATCGACGCTCTAAAAATAATCCAAATCTTCAGACTATGGCTCATGCTGTGCAAATCCACTTCCCCGAGAAAATCCCTTTGCCCAATGAAAATTATAAAAGGAAAACATATTTCATGAATTGTCGAGAATGTACAAAACATGAGAAAGGGGTTCAAACTTCTTGGAGATGCAGGGGATGCGAATCTCTCCCTGCTTTTTGTCCCGGTTGTTTTGAAAGCTATCATTCCAATGAAACTCTTGCTTTGTAGCAATTCACTATGAAGTTGTTTCACTATGTATTCCAAAAATAAATTCATTGGTAAGATTCACTAAAGTTTTTTTATTGGTAATAATGCATACTTCCATAGCAGACAAGTGTCCTGCATAGCGAGAAAAGTTCTAATGGGACACACTACTGTTATAGCAGTTTACTGTCCCTGTAGTTCAAAATATATTGATGTTATTGGGTGCCACTGCCATAGCAGTAGTTACTCAGAAATAGCTCAGAAGCCTTCAATTATCTATGTTATACCACCAAAAATATTTGATAAATTTTGGCTTCTGGTTCTGAAGTTACCATACTGCGTTTCTGAGACTACCTCAAGTTTTCATACTGTCCGCGAACGTGTTAACGTGTAGTAAATGGCAAATATGTTTAAACATATTATTGGAAGAATAGTGCAAATTATTGGTGAGTGGTTTAATCTAACATTGAACTAATTTAATATTTAGCTTTGATTTTTCCACTTTCGAAACTCTTTATAAGTTACAATATTAAAAAAGAATGGATACAGATACTTCAAGAAAAAGGGTGAGATCAAGCAATTTCTCATCGTCCGAAAAGGAAACACTGTTGATTTTGTCAATCTGAATCTTCGAAAAAAAGATAAATTATCCTTAGAGTAATAATATACATATTTATTTGTTAATATGAGAAGTTATCCATGTTCATACAATATTCAATACTCAGACCGTTCATATATCCGGGGGAAACCATAATAAATAATATCAAGAACATCTAATCATTGATAATAATATATTCCATATTTAAAGAAGAAACAATATATATATATATATATATATATATATATATATATATATATATATAATGTAACACTAGAGAACTTTATAAATATATTTTAACGTCCTTCTTTCGCTCTCGCGAAAATGAAAACAATAAACAAAAAATGACACAACAAAGACAAATCTGACAGCCATTGAACCATCACCGATGAATGCGCGATTCGTCACTTACATTTAAGGGAAATTTAAGCGCTGATCAACTGCCGCTTATTTTAAGGGCTCCTTTATCGATCATTTTGAAGCGGTGCAAACAAACACGTCTTCTAAAATAAACTAGGTCTTATATATATATATGTACGGTGTAAACGGTAATAAGCGCCAAAGATTCAAAAAATACCATGGCTGGATGCGGTGTTAAAGAAGGATCACGGCAAAGCAGAAAAGAAAAGGGTTCATTGTGAAAACGCACCAGTTTACTACAATTGTAAACGAATTATTGACAAAAAACTCCAAAAAATTCTATTGAAAATTTTCCTGATAAGACTCAGACCGATTTTTTTCTTTCCGAAACTAAAGTTACCACTTCAAGGCACCTGTTTTCAGTCGATAGAAGAAATGAAAGATAATTAGGGATATATGTTGAAGCCGATTTCTGGAAATGCGCTTAAAATTGTTTTAATAAATTTCTTATTCATTGGTGTAAGAAAGAAGGAACCTAATTTGAAGGCAGCACAATAAATTTTGATGAATTATACATATTTGACCGATTCCCTAGAATTTTTCAATATAGTAGTATAGGGACCAATTTTTTTATTCAATTTTTTTAAATGTATTTACCCTTCAACCACGCAGTAATTTAAAACAATAAGTTTTGGAAATAGATTTCAGATTTTACATAACATTTTAATTGATTTTAAATACTGTAACACATTGTTAAGTCCGATTTATCACTAAGCATATGTCCAATTCGTAGTCTAGATAATATTGTTTGTGTTTTACGTTTCTGGGGAATATAGGTATTCCCAAGAAAAGCACTGAACTTTTTACCTCTGCTAATTTTACCAACCCAGAAATATTCCAAAATATTAAACAATTTAGTTATTTTGGCACATTTAAAATACGTTTTAGTTTTAAGTGGAGTAGAATTTTTGTTCACAAATAAAAAACAATTCAGTTATTCTGGCACATTTAAAATAGGTTTCAGTTTTAAATGGAGTAGAATTTTCGTTCACACAATCAATTTTCTGACTATAATGTAATAATTTAATTGAAAAAACCTCTAACATTTCACTGCTTGCGAAAATAAATTAAGCTACTTGTAAGTAAACATGTTCCATTACGTCGTGCCCATCTCTACGCGAATTTATTGTGTACCTTTCCTGCTGAAAATCCCTTCCCGCTTTTACCGATTTTAGGGTGGAATTTTAGGGGGAAAGTGAAAAGCAGGGAAATGGAAATTCCGCCAGTTGACGTTTGACAGAATCCTCGGCAGTGTTTTTGTTATTTTCAGTGTTTTCTTGTTTACGTTTTTCATTTTCTGTGAAAATATTCATGTTTATGATAACGTATTGATATTGTTTAGTAGTTTAGTGTCTTCGAATGTGAATTGATAATTCGAATCGATCAGGTAAATTGCATAACTCATTATTTATTCATAAGATTGGTATTTTTAAAATGTGTACGAGGTAAATATAACTGAGAACTTTTATGATGGTACCTAGTTTGTGTATTACTTTTGTCGAAAGAAACGTTTTTAAATAAAATAGTAATTAGAATAAAAATTTTAAATATACAGTGTTTACAAAAAAGTGGCCTCGTTGCTAGGAGAAGTAGAACACTGCAAAATAAGTTGGGATTGCACAGTAAACAAATTTCGTAACGGTTTTCAAGGCATAGGTATTGAAAAAAATGTACTTATACAGATTTCTTAAGGCGGCTTTACATCTAACGATTTGTGGAACGACTTGACTGCAATGACAAGTCGTTGGAGACAAATCGTAGCGTGTAAATCGAAGATTGTTGTGATTTGTCAGAGATGGAGTCGGATTGGAAACAATGTTGCCAGGTTCAGAAACTTGCTTTAAAAGTTGCCAAGTTTTGCAAAAATCAGCAGATTTTATATTTTTCGCATATTTTCACAGGATATATAAAATAATTAAAATAAAACTGAAGAAAATGTTGCAGACATGTTTTATTACAGTCTAACAAGTAAAACAAAGTTTTTATATAAACTAACCATTAGTTAAACGAAGTTCTTGAAAAAATGTTATATGTAGTTATAATTATGTAAGTATATCAAAAGTTACTTATACATAATATTATTGTGTTTGTTAATAATATCTGTAGTTATAGGAAAATTAAAACAGTTGTTATTATTTAAAGAAACTTAATTTTTTAGCGTGTAAACTTCTACTTAACGTTTTGGTACCTAAACCATTTCGCAATTTTGTTTTGTTTAGGTTAATTTCAAAAGTACTCTTTTACATTTTTGAGCCCCTAAAACTGCATTTTAGCTTTGTTTTTCTTATAAAATTGTTACCTACAGTTCTTAGTTTTTAGTATATTTCAATAACATATAGGTTTTCTGTGATTATGTATTGGATTTTTTTTATTTTTAGTGTTCGGGGGGGGGGTTCTATCCCCCTCATCCCCCCCGTAGTCACGTCACTGGCAGAAATCAATGACAGCCATATAATCTGTGAAGCATGCAACAATTTATGCGGCTTTATATTGAGAAATATGAATTCTTAAATAAGTCAATGTCAGAAAATCATCAGAATTAAGGCTTTTTAAACAAGGGGATTTTTCACCAGACCTGTCAACATTGATTGAAAGGTTTAAGCAAAACTGCATCAATTTCTCGAAGTCGAACGACAAGTCGGAACGTGCCTTCCGTCTTATCATTCCAACCAATCCAACCTAGCCGACATTTTCGCTCTGGTGTGGTTATAGTGAGGTCTGTTTTGTTGTATTTTGTGCAAGTGTTTATACAGGGTGTACCAATCTTACGACAAACTTCGGTATATGGGTTATTTTAAGAGATATCAAAAAGTGTTATTAACAAAAATAGTAGATGTCTTTAAGATCCATATTATGAAATTATCTCGAAGTATACAGAGTGTTGCATAACTCCGTTACAAACCAAACATATGATTTTTTAATTAAGAACCCCTGTATATTATACCGAATTCTGATTGCTCACATTTTTTTGAAGTTTTTGATATAAGGTTTTGCTACGTTATACAGAGTCCTTCAGGAGGTATGGACACGTTTATGTAAAAATCAAACGCTCTGTACGTTGAAAACAAAATAATTTTCCCTAACAGAGTTTAGTAATATGGTGCAATATATCCGTATTCTAATGAATTTTAATTATTTTCCCTTTCGTATACAAAGTGGACGGAAACTCGAACCTTTCATTTTTTCTCTTCTTTCAAATGGAACAGCGCAAATCGAATCTTCAATCATGTAACTTAAATTTTTGTTAAGTATTTCCTATACCCAAAGTTTATAAAAATAGTTATTTTCTAATATCTATTGTAAACCATAATTATTAACCTATTATGTGAAAGCAATAAGCGTTGAATGTAACAAAAAATCCTAAATAATAGTAAATCTTGATAAATTATTTATTCTAAACAAAACGAGTCACCAAAAGTATAAACATAACCGTAATATTAAACTAAATGTTCAAAGTGTTCACCTGCCAGTTTTAGGCTTACCGCATATTGAACCCAGCACACGCACAGCCCACGACAACCCACGCGAGTGTTATTCTGTAAACAATGGTTCAAAGTAGGGTACCGCATATTGAGCCCAACCCACGCAGATCACACGCCCAACCCACGTTCGCTTGGGTCGGTTTGAGTGTGTCGCACAGTTTTCGTGGATCGTGGGTCGTATGCACAGCTTGATTTATTAAAAATGGAGAAGTTAATAGATATAGTCCGAAGTTTCCCAGTTCAGAATGACACCAGTCATGAAGATTATATATGATTTGAAGATGAGTTGTGGCCACAAATTGCCAAAAAGAGATACATTTTTAAGTTTATGTCGTATATTGTAAGTAGGTATGTATAAATAAGTATGTATGTATAATGTGGACCATTTAAGAGGTATCTCATGATACGTATAAAACTTCTTTGTTTCAAGGTAAAGTATTATATACGGTGTCCCATTTCAATCCGACCGGCAAAATAAAATAAGAACATTACATTTTCGGAAAACAGTTATAGAGAGATTACAGGCAAATATACGATGCCACCAATACTTTTAACCTTAAGTAGAAGGTTTAAGGTCAAATTTGTCCCTTCTGACTCAGAATCCATGTCAATAAGTGTACGTTGATCGTTCGCAATCATTGTGGAACTGGGACTGGGTTGGGTATGGCGTGGGTTTAATATGTGGTAGATACGAGAAACGTGGACGTGGGTTGCGCGTGTATTGTGTATGGGTTTTGTACGTGGCCTGTGCGTGTGCTAGGTTCAATATGCGGCAGGCCTTATTCGAAGAAGATCCACTCAATATCCGGCGACAAATGTGGTATTTGCATGATGGTGCGCCTGTTCATAATACTGCGCCTATACGAGATCATCTCAATACCGAATTCCAAAACAAATGGATCGGAAGAGGGGCCCAACTGATAGGCCAACTAGGTCTCCCAATTTAACAAAAATGGATTTCTTTTTTTGGGGTTTTATAAAAAATGAGGTTTATAAACCTCCCCCGACTACTAGAGAGAACATGAAAAAGAGAATCAGAGCGGCATTTCGATCTGTTAACGTTTTTATGGTGAGAAATGTTAGTCAATCATTTTAACTCAGACTGCAGCATTGCATTTATGTTAACGAAGAACACTTTGAACATTTAGTTTAATTGTACGGTTAGGATTATACTTTTGGTGACTTGTTTGTTTAGAATAAATGATTTATTATTATTGAGGATTTTTTTGTTACATTCAACGTTTATTGTTTTCACATAATAGGTTAATCATTATGGTTTACAATAGATATTACAAAATAACTCTGTTTTTATAAACTTTGGGTATAGGGAATAGTTAACAAAAATTAAAGTTACATGATCGAAGATTCTATTTGCGGTAAAAAATACAGAGTGTTCCATTTGAAACAAGAGAGAAAATGAAAGGTTCGAGTTTCCGTCCACCCTGTATACAAAAGGGAAAATAATTAAAATTTAATAGAATACGGGAGAAGTACGGTCCTGACCGTTATTGGGTTACCACCTGAAATTGATCAGCTCCTAAATGCATAGCGAATTGTGCGAGTATTAAATCAAATAAATTCAATCCAAAGTCATAATCTACCTTGTTAATTACAACAAATAAAATACGTAAGTACTATTTACAACTGAATAGTATATAGAAGTAATAAGACGAAATTTCATCAACAAACCAGGCGCTTATCAAAAGGAATTCCATTATCCACTTTTTACTTCTGACTCTGTCTCAGTAGACAGGGTCGGACCTGCACATGATAGTGCAAAAGCAGAAAATAGTTTTAAAAGTTACTTAATTTCAAAATTATATCATGAATAATAACTCTAGAAGCAATTCACAATAACCCGGAATGTCATATTTCAGTGTCAACAACCAAAGTACCCGCCAAAAGAACAAGCTATTATTTTTCCGCCAATAACAGGAATCAAATGCCAAGAATACTTGTATCAAGTCGGTCCACTTATCTCACCTAAAAATATACTATATGCTTCACGCATGGCTAATGACAGAATATGTATATATTTATCATCGAAACAGATTGTAGACAAATTTTTGAAAGATCATGGAGGAGAAATTACTATTAACGGCCAACAAATCAAAGCTCGTAGGATGATTACTCCAGCAGAAAGACTTCTAATTTCAAATGTTTGCCCTTCAATCCCTAACGAAATTATCCAAGCAGCCTTAGAAAATATTGGACTAAAACTAATGTCAAATATAACTTTCCTAAGAATTGGTGTAACTGATCCTGAGTACAGCAATATACTCAGTTTCCGACGTCAAGTATATATTGATCCACCAAATAACCTTATAGTACCAGACAGTCTCCTTATACAATTCGTAACGACCAGTTATCGTATTTTTCTCAACATGGATGGGCAAGGTTGTTATAAATGCAAACAACCAGGTCACACTGCATACAACTGTACCTCTTTCAGCCAAATTAATAATACTCCTAACAGGCCACTACACTCCCAATCAAATATAAGCGGCAGCAACACCGCTACGTCTACACCCCAAGTTCAAGCTAACGTTACTACTCCTACACCACCAGAGAAAATCAATATTACTCCTCCTACACTCCAACCTAAATCCATCAACAACTCAATCGAACTTGAAACAAACCAAATAGACATAATAAATAATGATCACACAGAAACCAACAAAAGAAAAATCAACGAAATTGAAAGTCTCCCAATACCAGATAACGCCACTGAAGAGGAAATAACTTTCAAAACACCTAAAGAAAAAAAAGAAAGTTGGGCTTGACGAAATAATGATAATGATGGAACCCGCCAAAAATTTCATTGAGGAACACGTAGACGAACTAATATTAAATTATGATCAACTGACAGATTTGATTACCAATATTCATGGTACTAGTGATCCAATCAGTACCATAAGAAATTATACCTCAGATTTTGAGTCTCTCATTAATATGCTGGAAAAAGTGTACCCCCAAATCACGAACAAATCCCTAAAAATCCGCTTAATCAAGATAAGAAAACGATCACGACGATACATATCAGAAGGCCCCATTGACTCTGGAAGTGAGTCGTCGACACAATCATCATATTAGAAATGGACATACTTAAATGGAATTTAAATGGTTATTACGTACACTATGAAATCTTGAAACAACTATTGTCTTAGTACAAACCAAATACTATTTGTTTACAGGAAACACATTTTAAAGACAGTGAGGTACATAATTTGAAAAACTATAACATATACTATAAAAACACACCAACTGGAGATAGGAACCGGGGGGGGGGGGGGTGTTACCACATACGTTAAAAATAATATCCAATCAAATAAAATTGACATAATCTCAGATCTAGAAGCTGTTGCGGTTACTGTTTTCTATCCATCTAAAATAAATATTTGTAATATTTACATTCCTTCCAATATTAATCTCAATAAAAATGATTTGGTGAACTTGATTGAACAAATACCTCATCCTCGTATAATTGTCGGAGACTTCAACGGTCACAACTTATTGTGGGGATCGGAGAAACAAGACGATAGAGGTAATCTTATTGAGGACATTATGAATGACTACAACCTCACTTTGCTTAATAATGGATCTAACACAAGATGGGACATCGTCTGCTATAGACTATAGGCAATATGTGATGTGGCTATGACTCCTCTCTTAAACTAATGGTAATGCCATATCTCCATGATAGCGATAACTTCTCAATAATAATCTCTGACATTAAAACCGGCGCAGAAAATAGCAAACCTTCACAAAAATGGCGTCTTAACACTGGAATCAATTTTCCCTAAATATTGAAACATTACTTTCTCAATACAAAATAACAGAAGATATCGACAAAACAGTTAACGAATTTACCAAAATACTTGAAAAAGCCGCCAAAGACAGTATTGGGATGACAGAAACCATCAGAAGCCACAATCCGATACCCAGGTGGAATGACGAATCTCGTCAGGCAATAAAAGCAAGTAAAGCAGCATGTAATCGCTACAAAAAATACAAGACTCCTGAAAATCTAGCAAGTTTTAAGAACCTTAGAGCTAAGACAAGATATACGCTAAAAAAGTAGAAAAGAGTGCTGGAAGACTTACGTACAAAATATAAATAGTGCAACTAATATTAGCACTATCTGTAAAAAAATTTGGCAAATATCGGGACACAAATCATATCAGAAAATTGTTGCCTTAGAAGATAACGGACAAATCATTAGCAATCCAAAACAAATTGCTGATTTACTAGCCAGCAATTACGAGAAACAATCTAGCGATGCTGCTTTCGAAGAAAATTTCCTGGAAAATAATGAAACCAGTCTACGCAACTTTCACATTAACAATATAGAAACGGACATCAACAAGCCCCTCCTAAAGAGCGAGTTTGACGAAGCACTTACTTCTTTTGATGATTGCAGCCTAGGGCCAGACAACGTGCCTATTAGCTTTCTGCAACATTTCCCAGAAACAGCTAAAACAACACTGCTAAAATATTTAATCAAATATGGACAAAACATACGTTCCCAAAAAAATGGTCACAAGGAATGATAAACCCATTCAGAAGACAGGGAAAAATAAATTATTAGTCGATTCTTATAGACCCATATCCCTAACTTGCAAAATGTGGAAATTACTAGAAAAAATAATCAATAACAGACTTGTTTGGGAGTTAGAACGAAGAAAATTGATAATACCCGAACAGAGTGATTTAGAAAACACAAAAGCACAATCGATAACATCATCGACTTAGAAAGCGACATACATGAGGCTTTAGCAAACAATCAGAAATGTATAGTTGTATTTTTTGACATAAACAAAGCATTCGATACGGCATGGAGGCCTAACATAGTAAAAACCTTGCAAGAATGGAATATAGACGGAAACATGCTGGCTTTTATTTACAATTTTCTAAATAATAGAAGTTTCCAAGTTAGGATAAACGGCTCGATCTCCGATCTAAAAACACAACGACATGGACCACCGCAGGGAGCAGTAATCAGCCCAACTTTATTCCTTATAGCAATAAAGAACATCACCACTAATATGCTGAAACCAATAAAAGTCCGACTGTATGTGGATGATCTGGTAATGTACATAAAAAGTAAAAATCTAACAACAATTAAATCGATTCTACAATCACACATAAACACACTTGAAAAATGGTCTAAGGACTTCGGTTTTCATTTCTCTGCAGATAAACCCAAATGTATAATGTTCTCTAGGAGAGTAGTAGGCCAAAAGCCACTACTTGAACTAAATGGTAGTCCCCTCGGGTATGTTTCAAAAATCACATTTCTGGGAATGATATTCGACTCGCAATTAAATTGGGATGAACACATTAAGAATCTGGTTGTTAGATGTCAGAATGGACTAAATCTATTAAAAGTCCTCGCAAACAGAGAGTGTGGATCTGATTGAGAAACTTTACTCCTAACCTACAGACATCTTATTAGATCCAAGATCGATTATGCATCCACCGCCTACGCCTCCGCTAAAAAACGCATACTAAAACGTTTAGATGTCATAGCAAACCAAGCATTGCGCATCATTTCTGGAGCTTATAGAACATCCCCTATCGAAAGATTACAAGTAGAGCAATCACTAGATAAAAGAAAGCAATACTTGACACTGTCATATGCCAGTACTATAATGGGCAACCAAGAACATCCAAACTAACACGGTTGCAAATACCTCTATTAAGCTGGAACCCCCACCATCGCAAATCAAGTTCGCAACCAGTCAAAAATTTAGTGCTATTTAGGTGCTAATTTAGTACCCTAGTCCGAATTTTAGTGCTCAAACCGTTTAGCAGGAAATCGAGTGGAAAATGGAGGGGTCCAGCTTGCCATTAAGCTGGACCCCCCCATATCAGAAAAAAATATATAGTGATCCAGTATAGACGACAATTACATTATAATTAAGTGCTAATTAAGTGCTCTAAGATAACGTCAACAATTTGACATAATATAACCGTCTTTAAATAGTTTAATTGGGGAACGTGGGAGCCGCGCTCTAAAATTTGTTAAACAATCTAAAATTCGTTAGACGATCGTTAAAGAATTTGGTGCTCGCAAGATTATGGTACTAAAATGTTCCTTAAGCATCCTACTTTCGAAAAAATACAATGACAGAATTTAGTGCTACCTGTATCATGTGGAATTAAGTAGTTTATACGGGAAAGAGAGAACATCGCGCTCTAAAATTCGTTAGACGATCGTTAAAAAATTTGGTGCTCGCAAGATTATGGTACTAAAATGTTCCTTAAGCATCGTACTTTCAAAAAAATACAATATCAGAATTTAGTGCTACCTGTCATACGTGGAATTAAGTATTTTATACGGGAATGAGAGAACGCCGCGCTCTAAAATTCGTTAGACGATCGTTAAAAAATTTGGTACTCGCAAGATTATGGTACTAAAATGTTCCTTAAGCATCGTACTTTCAAAAAAATACAATATCAGAATTTAGTGCTACCTGTCATACGTAGATTTAAGTATTTTATACGGGAGTGAAGGAACGCCGCGCTCTAAAATTCGTTAGACGATCGTTAAAAAATTTGGTGCTCGCAAGATTATGGTACTAAAATGTTCCTTAAGCTTCGTACTTTCAAAAAAATACAATATCAGAATTTAGTGCTACCTGTCATACGTGGAATTCAGTATTTTATACGGGAAAGAGAGAACGCCGCGCTCTAAAATTCTTAGACGATCGTTAAAAAATTTGGTGCTCGCAAGTTTACGGTACTAAAATATTCCTTAAGCATCGTACTTTCAAAAAAATACAATGTCAGAATTTAGTGCTATCTGTATCACGTGGAATGTAGTTCATACGGGAAAGAGAGAACGCCACGCTCTAAAATTCGTTAGACGATCGTTAAAAAATTTGGTACTCGCAAGATTATGGTAATAGAATGTTCCTTAAGAATCGTACTTTCAAAAAAATACAATATCAGAATTTAGTGCTACCTGTGATACGTGGAATTAAGTATTTTATACGGGAAAGAGAGAACGCCGCGCTCTAAAATTCTTTAGACGATCGTTAAAAAATTTGGTGCTCGCTAGATTATGGTACTAAAATGTTCTTTAAGCTTCGTACTTTCAAAAAAATACAATAGCAGAATTTAGTGCGTGGAATTAAGTATTTTATACGGGAAAGAGAGAACGGCGCGCTCTAAAATTCGTTAGACGCTCGTTAAAAAATTTGGTGCTCGCAAGTTTATGGTACTAAAATATTCCTTAAGCATCGTACTTTCAAAAAAATACAATATCAGATTTTAGTGCTACCTGTATCACTTGGAATTAAGTAGTTTATACGGGAAAGAGAGAGCGCCGCGCTGTAAAATTCGTTAGACGATCGTTAAAAAATGCTCTCAAGAGTATGGTACTAAAATGTCCCTTAACCATTATACTTTCGAAAAAGTACAATGACAGAATTTAGTGCTAACTGTATGACGTGGAATTAAGTAGTTTATACGGGAAAGAGAGAACGCCGCGATCTAAAATTCGTTAGACGATCGTTAAAAAATTTGGTGCTCGCAAGATTATGGTACTAAAATGTTCCTTAAGCATCGTACTTTCAAAAAAGTACATTGACAGAATTTAGTGCTACCTGCATCACGTGGAATTAAATAGTATATACGGGAAAGAGAGAGCGCCGCGCTCTAAAATTCGTTAGACGATCGTTAAAAAATTTGGTGCTCTCAAGAGTATGGTACTAAAATGTCCCTTAAGCCTCATACTTTCGAAAAAGTACAATGACAGTACATTTTTGTAATATCGATATTACACATTATCCATATTTCATGACCGATATATTGTTACTTCGATATTTGCTGTACGATATTAATATCGATATCCCATCACTAAACGAAATAAATATGAACGGTAACAGTAAAGCTAGCTCCCCCACTTTTTCAAACTAAAAAAAACATGTGTAATTTAGAACTAATTTAGGACTAATTTGTACCCAAAAAATTAGAATTTTTCTGAAAAATCACTATTTAAAGTGGGGGTGCTAGCTTGAGGTCAAGCTAACACCCCCACATTGACAAAATCAAATTTTATTGGCATAAATGTAAACTTTGAATTAAGGACTAATTTGTACCCAAAAGATAATAGTTTGTACCCAGTCAGTTTTTCTGAAAAACCGCTATTTAAAGTGGAGCTCAAGCTTTTACAAAATCAAATTTTAACAGCATACCTTTAAACTTTTAATGTAGGACTAATTTGTACCCAAAAGCGTCTTTCATTATCATATCATTTTGTTTTTTACAGATGATAGTAAATTAGACCACGTGTTTTATTAATTTCCAAGTAAATAGTTAAAAAATGTGAAATTACCAAAAGTAACTAAATATTATAAATTTTCGAAATTAGGACCAATTTATATACACACTGCTTTCCCTAAAAAAGGCTTTTTAATGTGCTTCACCTCACAACTGTCATCCTGATTAAAGTTCAAAATGGAGGGAAAACTAGACAAACTCTTAGATGAAGTGTTTTATGAAACACGGCACCTACCTAGCCAGGTAGGTACTTCCCAGAAATTTTTGTTTTCATATATTATATATTGTTTTGTCTCTAATAAAATACTATATTAATATAATTCCATAACTCTTATTTTTTTTTAGAGAGATCTTTTGTAATAACTGAGGCGATCCTTTGACAAGACAAAAAAATTCCCTAGTGCACCTGCGTAATAATGCGTAAATAGTTCAAAGCGGTTAAAAGAATGATCATACTCTGGTGTTGTCAATTTTTTTTAACTGCCTGGCGACTTAGTAAAGATGTGCAATGATGTCACGTCAGACTTCCGTTTCTGATGGACAAACAATTTAAAAACATTTTTTTGTTACCCTCGCAAATACCGAAAGGTGATATTTTTTGTTTTTTAGATGATTGCGTCTTTGATCTACCGCTCCTATTTCTCATTCATAATCATTCTCTATTGGTTGAAACAACTAACCACTATTTTTAAATTTGTTTAAGCATTCTGAATTATATCCAAATATTAAGAGATACATTACAATTTATTAGAAATAAATGCATTTCTTTTTCTCAATAGGGCCAATAATACTGCTAGATGTGTCGCAGGGTAGTTACAATATTAGCAAAATAAAATTGAAGGATTTAACAACAGTAATCCGAATGGCAACAGATACTAATAACTTATATGAATTAGCCGGAGTCGTGCATTATGAACCTCCGAGATATGCACGTCATATGTCCGAATCTGATGTCGGCCATTACAAGTGTTCAGCAGAATGGCAAATATGTACTGCATGGTATGAATCCGACGATCTAAAGAAAAAGGTGGAGCGAGTCCGTAATGACACATTTACAATTCCTTCCATTATAATGTATAAAGAGACATCGCATAATTATATTGAGTGAAAAAATAATACTATGTTTTTATACAATATACCTTTTCTGTTCAATATACTTTTTAGTACTGTACTTCTATGTCTAAAATTAGAGGGCATCCCTCTAGGAAGGCGCGGTTTAAGAGATAAACTACGAATTTGAAATAATTTCAATTATGACATAGTACAAACTTATAAGTATTGAGAATACCTATAATTTAATTAAAATATATTATTTATATCACTCAAATTTTAATTCTTTAACCTCGAAGGTAATTCAATAATTAATTTGGGTTTTATTTAGAATTTACAATAATTTAGAAGGTGTACTCAGCTGTGGTATTTAAATTCATATTAGTCACAGTTTAACATTTCTGTTTGAACACATCTAAAAAGTCGTTTGGCTGGGTAAAATATGAGTATACAAATTAGTCCCATATTCGAAAATTAATATTTAGTTACTTTTGATAATTTCAAATCTTCTAACGATTCACTTAGAAAACTATAAAACAGGTGGTCTAATTTACTATCATCTTTTATAAACAAAATGTACTTAATAATGAAAAACGATTTTGGGTACAAATTAGTCCTTAATTCAAAGTTTAAAGGTAAGGTGTTGAAATTTGATTTTGTAAAGACGGAGGTGTTCAAGCCAGCACTCCCACATTAAAACTTCTTTTACAGGAAAAACTGTGTGGGTACAAAGTTTAAGTTTTTGGGTAGAAATTAGTCCTGTATTCGAAAATTAATAATATTTAGTTATCTTTGATAATTTCTTGGAAATTAATAAAATACGTTGTCTAATTTACTATCATATTTTATAAACAAAATGATATGATAATGAAAAAACGCTTTTGGTTACAAATTAGTTCTAAGTGCAAAGTTTAAATACAGTATAAGAACGTTCTTATACTGTGGTTTAAAGGTATTCTATTGAAATTGGATTTTATAAAGGTGGACGTATTCGAGCCAGCACTTCCTTTTACAGGGAAAACTGTGTAGGTACTAATTTTAAGTTTTTCGGTACAAATTAGTCCTATATTCGAAAATTAATAATATTCCGTTGTCTTTGATAATTTTAAATCTTTTAACGATTCACTTGGAAATTAATAAAACAGGTGGTCTAATTTTCTATCATCTTTTATAAACAAAATGATATAATAATGAAAAAATGCTTTTGGGTACATATTAGTCCTAAATTCAAAGTTTAAAGGTATGCTGTTAAAATTTTATTTTGTAAAAGTGGGGGTGCTAGCTTGAGCTTAAACTAGCACCCCCACTTTAAATAACGGGTTCTCAGAAAAAATGAGTGGGTACAAATTATTATCTTTTGGGTACAAATTAGTCCTTAATTCAAAGTTTACATTTATGACAATAAAATTTAATTTTGTCAATGTGGGGGTGTTAGCTTGAGCTCAAGCTAGCAAGCTTGAGCTCAAGCTAGCACCCCCAATTTAAATAGTGATTTTTCAGAAAAACTAAATGGGTACAAATTCTAATTTTTTGGGTACAAGTTTATTTTAAATTTGAAAAAGTGGGGGTGCTAACTTTACTGACGTCCGATTGCCGATACTTAAAGTGTGCTTAAAGGGAAACAAAATATCCATAATAATTATTACTTTTTCCTATTACACTATCTAATAAAATTTTGCAATGCAATATGATTTTTACTCAGCCCGTTTATTTTTTTTCAATCTTAAATATAGAATTATAAAGATTTAATTTATGAAAAAATACTATTTGGGCACTCCTAAATTTTGCCGCCTTTGTGCCTGCACAACGTGCACACCCGTAAGAACGGGCAAGGGTGTTTGGAAATGGTGACTCAACGTAAATACATACTTAAATTTATTTTTAAATAGATTAATTAATGATTACTTGTTTAAAATAGTGCATATTAACATATTCGATGAAAGTATAGAATTTTAGTTGGAATTTAAAATTTCATAGCAATATTTTGAAGAGCATCATATTTGTGACGAACAGGAGCGAATTGTGTAAAGGGTTTAGAAAGATAAGAAACCTTGATGAAAATGCCTTTTCTTTTTCAGGATCAGCTCAAATAATCAATGTCAATAGCCTTGCCGTTAATCCAGAAGAACTCTATGAACTTTTAGATGATATTGATTTTAATTTGGAGTATTATTGTGGGAATGACTATAAACTACTTATTCCACGTGATACAGGTAGCACTAAATTCTGATATTGTATTTTTTTGAAAGTACGATGCTTAAGGAATATTTTAGTACCATAAACATGCGAGCACCAAATTTTTGAACGATCGTCTAACGAATTTTAGAGCGCGGCGTTCTCTCTTTCTCGTATAAACTACTTAATTCCACGTGTTACAGGTAGCACTAAATTCTGATATTGTATTTTTGTGAAAGTACGGTGCTTAAGCAACATTTTAGTAGCTTAATCTTGCGAGCACCAAATTTTTTAACGATCGTCTAACGAATTTTAGAGCGCGGTGTTTTCTCTTTCCCATATAAACTAGTTAATTCCACGTGATGCA
The DNA here is from genome assembly GCA_963921935.1 of Galeruca laticollis. Classification (NCBI taxonomy): domain Eukaryota; kingdom Metazoa; phylum Arthropoda; class Insecta; order Coleoptera; family Chrysomelidae; genus Galeruca; species Galeruca laticollis. Next base: position 240,249,993 of record OY998176.1, read on the forward strand.
GGTAGCACTAAATTCTGTCATTGTACTTTTTCGAAAGTACGATGCTTAAGAAACAATTTAGTACCATAATCTTGCGAGCACCAAATTTTTTAACGATCGTCTAACGAATTTTAGAGCGCAGCGTTCTCTCTTTCCCGTATAAACTACTTAATTTCACGTGATACAGGTAGCACTAAATTCTGTCATTGTATTTTTTTGAAAGTACGATGGTTAAGGAATATTTTAGTACCGTAATATTGCGAGTACCAAATTTTTGAACGATCGTCTAACGAATTTTAGAGCGCGGCGTTCTCTCTTTCTCGTATAAACTACTTAATTCCACGTGTTACAGGTAGCACTAAATTCTGACATTGTATTTTTTCAAAAGTAGGATGCTTAAGGAACATTTTAGTACCATAATCTTGCGAGCATCAAATTCTTTAACGATCGTCTAACGAATTTTAGATTGTTTAACAAGTTTTAGAGCGCGGCTCCCACGTTACCCAAATAAACTATTTAAAGAATGTTATATTTTTTCAAATTTTTAACGTTATCTTAGAGCACTTAATTAGCACTAAATTATAGTGTTATTGTCGTCTATACTGGATCACTATATATTTTTTTCTGATATGGGGGGGTCCAGCTTAATGGCAAGCTGGACCCCCCCATTTTTCACGTGATTTCCTGCTAAACGGTTTGAGCACTAAAATTCGGACTAGGGTACTAAATTAGCACCTAAATAGCACTAAATTTTTGACTGATTGCGAACTTGATTTGCGATGGTGGAGGGTCCAGGTTAATAGGGGTGTTGCAAATAGATATCAAAACACCTACGAATTCAGGAAAAGAGTCGACTACCCCTTCTATCAGAGAGTTTGCAAATATATCATACAACTAGACATGCAGATACCTTCCATACTAGAAGCAAATGTTGATATACCACCGCCGTGGCTTATTAAAATTCCGAGCATAGACACCAGCTTAACCAACTTTAACAAGCCAGAAACTCCAGCCTCCACAGTATATCAGAGGTTTCACACGAAACTCTCCATGTATTCTAACTCTCATGTTATCACTTCCTATAAACCACCTTTGAAATATAAATTACCCGACGTAAGTTCTGTGTATACAGGAGAAATATATGCTATCCTACAAGCTTTAATCGAAATTCAATCGTCAAACCTGCAAAAAACGAATAATAACAGACTCTTTAAGTGCCCTAAGTACCTTGAAAAATATTTACATTAACAACCCTCTTGAACTACAAATCAAGACTCAACTGCATCTACTACAAAACAACAACTTGGATGTCAGATTCATATGGGTGCCCTCTCATCAAGGAATACAAGGAAACGAAGATGCTGACAAACATGCAAAAGACGCAACAGTATGCAGATATGTACATGTAGTGACGTGAAAACCTACATCAAAATGAAAATTAATACTCGGTGGCAATCGGTGTGGCAAGGATCACTCCAAAAATTAAGACAAATAAAGGAAAGTGCCAAACAGTGGCCGCGAATGTGCAGTAATCGCTTAAAACAGGTCGTAATAACCAGACTAAGAATAGGTCACACTAAGCTCACGCATGAATATTTAATACGTAAAACTGATAAACCTATGTGTATAATTTGTAGCCGTGAACTCACTGTGAAACATATACTATTAGAATGTGCATTATACATATCGCAAAGACAACAATGTAATTTTCCAAATGACATGAATACCCTGCTAGAAAAGGATTGCGATGTGGATAATATTTATAAATATCTGTCAAATACCTCTTTACTCTATAAGCTGTGATTATATTATTAAAGCTATCGCTAATAACCAACTTGGTTGATGCGAGAAACAAAAAAAAATAGAAACTCTGTTATGGAAAATTAATTGTTTTTTCAACGTACAATAAGCTACAGAGCGTTGATTTACCTACGATTTTGACATAAACGTCTCCATACCTTTTGAAGGACTGTGTATAACGTAGCAAAACCTTATATCAAATGCTTCAAAACAGTGTGAACAATTCGAATTTGGTATAATATACAGTGATTCTCATTTAAAAAATCGTATGCTTGGTTTGTAACGGAGTTATGCAACACTCTGTATAGTTCGAGATAATGTAAAAACATGCACCTTAAAGACATCTACTATTTTTGGTGATAACATTTTTTTAAACCTATTAAAATAACCCATATACCGAAGTTTGTCGTAATATTTCTACTCCCTGTATATACATATCCTTGATTTGTTATTGCGTCCTAGTTTTTATCATAGTGTATTGCTTTGGCGAATTATGTCAGATCTTCGACAAGCCTCTCGTGAATTCCTCACCGAGTTGTACAAAAACTTTCACTGTTTGGATAAAAATAAAAAAAGATATGGCGTACACAGAACTAGTAAACAAATATAGAGAGTTGGACCCATCGTTCACCAATAACAAAAAAAAAATAAACTCTTTCCGTACGGTTTACAAAAAGCAGCTTGGTAAATTGAACAAGTCTCTTACCTCTGGTGCAGGATCTGATGATGTTTATAAACCTCATTTGTGGTGCTTTGAATTCCTCCCCTTTTTAAACGATGTAGAATCACCGAGGAAAACCAAAAATACGATCTACGTCGAATGTGATAACCTTAATTAACTTCTTCAATACATTGTATATTGCTTTGCAGGTTTCTGGTATAGTTTTTGATAGAGATGGTCTTGAAATAAGTGTGACGAATTCCAAGTCTTTGTAGTTTCTCCCAGTTGCAAGGAAACGTAACGTAGCACTTAACTTTTCATCTGGAGGTATAGATTTTTTGAAAACGGTGTCTTGCTTCATAATAAAAGGAATCGCCAAGTCCAATAATTCATTGTGGGTCTCTTCACTCAGTCTCCAGTAATTTTTCCAGTCATTTGTGTCACTGCTAAGTTCTTTCAACAACTCTACATGAGATCATTGTTTTTTTGTTAACCATTACCTACACCACTTACGTCTTGTTTTTTCGTTTTTTTTCACGCTTTTGTTGCAAGGTACATAACATAAACGGACAACAATCAAAATTCCTCCATGGTTTAGGTAACAACACAAAACCGTACTAACCAGACCTGTGTACAACAAAATATATGCGAGTGTAGTGAAAACAGATCAGAGGTTGAACGGCAAAACGGGGCGTCTAAAATGGCGCATCCAATTCCAATATAACGTTGCAACTTGTTGTTGCAGACAAGTCAAGTTCGATAAATTGTTAGATGTAAAGCCGCCTTATGATTATGTCGAAACAGCTGGCAACATTGTAATGAAATTTTGTAAAATATGTTGAGTGGCCGGTTGCACCAATAGAATTATTAGCTTACAATAACTATGCGACTCGTACGAGTCTATTGTGGCTCATACCTATTCATATTTCTCCAAACAAATTCAGCTTCTTAACGAAGCCGAATAATTTGTTCGGTAAATTATATTTTAGGTACGAGGGCGAGGGAGATGCCCTGCCAAACATCATATACCTGACTCGAGCCGCGGCGGGGCAGGCACAAATTATATGCTCTGCTGTTTCATCATCTTCCAAACAGAGACGGCAAGTCGGATCGTCCGACAGTCCAAGTTTCAGTATATGATAATTCAAACGACAGTGGCCTGTTGAAAGGCCTGTTAGACACCGTAGGTCATGTCTATAATAGCCTAACATTTGTTTGGATACATTATTCGAAGGATGTATAAAAGCCTTTGAATGAACCAATTCTGGTATATTATGCCAGAAGTCTAAAACTTTTAGTGTTTGTTTGGCAATACTTGTTGCGATGCCAATTGTAGGTTGTGGTCCGATAAAGACACTAGCGGCACCCTCCCTTGCAAGAGAGTCCGCCTTCTCATTACCATCCATACCAGAGTGGCCACGGATCCAGACCAGCGATACCCTGTTGCGTTCTCCTATTGAGGCGAGTCTTTTTTGGCAGTCTAAAACCAATTCCGACGTTACACGGTAAGAGCTAAGTGCTTTCAAAGCCGCTTGGCTGTCCGTGAAATATTTTATTGATCTATGTGTGTGGTTGGATTGCCCCACACTCTTCACACATGAAGCAATGGCGTAAATTTCCGCCTGAAATACGGTTGCACTGGATCCTAGAGAGGTTGAAATTTCTGTATTAGGTCTGCGCCCGTATATACCCGCACCAGAGCCTGAGGATGTCTTTAAACCATCGGTGTATCAACAGATGTCTGCTCTTAAGAGTTCATCCTTGCGGAGGACCCATTCATCTCTATTTGATAATGGGACGGTATAAGGCAGATTGTAGTTTACTGTTGGGGGCATTATATCAGAGGTCATTCCCAGAACACTATGACTTTCGGTGTCCGCTTTGCTCTGTATAAGCTTATTTTGTGCATTTATAAATATGCACAATTCTATATGCTGTCCATCGGGCCTTCTTTTCCAGAAGTATATGGAGAGGAGGTAGGTCCAGGAGGATTTCCATGGCTGCTGACAACACCAGTGATAGCCATACAAGCCTATCTGTATACCAGAGAGCTTTGCTTGGGCCGTTTTCTGTAAAGCGTTTGACCACCAAGCAATGGCTCCATATGTGATCATTGGACTAACAATCATCATATATATCCAATGGATTTGTTTGGGACCCAGGCCCCAAGATTTTCCACAGATTCTGCGACATGTCCACAAGAATAGTCTGAATAACTTTTTCCAAGTGAGCGTTCCAAGTAAGTTTTTTATCTAGGATGATCCCCAAATATTTTTTCCCCTGCAAATGGAATAGCCTCACCATTATAGGAAAGTGGCGGATGGTCCATCAAATTCCTTCTCCTAGTGAAGGGAACTATTACCGTTTTACCCGGGTTAGACATATGTTCCCTCTGGCACCAACTGTAGACACCTTCCAAAGTATTTTGGAGGATATTGTGTGCAACCCATCCTTGGTCCTTACCAGAATGACAAGGTCGTCTGCATATGCTTGCAGTTCTACTCCTCTTCCTGCGAGAGTACCAAGCAGATCATCCATCAAGAGTGACCACAGTAGGGGAGATAGCACTCCACCCTGCGGGCAGCCCCTGGAAACCTTAAAGCTAATGACCTCATCCTGAAGAGATGTAGTGGCTGTTCTATTAGTGAGCATGGCATATATCCAGCCGGTAATCGTTGGTTAAAAACCCTTTTCAGCCAAAGCTGAACCAATGGAGGCCGGCAGTGCATTGTTAAATGCTCCTTCGATGTCAAGAAAACTGGCCACCGCAATATCCTTATTGTTAAGGGATTGTGTGATTTTCCCAACAAGGTTGTGTAATGCTAAATCTGTTGATTTGATAGTTTCATAAGCGTACTGGTGGATGCTCAGGGGGGAGCTGTATAATGCTACCCGCCTGATGTGGCAATCCAGTACTCTTTCACGTCCTTTAAGCAGGAAATATGTTAGGCTAATTGGTGTGACCAATTTAGGGTATGGGTCTGTGTCTGTGCGGCCCACTTTCGGTATATATACTACCCTAGCCGCCAACCAACTGAATGGTATATAATTCCACGCCAGACTAGCTCTATACCGTTTAATGAGGATGGGTACAAGTAATTCCAGTCCGTTTTGTAGCAGAGCTGGAAAGATGCCATCCTCACCGGGAGATTTGAAGGGCTGAGATGATTTGATTGCCCATTCAATCGCCGGTGCTGTGATAACTTCCTTGGCGACCTCCCAATCGTTCTTCGTTTATCTAGGCTTTTGTTCCACCAAGTAGAGTTTCGATTACCTCTTTTTTTCCTGAGTGGACAGTTTTCATGATAGGAGATCACTGCTTCCCGAAGCTTGTCCGCCGCAGTATCTATCCCATCGCAACTGTTAATTGTAATGGAGCCGTCCTCAATGTACCGTTGTAGGGAATTTTTGTATCCACTACAGTCAGTAGCTTTTGAGTCGCGATATTCCACTACTGGCCGTTGAATTGAATGTGTTTGTGATCTTAACACGAAGGCTCAGTAGATACTGCCCAGTGCCGTATCTTATTGCTCAGAAAGTTTGAGCTGATTATTAAATCTAACACCTCTGATCTGTTTCTAGTTACAAAAGTTGGTTCGGAGCTCTTATTAATAACAGATAGCCCTTCCCCTAGTATATAATCAAAAAGTAACTCACCACTATGATTTATATTCGTACTGTCCCACGATAGATGATGTGAATTGACGTCACAGCCCATGACTAACTGGAGTCTATTCTTCTTGCTATAGTCGATTAGCCACCATATGGCGAGGGAAGGTACAGTATCCATGTCCCCTGGGAAGTATGCAGAGCAGGCGACTATGTTAGTCATACCATTCTTCTTCGGTAGGGATACTTGGATGGCTACTACATCAGCAGTACAAAAGCCTTTAAGCAAAAAATAATTAATATTTTTCCTAATAAGGAGACATGCCCTGGGTTTTACCCCAGGACAGACTACTACCTCACCAGGAAAATTGTTGAGACCAGTTACTCGGTCTGTGTTTCCTGTCCATAGTTCTTGCGGGAAGGCAAGGTCGATTAATTCGACCTTGAACTTTTTACCAAGGATGTAAGATGCGGCCTTGGCATGCTGTAAGTTTGCCTGTAAGCAGTTGAGTGTGGCGAATATAGAGGACCGCAGGCGAACTTGTGTCTCCTCAGATCCTTAAGGGAGATCACACGGTGGGTCAATTAAGACGCCACCATCCGATCCTCCCAGGGATGAGGTTGTCGTTGGTGCCATTGACGATGCTTGATCATCTTTCATCACGGCAGACCCAGCTGGTTGTTTTGGTCCTTTGGTCAGGGCCATACTGGTCTTCGATTTCAGGACAGCAGATCCAGTCCCTTTTTCAGGTTCCCTTGAAGAGACGTTACCCGTCTTCTTTTTGGGAAAACCAGCTTTTCCTTTTGGATAGCTGGTACCCCGGCTACGTGCCGGCGGTACACTCCCCCTGTTCTTGTGAGGAGGGTCGGTTCTCCTCACTGCTGCAGGAGGTTTTCCACTCGGCCCGGGCCATCGCTTTTCTCGGATCTCTTCCAGTGACCCGGTTTTGATGCCAGTTGGGAGAACCGGGCTTTAGAACGGAAAACAACCTGTCCAATACTGAAGTATGGTTTGAAGCCAATCCTTTCCAACGCGGCCATGGATCGGTCGTCTATGGCGAAAGTCCATGTTTGACCAGGGCCTGTAATTTCCTTTTATAGAACAGTCCACTCCAAGGTTAACAGACCGTAGTTCATTTTCCTCACTCTGGTGAGGACCTGTTCAGAAGTCAGTCTACGACAGGTATGTGAGTTGTTCGCCTGAGACGTATTTCAGGGAGGCACCATCCCGTGGAAGTGTATTGACAACACCAGTCAACCACGAAACACTCTCCTGATCTACACAGGTGACCTGTAACCATCTAGGCCGGAAAATGCAGCTCTGGAACTGTACTTGTGGACCACCTTCAGGAATATCCTCTACAGCGGCCATAATGGCGTACTGAAGGGATTCCATTTGTTTGGTCGTAATAGAGGCTGTCGGATGTTCGAGGTGTAAAATACCCATCTTGATGAATACAGTCTGCCCATAAGAGGGCTTTTGTAAGCCAGTTTCACCTGACGTTATCATTGATTCAGCCGAGCAGGACTTTTTTGCCTCCTGTTCGGGCGAGTCATCGTTAGAGCGTAAACGCTTGCTGGCACCAGCCACAGAGGGAGAATGTCTTCTCTCATGCGGTTGATCCCGCTCCCGTTACTCTAGAATTTGATGCAAGGCGGATTGGTAAGGTACCCCACTCTTGGGGAGATGACCGAGTCGCTTACTGGCTGCACCACCTAGTTTCCTAGGTTTACTTTCAGGAGTTGGAGAACTGAGTAGCTCTCGGTCCTGATCAGAGGTTACAGGGAGGTCAGTTGGAGTCGATAGGTCGACTTCCATCTCCTCTGTAGTTTTTGTTACTTCTTCCATAAGAGTCCCACGAGTAGCTAACATGTCCATCACGGCAGAGCCCTGCATTACCGTGACAAGGCTTACTTACGACAAGAGGGCGCCTAGTATCCCGAAGGTTTCGTTAGTGACAGATGATAGGCTCACCTTAGGATTAAGCCGAAAAACCGTTGGGATGTCATTGAGTCAAGGAATGTTACAAAACTTTCTTCTGTAGGCAAACATATTATCTCCATACCATTATTATAAAGTATAAAGTAATATAACCATCTACAATAAGAGCTGCTCTATTGTAAACACTTAGAAATATATTTTTGTAGTAACCCTTTAAGAAGTAAACATTTTTTATGGCATCCTTTTCCGCTAGCACACCAACATAAGTATATTTTTTTTATTGTTTATGGTAAACGCCGAAACTTTATACGCACCTGCTCGGTCTAGGTTTATCCAATGGCTATAAAAATAGTTTTTTAATCTCTCCCTCAATTGTGTTATCTTCTTTCTCCAGTAGGCTTCTATATTCTTCCTTTATTGTAGTTGTCTTTTCGAGAAAATCCAGCTTTCGTCTCTTGGTATCTAGCTCATCCATTTCCTGTTTTCGTTTCCTTGTCGATGTAATGTAAGCTTGCGACAGATAGTCGATTTCTTCAACTTTATAAGGAGAAAGTTTGTTTGTTTTATTGGTTCTCTTCCTTAAAATACGTACAACCAAATTATCTGTAGAGATTAGTCCAGCGTTTTGTATGTCAATATCCTCCGGTATAGTAGGAAATGGGGTGCTGGACCTAGAAAATTAAGTCTCTCCAGCTTTAATGTAACACTTTTGTATAATTCGAACATTGTCCCTGTTCTCCTTTTCTTCTACAACTTCTATATGCTTAACAGGGAGGCAATTGAAGCTGCATGCAGAGATAATGTAATTTATAACCTTCCTTGCGTCGGATTCTTTTGGTAAATTTATTTATAATCCCGTCAACTTTCTTGTATTGCTGTTACCCCAATAAACATATTGCAGCATATTGTCCACATTTTTGCAATCGAATCAGAGTATAACGAAGAATTTTGGAAGTACAACTTACTATCTTGTAGCAGAGTTATGCAATCTTCTAAAAGACTGTAGCCTTCTCCATGGAAATTTCCAATTGGGTAGTTATATATCGTAGATTCGAATCTGGTAATACCATGCTTCTTGGCCAATGCAGAAGATAAAGTATCCTTTAATCTTGCATCTGGGCAGTTGACGAAATCTATAATATGGTTTCCAATGCTCTTGTTAACTCCAGTACTGGTTATTTGACAAATAAATTTGTTGTATATTTTAACCCTTGCGTTAGATGTGAGCCAAGTAAGGCAATCTAAGCCAACTATTTTATCATTGTTTATAATAACGTTGCACCTTTCCTTGCACTCTCCTTGGATGCAAAAGTTGAAGTTGTTTGTTAAATAATTAATCATTTCCTCTTTGTTAAAAATTTCTGCAAAATCCTGCGTTATGTCTAAGTCCATTAGGTAGTAATCTTCCTTCCGGAGTTGCTCCAATAAATTTGGTATTTCTTTAAGTTGCCTGTCGAGTTTAACGTCCGCCAATTCTACTTTGTATGGAATGCACATAGGTTCTTTATGTTTCCTTTTAATAATTTCCAAATCTTTTCCGACTACTTCTCTTGTTCCAATGGCAAGCGGGTTGTTACTTTGTAAGAGGAAAGGCAGCTTAGCTTTAACACCATGTTTTGCAGAAACCAATTCGCCAAACTTTCCACGTATATAACTATTAAAAGAACCACATATTTCTTTTTTAACAAGTTTAGAATTTCCATCGCAGTCCTCTAAGCCGCATACCTTTACAAGCATTATGTTGTCACAAAATGGTTCTGTAATTGGTATAAGTCCATCTTCCAGCGGGTGTTCACCTTCCGCGTATTTAATATTTCCAATATCTGTAACCAGATTGTTACCTTCCAAATTTTCCAACAGGAGCCACAATCCAAATCTCTCATCGGTCGGCTTAACTTTCTTACCGTAAAGCTGGGAAACACTAAACATTTTGGAGCTTGCCATCTTAACAGTTCCAACGATCGCCGAATACTAAAGCCTTAAAATTTGACCTATATTCATACCATCGTAGAAAGGTGTGGGGAGAAGGGGTGGGGGTCGTGGAAACTGCTTCGTTGAAAGTAAAGTAATGTGGTTTTCTTACCTATATGATAAGGACGACGGCGGTCGATAAAAATTTTCCCACGCTAAGCTGTCCCATATACTACTACTAAATTTTCTAACGAAAATGTTTAAATATTTGGACTGCCCATCTATCTGCAGCAGACACAACAACATGATAGAACTGGACTGAAATACCACTGTAGGGTCCAGGAAATTGCCACTCCGGTTTTATAACACAAACACTATGGATGACTTGTTCTATCATTTATTTCCTTACTACAAAAATTATTAAAAGCGTGTTCTACATATGTGTATCAATTGTCTTATTTTACCGCTACACTACTTCGCTCAGAGGACCTTAAGAGAGAGAGGTTGACAAAAAAGGATAGGTATATAATATCCCCACACCACAAAACCGAACGCGACATCTATGAGTCTCTCGCGAAAAACGGTTTTCGATTTCGGACAGACTGCTAAAAAATCTAACTTCGGCTGCACAGTCCAATTAAGTACATCCCAATTGACGGTACTTCATCATAATTTTAATCAAAATATTTAGAAAACTATACATACAATGCCGTTGTTAAAAATACAATGCCGTGTATATTTTAAGGGTGCATTTATTATAGAAAATTATAACTAACTAACCTTTTCATCAAGGACATTTTTCCCTAAAACTGAAAATAAAAATGTTTCTTATCTTGGGCATCCCATCCGTGGATACAGTGTATTTAGATAATTTTCTTTTAAATTCTTTCATTATCTTGAACTGTTAAAGATGATTTTTTTGAAAGTCGTAGTATATCATTATCTAGTTCCAGATAACTAGCGTGTGGTTTTACTACCATTGTCGGTCTATCTGTTTAAATAATTATTATAGCATACCTACAATCTACCAACTTTTTAAGGTAAAATAAAATAATAGTGGGTATTTCTGGCAAAAATTTAGTATATTCATAAAAATTATTTTCATATATCAAAATCTTTGTGTGCGGTCTAACAGCATTGAGTATAATTAACAATTTATTACTTAAGAAGCAGGTACTTTCATATTAAAATTACGTAGAAAATTAGTATGTATACAGGGTGATTCATAACTATTGGGACATACGCTAAGGGTAGATTGTTTGGACCAAAATATGGCGATAGGACCAAATATACCTCAATAAAATATTGCTGTGGAAAAAGATAAAGGGCGTTAAAGTGGAATTTTTTTTTTCATTTTTTGCTAATAATTTAACTGTATATTTATCGATTGTTATCAAAATCGGCACAAAGCCATAATTTTATACAGGCAATATGATTTTATGTAATATTTGACATTTTGTTACAGGAGGAGCCTCGTGAAGGATTTCCGATGATGAAATTGACTGGTAACTTTTTTTGACGAAACTTTTTAGTGATTTTTATTAGAAAATATGACATAAACATCATTTCTACGTAATATTGGTACTCTTGTTCAAACACGATTTTCTCATTCGTTTTCGAGAAAAACGCAATTGGAATAGTTCAGAGTATCGGAAGGGGATTTCAAATATTATATCATTTATGAAAAGTGTGCTTTGGACTGTTAGATAATTGTTGCTGGTAAATGACATTTCTTGTCAGTGAATATTTTTTCTGCGAGTTTATAGTCAATTGTTGCATTTTTTAAAGCTATCATATACTTTTTCGATGGAAATGCCTCGTCACAATCATTTTACGAATCAAGAAATGGGGGATATGATTTGTGTATACGCACAAGAACATTTTTGCGGGCGCTCTGCAGCCAGAAGGTATGAATTGTTATATCCAGGCAGAAGGCAACCAAATCACAAAACTTTTTCAAATCAAGGTGGTCGTCCGAAACAAATTTCACCTAAAAGAGAAGATGAAATTTTGGTTCGAATAATAATAATAATAATACTTTATTCATCCTTTTTGATCATAGTACATGATATAGGACAGGTCAAACAGAGAAGAGGATATTACAATGAATACGACTTACTTATTAAACACTTAAATTAAAATCGTTTGCTTAAAAACTCTGACACATCATAAAAACATTCGACAATTAAAAAAAATTTAAGTTTTTGTTTGAACACATTGAAATCGCTCTCACATCTTATACAGCTTGGCAAAAGATTAAGGAATTGAATTCCTTTATAGACAGGACTTTTTTCAAATAGATGAAATCCTATAGAAGTTCGCATCATTTGTCATCAGCAACAGGAGTAAGTCAGTCGTCTATTATTAGAATTATAAAAAAAGGAAAGTTCCACCCTTATCACTTACTCCTGTTCAAAATTTGCTTCCAAGAGATCTCCCACGACGGTTACAATTCTGCCAACGTATTCTCAACAAGCATAATGGTGACCGAAATTTTATGAAGAATATTATGTTCACCGATGAAGCGGCTTTTACCAGACGAGGGATATTTAATTTGAGAAACAGCCATTATTGGGAAGAAAAAAAATCGCATGCTCTGAAAGAAAGACATTTCCAGCATGAGTTTAAATTTAAATGGAGATTCTTATTTTTTTTTTGCAAAATACTTTTAGCTATATTTTGGATAATCTGTCACTAACTGTAACAAATAAAATGTGGTTTATGTAGGATGGAGCTCCACTTCATTTCCCCTTAGTTGTTAGAAATCATCTAAATGACATATTTCCTCAACGATGGATTGGCAGAGGAAGTGCTTTTGAATGAGCACCAAGAAGTCCTGAGTATAACCCGCTTAATTTTTATGTTTGTGGACATATGAAGTCCCTAGTTTATGCCAATGAAATTAACTCGAGAGACGAACTCTGGAGGAAAATACAAAATGCGGCTAACTTTATAAGGGGACAGTATAATATGTTATTTGAAGTTCGAAAGTCCTTTATTAAAAGAATTAGAAAAGGCATAGAAGTCGGAGGAGGCCATGTAGAACATTTAATTTGAGTTTGCTCTTTTTATGTTACATTGTTTTTAATTATGCTTCATCGTCGAAATAAAAGCCTTAAGATACACGTTTTTTTATTGTCCGTTGCTTGAAATCCCCTTCCGATACTCTGAACTGTTCAATTGCGTTTTTCTGGAAAACAAATGAGAATATCGTGTTTAAACAAGAGTACCAATATTACGTAGAAATGATGTTTATGTCAATTTTTTTAATAAAAATCACTAAAAAGTTTCGTCAAAAAAAGGTACCACTCAATTTCATCATCAGAAATCCTTCACGAGGCTCCCCCTGTAACAAAATGTCAAATAATACATAATATAATATTGCCTGTATAAAATTATGCCTCTGTGCCGATTTTGATAACAATCGATAAATATACAGAGACGTTATTAGCAAAAATTTTCAACTTTAACGCCCTTTATCTTTTTCCACAGCAATATTTTATTGAGGTATATTTGGTCCTATCGCCATATTTTGGTCCAAACAATCTACCCTTAGCCTATGTCCCAATAGTTATGAATCACCCTGTATAATACCTATACACGCTACTCATAATAATTAGAAGAGCACATGTTTAATAATTTTATTCATTTTAACATTATAAAAATTGTTCAAATAAATTTGAAAAAAGAAAACAAATTCTACTTACAGGGTGCTTCCAAAGTAATCTGTGGTCGAGTTGTCATTCAATTTTAAGACGAAAAGTTCTTATAAACATGTGTGATAAGTCTTGTCGTTAATGAGTTACAGAGCGTTGGTTGTTTTTAATTCTTGAGAATTTTAAACAAAAATTGTATAATTCTGACTTACAACGTCTTGCTAATAGTAATTACTGTGTAATCTATAAACATTTAACAGTCACTTCAAGTCCTGCAAATTATCTAACTAGTAAACTGCCGATTAAATTAGTTCGAATATTTTGTCAGATCCGTTTATGTTAAAATAACGTACAAGGGAAGTATTTATACTATTGATCAAGAAGAAATTTGTACTCTGTGCAACTGGCGTCAAAATGAAACACTTGGACATATTGTGCTTCAATGAAGGATGTATGATTGTATTAGAGTGCAAATTATTAAAAATCTGCAGAATTTTGATGATTTAATTGCTTTATTAAATACTGCTTCTTTAGTGGATATCAAGCAAATTTCGAATTATTTCATTGGCCTACCCAAAATTCGTTCATTTAGTATAAACGAATAGCTAGGGGTTTTACACTGACATTTTTTCTCTCTTTTATTGTTTATTTTCATTGTGATTTTGCCGCATGAACTGTGTATTTATTTATAGACACTGTACCGGATTTCTCGCTATATTGATTTGTATCAATTTGAAGCAATAAAGATTTTATTATTATTATTATTATTATTATTATTAATCTCAGTTCTCGCTTTATATGCGGTTTTTCAAGGGCAGCAACATGGCTCTCACTATTGCAAACTTAGGGCCTTCCTTACTATATTGCAGGTAGAGCATCTGTTTCACATCTAGTAAGCTCAAAACAATTTCGGAGCATGTCAGCTTACTTGGGATAACTCTCGACTCGCGATTGGATTGGGCGGCTCACATAGAGGGCTTATGTTCAAGGCTCGCTTCCCAAATATTTGCCTTAAGGCAAATGAGGAACTGTCTTAGTCAACAGGTTTTAAAAACAGTCTATTTCGCCCTTGTGCATAGTCACCTTAACTACGGTGTTGTACTGTGGGGCAGTGCCACTAATATTGCGAGAGTCTTCTCACTCCAGAAAATGGCTGTACGTGTAATCGTAAACGCCGAATATGGTGATCCTTGCCAAAAACATTTTAAAAAATTACAAATACTTCCGCTTCCTTGTGTATATGTATACGAGTGTCTGAGGAGTATTCATAGCAATATCGATCTGTTATTACTTCACTCGGACGTACATGGATATGACACTAGGAATGCGACATCCATTGTGCCTCAGAGATCAAGGATTTGTTTATCTCAGAACAACAGGCTGAATTATAATGTATATAATGCATTGCAAAAATACTATAAGGGTACTGACATAAAAAGATTGAATAAAATTGGTTTTTCGAAATTAATCAAGAAATTGTTATTGGCACACTGTTTTCATAGTGTGAATGACTTTATTGCGTTCTGCAGTAACCCTTGACTTATCGGTTCCCAAACGGATGATTTTTAATTGTGTATATATTCATATATTTTTTTTAATTATTGATTTTTTAATGTAATATTTGACTGTTATCTGTGACTCTGACTATTTATGTATTTGGACTGTGTTAAACTAATTAACATCTGCATTCATATTTATTTTTGTTTTTACGTATTTATATATTTATTGCTATTGTGTTATTATATGATTATATTTTAGTGGACTATGAAATTTACATAAGTGTTTTTAATTATTATTTCGATTTCTAAAAAACTTCATAATTTGTGATGATATGTACTATTTGTATACTAAACGTCAATAAACTATACTATTATTATTATTATTATTATTATTATTATTATTATTAGGTTTTGGTTTCGGGTCCATCAGTCTCTGTTCTGATAGGTGACTGAGCTCTGGGTGTAACTCAGCAAAAGAGCGATGGAGCAGTGGTCTTATTCCAACAGAAATTGTGTCACCTTCAGTTACTTTGTAGTAGCAGCGCATGAGATTCAAGTTTAATTCGTCCGTCCACTGCATGTGTTGCCGAGGTTTTCCTGCCTTAGTGGTTAGCGGCTGATTTGCCACCAAAACATTTTCGGCGGGTAGAGCCGGTGGTTGTTGGGTACTCCTTGCGCGTGTTAACCTATTTTCATTAGCAGGGTTGTCGTTGTTTTGGTCGAGCTGAGGGTTCCCGCGCCGTCCTCGACCGTTACGACGCTCGTCCGAGGCTTGTCCTTTACTTTCAGGAACCAATATTTCACATATAGCAGGGGGTTGGCCTGGCATATGGGTTTTCTCCCTCTCGAGTTAGCCTTCACCTTCAGTCTTCGCCACCCGGGTTGATTACCGGATCTTGAAGTCTTTCGGCCAAGTTTCCAGGGTCCACCATCGAGGAGGTACGAGTAGGAATTGGTAGGACAGGCTATATGAGACGCTTCACTACCCTTTATTATTATTATTATTATTATTTCAATCTTCTCAGGCTTCATTCCTGGTGTTTGCATTTAGCGAGGTACGGGTGGGTTACCAAGCACTCTCGTCTATTCTTGACTCATGAATTTTCGAACAATTCTTGTTGTATTCAGTACAACTGCTTTCTGCATGGGCCTGTACAAATTGGCATTTAATGCCAGTGTTTTGAGGCTTCTATGTAGTTCCTTTGGGATCACACCAGTGGCGGACAAGACAACGGGAACAATGGTCACTTTGTTGAGACTCCACAGGTATTTGATTTCATCGGCGAGGTCAGTGTACTTTCTTTTCTTTTCTTCGATACTGGTTATAATATTGTGGGTGTTAGGGACCGCTATGTCTATGATGTATGCCTCCTTCTGTCTGTTATCTCTCACAACTATGTCTGGTTTGTTGCAGGGGATCCTCCTGTCTGTTATAATGGATCGATCGTAGTAAACTGTAATATGATCTTTCTGTACTACTGCAGCTGGTTGATATTCGTAGTACGGTGTTTTATTGCTGCTTTCTATTATTCCCCAATTGTGGCATATTTCTTGGTGGATGATAGCAGTGACTTGATTATGGCGGTGTAAGTAATCATTCTGTGATAACATGCTGCATGCTGCCGTGATGTGTTGGATGGTTTCTGGCTTCTCCTTGCATTTCCTATATCTGTCATCTGTCACACTTGGTTCTTTGGCAATGTATTTCTGGTAATTCTTTGTGTGTATCACCTGATCCTGTATGGCTATAAGGAAGCCCTCCGTTTCTGGGATTAGTTCGCCTGTCCTTAACCATTTGTTCGACGCTTGCTTGTCGACATAGGGTAGGTCGAGGTCATGCGGGTGTCGCCCATGAAGGGCCTTGCCTTTCCATTCATTCCTCTTCTCCTCTATACTAATCATGAGTTCATTGCCTTGTACTTCTTCATTGGATAGGTTCAGTGGTGTATATCCTCAATCTGTCATGCATGCAAGTTGGTGTAACGATGATGTTTCTTTTCTTTTGTGGAAGTATGATCTCATCATTTTGATCTGGTTGTTGTGCAGGTTTTTGATGTCCATTAAACCTCGGCCTCCTTCTTTCCTTGGAAGTGTCATTCTTATTGTACTGGATTTGGGGTGGTGTTTTCTGTGCTCTGTTAGTCTTGTTCTTGTTTTTCGCATAATATTATCTAGGTCTGTTACTGTCCAGTTTATTACCCCAAATGAGTACGTTAAAATTGGTATAGCTAGGGTGTTGAGAGCTTTGAATATGTTTCGGCTGTTCAGTTCGGTTTTACACAATTTGTTTACTCTAGTCATATATTCTCTTGTTATTATTATTATTATTATTATTATTAATATTATTATTATTATTATTATTATTATTATTATTATTATTATTATTATTATTACTATAATAAAAATTGTTCAAATGCATTTGCAAAAACAAAACAAATTCTACTTACAGGGTGCTTCCAAAGTAATCTGTGGTCGAGTTGTCATTCAATTTTAAGACGAAAAGTTCTTATAAACATGTGTGATAAGTCTTGTCGTTAATGAGTTACAGTCCGTTGATTGTTTTTAATAAACGATCTTTGGCTGTAAGTGAAATTTATTTAGACCATACTGTCGCCCTTAGTGTCCTTTGGAAAGTTCGTTTATTACAAACAATTCAACGCCCATTAACGATAAGACTTATCACATATGTTTATAAGAACTTTTCGTCTTAAAATTAGATAGCTTCAAGATAACCATTCCAACTCGAAAAAACTACAGAATTGAAGGGGAAACGCAAGCATCCCACCTCTCAAACGTAAATTTATGAAAAAAATTTGGTTCCAACAGCGTGAATTATAGTGCTCCACAGTAGACGTGGAATCATGCGTATAAGCCTATATGTAAATCTTGTTGAAGTATATTATCCCTTTCCTGTATTTGAGCGCCGAGACCAATCCATGGTTTGAATCCTGTGGTGCTGAAGGAATTTCATGGTGATTGCCGCAGTACGCGCCTTTGCGTTATCTTGCATAAATACAAAATTAGGGCTTATACCATAAGCTGCCGGTATAGTATGATCATCTCGAACGATATCGATGTTACGTTGAGCGCTTAATCTAATTGGAACTACTTCAAGATCTGTTCTTTCATCAAGACTAATTCCAGCCCAAACCATCAATTATCTACCACCTAATTTTTCGACTTCTTGTATGGTTGCTGCAGAATAGCTTTCATGTGGACGTAGGTTTACAAGTACTCGACCATCACAAAATGATAAACAAAACCATGTATATATAATAGATTTTAAACCGTCCTACGACGTTGCCAGATTCCAATTTCCACGACAGACGCTCGTTGTATTGGTCTTCTCTAATATTTTAGGATTTTAAGGCTGATTCTATCTCGTTCATTAGTATTAGTGGTCCTTTTTTTGTTGATAAGAGGGGAGGATCTCCTCTTTCGTCAAAGAACAGGTTCTTCAGGTTTTTTTCCAGGTGTCTTTCATACTTCCTTGATCCGGAGTTCGGTCCTGGCAAGATAGTAAAAGACACGTATTATTCTCGTCTGTTTGTAAATGATTGATTTTCATTGTTTATCTACCGAATAATATAGTGAAAAGTTAGTGTTATTATAGCATAACAGCAAGAAGAGGTATGTAAAATAAGATTTCTTTGAAAACACAAAAATTACCTAGTTTTTAATGAAATAGTGAAATAATTGTCCTCCAAGATATTAAAGAATAAACTTTAGTCATTAAATTTTCACAAAAACTTGTATTCATCAACTGATAACAAGCATTTAGAACTTAATATACCAGGCCTGTATTTGGAAACATAAATAATTATTAAAATGGATAAAATTTTGGAGGAACTAAACACCATGGATGAAAGGAACATTAGAATGGAAGAGAAAATAGATGGATTACAAAAAGAACTAACCGCCCTAATGAAAGAAAACAAGAAAATAAAGATCTTATAAAACAGCTAGACAAACAAGATAAAAGGATAGAAGTCTTAGAAAGAGAACTGAGGAGTAAACATTTAATTATCTATGGAATCAGTGAAGTACCGGATGAAAATACCGAAACCCAAAAGGTGGAAGTACAGGAGGTAATTAACCAACTAGGGGTTTAGCTGAAATTCGAACAAGATATAATGGATATCAGGAGATTAGGAAAGAAAAGGGAAAATTCAACTAGACCAATATTGTTAGATATGGCACATAAGAGTAAGAAATTTGAAATGTTAAAATTGGCACGGAATTTGAAAAATTCGAAGTGGAGTCTTAGCGAAGATTTTCCAAAAGAAATTAGATATCAGAGAACACAACTTTTGGAACAAATGAAAATAGCTAGGAGTCAAGGTTGCAAAGCTTTTGTTAAATACCATAAACTTGTAGTGAATGGAAAAGAATATGAACTTAAGGATATGGGAGATTGGAAGCAGCAGATAAGTGCGCAGACACCAACAGAATTTAGAAAAGCAGGGCGAAGAACAGTAAGTGATAGATCACCAACACAAGAAGAGCATTCTTTTATAAAAGAAAATAACCACAATTGAAAAGGAATCACACACTAAGAACGAAAATAAATTTAAACTAAATGAAGCCAAAACACTTAATACAAATGGTAGAAAGGAGAAAATAAATTCAAATGATGGAGAAAAAGCAACAAGCACTTCAACTTGGGACCTGCTCTTGGGCAGCCAACGCAGTGTTAGAGTAGTACTCTGGAATGTGCAGGGATTAAAAAATCTCAACAATTTTCTCGTTGAAGACTCGAATGTGCAATATAATTTCATATGTTTATGTCAAACGTGGCAGGCTACTGATATTGAAGTACCAAATCTTATACGTAATAATTACAGTGTTGTTTACTCCAAAGCAATTAGGGAGAAGTCGGTAGGACGTGCAAAGGGAGGCCTAGCCATATTCTACAAAAACAGTTACAGCCCAAGACTCCTGGAGACTTCTCCTTGGTGGCTTATATATCAGTTTACAATGTCTTCTCTTCAGTTCATTGTTTGCCTTGTGTACATTCCACCGAGAAGTAACTACAGTGAATTATTAGAAACTTTTGGAATTTCACTTGATGTGATACTGGAAAAATATTCCGGCTGTATAACTTTTATAATTGGAGACTTTAACGGTCGAATCGCAGAACTTAGTGAGATCCATGAAGAGACTGTAACAAATACTCAGTTTTTTCCTGACATGTTAAGTCACGACAAGATGAGTAATGCTCAAGGTCGCTATCTTCTTGAATTTATGTCTATTAGAAACTTTTCATTAGTAAATGGTCATGTTAATACTGACAGACCTGCAAATTTTACTTTTTGTAATGCCTTGGGGCAAAGTGTTATTGATCTATGTTTCTGTTGTAATGATAAACTAGAATTTGTTGACAAATTTAGTGTACTAGATGATCAATATTTGTCAGACCATTTCCCAGTACTTTTAACTTTCGGCCCTTTAATAAGGAATGAGCCTAACATTGCATTTTCATCCTCATTCACTAGCCTGAAATGGGACAATACTAAAACCATAGATTTCATTATGTCAATCCAGCACTTGCCGAATGTAGGTATGTGTGGAGATGTAGATATTTTATATAATAAACTTTGTTCAAGTATTTGCGACGTAGCAAAAAATTTAGGTCTGTTTTCAACGAAAAAAATTAGTAATACAAAAAAACATCCTCGTAACTCTTTGTTTGATGTTGAATGTAAAGAGCTAAAGACTCAAGTAAAAATTAAATTAAAAGAGTGCAAAAAATATGGGTTTTCAGAACCAAATAAAACGAATTACATTACTATAAAAAAAGAATATAAGCAGCTAATTTTAAAAAAGAAACAAGTGCGTGAAAATAATGATATGGTTGCTCTTTCCAATACTAGAAATCAGTTAGAGTTTTGGAAAACATTGAACTTATTTAGGCGCAGAAATAAATTCTGTCCGTTATCAATTGCGGAATGGGAGTCATTTTACGACCACTTAACTACAATTAAGGTTAAATTTGATATAAGTTTTTTTGGCGTTGGAAATGAGTTTCTGGATTCACCTGTAACACTCTCAGAACTTGATCAATCCCTGTTGGTGTGTAAAGATGGTAAGGCTCCTGGTAGGGATGGCATAACCTATGAGTTTCTGAAACACTTACCACAAAATTGGCGCTATACATGTGTCACTTATATAATAAAATATTAGAATCAGAAAAAAATTCCACTTGGCTGGTGTGACACAATTCTAACAATGCTTCACGAGACAGGACCCTTAGATGATCCAAACAACTATCGCGGTATATCGCTAATTAATTGCTGCGTTAAAGTATTCACACTTATTTTACTAAATCGTCTGTCCAGTTGGTGTGAAGATAATTCCATCCTTCCAGAAACACAATATGGCTTCCGAAAAGACAGAGACTGTTTAGATAATATTTTCATTTTAACCTCGATCTTGCAAATCACTCTTAGACTTCAGCGCAGAAAAGTGTTTGCTGTCTTTGTAGACCTCAAAAGAGCATTTGACAGTATAGATCATAAACTTTTTTGGTTGAAACTTCATAAATTTGGGATTAGTTCTAAACACATTCGGATACTAAAACAGATATATGATAAAGCAACATTCTCAATCAAGCAACAAAACTTATACAGTAAAAAATACATCTCGGAAGGTGTCTTGCAGGGAGAATCACTAGTCCCCTAATTTTTTCTATTTTCATATCTGACATTGAAGATTATTTTCGGTCAAAAAATCTAAATGGACTTACTATTGACGGCAACAACGACGTATTAACGCTTCAATACGCAGATGATATAGTTATCCTTGGCGACTCTCCAATTGATATAGAGCGAGAACTAAAGGTACTCGAGTCTTATTGCTTTGATAACAAACTTGTAGTCAATACCGATAAAACAAAAGTAATGATATTCTCAAAAAGTGGCCATGTACATAATTACAATAAAAAATTTCATTATAGTGGATATTGTTTGGAAACAGTAAAGCAGTTTGCTTACTTGGGTGTTGATTTCTCCTCCACAGCCTTGTTTTGCACCCTGGCTAAGAATTCTAAAATCAAAGCTAATCGGGCCATTGGAGCAGTAATGGATATAATGTGTCGGTCAAAAATGAATACTTGGGAATCGCGGATCAATCTATATAATTCAATTATTTTATCTTCTCTTTCTTTTGGGATTGGTGTATAGGGTCTGCGTTATACTGATATTATAGAGCGTGTACAGGTAAACTTTTTCAAAAAACTCCTAAGTCTGTCAAAGAATACCCCAGATTACATTGTACGCTTGCAAACAAGTTCTGATTATTTGTCAACGGTTGTTTTCAATCATGCCTTACTTTGGTTAAACAAACTCAAAGGAATGAACTCTTCGAGGCCTTCAAACATTTGTTTCATTCGAGTTGCTCAGTTAGCATCTGATAATAATTCAAAGTATAATTTGGTGACACAACTTAAAGAATGGTTTATTTATGCGCAATGTGATTGTCTATGGGAAGATTATTTAAGTACAAATGTACGCAGTTTAGATCTTATTCTAGACAAATTTCGAAAACGACTGCTTGATAGTGACATAAACAGAAAGGTTGCTTCTAGTTACTCTTTACTATACTCACACTTACTAGTTGGTGAAATTAGCAGTTATTTGCAAACATCCGCACACATTTATATAACCAGAATAATAGCGCAACTTAGAACCTGTAGTAAAACATTTTTAAAATTGTCTTTTAAAGGAAGTTTTTATATTATTGACAGCACTGAGAATTGCACTGTCTGTAATATGGATTCCCCAGAGTCATTACATCATATGCTTTTTGAATGTCCCATTTACAGCCCTCTCAGAAAAAATAGTTTTTTTCAGAATGTTCATAATATTGATGATCTGGTACACTACCTTAATATTACCAATACACGAAACCGATTCTTTGAACTTACTAAATTAGCTCATAGTATTATCAGTATATTAAAGCTGCGAGCATTTGCACATGGTGAATGATTGGCTTTATCATGAAGTACACACATATTTTATATTTTGGTTTTTATCTTAACTTTTTTATTAATTTACAAATTAGTTCTATGTCATAATTTATATTGAGTTATCTTAATTCCTCTTTTGAAATTTTGTACCGAACCCTTGTGAAAATATTTATCTTATACACAATAAACCATCTATATATCTATCTATCTATCTACTTCCTTGATCCACAATGAGTTCTCCCTTGTAACTAATGAGTTTTCCTTCTGTCCTCTTTATATGTTTGCCAGTTATTTCCCTCACTTTTTGTGGGCGTTAAATTCGTCCAATTTTTGTTGTAGTATTTTTATTTCGTGGCATTTTTCTTCCATTTCTTTCTCTTTGGCTTTTCTGATCGTTCTTTATATTGTAAGATGAATCTGTTTGTAAGCGGTGGTGTTATTCTTCCGTTTTCTCTTCTCTTCCATCATTTGTAGTATGTCATCTGTCATCCACGTTTTGGGTTGTCTTCCTTCGCTTTTCAGGAATTCAGCCTCTATTCATCCCCCTCCTTTATCTCTCCCTGTTCCTCCTCGACCACCATGGCAATATCTTCTCCGGAGTTCGAGCAGGCTTCTTAATCTCGAGTAAGACCATCGACCCCCAGGCAGCTCCCACCAGTTTTCCGGAATGCAGAGGTGATGTCCGCATCCCTAAGCTGCCCCATAGAGGAGATCTCAGGCTGATCCAAGATCAAGCTTTCGCCGTTTCCCCATTTTTGGAGGTTCCAGATGGGAGGATATCTCCGTGCCCTTTGGATCCTCCGCGAGGATTTCTTTTTTTCACAGCTCCTAGACAGGGATACGCACAAAAAGGAAGTTTAGCGCTCAGCCTCCTGCCTTCAGAGCCTCACCAGATTGGTTATCGATCCCAATCGTAAGGATAGTTCCATTTTCCTCTTTTTTAGAGTTCAGGATCTTCCAAGCCCTAGTAGTGAGGTTGGAGGTCTGGACCTCGATAAGCTAGAGGATCTTCCCCAATTTCATGTCGTGGCTTCTTGGGAAGAACACCGTTATGGTGACCGGTTTTGGGATATCGTCTCCACTTCGAGCCACCAATTCAGGTTCTTCCCAAGAGTTTAATTTCGGCGCTGACCTTATGAGCCAATTCTTGGGACCCACAATCTACCAGTATCATTCCACAACGGAAATGGAGACCTGAAAAGTGTCTTTCAGGGTGGAGAGCTGCTCTGCTTTCAGGATGACCCTAGAGTAATCCTTGGGCATTACTACCACCCTGAAAACCTTCTCTGTTTTAACAGCTGCTGCATAACCAGTCGCTTGCCTGGTTACCGTTGCAGCTGTTTTTGGTTTTTTGCTAAGAGATCGCTGCGGAGGAGTGATATGCTCCAGGCCTCTTTTCTGCTTTGACGCTTTGACTTCCCCGTTGGAGTTTCCTTTACGGATACGCCCTTTCTCGTTGGTGATTCCTTCGGGGGGATTGGGAGCTGAATAACCTGCTTTCAGGGGATATTCTCTGATTGAGTAGTTGCCAGTATTTCCGCATCCCTGCTCCATTGATGCCCTTTTCCACTGGGTTGTCTATGCCGCTCGGTTCTCCTAGTTTTGGCAGATCGAAGGGCATACGACCTTTGATTGGATACAACATACCATAATCTGCACATAAACCCCTCGGAAGATGACTTCGATCATGCTCTTCATGATCTTCTAATCGTATCGGTCCTAGCCATTTCCTATCTTGGGTAGATCCAGTTTCTTGATGTCGTAGTGGCTATACCTTCAGTTTCATCATCATCATCATACAGCCCATTTGACGTCCATTGTTGGACATAGGCCTCCTCCAAACGTCTCCAGTTCTCTCTGTCCCTGGCTGTTGCAATCCAATTTGTCGCTATCCTCTTTAGGTCATCCGTCCATCGAGTGGGAGGCCTGCCTCGGCTACGCTTATCAGCTCTTGGTCTCCATTCCAACAGTTTTTTGGTCCATCGCCCGTCGTCCATTCTAGCAATGTGCCCAGCCCATTTCCGTGTAGTGATTCGTTGTATAATATCATCTACTCCAGTACGTCGGCGTATCTCTTCATTTCTCACTCGATCCCTCAGGGTCAGGCCAAGCATCGATCTCTCCATTCGCCTTTGTGTTACTCTTAGTTTTTCTGCGGTTTTCTTCGTTAAAGTTAGTGTCTCTCCGCCATAGGTCAGAACCGGTAATATGCATTGGTTAAATGCTTTTCGTTTCAAACGAATTGGGATATTTCCTTTAAGGATGTCCTTCATTTTCCTTCAGTTTAATCAAGGCCAAAATGTCTCTTACGGCCGTTTTATCATAACACAGTTTGGAGAAATCTGCCTTCGATTAGCGGACTGCGTCTTCGTAGTTGCCGGTTCTGGGCAAAAATAAATAGGGGAAGGGCGGGCAAAGTGACATAGTTTACGTTTGACTGGCTCTTACAAAGTAAAAATAAATCTAAAAAATTTAGATTTTTGCTCATTCAACTAATATATTATTGGCCTTTAAGATCTGAAATATTCACCCTCTCAACTGAACGCATCTGCTTGAAATCGCGATATTTTTTCATCTTTGTGAAATTTCACTTTGCCCGCACTAATGCGGGCAAAGTGGAATTTTGGGGAGGGTAAAGTGGAATGCAGCAATAGCTGGAAAATTTAACACAATTAATGAATTTGGTAACACAAAAGATATTACTTTATTATCAAATGAAGTCATAGTTCAAATTTTAACTAAAAAATAACAGATTATTCTTAAAAAAATTAAAAGGCACATTTTTCTACAATAGGTAGGTTTTAGTCTTACATATTAACAAACTGACTGAGTTCCGGGATATGGAAGAAACCTCTTCGTAGCTGTTTTGGTTCGTTTATATTCATATGGAGATCTTGATATGAATATGACATCAGGTCCTCTTTTGCAGGCCATCGGAAATATTTTTGAGTTTTTTCCATACATTTAACTGTCACTCTATCTGTTGTTTTATTTACAACCAGCCCTGGGAAAAATTGTCCCTCATACTGGACCACAACCCAACGTCCTTCATGAATCATTTCTGATGAGAGAGTCCGTTTAGTTACTATTTTGTTTTCAGTTTCTTCATCTGAAAAGCTCTCCTCAGAATCACTGTCGTCTAATTTAAGGCTCGTTTCACTCTCTGTATCTGAGGCAAATAGTTGTTTTGTGACCTTCCTGACTTTCTTTTTTCTTATTTTTTCTCTTTTTTCTTGTTCCTTTTTCTCTTTTTCGTCCTTTTTTCTTTTGAGTTCGTCAATAAAAGGTGTGCTGGTAGCTACAACGGTAACACCTTTACGACTCTTACGCGTTTTTGACCCCTCTGTAATTTCATTATTTCTGCTGTCCACATGAGGTATAGGTAAAATGTCATGAGGTGAAACAATTTCAATTTTTGCATTACTAAGTGAACGATTAGTTGTTTCAGCAGCTGAGAAAGCATCATCAGGAAAAACTCGTTGGAAAGGGTATATGCCGGTTTTTTGAAAGCCTGAAATTGCATTTTGTAAGGTGGCTGCCTTTAGATATGCTTCACCAAAAAGGGGTCCAATTTCGCGAATAGTGACCACTTTACCAGGATTCTCTCTCAGCCATATCCTTACAGCCTGCTCATAGTAAGCTGAGAGAGGGAACATGAATGCCACATCCAATGGCTGCAAGCGGTGAGTGCAGTGTGGAGGTAGTACTAAAATATCAACATTATTTTCCTTTGCCAACATCATCACTTCCAGATTATTGACGTGTGTAGCATGTCCGTCGAGAATTAACAAAACGCGCTCTTCAGCTGTAGGTTTGGAATATTTCATAAAATGTTTAAACCATTCTACGAATATTTCCGACTGCATCCACCCGGACGGATGTGTGAAAACTTTGGTGTTTGGAGGGAGACCTTTTTCAAACAATGGATTAGCTCGAACTCTCGGAAAAATAAGTGAAGGAGGAATGTAGTTTCCGGTAGCGCTGAAGCAAATTTCGGCCGTCACTAGAGATCCTCTTTCAGCTGATGACAAAACACCCACCTGCTTCTTCCCCTTTCGAGATAATATCTTTGACGGTCTGTTCGGCACTGTGCTAATACCAGTTTCATCACAATTGTACACTCTATCAGGAGTGTAGTGATGAGATTCGTATAATCCTTCAAGAAGGTCAAAAAACTTATTAACGTTAACTTTGTTGAACGCAGAAGCCCGTGCTGCAGATGTTTTCTCAGGAAGTCGTAGAGAGAGTTCAGGATGTCGTCTTAGAAACCCCTTTACCCAGTCCTTTCCTGCCTTTTTGTCTCTTTTATTAAAGTTGTTAACTATTTTATTGTGTTCCGCAAATTGAAAGGCAAGATACTTTAGATCTGATATCGTCAAACCAAAAAGTCGAGATTCCATGGTAAGGATATAGTCAACCAAGATGTTTTCTTGTACGGAAGTAAATACGGTCCGAAAGCGTCCCAAACCTTTTTTTGATGCTAGATTTTCAGGTTTTTTTAATCTTCGAAATAATGTTGCTACTGGAATGTGGTAATTTTTTGCAGCTGCATTAATACTGTTAGTACCTTCCCGAACTGCATTTATCGCAGCCTTCATACAGTCTTCTTCCCATGCTTGTTGATTACTTTTTCTGTTGTATTGATGAACCATTCTTACCTGCAAAGAATTAGAAAAAACCATTCTTAAACATGGCGGGCAAAGTGAAATAATTTCATATTGCCCGCCACATCCCATTCCACTTTGCCCGCCCTGTTTAAAAATTATGCAAACATTAATAACTTTTTACATAGCCGTAATAACGAGATGATTATTAGTAAATATGTTCTCAATTCATTATTTTATGTAGTCATTATAAGTAAACCAAAACAGGCATTATAACAGAAATGTCAGAGCATCGGAAACATTAATATATACTTACAATTTTATCGAAGAAAACACAAAAACACGAACGACAAAGATACCTGCAATAAGATTGCCGCCATACTAGTTTCTAGCGGTGCCAACTGTCTTAATCTACAAATAAATGGCACTAGATGGTAGCCACAGTAACAACCAAAAATTTAAACTAGAAATTTCACTTTGCCCGCCCATTTCGCTTTGCCCGCCCCTCCCCTACACTGTAATCTCGTCAACAACCGCCCCTGTAAGTAGTCAAAAACACACAGTCGGCAATCAATGTAAGACGTCTATTACGCACGGTAAAACAAAACGCACGGCTGTAAAGTAAATCGCACGGGTTCCATAGCAACCACTTAGCAACTGTCAATAGACGTAGCGATTTTATTCAAAATGTATTACTTAGATATTTGACGTTGAATTTTATTCTATTTATAAATGGTAGATAACATTTATTAGATATGAGATTGCATTTAATACTAAGAGTTATTTGGAATTATATGATAATTGGTTCCGTTTCATTCAATCCTCATCTTTTAGCTGTCTGAATGTATCTCATATTAGTAAACAATAGTATATTATACACCAAGCGATTAAAGTGACCCATTTAATGCCGCGGGTGGTGTTTGATTTCTGAGGGAAGTAATCCACCTAAGGGATTAATGCCACTTTATTCGAGAGGTGTATGCGCTATTTTATGCAATTCCGGTAATTCTACATACATTTTTAATAAAAATAAATACTACTTAGGATGGACTTTTACGAAACTTGGCTGGGCATCGAGGATGTACGTTTTTACTTGTATTTCAAATACCTTAATAAGATTATAAACACAAGTACAAGTGGGTCGTAGGTAAAGTATAGTACGTAGCTCGTGTTGTAACGCATTTTACGCACTCACTTTTCCGTTCGTGCGTAAAATGCTTCTTACAACACACGTTACGTAATATACTATTAACTGACGTCAGAAATATATACAGATGAAACAATGAATGGGGACAAGCCTTTCAGTATAATCTAACAATAAAAGAACAATCTTACTTTTTTCTCCTTAGTTTCCAAAACACTATAACACTATGAAAAATAACTTATCTTGAATTTTAACTTATACAAAAAAACGCACTTATGCAGGAAAGACGGAATGTATTAATTTCTGTAAAAACTTAAACATTTAGGTCTTAACTGGGAGACCGTTATAGTTGGAAAAATGACACTGACATCTAAAACAAGTTGCGTAGAGACAAGCCCAGCCTATTTAATTTTAAATAAAATAATTGTTCGGATGTGTTCTGAACACTATACATGAAAATACAAATTGTTGAACGTGTGGTTTCAACAGTCTCTGTAGGTGGGATTCTCGCTATATTTGTTTTTCGTGACTAGGTAAAACAAGGACCTGTGGCCTTCTTCTAGTCGCCGATTCGAGAATGCTGGTCATTCAGCTCTCTTACATGCCCAAATTTTTTCATGGAAACCGATGCAACTCGGAATAGATCCTATTGGATCTCTTGGCGCCAAATCGTGCCTTCGTTGTGGTTCGACATGAATTTATAGAAATCTGGAAGGGCCTTTTTGCGTCAGTATCTACCGTCACATGTCTTGCTTCCTCAGTATCGTTGGAGCCAGTATAAGGTGTTTGTCAGTTCCCT
This sequence comes from Galeruca laticollis, assembly GCA_963921935.1. Lineage (NCBI taxonomy): Eukaryota > Metazoa > Arthropoda > Insecta > Coleoptera > Chrysomelidae > Galeruca > Galeruca laticollis. The sequence goes on from OY998176.1 coordinate 240,279,563, forward strand.
TGTACACATTTTGGTTTTCCCTTAGGCATCGTCTTGATTTAATCAAACAACTTTTGTTAATCCAGTGAAAAGTTGAAACAAACGACTACTTTGATTTAATTTTTGTTGATCAACTTAAATCAATCGAGAAATTTTGGCCGTGAGACACGTCTTAAGCTTATACCTTCAGGTACTTGGATGGTAAACGCCTGATCGTTTGGTTGTGGAAACATTAATTTGACTCTTACAAGTTAATCAACAGATATTATTTACAGATTATATTTTTATTTCAGCTTACCCTGCCCAAGCAACCGTAGACTATGCTCTCGCATTCAGCCTGGCCACACCGCTTGTCGCCTTATACTCTCCAGCGAATGACTACAAATTTAATCCATGCACAATCTGAAGAATCAGGTAATTTGTTCGTTAGCAATACTTTTTGTCTAATTTTCATGTAAATGATATACAGAGGACCAGGTGAAAATGGAAATTCGTCAAAAATTTTAACTAAGGAAGACGCTCTTCCGTTATTTGCAAATGCAAAACACGCAAGAAGCAAGTCTTTTAGAATAAATATGCTCATTCTAGATCGAGAATGTTTATATTCTATTGTTGGAATTGATTTCGTAATTATTACATTTATTAATGATCGTGGAGAAAATGTTTTTAATAACATTCATTGTTTGTTCTTTCACATCTTCAAATGATGAAGATTTAACCCGAAACACCTAAATAAAATGTAGCTGTTTACTGAGTTACAGGGTGTTTTGTTTAAAAATTCAAAAACGATTTGTGCTCAGTACTTTAAAACTGCAGTTCAATTCATGCAGTGATAGTGTACACATCGCCCACGAATTGAGTGCTAGCAGTTATTTATTTAAGTAGCAATTATTTGAGAATTTTGAATAATATTAAGTTTAGTTTAGGTACAACACAAATAAAAAAGTAAGTAACAAAATGGATTATGATTCAGGAGACCCTGGAGGGTCTCCTGAAAAAAACAGTGACAACAATAAAAAAACAGGTACGATTAGTGATAATTTACCAGTTTACGATATAAATAATAAATACCGATCGACTGATACCGGTCCTTATTTTGTATATGTTGAACATATAAATAAACAGCTAGGTAGATTATTTCCCATTCGTATTGGACATTATCTTTTTCAAATTAATGAATTTAAGGAAAACGTATCAGATATTATATCAGTAGGAAGAAATCGAGTTAAAGTAATTTTTAAAACATATTCTATTGCAAATAGTTTAATTAATCACGAAATAATTATCAAAAATGATCTTATAGCTTATGTACCTACATTTTTCACCCAAAAAAAAGGAGTTATAAGAATGGTAGATACATTTTTTGATGAAACTTATTTAGTTAACAATATTAACTCGGATAAAAAAGTTATGAGTGTGAAAAGAATGATGAGGAAATTTAAAAATTCAGATGGTACAACAAAATTAATACCAAGACAAATGATAATCGTATCATTTCTAGGTAGTAACCTCCCTTCTAGAGTGCAAATTAATTTATGTAATTTTGAGGTTGAACCGTATATATATCCGGTTGTCCAATGTTTCAAATGCATGAGATACGGACACACGACAAAATTATGCAAAGGAGTTGAGAAGTGTAGAAAATGTGGTAATAAAATGGAAGAAAATCATAATTGTAACGTTACTCATGAATATTGTATTTACTGTGAAAAATTTGATCATAATGCATTAAATAAAAATTGTCCCACATATAAGTTTCAATCTAATATAAAAAAAACAATGGCATATCATAATATATCATTTAAGGAAGCGGAAAAAATAGTTAATAATCCATCTTATGCTAAAATTACCACCAATAATAGATTTTCGGTACTTAATAATCTTAATAATTTTCCAGAATTACCACCTAGCCCAAAAGACTCACATGTTGCTACTCAATCACTCACCCAAAGACCTCGAACACAACCGACTAAACGTAAAAGTGTATCTCCTATTAGAGTATCTCAAACTACAAAAAAAGTTCCACCACGCCCACAAGCACAACCTGTCATTCCAAACCCTCACCGTGATGATTTCATGGCTCATAAAGAAAAAATAATATTTGAAGTTAATTCGTTAATAACTAAAGCACTTACTGATCCTACATATTTTCAAAGTAAATACAAAAATTTAGAAGAAATCCATAATAGTATTAGAAATCAATTTAGCTCAATTATAAATAATCCAGTCAGTGATTTAGAGAGTATTTATGATGAGGACTTTTGGTGAATTACATTTGTTTCAATGGAATTGTCGTTCAATTACTAATAAAAAAAACAACTTATTACAATTTTTAGAAAGCTATTCATTCGATATTTTAATATTACAAGAGTTACAAACTAAAATGGAAGATAATTTTTCTCTTCGAGGTTATTATCCCATACAAAAAAAAGGGATGATGGTTACGGAGGTGTAGGCATTTATGTCAAAAAAGATATTAACTTTAGTGAAATTGAAATAATAAAATATTTTAATGCTAGCATAGAAATTTGTGCAATAGAAATCAGTGACTTGAAAATAACCTTAGTAAACATATATAAACCACCTAACGCAACTACTGTTAATGTTAATGACTGGATAAATATTTTCTCACAATTTTCAGGTAAGGTTATTATCTGTGGTGATTTTAATTGTCACCATAATTTATGGGGATCCCACAAGGATGATGTACAAGGTAAAAGACTTATAGATGCTTTAGATCACTGCAATTTAATATGTGTCAATAATGGTAAACCAACTCGAATACACAGGCCTAATGAAAATCCTTCTAGGGTTGATCTTACTTTTGTTACTCCTAACCTAGTTTCCTATCTAGATTGGCAAATTATGGAAGAAACTCTGGGTTCTGATCATTTTATAATAAGCATTTCTCTCCATTTGTCAGGTAATCGCGCAAACATTTTAACTTCTAATAGATGGAATGACTCGAGAGCAAATTGGATAACATATCAGGACCATATTGATCAAATATTAACTGAAAATGATTCTAATATTAATCTCTCAGAAAAAGCTGACTTTTTAATTACAGCCATGTCAAAAGCCGCAGATTTGTTTATGCCTATCAAAAAACCTTTTATTCCAATTACTAAAAAACCTATTTGGTGGAACATAGAATGTACAGAAGCAGTAGAAAAAAGGAAACAAGCTCTACTTGAATATAAAAGAATATCTAATTTCCAAAATTTTATTAATTATAAAAGAAGTGTAGCAATTGCCAAATTAACTTTTAAAAAAGCTAATCAAGATAGCTGGGTCTCCTTTATAAATTCTATCAATAGGAATACTCCCCAAACTAAAATTTGGAATTTCATAAAAAGAATTTCAAATAAACATTTTCAGAATAATCGTACTCCTCTACCACCACAATTGCTTGAAGAAATATTTGATTTAATTTGTCCTGCAACTGTCCAAAATAAACTCGAACTTGATCCATCACACATCTTAAAAACAAATCCTTATTTAGAAACTCCATTTAATATGCAAGAATTACTTCATGCTATCAAAACTTCCAGAAATACTGCGCCTGGTAAAGACAATTTAACATATAAAATGATAGAAAACCTTCCCATAATAGCAAAAACAAATCTTTTAGATATTTTTAACGACTGGTGGTTACAAAATGATTACATAGAAACCATGAAAGACGTAATCATTACCTTATTACCCAAACCTTTTAAGGATAGCTCTATTGCGACATCATTTCGGCCAATTTCTTTATTTTCCACCATTATAAAAACGTTTGAACGAATGATCAAAGCGCGATTAGAATGGTTCACAGAAAACAATCAACTTCTTCCGGCAACACAATATGGGTATCGTAAGGGTTGCGGCACGATAGATGCTATAACACAATTAGTTAATCACGTACAAGTAAGTTTTTCTGAAAACAGATATCTTGCTTGTTTATTTATCGACATAAAAGGCGCCTATGATGCTGTAAATTTAAACATACTAACAAAAAAACTTATAGAATTCGGTTTTGGTAATAAAGTGGCGACCAATATTTTTAATCTGTACACAAATCGGAAAATCTACCTCAGAGATCATAAGAATGAACTTCATGGTCCGAGGGTGTTGTCTCAAGGTCTACCGCAAGGATCTGTTTTGAGCCATTTTCTTTTTAATTTATATACAACAGAATTGCATCGGATAGGAGATGATTCTTGTTATAAAGTTCAGTATGCTGATGATTTTGCCTATTACACGATCCAAAATTCACACCAAGAGTGCTTGTGTGTTCTCGAGAACATGATGAATACTATTAGACGATCCTTACATGACTTAGGTTTTAACATATCGCCTGAAAAATGCTCTGTCCTTTTTTTCACGAGACATCGATATCAGCCACCCGCAACAGTGCTTCTCTCTGAACTTACAATTCCAGTGGTGAATAATTATAAATACCTAGGCATATTTCTGGATAGTAAGTTGTTGTGGACGAAACATATTGAGTATATCAAATGTAGATGTGAGACAGGGATAAACATGTTAAGATGTGTTTCTAAGCTAAAGTTTGGTGTTGGTGTGGCCATTTCATTAATGTTTTATAGAGCATACATCCGCTCAATTCTGGATTATGGATCGACTTTGTACGGTTCTGCTAGCAAAACAAATCTACAAATTGTAGATCGCATTCAATTTAAAGCTCTACGTATATGTATAGGAGCAATGAGATCATCCCCAACTGATGCAATCTTAGTTGAATCTCTTGAACCTCCATTAGCAATTAGACGCGAATATCTGGCAAATAAATATTTAATCAAAATTAGAGAAAAAGATTGCTGCAATTACCTCAATAATCTTGCTTATCTCACAACACAATGTTTAACAAACAAATATTGGAAGATTAAAAATAATCCACCTTTGGTCGATGCTTTTATTTTTACTAATAAATTTTATGAGTTAATTCATGCTATCGACAAATATCCAATGTTTAGATTCAGCTATGACTCATGTATGTTTGAACCTAACATCATATTCCCCTTATATTCACTTTCAGACATAGTTAACAAAAACATTATGATATCCATTCTTTCAAACTATACAAATTATTCAACTATTTACACGGATGGCTCAAAAACCAATAATGGAACTGGATGTGCCTTTTATCATTCGAATAAATGTTTTTCTGTTAAAATGCGTTTACATGATACATGTTCAATTTACACAGCGGAGATGTATGCAATATGGCAATCCCTCACTTATATATTTGAAAACAAAATTGGCAATAGTCTTATAATAACCGATTCAAAAGCAGCATTGGAAACTATAGGAACTAAAAAATTATATAATCAGGTAAAAAATTCCCTTTTATGGAATATTAAAAACTTTCTATATCTATTAAGTAATTCTGATACTAAAATAACGTTCATCTGGGTAAAAGGACATGCTGGCATTAAAGGGAATGAAATTGTAGATAGCCTTGCCAAAAAGGCAGTTTTGGAAAACAAGTTTTTTGATTTTTATAACACACTTGACCTATTGCCGTCACTTAAAAGACAAATCACTCACAGTTGGAATAGTGTATGGCAGGAATACGTAAAAGAGTCTAAAAACCCATACACACTTATACATCCAGAAATACCCAAAACAATACCACATATTCAAGAATACAATACAAATAAATACTACACTACGATAGTAACTAGAATGAAACTAAATCATGGTATCTTTCCTGCGCACCTTGCTAAAATAGGAATTATAGGCTCTTCTAAATGTTCATGTGACAATAGTTCAATAGCTGATCTTAACCATTTAATTTTTTCCTGTAGAAATCACCAATATCAAATAAATATATTTCTAAATTTTCTCATTAATCACAATATTTCTTTACCGACAAATTTAACTCACCTATTAAGTTTAAACGAAAAACCTATTTTAGACGCCTTAGTTGAGCTATTTAAAAGTGCACAAATTTCAATATAAAGTTGAACATTAAAATTAAATAATTTTTGTGGCTAAGAACTAAGTTTTCTACGGCCAAAATCTCACACACACACACACACACACACACTTTAAAACTGTATTCTGCCCAACTAAGAAAAAGTGCCGTAAGTGCAAAATTATCGATTTTGAGTTATACATTGATATCCATGTTTTAGACCATGAAGAATCCAATAAACTAGTCAAAAATACCGTATCTCCAACCGTTTTCTAGATATCCAGATGTAGTTTGCCGTAAGTACATTAAAATCCCTCCATTGCTAAGCAAAAGTGTCGTAAGTCCAAGACACTAACCATAAATGCAGTAACTCCAATGCTCATACTGCGCTTTTGCTTAACTCTAGCACATACGGCAGTTTTGCTTAACAATGTTACCACTGTGGCTGTACATAAGACATTTACTCTTTATGTTTTGTTTATATTATGTTTTGTTTTGCAACAAATGTAAACTGATGTGACCGGGTGAACATTTTAGTCGTTTTATTTATTTTAAGTAAATATTATTTGACAATTTGAGTATTTCAACATGATACCAAATAAAGTATCCTCAAAACCGTGACAAATGATGAATTTAGCTTTACAAGGTAATGAAAGTAATAAAACAGATCAACTTGGTCCAGGTTGTAGTAAGCAAGAGGATTGCAGTTCGTTTGTAGTGATCGATCCCAATAATAGTGTTGAAGATGATTGTTCAGCTATAGTTATTGGTCCTTCAAATTAAGTATTAACTGATGTTTTCAACAAAATAACTGTTGAAAGCAAACAAGTCATTATTTTTGATGTAAATACTAATACTTTAACAAAAATAGAACTAACTGAGAATGACTTAGGTGATATTTAAATGTAGAAGAAGTCGATCTAGGCCTAGATCTAGCAATTGAAGAAAATGAGCGTGACATAGGTTTTCTGGTTTATTTGGAATTTGAAGACACTCGTTCTAATCAAAAGGTAATGATAGATGATGGAGTTGAGGAGATACAGGAAAGAGACCTAGGCCAAAATGAAAGCGGCCGCAAGAAAAGGAAAAAAAATGATGTTAGTTTGAAGGAAAGGAAGAAAATTAAGATCGAAGAATTGAAAAGGGCTCACAACGTTTTAGAGAGTCCATGTAACAACAATGGATGCAAGAAAAAGTGTGGTGAAAGTATCAGTGAAGATAGAATAATTCAAATAAATGAGCAATTTTGGAACATGACATGGGGTGAGCGCAGACAGTTTATCTTAACTTCTTGCCAAAAACTAGATGTGAAAAGAAGAAATAAGAATGATAATGAAAAAGAAAGAAGAATGCTATCCATCCAGTATCATTTGAAAGACAGCAGCGATAAAGCGTTTGAGGTGTGTAAAAAGTTATTTCTTACTACATTAGGTTATAATTATAAACCTACCAATGATAGATTTGTACACTATACCTTAACAAACACCGCTCAGGAAAGTTTGACTCCTCCCCTGATCGACGAGGAAAACAGCCATCTTCAAACAACGTGCCTCATCGTGAGATTATAACACATATTGAGTCTTTTCACCCAACAATATCGCATTATAGACGAGAACATGCACCCAATGTGCGATATTTACCCTCTGATGTCAATATTGTTCTAATGCACGGTGAGTTTATTCAAAAGTACCCGGAATACAAAAATAGAGTATCTTATGATTTGTACAGAAGACTTGTCAAGGAACAGAAAATATCATTTGCCCAATTAGGCCACCCACGAAGAGTGTGAAAAATACGAAGAGTTTTCTATCCATGAACAAAATAAGGATACACTGAATCTCGAGTGTGAAAAGTCTAATAAATGGGTTCATCACCATGAATTAGTGGTTGCTGCAAGAGAAGCCTATAAATCACATTCAGAATGCGATATTCAAAATGACACCGTTATTTTTTCAGGCGACATGCAAAAAATAATAATGCTTCCAAGAGTTGTCATGTTTAAGAAGGTGTTGTTTGTCAAAAGACTCATAGCATATCACGAAACTTTTGCTCCTGTTGGGAAAAAAGGAAAAAACAAACCTCATGCCCTGCTTTGGCACGAGGGAATTATTTGATAAATAGAAAACAAGTAAATCATTATATTAATGTAGCAAAATCAGGTGCTCAAGTGATAGCTTCTGTGCGAGGAGATCTAGTTTTAAAGTCAGAAAATGCAGTTAAAACTACTTTAAAAGATGTCTTATTGTGTGAAGATTTAGATCATAATTTAATGTCTGTTAAAAAGATGGAAGAAGCAAATTTAAAAATCTGTTTTGAAAGTAGTAAGGTTAGTATTTTTAGAAATAATATATGTATTCTTCAAGGTGAATCTGAAAACAATTTGTATTATGTTAAATCATTTCCTGAATGTAAAGATGTTTCATACTTAATAGACTCCACATTATTACATAGAAGGATGGGCCATTCAAGCAAATATCCTGTTAACACAATTTGCAAAACATGTCTAGAGGGAAAACAATGTAGAAAAATATTCTTAAAATCATTACCTGATGATATTAAAGCAAAAAGGCCTTTGCAAATTATTTCGTCAGATGTTTGTAGGAAAATTACACCTCCATCAAGAGATGGCATGAATTACTTTTTGTCTTTTGTTGATCATTATACTCACTTTACCATGATATTTTTAATGAAAAGTAAATCTGAGGTTTTTGAACATTTTAAAAGCTATGTTAATCTAGTTGAAAATCAAACAAATCAAAAACTTCAGGTTGTGATAATGGGGGGGGGGGGAGTATACTTACATGACTTTAAAAATTATTGCAAGGAAAAGGGAATAAATATTAAATATACAGTTGCATACAATCCAGAGCAGAATGGAGTCTCTGAAAGATTAAATCGTACAATATTAGGTATGGCTCGTTGTATGATTTTTGATGCTAATTTAGAAAAAACTTTCTGGGGGGATGCGGTGCTAACAGCCACTTATTTAATTAATAGGTTAGAAAGTACCAGCATATCACAAAATTGCACGCCTGCTGAAATGTGGTATGGTAGTAAACCTAACTTAGATAAAATTAGGGTATTCGGTTGCGAGGCATATGTACATGTACCAAAAGAGAACCGAACTGGTAAACTTGATGCACATTCAAAGAAAATGACTCTAGTTGGTTACTGTAGTAATGGGTACAGACTTTATGATCCCGAAAGAGATATAGTTGTATCCGCTAGATCTGTAATATTCAATGGAAATTATAACACCACTCAAGATTTACAGAAAATAGTTAATTTAGGATTAAATGATAATAATCAGAACAGGGAAAAAGAAATTCCTGAAATAAATGAAAATCTGGAAAATAATGAAACAAGTCTGGATGAAGAAGAGAGGAATAATAAGTCTATAAGAAGAAGTAATAGGGAAAGACGAATGCCACACCACTTAGATGATTACGAAGTAGAAATCATGATGGCCTTAACAGCTGGAGATTTGTCCTTGGATGTTCCAAGAACATATAACGAAGCAATAAAAAATGACAAGGAGTGGAAAGAAGCCATTCAAGAAGAGTTACAGTCATTAGTGAAAAATGAAACATGGGTAATGGAAACACCTCCACCAGATGTGAAAATAATTGATTCTAGGTGGGTTTTTTCTGAAAAGCTAATGGATGGAGAAATAAAAAAAGGGCTAGGCTAGTGGCGAGGGGTTATCATTTCCGGAAAGAACAAAGAGGATAATGGAAGTGCTCTCTATATGCTTCTAAAAAAATAGAGATGTTAAGAAAATAATCCTTTGGCTTGAAAACTGTTTGTCTCAGATCAAAAACTAGTGTCTTTTCACAATTCTCGTGTATGTTATTAACTCATCTGATATTGCTGCAGAAGAAATTGTTTTTTAATTATTTTCAACCAGGCCATTCGTTCATGAGTGCCGTCAGTTTCCACCACCAGGTGGAACAATAATGGACAAAACAAAAAAAAACTTACGATTTTGAAGACTTAGTGCTTGCAGTGTCAACCGCAAACTCGGGAAATGTTGAAGTGCTGCAAATGCATCATTTTGATTTCTTTGACTGGCCTGATTTAGCATCGCAACATAAATTGAAGAAATCTCCTTGTAGATTGTGTTTGAGTGATATTGTCCATGTGAGTGCAAGGAGAGGAGATTATGTATTAAATTGTAAATCCAACTACGATCCTATGTGTCCATATCAAGAATTGGATTTTCTTCAGAAAAAGGCTATGAAGGGAATCGAGATGCCCAAGTCCCATGAGTGTCCATGTGGATTTTTTCAAGAAAAGAGGGGTAATATCCTAGAAGCACTCGATGAAGCTCTTCCCGAAAACAGGAAAACATTCTGGAAAGACTTATTAATCCGCTAAAGTGTGAAGTGTGTTTAAAATCATGCAGGACTGACCAACACTATATTAAATATGACCATTTAAAGGTTTTGTACTAAAGTAAACTTTAAATGTAAACTAAATAAATGAGGGTCTTAATCTAACCAAGCCTATTTTTACTCATTACTCATATGTTATTGCTAAAATAGCCTACTTGGGTAAGAAGTCATAATAACAAGGTCACTTACTGCATTTTTGCTTAGTTTAAGTTTCTTGGATATATATTGAGAATACTAAGCTAAAATGCAGTTTGTGCATATTTTGTTGAAAAAAACACGTTTCCCGGTATAGTTTGGGAGCAAACTTTGAATAAAAATGTTTTTGAATTTGTCAGTGACACGAAAGTGCCAACTGTTACCAATTTATTGAGTTTTATCACTCAGGGCTAATCATTCAACTTTAGGCCTTGATTTCTCAAAGGCTTACCTATGTGACATACGACACTTTTACTTAGTTGGGCAGTATTACGTATCCATTTCATATTTGACAGAAAGTGTAGACACTGTACACACTATCAAGGGCGGATCCACGGGGGGCTTTGGGGGCTGAAGCCCCCCCCCTTTAAGAAGACTTGTTATGTCATAAAAAATCAAACATCGCTATAAATACTAATAATAAATAATAAATATAGTAATTATATATTATGTTTACCAAAAGCTCTATTTGAGAATATAAATAATAAAATAAATATCATTTTATTAAAATAATCATTTAATTTTATTTATTTTACGTCCACAAAACTAGCCGCGCCGAGTGCGTCTGAATTTAGGTAGTCGGCAAAATGCTCAAACGCGGCGCTTCCCGATTGAAGATAAAGACAATCGCAGGCCGCGTCTTTGGTTTGCAGAACTTTGAAATAAAAACGTGTTTTTATACATTTTTTCTCTGTGAAATGGCTTTAAATAATAAATCTATATTTCTGGAAGATAAGAAGAAATTTATTTTATTATTCAGATTGTGTTTAACGTTCATAGCGAATACAAGTTATTTTTTGTCTCATTTGGACCTGCGTAAAATGAAGCGATCACAAACGACATTAACATATTTTTTTACAAAAAAGCCAAAAAATAATACGGTTGTGGAGGTGGGACATTGTGGTAGTAGTGTTATAGAAGAAAACATCGTTATAGTAGTAGCATCAACAAGTAGTGGCAGTACTGGCAGTGACTCGCAAGAATTTGAGGCAAGTAGTAGTAGTCAACCTAGCCGTTTTCCTGAGGAGCCCTCACAGCAAAGCGTAAGTATATAATTATAATATGCCTTTTCATATTTCGTAATAAATGATAAAAAGGAAAAGGGATAAAAATAAAGAATATTTTTTTGTATGTTCAAAGAATTACAGGATGTGACGTACAGTTATATCTAAAAAAATATTTTAACATTTTGTATTTTAGTTTTACTTTACCGTTATTTTCAAATATGTGAAAACTGTGTTGATTTGGGTTAGAAGCTTCTTAGAGCAAAAAAAAGGAATTTATATTGATTTTGGTTTATTTAAGCATTTTATAGGATGGTAATGGTATTTTGTCTTTGCGTGTTTGAGTTTAAAATCTTAATTACATAGGCAAAAAAGGGATTTTATTGATTTCGTACTATTCGTTCTATTTTTTTTCTGTCATATTTGTAAAGTTCAAATTTGGTATATAATTCTAACTTAATTTAAATAAAATTATAAATAATATACTTTTTTGAATTTAATACCTATGACCTGCTTTATTTGTTAAATAATGTATAGGTCAACCAAATGTCAAAGAAATTTGCCTTTAAATATTGTAACGTCAATACAATACGTCAAAAATATCGTATAAAAATAAAAAAAACTTTACAATACAACTATGAAATTAAATTTGTTCATTTTTTTTTAAGAATGGCAGCCAGCTATATGATATTGGGAATGCAGTCGGACAATTTTTAAGTGTCCATGAAAAAATAAATTTTCTAAGCAATACTTGGATCCCTGACTCAAAATATGTTTTTCCATTGCAACAAGAAGGGAAACAGCAAATGCGTAAATTCGGTGTTCATTGGCTACAACAGTATAACTGCGTATAGCGAAAGTGAAACTGGAGGATTTTGTAAATTTTGTGTGCTATTTGCACCAGATGGCGGAGGAATGGGTAGCCAAGTAAGAATAAAATAGTTAATAGGCTCATTTAGTCATATTTCCAAAGTTACTCTTTTTATACGATTATTGTAGTTTACCTTTTATTTTAAGCTTTAAAAAAAGAATTAGTCCAATTGGACGAAAATTACCAAAAATTTTAGAGCTAGAATAATCTAAAGTTATTTTAAAATGTGACGTCATACAATCTTTTTTACAGACAAATTGCGATCTTGGACACCTGCGCTACCTGCTTCGAAAAACATTGTCGTTACCTTTTTCTGACATTTGTCACAAAAAGTGTTAATATTTTTCCGTCAGGCTGACAGACGCAAAGCAAAGGTAATGCGCTGTGGCAACGAATTACCTGGTGAAAAAAGATGGTCTGACGTCATAGTTTTAATTAATTTTATAAACTTTAATAATTTTTTTAGTTGGTTAAAAATCATAAACAAAAAATTTGATATTTTGCATACTTACTAAATTTATTATGTTATTTCAGAATTTACAATAAAAAAATTGGTAAATGAGCCTATTGTTTTAATGAAATAAGGTTTTAAAAAACTAACTGAAACTAACTAAAATATATCGTAACCTAAGCTTCTGTATCTGTATCTGTAAAGATTTGAAGGGTGGGTGGCCCCACAGCACTTAGGCCACAATTGGCCCATTGTGCATCCTTCTGAGGTTCAAAACTTCTTTCTAGCTCGTCATCCAGCCTACTTCCTTGAAGTAGGCGATAACGTCGCCTGAATTAAGTTCCCTCATATCGGCGTATGTTAGCCTGTACTCGCCGAATACTTGAAACCAAAATTGAGAGAGTGTCTGACATTCGCAAAGAATGTGTTCGACAGTCTCATCTTCATGTTCACATCCTCTACAAAGTGGGGTGTTAGATAAACCCAGTCTGTGAAGGTGTTTTCGTAGGTGGCAGTGACCAGTCAGAATTCCCGTGATTGTTCGTAGGTTCCGCCTGTTCATAGTCACGTATTTTTTGGCTACTTTGCTGTCCGGGTACTGTAGCAGTTCCTTGGCAAGCCTGCAGCCTTCTGCGTCGTCCCATCTACCCTTAAACTTATTAAGGGAGTGTTCCTTTAATAGGTCGGCCGTTGCTGACGCCGATAGACCAATGAAAGTGCCAGGTCCCAAGAGTTTTTGGGAGGCTGCCTTCTTGGCTAGCGAGTCTGCAATACGGTTTCCTTTCGATTTCTCATGGCCCTTGATCCAGCCTAAAGTGACCGTGTTGTTGTTACAGGCTTCGATTAAGGCCATGTGACATTCTAGTACTAGGCCTGATGTAATACGTGGTCTGTTCAGGGCTAGTAGTGTTTGTCTACTGTCCGTAAGGATGTATATATTATTACCTGTGGTTTTCCTTTTGGTAATCTCTTTAGCAGCGATGCAGATAGCAGTGAGCTCTGTTTGAGCAACACCTGCATTGCAGCACATTGCCCATTTTATGTTTAGATTCAGGGATCTGGAAAAAATACCACATCCTGAGCCTACATTGGATTTAGACCCATCTGTGAAGATGCGGATTGCGCCTTCTTCCAATAGGTCTTGTGAGTTGTTTTTAAAGATTACCTTGTAGGGCCTGTTGAAGGCATATCGCGGTGGAATCGAGTCCGTATTGGCCTGCAGCAGTGGGATCTCCCTGAGGGCCTCATGCCACAAGTTACGTCTCAGTTTACCGGATCCTACGTCAGGTTTTATACCAGTAGAGCGCAGACGTGCCATGGTCATCAAAACAACCTCCTTGATGTATATGTCAAGGGGAGTGAGACCGAGGATTACCTCCATAGCTCTTGTTGGTGTGGTTCTCATGCCTCCTGTTGTGTTGAGGCATGCTGTTCTTTGGATTTGGTCCAGTTTACGGACGACTGTCAGCTGGTTTGCCTTAGCTCCCCAGGCAATCGCACCGTACGTTAGCATAGGTCTGATGATGGCAGTGTAGATCCAGGCAGCAACCTTAGGTGACATTCCCCAGGTGCGGCCGATGGTTCTACGACACTGCTCATAAGAAATATATGCTTTTTTAACTCTGTTTTCTAAGTGGGAGTTCCATGTTAACTTATTGTCAAAGGTGACCCCTAAATATTTCACCTCTGAAGAGAAATTAAGTTTGGTATCTAGGAGCTTTGGGGCTTGATGTTTTGCAAGCTTCCTTTTTTTCGTGAAGAGGACCATCTCAGTCTTTTTTGGATTTATTGACAGCGAATGGTCTCTGCACCATTGTTCTATGATATTGAGGGCCTCCTGCATTAAAGCGCAGAGTGTCTCCTCGAATCTTCCTGTTAGCAGAATCACTAAGTCATCTGCGTATGCTATTGTGTAGTAGTTGTTATCATTGAGGTGGCTGACCAAGGAGTCTAAGACCATGTTCCATAGTAGTGGGGAGAGCACCCCTCCCTGTGGACAACCTTTTACAACCAAGCCTCTGATGGTTACATCATCTACACTGATTTTTATTGCTCTTTTTGAGAGCATGTTATATATCCAGCCATTTATGGTTTGGGGGATATTCTTATTGGAAAGTGCATTTGTTATTTTAGGAAAAGTGGTTCTATCAAATGCGCCTTCTATGTCTATGAATACACCCAGGGTGGACTCCTTATTTTCCAACGATTTCTCGATGCGGCCCGCCACGAGATGAAGAGCCGAATCCGTGGATCTCCCTGGAGTGTATGCATGTTGATTTGGAAGCAGTGGATTTCGTGTTATCACCACATCTCTTATGTATCGTTCGCACAGCCTCTCTAAAGTCTTCATTGTAAACGATGTGAGGCTAATGGGTCGATATGCTTTTGGGATGGAATAGTCCATTCTTCCTGGTTTTGGTATGAACACAACTTTGACTTCTCTCCAACCTTTTGGAATATACCTCAGTGCCAGTGAGGATCTGAGGATTCCTACCAGGTGCGGCATTAGTTCATCCAGGCCCCACTGAAGTAGGGCTGGATAAATGCCGTCCGTTCCCGGGGATTTAAAGGGGGAGAAGCCTAAGATGGCCCACCTCAGTCTGTCCGCGTCGACGATCTGTCGTGATAAACGCCAGTCATCGTCCGTCGGGTAGTGATTCTCCTCATCCTCCCAGGCCGCCGTATTTGTGGTTCTGGAGTCAGGGAAGTGAGTTGACATCAATAATTGTAGACTTTCCTTTAGGTTGGCAGTTTTAGTGCCATCCTCTCTGGTTAGTGTACCGATATGACGGTGGGGATCTTTTGAGAAGGCTTTTTGGAGTCTAGCTGCTTGGGGGAAATCCTTGATTTCCTCGCAGTAGATTCTCCGTGCCTCTCTTTGCTTTTGTCTGATGACTTTTTTTATACTCTTTGAGGTGAGACTTGTATGAGTTCCAATCCTCTTTGAGTTTTGTTCTTTTTGCCTTATTGAAAGATTTCCTCACCGTCCCCCTGAGCTGGCTAATCTCATGGCACCACCACGAAGTGGAGGCTCCATCGAGATCGATCCGCCTGAGTGGGCAAGACATCTTGTAGGCGTTAATAATGGAGTTTCGAATTGTTTCATGATAGCTTTCCAAATCTCCTTTATTGTTGGGCAACACATCCTCGACTCCTCGCAGATCCCCTTTCAAGCAGTGGACATATTTTGTCCTATCCGTTTTCCTGGGGTCGCGAGTCATTGTGGAGGTTGTGAGCGCAAGTTTTATTTCGAATTTTATCCAGCGGTGGTCCGACATTGAAATATCGTCGGATACATGCCAGCCGGAGATTTTATTCGAAGTATTAATAGTAGATAGGGTAATATCTATTCGCGTTTGACTACGAGAGTTAATAAAAGTTGGTTCAGTACCTCTATTTAGAATGCAAAGATTCTTGTTAGTTATATAATCATAAAAAGACTTACCTCTAGTGTTAATATCTTTGCTGCCCCAGCTTACATGGTGAGAGTTTGAATCGCAGCCTATTACCAGTTCAAGCTTCTGGGTGAGACAGTGTTCCACAAGGTCCTCCAGCTCCTTAGTTGGTGGTGGTTTCCTGCGTCTGAGGGGAGGTATGCGGATGCCAGTATTAACACTTTCTTTTGACCTTTCTGTGCATATTCAACCTTCACTACCGTTAGGTCGGAGGACGAAAAATGCGTCTGTGGGTAGGTCTTGAAATTTCTAGGGACGTATATGGCCGTCCTAGGTTGCTGATTGCTTGGAAAGCTGAAAATTAAACCTTTTGGATTATTTAGACCCATGATTTTGGTTTGTCTTATCCAGGGTTCTTGGATAAGTGCTATTGTGCCCTGCATCACATCCAGGTGGCGGCAAAGTGTTGCCGAAGCCACCTTTTTGTGTTGAAGGTTGCACTGTATGAATCTTACCTTTTCATTGTCCATCTCGGCTTGATGGTGGTGAGATGGATATTTCTTTTAGGCCATCTCCACTTCCTTACTTGGAGGTGTGTTGACGTCGCCTGTGTCCTGGCTTAGAGCTGTTAGTTCTGCCAGGAGAGTGTCAGTCGCCATCTTGGAGGATGGTTCGACAGTCTCCGCAGAAGCAACAGCTTCTTGGAGTTCCTCGGGTGGGAGAGGGGGGTCCGTGCTCGATCCCTTCCGTTCCGGGTCCAGTTTCTTGGTTTTGACAATCAATGAGGTGAACGCGTAGCTCATCCTCATTGATCGTTTTTTTAGGGCACCCATTTCCTCGTCTCTTACGCCAAAGACGAATAGGTGTCCTTTGGGGTTGACCTTTGCTTCGTGGTGGAAGGAAAACCATGCATCCACCCGAAGGTCTGGGTTTTGTTTGTCCAGCCGGCGCAGCACATCCTCTTTGTCACCCAGGTCATCGTGAGCTTCGCTGGGGACCCAGAGGGTGGCTTTTGTCAGCTGGGGGAGGTTGTCGACGTGCACCACGTCGAGCTTAGCCTCCTTCCACGGTTTCAGTTTTGAAACTGTATTTCTTAGCCACTCTAGCGTTTCGTCATTATCGCAAGTGACTCTGATTATTTCACCAGAGTGCGACCATGACCTGAAAGTAGGTGGCTTTTTCAGACTGCTGGAGGCGGACATAAGGGTTATGTCCAAAGCCTCCATTAGTTGTTTTTTGATAAGGTCTCCATTATCGGTAATTATTTTACCGTATGGATCGGCCTTATTTATAATGGCTACGCGTAAGTGGCTGGTAGCTGCTTCGCTGTAGCTTTTATCTATGGTTTTAGCGTCCATCCGCGTCCTCTTTCCTCTAAGCTTATTATTTTTCAGGTTCTTAAAATGCATGTAAGGAAACCGCTAACTAAGTTTAAAAAAGCTCGGGAAATGCTTACGCAGCATGAAAACACCAACTACCATAAATTTTCAGTTAAAAAACCAAATGATTTTTCAAACATACAAATGTCTGAAAAGTCTGTCAGTATTTCTGTGCAATTAGATAAACAAAAAGTAGAAATAATTGAAGCTAATCGACAGCGGTTAGTGCCGATTATTAAAACAATTATATTTTGTGCCCATAACAAATTACCACTTAGAGCGCATAGAGATGATGGTAATATAGATATTAAAATAGCTCAAACCAAAATCTTTCAGAGAGTAATGATGACATTTTTAGGAACTTTTCGTATAGATTCTGGAGATTTAAACCTTAAAAATCATATACTAACAGCACCAAACAATGATTAGTAAAACAATCCAAAATGAAATAATATTCTGCATTGGGAAGGTTACAACTACTGAAATTGTTAATGCTATAAAACAATCAAATTTTTTTACAATAATTTGCGACGAAACAACCGATATAAGTACCAAAGAACAAATGACATTCTGTGTGAGGTATTTGGATAGTACGTATGATATAAAGGAAGTTTTTTTGGGTTTCATTGAGCTGCACTCTACAGCTGGCCAATGCATCAAAGAGGCCATAAAAATCAAATTAAGCATCTTGGATTTTCTATTGGTAATCTTCGTGGACAAGGATATGATGGAGGCAGCAATATGGCTGGAAGGTTCAATGGAGTCCAAGCCTTAATAAGACAAGAACAGCCCTTGGCTATGTATTTACACTGTTTAAGTCATTGCCTTAACTTAGCTATTTCCAAAAGTTGTGGAGTTTCTGAAATTAGGAACATGATGGGTATTTTGGGTAGGGTATATTCTTTTTTTAGTTGCTCTGCAAAAAGAGTTTTAGTTTTTCAACAATCCGTTGATGACTTAAAAATAACCGAAACTAAAAAAAAAGAAGTTAAAACCTCTGTGTGCTACGCGCTGGGTTGAGCGTCATAATAGCGTAATAACTTTTAAAGAACTATATGAAGCAATTTGCAATGCTCTTGCTATAGTTTGGAACAGGACAACGATACAGAGACTTCAAGTAAGGCAATGGCTTTTAATGCCGCCATTAGAAGAAGTGATTTTGTTATAGCTTTAGAAGTCACCTCGTTTTTAATGTCGTACACTGTGAATTTAAGCAAGTATTTACAGAGTGTTGAAATTGATCTTTCCACTGCCTTTTCATACATAAACGATATTACAAGCAAGCTAGAAAATATAAGGCAAAATGAAGAACTCCAATTTAAACCAATTTTCTTGGAGGCCCATCACGCTCTTCAGAGAATTGGTACGACTATTACTATGCCTAGACTTTGCAACAAACAAACAAACAAACAGGAGTAATATAAAGGCGAATAACGAAGAAGAATATTACAGAAGGATTTCCTGGATCATATTATAATCCAAATGAAAGACCTATTTAATCAACTTTCTACTGTAATACCCTTAGAAGGTATTATTCCAATACACCTTAAAAAATATACTGATGTCAAAATTGTTGAGGCTGCAAGAATATATGAAAATGATATGCCAGGATCCATGCTGGAATTACAGGCGGAGTTAGCGATATGGAGACATAAGTGGAGTGACACTGTCAGTGTTGATCTACTACAGAAACCTTAAAACGTATGTCCAAAGAATGCTTTCCCAATATAGAGATACTACTAAAAGTTTTTGCCACAATCCCTGTAACAAGTGCTACGGGCGAGAGAATTTTTCATCGCTAAAACTACTATCCTATTTGAGATCAACGATGGGACAGGAGAGACTCAATGGGCTAGCTTTGGCATACATTAATAAATCTAGAGAACTTATATAAATATAAATGATATAGTTAAAACTTTTTGTCAAATGAAGGCCAAAAGAATTGAAACTTGTAATTGGTCTACTTAGATTATCGTTAATATAAGTTGTTGTATTTATGTATATACTATATTATAATAATTTTTTTGTCAAATTAAAAAACTTAAAAAAAATTATTCAAGCCCCCCCCCCTTTGTTAAATCCTATATCCGCCCCTGCACACTACTACATTATGTTAAACAATCGATTCTGGCGGCTCCGGTTTAACAGCGATCTGTTAAATGACGACATATTTAAAGAACGACATATTAAAGCGGCGATACTCAGGCAAGCGATATATCAAAACAGCGACATATCAAAATAACGACAATTAGTACGGCGATATTATAAAGATCCCACTAAGGGTCATTTAATGGGTCATTTTTTCCTTCAAAACCGATGTCCCGCATATTCTAATTAAGATTGGGAAAGAGAAATATATTTTTAATAGAAAATTTTACACCTGTAATTTTAAACCCATTACATACAATAATTTCGACAGTTGCCCATAGCAACCTTCAAATTTTTCGGAATTTTTTTCTTTCTGCCAAATTCGGCAAACAAAGTTAATTAGGGGAATTTTTTTTGACAGCTATCATATGGTTCAAAAATCAGCACCTATCCATAATTTGGCTTTGTAATGTTTTTATTTATTTTAAAATAATAAATAGATACTAAACAGTTATTTACCAAATATTTGTTTCGATATTTCTTCTATTAACGCTAAATGTTTTTGAAATTCTGGCTGGACCTCTTCTCTTTGCAACGGAGAGTAACGACGAGCATAATTATTACCTTTATTGTTCATTTCCATGAGATGTCTTTGTTTCATAAAATATATGTAATATTTTGATGAAATTTTGTTCTGCTGAGCCTTGGTTTTACGTGAAAAAGATGAATCGGTTCCAGTTTTTTTCAGTAAATATGGCAAACACTTTAAATTTTAACGATGAAATAAAACAATATAATTTGTTTAAATCTTCATTTATTTGAACTAATGTTCAATTTAAACTTGTTGACGCGTTTCACTAACACAGTAGGTTTGTCAAAACGAATGAAGGTATAATATAAAAATGTCCTAATATATACAGTGCATAAGTACATAATTCTATTTACTAATGTTAACAATGATATTGAAAGAAAATTCATTCATTACAAACATTTCTAAGCTATCTTCTAGGTAAAAAGGTTTAATAAAGGAGACTGATTGATATCTATTTGGTCGTTAAGAAGATTACCCGAATATTTATTTTTGTTAATCTCAAGGGCCTCTAATAAATTTAAACTAAAGGATTTACCGACTACATGGAGAATTTCAAAATTTGGTTCGAAAATGTGTTGGTTTTCTAATAAATGATTTGAATAGTTAGAATCTAATTTTTTGTTGTCATAGCTACATTTGTGTTCCGAAATTCTAGTTTTAAAATTTCTACCGATATCAATTTTATCACAGTTGTCATTACCACATTTTAATTTATAAACTCCTGATTTGTTTAATTTTGAAGATTTAGATATATTATTTTTAATGAATTTGGATAATTTGTAATCAGTTTTAAAGGAAATACTCATGTCTAAAGTTTCTAAAAATGATTTAATTTTTAAGGATGGTGTTTCAAAGTATGTTAAGCTTTTAAATTGTTTATTATTATTTTTATCTGAAGGGAATACTTGTTCTAAAGTCTTTTTATTTATGATATTGTCAATTAAATTTGAATCGTAATTATTATTAACTGCTATTTGTTTTATGATATTTAATTCTTTGTTATAATTATTAATATTTAATGGGACTGTTATGAGTCTGTGTATCATACTATTGAAAGCTGCTAGTTTATGACTGAAATCATGTATTCCCTAGATACATGAAATTAAAAACAGACAACAAGAGCAGTCCCGCCAACAAAGCCAGTATCTATGGCAAAGAAAAATGGTTAAAAGAAGAAAAGAGCATTCATTATAGTAAGAGATATATTTTTAGTATTTATGTTAAGGTCATTCATTCACAACTATCACATATACTACACCCCATAGAGTTTGACATTTTAGATAGGAACATGAAAGATAAAATCAAAGTAACTATTCAAAAAAAGTACCAAGGACAAAAACGTAAATTAAAGTCATTATTAACCAACAAACCAGTATCAAAAAACCCACAAACCAAATTTGGTTTATAGGGAGTTGACTATATTTTAAGCAAATTATATGGTTGGTTTTATTAAAAAAAAGATGGTTTTAAAAACAAATTCTTTTATTTAGTGTGAAAATTCAGGAAACAATTTTTTGCTAAACATAAATGCACACTTTTGACATTTTACACGTGAAAACCCTTTGTATTTATCCATTTTGAATCGGGAAGGATGACTCGCCTTTTCATGTATGATGGTTCAAACCATCATAACATATTTCCTGTAGAGGTCTTAATTCTTGGCTCATTTTTGAGGAAGATGGCTGATTTTCAACTTCCGTTGGTCGGCTGCCACGTTTTTTGTTTGGCGCTTTGTTGCTAATTATTAGGGCTTTCGCAATATGGGCTCTGAAATGCAGTAGATCCTAGATATTTTTTTAAGATATTTTTAAATCTGCAGCCTTCTGACGGTATTCAAACCAGGCATTTGCACATGCTATATCTATAGCATGTCTAAACATCCTCAACGTCCATTTCTTTGACCGAATGAAAGTCCTGTAAAGTGCTATCATAAAGTTCAACTTATCTACCCCTCCCATTGATTTATTGTATATCCTCACTACTTCTGGTCGTTGAATAAATACATACTCTTTTTTTACTTTGTCCCAGCGTTTGCAACGATCAGCTTGACCTATACCTAGAAAAGAAGATGCCATAAGCAGCGGCTTGTTATCAAACAATTTGGTCACTACGACCTGACCATCTTCGCTGATTACTTCGTTCATAGATCCACGTCTTTTCTTTTTCATATCTGCATCCGATTGCAATGGAGGTTGCCTACATCGGTCGATTCTAGCAGTGCAGGTACAATAAATTAACTTATTTTGAAGGTATTGGATGACATTATAATTGGAAAAAAAATTATCAAAAAAAAGTTTCACAGGTACTTCATCAATACGGGTACATAGTTTTATGACAACATCCCCACCCAATCCAAATACGTCTTTTTCAATAGCACCCAATTGAGTAGTCGCACCCCGATATATTATAACATACCACTAGCTCCACATAAGGCAAATATCTTTATGCCCCACGAACTGGGCTGATTTTTTATATATTGTTTTACATCTAAGCGGCCTTTGAAAGGCATAATTTGTTCGTCTATTGCCAGCTCCGGTTCTAATGGTAGTAATAAGCATCTAGCTCTGATGGTATTGTAAACTGGCCTTACTTTCCAAAACCTGTCTGAGGAATTTGGTTCCCTGGTTTGTGTGTCGACACAATGCAAATGATTTTTGATTGAGAAAAATCTATTCACAGCCATATTGTCGGCAACAATAGGTACTCTAATAGCATATGCAGTATTCCAATAATACTTTACTCGAGGATAATGTAAGTTTCCCATAATTATATAGATTCCAACGAAAGTATGTAGCTCGGTGACAGATGTAAAAGCAAATCGCGAATTCTGCTGTGTGGCAAGTTTGTATATTGCACCATTGTCTGAAATAATTCCTCAGTAAAATACAATTTCAAAAAATAAAATGGACTTTCAAGTTTCACTGCATCGCTTTGTACCTTTTCCTTCCATTTGTAGCTCGCAGTCAAAAATGGTACATTTTGTTTCCATATCAGTCAAATCATGAAAGTTGCAATTTTTTTAAGCTTCATTTTTTTACTGCATTGTTTGGACTCAATCGACGGAATTTCAACTTCAACTGTATGGCCAGGTTCAACGTCAAGGTCAGCCATTACTTCTAGGTCGACATTATCTTCAATATTAAATGTATTGGATTCTAAAAGGTATCAAAATGTACCTAAATGTTGTAACAATATAACAAATAACACCATTTATCTTGCTCACCAGTCAACTCATCATTGTCGTCACTAAGATATTCTATATCTGATAGATTATCAGCTATTTCAACAAGTTGCTCGTACGTTAACGGACGTTTGTGACTCGTAGTAGCTTCTGAAAGTTAATTATTGATCAAACTGTACAATAACCTGATCATAAATAACATACCTCAATGATGCTGTATAGTCACAATGTAGTCAAATGATCACACCCGTTTTTCAACAATTATTTTTCACACAAAACTGTAAATATCTACACTTTATCCAGCCAAACATTTACTAATGAATTTCTTAAAAGTAACAGACTAAAAATTACGTTGATAATTGCGACATCTTTTGAATACATACAAGAGTACTATTTGGGTGACAAATCAAAGCGTGCAGGTACCTGTCACATTAAAACATTTTCGTTTTCTTTGTTTAAAATCTTAATGCTAGATGGCAGTGCGATATTCCGTTATTACAGTGACTATATACTACAGTGACTATATACAAGACAGTGGCGACAATTGGGTATAAGCTTCACCCATCCGCCATTAGTTTGCTAATTTTGGTTTATTTACATTTGACTACATGCACCTAAATAACCCTTTTTAAAAGAGTTTTGCCACTTTTAAACTTGTTTTGAATGTGTAATTTTAAATAACAGCTCTTTTATAAGGCGTTTTTGGAAAAAGTGGACAGATGTTAATCAAAATCATCAAGGATGTAATGATGTTGCATACAAAATTATGGATGTATCTTTATTTACCATCTGATAAAGATATAAGGAAAGCTCTTAAATACTGGATTATAATGTTATATGTCATGCTAAATAGATACTACAATAAATCGTGATGTGTAGTCTAGGTATATGTACTAGGGAGTGTTTCTTTAATCTATGATTACCGCAAATATACTTGGAGCGGAAATAATGCACCAGGCCTCTTAACAAAAGCAGGTAGTTAATTAGATAGATATATGCCACAGAGGGATGTTAGTCCCTATTTTTGTGTGAATAGAAAAAAGTAAAATAAGTGATAAAATATTTTAAATTGACTTGCTGGGATACAAATTTGGACTATTACGGTTTTAGTCAGAATTATATCCAATTTCAGTACATAATTAGGAAATAATTACCCTATGTTTATTTTTTCATCTAATCTGAAATTAATCAATGAAAGTTTTTATATGTTACAGACTGTACCTGCAATTCTGACATTGAAACTCCACCAGAAAAAATGTAACACATACCTATTTAATATTTATGTAATAAATGCTATACACTATTAATAAAGAAGATAATATGAAGTTAATATCTAATATTTTTGGCCATTGTACATGTCATAATGCCCTAATATTTTTGAATTTGTTTCAGAGATTTTAAGTTTAATTAAAAAACCATCAATTAAATAAATAATAAAATAAAAAATGTTCTATTGCAATTGTTTATTGAATATTCATAACAAATGACCAGTAAGGGATTTACTAGCTAATTTTTTAGAAGCACTCTTATTCTTTTTTGACTTATTTTTAATCTGAATACGATGTATCATTTAATAATTTTATTTTTCAATTTATGACAATCGAGTATATTTAGAACTAAATTTTCTTCACACTTTTTTTTGACATAAAAATCTTGCCAATTGTCCTGGTTTTAATGAGCCACTGCCTCCTTCTTTCAGGATCTTTTGGAAAGTGTTTCATAATAAACCCCTTTCTTGCAGAATTACTACAATTTACATCAGCACAGCCAGGCATTGTCCTATTACAAATAAAAATAAACGGTTTTAAAGATTAAAACTAACTTTTCCGCATGTATACACTTCGGGGGATGTATCGTGCTAACAAACCGAAATTTCTCTAAAAATAACCAAAAATTTAGTATATCTAGTTTTATAGGACCCGCTGTACTCGCTCTAGTCAACTGAAAATCAATAGGGTACATCTGTGAGACACCTTGAACAATACTTATTCATAAAGTTGATCAATCGTATACTCTCTGGAGGCTGTATCGTGCTAACAAACTAAAAATTCTCCAAAAATGACAAAAATTTGGTACTTCAAGTACCACAGCACCCGTTGTACTGGCTTTAGTGAGCTCAATATCAATAGGGTTCATCTTTAAGACGCTCTGAATAATATCCAATCATAAAATTCATCACTTGTATATACTCCGGAGGCTGTATCGTGCTAACAAACTGAAACTTCTCCAAAAATGACAAAAATATCGTACTTAAAGTACTGTAGCACCGGTTGTATTGACTCGGGTGAGCTGAAAATCAATAGGGTTCATCAGTGAGATGCCCTGAATAATATTCAATCATAAAATTGGTGACTTGTTGAACTCCGGAGGCTGTATCGTGCTAACAAACTGAAATTTCTCGAAAAACGACAAAATGTCGTACTTCAAGTACCATAGCACCCGTTGTACTGGCTCTGGTGAGCTGAAAATCAATAGGGTTCATCAGTGAGATGCCCTGAATAATATTCAATCATAAAATTGGTGACTTGTTGAACTCCGGAGTCTGTATCGTGCTAACAAACTGAAATTTCTCGAAAAACGACAAAATGTCGTACTTCAAGTACCACAGCACCCGTTGTACTGGATTTAGTGAGCTCAATATCAATAGGGTTCATCTTTAAGACGCTCTGAATAATATCCAATCATAAAATTCATCACTTGTATATACTCCGGAGGCTGTATCGTGCTAACAAACTGAAACTTCTCCAAAAATGACAAAAATATCGTACTTAAAGTACTGTATCACCGGTTGTATTGACTCTGGTGAGCTGAAAATCAATAAGGTTCATCAGTAAGATGCCCTGAATAATATTCAATCATAAAATTGGTGACTTGTTGAACTCCGGAGGCTGTATCGTGCTAACAAACTGAAATTTCTCGAAAAACGACAAGATGTCGTACTTCAAGTACCATAGCACCCGTTGTACTGGCTCTGGTGAGCTGAAAATCAATAGGGTTCATCTGTGAAATGTCCTTAACAATATTCCATCATAAAATTGGTGACTTATTGCACTCCGGAGGCTGTATCGTGCTAACAAGACTTGCAAGGAAAAGTGGCCGACGACAACGACGACGACGACATACACACAGGATTTTTTTTCTAAAAACCGTTTTTTCGTGTTGTTGATGGATAACGTAAAAATAACTCAAAAAAAAATTTCAAATTTCCAACTTTTTTGTGGGTAAACCAATACTTTTCTCGCATATTAGATAGGTTGGCGGAAAAGTAACAAAATACTTTTTAAAAGACTTTAATTCTTATGTAACGTTTTATAGATCTAAGAGGTTTTAGAAATAACAAGAAACAACTGGTAATAAAACTCGAGAATACAGTTATGTTTTAATTTAATCGATGAATTCAATGTCTAAAACTATGCTCAAAATCCATTGTAAGACCCAAGGAAATTTGGTTATAAAAGGCAAATATTCATATTTATTTGAATATTTTGTTACTCTAAACCATATATAAATAAGTCTTCAGTCCAGAATTTTAATAAATAGCACTTAAACACCAAATTTTGCACAAAAACTTTTAAAAACCAAAAACTGTGGTAAGAACACAAAATAGAACCAAATGGTAAATAAACAAACATTTAGCAAACTAATGGCGGCCGATACCACGTGACATAGGTAACCAATCACTAGGACGACCATAATTGTCGCCACTGTCTTGTATATAGTCACTGTACTATATACGAGACAGTGGCGACAATGCAACTAAACCCCGCCCCTTCCGCCATATTGAGGCTAATTTGAATATCAAATGCATATAATTTAAATGGAAATCTATGATAAAATTATCAATTTGAAACACAAATACATGAAAATATACATTATATCTCTTTGATTTTGATAGGAAATGGGTATATTTAAATAAAACACGCAATTTTTATTTTTTTAACTAATAATATTTAGTATATAATAAGGATAAATAACGATACAAAAAAATAATAAATATTAATTGCTCGTAAAGGATAATGGGGGACAAATCATGCAAAAAATGATATTGCTATAAGTACAACTGTTATTGTCTTCAAATATAACCATAGATTCAGTTAATTATCAAGTAAAATCTATAAATAACAAATTCAACAACAAAAATATAACACATATTACTTGATCGGTTTCCTAAATTACATTTGCATCGTCAGGATTATAAACTATAAAAATTGATATAAATAAAATTTCTGATGTGTAATTTGTTTTTTATTGATTTTATTTGATAATTATGGAAAGCTTTTTTTATTTCATAACAAGTTACCTGCTAATGACTTACTACTATATTTTTTTGTGGCGGATTTAAATTTTTTATAACTAATTTTCAACCTGAAAACAGTTAATCTATTAATTATTTTGCTTTTAAGTTGGTGACAATTTGGCAAATTGAAATGTATTTTCGACATTTCCTTTATAAAAAATTCTTTTATGTCTATATTCTGGAGTGAAACAATATCTAAATATTTTAAGAAAACACATTCCACTTCTAAAAAATAATAAAAAACCTCTTCAGTAACAAAAAAAGCGATTGTTCTTTAAACCTTTTGATAAAAGAGAGACAGGCAACACAAGTTTTTGAAGTTTTCACAATACTTTTTAAAATATATCCTGAAATATTATATAACGAATTAAGTTCGCTGAAATTTAAATTGTATGAGGGAGTCTTTAATTCACTTGGAAGCTTTACTTCATTATACACTGTATTTAAGTCCTTAAGAGAATCCAAGAATCCCCCAAGAAACTCCCGTTAATCTTCTTCGTAACTACTGGTACTTCCACTTTTTAAATACTGTGATACAGATATTAATTTCAAGTTATTTTTAACTTGTAGCGCATTCGGTACTATTTGTTTACTTCGCAACACGCTAGATAAATTTTCAAGGCAGTCTTGAGAA
Organism: Galeruca laticollis; assembly: GCA_963921935.1. Lineage (NCBI taxonomy): Eukaryota > Metazoa > Arthropoda > Insecta > Coleoptera > Chrysomelidae > Galeruca > Galeruca laticollis. The sequence goes on from OY998176.1 coordinate 240,307,943, forward strand.
AATCGGCTAGTTATAATAAATTCATAATTTTTTTTTTCCAATAATTCTGACTGTAGTTCTAACATGGATTGTGTTGAGATTAGAACAGTTGAGATTAGAACACCCGTTTGTGAAGGTTTCCAAATTTTTTTATAGCCAACCAACATATCTGAAAATAAACTTATAAATCCTTCCAAAAATGATATTGTTTCTTTATAAATGTCAATATTAAACTTGCTTAGAGCACAAGAATGATGTCTCGAAGTCATTAAATAAAACAATTTTTCTACTTGGTCAATAAACCATGCCGTTGTTAAATATTCTGGTTTATCAAGTTCTTCAGCCAAAAATCTGAGAGCGCTACAAACTGAGTGACTAACAACATTAGTTGAAGTTGACACTTTCATTTGAGAAAAATGTGTCGGAAGATCTTCTTCTGAGAGTTTCGGTGCATGTTTAAAAAAAGTATCTTTCTGATGATTTAATATGTCTGAGATATGACTGGACATGACCATGTTAGAGGGTAGTCCATACTTTAGAATAATTTTATTTGGTAACTGGATGATTTTATTTGTCACTAACATAGATTTAATATTTTTAAATAGGTGAGGAACATCTGCAAAGACATACATTTTTATCATTATTTAATGGGTGCAGAATCTTGCATTTTATAGGACTGTACTTTCCAGCTTTAATATCCCAAGCTTTCCACAAAGCTTGATTACAAGGACCCATATCTGATGTAATACTTAAAATATTCAAATTAAGCTGTTCGGCTTTTTTAAATATATCTATTATTATATTCTTCATGACAGCTCCGTTGACAGAGTCACTGGTGAAGTAATAGGCCACAACCTGTTTCCAACGTCCTGTAATACCTCCCAGCATAAACTCTAAGATGTGTGTCGCCAAGCCTGAATGTTCAGGGAGAGTAACATCTCCAAAATATTTATTCAAGGAGGTATCATATATTTTTCCTGGAGTGATAGCCATTTCATCCAAAACTAAGACACAATCCTTTTCCTGAGTTGAAAATTGCTCCACTTTCAATTCTAAAAATGAAAATACCTCATTTAGAATACCTGAATCGAACTTCAAATTCTGGAGTTTTCTCTGTAAAGTTCTGGTTGATGGGAGAGGATATCCTTGTTTTATTAGTTCAGTATATCCACTACTACCACAACTAAATTTTAATTTTAAAGAACTTGTAACGGTGTTGTTGGTCCACTTCATTAGTTTTGTTGTTTTTTCATTTTTTCTCTTTTTTAAAGCTTCTATTTGATCTTCGTTGAATATTTGCTTTAGTAGTTCACAGTCCGAAGAATTAGGAGTTTTTTCTCTTTTTTTTATTAGCTTCTTTCGTGTGGCTCTTACCGTTTTTTTGTATCGATAAGATCTGCGTTTTTCTCTTCCGTACAACTTCTTGTACCTGTTTAATTCATGCTGTAACTGAGCTATTTCACTCATTGGATCAATTTCTGATATTAATGGTGAGGGAGCTGTGGATAAACTGTCTTCACTCAAACTGCTTTTAGATATCGAAAATTGTTGACCTGATTCTACATCCAAAGCTAAATTTGAAGTAGACGGTTCCGGTGATTCCTCTGGCACAGTCTCATCTAGAGCTATATTTTCACCTAGAACTAATGGTTAAACTATAATTGCTACAAAACACATTTAATAGGACAAAAACTAAGAGTTTTTCATTATTATGTGGGGATCTGTTGTAATTACTAACAGATATCTACTTACCCGACAAATGTTTAGGTTTTTTTGGAGAATTAAATTTCCTTGGAACTGGAGGTTCCCTTTTAGGTTTTGGTTCCACAAAGGAAAATATTGTAGGAACAGCGGGTTACCCTATTGTCGCCACTGTCTCGTATATAATCACTGTACCGTTATGTTGTTGGGATGTAGTCAACTGATTACAATATGAATCGAACAGATACAAGTACTTTCTAAGATCATATGGGCTTTAAAGAATTGACGTAGTCAATCGACTACACGGTGAACTAAAGGGTTAAATGCCTAAAACATGTCGATACTATTACACATCAGAATTTAAAAAAATTGTACAGCTTCATGTTTAACTTAAAATATCTCGAGAAATATAGACTTTATCGTTATGAGGAAAGAGTATATTATATATGTAAGAGGTATAGGACAATCGAAAAATTGTGCTAAAATTTCTATTTGACCAGTGGCGTAGAATTTTGGAAATATTAACTAGTCATTTGCCCCTGTTGTACGCCTCTGGTAGCAGCCAGAAACGTTTGTTTAACATACTTTTAGTAGGATGTACAGTATCTACACTTCCTGCCAAATATGAAATGGATACGTAAAATAGGATTAAAGTACTGAGCACATATATTTTTAAATTTTTAAACAAAGCACCCTGTAACCCAGCTACATTTCATTTAGGTTTTTTGGGTTAAATCTTCATAATTTGAAGTCAATATTCTACTGTTAAATTATTTCCAATTAGTAATGAATCACCCTTTATTAAGTAAACCTCGTAGATATATTCCATATTAAGATTTTTTTTTTAGGAATTGAACCTGGACAGATTGCAACTATCACAGGATCACTTGCTTCTCTTCCGTGCAATCCCGATTTGGATCAGTACGATACTGATCATACTGATCTAGGAAGTGAAGTTGATGAAGAAGATACTAGGAAGGGATTATTAAGAGACGTAAGTAGTTCTATTGTTAGTTTTCTCTTTTAGATTCGATACATATTGATTAATGAAAATATATATGTAATACATTGCGCAGTACCTTGCCAAAAAGAGCCTGCGGATCTCCCATACCCATGTAGATAATGTGAGTTAAAATGTATTTTGCGCACTCACTTCAAAGTATATTTTTGGTTCCAAGAACTACACTATTTGTCTGTGCACTAATCTACAACATGATTGCATAACATAAACAATGCACATATTCTTGACATTTTTAAATAATTTCAGAGTAGGATTATTAGCTTTGTGTCTTGCTCATTAGATTGTTTTGAACTATTGAAAAGAAAATGTACTGATTTAAATATAAATAATTTTTAACATTATTTTAGCAATGGCGACAGTTTTTTGACAATTACGATCCGGAAGGGTTTGGAGAGATTCCTTGGTCGGATTTTTTAAATGCAATGTCTCAAACAGAATTCTGTCAAAAAGTTAGCACGGGTAAAAGGGAAATATTCTTGGAAAAGTTCAGGACGTCCAGTACGCACGCCATTACGTTTCAAGAATTTGTCAACGTGGTAAGTGATTTTTAATATCCGTGCCCTAGCATTTAACGATTATATAGGGTGTTTCCGGTTTTCTACTAATTCGTGTCTGGGCAGTCTTACAGTGTAGATCTACTTAAACCAGTTCTGCGCGTATAGATTGTGTTTTAGAATATTGAAATTGTAAGCTAAAAGGAGCAATAATATGGATGGTGATCCACCTGATAGAGGAAAAAATATAGGATATGAAACTATTGTTATGGATGATATAGAAGCCGATATTGAAATTGAAAACAATCATGATAATAAAAACACAAATAAGGTAACAAAAACCACTCAAGAGTAAATAAAATTTAAAAAAACCAATGAAACCAGAAATAAAGTAATTCAGGATTCAATTATTAGACCTAAAAATTATTAGTTGTTCGGATTCTGGCCCGTATTTTGTTTTTGTAGAAAATGAGAACGGTAATATAGGAAAATTAGATCGCATTGGTAGAGCAAGGTTAATATTAAATTCAGTATCTGATACCAGAAAGAATATTGTAAATATATCTTTAATAGGACGTAATAGGGTAAGAGTAGAATTTAATTCATATGAAAGTGCGAATAAGTTCATTAATTCAAGTAATTTGGTAAATAAAAATTACGATGTTTACATTCCAAATTTTCATAAAAAAGGTGTAGTAAAACAAGTCGATAAAGATTTATCGGAAGAAGAATTAACAAATATTATAGAAGATGGGAGTGGGCAAAAGGGTAAAGTGGTGAATGTAAAAAGGATGTACAGGAGAGAAAATGATAAATTAATTCCCACAGGAACGATCATTGTAACTTTTAAGGGTCAAATTCGTCCGGAAAAAATAATCATTGAGCGTATTATTTATGATGTAGAAGATTATATACCAATGGTCATTCAATGCTTAAAATGCTTGAGATATGGACACATTAAGGCTCAGTGTAGAGGTCAAATAAGATGTAGTTTTTGTGGAGGGGAACATGACGGAGTTACCTGCGATAAAAAAAAATAGTCCAGTTTGTGTCTTATGTAAGGGAACCCATAACGCTACAGATAAAGGTAAGTGTTCTATTTATGATGTGTAGAAATCTGTCAAATACTTGATCTCTACGCAAAATATCTCTTATTTAGAAGCTAAAACTAAATGTAAAAATAGTTTTACAAATATCGTAAAAACTAATACACAAACTAACAGGTATTCAGTTCCAGTTAAACGTAGATGGTCCTACGAACCTGCAGATGATAATAATGAAATATCAGAAAAACATATGGAAATTATTTTAATACCAAAAAGTTCATCTCAACCCGTGTACCTTTCATATACTAATACTCCCCACTATCATTCACTCTAAAACGCTCAAATAAACGTTCCATCTACTTCCTCATCACAAAATTATCTTAATAATAAAACTATTTGCGAATCAATTATGAATATTATTTAAACTCAGTTTAGTACTGAGGATACAAATCTTTAAAAAATAATATAGCAGATATTTTAAGTAAAATTTAAATTCACTGTATTACAGTGGAATTCACGATCGGTTTTATCCATTGGAAAAATACCTTTTTGATAACAAAATAGATGTCGCCTTTCTGTGTGAAACGTGGTTGAAAAAACAAAATGTAATTTTCTCAGGGTATAATATATTTCGGCTAGATAGAGATGACGGCTATGGTGGCGTGGCCATTTTAGACAAAAACAAATTTGAAACATAGAATACGACTCATTTTATTAACATAACAAATGTTATGTGTGTAGCTAGGAAAATAAAAATTACCAATAAAACATTTTTAAATATATACTCAGTATACGTTAAGCCCAAATTAAAAATTTCTGATAGGGAATGGACAAATTTCTTTCAAAGTTTGGAAAAACCTTTCTTGGTAGGAGGAGATTTTAACTCTCATCATACAGCATGGGGTTGTGATTTGATGGATACTGCGGTGAAAAATTTGTTGGAAGCGATTGAACAATGCAATATAAATTTTCTTAATGACGGATCTGAGACCTTAATTCTGAGCCCAATTTCAAAAAATAAATCGGCTATACATTTAACTATTTGTTCTGGGGATGTTTCATTAATTTGTGACTGGAAAACGGAAAATTTTAACTTGGGATCAAATCACTTTCCAATATATATTAAAATAAATTTAGGGGAACAATATGCCAGTTTAATAAATAATTGTTGTAAGTGGGATATACATAAAGCTGGTTGGCAAGTTTTCTCCACTATAATGGATCGTAAGTTAACAGAATTAGAAGATACGTCATATGAAGTGTTTATAAATTATTTGAAAGAAGTTAGTAATATTTCAATTCCAAGTAGAAGAAGAGCTGTCAATCAGAAATTTGATAAATCGTGGTGGAATGACGAATGTAAAGATGCTATTAACTAACAAAAACAAATGTGGCAAGTGGCAAGCCTACAAAAATAATTCAAATTTGGAGAACTACATCAAATTTAATAGAGCTGTAGAAAAAACAAAAAGGGTAATTTTAAAATAGGGCCTCATCTATTAAAACTGTTTGGGAAGAAGTGAAAAAATTAAAAAGCTCGTATTACGTCCCAAAATATAAAGGTCATGAAGGTCATTGGATGGATTTATATCTGAATAAATTTGCTCCTCATGTTGTCTATTTAAATCCAGGTGAAATTCAGAAACTCCATAAATCAGATCATCCCTTATTAAGACCAATTAATATGACCGAGCTTCTAAACTGTATTAAATGTACTAAAAATACCGCTCCAGGACTCAGTATAGCATGTTATCAAATTTCGCATATTACAGTAAAAATAAACTACTTAACATTTTTAATTTCATTTGGGATAACAGAGTTTTTCCCAATGATTGGAAAGAATACATAGTTGTGCCATTTCTTAAACCAAATCGAAATCCAACATTACCCGAATCGTATATAGCATTAGCTTCTTGTGTATTAAAAACATTTGAGAGGATATTAAAATATCGGCTAGAAATGTGGCTTGAAGTTAATAATAAAATTGTTTATAACCAATTTGGATTTAGAAGACATCACTCTACTATTGAGAACATATCATATTTAATTACTGATATTAATCTGTCTTTTACAAATCATCAGGACGTAGTAAAGGCATAGAGATTTCCGAAGAAAAAAGCCAAGTTTGCATCTTCTCAAGAAAACATAAAGTGCCAAATAAAATACAACTCCAGTCCACCAATTTTAATGTTGTAGAATCTGTAAAGTACTTGGGAATTATAATTAATCGTAAATTACTATGGTCATATCACATCAATTATATAATTTCTAAAGCTGAAAAAGGCCTAAATGTTCTAAGGGCAGTAACACATACGACATGGGGAGCAGATGCAGAAATTTCTCTTCTACTTTACAGATCTTACACGAGAGCTATATTGGATTACAGCTGTATTTTTTACTCTCAGGCAGCGAAATGTCATCTTCAGAAATTAGATGTAGTAGCAAATAAATGTTTAAAACTTTGCTTAGGTGCTGTAAAATCCACACCAAATTCTAATGTGTATGTAGAAACAAACGAGATGCCACTACATATAAGAAGACAACATTTAACAAACAAATTTATATTCAAAATGTGGTCAAAAAATAGTTTATTGATGAATAAAATTCATACACTACATATACTACATCTGACTTCAACGGTATCCGGAAAATTCTTCGAAAGCAATTCTTCGAAAACAATTCTTCGAAAATCAATTCTTCGAAAATGCAATTCTTCGAATAAACAATTCTTCGACTAATAATTCTTCGAATAACAATTCTTCGAAGTATCCAAAAGGAATGACTTTGTTCAGAGATATAAATCAGGTATAATTTATCTAATCCCAAGCTTGCAACTGACGATAATCCCTTGGAAATTAGTTTTAATTTAACCCTATGCAAGTAAATATGGATGCAGAATTTGTTTGTGATATAAATCAGGTATAATTTATCTAATCCCAAGTTTGCAACTGACCTGAGTGGGTATAAAAGGGATTGTTTTCCATAAAATAAAATTAGTTTTAATTTAACCCTGTGCAAGTAAATATGGATGCAGAATTTGTTTGTTCAGAAAAAGGAAAAACGTAAATTGTTGTTCGAGGGACATTTTTATTTTAAAGATGTTGAAAAAGGTGAAAAAGTGTATTGGAAGTGCGCATTTTTTGAAAAAAGAAAAACAAACTGTCCAGCGAGAATAATTACTGTCGACGATAAAATCAGTAAAATAACAAAAGAACATAATCATATTGCTGAGGCCTCAGAGGTGGAAGCGACCAAAGTGTACGAAAAAATTCGAATCAACTCGAAAATAAGTAATGATCCTCCGCACAGAATTATATCAATTGCTTCGACTACATGTTCCATAACGGCAGCTCCCAAGCTTCCAAGTGTTAGCAGTATGAAACGGAGTATTCGCAATATCAGACAAAAAAATCTACAAGGACCAGCTCTTCCTACTAATAGAAGCGAAATAATATTTTTGGAGGAATATACGAAAACCTACAAAAATGAAAATTTTTTGCTATATGATGCCGGTCCAGTGGACGAGAGAATATTAATTTTTACTACAGAACAAAATCTCCAATTATTGTCTAACAGTAAGTATTGGTATATTGATGGCACATTTAAAACCGTGCCGTTATTATTCCAACAATTACTAACCGTTCACGGACTGCAACACAATTTATCGGTACTTTTAGTTTATGCACTCTTACCAAAAAAATCAGAACGAATTTATGATCAATTTTTTCAAGAACTTAAAAATTTGAAATCATCTTGCAACGATTACCACTGACTTCGAAAAAGCATTGATTAATGCCTGCAATAGTGCTTTTCCAAGTTGTAGAAAAAGAGGCTGTTTTTTCCACTTCAGTCAATGCATTTTTCGAATGATTCAAAGGAATGGATTAAAAAAACGCTATGAGACTGACAGTGAATTTGCTTTCAAACTAAAAATGTTGTGTGCTATTGCTTTTGTCCCAGTGGATGATATAGTTATGGCTTTTGAACAATTATATGATAGTGAAATATTTCCGTCAGAAGCCGAAAGTGTTATTAATTATTTTGAAGATACGTGGATTGGGCGACCAAATCGAAAACAGCGAAAACCACCACAATATCCATACGAATTGTGGAATCTATATCAAACAGTTTTGGATGATTTACCGAGAACAAATAATTCGGTAGAAGGATGGCATCGAAGTTTTGAAACACAAGTATCAGCAGTTCACCCCAACTTGTGGAAATTTATAAAATGTATAAAAAATGAGCAAAGTCTAAATGAACTTCGTGTAGAACAATATTTAAGCGGATTTGAACCACAAACACCAAGAAAGAAGTACAAAGATTGTAATCAACGAATCAAAACTCTTGTAAATCAGTATGATAAAAATAATATAATAGAATACATTAGAGGTTTAGCTCACAACATATCATATTAATCTATAATATTTTTCTTACCTTGGTATTTGATAGTATTTATGTCATTTATCTGTAATTTTTACTGTAACCTTTTACTGTACTGTAAACTTTTACTGTAATTTATTAATAAAATGTTGACATAATTATAACAAATAAAAAAAGTAGTGTTTTATTTCCAGTTCCTAGGTATTCTCAAAAAAGAAAATGACCTTATAATTCTCATTTATTATTAGTATGTTCCGCATCATACGTTTATATATCATGCGAGAAATATTGATTATTGTCTAATGAAAACTTATCCCAGATTTTAGTAAATCCAAATAATAAAGCTGTCGAAGAATTATTAATCGAAGAATTGTTTATTCGAAGAATATGGTATTCGAAGAATCGCATTTTCGAAGAATTGATTTTCGAAGAATTGTTTTCGAAGAATTGTTTTCGAAGAAAATTCCTAGATCCCTTGCATAAACTATGTATCATCTGTTTGCAATGTATTATTTACTCGTTTTACTTGTCTATGGACAGCTTTTTTTAAATTACTTTTAAGTGTTGAGTAAGCAATTCTCGTTGTATTTTTCTAATACTATTTAATTCATACCTATCTTCTGCTCGTCGTCAGTATGTAATGGCTGGGTGTTCCTCAGAGGAGTAATTTGGGTCCACTTATGTTCAATGTTTTTATGAAAGATGTTATTAAGATTATTGATGTAAACTGCCTGCTGTATGCGGATGAACTAAACATTTATATCGAAATTGAGAACTGTCATACATTTTCTCTTAACCTCAATCGTCTAGAAAACTGGTGCTTGGAAAATGCGAATGAACGCAGTGTAATGACATAGGTACACTCTGAAGAGTAATGATTGATGACTGATATCATTAAATAACAGTGCTTTTAGTTATTGTAGGCTTAGGGGGACATTTGGTCTAAAACTCTCATTTGCATCTAATTTTGAGACATTACAGTCTTCAGTTGATAAAATGTGGGGATTTTAACAAGAGATTCGGAAGATTCAAGTCAGTACAATAAGAATTCTTGATTATGCTTATATAAGGTCGAAAATAGAGTACCTAATGCATCTCCTGTTTGATGTCCTTTCTATCAGGTTCACGAATATAAGCGTGAATCAGTACAAAGACGATTTTTAAAACTTCTTTATTCCGAACAGACAATCCTGCTTTTGGTGTATCCAATACTGAATTATTGCAAAGCCAAAGGGTTTATTAGTTTAAGTTCGCATTGTGATTGTCACTGCATAACATTTTCTTTAAGCCTACTCATAGTAAATTCTAATAATCAGGCTTCTTGAGTTATTGATAATTTAATTATAATCCCACTATGCAAATAAATATTACAGTTCTGTAAATGCATCAAAGTCAAATAGTGGGGTATGTTCAGCCTTTTGGATTCCAAACTTTGAAGTTTCGAAATCTTTTAAGATAAATGAAAAAATAGTATTGATAATGCAGAGTTAATAGCAATACTTGAAGCCTTAAAATATATTAAAAACTCGGAAATGAAAAATTCGTGGATTATACTTTCAGATTCTAAGAGTGCTGTAGAAAACAAAACATACAACTCCTAAAAAAAATATTAATTATATTATGGCCAACATTTTGAAGCATATAAAAAAATTTAAAATCCTTGATATTAAAATTATCTTTGGATGGATTAAAGCTCACTGTGGTTTAATTAACAATGAAATTGTAGATCAAATTGCAAAGGCAGGTGTAGTGGACGGCAAGGTAACTGAATATAAAGGTACAACAGAAGATATTTGCATATTTTCGAAAATGATCAGTAAAAGAGCTTGGGTTCAGAAATATAATGATTCCACAAAAGGTTTTGCATACAGCCAATTATTCCACTCAAACCCTGGTTCAGTGGTTTAGCGGTGTTTCGAAAAATGTTATTTGTGCAATATATAGGCTTAGATTTAATCATGCGTTAATCCCACAATGTTTATTTAAATTAAAACTTAAAGACTTATTGTGAATGTGATGAATTGGGTACGGCCGAACACATGATTTTAAATTGTCACAGAATACATGATAAGGTTTTAATGTTTAATGCATCTCTTTATCAAATAAATAAATTAATAAAGCCATATAATCTATCACAATTATTACAAATGCGTGATTTACATATTTATCTTAATCTATTTCATCACATTCGTAATATAGACCTCAAATTATAGTTGTAATAATTAATAATTAAGTTAGTATTTAGTAATTTCCTTCATGTCTATCCAAGTGTTAACCTACTTTGACCGCGATCCTCTTGTTTGTCTGAAATCGCTTATATCGATCCGTAAGCGCAATGTGTCACTGTGTTATTCCCAAAAGAAAAAAAAAGAGAAAAAGGAAAATTAAAAAAAAATAAAAAAAAGAAATAACAGAAAAAAATAATAATAAAAAAAAAATAAAAAAAGGAGAGAAAAGAAAAAAAGATACATTAGTTTTAGACATTTTAATTTCAAATATAAATTTTGTAATGTATACATAAATTTCAAATGATGTAAACATAAATGAAAAATTCCAATAATAAAGAAATATCTCTAAAACATATGGGATTTGGCGAATGGGTAAGCTTAAGTTTCCCGCAGTCGTCCATTTCGATCATACACACACATAGGGTGTTTCATTTATAATTGGAAATATTTTAACTGTTGAATCTTGAACTCAAAATATGAAGATTTAACCTAAATTACTTAGATAAAGTGCGGCTCCTTACTCAATTACAGGTTGTTTTATTTAAAAATTTAAAAACTGTTTGTGCCTAGTACTTTAAAACCATTTAACCTATCCTTGTCATACTAGACGTGAAGTGTAGGTACTGTATGTTCTATATTCAGTTACTTGTATAGTGTTTGTGAATCAATATATGTTTCAATAGTTGGCAGTTGTCTGTCAACTGAAATTGTCATGCGGGGGAATTGACACATCCCGATATATATGTCGATGTAGATATATTATATGTATGCTCTGTTGTTAAGTAAGTGATATAATAAATATAGAAATACAAGTAATACTTTCATTACAATACAATATCCACAACAGCTGGCGACGAGGACGACGAATCTACAGTTCGAGATTGGAATAATACGAAAAATACGAAGTTTCTGTTCCAACCACGAAGATAACCTAAAAGTTTGACGGCATCTTATTACGAGGTACAAATTTCACAAATTACACTTTAAAATGAACGAGAATAATGTCCATGTTCAACTACATACTACACATGCCGTACATACGGTATTCTCAATTGAAACCTTCGATATAACTAAAAGGTTCGAAGGATGGTTAATGCGCATTGAAAGCGCGTTTGACGTTTTTGGAGTTCCTACAGACAAAAAAAGCGGCATATTTGCTGCATTACATGGGGCCTGAAGCATACGACATTTTGTGCGATAAAATATCACCAGAAAAACCAAGAGATAAGAATTATGATGAATTAGTTAATACAATGAAAGTATACTATAATCCGGATCCATGGGAAATTGCGGAAATATTTCGATTTTTACAAAGAAAACAACATGATGGTGAAGGGGCTCAGTAGTTACTGACTTCATTACAACGATTACCAACTACCTGTAAATTTGGGGAATATCTCAAAAAAGCGTTACGAAACCAGTTTGTGTTTGGGTTAAGAACCCAAAGTATTCAAAGTAGGCTGCTAGAACACAAGGACCTCACAATGGAGCGTGCTTTGGAAATTGCTATTAGTATGGAAACTTCTGCAAGAGATGCAGCGCAGTTACACCGTTCACAAACGCAAGTTAATGTACATAATGTTGCGACTCGGAATGGAGAAAAGACAAAACCAAATACATCCAGTTCTAGAAACAATATTAAAGTGAATAAAAGTGATACTAATAAACATTTATTATGTTTTAGGTGTGGAGATTCGAAGCATTTAGCAAATAATTGTAATAAAAAGAACTTGCATTGCAATAAATGTAAGACTAAAGGTCACTTGGTAAGGTTTGCTTAAAAGTAAAAAATGATACAAGAAACTCAAATGTTGATCAAATAGATGAAATTTTGTCAATTACCACACAATACACAGAATACTCACATTTACGGGAAAAATTTACAGTTCAAGTACAAGTAAACAAGGTGAGTATTACATTTGAACTAGACACTGGAGCAGCAGTTACATTAATAGGGCTTACAGATTTTAAAAATCACTTCCCAGATATACAATTGCAAAAAACTGATACAAAATTAGTTACTTATAGTAAACAAGTAGTGGGATTTGCACAAGTACAGGTAGCATATCACAACGTTGTCAAAGATTTAAAGTTATATGTTCTACATACAGATAAACATGCCTTGTTAGGTAGAGAATGGATGAGAAAATTGGGAATCAGTTTTACATTAGGTAATAGCATTACACAAATTACATCCAGTAGTAGGTCAGAAAATCTTTTACAAAAGTATTCAACAATACGTGATAAAAATATGGGTAAAATTATTGTGTTACAAGCTAGACTGAAATTAAAAAAAGATACACAACCTTTTTTTATTAAAGCACGTAAAGTACCTTATTCACTACTGCCAAAAGTGGAGAAGGAACTTGAATTTCTAGAGAATGAAGGTATACTTCAGAAAATAGAGAGTTCAGAATTTGCTACACCAATTGTCCCGGTTATTAAGGCCAATGGCAATATACGAATTTGCGGGGATTTCAAATGCACACTAAACCCAAACTTAATAGTTGACGAATATCCTCTACCTACATTAGATACATTATTTTCTTCAATGTCAGGGGGAGATAAGTTTACAAAGTTAGATTTACAACAGGCCTATTTACAAATGGAAGTACATCCTGAAGATAGAATGTATCTAACATTAAGCACTCCTAAGGGGTTATACAGGAGTACTAGATTAATGTATGGTGTTGCAAGTGCTCCTGCCATATGGCAGAGAGAAATTGAAAATATTTTGAAAGATATTCCAGGGGTATCCGTTTTTCTTGATGATATAAAAATTACGGGGCCTGATGATGACACACACTTTCAAAGATTGGAAGAAGTTTTTAGTAGGTTAGCCAAATATAATATTAGAATACACTATGAGAAGTGTCAATTTTTTACAAAACAAATTGAATACTGCGGGTATATACTAGATAAATACGGTACAGACAAATGTAAAAATAAAATGGATGCAATACAAAATGCTAAAGTCCAATAAGACAGAAGTTAGGGCTTTTGTTGGACTTGTGAATTATTACAACAGATTTAACTCTGTAAAAAAAGAAATAATGTCTGACAGAGTTCTAGCCCACTTTGGTCCAAACCTATGCCATTGAGGCAGTGTTGTCTCATGTGTACCCAGAGAGGCCAATTCAATTCGCTTCTCAAACTCTCACACCAGTGCAACAAAAGTATGCCCAAATTGATAAAGAGGCATATGCTATAATATTTGGCATAAAAATGTTTTATTACTTTTTATATGGCCGTCCTTTTATACTTTACGTGGATAATCAGCCACTGATACAGATTTTTTCACATTCAAAAAAATTACCAACCCTAACTACAACACCTATGCAACACTATGCAAGACCCCACATTAAAACCACTTTTACAAGCCCTTAAAACAGGTGTGGAAATTAAACCTAAAGGCAGGTTTAATATACCTCAAATTGAATTTACCTTTCAAAACAACTGTATTTTTAGGCAGCAAATGGCTGTGATACCTAAAAACTTACAAAATAAAATATTACAGGAACTACATTCTGCACATTTTGGGGTATTAAAAATGAAATCTCTAGTCAGAGGACATTGTTGGTGGCCAGGAATTTCATATGATATAGAAAGAATTTGCAAAAATTGTATAGACTGCAATAAGATTAAATCAAACCTTGAAAAGGTGCCACTACACTCATGGGAGGTGCCTACTAAACCGTTTGAACGTGTACATATTGACTTCGCTGGACCATTTATGAATGCTTATTACTTTATACTAGTAGATGCATATACTAGATGGCCAGAAATACATAAAATTAAAAATATTACAACATTAAATACAGTTACCCTACTTAGGAAAATTTTTGCTACATATGGTCTTCCAAAGATTTTGGTTTCTGATAATGGACCAAGTCTTGTTTCTTATGAATTTAAGAAATTTTTACAAGAAAATGGTATCAGACACACATTAAGTGCTCCATACCACCCCGCTACAAACGGGCTTGCTGAAAAATATGTACAAACATTGAAGCAATCACTCAAAGCCCTAGGAGGGAGTGATATAGAGAGAGAAGAAACTCTCAAATTTCCTTCTACAATACCGAAAAACACCGCACAGCTCAACTAGCGTAAGCCCAGCATATATGATGTTTGGAAGAGATATCAGATCACGCCTGGATATTTTACGCCATGAGGAAATTACTATGTTACCTAAACCTCAATTGCACATAAATAAAACACGGGAATTACAAGTTGGCGAGCGAGTAGCTTGCAGAGACTATATACATGAGGATAAATGGGTTTTCGGTAATGTTAAAGAAAGATTAGGCCAGTTACACTACATAATTCAATTAGACAATGCCAATACTTGGAAGAGACATATTGATCAGATTAGATCAATAGGGGAAACGATTCCTATTATACCCCAACCCTGTAATGAAACCACAGAACCTGTACCCTGTGAGACTTCCACTACTGCAATTGACAACAGTGTCCCTAACTCTGAAACTGAAGCTCTACCTAGCTTAGAATATCAGAAAACAGTCCCAGATTTATGTAATAGAAATGAAGTAGCATTGCCCAGCCCAAGCGACCTTCCACAAAGTCTTCGAAGATCTTCACGGACAATTAAACCTCCCAATAGACTTAATTTGTAAAATTGTAAATACGAGGGGGGGAAGAGATGTTCAATATTCAGTTACTTGTATAGTAATTGTAAATCAGTATACGTTTCAATAGTTGGCAGTTGTTTGTCAACTGAAATTGTCATGCGGGGGAATTGACACATCCCGATATATATGTCGATGTAGATATATTATATGTATGCTCTGTTGTTAAGTAAGTAATATAATAAATATAGAAATACAAGTAATACTTTCATTACAATACAACATACACAACACTGTACATCATACTGAATTATGTTTTTGGCTACAACCAGAGGCGTACGACAATGGCAAGTGACTGGTTGAGCCTTCCCACATTCTATTGTCGTGCAATGAAAAAAAGGATCTCTTGTTTTAAATAAATACGAAATTGATTGAAGAGATTCATTACTTTGAATAGGGCCAACCCCCTGGGTTTCTAAATTCAAAAGCGCTGCGCTCTTCTTTTTTTTAGTTTAATATGATATTGGCAGAAGGGAATGGTGTTCACATTGAAGATAATTCTATCTTTAGGCAAGAGAATGTGATCTTTTTATTTATTTATTCAAGATCATGATTCGCGTGAAACAAGAATAAATTAATCTCAATCTAAGAGCATTATTGAAGGTTTACACGTATACTACCAGTCTTTTCAGGCATATTTTTGGTTAATTCATTTATTTGTTCCTCTTTTAAATATCGCAGAATTTCGTTGTCAATTTTTTGTTCTGCAAATGGAACCTGATAACTGTGGACTTGATCCATTACCCGAAAATTCTACAAACATTACCAACACAATGCCCAAATCATACTCCAACGTTCTAAGCCAAACCACGACTAAATATCCTACTAAAGATCAAGCAATTATTTTCAACGCCAGGACCACCTTCTTCAATCAGGACCACTCGTAGAACCAAAAAACATACTTTTTTCATCAAGGATATCAAACAACAGCGTCTGCGTTTATCTCTCGAGTAAAAATTGTGTCGATAATTTCCTACAACATCATGGTGAAATTACCGTTAACGGAGAAAAAATCAAATTCAGAAGACTATTAACTCCTTCGAAGAGAAGTGTCTTATTCAACGTATGCCCTACAATTCCGTACGAAACTATCTCTACAGAGCTCGAAAATATAGGACTAAAATTATTATCTCCACTATCCTTTCTACGAATTGGTGCAATAGATCCGGCATACACACACATTTTAAGTTTTAGACGTCAAGTATATATAGCAACACCTGCCACCCTTTTAATCCATGACTTCCTGAACATTCGCGATGATAACTCCTCTAATCGCAAATTCATTACACATGACAGCCAGGGATGTTTCAAATGCAAACTCACTGAACACCAAGCATCGAAATTCCCAAATACACAGTTCGTCCCTAATGAACCAGCAGCTCCCACTGCCTCAAACAATTCACTGCGCACACTATCAGTACAGCTAATAAAATTATGGCACCGTTGAATTCTCCACTCCAAACACAAACCTTCAAAACATTAATACCTCCAACACAAACACCTCTACCTTACTAAATCCACCTTCCGACCAAGCTCTTTAACTCTCCCGACGCCTACCGCCAGCACAACGGAAGACCAAATAATTGACAACAGTAGCACACTAAACAAACAACTATCCAACAAACGAACACATTCGGAAATCGTATCACCATCCAGCGAGGAGCTCCCACCATCTGATGACATAAACACAGATTTTTAAACACCAAAACGTCGACTGAAAGCAAAGTACATCCGAAACTAACTTTACAATCGAACCAGAACACATTGCAGCAACAACAAAAATTTTTGAAGACCAAACCCACCGTCCAATACTCAACATCGATCAGTTCAAATGTCTGCCGTATGAAAATTCATACGGCTTAAGGACACAGATGCATTAAACTTAGCAACAGAGTATACTTCAAACATACAGGGTCTAATCGAACCGTTCTTACAAGTTTATCCATACTTAACCGAGAGAACCACAAAAACTCGCTGCACTAAATTAAGAAAAAAATTGGAAAAACATCTGGATATCGATATCTCCAGTGACAGCACCTATTGAAACTTAATACTAATCTTCAACTCAAGATTACAATGGAATTTAAATTGATATTATATCCATCTAAACATGCTCAAGTTATTGTTAGACAAAAACGCACCAGACATCATAGCACTTTAAAAACCACAAAGCACACATCCTTAAAAACTACATAAATTTTTCTAAAAACCGAAGCAGTGCAATTTATATAAACTCTTATTTGAAGACAAGACCACCAAATCTTCAAAAAAAACCTTGAAGGAATGGCTGTACGAATAGAAGAAACCAAATTACTCATATGCAACCTGTACCTACCTTCAGACGTTGAGTTAGAGGAAAACGAACTGGAAATACTCATAAATCAAATACCAAGTCCCCGTATTATTTTTGGAGACTTTATGGACATCATTTCTCTTGGGGTTCACAAAAAATAGATGCAAGAGGTCGAAAAATAAAAAAACTTCATAGATAACTCTAATCTCGCTTTGTTAAACAATGGAAGCATGACTCGTTTGAACACATCTAATGCCACTTTCTCGGCCATAGACTTAACTATGTGCACTCTAAACCTAGTAACACAACTTGACTGGCAAGTTTTAGATATTCTACATGGCAGTGATCACTTTCCTTTAATTATAAAAAATTTAAATCATAATCCAACAACACAGATTCATTAATCCTTCACCAAAACGAAATCTAAAAAAAGCAATCTGGGAAGGATTCGCATCACATATTGAAAATAACATACCTAATACTAATTTCTCTGCAGACATTAACTCTTCGATAAACAGCTTCAACGATATAATTTTGAAGGCAGCATACAAAGATATCGGCAAAACTCGTTACACAAAAAAACACAATCCCGTACCATGGTGGAACTATGAATGCGAGAAAGCAATCAAAGCAAGCAAGCAAGCGTGGTATCGATACCGGAAACATAAAACAACCGACAACCTCACAGAATACAAAAAGGATAAAGCCTATTCAAGACTTGTCATTAAAAACCAACAAAAAGAATCATGGCAAAAATATGTAGAATCAATAAATAGCTCCACCCCTATCTCAACTGTATGGAAAAAAATTAGAAAAATCTCCGGATGTTCTACCAACTACGGAATAAAAGCATTACAGAAAGACAATGACATCACCACAAATAATGCAAAAATTGCTGAAGTACTAGCAAAACTATATAGTCAAAAGTCTAGCAGCGAAATATACGATGCAGAATTTCTTAATTATAAATTTAACAAAGAGAAACTAGACATACATATTGAAGACTACTCACATCCTATAAACACCCTGATAACAGAGAAAGAATTCGAGGACGCTTTATCCCCCATGAAGAACAGCTGATATACCAGTTATCTTTCTTCAAAACTTACCTATCAGTGCTAAGCAACTTCTTTTGCAAATATTTAACTCTATATGGTCCTATCACACATTTCCAGAAATTTGGAGGAAGGCAATAGTCATACCTATTCTAAAACCCCAACACATCTTCTTTGCTACCGGAATCATATAGACCGACAGCACTCACATGCAACGCATGCCAAGCTATTTGAAAAAGTAATCAATCGTCGATTACTTTGGTGCCTTGAAGCAAATAATTAACTTATACCCGAACAATCTGGTTTCAGAACTAATAGATCAACTTTGGACAATATCATCGAAGCCTTCAACAAAAAACAAAAATGTCTAGCAATTTACTTCGACCTCAACCATGCCTTTGACAGAGCTTGGCACCACAAAATTCTCCTAAACCTACAAAACTGCGGATACCAAGGCAACATACTAGCTTTTGTCAAAAAATTTCTCTCAAATAGGAGCTTTCAAGTAAAGGTGAACGGAACAATTTCCAATACTAAAACACAAGAAAATGGAATCCCCAAGGCTCGGTTTTAAGCCCAACACTGTTTCTTATTGCAATTAATGACATTACACAAAATATTGGTACACCCATACAAGCTCGACTATATGCAGATGACTTGATTCTATTTATGAAAGAAAAAAACTTGAGCAGCACAGCTAATCTGCTACAAAAACAACTTCTTAAACTAGAACTATGTTCAAAAACATTTGGCATGACCTTCAGTGCTGATAAAATAAAATGCATAATATTCTCCAAAAGAAAAACAAGGCAAAAACCACCACTAAAACTTTGTAACAAAAACTTGATATATGATGGACAAATAAAATTTCTTGGCATGATATTCGACCAACACCTAAATAGAAAAAATCATATTAAAAAACTGATCTTCTCTTGTCCACCTGCACTAAACATACTAAAATATACATCAAATAAACACTGGGGAGCTGAATGAAAACTATTGTTACTGATATATAGAACACTCATCAGATCCAAAATAGATTACGGATGTGTAACCTACGCTTCAACTACACCAAATGTTTCAAGACCATTAGATACTCTACACTACAATGCACTACGACTAATACTAGCGGCATACCGTACAACCCCCACAAATAGTTTAAATTGTGAATCAGGAGAAGCTCCACTCAAATACAGACGACAGTACCTTAGTCTTTCATATGCAGCTAGAGTACGAGCCAATCCTTACTCTCCCACCTACCACACCACATTCGGCAAAACTTTATTTTATCCACAACGCAGTACCACAATATACGAAAGAATACACCAATATTTACAAACCACTAGCAACGACACTTTCCCTTCTGTAATTAACTGGCCTTCAGTCTTTCAACTAACTCCTCCCTGGCTGATCAGTCCTCCGTCTGTTAACACATCTCTTTCATAATACAGAAAACAAGATACCAGCCCTCACATCTTCTCAAAACTCTTCTCACAATCTCTTCCCAACTTTCAAGGTTACACTGAGATATATACTGACGCGTCTAAAACCATGGAAGGAGTTGCAGCAGCTGTGGTAGCACCTAGTGAGATAAAAATTGTTAAACTGCCAGACACTGCAAGCATACTTACAGGCAAATTTCACGCAATTCTAGAGGCCACAAAACTTACACGTAATAGCCCCAAGGACGAACACCTCATAATTACCGACTCACTTAACGCTGTAGCTTTACTAACCAAGATATACTCAAAAAATCCAATTACTTCATACATCAAACAAGAGTTACAAAACCTTAGTAATCTTAATAAAGATATTGCTTTCCTATGGGTCCCATCTCATATGGCAATAAATGGGAACGAAACAGCAGACACACACTCCCGTACCGCAGCAAATCAACCGAACACGTCCACATACCAGACAACTGCATCATATTTAAACCTTATTTCCGCTACTAGATACTTAACAATCGGAATACTGAATAGAAACAAAAAACATCCAAACATCAATAAGTAAAACCCATCACAGGAAAATGGCAATACAACACAAATAAACGTCAGCACCAGTTCATCATCACACGACTCCGTCTCGGACACACCAGGCTAACGCACGAACACCTAATGACTCGAGAGCCTATTCCACTTTGTGCCTTATGTGATAAAACTATAACTGTGGCTCATATTTTATTAGAGTGTCCATCATATGAAACTGAAAGAAGAACCTTCAATATAGGAAGAACCCTTCAAGAGACAATTGGAGAAAATTGCAACCCTCAGAAAATTATTTCCTTCCTGAAAAGCATAAACATTTTTCATAAACTGTAACAATTCTTATTGAAAATTTGTATGTATTTGTAAACTACTCCGCTAATTACCCTAGAGGTTATTGCGGTTATTGTAGAGAAAAAATAATAATAATCTTTTCATTTGTGGACGCTGATAATGAGAAAAATCATTTTTAATTGTTCAACACTGAATATTATTAACGAATACTGCACATAACACAGCGGACATGTATTTTCCATTGAATAAAGCACATTTTTTATTTCCTCCTTTGGTGGAATATTTGGGTTTATTATTACGAGCAGTCGTAAGACAAAGTACCTAAATGAATAAAAATTATGCGTACTTCCGTCGGAAGTGAAATTACTATGCTGTTTGTTTCTCGAGTATTATTTCTACTCTATGTAGATATTTTAATTCAACAATTGTCCCTGTCAGAACAATCTCTCAATTTTTTTAAACGAAATCACCATTGTGTTCGGGAATAGCAAATGGACTTTTGTTAGGCTCTAACGATTCGGCAATATTTTAACGCGTACTTGTATTGTTTAATATCACAAGTGGACGTTGATTGAATGTTTGTTATTTAATTTATGAATGAGAAATGTCGATAGTATTTGCACGAATGCATGCCAGTAGCGTCTCTTGATAGGATAATTAAAGTTTACCTTATCCTACAAATGAAAAAGTACAACTTGAAACAATTTTTCTAATCATACAATGTAAGGTAGGTAGTAGTTTTCATATGAGTGACGAACTTTGGAGGAAACGTCATGTCCTTTGTCATTGAGAAAAATATTTGTTATTTTTTGTTCATTAAAAGTTCAATCATATTATTTTTTGGATTTACAAGCTTAAAAAAATACAAATAAATCAAAATAAATGCATCAAAAATTAGTAAAATCATGATATATATATATATATATATATATATATATATATATATATATAATGGCTTGATACCCCTTCTGGAGTTTCGCCGCTTCACGCTTTCTAGATCCATTTTTTTTTGGGGTGGATCAATCCCCGTTTTTCCTTTTAGAGTTTCTCTGTCAATGCTCTCCATAGTTTCCTATCCTTAACTTTGTCCTTCCATCCTCCAATTCCGGCTCTCGTCATATCTTCCTTCACCTGTTCCAGCCATTTTATTCTAGGTCCACCCCTACGTTTTCTTCCCCCAGGATCCCATTGTGTCATTTGCAGTGTTATTTCTTGTTCTTCTGCTCTATATATGTGTCCCAGCCATTTCATTCTTTGCCTTTTTATTTTCCTTACTATGTCCTCTCCTTCCAGTTCTTGCTCAATTTCATAGTTCATTCTTTGTCTGTACTCGTTATCTCTCAATTTGATTGGTCCCAATATTGTTCTCATTATCTTTCTTTCTATTATTCTCAAGTCTTCTTCTTCCTTTTTAGTCAGTGTCATTGTTTCAGCAGCATACAACAGGACGGCTCTTATTAGCACTTTATAAATATGGATTTTGGTTTGCCTTGAGAGTAATTTGCTTTTTAAAAGTTTTTTATTGGCATGGTAAATGATATGCTTCTTAAAAATTATCTAAAACTTTACTGTACTTCAGAAAAACTTTATTTAAACGTCAAAATACAGCTAATACTAAATTTTAACATTATATATTCAAAAAAATATCATTAATTCTAAATAATTTCATCAAAAATTAGTCAAATCATAATAATTATCTAAAACTCACTGCGATTCGCAAAAATTTCATTTTAAACCTAAAAATACAACACTGAAGATAAAAATACAAACAATTTAAAATAAATGTATCTAAAATTAGTAAAATCATGATATCCTAAAGATGATCTGAAACTGTTCTGTAATTCGCAAAAAATTCGTTTTATACCTTAGAATATAGCAAATTTTAAATTCCAGCTTTGTAGATTAAAAAAATACCAATAATTCAAAATAAATGCATCAAGAATTTGTTAAAACATTATATGCTTCTTAATAATAATCTGAAATTTCACTGTATTCACAAAAACTTCATTTTAAACCTGAAAATATAGCAAATGCTAAATTACAATACTGTTGTTTAAAAAAATACCAGTAATTCAAAATAAATCAAAAACTAGTGAAATCATGATATGCTTCTTAAAAATTATCTAAAACTTCACTGTAATTCGCAAAAAATTCATTTTAAATCTCAAAATACAACCAATATTGAATCACCATTGTAGATTCAAGATAATACCAATAATTCGAAATAAATGTACTAAAAATTAGGAAAAGCAAGATGTGCTACTTAAAAATTATCTAAAACTTATCTAATTCGCAAGAAATTTATTTTAAACCTCAAAATATAGCAAATAACAAATTACGATTGTAGATTAAAAAAAATACGAATAATTCAAATTAAATACATCAAAAATTAGAAAAATCATAATAAGCTTCTTAAAAATTATCTAAAACTTGACTGTAATTCGCAAAAATTTCATTTTAAGCCTCTAAAAATACAACGTTGTAGATTAAAAAAAATAGGAACAATTTAAAATAAATGCATAAAAAATTAGCAAAATCATGATATCCTTCCTAAAGATGATCTGAAACTTCTCCGTAATTCGCAAAAAAATCATTTTATACTTTAAAATACAGCAAATTTTAAATTCCAGTTGTGTAGATTCAAAAAAATACCAATAATTCAAAATAAATGCATCGAGAATTAGTTAAATCATTATATGCCTCTTAAAAATTATCTGAAACTTCACTGTAATTAGTAAAAACTTAATTTTGAACCTAAAAATTAACCGAATGCTAGTTTACAATATTATAGATTCAAAAATATAGCAATAATTCAAAATAAATGATTCAAAAATTAGTAAAATCATGATCTGCTTCTCAAAAAATATCCATAACTTCACTGTAATTCAATAAATCTTAATTTTAAACCTTAAAATATAGCTAATATTAAATTACAACATTGTAGATTCACAAAAATACCAATACTTCAAAACAAATTCTTCTTAAATATTTACTGTCTCGACCCTTACTACGTGGAATCCACTCGTATTACTGTTTTAAATAAAACCAACTGTTTCTAGATAATTCCACAATATATTGAAAAAATGTTAAAAAATTCTAAGAAATTGACAATTTTTTCGATATTAAATATCATCGTCAGAATGACAGAAGCTACATTTCATTTGATGCCTAACTGATGTTTATTAATTATTTTTGGCTAGAGCAAGAAGTCGCCTGCCATGTCACCGTACAATATGTACGGTGACCATGTGATTAATTTAATATAAATTAATAGAAAAAAGAAGAGGATATTATATTACAAATATTAAAGCTTAGATATTATTATTCCTATGGGGATATCCTGGATATCTTTTTCCCATTTAAGATCAGTATAACGATATAGAAAACTAGGAAAACTATAACTGCTGATCTTTACAATTATCACTTAAGAAGACAGTTTAAAAGTGGAAAACTGCCTAGATTTATCTGTTCATTGACGACTTCTTCTTAAGTTTCTTCTAATTTCCAATTCTTCAAGCAAATCCAGTTCTTGTTTCTTATCACAAATATGTAGTACTTCTAGTTCTGTGTCAATGAATGTTTGGTATCAAGTAGATGTTTTGCGTAGTGGAGTTTATATGGTTGCTTTAATCTGTATGCTCGTAAGTGTTCACTGTATCTGATTTCAAAATTTGGGGTTTAACCCAAATAGGCAGCATTACTGTTACGAAACAGCACACTGATATAGACCCTAAATCCGATCCTGTCTAAGACAGGTATGAAAATTAAAATTATGGGGGATACGCAGTGTTTTTATAACTGTTTTGGACTATCTTATCTAAGCATTGTTTTTGTGACCAGACGTATCTAGAAAAGGCCAGTAAAATTATTTGTGTCTGTAAGCCGCAGCCCGGAATTTTCTAGTAAGAAAGGCATTAATTTAAATAAGGACCGATCAGCGGAGGAGTTAGTTGATAAAGTGATCTCGTGAAATAAATACACCGAAATAGCAAACAGTAAATATAAATTAGTTAAGTGTTCATATAAATTAGTTTAAGTGAATATACTGAATATATATAAATTAAGTGTTAGTGATTAGTTTAGTGTTTAAATAAATTAGTAAGTAGCCATACCGTGTGTTTAAAATTTATCCCACCCGTTTATTGTTTAAATAAATAACAAAAACATTACATTACATTCTGGACTTTCAAGTTTATATATATCAGACTTCTTTAAGGTAATTTAGAAAACATAAAAATAGCATTAACTAAGAGTGAAATTATTAAAATGACTTTGGGATGAAACTAGTCCTTATGGTCTCTTAAAAATATTTTTCATATCGCTGTATATGAATTAACTTGGCGAGTGGGTGACGCTGCAAATTGTAAAGTTCACTTTACACACATTTGACTGGTCACATTGAATATAATACATTTTTTTCCAAAACATGGAAGGGTGGCTGAAACAAATGCTGCGATAGTAAATGGCTAATAATAAGCATAGAAAACCCCAGCATACGCCCAGTAACATTGTTTTATAAAATATTATCACATATTACAACTGATAGATTATTTATAACTCCCAATCCGTTTAAGAAAAATAATTCATCAAAACGGTACAAAAATGTTCTTCTTATAGGAATTAACAAAATTCTTAAGTGGACGAAAATTTCATCTAGACTGGATACAAAGAATAAAAAAATTTCTAATGATTCTCATTTTTCAAGTGCTGTGTCAACTTTAGCTACAGCAGGTATTAATTAACAACAATTGATTACAATAACTGGACATGCCTCTTCCCAGTCTATAAAGCCTTATTTACAACTTGATAATGAGCATAATTCGCATCTTGTAACAAATCTCCGAGATAAAGCTTTGAATAATGAATTAGCAATAGCGTCAACAACAGCCATGTCAATGTTAACAACAAAATCTGCATCAGTAAAGGAGCAAATGTCTAATTGCATTTTTAACAATTCTTCTTTATAAACATTATTCTTGTACTTATTGTTCTTTTAGTTTGTTGATAACGTTTAATTGAAATGAGTTTTCTATATCTGTACCCCAGAGCCGAACTATGTTAAGTCCATTTTTGCTAAAAATGAGTTAAATATGGTAAGTCCCTAAGATATATTGTATCTTTCGTTTGCAATTTCCAACATTCATTTACAGGCTTTAACGACGAAGTTGGACCTTTTTGAATAATGTTAAGTCCAAAGTCTTCTCGGAATGAAATTATGTTAAGTGATTTTGATATAGTTTACCTTCCAGAGAGTATACGCCGCTGAACTAGGTTAAGTCCACATAACCTAATTTTCAGAGTTTATTCCGATCAGTATAGCGGTATATGTCCTCCGGCGTGTTGCAAGTGTCCTCCTCTAGGATTATTTTATATTCAGCCAAACGTTTTGAGTTGAAATGTCGTCTAGAGCTGCGAAAATTATGGATATGCTTCCCAAAGAAATTCCTGATCAGGATGGAAATAATGAAGGATATTGTGCTCAGAACTCTGGTAAGTTTAATGAAATGAAATTATATATTTTTAGGCACCACCTCATCTTCAAAATTTGAACTCGATCAATTACCTACTTATAATTTTTTTAAGTTATGGACTTAACATATTCTGGACCTAGCTTACTCAGGTCTTGACATTTTTTTTCTAAATAAACCATGACACCTTGAAACACGATACATCACATTACATTATAATACTAACTATTTGTTTTTTAATTTGAAGGTCAACCAGTGGATGATTCAGAAGCTGAAGGCAGCGAAAACATATCAGAAGATATGCTTCATTATTATTTCCAGAAAGTGCAACATGAAAGAATATTGCATGCCAAGAGAAAACTAATAGGTATTTAAAAAATGAATAATGTAGAGTTGTTTATAACGAATGAATATTTCATTTCAGGAGATTCCACCGATTCGGTTATACTGCCAGACTTAGGTATACTTTCTACAAAGGCTGGTATATCTAGTGTTACAAAAAATACTGAGTTTGACTGTGGTGAACGTGAACTACAAACTGATTCTGCTTTTGGAAAAATAAAAAATTCATCAATACCAACTGCTCGAACTAACAATCATCAAGAAAATGTACTAATCATGTTAACGAATGCAAGAGAAAACAGAAGCCCTCCGGAACATGTTTCAGCCGAAACAAGTTTGGAAGATGCATCAAATGACTTGACAGATAAAAGTTTAAGTTGAAATCAAGGCGAGAAGAAGAAAATCCAACCCAGAAACGTGGATGAAAAATATAAAGAAAATAAAAAGACATTCAGGACTGGAGCATACTACTGAGAAATCTAAAAAAGCATAAAACAAAAAACTCTCAAATCACCATGTCTGGAAACCTGTAAACTTAAGTGTATTGAAAAAATCCCAGAAGAGGCAAGAGTGAAAATACACAGGCAATGTTGGACACAACAGAAGTCAATTGATATGAAAAGGCAATTTGTAGCCTCGCATGCTCAACAAATTCCTGTGGTAAGAAGAAGAGAAAGGAACAACAAACGTGAAGGAAAAAGGCAACATACTAACCGATACTTCTTCGAACATATTGGAAATCAAGTTATAGTTTGCAAAAAGTTTTTCCTGAATACATTAACTATATC
This sequence comes from Galeruca laticollis, assembly GCA_963921935.1. Taxonomy (NCBI): domain Eukaryota; kingdom Metazoa; phylum Arthropoda; class Insecta; order Coleoptera; family Chrysomelidae; genus Galeruca; species Galeruca laticollis. The sequence goes on from OY998176.1 coordinate 240,335,666, forward strand.
GCAACAAACAGTTGATATAGCAATATTGAAGAAGAGAGAAGGCGGTCTTTTATCACCAGACAAAAGGGGTAGACATGAGCCAGCTAATAAAATTTCAAATGAAATTCGCCATAATGTTCGACAGCACATATCTACTTTTCCAGCTTATGAAAGCCATTATTCGAGTGAGAGATCAAGAAAAAAATATTTGGGAAATCACCTAAATATTTCTAGAATGTGGAAACTTTACATAGAGTATTGCCATGAACATAACATTCCCGAGAAGAATATTGCTAAGGAATGGTTATATTCTGATATATTCAACCATGAATTCAATTTTTCTTAAAAATTCAGATAATGACACGTGCGATGAATGCGATAAATTCAAGATAAAAATGCAAGAAGCTACTGACCAAGATGAGAGAACAACAAGCCAAGAACAATATGACAGTCATCTTGAAGACGCAAGTAATCGATATAAAATGAAGAAAGCAGATAAACAACATTCGAAAGAGAACGTTACGGAAAAAGTTGTAATGATGGATTTACAAAAATGCCTTCCAATTTCCCATCTTCATAACTCTCAAAGTTTTTATAGTTTGAAACTTTGGACGTACAACTTAGTTGTACATGATGCAACTGACGAGAAAGCCTATTGTATGATGTGGGATGAAAGCATTTCCGGTCGTGGAGGTAACGAAGTCGCATCTTGTTTATTCAAATGGTCAAACATTTGTAATATACCTGATACTGTTACCGAATTAATTATTTGGTCCGACAATTGCCCGTCGCAGAACAGGAATGTTCAAATGTTGATGTCATACTTCTTCATTCTGAAACATAACCACAATCTTAGGAAAATAAGTCACAAGTTTCTGGCCAGAGGCCACACGCACCTAGATGCTGATGGTGATCACTCAATCATCGAGCGAGAAATGAAAAAGGTCTCTCAACTCAGAATCATCACACCATGGGACTGGCAACAGGTCGTCAGGTTATGTGGCACAAAAAAGCCTTCAATGTGACTGTAATGGAGATAGATGACTTTTTGAATTTCAAAAGTCTTTGTGAAGGCAACAGTTCTCTCTTTATCTTAAGAAAAAAAGCGGATTCAGGAGAGAGCTTCTTGATATCTCAATGTGTTCATCTTCAAGTAAGACAAGAAAATCCAGGAGTACTCTTTTACAAATATAAATTCACTGATGAATTCTCCACATTCACAATGACGAGGAACTCCAGGAACGCATCTTCCGTACCCGAGATTCTTCCCAAAATTCGGAAGGAACTGAAAAATATCTCTACTGAAAAATATGAACACCTCCAAAAACTATTACCATGGATACCGAAGGTTTTCCACGATTATTATCGTAATTTGCCACACGGTGGAGAAGAATCAGAATAAGCATTTTCCTCAATTTCGATAATTTCCTACCATGTTTGTATTGAAAATATATTTCATTTTAGTTCTTAACGTTGTTTGCTTTTCATTTATTCTCAACTCCACTGGACTTGACATATAGACAACTCAAGATTTCGAAATTCACATATATGCACCCAATTTGTTCAAGTTACTGCAAAAACTGTGTGAAAAATACTTTCAAACGCGATTTTCTCAAAACGTAGTTTTGTGACTTAACATAGTTCGGCTCTGGGGTACAGATATATGGAATTATGTTACCAAATACCACGTAAGCTCAAATCTAGCAGGATATTTTTTATGGTGGTTTTCTCATACTTACTTTCCTATAATTTTCTTAACTTGATATGTTTTGTCAAAATCACTCGAACTACGCTCTCGTTTTCTCCTATTTTCTGAGGTCCTAGATAAAATTTGAGCCTTGGAAGATGGTTTGTAGTTGTGATTTATGGAGTTATTTTCTTCTTATATTATTCTCCCTATTAAAAAATACATAGAATATGGGTGGGCAAAGTCGCATTGTGATTAATTTAATATATATTAATAAAAAAGAAGAGGATATGATAGTACAAATATTAAAGCTCAGATATTATTAGTCCTATGGGGATATACTGGATCTGTTTTCCCATTTAAGATCAGTATAACGATATAGAAAACTAGGACAACTATAACTGCTGATCTTTACAATTATCACTTAAGAAGACAGTTTAAAAGTGGAGAACTCCCTAGATTTATCTGTTCATTGACAACTTGATATTGTGGATTTCTCAAGTGTCTTCTAATTTCCAATTCCTCAAGGATATTCAGTTTTTGTTTCTTATCACAAATATGTAGGACTTCTAGTTCTGTGGTACGTGTCAATGAATGTTTGGTGTCAAGTAGATGTTTTGCGTAGTGGGATTTATCTGATTGTTTTAATATGTATGCTCGTAAGTGTTCACTGTATCTGATTTCAAAATTGTTGACCAAAATAGACAGCATTACATTGTGGACATTTAAGTTTATATATACCAGACTTCTTTAATGAGGATATTTTTGTTTTTACATTTAACAATTTTGTACTCACAATACTTTCTGTTTTAAAAGAAATTGTTGTATTTGTTGCTAAAGATATTATCTTTGAAATATTACCAGCATATGTAATGGTTACATAATTATTTTTTGATTATCTTAGCAAACTCTGCATCTTCATTACCTGTATTGTCTATTTCTGTTCCAAGATATTTAAATGCGCTCACAGTTCTAATCCTCTGTCCTTCTATTTCTATATTTATTGCTTGTTGTGTGAGTGCCATAACTGCAGTCTTTTCTACATTCATTCTCATACCGTACTGCTTTAGTGTATTGTTCCAGATGTCGAAGTTTTTCTGTGGGTCTGGGAGATTCTCTGTAAAAAGGACTATATCATCAGCATATGGTCCCTCAGATATTTTCACTGCTTGCAGGTTTTTATATCCAACGCACATTTTCTTTGAGTTGGTTGAGTAGATATTTATTATATCATCTATAAATATATTGAAAAACAACGGACTCAAGCCACCACCTTGCCGTACTCCTTCTGTGGTTAAGAAAGCCTCTGATATTAAGTTTTTACTAATTACATGATTGACATTACGTTTATATAAACTCATGATTGAATTTCGTAAATTAACATATATTTCTCTTCTCTCTATTTTTGACCTCGGTGACTTGTCAAATGCCTTCTCCATGTCTATAAAACCAAATAATACATCTGTATCTTGGCGGACAGCTTTATCTATAAGTTGCTTGATGGTAAATACATGGTCTTGTACACTTCTGCATTTGCGGAATCCGCTTTTTGCATCATTTAGCGGGTTTTCTACTTTTGGTTTCAATTTGTTATCTAGGATTTTTTCGTACACTTTAATTGAAGTTCACAATAAAGTTATTCCTCTGTAGTTGTTACATTGCTTGCTATCTCCTGACTTAAAAATTGGTAGTAACAACGCTACTTCCCAGTCTTTTGGTATTTTTGCTGTACTCCAAGATATGTTGCATATCTTTGTAAATAAGTCTAAACCTCTCTCCCCCATAGCTTTTAGTATTTTAGTTGTTATTCTGCCGCATCCGACAGCTTTTACATTTTTTAGACATTTGATCGGTTCTGTAACTTCTTCTGTTGTTATTGTTTCCTTGTTTCCATTGTGGTCCTCTCTATCACTTATGTTATTGTTTTCTCTATTGTGTTCATTATTATCTCTTGTTCCCGTAAGTAATTGCTTAAAATACGACTTCCATCTTTCCATTATTTTTGCCTCCCCTGTTAAATTTTCACCATTTTATACTTTATCTATATTTTGTCGTGCTTCTTACCCTTTCTTAAAGATTTAATCGCTTTGTAAAACAATTTTTGATTTACTTTGCTGTTACTTTTCAATTTATTACCGAAATCTGCCCAGTTCGCTTTCTTGGCTTCGGCTACCATATGTTTTACTTTTTTCCTTTGTTCTTTGTACTTTTCATAGTTTTCTATTGTTCTGCTTGCCAGATATTGCTTTAATGTGCCTTTTTTCTTGTTGATTTCTTCCTTTATTTGGGTAGTCAATCATGGTGTTAATTTTTTGCTGGTAGTTGTTTTGCATATAACACATACTTGTTTCCCTACCTCACTTAACGCTACTTTGAAAAAATTCCACGTTTCTCGTAAAGTTTTTTGGTTGTTTAATTCGTATATTTTCTGCGACTGTATGTGCGTATATTTCAGCTTCTTTTTTCTCTTTTAATTTGTATGTCCTTATGGTTTCAAAATTAAGTTTCCTACAGTTATCTTTATTGGTTATTTCAGTTTCTCTCCGTTGATACCAGCAGGGAGTGATCACTACCAATCTCAGCTCCGCGTTTGACTCTAGTGTCCGTTATTGCTATTCTGTTTGTTTTGATCAATAATAGATCTTTCTTCTCTGCTCTTCACTTCCCTTGTGTATATTTTTGTGTTAAAACCATGTGATTTCTATTATCAGGTTATGTAAGAGGTAGCCGTTTCCCATTATTTTTTCTTGTTTATTCTCCACCAATTATTCCCTTATATATTTCACCTTGCTTTCCCACTCTTCCATTAAAATCCCCTACTAGATATATTTTTTCTTTTGCATTTTCCACAGTGTCTGTCAGATTATGCCAAAATGTATCCTTGTTATTTTTATTATTGTCTTCATTTGGCTCATATGCCACAACAATGCAAATAATTTTTGTTTGTTCCTTATGCAATTCTACCGTCATTATCCTTTCTAATCGAGGCACCCATTTATGAATACATTAAGCTAGGTCTTTGTGTATTAAACAACCCATACCTGCTGCCGCCCGTTTCTCTAGATCTACCCCGTTATATAGTATTATATGTCCGCTGTTTAGTTTGATTTTTCTGATTCTTCTTTTCTTTGTTTTTGTAAGACCCAAAATAGAAACTTTCGATCTTTTCAACTCATTCTCCAGCTCTATCTCTTTTCTATTGATACTGTAACTTTATTGTTTTGGTTTTGTACTTCCATTTTTTTCTCTGCAGTGTGCTGTCACCAGTGCCGAAGGGCACAATAGAGCCGGAAATCCCTTTTGGAGAAACCTCGGGGGAAGGTGGTTTCCTGGCTCGAGCGGAGGGGTATTCGTGGGCCCTCTTGGGCTTATACGATGTGCCAAGCCTGAGTTCTAAGCTTCGTCGTGTCGTCCAGCTGCCGATACGTCTCCAGGGTTCAATCCAACTAGGTTGGGTGGATGGGTTTGTTGGTAAAGAAAACAGTCTGGGTAGATTATATGTATATATATATATATAAAAGGAAGATAGTCTTTGCTGACTGTTAGGAACAAAATTGGTGAATATTGGGGTTTGCAGCAAGAGAAAAGGAAAAAAGTGTACTCTTAACGGAAAATTTTCGAGCTTTCGAGGATGATTGTCCTCATCATCAGGAATACTGAAATGGAAAAACAGCATTAAGATACTGTAGATACTAAGCAAGATACAATAAGAAAGAAATCGCAACAGGTGCGAACTTACCTCTGAATTGAGGTTATGTTGTATAAAATTAAACTAGGGATATTTAAAATATGATGATATGATAGTCATGTGATTGTGCTATTTTAAACCTTTGTTAGTTAACTGTTTCATATTTTAAATATCCGTAGTTTAATTTTATACAACATAATGGAGTCTAACCTCAATTCGGAGGTAAGTTCGCACCTGTTGCGATTTCTTTCTTATTGTATCTTGCTTAGTAACTACAGTATCTTAATGCTGTTTTTTCCATTTCAGTATTCCTGATGATAAGGACAATCATCCTCGAAATCTCGAAAATTTTCCGTTAAGAGTACACTTTTTCCTTTTCTCTTGCTGCATACCCCAATATTCACCAGTTTATATATATATATATATATATATATATATATACAGGGTGTCCCGCATAACAACCGACACAGGAGCCCAATATATGACGATTGGGGGCAAACCTCTATACCAAGTTGCATCCCTGAGGAGTTATAGGGCCTCAAAGTGGGGCCCAAAATTTCGAAAAAAATTAATTTCTAAGCAACCCTTTACCTTAAAAATACCAAATTTGGTACACTGTATGAGACTCTTAAGAGCATTAAGTAATGGTAAGTAGAAGGCGATCGAACCACTCTGAGGAGTTAATTAGGGGTGACCTAACCTTAAAATTTCACACAATTTTTTTTCTGTTATTCGATTTGAAAACTTTTATTTTCATACCATGAATAACTTAATTCTTACTCTTGTAATTTTGCACAATACTCTGTCATTTTCAAGGAAAAATCGAATAACCAAAGACATGTTTTCAACAATGTTATTTAAAAAGTTACAAAAAAGTCAAGAGTTGGCTATGAATTTCACTAAATGAGAATTTTCCACTCCTTTAAAACAAATTATAACAATTTACTTACTACAAGAACTGAATTCCAAATTCTCAAATTTGATGTATAAACTCATCCAACTCTTGACTTTTTTGTAACTTTTTAAATAACATTGTTGAAAACATGTCTTTGGTTATTCGATTTTTCCTTGAAAATGACAGAGTATTGTGCAAAATTGAGTAAAAAAAGTTTAAGAATTAAGTTATCCATGGTATGAAAATAAAAGTTTTCAAATCGAATAACAGATAAAAAAACTATGTGAAATTTTAGGGTTAGGTCACCCCTAATTAACTCCTCAGACTGGTTCGATCGCCTTCTACTTACCATTACTTAATGCTCTTAACAGTCTCATACAGTGTACCAAATTTGGTATTTTTTAGGTAAAGGGTTGCAAAGAAATTAATTTTTTTCGAAATTTTGGGCCCCATTTTGAGGCCCTATAACTCCTCAAGGATGCAACTTGGTATAGAGATAAATTGCCTCCAATCATCATATTTTGGACTCACCTATATGCCTCTGCTCTGTGTCGGTTCTTATGCGGGACACCCTGTATATATATATATATATACATACATTATATATATTACGAACCAACTAAGTCTAAAGAAAAAAAAACAATAACTTAAGCCTAGATGAAATAGAACTCAAGAGGGTTCCTAAATACATTCGCCCTCTTTTCCAGTTAACGTCCGGTAAGGACAACGGAGATCATTCGTCAGAGAAAGTGGTCAGTATTTTATTAAGCAAGAAAAACGATCTAGCGTCTCGTTACTAACCTTGACCTATCTAACGGTTACTTCAGTGGCCTCCATAACCTTTGAAATTACGTAATATCGGCCTTCCTGCTGACCGAGTGAAAAAACTCCGTTGCCTGATAAAGTTCGAATAAATAATGAAATCCTATTGTTTAGCGAATATCATTTATGTACAATTAAATATATTTCATGAACTGATACTGAAAATATTTCCCCCTGATTATAGTGTAAACAAACGATTAGCGTAAATAAATATCTCTGAATAAAACATTAGAGAGCAACAATTGATACAAACTTTTGAGAGTGTGAGCGGAGTGATTTACCTGTCTCCGGTTTATGCGGGGGATATATCCCTCGCAAAAAATCCCTTGAATAAAGTTTTATATTTATAAGAGAAAGAACAAATTATAAAACATACTCTCACTGATTATGGTAGTATATGGTTCAAGTTTCAGTAGTGCACGTATATGACCAGGATGAATCGTCAGACACACAAAATAAAACAAAAATCGATACCAATATGATTTTCCCCCAAAAAAAAACAATTGAAAAAAATTGTCAGGTTCAAAAACTTACGGTTTGGAAAATCTTTGTTGAACGTCACAAAAAAAGATTAGCTCTGATGAGTTCTAGGCCGCACGGTTGCTGCCTGTCGACTCCCCCATCGTCCAAATTTCCTTCTATTTATTTTCAATATTTTGGGACAAGTTTAGTTATTCAAAACATCAAATGTAGCTGTGGTATTGTGCATTATTCGCTTGCCCTTGCTTTATTTTTTTTGTTTTCATAATTGAAGGTTAATTTTAATTAAATTTCTCTATGCTAAGTTACATAATTCGCCTGTATTTTTTTGATAATCAAAACATCTGTGTGTTTTTGATTTCAACTTATTTGCGTGTCGACCTTGTGGTCTGTGTTGTTTTTTCGTAATTGTTTGTTCAACTTTTTCTAGCTCTGTCAGCGAAACTAGGTCGTTTTATTTTTTTTATATTAAATTCAACTTATATTTGATTCAAAGAAAATTATATTCTATATAGGGTGTTCCAAATTTCCTTGCCATATTTGTGCTTATTACAATACTTTTAGTGTTCCAAGTAGCTATTTTCCAAGTATTATCTTTATATTTCTTTTTCCCTGTGTTTATTATCTTTTTTTGCTTAGCGATTGCTTTGGTTTTTGTCAATAATTTTGTTTTGCTTATTCCTTTTCGTTGCATGTGTATTTTCCGTGATGCCTATTTATATCTACGTTGCTTAGTTTTTTGCCTTCCTTGTTATCTTTTTTAAATGTTCTAACGATTCCTCTCCGGGCGATCTACTAGAGATTTTTCTTTTACCTTTTGTTATTTGTCTTCATCGTCTGTTTCCATATTCAAGCATTCGTTTTCCTTTGGTGTTTGATAAACATTATTGTTGATTATCAGTGTGTTATATGTAATAACCGCCTTTTTTCCATTTGCTCTTGTCTATTTATGATTTGTCACGTTAAATTTAATTAAGTTATTTTCTATAAATTACTATTTTCATTTATTTTTGAAGTCGCTCACGGCCAAAATATGTAGATTTGTAAATATGCGTGCACCGTCACTTTTTGTTAATGCCTTCGAAACTGATATTCGGTACGGTCGAACTCGAAGTCCGAAACTCTGATTATTTTACTCGTGATTTTGTGCTGTTTCAAACCTTCCAACTCCTTCAACCTACAGTCCACAGACCGTGAAGAAAAGGGACTTAAGGAGTGATTGCAATAGCAGGAAAATCGATCAAACCTACCAAGATAAAAGGTGTTAGCCTAATTGACGGTTTTTAATTAATTGCTTTGGTGTCACTTAAAATATAGTACCATGTTTCTTCCCAAATTATACAAGCAATAACTGCCTTCTTTCTTCCAAGACCTCCTCAACCCAGATATCAGTCCCCTTTATATTTTTTGTATTTCGTAGAATTTCCATTTTTACTTTTCCGCCCAACCTTTCTATATGCGAGAAAAGTATTGGTTTACCCCAAAAAAAGTTGGAATTTTGAAAAATGTTTTGAGTTATTTTTACGTTTTTCCATCAACAACAACACGAAAAAACGGTTTTTAGAAAAAAAATCCTGTGTGTATGTCGTCGTCGTCGTCGTTGTCGTCGGCCACTTTTCCTTACATGTCTTGTTAGCATGATACAGCCTCCGGAGTGCAATAAGTCAGCAATTTTATAATTGTATATTGTTAAGGACATGTCACAGATGATCCCTATTGATTTTCAGTTCACCAGAGCAAGTACAACGGGTGCTATGGTACTTGAAGTATGACATTTTGTAATTTTTTGAGAAATTTCAGTTTGTTAGCAGTTCAACAAGTAACCAATTTTATGATTGAATATTATTCAGGGCATCTCACTTATGAATCCTATTGAATTTCAGCTCACCGGGGCCAATACAGCAGGTGCTACAGTACTTTAAGTACGATATTTTTGTCATTTTTGGAGAAGTTTCAGTTTGTTAACACGATACAGCCTCCAGAGAGTATACGATTGATCAATTTTATGATTGAATATTGTTCAAGGTGTCTCACAGATGTACCCTATTGATTTTCAGTTAACTAGAGCGAGTATAGCGGGTCCTATAAATCTAGATATACTGAATTTTTGGTTATTTTTGGAGAAATTTCGGTTTGTTAGCACGATACATCCCCCAAGTGTATACAAGTAACAGTTTTATGATAGAATATTGTTCAGGGCCACGGATGCGGAAAAGTTAGTTTTAATCCTTAAAACCGTTTATTTTTTTTGGAAATTTCATTAAATTCAACAAAATGGTTCTAGGTTATTTTCCTTTATATTCTTCAATTCTCCTAACGTCTTCCAATTCAGTCTTATCCAAATTAATACCCATATGTTCTATTTGTTACTTTGTCTTGGGAGGTATTCTAGTTTACATTATTTGTATCTGACACGCCTTTAAGGATAATATTTTTTTCTTTCGCACCTTTCTCTCTAGCATTTCAATACTTTTATCTTGTTCCATGACTTTATCATATAACAACTTGTTTTATTTTTCTCTCTCCTTTACTTCCTGTACCAGGTTCTCTAATTTATATCATCCGTGTTACTTTTCCGCCAACCTATCTAATATGCGAGAAAAGTATTGGTTTACCCACAAAAAAGTTGGAAATTTGAATTTTTTTTTTGAGTTATTTTTACGTTAACCATCAACAACAACACGAAAAAACGGTTTTTAGAAAAAAAATCCTGTGTGTATGTCATTGTCGTCGTCGTCGTCGTTGTCGTCGGCCACTTTTCCTTGCAAGTCTTGTTAGCACGATACAGCCTCCGGAGAGCAATAAGTCACCAATTTTATGATGGAATATTGTTAAGAACATTTCACAGATGAACCCTATTGATTTTCAGCTCACCAGAGCCAGTACAACGGGTGCTATGGTACTTGAAGTACGACATTTTGTCGTTTTTCGAGAAATTTCAGTTTGTTAGCACGATACAGCCTCCGGAGTTCAACAAGTCACCTATTTTATGATTGAATATTATTCAGGGCATCTCACTGATGAACCCTATTGATTTTCAGCTCACCAGAGCCAACACAACCGGTGCTGCAGTACTTTAAGTACGATATTTTTGTCATTTTTGGAGAAGTTTCAGTTTGTTAGCACGATACAGCCTCCGGAGTATATACAAGTGATGCATTTTATAATTGGATATTATTCAGAGCGTCTTAAAGATGAACCCTATTGATATTGAGCTCACTAAAGCCAGTACAACGGGTGCTGTGGTACTTGCAGTACCAAATTTTTGTCATTTTTGGAGAATTTTCAGTTTGTTAGCACGATACAGCCTCCAGAGAGTATACGATTGATCAACTTTATGAATAAGTATTGTTCAAGGCGTCTCACAGATGTACCCTATTGATTTTCAGTTGACTAGAGCGAGTACAGCGGGTCCTATAAAACTAGATATACTAAATTTTTGGTTATTTTTGGAGAAATTTCGGTTTATTAGCACGATACATCCCCCGAAAAGTATACAAGTAGCAATTTTATGATAGAATGTTGTTCAGGGCCACAGATGCGGAAAAGTTAGTTTTAATCTTTAAAACCGTTTATTTTTTAATTCCATTTCTATCCGGGTAAACATATTCTATATTTTCTCCATTTTAGTTATACAAAACGATAAGGGTGTCGCCCAGTTCAACACTTTGGAAGTTCCTGCCTTCTTTGCGTTAACTTAAGGTTTTCACTTTAGATTTCTAGACTTTAAGCACAAGCCGGCAATGTCGTAAATTATGTTGTAGTTGCGTTAATTGCTGTTAAATTATCAACTAATAACCTTTTAATATGCGTTTAGTTACCTATAATTGCAATAATAAACACTTTACGGGTTTTTTTACTTTTTTATCTAAAGAGTACTTATTTTTTCGCCCAGCCTATCTAATATGCGAGAAAAGTATTGGTTTACCTCAAAAAAAGTTGGAAATTTGAATTTTTTTTGAGTTATTTTTACGTTTTACATCAACAACACGAAAAAACGGTTTTTAGAAAAAAATCTGTATGTCGTCGTCGTTGTCGTCGGCCACTTTTCCTTACATGTCTTGTTAGCACGATACAGCCTCCGGATTGCAATAAGTCAGAAATTTTATGATTGAATATTGTCAAGGACATGTCACAGATGAACCCTATTGATTTTCAGCTCACCAGAGCCAGTACAGCGGGTGCAATGGTACTTGAAGTACGACATTTTGTCATTTTTTGAGAAATTTCAGTTTGTTAGCACGATACAGCCACCGAAGTTCAACAAGTCACCAATTTTATGATTGAATATTATTCAGGACATCTAACTGATGAACCCTATCGATTTTAAGCTCACCAGAGTCAGTACAACGGGTGCTATGGTACATGAAGTACCACATTTTTGTAATTTTTAAAGAAATTTCAGCTTGTTAGCACGATACAGCCTCCGGAGTGTACACAAGTGACCAACTTTATGATTGGATATTATCCAGAGCGTCTCCAAGATGAATCCTATTATGCTCACTAAAGCCAGTACAACGGGTGCTATGGTACTTGAAGTACCAAATTTTTGTCATTTTTGGAGAATTTTCAGTTTGTTAGCACTATACAGCCCTCAGAGAGTATATGATTGATCAGTTTTATGATTGAATATTGTTCAAGGTGTCTCACAGATGTACCCTATTGATTTTCAGTTGACTAGAGCGAGTACAGCGGGTCCTATAAATCCATATATACTAAATTTTTGGTTATCTTTGAAGAAAATTCGGTTTGTTAGCACGATACATCCCCCGAAGTGCATACAAGTAACAATTTTATGATAGAATATTGTTCGGGGCCGTAGATGCGGAAAAGTTAGTTTTAATCTTTAAAACCGTTTATTTTCTTACTTGATAAGCCCAATAAAAAACCTGCTAGATTTTTGGTCAATTTGAACTGAATATGATTGATTTGTTAGTACTTGTTTGCATTTCAACGTGTAAATTAAAAACGAAAAATAATAAAATGCCCTATCGTATCGAAATTTTAAGGGTGATCGGATATGGGGACAGAAGTCGAACACAGGGTGAAGTCTCTAGTTTGTTTACTGAAGTTCATCCAGAATTATGTTCAATTAATCGAAGTACAATTAGCAAAATTGAAACTAGATATCGGGAGTTGGGCCACATAAGGGATTCTCCTCGAAAAAGCCTTTAAAATTCGACGAAAAAGTCCAGTTGAACATATTGTTGGAAGTTGAAGAAATTCCTGTGCAAATAGCTCGAGTTCACGGTGTCAGTTACACAAGCGTTTTGAAAATTCTTAAAGAAGCCAAAAGGCACCCATATAAGACGCAAAACCTGCAGGAGCTTAACGAAGATGATCTTGATCGTAGACTCGAATTTTGCGAACGAATTATGGCTTCTATCGATGGTGGACAAATTGCTTTGGAATGGGTGCTGTTTTCTGATGAGGCAACGTTCAGTAGATCCTTTTTTGCAATGGATACGTAACCGGAGAAACATACCTTGATATGCAAGAAGAACTGATTCCTACTTTAGTAAATGTATTCCCCAATAATTTGGATCCCAACTACCTATCTTAACGAAGTGTTTCCAAATAAATGGATTGGAAGAAGGGGCCAAATTGAGTGCCCAGCAAGATCACCTGATCTATTGATATTCAGCTCACCACAGCCAGTACAACAGGTGCTATAGTACTTTAAGTACGATATTTTTGTCATTTTTGGGGAAATTTCAGTTTGTTAGCACGATACAGTCTCCGGAGTATATACAAGTGACCAATTTTATGATTGGATATTATTCAGAACGTTTCAAAGATGAACCGTATTGATATTCAGCTCACTAACGCCAGTAAAACGGGTGCTATGGTACTTGAAGTACCAAATTTTTGCCTTTTTTTGGAGAATTTTCAGTTTGTTAGCACGATACAGCCTCCAGAGTATATAAAAGTGACCAATTTTATGATTGAATATTGTTCAAGAGATGTCTCACATATGTACCCTACTGATTTTCAGCTGACTAGAACGAGTACAACGGGTCCTATAAATCTAGATATACTACATTTTCGCTTATTTTTGGAGAAATTTCGGTTTGTTAGCACGATACATGCCCCGAAGTGTATACAAGTAGAATGATAGGATATTGTTCAGGGCCACAGATGCGGAAAAGTTTTAATCTTTAAAACCGTTTATTTTTACTGACTGTTACTATTTGCATCTGGATTTTCGCATATAATATTGTAGATGAGAAATAAAAATGACTGTTCACACTTTCGCACCACGTTGCCGTATCGACTTGGAAATATTTGCGAGGCAGAAATAGTAAGAGAGATTAAAAAATCAACTCCAGAAAATACAAAAAAAAGTCATTCCTCCATTTGGAACCATTTAGCGATTTTTGTAAACAACGAAACTTCAATTTCGAAACCGAACAGTCAGTGGACAATGTGGCAGAAATATTGATGGACGGGGCTTCAATATGAAAAACAGAATGGGAAAGAATATAAAGAATACTTGGTGAAACCAATGTGGATCACAACAGCGGAAATGTTGCAAACCATGTATTTCGAAAAATTTAATGTTACTTTCAACCCTGTCACTGATTTGTCATTTACCTGTGAACAAATAGTTTAAATCAACAAACTGTAAACAAATAATACATATTAAAAAGAGATTAAGAGAAAATTAAAATAATCAGTGTCTTAATTAAAAAATAAATTTTTCAAGTCGACTATATTATCTGTATGATTAATTGTTATGTATATGAAAATATTAATTTGAATATAATCTAAAACGTATTTATTCGTATACTGCGTTTACAAAACTCGTTAATATATTGATAAGTATGATATAAAAACATGTAATTAAACAAAAATAAATAGACAGAAATATATATACAGGGAGTATCTTACACTTTCTCCCCCTTCAAAAAAATATACAAGTTAAACTAATAAAATAAATAACAATTTCAGATAAATTAATAACTATTCGGTTTGGCTTGTTTATTAACTTAACTGACTCGAAGTATCAACGGTAGGTGAAACCGACACTTCCTGATTCGAATTATTCTCAACTAAATTATCCGTATCACTTGCTTCTGAACTATCATTACATTCTAAAATATCATTGTGTACACTATTTACGTTAAAATCAGATCGTGGAATGATTGTGACCGTTTCTTCCTCTTTTGAATAGTAACAGTTTGTAATGTTATTCTAATTTATTTAAACAGTAAACGTGTGGAATAAATTTTAAACACACGGTATGGCTACTTACTAATTTATTTAAACACTAAACTACTCACTAATACTTAATTTATATATACTTAACTAATCACTTAAATTTAATTTATATGCAAACAGACTTAATTATTAATTTATATCAACACTTTACTGTTCGCTATTTCGGTGCATTCTTGTTTATTTCTCGAGATCACTTTATCAACTAAACTAACTTGCGCTCGTCGGTCCCTTATATATTAGTGCCTTTTTTACTAGATCATTCTAGATTGCGGCTTACAAGGCTGCGGCTGCGGCTTACAAAACAATTGGCTCTGGCTTTTTCTAGATAAGACTGGTCACAAAAACAATGTCTAGATAAGATGTTCACAATCGTAAACAATTCATCCCTGCGCGTCTGCCATAATTTTAACTTTCATACCTGGCTTAGACAGAGTCGGATTCAGGGACTGTACCAGTGTGCTGTTTCGTAACATTACCCCCCTCCTTAAATGGCAGTTCGTCCTGGAACTTTTGTGTAGCCGAGACTGGATGTTTGAATCGGTAACTGGCCCCATTTCTACACTTTCCGATCTTATGGAAATAGCAGGGCACCGTCTTCATCGGATACTGATAACGGGGGTTGCAGCTGCAAATTAATATCTGGACACCGGTATCTCTAAAGATAACCTCTACCATGTTCCTGATAACTCGCCAATCCAACTGGTTACTCGCTATCTTAGGCATAGCCAGTTTCTTCACGCTGGATTCTAACACATGGTCTCGGAGGTTACGAAGTGCTTCCCACACATCGCGGTAGGTAGATCGATCTTTAAATTCATCTTTAGTTACCACGTAGAAGACGAACCGCGAATTATGTTTAAGTTTCAGTGTCTTGCCAGGGGCTGGAATCTGGTCTTCAAGTTTTTCTAATTGCCCGAACTTCTTTCGAAAGACAGTTGCCAACCCTCGTGCGTCCTTGATACGGGCGGGGATGTTGTATGCCAGTGAATAATCTTCCGGGAGAGTGAACAAATCTTGTTGTTGTTCCGAAGTGACTCCATATCTAGCTTTCCCGGTACCTCCATACGCGCCCATAAATTCATCGAAGGTGGGGTCAGACACATCTCGAATATAGTTTACTCCTTTCTCTAGGTCATGGTCTCCTACGATTGGCGCTAGTCGGTTATGGTGAACTACTTTTGGTTTTCCGTTGGGATCTTGCTTATGCGATATATGACATCATTGATCCTTTTCTTGATTAAGTATGAACCTTCCCAGGATTTTTATAATTATGGAGAAAATCCTTTTCTCCTCGTCGGGTTGTGTAACCATACTTTGTACCCTTCTTAAAAGCCGCCTTCAGTGGCCTGCGAGTCGTACCGACTTTTCATTTTGTCGCTGGCAACTTGAAGATTTGTTCGAACTAATTCATGAATATCGTCCAGCCTTCTTCTCAATTGGATTACGTAGTCTTTTCCTGCTAGATATTCTCCAGGGCGACAACCAAATTCCAGGTCACAGGGAAGCCTCATTTCACGTCCAAACAGGATTTTCGCGGATGTTTCACCCGTGGACTCATTGGCGGCAGATCGATAAGCCAATGCGAATAGGGAAATATACTGGTCCCAATCTCTCTGATGGCTGGATACTACTTTGGACAGGTATTTTCCAATAGTCCTGTTCATTATCTCGACCATTCCATCTGACTGTGGATGTAATGCTGTTGTCCTGGTCTTCTTCATTCCCAGCTTATCGCAAATCTCCTGGAATAGATGGCTTTCAAAATTTCTTCCCTGGTCGCTGTGGACTTGACTTCCAAGGGCACTCCATATCGGCTGATAAATTCTTTCACCAATACATCTGCGACAGTTGTGGCCTCTTGGTTCGGAATAGCGTAAATTTCCATCCACTTTGTGAAATAATCCATTACAACCAATATGTATTTGTCACCATTTTCTGCCGTCGGAAATGGTCCAGCGATATCTAGAGCACTCCTTTCGAAAGGGCTTCCAACATTGCACTGTTTCATGGGTGCCTTTCTCTTGCGATGTGGTCCATTACTCGTAGCACAAGTTGTACATTTTTTACACCAGTCCTTCAGATCATCGGAGCTGTTCATCCAATAAAACCTCTCACGGATTCGCTGGAGAGTTTTCTTCACTCCCAGATGACCTCCCGATGGACTGTCGTGTAACTTCTTTAGTACTTCAGCTACTCTTGTTCTCGGGATAACTAGCTGTCTTCTCATCTCGGATCCATCATCGTTTTCAAGGCCTCTTTTCAACAGCCCTTCTTCCAGGACAAGGGAGTCCCACTGAGCCCAATACGCCTTGAGTTTCGGTGAAAATCTTGACACTTCTTGCCAGGTAGGTCGTCAATTTTCTTCCTTCCATTGCCGGATCATCTTCAGGTGAGGATCATTCTCCTGATCTTCTCTGATCCTGGTGGGTGACCATTCCTCGTTGACTACTGTAATTCTTGAAACTGCAACTTCCTTAGATTTCGACTGGTTGCATTGTGAATAGTCTACAGAGCATGACCGTCTAGGTAAAGAGTTTGCTTTTCGGTGATTCACTTCAGCTGGATGTTCGCCCCTGTCTGATTTCCCCTGTGACTGGAGTTCTTGGGTTACAGGAGTCTTGGGGCGCTTAGACGGACTGCGTAAGTGCTCTAACTCACCACACTTCCGGAATTTGATCTTCTTCGGTTTCTTGTCTGCCATTCCTTCCAACAAGTTGATGATCTGGTCAAGTTTGTCATCGTCATCTTCTTCCTGCATGGTCCGACTTTTGTTGTACCGCGAGCCCTTCGTGGCTGCTTTGCATTTAAGAGGTTTTTGGTTTGCAGGAGTCGTAGGACGCTTACACGAACTGCGTGCATGTTCTAGCTCGCCACAATTACAACAACTGATTTTATTCGGCTCCTTGTCCACCATTCCTTTCAACAAGTTGACGATCTGGTCAAGTATGTCATCGTCACCTTCTTCCTGTATGGTTCTACCTTTGTTGTATCCCGAAGCCATCGTGGCTGCTTCATATTCAAGAGCAGCAGTAAATGCATCCACCAATGTTTTAGGATGAGCTAATCGAAGCGTCTTCTCCATATCGTGGTCACATGAGCCGTCAATAAAGGCCTGAATGCCTAAACATTCCATCATGTTATCTGGTGCTGATGGATAAGCAAATCGGACTAGTCGGTCAATATCCATTTCATACTGTTGAAGGCTTCCTGAATTTTGCAGATGCCCAATTTAAGCATATTTAAACCATTTCTACCAATTAGTGGTGGACCCCCGTCTTTAATTACATAAGTTTTTAATACATAATTTTTATTTTCAAAAACCAAATTGAAATTAACAAATCCCAAGGGTTTAAAAGTAACACCAACATAATCTTTCAATGATAAATCATTCTTTTCTTATTTTTTATTTGAAAAATGTTTTTGGTATAATTTTCCAGATATTGCGGCATAAGGAAAACCAGAATCAGCCTCAAAACTCATTAATATATTTTCAACAAGCATATTTACTAAAACAGGTTTATTGTTTCCATTCTTATCAACATTGTCGCTTGAATTACCAAAATTTAACAAATAATTATCAAATTCATCAAAATTCTCCGCAACCGGTTTATTTAAATCCAATAAATTAAAAATCGACTTCATTATCTACTTCCAAATCACTTAAATATTTATGTGAAACTTTTTTGCACTGAGTAGCTAAATGGCCTCTCACGCCACATTTATGGCAATTACAGTTTTTATGTGCACAATCATTAGCTATGTGATTACCGCGACCGCAAACAGTGCGTTTTATACAATTCTTACGATTGCTTACCGTAGGATTTCTGGCACTACTCATACCGGCTAAACCGCTGCTGCCTTGGTCCTTTTGATGTTGATGAAACGGCTGTTTAGAATAATTGCGTGTAGACTGGCCCTTATTCTTCCTTTGATGATGGAAATTCATCGAGTCGGTCGGTTCTCGTTTTGCAACCACACCCAAGTTATCTCTCAACGCGTGTTCCTTCAAAGCAGATTCTTTGGAAATGGCTAATCTAACTACTGATTTCAGCATAACATTTGCGCTGGAAGTATCTTCTTCAAAAATACGATCTATTATCCTTTCTTCACTAATGCCGATAACAAAAATATCATGCATTATGACAGCTAATTCAGTGCCAAAATTATACTTGGAAGCTAAACTTTTTACAGGTGCTTTCCAATCTCCAACACTTTCATTAGGTTTCCTCCGTGCAAAGTACAATTGTAATCTTTCTGCAAAGTACAACTTCACCGGGTTTGAATGTTCGGCCAGTAATTTAATTAATTAATCGAAAGGGTTTGCTTCAGGAAGCACAAAAATTCCGCACTAATTTATAACAATTCTCCGATAAAGTATTTAAGGTTTCTAATAACCCAAAACCTTGTTGATTGTCTTTATCAGCCGGCGTTTTTTACCACTAGCACTTACTTAAAAACAAAAATTTCCGCACTATCTGATAAGCTATACTTTCCGATGATTCACATGTGAATTCAAAAAGAAAACACCTCGTCGCCAACTGTTTGTATATGAAAATATTAATTTGAATAAATCACAAATTACAAATAAAACAACGTTTAATCTGAAACGTATCGAGGTATAGGTATGATATAATAGTATATTATACACCAAGGTGGTGAATACTATTATTATCAACCGAGCACCAAAATTATTTCGTGAGGGGCTTTGCCCCGAGCGGAATAAGGTGCGAGGTTTATAATTGTCTTCACCACCGTGGTGTATATACATTTTTTTCCACTACTAGCCAAATTAAAGACAAAAATAAAAAAATGTCTTATAAAAATCATGTAGGTATAATTTAATCACAAAGCAATAGAATACCATTATTCCTATAGTTCATAATCACCAATATTAAGTGCAACGAATTAACGAAACCAATTATACGATCACATCCAAAAATTTCACAAAACGTGGTTTATGTTTTACTTTGAACAATAGGGACCGAGAAAGATGACGCTTATGCCATCTGCCGTGAAAAAACACAAACAATGTGATGTAAACACTATTAGTGCTATTAGTAGTTTTGTGTAATCAGCGTTTTTAAATGTTCATTTTTTAAAACTGATATTAAATGTTTGTGATGTCGTCATCAAAAGTATATTTCTGTATTCATGGCTGTTCAAATATGCTGTATAAAAATACTACGCAGTTGAAATTTTATAGTTTCCCCGAAAGTCCATTGAACACTGCGTGGATAATCTTAAAACGTCAAAAATAGATAAATGCATTAAAAACCCATATGTAATTAAAATGTTCTAATTAAAACATTTTATTAACTATTATTTTGTGTATAATCAGTATGATACTTCAATTGGCAGCTATTATAAAAGTTCTAATTTTTTTTACATAAATAATAGTATATTATATACCGCGGGACTGAAGTAGTACATTTAATCCTGAAGGTAAAGTTTATGGCCCGACCGCAGGGAGGGCCATAATTTACCTGAAGGATTAAATGTACTTCAGTCGCAAGGTATATACGATACTTTTCGTACTTCCGGTATGATTTTATTAATTATTTCAATAATTTCAATCAGTTTTTTCTCTCTTCAACTCATTTAATAAACTGTCTTTAAAATAAGTTACCATAGTAACATTGCGTTGTGACAGTTATAATTTAGAAACATTGTCATTACTAGTGTCATTGTAAAGAAACATTGTTATTGATAATTATTGGTATCATGAGTGAAGAAGGTGTATCTGATATTGATAAAAGAGCAGCCGAAGTAGGTGAAGAATTGTTACCACCGAAATCTAGAAAACTATACGAGCAGCAGTACGATGCTTTTAAAAAGTGGTGCCGCTTAAAAAATGTGAGACAACCTACTGAAAATGCGCTGTTAGTCTACTTCGATGATAAATCAAAAGCGGTTTGTGCCTCAACTCTCTGGGCACATTACTCAATGCTGAAATCGGTTATTAACATTAGAGAAGATATTGATATAAGTAAATTTCCAAAATTATTAGCTTTTTTGAAGAGAAGAAATGAGGGATTTAAGCCAAAGAAGTCAAGAATTCTCACGTCTGAGCAGGTAGATCAGTTCTTACGGGAGGCTCCGGATGATAAATATTTAATGCTTAAGGTAAATTTGGAAATTTGTTTATATTCAGAAATTTTAAGAAATCAATTTTTTTGTAGGTTGCACTTATTTTGGGCGTTGCGGGAGCTTGTCGTGGAAAAGAGTTGGTTGATTTAGAAATCGACGATGTGAGAGATTTGGGCGATTCCTTCCTAATTGCGATTAGAAACACCAAAAGTAAAATTGACCGAAATTTTGTGATCAAAAATTCAGAAAACAGTGCCATCAGTTTTGTGGCGATATTTCGGAAATATGTGGCATTGCGAAAGACAGGGACAACTCATTCAAAATTTTTTGTTCAATACATCAACAAAGAATGTACTACGCGAGTAGTAGGAAAAAACATGTTTGGTACATTTCCACGGCAAATAGCAGCTTTCTTGAAATTAGAAAATGCGACGTCTTATACGGGACATTGTTTTAGACGCACATCTGCGTCTTTGTTAGC
The DNA here is from genome assembly GCA_963921935.1 of Galeruca laticollis. Classification (NCBI taxonomy): domain Eukaryota; kingdom Metazoa; phylum Arthropoda; class Insecta; order Coleoptera; family Chrysomelidae; genus Galeruca; species Galeruca laticollis. Next base: position 240,357,006 of record OY998176.1, read on the forward strand.
TGATTCGGGAGCAACAATAGACGTGCTGAAGAGACATGGAGGATGGAAATCCTCCAACGTGGCCGAGGGATATATTGAATCGTTTATTAAAAATAAACAAAAAATTTCAGATAAAATATTTGGTCAAGTCGCCGATTCGTCCACTATAGTTATGCCACAGTCCTCATTCTCGCTTCCTGTTTCCGCAGGATCTTCGAAACAAACACCAGTTCAATATGATAAGGACCTATCTGTTACTCGTCAGTTACCTGCTGCATTAACCCAGGAAAGACTGGTCAATATGACGAACTGTCACAATATTAATTTGAATATTAACGTTAATTACCATTCTAATTAATTATATTTTTCAATAAAATATCCCTTAAATTCGTTTGTTTGTGATTTAATCGTTCCGGGAGTTTCGCCAATATTTAATCCCGGAGGGATTAAATGTGACACTTTAGTACCTGTCACAAGGGAGTGAAGTTGTCACTTTAGGCCCGGAAGTACGAAAAAGATTATTATCGAGAGAATAAAATGTTGTTTTCTGTACGATTTCATTGATTATATAAAATAAAAAACTAGTTATGTGTTTGCGGACTTTAATATTGTAAAATAAGTTCAAATAATTAAATACTATTAAGGGGAAGAAAGTAAACATTTGTACAAAACGAATCACTTCAAGTTTTTAATTACATTTCAGAAAACATAGGGAGGATTGGGAACCGAATAAAAATACTATAATTTGCAGTGCTCATTTTGTCAATACTCAAAAATCAGATAATCCCTTACACCCATCTTACATAGCAACAATTTTTCCTGGCCAAGAAAATAAAGAGATCTATTAATTTTTTGCATTTTGTAGGTTGTTTATTATACTGTTTACATCACGATGTTTTTCTTATTTAACACCAGGGCGCTCTACTTTCGACAGAAGTGCTGCCTCTATAGTTCGGTCTCGATCCCTATTACAGCGGTAGTGCGTTCACAACACTTAGGTACAAAGTGAGCGTTCATAAAACATTTAACATTTGCTTCACCATAGAGAAAGTAATATATTATTTGTCTATGTGGGTCAAGGATAGCTACCAGTTTCTATCAACAGAATATTTTCAAATTCCACTGGTGATAATGTTGAAGGTAAAAACGTTCCTCGATCCTCGTTTTTCTAAAATTAACGGAAAATAAACAACATATTTCAATGTCAAATTTTGATAGTGTCGATCTACAAATCGTTCAAACTGATTTCTCCCTAGGCGTTTACTCCGTCGTCTTACTGACACTGTTTTCGCTCCTCACCTCACCCATATATTATAAACGCGAATTTTAAACTAATGACAGTTTTATTGAAATAATTTTATCTTGTTAGGTAATTTCAAGCAGTAAATATGTTAAACACAATCTCCTGGGTATACAAAATTATGTTGCACTAGTTTTTGTTAAGCTATTATCCCTGAATTCTCAAAACATTTGAATTTGTCCATTATTGACCTAGGTAACATTAGAAAAAATTATTAACCACAATAATTGTCAACTTCACAGCTAGTAGTGGGAAAAAACATGTAATTAAATAAAAATAAATAGACAAATATATATACAGGGAGTGTCTTACATTAATAATATTCATTATCAACCTAAATGTTAATTTTAGAGTTTCTACATATGCTGACAATAAATTATGTTTAATTATTATAAAATTATTTACCTAATTTTATTTATATAATAATTATTTGCCTATTTTTATTTAGATAATAGATTGTATTGGCAGCTAACCTCCCAACTAGCAGATTTATTTTGCCTTTTTGAGAACGCCCATAACACTTGAACCACATTTTACTCGTTCACAATTATACGCTTCAACTGATTTGTCAACAAGTACTGTTCAACTGACTTGTCAACAAGTACTACACCATCAATAATTTGTTTTAATAATGGATTTGTTTGCAGAGATAATATTGCATCCCCAGCCGTTATTGTACAAAATAGTACGAAACTTTTAAACTCTTGCTCTTCCAACATGGCGGCTGCGCTTGCGCTTGTCATGTACTGAAAAGTACTATTGAGGAGGAATGTTTCACAGATAACCCACAGATAGATGAGACACTGATTGTGGCGCCATCTAAAGAGCCTGTCGACTAAACAATTGAGTGATGGTAAAAAGATTTCTGGAATTTTAGGTTTTGGCGGTATATCCAAATTTACTGTATTCTAATTATTTTATTTCAAAATAACCATTTATAGTCCATAATTTGACATTTCATTCAATATAACTCAATATTGAGTTAAATTAAATGAAATATCAAATGATGGATCATAAAAGGTTGAATTGGAAAAAATAAAACAATAATCATATGAACAGTTTATTTATTTTGGTATAAAAATGCACAACAAATAATTTCTTTCACAAAGTACTTTTCTTAACAAACGGAATGACAATAAATAAACTATAATGTAAAAACAATGCAATTATTAAAAATTAATTTGAGTAGCACACATTCTAGATTGGAGTATCATTTGATTTTTAAATGATGTTACATCAAGATAAAAGTAGAAAATTATTTATGATAAGTTGAGAATGGCCTAATGGCTAAAAGCGCTTAGCTGGAGTTTTAATAAAATTACACACTCTCAGTACTCGTCTTTTCATTCACTCAATTTACATTTTAAAAGGTCCAAAATTATAGCATGCTATATTGAATACAATAAAACTTACCATCAATTTTTGTTAATTTTCTCTTATATGGGAAGGCAAATCAAACTGTCTTAATAACCTCCCTTCGTCTTTCTCAAATCTAAAGAAACACTGTTTTTGAAAATGAACGGAACATATCCTCCTTCGTTTCCTCGTCGACAAATTTAATGATTTATTACCGCTGGGTCTCAGCCATATTAATTTTATCTTCCTGGGTTGGAGGAACAAAACTGTAAAAAGAAATATTTACTTTAGTAATGCAACAATTTTCAGTTAAGCTAATCTAAAAAACAACCATGATCTCTAATGTTGCCGATTAAATTAGTAAAAATTCTGTATTTTATAAAAATAAAGAAAATAACGGTTGTTAATTGAGAAGGAAAACATGCTCACATTTTTTTAATAAAACTTACCGAGTACACCACTTATTAGACTCTTTCAGAATACACTTTGACATTGTATTTTCAATTAATAACAATAAAGCAACGAAACAACAGATAAATATTACACTATAGCAATTAAAAAATACACCAAAATACCGAAATCTCATAATAACCTCAACACTTGAACCAAAGAATACACTTTGCTTGAACCCAGGGGTGTTCACTCTCGATGTTTGACAGTTTCTTATTTGTAGTTATTCCTCATGTCGCAAATGTCGTGACCGTCGTTCACATGGGCAAAGAACTCTGACAGAGACCAGAGATCGCGGAAAAGAACAGAAGATTTAATTCATTCTTAATCCAGAAGAAGAAACATATACCGTTATATTTTTTTCAAAACTGTGGACAGTTAATATATTGTTCAATTTATATTTGTGATTTTACAGTTACTGTTGTGGAGTAATTTTTAATTTTACTCTTTATTATAATTATTATCAATTTTTATGTATACCATTCCTGGTTGCAGTAATACAAAAATATTACATTGTTTACCAAAAGATTCAGAGGTAAGCCATTATGATGTAATTAAGTAATTACGGATTTAAACACATTTTGATTCATAGATCAGACTATAAATGTTGTTGACGTAAATACTAAACAAAAGCACGCATTTAGGATTTGTGATCTACATATGAAATTTATTATCAATAAGAATCGAACCAATTTAAAATTTAATGCTGTACCATCATTAAATATTCCAATATATATATATATATATATATATATATATATATATATATATATATTATTATGCCCCACGTTTCAGGAGACAGATTTTGGTATAACTATAATTATCAATATCTGAATATTACAATAATAATTTTATTCTGCTCCACGTTACAGGCACAAATTTGTTAGAATTATAACTATTGTACTTATACAATTTTTTTTTAAATTCAATTTAGATAAATAAAGTGTATACTATTTACGTAAATGTTATCGGGCGCCAACTTACCATTAATAGGCAAGTACAATTTAATAAAAATTATTCAGACCTTATTGAAATTACCATAAAAAAAATATCAAAATATATTTGCTCCGGCTCTATACAAAATGTCTTATTTACAGGGAGTCAGTTCTTGAAAAAAATGGCAGTACTAAATTCTGTCTTTTGTTTTTTTTCTTTTTTTTTAATTAAATTCAAATTTGTTACAATTTTACAATTATATATTTATGTTTTAAAATTCTAATTGAAGAAACACCCTGTATTGTAATTTGTTTTGTTTATCCGAAATTTATTATATTCAATCTTTTTACTACTTTAATCTCAGTTTATTAATTAAATCTCTTACCTTTTGATATACAGGAACTGCTTCTTTTTGTATTCCTCAAACAAAGCTTTGTTTTTGGATTTTCCTTTTCTATGTTACGACTACCTTATAAGAAAATATATTAATTTAAGATCTACAAGAACATTCAATGTCTTATGATAAAAAAAAACTTCTGCAATATACACTATTTGAGAATTTTGATAACAATTAACCAGACCTTTTAAAGTGATTCTCTTCTTTCTTCCAATTCTTATAAACGTGTTCTATATGTATATAAATTTCTCCTCAAATCAATCTCTTCCGTCTTCCAACTCTTATAAACGTGTTCTATATGTATACAAATCTATTTTCAAATTAATCTTTTCTGTCCTCCAACTCCCACAAACGTGCTCTATATGTATATAAATCTCACCTCAAATCAATCCCTTCTGTCTTCCAATTATTATAAACGTGCTCCACATGTACGAGTATATAAATTTCTTCGATTATTCCAAAATATCCATCTGAATTGTCAATTACAATGTTTTAATTTTTAATTATCGCTCCTTATATTAGCCAGTTAAATCCAATGCAATCAACTTTTTAACATTTCAAAAGTCCCAACTGCCTTAATATATCTTTTTTATCTTCTCAAAAATTCTTATTTTCTTAACCGTCAAAAATATGTCAAGTGCCTAGTTTTTCTTTTCAACAAACTCCATCCTAACTTAGCTACCTAAATTTTAAAGGATTGTTTGCAAACATTTCTATTTTAATAAATGTCATTTACTGTCAAATCCTAAAATATCATAAACATTCTTACATAATTCTATAAATGATACTTTCATCCCTCTGCAAAACTAACAGCCCAAACAGAACTATGTGACGGTAAAAATCCTGGAGGTTCACTCAATATCTGCATAGCTTTGTACATATCACATGGAGAATATAATTGGATAAATAGACAAGTCGTTATCATCTACATTCGACAAGCAGCGACACAGTTCATCCTCCATTCTCACTCGTTAGATCCATCTATCGACAAATAACACGCTGTATACTTCATTCTCTACTGACATTCATAATAAAACATACCACAAAATTTTACGATACAATGAAATTATAAAAATATGGAAAGTATATTGTGACAAATCTTTCAGAAGTAGTTTGTGTACGTAATATAAACTATAAATTGGTAGACAAGAGCTGACAGAGCAAATGCGACATTTACAAGACGTATGAATGAACTTGTTGATAAAAATGTTGAACAAAATATATCAATATTGGATTTTATTCAATGGAAATTAACTGATAAAATATTAATAACGCAATTGTACTGAATCTACCATTTTGTTTTCAAATGATAATAATTTTTTAGCTAACATAATTCTTATTTCTGATTGGCGAAGACTTGTGTAAGACGTTAGCGCGAGTTTCATAGCTTTGTGTAGGACCTACACTAACAAATTTCTCATCACAATCAGAAATATTGTGTTTCTCAAATACAACTTCCACTTAAGAAATTAAATATAAAATGTATTATCAACACATGTCACTACCATGGTGGGACAACCTGTATGTGACAATATAAATATATATTATAATTGATATCCTAAATTTTATTTTATATATGTAATTTAATTTTATATGAATGATGTATGAAACTTTATATCGGCTAGCTCATAATTTATCTTTTATATTGATGTAATTTTAATTTTTATTTTATTTATAAGTCGGAAGCATGAATGACTCCTCTCTTTGGATTCTTGGCGCACACGGTATAAATATAATTGGATTTATATCTGTTTATTTAAGTATTTGAAAAATGATAGTTCAGAATATAATTTCTTATAGAAAGATGGAAATATGTTGATTCAAATAATTGTATGGAAAACATGAAAGGAATAAAAACACCAACACTTTATTGAAAAATTAATTTAATAAATTGTAATTATGAGAAACTTTGTATTCTTTTAAAAATATAAAATTATTGAATATCCCTACATACTAGGCAATGCTGAATACACATTTATTATTCTCTCTTCTGCACTTGCGCATAAGTAACGCATGCGCTGATATACCTTATTAGGAACAGAAAATGCAATTCATTATCGATGTAATATAAACGGTAAACACCCTTCAGCGTGTATACAGTTGTGATAAAGTTTTAATACGTTATATAAATGTAAACGAAACAATTACATATATAAGAACTCTTTTAAATAATGTGTGTGAAGTGTAAAGCAAATAGTAATTAGTCAGAACAGTTAAGCATGCATGAAAGATAAGAAAAATTGAAATTTATGTGAAAGTTTATGAAACATGTGAACATTGAAAATCGATTATTATTTAACAAGTAAGTACAAATATTCTTATGAACTATATTGCATGCATTTCCATGGAGGTAAAGTACTATGCATAGTAATAAATTGTTTTTAGGCCTTTTCTTTTAAAATTTCATTATCAAAACGTTTTTGAATATACAATAGTTCACTGTTCGTTTAAATGGAATTCCCAAAAGTTTTAATTAAAATTCACAGACCTTATTACATAGTCCCAGGATGCGTCTACGACTTTCTTGCAGATCTCTAACTAAGAGATACACCTTCAGAACGGTTTGTTCTTCTCTACACGAGTTCACCAAACTTATTTAAGTGTTTCTATCACTATTTTGAGGAATTTTATTAACTTTTTCGGGAAATATTAACAAATTTAATCTGAGGGAATTTATCACACACCTCGCTTCTTCATCACCCCAAAAAAACCTTCAATTGTTTTTTAAATCAACAAACTTTTCTGCTTCCTAAATCCAAAGCTTGCTTTTCCTTGTTTTATTGTTACAAATTGTCACTTTCTATGTCTTTTATTGGAAAAACTGTAATTGTTTGATTTTAAAGTCCTGGAGGATTAACACATTTATACACTACTGTTCACTAAGTATTCAGGATTTTATATGAAGTTTTTTTTTACAGAATACATTAGCTATTTTAGTCATTATCCCGTTTTTACGGTTCATTTATTTATATTTATTTTTACAAAATCTATAACCTAAATTATTAATTCATATAGATGTAATTGTTTAATTTTTAATTCTTAAATTTTTAATGTATTGGTCTTACATAAACTATTCCTTATTATTGATTTTATTGTTATTGTCCAATATAAAATAAATAACCCTTAAATTTAAGTTGGTAATGAAATTACTAGATTTCATTACTTCCTGTTTATAATCCATTGTTTTAAACTATGTTTGGGCTGTGTTCCATATATCATTTCTCATGAAGCTTTCAACCCTTTCTTTAAAATTGTTAATTCTCATTATAAACAACTGCAAATGTTGCTAAATAATTATTGAAATAGATATTAATTGATATTATTTCAGGTTTGACGTTTAAATGGAATTTTATTTCTGCTGAAATTCATATGGCTGTGTTCAGATCAATATGGAACTGATTGACATTAGTGTAAATCTGGAACTTGTTGTGCAGGTAACTTTTAATACTTATTTAAATAATGTTGTGTTTAGAATTTCTATTCATAGTTCTTTTATTAATCAATCATATTGATATCTGATATTATATTCATGCATATTTCCTTCTTTCTATTGATTTCATATCTGAATTGACAGTAACTTTTATAAAATGGTTGTGTCTACTGATACACCTTCCTGAATAATAGATACCTTTTTCTTTTATGTTTATTTATATACAATTGTTTCTAGAACTAGTAGACTAGTTCAATATATATATATATATATATATATATATATATATATATATATACTGATAACTAAAATATTAAAGATGCATTTGTACAGAAGGAAGTATATCTGTAATTTCAACTATTTAAACAAACTTTAAATATTATTTTTGTTACTTAAAATATTTATTTTTAGCAAATATGGTGGCCGTAACTCCTATTCACCTAGATTGTCTTGGTTCAAACACAAAATTTCAATTAATAATGACAGATATACCGACTTATTTATGAATTTTTCATCCTCATATTAGACTTAATGCAGGTATCGATAAAATATTGTAAATATATCTATTTTGTTTATTTACATACTAAATATTGATGTGTATAATAAATTTTTTTTAATTTTTTTCCGAATCCTATTAATCATTGCCCCTATGTAACAGTGAAACATGCAAAATATTTGTTTCAATATCAGATATAATGTGCGAGGATTTGGATCTTCAAATATTATTATTAACATTATATTTATCTAAAGTAATTTTTTCATTCATCTAATTTCTACTTTTAACTGCTTGCGAAAGTTAACTTTATTGGCGCCATATATTTGAGGCAATAAGTGTAAAATAGTGTAACTCTTTGTTTGTATAATGGTTTTAATTTACCAAAGCGTCGAAGTATAGCCAACATTATATGTTGGCGCTTTGATCGATTAAAACTGAGAGTTACACTATTTTGCGCTCATGGCATCATTTAACAGTGAGCTTATACGTTTTTCAAAATTGGCGCCTTTGACACTAGTTCATCCTCATGTCGCGAGTGTCACTACTAAAACGTGTTTTGGAGGGAAGGCGTGAGTCGGCTATCTAAGGGAGTATATACATATAATCTGTGGCTTGAACTAAGAAACGATAACAGTATATATCAGATCATAGATAACCGACAGAGAATGTTTCAGTGACTGCAGCGCCTCAAACGACCTATCAGCTATTTACTATGGAGGCGCGAAACTGTTTCTTTAAAACTGGGCAAAATCACCCCAACTGACGGTACGCTACTGGTTGATCAATATCCTTACATTAATAATTGAATCCTGGCAAAAGTACTTCGCCGGAAATATTTCCTTGTTTCTCGTACCTATCGTACGCAATAGAGGAAAAAGGCGATTAAATTACCAGCACACGTCGTCGTCGATATGTACCTCACTTTACTTCTTGTCTGTTGTATTGAAAGTGATCGTGATGCTATTATATTTAAATGTACCGGACGATTTTTGTTTTAGATGACTAATCAACTTCCGTTTTTAGAATGTTTGAAGTTGATGGTATTCTGCGTCATATCCTACTGTCAACTTAATTTTTTTTCTACACTGTGAGCCAAATTTATTAAAAACGCAATTGCGCTGAAAAACATCGTTTTGGTGGTATTGTGTGTAAATATTATTTCTCAATTGCAGAAAAAATAACTAATCAGAATATACATGCAGGGGCGGATCTAGAATTTAACAAAGGGGGGGCTTGAATAATTGTTTTTTAAGTTTTTTAATTTGACTAAAAAATGTATTATAATATAGTATATACATAAATACAACAACTTATATTAACGATAATCTAAGTAGACCAATTACAAGTTTCAATTCTTCTGGCCTTCATTTGACAAAAAGTTTTAACTATATCATTTATATTAAGTGCTCTAGATTTATTAATGTATGCCAAAGCTAGCCCATTGAGTCTCTCCTGTCCCATCGTTGATCTCAAATAGGATTTTAGTAGTTTTAGCGATGAAAAACTTCTCTCGCCCGTAGCACTTGTTACAGGGATTGTGGCAAAAATTTTTAGTAGTATCTCTATATTGGGAAAGCATTCTTTGGACATACGTTTTAAGGTTTCTGTTGATGACTTTGGTAGATCAACACTGACAGTGTCACTCCACTTATGTCTCCATTTCGCTAATTCCGCCTGTAATTCCAGCATGGATCCTGGCATATCATTTCCATATATTCTTGAGCCGCAACAATTTTGGCATCAGTATATTTTTTAAGGTGTATTGGAATAATACCTTCTATGGGTATTACAGTAGAAAGTTGATTAAATCGGTCTTTCATTTGGATTATAATATGATCCAGGAAAGGTATGAATATCACCCTTCTGTCATATTCTTCTTCGTTATTTGCCTTTATATTGCTCCTGTTTGTTTGTTTGTTGCAAAGTCTAGGCATAGTAATAGTCGTACCAATTCTCTGAAGAGCGTGATGGGCCTCCAAGAAAATTGGTTTAAATTGGAGTTCTTCATTTTGCCTTATATTTTCTAGTTTGCTTGTAATATCGTTTATGTATGAAAAGGCAGTGGAAAGGTCAATTTCAACACTCTGTAAATACTTGCTTAAATTTACAGTGTACGACATTAAAAACGAGGCGATTTCTAAAGCTATAACAAAATCACTTCTTCTAATGGCGGCATTAAAAGCCATTACCTTACTTGAAGTCTCTGTATCGTTGTCCTGTTCCAAACTAGCAAGAGCATTGCAAATTGCTTCATATAGTTATTTAAAAGTTATTACGCTATTATGACGCTCAACCCAGCGCGTAGCACACAGAGGTTTTAACTTCTTATTTTTAGTTTCGGTTATTTCTAAGTCATCAACGGCATGTTGAAAAACTAAAACTCTTTTTGCAGGGCAACTAAAAAAAGAACATACCCTACCCAAAATACCCATCATGTTCCTAATTTCAGAAACTTTTGGAAATAGCTAAGTTAAGGCAATGACTTAAACAGTGTAAATACATAGCCAAGGGCTGTTCATCTCTTATTAAGGCTTGGGCTCCATTGAACCTTCCAGCCATATTGCTGCCTCCATCATATCCTTGTCCATGAAGATTATCAATAGAAAGTCCAAGTTGCTTAATTTGATTTTTTATGGCCTCTTTGATGCATTGGCCAGCTGTAGAGTGCAGCTCAATGAAACCCAAAAAAACTTCCTTTATATCATACGTACTATCCAAATACCTCACACAGAATGTCATTTGTTCTTTGGTACTTATATCGGTTGTTTCGTCGCAAATTATTGTAAAAAATTTTGATTGTTTTATAGCATTAACAATTTCAGTAGTTATAACCTTCCCAATGCAAAATATTATTTCATTTTGGATTGTTTTACTAATCATTGTACAGTTCTTTGGTGCTGTTAGTATATGATTTTTAAGGTTTAAATCTCCAGAATCTATACGAAAAGTTAATAAGTTCCTAAAAATGCCATCATTACTTTCTGAAAGATTTTGGTTTGAGCTATCTTTAATATCTATATTACCATCATCTCTATGCGCTCTAAGTGGTAATTTGTTATGGGAACAAAATAGAATTGTTTTAATAATCGGCACTAACCGCTGTCGATTAGCTTCAATTATTTCTGCTTTTTGTTTATCTAATTGCACAGAAATACTGACAGATTTTTAAGCCATTTGTATGTTTAAAAAATCATTTGCTTTTTTAACTGAAAATGTATGGTAGTTGGTGTTTTCATGCTGCGTAAGCATTTCCCGGGCTTTTTAAACTTAGTTAGCGGGTCCGTTACAAGCATTTTAAGAATCTGAAAAATAATAAGCTTAGGTTACGATATAGTTTAGTTAGTTTCAGTTAGGTTTTTAAAACCTTATTTCATTAAAACAATAGGCTCATTTACAAATTTTTTTTTATTGTAAATTCTGAAATAACATAATAAATTTAGTAAGTATGCAAAATATCAAATTTTTTGTTAATGATTTTTAACCACCTAAAAAATTATTAAAGTTTATAAAATTAATTAAAACTATGACGTCAGACCATCTTTTTTCACCAGGTAATTCGTTGCCACAACGCATTACCTTTGCTTTGCGTCTGTCAGCCTAACGGAAAAATATTAACACTTTTTGTGACAAATGTCAGAAAAAGGTAACGACAATGTTTTTTTAAGCAGGTAGCGCAGGTGTTCAAGATCGCAATTTGTATGTAAAAAAGATTGTATGACGTCACATTTTAAAATAGCCTTAGATTATTCTAGCTCTAAAATTTTTGGTAATTTTCGTCCAATTGGGCTAATTCTTTTTTTAAAGCTTAAAATAAAAGGTAAACAATGGACGCCTGCAATAGATATTTCAATTTCTATTGAATACTTTTATTGTAACCTTTTTATTCAGAAAGGTTATTCAAATGTTTTATTACAGGCTTCCGACCGTCGACCATAAAAACTCACGCACAAAGTGGCAATAAGTTACAATTTTAGTTTTGCTTTAGGGTTTTTACAATACAATAGATAATAGTGTGAAACGTGACATTTTCCTAAATTTTTAACTATAGGATTTCAAACACAATGCGACAATATGTCTCGCATAACTTTCAAAATGTGTTATTTCAATGCTCCAACAAAACTATTTACAATTATTATTGCAAAACGTGATATTTTAAAGGTATTTAACAAAAGCTGCGAATAAAGTGTAACTACCCTTTGAATTTACACAATACAAAGGATCTTATCAATTATTCAACACATTTTTACAGCGCTCGCAACTGAAATAAATTTACGCCTTAAATATATACAATGACGAAAAGAATTAACATACAAATATCTTACATATTTTTAAAAGCATCGTAAACAATATAATTCAAGATTTTCTAATCTTGAACAACTACAAAAAAAATGTTTGACAGTCTATCTATTCCTTTCCACCCACCTCTTCGCCACTTTCCAGCGTTCGACTATTTAGAATCATATTTGCACCTTTTTTATGGTAAATCGCCTTTTTATTGAAACATCAAGATGTACGTTTTGTTGTGCTTAAAGCCAAATCCTTCAAGGTATATATTTGCCTATTTCTTTGTCTTGCCTCAAAGGTACTTCATATTGAAATTGTTAACGACTTGTCTTCTGATGCCTTTTTGGGAGCTCTTCGTCGTTTCATTGCACGACGAAGACGATGTTCTCAAATTGCCAGCGATTGCGGCACGAATTTTGTGGGTGCTCATCGCATAATGCAGGAATTCCTTCAGAATGCCGCTGAAGGAGAATCCATTCAACGGAAGTTTAATCGTCCTGGTGCCCCCCATTTCGGTGGACTGTGGAAGAGAGGTAAAAAATCTATAAAAACCCAACTGTACCCAGTCATTCGTGCCCAACGCCTTACGCATGAAGAATTACTTACCCTGTTAAACCAGATAGAGGCATTGCTGAATTTCCGGCCCCTAACTCCAGTCAGCTCTGACCCCAATGACTTTGAAGTCCTTAGTCCGGGACACTTCTTGACGTTAGAGCCGCTAACATCCTTTCCAGAACCTGATGTATCTAGCCACAGCCATCTTTAATAAAAGGCCTGGGCATGCGATGTGGCAACACTGCATGATTTGAGAATAGAAGGCTGACAGTATTATATGTATTATTATATTCTAAAACGTTTTTTGAACGATAGATACTGCATTTCACAATGAACACAATATAAATAAAAAACAATACATTCGGAAACAATTATTTATTCTTTTTATTTCAATACATACATTATTAATAAATACAATATTTAACCTAGATGAAAGTATTTAACTTTCGTTTTTTGGATACATTTCTAGGCTTTAGAGAAGCTAAATGATTATTTTTATGTTTTATAAAATTATTTAACAATATATTTGAAATTGTTGGTAGCAGTAAATATAAAAGTTCCAATGTTAAGTAACCACAAATGCAACGATTATTTTCACATTCCTCAAAAGAAGTATGAATAGACAACAATTTTTTCGTTAAATAAACTAAAATTTCCTTTTGATTTGTGGCTTTTAAAAAAACCGGTTCAAAGATATCACTTATAAGCCTTTGCATGATAAAATACATAGCATTACAAGCATTAATCACTAAATCAGAGGGAACAGTCAAGCCTCCTCTGTTTAGTTCTGAAAAAGCTGTGTTATCGCTATTATCATCTTGAATGCTGCCTTGTAATAAATTTATACAATTTAATTTTTTTGTGAGTTTATACACTGTATATCCAGAAACATATATTGAGGCATATCGGTCAGCATTATTAATATCACAATTACTATCTAATATATCATTGAATATATTTATTTCGCAAGAAGTTGTATTTTCATTTAGGTGTATTTCACTATGTAACTCAGACAAAGTTTTAATATTCCTAAAATTATTTACTACATTGCCGTACCTAGCTGATTTTAATTTCAGAAGATTCTGGACAGATAGTTTCTTTTCAGCTTCAAATACCTGCAGAACCGATACATTATAATTTGACCCAGAAAGTTGCCTATATAAACCAAATCTTGCTTCTAAGTTATCAGTTTGAAACTTTCCACAAAGAATATAATTCACTTCTGGCAAAATTAAAGTATATTCAATTAGTTTAATTAAAGATATTGTGGAGTGTTTTAAAGACAAAAAGGTATCAGAAGTAAGATGATATGCTTCCGTATTTAAAGATTTCCATTTCTCCAGCCACAAAACAAAATTCTTCAAAAACTGAAGTCGCTCGTCATTAATACTAGTAAATGGTTTAGAATTTTCTAATCGCTTCAGTACACTCTTTAGTAAACCTTTGCAATCTACTATTGTCCACCATTTAATGATTATTTTTAAAAATTGAACGGTTCCATCAACATCTGTTATAACTCTGTTATTTAAAGCAACTATTGTCGAGCTATCAAAAATATTTTGTACTAGATGAACCTTTTGTCTTTCCAAACTAGATGGATATAATGATTTAAAATTAAGTTTTGGTGCTGTCTTTAATAATAAATTAAGCTCGTTTGTATACAGTGTTCTTAGATGTGAAAAACATACAAACTTACTTAAGCACATGTCACTAGAAATGTTCTCAAGATCAAACAAGGGATATATAAAAGTTTTTTTGCTATCTTTTTGATTCAGCTAATTGTTTCTAACAAATTTAAATATATGTACTGTGTCAAACAATAAAAATATTTTTAAACCAAAACACTGAGGATTTTGTATTGAAACATCCAATGTCTCACCGCACAATTGTGTTAACATATTTCTATTTACCCTATTATTGTCACATACAATACTTACAATAATAAAACCACTACTCTGAACCAATGCAATGGCCTTATGGGTTAGCTTAACAAGCTCTTCACCATTTAAATTAATAACGGGAATAAGTGCAACAACTTGCTTGAAATTTCCAAAAGCCGAACTGATTAAAAATGCTTGTACTGTTTTTGCAGCATCACAGTCACTATTTTTAGCTACACCATATAAACGTCCACTCTTATATGAGTATGCCTGACTTACATAAATTTCATCTAATTGTAAAACAACATACTTTTCTCGGTTTGACAAACTTTCGCTCATAACTCTTAAATACGTTTGTGAATTTATATTAGAGCTACTTAATGACTGTGTCAATTTACGTAAGTGTCTGGGATGAGGCAAATGCAAAATATTATTATTTCTAATGCTATCATAACACACTGCTGATTGATAATAAATTAAAAAAGCTATGTACATTGTTAACTGGGAATAAGGTGCTGAATTATTTGCTGTACATAAATAAAATTGTTCTGATAAAAAAATTAGTTCAGTTGCGCTTGGAAACTCCTTATCTGCATTTTGAGTAATAATTGTAGACAGTTCTCCAATTTTACTAGAAATAACCTGTACAATTCTTTCTCCACAGACATGACCGCCTCTTCTTCACACTGGTGATACCTAACTAATAAGTTTTATAGCTGGGACCAACGAGTTAATATAAGACTATCGGGAAGTATCCAATTTAAAGATTCCTTCAGGACTATAGAATGGTTAGTACATACCAGAACTTCCATCCTGCTGCTTACAGATACACTACACTTAACAGTCACAACACCAGTCACATTCTTTAAAATGTAAAATAAAAGTACATCTTCCTGCAAAGTAGAAGTCCACTTAGTAGTGTTTAATTTTGCACGATAATTTTCACACAGGTGTTCAAAAGTTGCTATTTTATCTTCCTTTCCCCACTTTTCATTATGCTCATTTAATCTTCTCAAAGAAACTTCTTTCCTTTCTGATGGATTTCTCCTTTCTTTGGATATACTTTTATTCAAATACTTTGGCAAATTAGGAAATATCGTGGGAAATGCATTGGGTAAAAGGCTCCACGGGTGCCTAACATTTTCTTCAATATTTCCATTCTCGTTTGTAACTAGGTGGGTTTTTCGTATGTGCTTTTCGTCAAAATGTGTAGCACAAACTACAGAGTGGTTTGATGGTTTCCAACTGTTCTCCCTGTGAATACTCTTAATCCATTTACTCCTCATTACATCATCCTTTGGGAATTTGAACACAGTTTTGTAGACTGGATCTGTGTCGTAATTGCTTGAGCAGCCAGGAACGCAACACTTATTTGGCATCTAAAACATCAAATGAACAATAATTATTAATTTCATTTGTATTTTTTTATTAATCATCATTGAATGAATAATACAGAAATATTATCAAAACATAATATGTACTAGTACAGCATAGGTTAGGTTAGGACTAATAAGTAAAATAATAAGTAGTAATTACGCAAATGAAGTTACTTACTTTAGTTGATGGTAATAAATATGCCTGATATGTTAACAAACTTAACACAATTATTAAATATTATACACCCCACAGGTCAAAGCGTATTTACGCCTTCAAGTCTTTTAAATAAGTAAAATAACTATAACAAATAATATGTACACCAGGAATGTTCAATTTACCATAATATTATTGTTATTAACAAGTGGAATTGTGAAATAATAAGCAAGATATCAAAGATTATCCAGTCATTAGACGACTTCACTTGCCAACTATCAGCTTTCAAGTGCAGCGTTGCCATATAGTATGCCCAGGCCTTCTATTAAAGATGGCTGCGATCTAGCTCTAAAACGTCTCTGTTGTCACACTGGCAATTGGTACGAAACTTACATCAATCACTTTGGCATAGGTGCAAAAATTAATATCTCCATACTCTCTACCAAAGAGGAAAATGGACCGTGGAACATAATCCTAGTCTTCCACAGCTTGGCTCAATGGTGTTGATTAAAGATGAATCCACCACTCCGGCTCAAACGTATTTCCGAACTGTACTATGGTCCTTCCGGGACCTGTCGAGTTTCAACAGTGCAAACTCAGAATGGCGTTCTCACACGCCGCTCGTTAAATTATGTCCGTTGCTTCTTCTTTCGGAATACGTACAACGTCGTGTTTATGGCTAATTTAATTTTAGGGCCAACCATTTACATCGTTTCATTACCAGAATACTTATCTTTTTCTTCTTGTTTACTGTAAAATAGCCTTAAGTTATTTTGGTGGGCGAAATGTTTGGTTTTTGGTTCCTATTTTCACTTGTTTTAATCTCGAATCCTTCTGTTCCCCCAATGTGCAGCAACCATACGTACATCCTAACGTATCGTATAAGTTTTGCTTTACCTTTCATCACCTGGCCAAGCATCGATTGAGATATACACCTGTTGATGTCTGACGAAATGTTCCGAGAATTGACAATTAGCAAAGAAACCTAACGTTAGTCCTATGAAGCACGTGTGTGGTATCGCGATATAACTATAGAAAATTCCGAAATATAGCGGTCCAATTTTTGTGTGTGCACACGATGAAATCATGGTGAGTTCCTTTTAATGTTTAATCCGGCCCTTTGCCACCAATCTCCAACACGGGTTGTCCCATTTAAAAATACATATATTGTTCTTATATCGCACTATGAGTAGAAAAGTGGCACAACCCAAAATTCATCGGTTTTGAGTTATGCCACTTTTCTAAGTCTACGGAATACCCTCTAGAATTTGGTTCGACTCCCGTGCTTCTATCTCAACTGGTTTCCGCTTGGCAGCGCTAGTGTCACTTTTCTGTTTACCGCGTATTTGCCATCTTCGTTCAAGAACAGTGGCACTTCGGAGTTGGTGTAGTGAGGACGTGTGTGATCCATCTAGAAAAGTGACACATCTTTACTTATTCCTCTTTTCATGACAAGGTAAGTAAGGGCTTTTTGTTGAATATAAGTAGAAAACTGGCTTTTTTCACATTTGCCTGTTTGTCTGTTGAAGTTAGTGTATCAATGCTAGTTCTCATGAGAGATCACTTGCGCATTTTGAGATGTGCCTCTATTCATTTTTAAATAATTAATCTAGTGAAAGACTTGTTCCAGTTTATTCACGAATACTTTAGAGTTGTGCCTCTATTGAAGATGTTATATATATATATATATATATATATATATATATATATATTATGTGCGGGATACTTTCTTTGACCTTTTATAGTATATATATATACATATATCTAAAGTTTTTCTTGGTTTTAGGTCATTTTTATAAAATATAAACACAAAAAGACGGTTTAAGTTGGGATTACCATCATATATTAACGTTTCGGCTCACTCAAGCCTTTTTCAAAATATATCTACATCTAAAATAAAATGATTTCTTCACTAAGAGATACAATACAACGAAAATATTTTTCACTTACCTCAAACGTAGAATAATTGATGACATATACATTAAAATATCCATTTACAAATTTCGTTAAAAACATAAAATATTCTTTTTACTCTACGAAAACTAGTATTCACAACAAATAATCCATAACGTACATACACATTAAAACTATTTACAGTACTGATAGATATAATCTTACTGAGGTTGTTTAAATATTTTTTATTGTTAATGGCATGCTGGTTTTTTTGGATAGCTATTGATTCTAAAATTTCCCTCTTTTTTGTATTGTGTTCCGACCCTATAATTTTTGTGTTTTCAAAATTAATCGTATGTTTTTTTGAGTTTTCGTGGCAAGTTAGAGCTGTTGTATTTTTTTTTGTCGTAGTTGTGTCCTTTTATGCGATTTTCCAAATACTGGCTGGTTTGTCCAATGTAATTGCCATTAACAATAAAAAAGATTTAAACAACCTCAGTAAGATATATCTATCAGTACTGTAAATAGTTTTAATGTGTATGTACGTTATGGATTATTTGTTGTGAATACTAGTTTTCGTAGAGTAAAAAGAATATTTTATGTTTTTAACGAAATTTGTAAATAGATATTTTAATGTATATGTCATCAATTATTCTACGTTTGAGGTAAGTGAAAAATATTTTCGTTGTATTGTATCTCTTAGTGAAGAAATCATTTTATTTTAGATGTAGATATATTTTGAAAAAGGCTTGAGAGAGCCGAAACGTTAATATATGATGGTAATCCCAACTTAAACCGTCTTTTTGTGTTTATATTTTATAAAAACGACCTAAAACCAAGAAAAACTTTAGATATATGTATATATATAAAAGGTCAAAGAAAGTATCCCGCACATAAAAATATATATGCAGCATGGGTGAACAAATGCTAAACTACTCCATATTAGAACAACAATACGGAGAAGACCTGATCCAAGATATCAAGGAACATGAAAAAGTATCCAAAAAACTGGTCAAACAAAAAAATAGAAGGATTTTTTTATTGAGGTGTAAAAACGAAAATCTTAAACCAACCTTCTTAAAATTCAAAATCTCACATATTTGTTTTTTAAATGTAAACCTTAAACGTAGATTTGAAAATCAAATTTTAAGTAGATTTATAGGAGCAACTTTGAACTTACTAATTACGGATACAACAGCTAATCTAAATAAATTATTTAGTACATTGACAGTACTTGAAAACAAAATCGAAAAAAGGTACCACAGAATGTTTTTGATAAATTTAAATCGAGTTCTCATAGCAAGAATGAAAAAATGTTTAGACAAATTAAATCTAGAAATCAAAACAAAATAACAAAACTTTTGATAGCACAACATGGCAATACTAACAGTAATATTAAAAAGAATGATAAAGAATGGGTAGAGAATCTTACTGATGTTGTTATTCCTGATTACGCATCTGAAGTACTGAGTCTAGGACCAAATTTTGCAACGGAAATCACGAAAGAAACACAATTGCCAACTGAAAATATTATTTGCTATATAGAGACAGGTATAAACCATTTAACATACAAAGAAAAATATGAAATCAGAAGTAAAACAAGCAATATTCTAACAAATTTTAAAAACAAAGTGAAAAATAATACAAAAAATAATACCCCATTTTTAACAAAGGTAAACAAAACCAAGAAATTCCTTAAAGATAACCCTCAAATTAAAATTCTTAAAGCTGATAAAACCAACAAAACTGTCATAATGTCATCATCCGAATACAATGATAAAATGACCCATTTATTACAAGATAAAAAAAACCTATAAACAGATTAAACAAGACCCCACAAATAAATATCAAAAACAGAACAATGATTAAATAGACCTTTGGGAAAATAATCAATATATCTCGCCAAATATTGCAAAAACATTAAAAATTCGAAATGCTGTACCATCAAAAATATATGGCCTCCCAAAACTCCATAAGGAAAATACACCATTGCGCCCCATTGTGTCATGTATCCAATCCCCTTTTAGTTTGCTTTCAAGATTTCTCAAAAATATCTTAAGTAACATAACGTGCAAAAACGATTATTATATCAAAGATTCTTTTCATTTCAAAAACAAATTAAAAAATTTTGCAATTCCAAATAACTATGTATTAATTTCATTGGATGTCGTATCCCTGTATACCAATGTTCCAATTGGTTCAGTTTTGGAAATAATAAGAAAAAAATGGAAGGAAATAAAAAAAATATACTGACATTCCCTAGAACGAATTTATAAAAGCCATCGAACTTACATTAAATTCTACATATTTCATGTACGAAAATAATTTATATAAGCAATTGGAAGGATGCGCAATGGGATCATCAATTTCTAGTGTTATTGCGCAGATAGTAATGGAGGACCTCGAAACAACTGTCCTCTCAAAAATTGATGGTGAAGTCCCCTTTTTCTTTAGATATGTGGACGATTGTATCACTGCTGTCCCAGCACAACAGGTTAATAATATTTTGAAAAAATTCAATTCATATCATGAAAAACTTCAATTTACCATCGAAAATTAACAAGATGGCAAAATAAATTTCCTAGATGTCACTTTACATCACACAAATAATAATATTAGAACTGAATGGTATACCAAAGAAACCTGGTCATCTAGGTACCTTAATTTTAATTCACCCCATCCAATCAATCAAAAAAGATCTGTTGTCATTGGACTGGCTGATCGTGCAATTCAACTATCAGACCCGGAATACAGAAGTATTGCTATCACCAAAGCCAAAGAAGCCTTAAACCTTAACAGCTACCCTTCAGAATTTGTTAACAAATTATTTAAATAGGTTGATTGCAATTATAGCAACAATAGCACCACGTTGGCTTGCGACAAATTGAATATGATTCTACTTAGTGTGCTAATTGAAATAGTTAAATGAATAGTTATATTTTAATTGTGAATTTAAATTGAATATAAAAATGTATTAATGTTCTGTTACTATTGAAATATTATACTCTTGGGCTAGCTAATTCATATATATTTTATCCTTAATTCCTCCTATTCATTATGCTATTTAATATCATGTGGTTTCATTTAATTCCTAAATTTTATTACCTCGGCTGCTGTTATTCATACACTACTCTATATCTCAGCAGGGTCCTGGGCAAAGTCATAATAAAATCAACATTACTAATCAATGTAATTTATTTTGTGTGATTTATTAAAAGATAGAACAAAAAAATTTGAAAATTTCAATATTAATTATATATAAAATATAGTTGGCGCTTTATTTTTATTATTGGAGTCATATACCTATTATATATAAAAATAAATGATTATCATTTTCTTAACTATGAAAAATTCTTATGCTATAAAATGTAAATATGGATTTTTCTATATACATCTAAATGTCCACATCACACAACCTTTATGTATATTTTAAAAACTATTCATTCTTTTTGAGAAGGCTTTTGCAGACTCATTTGCATAAATTTGCATAATCGTTTGTAAACATTATATTTCTTTGAAAAAATGAACACCTGCGTTTAAAGTTGTTCAACTATCGTAACTTTTTTCTTCTTGTTCTTCTAAATAGGATTATTGAAAATATTTAGTCACTGCTTTAGTTTTAATCGGTTCGTGAAATGGAGAGGATATTTGAAATATTTTATCTACTTAATTTCGATCTTTTAAAAATTATTTTAACGTATTATAACAATTGTGCATGTGATAAAAACTGAAATTAGTTATGGTTTGTTGTTTTGTGGAAAGTTTTATATATATATGTAACTGGAGAAAAATTCAACTTGACAGAAATTAATACATATATCTACAAATTTGATAATGGTAAGTTTTTTACGTTTCCTGGTTTATAATAATCATTTTAAAACTTTTATTACCAGGTGTTTATGATTTAAATTTCACTTTTTCATTATTTGGTACCAAATATTATTAATTAAAACACACCACAGACCTTGTTATATTTCACCAAGCGACGCCTTCAATTGTGTCCATCCATGACGCTTTCCCGCTTCAGGTGGCAATCTCCCTTCTTATAATTATCTGGTGACAATTCTCATACTTGGCTTGACTTTGTTTCAACACAAATTTGTCTTTGCACTTATTTTAATTATAAATTACTTTTATACTTCTTATTTATATATATTCAACACTTATTACTTGAAAATTTACTCAGAAAAACTGCATAACATACTATCACTTCTTTCTTCCTTGATTAACAACGCTTGACTGAGTACCGCGGGTTTTTTATCCGCCAAAACCCTTTCTATCGTTTATAACCGGAAGCTGGCAATGTTCTAGAAAAATCATTGATTATTGTTCACCTGTCACTTTGTTTATTAATGTTTTTATTGTTTTTCTGACTTAAACTTATTATTAAATGTTGTTTTTTATTCACTATAACCTTATCGTCATTGATTTAATTCACTAACATCTTATTATCATTGTTTTTTTATGTTATTGATTATTTGAAATCTTCCGATTGATCAATGTAAATATACTAATTTTATACTTCCTACAACCTAAATATTTACATAATACATATGGATACAGTTCATTTCTTATTTTGTTTTATATTATTACATTTATATACATAAATTAGGTCGGTAATCATTTATTTTTATTCTTATATTTCATATCAAATTACATTTGATGTTGGTATACTTGCCGTCAACTGTTATATTTTGTTTTGGTTTTTTGACATTACCTATAATTACAGTTTTCTACATATATTATTATGTTTCCTATTATTTTTTATGATTAAATATTAACTAACATATCTTATATATATTTTTGTTGTTTGTGTTGATTTTATTATTACCATCCTATTTATTCTTTAAATATAAGCAGATGCTTTAGGTGTCTAACATTCCGTGTGGCGTTACGTTATTTTGTTGACCTTCGTTTGCTTGTTAAGTTCTGTAATAAAGTCGACCCTGATAAAATCTGGACCCTTATTTATTTTAACATGTAACTGTAATAATCTTAGCCAACAAAACTTAATGATCAGTGTAATAATTTATCCTCCTGAAAAAAAAAATCCGCTGCTCTAGATGTACTAAAAATATGGGTCAGAAAAAAAGAGAAATATTTCCTACCTATCTTTTGGCCGCTCTCTATTGATCCCGACCCTAGATTGTTGCCAATTTCTGCCTCCAAAGAGCGGCTGAGCGTGCAAGGCAATCCAGTCCGATTTCTTTTAGCTAGGTTCGCCTGGTCTTAAAACGGATGTATCCTCCTTTGCCAGGACAGGGCTGTCTTCCTCGTTTCTGTCGCACGTCCACGTTAATACACTTCCAAAGGGGAAATGTTGGGGTAGGGGAGTTGGGTGAAATAATATAGAGCCAACAAGTTATACAAAATACATATATAATAAAAAAACGTTTCTAAATCCTTAGATACAGCTATGCATACTTAACCCTAACAATAATCCCGAAGGACTCAGTTCCCAAAATTCCCCGTTATAATTTCTACCTATACATAAAATTTGTCTAAAAATTTATTTATTGCTTATTTCTACCCCTGTATAAAACGATAATTATGGACGGAGTTCCCGTTTTTCCGGGGGTGGCAGTGAGCCTATCCCTGTTATCAGCTCGGACCTTTACAACAACTGCTAAAGAAGAGTGTAGCTTATTATTATTCGTTTCTCAATATTTCTATTCCCCTGCGACGAGAAAACAAATAAATCGTATGAGTAAGTTTGCTTTTAACCACAATAAACGTTTCACGTTATGTCGATTCAGGTCGCCATTGACCTTCAAAACGAAAGTGAAATTCTTGTTCTATACAGAAATTCTGATGAGCTAATGAAATAGTTTAAATTATTTATCGACACTGGCGGTCCAAGTTGCGAAATTCCCCAGTAGTTTAATTACATATGTTAATTTATGCTTTTACCCTGGCAAAATATAATCGAGTTATAATTTATAATTACGGCTGAACGAAAGACTGATAACAAGGTTCTCTACAATCAATTTACTTTTCAGCCAGAGTTCGCTGACACCCACGCAAATATGGCAAACATCCGCTCCGGCCTTTTTGTTTCTTTTTTTTTCTCTACTGCCTACAAAATTAACCTTGCCTAACTTTCTATCTATTTCCTACTTTCGAGGTGGAAGAGAAAATACGTAACTCAACATATGATAATCTCCTACTTAACAAAATGAAACCCAACTCGTGTCAGGTTGGCGAAACTCTGGAAATCGAAATTATTTCAGTACACACGGTAAATTAACTGTTCGTTAGGACGAAAAAAACTCAATCTGAGAGTGTACAGATGTGTCCCGTCTCTTTGAAAATCAACAATAAAACAAATCAAATAAATAATATCTGCTATCGCTACACCTGGTATATAGAAATTTTCTTATGCTCCCAAGTTCAGACTCCAGCTCGACCAATAACGAGTAAATATATATATCACTAATAAAAGAAATTTATCCCAATCGAAATCTAATTCAAAAACTTACTGTTTGACAATCTTCCTCCGTCACGTCGGGAGATTTCTTGATTTTCTCTATCTGTTTGGTCGCTACGTATCGTACCCGATAAACGAAATCGTTTTAGGTTGAAAGGCAATTAGCGTAGAGGGTAAATCTACCGTTTGTGTATCGAAGTAGGAGACAGTATCACCTCCTAACACAACGGTGAGAATTTCTACCTCTCGTACCGCTAACACTAAAACACTAGTTACCGTAGCAAGGGAAAACCTTTCCCTTCGCACGTTTCGCACCCCGGTACCCACTGCCGCTCTTGATCTGTCTACACTCCTTTTTTGTTTTCCCCCGACATTGATTTTGGGGTTTTTGTCGACTTGCAAAAAAACAACTTTTGTTTTTTTGAATCGTGCTAGTTTATGTTATTGAAATCCTTGTTTTTAAAACAATCATTTTGCTTTGACCCAGTATTTCTCTCTTCTGTTTTGGCTTCACATTTGTTTTATTAAACATAATGTGGGTCGTGTTTCCATTTATTATTATGATTCAAAATAAAATATGTTTTACCGTGTGTTCTGAAACTTTCTACAATAAAATTATTCTTCTGAATATCCGTATTTATTACAGTTCTGTCTAAGGTTGTTTTTTAAAATACAGAATTATTTCAAAACCGTTTTATCAATAATTGTTTATGAATTATTTTTATTTTCTTATTTATTTTCTCTATGATTATGCTCCTTGACTCTTATTGATTATTGTTATTATAGATATTTTATTAATTTTGGTACTTTATTTTCAAATTCTACGAATGTTATATGCTCGTTCTATCTACAACAATATATATATATATATATATATATATATATATATATATATATATGGGCTATTCACTCTTGTCAGAGTGGTGGCCGCTCTTTTGAGCTCATAGACTTCTTTATTTGCGGGGAGTCACTCCGCGTTTTTCTTGTTTTTTTTCCTATAGATTGTCGTGTTTTTCTGCTTTTTCTGTTATCTTGTTCCATTTTTTCCGGTCCTTTATATCTGTTTTCCAATCTCTTATATCCAGTTTTTTCATATCTTCCTTAACTGGATCTTCCAATTTTGTCTTCGGTCTTCCTTTTGGCCTTGCTACTTGTGGTATCCAATTACTTATTCTTCTTATTATTGTTGTCGGCTCCCTTCTGAGTACATGTCCGTACCATTTTAATCGTTGGGCTTTTATGAACTTTACAATATCCTGTCCTTCCATTTTTTGTCTAATTTCATGGTTCATCATAGTTCTGAAGTCGCCCTCTTCTGTTCTGACTGGTCCAAAAAATTTCCTCAATATTTTCCTTTCGGCACTCCTTAAAGTTTCTTCATTTTTATTTGTCAAGGAGATTGTCTCTGCGGCATATGTCATTGTTGGTCTGATAGCGGCTTTATACAGTTTCAATTTGGTGTTTTTGGTTAGATGTTTATCTTTAAGAAATTTGCTGTATTTCCAGTATGCTTTGTTTCCTGCTTTTACCCTTTCTGCCATCTCTATATTTCTGTCGTTCTTCTCGTTTATCGTAACGCCTAAGTACTTGTAGTTTGCTACTTTTTTAAACTTGTAGTTCTGTACTGTGATTTATTTTATACTCTCTGTTGTTTCCCTGCTGGCTAGCATATATTTAGTTTTTTCTGGGTTTATCTCCAGACCTCTGCTTTTTGCTTCTTCGATCAGGTCACCTAGCATTTTATCCAAATTACTCCTATTACTTGCTATAAGTACCAGATCGTCTGCATACCCTATTATTTGTGTCATGTTCTGGGCTATTGTTGTGCCTGTTTCTATCGCCTTAATCGCTCCATCTAATGCTATATTGAATAATACCGTTGATGATGCATCCCCCTGCCTCACACCATCTACCATATCGATTTCCTGACCATAGCCCTCACTAGTTATTATTCTGGTTTTCGAGTTGTTTATTGACATCTTTGTCAGTCGAATTAACTTATTTGGAATACCCATTTTCCTCTTGTCTGCTATCAGTTTACGCCTGCTAATACTATCGAATGCTTGCTTAAAATCTACAAACAATATATGTAAATCGATTCCATATTCATAGCTTTTTTCTATCGTCTGTGTCATTACATGCACTGCATCTATATTTGATTTACCACTTCTGAAACCATATTGGTATTCCCCTAGTTTCTGTTCTGCGTATTTGTTTATTTCCTTTCCTAAAAGTGATGTCATGACTTTGTATACTGCGTTAAGCATGGTTATTCCTCGGTAGTTATCGCATTTTGATTGATCTCCTTTTTTGAAGATTGGTATTGTTAGACCTAAACGCCATTTTGCTGGCATTTGTTCTTTCTTCCATATGTTTATGAGTAATTTATATATCTTTCTTTTTAGTTCTTCGCCACCTTTCTTTATCAGCTCGTTAACTATTCCATCTGATCCTGCTGCCTTCTTCTGTTTGATATTTGTTATTATTTCTTCATATTCTGCATATGTTGGGAGGTGTTCCTGTTCCTCTTCTGCTGTTACCTCAAAATTTGCTGTAAACTCATCCTCCTTTCGAGCTTTCTTGTACTACGCTTCCCATTCTCTATTGCTGATTCTGGTCGTTACTTTGCTTCTTTTAATTTGTTTTCTTATGTAATCATATAGTTTTTTATTATCTCGGTTGTCACTTTCTATTTCTATCATTAACTCCTTTATCCACTCTGCTTTTTTGTTCTGACAGCATTTGTCCTCTTCTTTTTCTTATATTCTTTCAGTTCTGTCTCTCCTCCTGTATTTAGCCATTGTTTTCGTGCTTGATCTTTTTGTTTCTTTTTCCTTTCACATTCTTCATCATACCATTCTTTACATCTTTGTTGATTTTTTTGTCCTAGTATTTCTTCGGCTGTTTTGGTGTAGTATATTAAGTACCAAGTGTCAAAAAGGTTACTTTAGTCACGAGTTTTACTAGGCACGAGTGGAGCGAAGCGGAACGAGTTCCTTGTGAAACGAGTGACTAAAGACGTTTTTAACACGAGGCGCTTACTATACTTTTTCTTCGCCCGCGGAAGGAAAAAATTATATTATATTGGAATTATATTCATTACATGACCATTGAATATGAAATGTAACATACAAAAGATACATTTGATTTGACGTTTAAAAAACAAATGATAAACGAGATGTGACTTTTCACATTTTAAACACTAGTGTTTAAAGAGTCGTTTTGTGCATGTCAAACTCATGGTCAAAGTGCGGTTTTAGTAGCGGAAGTAGAAAAATCCTGTTTTTTATATTCTCCAATTTTTTCTCTATATTTCCATCTGGATCTTGTGTTAGTCTATCTTTTAATACTTGTCTGTATCTTTCTTCCGTATGTTCTTCTTTTAAATTATCTATGTTCCATTGTTTTTTACGTTCCTTAGTATCTTCATTTTTATTTTCACCACAACTAAGAAATGATCCGAATCCACATTAGCGCCACTGAATGAACGAGTATCTTCTACTGTTTTCAGCCATTTTCTTGATATGAGTGCGTGGTCTATCTGATCTATCAATGCTAGTTCTCATGAGAGAACACTGGCGCATTTTGAGATGTGCCTCTATTCATTTTTAAATAATTAATCCAGTGAAAGACTTGTGCCAGTTTATTCACTTATAATCTAGAGTTGTAACTCTATTGAAATTGTTAAGAGAGCAAAATGTAGATCTTATTTTACTTGTGCCAGTCTTCATTTAGGAACTTCTTCCTTTTAATGAAGGGTTTTCGTTTCCCCCATTTTTAGTTGTGCCTCTTTTCTTCACTAAAAGATTTAAATTTATCGTTGCGGTGTTAGTTATTACTGACTCATCACATAATGGCATAGTTACAATGTAAAGCATACAACGACTTTACAATGTAATGTTTTAACTTAATTCATGTCATATTTTCAACCGCATGCCGGAGCTCGTAGAGCATGAGATTTTTAAGCGTTTGACAAGTAGTATATGCGTCTACGTAAGACGAGTACGGCCGTTCGGGATTCTCCGTGCACGAGTTTTCGCTTAAGCCGAAACTAAATTGTAATATACTCAAAATAATTATGAGAGTAATCAATGTCTATGTTGTTTACGTTTAAAATTGAGTATTATTACTTTTGTATTCTTTACAGATAACGACAATGGCATTTTCAAAAGAAAAAATGATAGTGTTTTAAATGAAACTCACGGTTTCTAGTTAATTCCACAATATAATAAAAGTTATTGAAAATTCTAAAAAATTGACAATTGTTTCGATAAATCAATATCGTCAGAATGACAGAAGTTACATTTCATTTGATGCCTACCTGATGTTAGTAGTTATTTTTGGCTAGACCAAGAAGTGACCTAACTTGTGATTGACTTAATATATGTTTATAGAAAAAAGAAGAAGATATGATATTACAAATATTGAGGCTTTGATATTATTAGCTCTATGGTGATATCCTGGATATCATTTTTCAATTAAAATCAGTATAACTGTGCAATGATATAGAAAACCAGGAAAACTATATCTGCTGATCTTTACAATTATCACTTAGGAAGACAGTTTATTAGTGGAGAACTCCCTAGATTTAACTGTTCATTGACAACTTCATATTGTGGGTTTCTTAAATGTCTTTTAGTTTCCAATTCTTCAAGGAAATCCAGTTCTTGTTTCTTTTCACAAATATGCAGCACTTCTAGTTTTGTGTTAGGTGTCAATGAATGATTGGTGTCAAGTAGATGTTTTGCGTAGTAAGATTTATCTGGTTGTTTTAATCTATATGCTCGTAAGTGTTCACTGTATCGGATTTCAAAATTCCTAAGGGTCTGACCCAAATAGACAGCATTACATTCTGGACATTTGAGTTTATATATACCTGACTTCTTTAATAGTGGTATTTTTATTTTTACATTTAACAATTTTGTACTAACGTTACTTTCTGTTTTAAAAGAAACTGTTGTATTCGTTACTGAAGATATTTTTTTTGTGTGTGTTTGAGCATCGACATCTAGGTCATTGTGCTCGTGGATATATCATTGGGGTAACTTATATTTTATAAAATAAATTTGTGGACTTTAGATAAGTTATCACCTGGTTAAGCTCGTCATTTTGGTTTCTAAGAATGTTTTCGATCTGGGGTATTTTGAGGAATTGTCTGTGAAAATTGAAGGCTGTACAAGTAAATATATGTTGTGCTGTCAGTGGGCTGCCGCACGTCTCACATCTAGGTCTGCTCTTTCCAAGGAGGAGGTGTAAATGGGTTAGGTTTGTGTGGCCTATCCTTAATCGGCTGAGGACGACTTGTTCACGCCTTGTTAGAGTTTTGGGGTAGAACCATTTTTGTATGCTCGGTTTAATGTGTCTTAATTGTCCATCATATGTATTCCATCTGTTCTGCCATGCTTCGTAAATTTTATTTTTTATATCCATTTTCATATCCAGGAAGGTGTTAGGTATCCCTTTGTCAACTGTTCCGCTTGTGGCTTTTTTTGCTACCAGATCAGCTTCAGTATTACCGGTAATATCGGTATGCCCAGGTACCCACATTATTGAAATAGTCCTTTGCATACTGTATAGATGGGTTGATAATTCTTGAATGCGTAGAACCCATTCGTTTGCAGAAAAACGATTTTTTGTCGAGAGCGTGGCAGTTAAGGAATCCGTACAAACTAAACATTTTTCAAAGCTGCTCTGACTGAAGTACAACAACGCTTGCCATATTGCATACAACTCGGCATTAAGTATACTAAACTCTTGGTTTAGGGTCCAAAAGAAGGAATCTACACCGATTACGATTGCCGCCCCTGTTCCATTCTCTGATTTTGAACCATCTGTGTAGATGACTTAATGTTCGTTGTATAGATCCATTTGTTCTAAAAATAGCGTTCGGTAGATCGATGGTGCAGTATCTTCTTTTTTATTAGTGTTTTTAAATGAAACTCAAGGTCTCTAGTTAATTCCACAATATAATACAAGTTATTGAAAATTCTAAAAAATTGACAATTGTTTCGATAAATCAATATCATCGTCAGAATGACAGAAGTTACATTTCATTTTATGCCTACCTGATGTTTAGTAGTTATTTTTGGCTAGACCAACAAGTAACCTAACTTGTGATTGGCTTAATATATGTTTATAGAAAAAAGAAGAAGATGTGATATTACAAATATTGAAGCTTAGATATTATTTTTTGTATTTACTGAGAGATATGTTTATTTGTGGTAGTTTTCATAGCCATGGAGGAGTGTCATACGTATAGGTAATTTTTTCTGTTTGTAAGTTTATCCTGTACTCTTCAGATGTATCTGAAAAACGAATACTGGATGGTTTAGTTGAACTACGTCTTAGTGTGTGTGTTGACTGGGAAGGTTTGTGAAAATCTTGTTATTTAAATGGTTGGGTAACGTTTGTACTTTCCCGCCATATGTTATGAGCTGCATATCTCTCCTTAAGTTTAGGGGTAAGGACGAAGCATCGCATAAGATTGCCTCTATAGGGCTTGTTCTAAATGCACCGATTGCATGTCTTACTGCGAGATTTTGGATTTTATTTAGCTGGTTCAAGTATGAACGTCTTGCAGAACCATATACAATACAGCCAAAGTCGATTTTGGTTGCACTAAAGTTTGATAGATGCGTAATAAAATTTCTCTGTCGGACCCCCATCGGATACTCGACAAACATTTGATAATGTTAATAACTCTTCGGCATCTGTTAATCAGATATTCAATGTGCGGTCTCCAGTTTAATTTTTGGTCAAGTATCATACCTAATAATTTTGTTTTATGTTTTATCTCGATATTTTGACTTTGCAGCTTTAGTTGTGGTTCGGCGTGATCGGATCTTAATCTGCAGAATTGGATGGCGTGGGACTTCGAAGGTGAAAATTGGAAACCGCTAGCTCTAGCAGTTTCTTCTAGACTATTGATTTGTCCTTGTAATTAATTCTCAATTTCGGGAATTGAATGACTCTAACAATAAATGGTTAGATCGTCGACATATAAAGCTGCTTTATTGTTTTCCTCGATGTTACAAACAAGACAGTTAATTGCAATGGCAAAAAGAGTTACGCTAAGAACTGAGCCTTGTGGTATTCCGTTTTCTGAGATTCGTGTTGATGAAAATTCATTGTCAATTCGTACACAAAAGAATCTTTCCGAGAGAAAATCATTTAGAATATTAGGTAACACTCCACGGAGGCCCCATGCGTGTATTTGTTTCATTATTGTATATCTCCACATCATGTCATACGCTTTTTGCAAGTCGAACATGACCGCGACGAGGTGTTGTCTTTTAGAAAAGGCATTTTGGATGTCAGTCTCTAATGTGACTAGGGCATCTAGGGAGGAGTGATTTCGTCGACAACCCACTTGGAGGTTTGATAGAAGGCCGCGTGATTCTAGCACAAAGGTTAGTCTGTTGTTCACCATTTTTTCAAATATTTTTCCGATACACGATATTAGTGAAATTGGTCTATAGTTTGTAGGATTTGTCATTGAATCTCGATTTTTTAAGATTGGGATAATGATAGCCGTTTTCCAGTTACTAGGGTAGATATTCGCTGACCATATTTTGTTAAAGAGAGTGAAGAGTTTCTCGTTTCTAGGTAAATGAGTTATCATTCCATACATAACTGAGTCCAGTCCCGGTGCACTATCTTTGCAGGTATTAAGGGTGTTGGCCAGTTCGTCGAACATGAAAGGGACGTTGTACGGAAGGTCTGCGTCATCGGTATTAAAATCCAGGTTGAGAGATTCTTCAGTAGTTTTTGTTCTTTGGAAGTCGGGGCAATACTTTTCCGAGCTGCTGATTGATTCAAAGTGGTCAGCGAAAACTTCAGCTATATCGTGGGAATCGGTTAAAAATATGTTGTTATTTTCTATTGTATGGGGGGTGATGGATTGATATTTGCCTAATATTGTTTTGATTTTTCTCCATATCTCAGATACCTCGGAGTCAGTTGTTAAGGTTGATACATATTCTTCCCATGTTCTTCTTTTGCCTTCTTTAATTAAACGTCGGGCGGCTGATCTTAGTTTTTTGAATTGTACTAAATTATAGTTTGTAGGCGATGTTCGGAATCTGTTGAGTGCCTTTTTCTTTGCTGATATTGCTTCCCTAATTTCATTATTCCACCACGGTACCATTTTAGAAAATAATTTACTTTTAGATTTAGGGATAGTTGCATCGGCTGCCATTAGAATAGATTTGGTCACTGAATCTACCAGTTTGTTAATGGTGTTACTCGAATCGGGGTTTGGAAGAGACACTATATTTGAGTAGTCAGTCCAATTGGCTTTTCCGGTAAGCCACCTTTATGTAGAAAGTTTAACCTTTGTTGGTATATTAGTGGTAACAGAGATTGGGAAGTGATCACTGGAATGGAGATCTTCTAGTGGGTTCCAGTGAAACTGATGGGTTATATTTGGAGAGCATAGGGTTGGGTCGATAGCTGAAAAGTTTGAACCTTGGTTGAAATGTGTGGTCTTTCCATTGTTTAGAAGGCATATATTTGAGTTGTCAATAAATTTCTCCAAACGTTTTCCTCTAGTATCAGTTGTTAAAGATCCCCAAGAAGGTGAATGGGCGTTGAAATCTCCCATAATTATGCATGGGGTCGGTAATTGTACGAATATGTTTTCAATATCATATGTGTTCCAGTTTGAATCTGGAAGATATATGCTGCATATGGCAAGCTTTACTGGAGTATCAATTTTAATAGCCACAGCTTGTAACCTGGTATTGAGGGTTACCCTTTTAGCCGGGATTTCTTCCTTTAGTAAAACTGCCACTCCACCCCTTGCTCTAATATTTGGTTTCACATATTTCCTGAAAGTTTGGAATCCTCGAAAGGTAAAGATGTCATTCGGTCTCAGGTGTGTTTCTTGTAGAGCGAAAAGTATGAGGTTCAAATTGCTCCTTATTATTTGCAGTTCTGGAAGGTGTGAGTTAAGTCCATTACAGTTCCATTGAATGAATTTTGTATTATTATCCATTGAAATTGTGTAAAAAAGGGGTAAATAAATATGTGTATAATAAGGAAAATTGGTTGTGAATATGTGTATATTATGTGTATATAAATAGAATAATTTTATGAATGAATATATGATAAGGTCCAAAAACTATGAATCTTAGAATTATAAAATATCACGGGGGTTGTTTTTTGTGGGTTTATCTGAGGCTAGCTAGGTCAGGTTCGGTTTTCTGCGAGGTTTTTCTGGGTCTACCTTTCTTCCACCCGCGTTTTCTTTTTTTCTTTGTTTGCCCACCTGACGAAGTTTCAATAATGATCGAATCAAGATCTGAGCTGTATGTTCTGTTGGTGTGTTCGTTGTCTTCATTATTAGGGTTTGTTTATGGCGTTTGAAAAGATATTGCGGAAAGTTCCGTTAGAGCTTTTGTCAGGTGTGGAATTAAAGAGTTGGCCAATTCTTGAGGGTTATACGGGGCTGGTTGGGTTGGTGGGCAGGATGTGGTGGCAGTAGCGTATGAAATATTTTCTTTTGGGGTGATAATTATTACTTTTCTTCTGGCTTCTTGGTAAGATATGTTGTCTTTTACTTTAATTTCTTGTATTGCTACCTCTTGTTTGTAGATCGGGCATTCTCTCGCGCGTGCGGAATGTGGTCCTTTGCGATGTATACATGTTAATGGTGTATCACATGCGTTACCGGGGTGCAAAGGTTTGCCGCATACACATACCTGATCTTTAGTACATTTTGTTGCAGTGTGGCCGAAAAGTTGGCATTTAAAACATCGGAGGGGGGGGCGGTATGTACGGGCGAGTTTTCAATATATAAAAAGCTATCTTCACTTCTTTAGGGAGCTTTGGTGAGTCAAAGGTGAGGATGTGGCTCGGTGTATCGATAATTTTTCCTTCGCGTTTGGTTTTAATTCTTCGGATTGCAGTTACACCTAGGTCTTTTATTTCCTCCAATATTTCTTCTACAGTACAGTTGAGTAGATCGCGACAAGTTATGTTATGACTCCCTTAGATTGGTTTAATCCTGTATGTGGTATAATTTCTACTTCGTCGTCGAGGAACTTTGTTATTTGTAATAAACGCTTAGATTGTGCAGCAGAAGTTGTTTCGATTAATAAGCCGTCTTTGGTTTTACGCAAATTTTTAACTTGTTCAACTTGTCCATAGAAAAATTTGTTTATCAGAAAAGGATTCGTGCTTCCGACATCCCCTACTTTTTTCTTTACGATCAGGAACCGGGGCGAAGCCGCCGTCTCCTGATTCGTGTTTGTTTGAGGCTGTGAGATAACGGCCACAGATCCCGCCTCATAATCTGTAACAGTTGTTTGATTTTTATAGGAAGAGGTGCTCATATAATATCCCACGAGAATGGAAGAAAAAAAAGTCGGCTACGACAGTGCTCCTTATCGTAGTAAGGCTGTTTACAAGTAAGGGTCGCCAGGTGCTTACAGGGAATCGTTAATGACCAGCTCCGGGTGGTCATTCATCCATCGGCACGATGTCTCACACCTTGAGATTCCGGATTATTTAATGAGGTTTACTCCTCTAGTGGGGGTTGGGGGGGGGAGGAATAGGTGAGGACAGCGGACAGCTGGACTGGGGTTCCGTGGGTTCGTCAGACCCTTAGTATGTCGGCCTCGAAACAAACGTAGTATGTCAAAAAGCCAACACACCCCCCTTCGGCTGCATATGTGATGGTTTTATAAGTTTTAATTTCATCAGCTTGTTTAGGAAATATTAGTTGTAATGCCACTTTTTCATCTTTTTTACTAATTAGCTTATTTATCATATCTAATGGATAACCGTTGGATGTTGCTATTTGTCTAAGTATTAATCTCTCTATCAAAATTACATTTGTTCATAGGAACTGAAAAAGCTCTATGTATCATTGAATTATATGCCGCTAGTCTGTGTGACATAGGGTGATTGGAATTGAATGGAATTGTCACACCAGTCTGTATTGGTTTTCGGTAAATTGAATAATCAAGTACATTATTAACTATTTGAATTTTTAAATCAAGAAAATTGATTGAGCTATTTTCTTCAATTTCTTATGTAAATTTAATTTTTGGGTGTAAATTATTGATGTGGTTGAAAAATACATCTAATTGTCGTTCACTACCCATAAAACAAACTGAAAATTATCCAAAAATTTGGTACCTCAAGTACCATAGCACACGTTGTACTGATTTTAGTGAGCTGAATATCAATAGGGTTCATCTTTCAGACGCTCTGAATAATATTCAATCATAAAATTGGTGACTTGTTGAGCTCCGGAGGCTGTATCGTGCTAACAAACTGAAGTTTCTCAAGAAATGACAAAATGTCGTACTTCAAGTACCATAGCACCCGTTGTACTGGCTCTGGTGAGCTGAAAATCAGTAGGGTTCATCTGTGACATGTCCTTAACAATATTTAATCATAAAGTTGGTGACTTATCGCACTCCGGAGGCTGTATCGTGCTAACAAGACATGTAAGAAAAAGTGGCCGACGACAACGACGACGACATACACACAGGAATTTTTTTCTAAAAACCGTTTTTTCGTGTTGTTGTTGATGGAAAACGTAAAAATAACTCAAAAAAAAATTTAAAATTCCAACTTTTTTTGGGGTAAACTAATACTTTTCTCGCATATTAGATAGGTTGGGCGGAAAAGTAATAATAATCAACTAGGATTTTACGATGTTTCATTTCAGTATTATATTAAAAAATGTTTCAGTTAAATAAGTTTGTAATGAAATCTGGTGATTCTATATACTCCAAAACCCATCAAAGTAGGCACAAAATTTAGTATTTTCGAGAATACGTTGAAGAAAAGTGACACAACTTAAATATAATATAATTTTATTTTTACCATAGATCACTTTGTGAAATTTTTAGTGCATCGAGAATGTTATTTTTCTCCGATCGTGGGAAAAGTGACACTATTTTGACCTGTTTTCTATGCGCAAAGCTTAACATTCCAGAATAGTGGGCAGTTGCTAAGCAGTTAGAAAATAACAGTGCGGTAATATTCTTACCGCACTGCTGTAGCGTGCGGTAATGTTACAAATGGATTATTACAATAAAATGAAACAAAGTATGGTTTTAATTCTTATAGGTATTGATGAAGTTGTTATAAAAGAATTAAAAGAAACATCTAATTTATAACGATATTCTTGAACACAAATTTATTGTTGTTAATATTCATATTTATTGTACAGTTTGTACAATTTGTAAATTGTACTGGAGGGCAACGAGAATTTATAGACGCTGAAGCTGCATGGCTAATTGTTTGGTTTATCTTGTTTCGATCATTTTCATTTGAAGTCGAGGCAGGAGTGTTGAATATTTTATTTATTAAATCAACGATCGAAGAAAAAATAGTATTTATAATTCGTGGGAAAAGCATATTCCCAAACTCCTGTGTATCCAGACTCGTTGCTTTATCCTCGTCTGGTAATTATCACAGTGGTTTGGGAATATTGTGCTTTTCCCACTAATTATAAAATATACTAATATGCTTTACAGCACCAAATAAAAAAAAGAACTTATATTATCTTGAATAGTTAAGTAGTATTTTAATTTTAAACAACCACGTTTTCTGTTTTTTGCTCTCCTGAAAAATTATGTTTTTCTATTTGTTCTTTTGGCAATATCGAAAATATAAATTATAAAATCGCTGGTCCATCTAATACACATAACCAGAATTTTGCCACTGTATCTTACGGGGTGAAAAAAATATCTTTACGTTTCCATATTTTGCGTCGCACTGTATATTCTTGCTTCTGAATGATCACATACACTTAAATTTAAAGATTATCTTATTTAAATTATACATATTTTATATAACATGATTTACCCCTAAAAATATATCCCAATTGACGCCAATGCATGGGCGTACGGTATAATTCGAAAGCAGAAAAGTGCAGACAGCTTATCCAGGTGTTTGAGTAACCAGAGGATATTTGATATTGCCCGGTGCTTTGTTAGAAACCATCTGTCCTAAGGACGCGTGCCTTGTTTCATCTTACATTTACACCCCCGCCCCGAGTGACGTGAACCATATTGCGGAACAGATAACAATAACAGAAGGTATTTGAAAATAATAATATACCTGCTTGTATCCAATTCATATATCCTTGCAAATCAACTAAGAAAAATTAACCACCATTACAAACTCTTAAAGGCCGGCAATGATAAGAAGGTGCACAGAAGCAGTAAATAATTGTTTTCATAGATATTACTATAATACAAAAGAAATTTTTTGAGCTGTCTCCCTCTGATCTTCTATCAGTATCCTAATTCATCAACAAATACAGTCATTGTTGAATGGATTGGCCAAGGTTTTATAATACACATAAGTAATCAGAAAAAACAAAAAATTATTATAACAAACATTTACTTTTTTGAAGTATTTGACAAAACGTACAATTATTCTTTTATATAAAATAGCAATTTAAACATAAATATAATGATGATAATATCAAAGATTGATCTTCTCATTAAATTATCTTTTTAAATATTCAGATCGCTTTTTTTTAGATTTTTTTGTTTCTGGTCATCATAAATCATTTCTTGCTTGATTTTTTTTTGAGTTATAGTAGAAGGTCTTTTAATGTTAATTTTGGAGCTGTTTCTACGGTGAGTTAAAGGTAAATAAAGTACTTCGCTTCAATCAGGACTTATCACCTCTATTATTGTTATTGTTATATACACTGTGTCCCCGGAAAGGGGAAACTACTCTTGAAAAAGATAAAAAATTCTCGATTTAAATTTTCATTTTTTAGAGTTGATCCCTACTTGGTTGAAGACTAATTTCTAACATAATTTTAGTTTTGAAAAATCAAGTATTTGAGAATATTTTGTAGTAGTGGTAAATACGACAAAAAGTTATTGATAAAAGTTGTTTGCAATCAATATTTAGATCCCTATACCAAATTTCAAAATCATCGGCCAACTATAATTTTTTATGTTTATTTCACAAATCAAAGACAAGTATTTGTAACAAAGACTACCATGGAAAAACAAAATTGTATCCATAACAATTATAACACTGATCAACACTAATTTTATTGTCAACAATATTTGGGCGATTTCTAGGTAATTTCGTGGTGCTGATCACGAATTTGAAGTCCATTTAGGTGAATTGATTCTAATTTTAGAGATATATTATCAAAATATGATAAGATAGAGAAAAATATCAATTTAACAGACCAATGGCCCTTATAAGCAACTAGTAAAAAATATTAAAGTGGTTTCAAAAAAAGAGAAACGAAAAAATAATAAAATTCATTAATCATTAAATGCAAAGAAATAATTTAATTTAAAAAATTACATCTAATTCGTAGGAAAGAAGCTCTTTTTGTAGGATTTTTTTATGAGCACCGTCAGGTACATTACGTTGGAGACTCCAACAATAGTCTGCCATCATATGATGATCCCATCTGCCCCGATACCTTACCTCCATTTCCTTTATATCCTGGTGGAACCGTTCCCCTTGTTCCTCACTGAAATTGCCAAGATTGTCGGGAAATTTATCCAAGTGGCTGTGAAGAAAGTGTACTTTAATACTCATATTAGTACCCAAGTTTTTAAAGTTTAATAACATCTGTTGCACTAATTCCCCAAGAAATTTTCAACTACCATAACAAAGCTACACCAAGCAGCAGCTTCAAGTGTCGTCATGTGATTTGTAAAATTAGAGTCCTTAATAAGTTTGCGAATTTGAGGGCCATCAAAAATACCCGCTTTTAGCTTTTCCATATTTAGCCTAGGAAACGATCTACAAATGTATTTGGAGCACTCGCCATCTTTACTCAAAGCCTTAACAAATTGTTTCATTAGTCCTAACTTGATGTGGAGCGGTGGGAAAATGATTTTTTCACGGTCAACCAATGGTTCGTTTATGACATTTGCTGTTCCTACAGTCATATTTTGTCTTATTGGCCAATTAACCATATTCCAATGATATTGCTTCGCCCTACTATCCCACAAGCAGATAAAACAAGGGTATTTTGTGTACCCACCTTGCTGCCCAAGCAAGAAGTTGACCATTTTTAGATCAACACAAATGGAAAACTGATGTTCTTCATAGGATAGTTTCTGTAATACCAACTTGATGTTTTGATATTCTTCCTTAAGTTTTGTTAAGTGGGCGATAGGAATTGACGGATATCGGTTGCCATTGTGTAGCAAAACACACTTAAAGCTTCTACTGGAACTGTCTATGAATAGTCGCCAATCACCTGGAACAAATTGTATTCCCATTTGACGAAAAAGTCCGGGAATGTTGTTGCAATAAATAAGATCTTCATCTTGGCTAAAGTAAGGAACAAGTTTCACCTCTCGTGTTCTATGAATGGTTATTTTTATATCTAGTTGTAGACAGTTTTTTTCTTTTAATCTTGATGCCAGAAGTTCAGATGCTTGCTTTGATAGACCGAGATCCCGTATCAGGTCATTCAGTTCTTCTTGAGAGAACTGCTGTGGTGTTGATTGTATTTCCTGCTCATATTCACTTCCACTGCTACTGTACTGGTCCTTAATTTCTTCTTATTCTTCCCCCATCAGAACATCCGGCAGTGTTGTATATACTGGTACGGGAATCTCTTCGCTATGTGGCACAGGTCTTCGTGCTGATTCTAAATCAGGATAATCCCATTTGCCTTTCTTGTATTTGTTAAAACCTTTTACATTAACTAAACAAAAATAACAATCATCATGGTGGTTTTTAGGTTCTCTCCACACCATGGGCACACCAAATTTCAAACTTTCTTTTTTCGTTTGACCACTGTCGTAAACATTCGACACACGTTTTCCACACTATATGGGGAGCCCAGGACTTGTCTTGGTCTCCAAGCTGTACTCCGAAATAAGCTTGATAAGCTTGTCTCACAAAATCTGTGATATTTTTTCTTTGTTTCGCTACAGTATATTCGCCACAAATGTAGCAGAAGACATTAGGGCTGTTCAAACAGCTTCTGCGTGAAGAACTCATTCCTCTGAAGAAAAAGTAACTTTAGTTAAAAATATAGGTACAAATATTCGTCACATGTACTCCTACCTTCCACTTGACGTCTATTAAATTTAAATAACTTCACTAGGTAGGCAATAAGAACTAAATACACAAAATACGTAAGAAAAGCACAATAACCGCGACGCTAAGTCTTAGTAGAACAACTGCTTACACTGAACTGACAGTTAAAATCAAGAGACACAAGACAAACAAGTGCATGCACTGATCACGTGATCAGCAGTCGGCACGTGGTACGCTCACTAAACAGGGTCGAACTCTAGGTTCTGCGTAAATTTCTTGTTCGTAAATTATTCTTAAAAAATAAAAAGCATATGTTATAGCTAAATTCCTTAAATAATTTTGTATCCATTACCTCAAAAACTAGAGCCAATTTGGAAAAACTGCTTTTATTTTTGAATTCAGCAGACCTGAATTACCCTAAATTCGTTCAAAAATACTTGGCAACAAAATTTTTTTTTAAATTTTCTAGGGTGGTGAATCTATTAAAATTAACTGTCAAACTATTAGACTTAAACTGTTTTTAAATACAATGTTAACTGTGTATGTATGTGCACGTAAACTGATAATTGGCGCACTGTTATTCCAATTATCATTGTTTGTACTGTTACGAAACAGCACACTGGTATAGTCCCTAAAACCGACCCTGTCTAAACCAGGTATAATAGTTAAAATTATGGCGGATACGCAGTTATAAAAAACTGTTTAC
This sequence comes from Galeruca laticollis, assembly GCA_963921935.1. Lineage (NCBI taxonomy): Eukaryota > Metazoa > Arthropoda > Insecta > Coleoptera > Chrysomelidae > Galeruca > Galeruca laticollis. Next base: position 240,398,627 of record OY998176.1, read on the forward strand.
GATTGAGACTATCTTATCTAGAACTGGTTTTTGTGACCAGAGTTATCTAGAATGGGCCAGAAAAATGATTTGTGTGTATAAGCCGCAGCCCGGAATTCTCTAGTACAAAAGGCACTGGTATATAAGGGGACTGATCAGGAAGAGTTAGTTAGTTTATAATTTGACATCGTGAGATAAACAAATAAATTAGTGAATATAAATTAGTGAACTGTTTATATAAATTAGTCTATGTGAATATACTGTATATATAAATTAAGTGTTAGTGATTAGTGAGTTAGCGTTTAAATAAATTAGTAAGTAGCCATACCGAGTGATTAAAATTTATCCCACCCGTTTACTGTTTAAATAAATAACAAAAACATTACAGTACTTTATAAAAATCAAATTCGGGCACTATTACTAAATGTACACAGAATTGTTACACTTTTCACACTTATTATTAATTGAACAATATTTCTTTACGGTTGCGAAAATTTGCTATTTAATACATACTCGTTTACTAATCGAGATACCGAGAGAACGAATCGCGAAATATTCTTGAGAATGTGTAGCTTAAATTGATAAACTGACGAGATATTTGCTTTTCTGGGTAAAACTATATTGCATCAATAACTAGAGAATAGCTATCTTCACAAATTATTTTAGAATCTTTTATGAGAGTAAATGCGCCAGTATATTTCGAACGTGCGAATTAAACCATGAATATTAAGTTAGGGATCACAGCATAAAAGCACAAGAATAAGTAAATAATATTAGTTCTTGTGACAAAAGGTTGTAAACTCGATACAAAAGAGAGAATTTATCAGAGAGAAAAATGTATTTTCGAACATACTGCTCGCGGCCACCACCTAAATGAGAATTTACTTGCTACGTACAACGTAAAACTAATTATAATAACTATTTGTACATGAGTTTGAGGAGAAACAAGAGTCAGTCCTTTTCACAGACTGGCTTGAATTTTTGGATTAAAAAGTTGAGTAAATTTGGCTAACCGTAACATTGCACATAGTTCTAATTTGGGAATAGTCGGCATGTTTTTTAAAGGCTAAACTCGGGATTTAGCGCCTACTAATGCGCAATGGATTATCCCATTTGCATTTTTGAAAAGAATATATAAGTTGCAACCATATGCCACTGAACTGGCATCTGAGAATCCATGAAGTTGATATTCTATGGGTTTTTCATTAATAAATACATAGGAAGCGTGGAATGTTAACGTTAGAGAGAGAAGAGATAGTATTTACAAAATATTTCCAAGCTAGGAGAATGGACTTATTGGTGGCTTCTGGATCCCATGGGAGTTAGTGCAACCATTTTTGCTTTGACAATGACGAGGTTGAGAAATCCTAGCAGATCATAACATTGTGAGACTGCCGATAGAATTTTTGGCCTAGTGATGTAGGATTCGAGTTCAAGATCTAAGGGTGTAGAGATTTGAAAAATATATGTCTGTACATTTTTTGTATATCCTCTGTCAATATCTAGAAGAGCGAAAAGGCCTTTGAGAGGTATGTCTTTAAAAGAGAAAGAGCAAGTCGTTTTACAGGAGAAATCGAGGACCACTCGCAATTTGGTGGTGTCACTGTGATCTCTGAGAACACATGGGTGAGGTACACAATACTTATTTTTGTTAGAGGAGTTGGTGAGAGATTAAGGAACAAATTTGCCATGTCCGAGAGAAATATATTCATCGATAAATTGTTTGTATTCTTAGAAAAGAGCGGATGGTGAGTAAATTTCCTTTCAAGTGGTTCGAATCTACGTTTTGCTATTAAAAGAGAATTTTTGGGAGCATTGGCTTCTACCAATTGGATGTTTACTTGATATCGTCTATCGTCTAAAATTAAAGAGTAGAGGGCGGTACTCGAATCAAACTCTTCCTGAGACCAAAACTTCTCAAGCAATAGGTTAAGATCCGCGTCATTATTATGAGGGACTGAGTTGTTTTCAGTTGCTGAAAAACTATTAACCAAGAAAGAATGAGAGTGTATAGGTGTAAGAGAACTTTCCTTGATACAATTTTGTGGGACATTTCCAGATATCACCCAGACTAAATGGGTGTTAATAAGCGATGGAAGTCCAGAACTTCAGTGTTTGATACCATTTTTAAGGATTGCATAAGGTACGTCTCATCTGAATTTGTGTCAATAATTAAATCATCCAGGTATACAGCCATGACAAGAATCAGACTCTCATCGACATTTTTCTCAATTTAATTCTTTCAGTTCAATGGCACTCAGATACTGGTCAAATTTCTTGTACCATTGTCGTATTGATTGCTTCACTCTTTAGAGTGATCTCTTCAAGAGGTATACTTTGTCTTCTTCACCTGGTGATACGAATCCTTCTGCCTGACTCATAAAAAGTTTTTCTTCAAGATCACCGTTGTTGTAAGTCATAACTACATACATTTGATAATGTTTCAGACCAAAAACAACAGACATAGCAAGTATGAAGCGAATCGAACTTTGTCTTGTTACAGGAGAAGTCGTTTCGTGGTAGTCATTGCTGGGCGTAAACTTTAGCAGGAAGACGTGTATTTCATCGTTCTATTTCACCATTTGCTTTATATTTCGTTTTAAGAACGCATTTGCAACCTATAAACCTTTTGTTATGTGGTCTATCTGATAAGACCTATGAATTACTGCGATTAAGTGCTTCAAATTCATCTTTCATTGCGTTTCACCATTCTTCTGCAATTTCGCCTATAAGAGAGTCGTCTATGGTGAGAATGTGTGGTTCCTCGACTGACATTTGAACTTCGTGTGGTTCCTCTATCAACGTATATTATATTTTTCGTTGGTCTTATTTTTTTTAACCATCCCGTATGATTGATGGTCTTTCGGCTCCTCTTTTCAGTATTACAGGTAACAGTTGATTGTCTAAAGAATTCTGTTCAGTTTTTGAGTTAACATCTTCCACGCTTTCAATATTTTCCTCGTATTCACTCGATCACTTCTCTTCTAAATTTGGGGAATTTTCGATTGATTGAAAAAATATTCGATTTTAAATCTCCCCCGTTTTCTGGCTCTGTAAAATTTGGTTCTTCAACAAATTTCACATCTCTGTTATAATTTTCTTTGTTGTTGGATCCCATAAACGGTACGCTTTTGACTCAGTTGATTAGTTAAATCTACAAAAACAATATACATAGTAGTTTAAATCTAATAGTGTTTCGATAAGATGCTTACCTTCTTTACATACATCCAAAAAATGTTTACCACAAACTGCTTTCCCCCTTAAAATGCTTCTTGACTAGTTAAATAGACTGGGATTATTGATTCGTTTCAACCAAATATTTTTTATATGCTCGTCCACGGGAATAAAATATTATATTAATATAAATTACTCATTTTAATTATAATGGTATTTATAACTTACCTTGGAGCATCTTGATCTTAGTTAAAGCAATTGGGAATAACACGCTCTCGAGGGGCTGGCGTTTTGAATGAAATCAATAAAATAAAGTAAATTAATGACCAAGCAACATGTAATCAATTATAATGGCAAAATTTGAATGCAACAAGTGTAGTGGGCCTAACCTCAATTATTTGTCTGTGGATGTCAAAGTGATTAACGAACGCGACCGAAATTCTAATTCTTCCCCAGCTACCAGGGCTATTCAGCCTAACGCAACCGAAGTTGACTTGTTTTTTGTGACACATATAGATGGTGCGAAGAACGCGTATCATTTTTAATAAGTATAAGTGCACACCCCCTGGTGAGCAGGTCAAACACTATGCAATAGATCGAAAAAGTGTGACGTCAGAACATAGCCGCTGACAGTTACTGAGGGAAAACACTGCTTCGCTCCTAAACTTCCATCATATATTCTATCTCTACGACATATCCACTGTTTAAACTGTTTCCACATTTCTTTAACACTTTAATTTCATTACAAAACTGCTCCGCAATGCTCGACAAATTAACAATAGCCATGTTTGAGAATATTACAAACGTAAAATCAACGTAAATAAATATTTGTTTTCCCTCAGTAACTGTCAGCGGCTATGTTTATGACGTCATTGCTTTTTTGGTCTATATATTCATCACTACCTCATTGAAGACTAAGTTGCAACTGGGAACCACCTGAACCCTGAACTGAGTGTTGTCGGGTGAAAGAAAAGTTAATCACCAGATCGCAACCCCTGTTTTTCAGCTGCTTTTCAGGGATATACAAGTCGAAATCTTAGAGTAATAATAAACATAGAGAGGGCTATTCATTCATAAACACGTTTATTTTTGCGGCCAACAATTCTAAACGCCAGTAGTGAAATAATGAATGAATTATAAAAAGTGGGGATGGTATTGTAGCTACATGGCCTTGGTAATTTCGGCTGTTTTTCTGACAAACTTGGCACCGACGAACCATGATAATCTAAAAACATTAAATTAATTAACTTCAAAGTTTATTTTGTCACTAAAAGTTTTGAAAAACACATCAAAACGAAAGAACTAAATGTTTACTCTCTAGTCGTAATGGCGCTCGTATAAACAAACCACGTTTGACATTATTTACTACAATACTACGACGCATTCGCAAATATCGTCGATCACATTCTGACGATATTTGCATCTCTCTTTATATGGTAATTAAACAAGGACAAAACTACTAAATAGATTACTATTGACACATTAAACAGGTACTGAAATTTTGAGCAATGTTGCCACTTTTAGTTATAACCATAAAGGTATCTAAGGATACAACAAATACTTGTTTAAAATTTATACACGAATATGCCTTTATTAAATAAAATTCAAGTAGTATTAATGAATTTTAAAAATAGCGACTCAAATGCATACATTAGTATGACTTTTTTTATTTGCATAACTTTTTAACACATTTTCAATTAAACTTCTAATTTCATTTTTCCTGCAACTAAAGAGACTTTGTAAATATGGCAAAGCAGTGGAAGTGTCTGCAAGTGAGCTTAGAATGTGACTCAATATTTGGGGCAAGAAAAGATCAAAACAAGCATATCTATTTTATTTGTTAATCTGAAGTCGAAATAGCCGTGGAGTCATATTTGTGAATACGGGACAAAGTAAATTATATAATGAAAACAAATGGATTATGCTTTTAGCAAGGTGCCATGTACTTAAACGCAGACTTACATGATTGCACCAGGACTGCCAGAACATCGCCTTTTTGTATATATTTTATATGTATATTTGTCTTGAATGTAATTGCAAATAACCACTGTTGAAAGATTGTGAATAAAGGCATTTTAAAACAAACAAACCAGATCGCAACCAAAAATGTTGTCAGCTTTTCACCAGCTCTTGCAGATGTCATATTTTTTTAAAATTATTGATAATGTGTTTATTTTGAATGGATAACTCAGGCAAGTACCTACAATAGGTTGAAGATACATTAGAAAATACGAATAAAACTAATTTGGATAGTTGATGAACATGAACCAGGTGTAGAAAACAGACAGGTAAAAAGATATTGTACCAACCGTTTAATATAGTACCTTATTACAATAGTCTAAAATCAAGAAAAACTATGTTTAATCAATAAAAATGCAACATACAGTAACAACATAACATAACATTTACATACTGTCCCTAAATTCTAATATAAAATAGACAAAACACATTGTTTGTACATATCTACATTATGTTTTGCTAACATTTGAGAAGAAACTTCAAAATTTAAACATTATTGTAGTCAAAAAATCACCATATTATTGATATTTTAAAAAGTTTTTAGCAAATCACCAGATCTGGTGAAATTTCTCCAGGCACGACAACACGGCCTGATCTGTTTAGAAGTGAACTCGTTCATTTCCTCCATTATCAAGTCACGAGAGTAGGAACCAAATTTATTTCAAATGGGAAAAAGTTACCCCTGCGGCCAAAATAACCCCACCTGATGACACATTTCAGCTGACAAGATCAGTGTTGACTATTCTTAAAACGTAGATTGTGACCCTCGTAGTTGAATTAATTTTTTTTTACAATTTGAATGAATTTGCGTAATTGTAACACTCGCTGCAGGACATAACCAGGATACTATAAATTTATTATTTGTTTATTTATTCAACGTGGGATTATTTCTGCTACCCAAGCTTATCACCAACACATTAGACACGCCATTATTTATTACATCTACTAATAATTTATTATTTCAAATTATCATACTCATAAGGAAAAATTATAACGGTCGCTTGTTTATAATGATAATACCTTCATTTAAACAATTCTCGGAAACGATATTTAAAAATAAATTGTTATTTTAAATTAATGTTTTAAATGAAACTCACGGTTTCTAGTTAATTCCACAATATAATAAAAGTTATTGAAAATTCTAAAAAAATGACAATTGTTTCGATAAATCAATATCATCGTCAGAATGAAAGAAGTTACATTTCATTTGGTGCCTACCTGATGTTTAGTAGTTATTTTTGGCTAGACCAAGAAGTGACCTAACTTGTAATTGACTTAATATATGTTTATAGAAAGAAGAAGAAGATGTGATATTACAAATATTGAAGCTTAGATATTATAAGCCCTATGGTGATATCCTGGATATCATTTTTCCAATTAAGATCAGTATAACTGTGCAATGATATAGAAAACCAGGAAAACTATATCCGCTGATCTTTACAATTATCACTTAGGAAGACAGTTTATTAGTGGAGAACTCCCTAGATTTAACTGTTCATTGACAACTTCATATTGTGGGTTTCTTAAATGTCTTCTAATTTCCAATTCTTCAAGGAAATCCAGTCCTTGTTTCTTTTCACAAATATGCAGCACTTCTAGTTTTGTGGTAGGTGTCAATGAATGATTGGTGTCAAGTAGATGTTTTGCGTAGTAAGATTTATCTGGTTGTTTTAATCTATATGCTCGTAAGTGTTCACTGTATCGGATTTCAAAATTCCTAAGGGTCTGACCCAAATAGACAGCATTACATTCTGGACATTTGAGTTTATATATACCTGACTTCTTTAATAGTGGTATTTTTGTTTTTACATTTAACAATTTTGTACTAACGTTACTTTCTGTTTTAAAAGAAATTGTTGAATTCGTTACTGAAGATATTATCTTTGAAATATTATTAGAAATATTTACTGCATATGTGATGGTTTTATAAGTTTTTATTTCATCAGCTTGTTTAGAAAATATTAGTTGTAATGCCATCTTTCCTCTTTTTTACTAATTAGCTTATTTATCATATCTAATGGATAACGGTTGGATGTTGCTATTTGTCTAATTGTATTAATCTCTCTATCAAAATTATATTTGTTCATAGGAACTGAAAAAACTCTATGTATCATTGAATTATATGCCGCTAGTCTGTGTGACATAGGGTGATTGGAATGAATGGAATTGTCACATCAGTCTGTGTTGGTTTTCGGTAAATTGAATAATCAAGTACATTATTAACTCTTTGAATTTTTAAATCAAGAAAATTGATTGAGCTATTTTCTTCAATTTCTAATGGAAATTTAATTTTTGGGTGTAAATTATTGATGAAGTTGAAAAATACATCTAATTGTCGTTCACTACCCATAAAACAAGCTAATATGTCATCTACATATCTATACCAAAATAAAATATTTTTCGAAATATTACTTTCAAGGGATCTTTCTTTCTAAATTGTCCATAAAAATGTTTGCTAAAATAGGTGATATAGGGCTTCCCATTGGTAAACCTTCATTTTGAATATATATCTTATTGTCAAAAGTGAAATAATTCTGATTAATGCATACATTCATCATCATCACGTAGCGCTACAACCCTGGGTGGGTCTTGGCTGACTGTACAACTTTTTTCCAATTTGTTCGGTCTTCCATCAACCTAGGGACAAATGGAATGTTCATTTTCCGGAGATCTGCTTGGATGTTATCTCTCCATCGCATTCTGGGACGTCCGAGTGGTCTTTTGCCTGTGGGAATCTCCTCCCATACCAGTTTTACAAGTCTTTCGTTATTCAGTCTGTGCACGTGGCCTGCCCATCTTAGTCGCTGTGATTTAATTTCTTGGACAATATCGGCGTCGTTGTAGAGTGCTTTTAATTCGATATTGGTTCTGATCTTATACTGGTTTGTGGTGATGTCATGGTGAGGTCCGAAAATTTTTCTAAGTATTTTTCGTTCAAAGCGTCTGAGCTTTTCTTCGTTTGCTTTGGTCACGGTCCACGTTTCGCATCCGTATGTTATTACAGGTCTGACGATGGATTTATAGATTTTGATCTTTGAACTTCTTGTGAGATTTTTTGCATACATTACATAAATTAATTATATCTGATATTATTCCTGGATTAATATTTTTATCTTCTAATAATTTTCTTACAAGTAAAAAGATAAAAATATTAATCCAGGAATAATATCAGATATACTTAATTTATTTGATGTATGTATTAATCACGATTATTTCACTTTTGACAATAAGATATATATTCAAAATGAAGGTTTACCAATGGGAAGCCCTATATCACCTATTTTAGCAAACATTTGTATGGACAATTTAGAAAGTAATATTTCGAAAAATATTTTATTTTGGTATAGATATGTAGATGACATATTGGATGGAATGGATAACCGTTGGATGTTGCTATTTGTCTAATTGTATTAATCTCTCTATCAAAACTACATTTGTTCATAGGAACTAAAAAAGCTCTATGTATCATTGAATTATATGCCGCTAGTCTGTGTGACATAGGGTGATTGGAATTGAATGGAATTGTCACATCAGTCTGTGTTGGTTTTCGGTAAATTGAATAATCAAGTACATTATTAACTCTTTGAATTTTTAAATCAAGAAAATTGATTGAGCTATTTTCTTCAATTTCTAATGTAAATTTAATTTTTGGGTGTAAATTATTGATGTGGTTGAAAAATACATCTAATTGTCGTTCACTACCCATAAAATATTTTTCGAAATATTACTTTCAAGGGATCTTTCTTTCTAAAGTGTCCATAAAAATGTTTGCTAAAATAGGTGATATAGGGCTTCCCATTGGTAAACCTTCATTTTGAATATATATCTTATTGTCAAAAGTGAAATAATTCTGATTAATGCATACATTAAATCAATTAAGTATATCTGATATTATTCCTGGATTAATATTTTTATCTTCTAATAATTTTCTTACAAGTAAAAATATAAAAATATTAATCCAGGAATAATATCAGATATACTTAATTTATTTGATGTATGCATTAATCAGAATTATTCCACTTTTGACAATAAGATATATATTCAAAATGAAGGTTTACCAATGGGAAGCCCTATATCACCTATTTTAGCAAACATTTTTATGGACAATTAAGAAAGAAAGATCTTTGAAAGTAATATTTAGAAAAATATTTTATTTTGGTATAGATATGTAGATGACATATTAGCTTGTTTTATGGGTAGTGAACGACAATTAGATGTATTTTTCAACCACATCAATAATTTACACCCAAAAATTAAATTTACATAAGAAATTGAAGAAAATAGCTCAATCAATTTTCTTGATTTAAAAATTCAAAGAGTTAATAATGTACTTGATTATTCAATTTACCGAAAACCAACACAGACTGGTGTGACAATTCCATTCAATTCCAATCACCCTATGTCACACAGACTAGCGGCATATAATTCAATGATACATAGAGATTTTTCAGTTCCTATGAACAAATGTAATTTTGATAGAGATTAATACAATTAGACAAATAGCAGCATCCAACGGTTATCCATTACATATGATAAATAAGCTAATTAGTAAAAAAGATGAAAAAGTGGCATTACAACTAATATTTCCTAAACAAGCTAATGAAATTAAAACTTATAAAACCATCACATATGCAGGAAATATTTCTAATAATATTTCAAAGATAATATCTTCAGCAACGAATACAACAATTTCTTTTAAAACACAAAGTTAAGTTAGTACAAAATTGTTAAATGTAAAAACAAAAATACCACTATTAAAGAAGTCAGGTATATATAAACTCAAATGTCCAGAATGTGGGTCAGACCCTTAGGAATTTTGAAATCCGATACAGTGAACACTTACGAGCATACAGATTAAAACAACTAGATAAATCCCACTACGCAAAACATCTACTTGATTCCAATCATTCATATTGACACCTAACACAAAACTAGAAGTGCTGCATATTTGTGAAAAGAAACAAGAACTGGATTTCCTTGAAGAATTGGAAATTAGAAGACATTTAAGAAACCCACAATATGAAGCTGTCAATGAACAGTTAAATCGAGGGAGTTCTCCACTAATAAACTGTCTTCTTAAGTGATAATTGTAAAAATAAGCAGATATAGTTTTCCTGGTTTTCTATATCATTGCACAGTTATACTGATCTTAATTGGAAAAATGATATCCAGGATATCACCATAGGGCTAATAATATCTAAGCTTCAATATTTGTAATATCACATCTTCTTCTTTTTTCTATAAACATATATTAAGTCAATCACAAGTTAGGTCACTTCTTGGTCTAGCCAAAAATAACTACTAAACATCAGGTAGGCATAAAATGAAATGTAACTTCTGTCATTCTGACGATGATATTGATTTATCGAAACATTTGTCAATTTTTTAGAATTTTCAATAACTTGTATTATATTGTGGAATTAACTAGAAACCGTGAGTTTCATTTAAAACATTAATATGAGCAGATTCCACGAAGTAAGGGTCGAGACAGTTAATTTTTGTTATTTTAAAAACAATTCTTTATTAGGCTTAGCACAATAAAAAAGAGATGGATTTGAACCCAATCATTCAAAATCGCACTTCATACGCGGCACACGGACATTAATTACAATTACGCCAATAATATTATTCTAGACCATTTTCTTGCAAACTTGAAGAGCATGGGAACTACTACTTTTCCAAAAAAAACCATTTTATTCGTAATTCTTTTGTTACAAATTATTTAATTGATTTCGTTAAAAATGAAGATATGAAATTTAAAAAAAAATGCTATTTTTCTGTTTAAAAAAAATGATCAATAGTATTAGCTCACCCAAAACATTGCACAAATAAAGAATGATGTATTTAACTTTCTATTGATGGCTCAGTCGGTTGTCTGAATTTTTTTTATGATTTTTTTTATTTTAACAAAACATTCCTCGACATCGCTGGTCATTGGCTTAGAAAGAATAATTACAAATACCTATTCACATGAATTAATTAACAACTATTACTATTCTTAAATTATATTATATGGTTTGTAGCTTTGAGAAACTGTAAAACTTTCTTGATCTCGGTGAAGCAGTGGAGTACTAAATTTATTGATTTATTGTAAAATCACTTATTAGACGCCAGTTTTATTTTTCTTTATAAAAAATGTCTTTTTAAAACGAAATAAAATTAGCTATAACAAAAATATATTTTAACGAAGAGCAGAAATATTACAAAAAATGTTTAAAGACTGTACTGAGAGTTATACAAAGAATGATTCAAATATTCAAAATTATTTTCAGACAGAATATACATTATTGTAGATAAGTGTCTATTATGCGGTTTTACAGGTGTACACTTGGGAGTGCTGCAGACATACTCCTCCCTCCTTAAGTTTCGAAAAACACGGAGTGGCTTTTCGAAATATTTATTTCTTCTGTAGGGTTTTCCTTTGGCCTCTTCTTGAAAATCTTCAAAATTTGGGTTCTATATTTGACGAAAGAAAGAAAGAAATTGCAATTCGAATAACTGTTCCTAATATGCTTGTGTTATTATACGGGTTGTTTTCCACTTCTGTAATTTGTTCCAATTGTTTCGAAATTCTGCTAATTTCTTTATGTTCTTCAAAGTCTATTGTTGTTATATTCGGAATTTAGTAATTTCTGGAAGCACTTAACGTTTCCGTTTTAATTTTTGATAGTATGAACGGCTTGCCTTTACTAATTGGAATTTTATTAATGTATTTCTGGTTATTAGTCCATATTTCGCATGAGTCCGGAATTTTGATTAAAATTGGACACGTGACAAAAATATATCTGTTTCTTCATGTTGAAAATGTTTGTTGATGTTTTTCGGATATAATTAGGATTTCATTTTCGGGGACTGGTTCAATGATGGTAGCTGGACCGAATACTTGTCTATTCGTGAAATACCTATTATTTTGTGGGATAGGTTGAACATGTATCGGTTAGTTAGGCCACTATTCTCTGTTTTGTACTACATTATTTGGGATAGATTTATCTGTTCCTTGACAACTTGATATTTTGGGTTTCTTAACTGTCTTCTAATTTTCAATTCTTCAAGAAAATCGAGTTCTTGTTTCTTAACACAAATATGTAGTACTTCTAGTTCCGTGTTAGGTGTCAATGAATGATTGGTGTCAAGTAGATGTCTGGCGTAGTGGGATTTATCTGGTTGTTTTAATCTGTATGCCGTAAGTGTTCACTGTATCGGATTTCAGGACATTTAAGTTTATATATATATATATATATATATATATATATATATATATATATATTAATATATATATATATATATATATATTAATATATATATTAATGTGTGTGTAAGAGGAATTTTTTTATTATTGTTTTATATAAATTAATAAAGAATTATAATTATAATATATTTGTATTTATAATTATTGTTTAATTTATAATCAATGAATGTTGTTCGGCTAGCTCAAATTAATTGTTGCGGCGATAATTTATAATAATTGTTGTTTATTTATAGCTCAGGGTAAATATATCAAGTAGAGCATGAGTACTCCTTACTCCCTTTGAGTTCTGGATTTTAAAGCATTGTTCTCTGTCAATAAATATCTTGTTTAAATTTCGGTTTTTGTTATCAAACCTATTCCTGTATTTAGAATTGACAATTGAAATGAACTGAATAACTATTTCCTGTTTCTGATATTGGGTATTGAAACGATAATGAAGAACGCTGTAATTATATATTATCAAAAATGCAGTGGAAATTGGAAAAAAACTACATATATATACAAACAAATTTAAAATCTAAAATGTTGAACAAACAACTATAATCTAATAAACTCAATAAATCGTTATGACGAATTTAAATTGTTTTAAATGGCCAAATCAGACAATTTTAAATTGGTTAACCAAATTACGCTACACTAACCTTCACTGAACAATGTTTTCTCCTTCGCACCAACAATCTCCAATCTCCTATAAAACAACGTTTGTATTATTGTGTCTACTGCCTTTACTCTCGCTGGACTCCAACTAGACCCAACTCCTCCAGGTAAGTTTTGTTGATATACTTTATACTATTTTATTTATCTTCTTTTCTTTCACAATCTGGTTTCTTTCGTTTAAATATCTTTTTAAATAATGCTATCAGGTATATTTTATTATTCCATAGCCTTTGATTTTTTATCTATTTTAATAGTTATCTTCTGTTTCTTTACTTATCTTTCAAATCTTCTCAAATTACTTCTTTAACTTTATTTAACTTCTTTTTATACCTTTCTTTTAATTATATGAGGACTATTCTTATATTTTCTTAAATTTTTCTTTGCATATGTCCTCCCTCAACAATATCACACCGCATACTCTTGATCGCTTCCAAATCAACAAACTGTTTTTTTCTTCCCATTGTTATGGACATAATTGATCATCTAACTAGATTTTCCTATAACTATCTACATATCCGAGGTCTTTTTATTTAATTTCATATCTTTCCTAACTATATTAGGATATTTAATGTTCTTTTCATTTCCAAAATAATTTAATGTATTTATTTAAAACGCTACTTCTCTAAAACTATCCCTATTTATTAAAAAAAACCTCTTATTGTGTAAAACTTTTCCATTCTGAATGAAACAAATCTACAGTCTGAAACTTTTCAAAATATATATAATTCTTTTCAATTTCCATTAGAATTTTGTCACGATTATTGTTTCTCATAAACTTGGCCTAAAATTATATTTACAAAAATTCTTTATGTGTTATATTTCATTGTCACTTCAGATATCAATCAGAATTACATAGTTCTATGAGAACTAACTTCTGTCGCTGACATCAAATTCCTGTCGCGGGCATCAAGTTTCTGTCGCGGGCGCTTCATGCTTTGAAAGTAAATTTGACATTCCAATCTTGTTGACAGTTCTCTGTGTCATAATAATAATAAACATCAAAAATAATGATTTTGCTACTAATTCTTATTAAACATGATGTATTATAATAATCTAAATACATTTATTCATTCTTTTAGGGTTTTAGATACTTTTTATGACGTATATGTCACATTTACAAGTTAATATTGCTTAAAGATGATTTATGGTCTGATATACAAGTATGAGTTGAATTATTTTATGTAAATGTTTTGAATATTATTTTAGCACCTCAATATTTACATTAAACAAACGATATCATAGGTATAAACTCAATATATAATTCACTTTAACCTCATTCATATGATGAACAAACAATTCCCGATGTTTTGGCGACTAAATTCATGCTTAAAAACTTCACACACCAACACCTTCAAACCCTTACAGACGTTGTGATGAGTTCAATATATATCAGATTTCTTTAATAGTGATGTTTTTGTATTTACATTTTACAATTTTGTACTTATGTAACTTTCTGTTTTAAAAGAAATCGTTGTATTTGTTGCTAAAGATGTTATCTTTGAAATATTATTAGAAATATTTCCTACATATGTAATGGTTTTATAAGTTTTTACTTCTTTAGTTTGTTTAGAAAATATTAGTTGTAATGCCACTTTTTCTCTTTTTTATTAATTAGTTTATTTATCATATGTAATGGGTAACCGTTGGATGTTGCTATTTGTTAAATTGTGTTAATCTCTATCAAAATTACATTTGTTCATAGGAACTGAAAATGCTCTATGTATCATTGAATTATTTGCCGCTAGTTTATGTGACATGGGATGACTGGAACTATATGGAATAGTCACATCAGTGTGTGATGGTTTTCGGTGAATCGAATAATCAAGTACATTATTAACTCTTTGCATTCTTACATCAAGAAAATTGATTGAACTATTTTCTTCAACTTCTAATGTAAATTTAATTTTTGGCATATGTAAACTAGGAAAATTGCCGTTATTGACGGTAATAACCGTTTAACTTCTTAAAAAAAATTAAATTTCTGTATGGGAGTTATTTCACTTTGAGACAAAGTAGTTAGGGTGGTGTTTTCAAGGTGCTCCAGAATTTAACGGTTTTCTGGTGACTTTGACCCAGTTCATTTTTTGTCGTTTTTGGTTCCGTATATATTGATGTCGCTATAGAGGTGAGTAAATACATGTTTTGTTTCGTAACGCCTACATCATAACCTTTCTTTTTAGATGCCTTCAAAGTACACACGTGTTAATGACAGTAGAAATTACGTAAATTACACGGCAGACATATTAGAACGAGCCCTAGAAGCTGTAAGGAATGGAGTTTTATCTCAAAGAAAAGCTGCATTAGAATTTCGAGTGCCAGTTGGTACCATCAAAAATAAATTGAGAAATAGGCATAAAAAACTTCATGGTGGTCAGACAATTTTTACGAAAGCTGAAGAGGACATATATGCACCTTATCTTCGTACGGATTTCCATTGGATCCGAGCGATTCACGAAATTTAGTGAAAAATGATTTAGATCGCGAGTGCCGTGATACTAAATTTAAAAACAACTTGCCAGGAAAAGACTGGTTAAATGCCTTCCTTAAACGAAATCAGACCTTAACACAACGTTTCGCAAGCAACATAAAACGGTCGAGAGCAGATATCAGTGAAGCCACTATAAAAGAATACTTTAACCGCTTACAAAATGAACGAATGTCCCAGCTAACAACATTTGGAACTACGACGAGACTAATTTAAGTGATGACCGCGGCAGAAAAAAAAATCTAAAAAAACGTGGGACGAAATATCCTGAAAGAATGATAAATTCTAGTAAATATTTAACATCAATAATGTTTTGTGGAAATGCTGCTGGCAAAACGATACCTCCATACGTTGCTTATAAGTCCGATAAATTGTGGTCAACTTGGGTAGAAAATTGTCCAATTAGCGCACTCTACAATAGATCGAAAAGCGTATGGTTCGACACAGCTTGTATCGAAGATTGGTTCACTTCACTGCTATTGCCAACACTTAAACGTATTCCTGGAACTAAAGTATTAATTGGGAACAATTTGTCATCCCATATATCCTTAAAGGTTTTGCAGTTATGTGAAGGCGAAAATATTAAATTCGTCTGTCTTCCTCCCAACTCTACACACCTAACGCAGCCGTTGGATGTCGCCTATTTCAGACCGATGAAAATCGCTTTGCGAAATATTTTGGTAGAATACAAAACACAGAATGTTAACACCAATTCAATCCCCAAAAGCACCTTTCCCATCCTATTAAGAAGACTGGTTGAAATAGTTGATGTAAAGAGCAGTAAAAATTTGGAAAGTGGCTTTAGAAAATGTGGCATCTTTCCACTGAATGCAGAGGAAGTATTAACCAGAATTCCCAATTACAAAATTGAGGCTGCACAAGTATCCTCGAGAGTAAGTGAAGATGTTTTAAATTACCTCGCAGAAAAGAGGGCAGTACAGTCCGCGGATGGTGGAGTTAGTAAAAGAAGGAAAAAAAATAGAATTTCAAGGAAGAAAAAGTGTCAGTGCTGAAGAAGTTACAAGCCAGCAAAATGCTGCAGCTGCATTAAAAGTTTCTAAAAAGAGACTAGCTCTAAAAAATAATGGCACTGAGAGGAAGTCAAAAACACAAACCAAAGTGGCAGCTATTAAAATCAAAAATAAAAA
This sequence comes from Galeruca laticollis, assembly GCA_963921935.1. NCBI lineage: Eukaryota > Metazoa > Arthropoda > Insecta > Coleoptera > Chrysomelidae > Galeruca > Galeruca laticollis. Next base: position 240,415,338 of record OY998176.1, read on the forward strand.
GACAAGAAAGGAAAAAGAGAAAAGTGAAACTAGTAATCAAGCCAATGATAATTAGATTTGCAAAGAGGAGAAAGAAAATGTACAACCAAGTATGACTAATAATGACGCTGTACCTGACAGTAACGATGGATGTGAACAGACGATCATGGAGGAAGATGGTGCTGTAACTGGTTGTAGTAAGCTGCCTAAGCTAAAGACAGTAAAGAAAACCAAATGTCCAAAAATAATAAAACGTTTTGAAGAGATTGCAGACACGTCGGATTCTGAATCTAACGTAAGTTACAGAGATGATTCAGATAGAGAACAACTTTCCATAGGAGACTTCGTAATTGTATCCGACAACGTGGGAAGTTCGATGGCTATTTAAGGGGTAATAACTGTTATGGTTGAGTGTTTGTGATGGTACTGGGTGAAAGAAGTATGTGGCAATGGCCCGAAGAAGTCGTAGAAAATCCTACCACTTGGCTGATATTGATCGCACGCAGCCATTGGAACTTGGCCAGAATTAATATTACTTTCCATATCTCTAGGAAAATTTTTTATCACGTTGTAAACAGTTCTATTATTATTTGTTTCATTTTTCGTTAAAAATCGATGTTGTTTAGGATGCTGTGTTAATTAATGTATTTTTTAGTGATTTTTTTATGTTTAAAATCTTAATAAACAATTTTTATTGTAGATTACGTGTTTTTGAAAAATGCTGTAGGGTTACTTTAGCTCTGACAATAAAAAATATAGCGAATACATGTAAAATGCAGTGTGGGACAAAGTCATCCGAAACTGGAGGGTAATTGCCATTTCATATTTTCATATATTGTTTGTTAAAAAATAGCTAGACTCAAATACCTGTAAAAAAGAAACGTATTTCACTTATTAAAAATACCAATATCCGTATTAAAACTTCAGAAGTGAGTCAAAGTCACCCGAAATTACGGTACTACATATTTGTGACAAGAAACATGAACTGGATTTCCTTGGAAATTAGAAGAAGACATTTAAGAAACCCATAATATGAAGTCGTCAATGAACAGATAAATCTATGGAGTACTCCACTTTTAAACTGTCTTTTTAAGTGATAATTGTAAAGATCAGCAGATATAGTTTTCCTGGTTTTCTATATCATTGCACAGTTATACTGATCTTAATTGGAAAAATGATATCCAGGATATCCCCATAGGGCTAATTATATTTAAGCTTTAATATTTGTAATATCATATTTTCTTTTTTCTATTAACATATATTAAGTCAATCACAATCACTTCTTGGACTAGCCAAAAATAATTAAACATCAGGTAGGCATTAAATGAAATGTAACTTCTGTCATTCTGACGATGATATTTAGGTAATATCGAAACTATTGTCAATTTTTTAGAATACTTAATATTTTTTCAATATATTGTGGAGTTAACTAGAAACAGTAAGTTTCATTTAAAACACTAATATGACCAATTTTATGATTGGATATTGTTCAGGGCGTCTCACAAATGCAGAAAAGTCAGTTTTAATATTTTAAACCGTTTATTTTATGTGGTTATGTTAAGGATATGTGCCATAGCTCTATTCCTGAAAACAATTATGAGTTAAAAAATAACATAAAAAATGTTGTTTATGGAATTCCATAAGAAATACTACAAAATTCTTTTTTGAACGTACAAGTTAGTGTATAGACCAGGACGGAGGCCACATTCAACAATTTCTATAAGATTTAATTGCCATATTTTTTATCTTTGTTAATTCCATAATGTTTAAATTAGCAATAAAAACATAAAGCTTTTGGTAACTTCTACTCATTTCAGTGTATAAATATCTTAAAAATTAGAAATGCGTACTTTAAAAAATTTAATGTCTGTTGGCGATATTGAAATAATGACAGAGCACGCACGCGTACAAAATAGTTATTTGTAAAACAAGTGTCACAATGACTCGTTTTGTAGTACCAGTGAAGTTTGCACAACGAACCGCGAAGCGGTGAGTTGTGCAAATCACGAGTACTACAGAAAGTCATTGTGGCACAAGTTTTACACAATATTTTTTATAATTCGCGTTTATTTAATTATTTAAATGAAATAGAATTTCATATAATCCCTGTTTTAAAACTAAGAGGAATGGTTTGAATTTAAGTTGGCAATTCTGTAGATTCCTAATTGGTCAGATCACAGATGGTTTTATTCAGCACTTCTGACTTTTGACATATTATAACCGAATAATTGTGTAAATTGTAAACAAACTTTCATTTAAGCAAACAGAAGATGATTATTGGAACGAAGTTCCTTATCGCGCGTTGTGAAAGGAGGCTAGACGGAAAAAATTCTTACGAAAAGTTGTCACGACACTTTTTGAAGCTATTGTAAGATGTGCGGCGTGCGCATGTTTCTCCAACCAAGTCATACGATTTATAATCTCCACATTTTGTGTGTTTAGCAAGTGTACGCGTCATAATTTTAATAAATTCAAAAACAAATCATATTTTAATATTACTTAGTATAGTTTTTTGTCTTTATTATGTTAATCAATTGTTGAGATTCTCTACAACAAAAATTGAAATAATATACTTCAGTTGCTTGCTGTATAATCAATAATACCGTAGTATAGTTTTTTATTGATTACATTGTTTTATACTTATGTTAAATAACACTCTTTATAAAACTAATCTAAATTATATAAAAATCTTAAGCATATCTTATACAAACATAATATCCAAACATGTTAGACGTCATAACTTACAAACAATTAATTGCTTATATTTAAGTGTTTCATCAAAATTTGAGAAGTAGATATGGCCACACTATAGCAGCATTTGTTGATTAAGTGTTCAATTTCTTTTTCTTCCATTTTTAGGTCTTTGTGTAGGATATTTGTGAAATTTTTGTGTTCATCAGTCTCAATCATCTCACCATAGCAACCTACAATGAATATTCCTAAGTAAACGGGGCATCGATGGATTCTTTCAAGTTCATTCACAATATTTAGATCACGAAGAATCGTATCAACATTTGTGTTGTCAATCTGGGTGGTGGAGTTGATTGCATAACGTGTTCGTTTGATTTTTTCTTGTAGTCTGTAATTTTGAATATGCGCAACAGACACTTCGATGAGAATGATGCAATCTGGATTTGAAAATTTTATCATAATATCAGGTTTGTTATGATATAATTTCTTCTCAGTTAATATTTTTGTGCCAGCTCTTATGGTTATATTTCTTTGTCTTTGTTGGTAGTCAACAGTTAGGGTTGCTTTTCCAAATTGAAGGCCTCTTTTAATATCTTCAGGGGCATCTGTAACTGTAAGGATGGTTTTGAGTAGCCAATGTACAACGTTGTCATGTCTTGATATGTACATGTTTGTTGGGCAGGAAGATGAAACATGATAAGCTGTTTCGGCATTTTTACATCCTCTCCTACAATTTTTCCTGCGGCCTGGAATTGAGCCAAGTCCATGGAGTTGTTCTTCTGCCGCAGAGTGGAGTAGTGACAGTCTCCAACCGTCTATATAAGGGGATGAATAGGCGGGAAAGGTAATCTTTTTCTTTTCAGACGTTACAACTTTACCATAATGCATGTTTGCTGTCCATTGTTGTAACAGTTGATTTTTATATTGCGCTCTAATATGTTTGATGATGTTTTCGCATATCTTCTTGTATTCGCCTAATGGGTAAACTGTGGTTTCGCATCCATATTTTTCGATAATGAAGTCATGGTCACTTATGGGGTTTCTCCACCCTGCAGTTTGCAGACTTTTGTAAGATTCGTATGTTTTTGTCATGTCTGCATGGGATTGTAAGTAAACTCCTTTTCTGATATAATGAATTTCCGTTTCTAATTCTATGGATTTCATACCTAATCCTCCTTCTTGTGAAGTTAGATAAATTCGAGCATTTGATGTTGTTCTTCCTTTCAAGTTATACTCTACTAATAGATTTCTAAACATGGTATCTAAGTCTCTGCAGTGTTTCAATGTAGTTGCTCTTTTCTCATTTGGAAACATATTACCCATAATATAAATTACTGCTGGGATAATCGTGCTATTAAATAGTTCGATTTTTTGTTTTGAAGTAAGTTCTGATTCAAATATTTTTGTGGTTTTTGTTGTTATTTTTGTTTTTATGTTTTCTAAATTTTTGGCAGTATCTCTCTCTAGTTGGTCTAAACCAAGGTACGTATAGCCTTCTCTCACTTCTGGAAGAAATGGAGTGTCATCTTCCTCTTCTTGAAACTTCATGCCATTCCTAGTGTAAACTCCACATTTACCTTCATTAAGTTTTAATCCAACTTCAGCGGAAGCTTTTTTTAGTTCGTTTGTTATTAGTTTCATGCTCTGTTTCGTATTTGTGTGACACTTGATATCATCCATAAAAGCTAAAATGGTATGTTGGCCTTTAGTACATCTGTTGATATTGGGATTGGTTTTTATGTGTTCTATGATTCCCGCAGTAATTAGAATGAATAGTAAAGGACTTATAGAATCGCCTTGATAAACTCCTCTTTTAATGTAAATGGGTTTTGTATTCTTTTTGTCTGTTCTTACTTGGATCGACCACAAATTCATGGATCCTCTTAAAACGTTTTTGATGTTCATATTTAAGGGAAGTTTTCCAATTAATCTTTTAAGTTGTCTATGTGAAATGGAATCATACGCTTTTCTAAAGTCAAACCAAGCTGAGTAGTGTTTTTTTTCCCATTCTAGCTAATTGTGTTACTGCCTTGTCTTGAAGCATTCCATGTATTGTACCCCATGTTTGTTTTCTTGCCAATTGTTCTTTCGGAATCGCCCAGTCTGGGAGATCATTATTAAGAATTACAGTTATTGTTCCTGTTAATATTTTATATTCTGTGTTTAGTAGAGCGATGGGGCGATAATTGACAGGGTCTTTTTCATCGCCTTTTTTATAAATTAGTATTACATTTGCTCTTACATCTGTTTCTGTCAGGTTTTCTTTGCCTTGTAGTATTTTAATGATGAATTTTGTTAAGTATTCTTTGGCACTAGATAATATTTTATAAAGGTAATTTGGTATGTAATCGCTGCCGGGGCTCTTCCAAGGTGATGTTTTCTTTATTACTACTTCAATAGTTGATTTTATAGTTGTTTCATCTAATTGTTGATTGTAGTTTTTCCCCGTTGAGTATTTTTGAAGTTTTCCTAGCCAGGTGTTCAATATGGGGGTATCATGTGTGTCATCAAATTGAGAATACAATTTCTGATAAAATTCTAATACTTTCGACGGGTCTGGGCTTCTTTTAATCGGTTGTTCTATTGTCCTCATTGATGGTCTGTTATTGAAAATATATCTCAGTCGCTGAGTTTCTGCTTGTTTTCGTTGATGTTCTGCTTTTTCTTTTAAAATTTTAATTCTATCATTTGTAGATGTAATGTACTGTTTGGGTTTCATTTTCAGTCTTTTCATTTCTTCAGCTTCTTCTTTCAGTTGTTTACTGAATGTACCTCCATTCCAATTTATTATTGTTTCTGCATTTTTCACTCTTTTTTCTAGTGTTTTCATTTTCTTTTCTGTTTCTATGTAGCTTGGATTTGGTTGTTTACTTTTTCCAGCAATGTAATTTCTTAAAAGAACACCGGCTACATATATTGATTTTTTGATGTCTCTTCTTTTGTTTATATATGATAATGTACTATTTTCTATGGTGGTAATGTTGCTTCTCAATATCTCGTTTACATGGTTGACATATCTTTGGTGGCATCGTCTTATATAGAATTTTTTGATCTTTTTCTTTATTTTTGGGGTAGATCTGTATATATTTTTGAATTTTGTTTTTATATTATTTAGTTCGATTACATCAAATTCTTCAATGGGTTGTTCTGTTAGTGTTTGTTCTATATTTTCTTGAAAGTTACCTGTTTCATCATTGTCAATAGTGATGATTGTATTATTTTCCTCAACTGCAATTATATTGTTTGTTTTATTTTGTTCGTTTATTTCATCTTCACTACTACTACTGTTCGATTCTAGTGAGGTTTTCTTCATATAATAAATATTTGGGTATTTTTCTCTTAATTTCGTGGCTATTGCTTTTTCTGTTCTACCAGGAATGGAATTGAGGATTGCCTTAACACGTTTTGTTACCTGTTGTTCTTCTCTGTTTATATATTCACGTATTAATTTACGTTCCTCATCTTTCGTCCATTTGTTTGGCTGCTTTGGTGGTATGTTTCGGTTATGTTTTAGTTCAAGACATTTCTTTTTGATTGCTGCTATTGATCGGTTAGGGATTGTCTGCCTTATGTATATAGTATAGTGGTCAGTATCCCCGCCTGTCACGAGGGAGACCGGGGTTCGATTCCCCGCCGGGCAGGAATTTTTATTTTCTGAAAAATTCTTTTTTTTGCTTTTTAACAATAATCCAGCAGAATCAACAACAAAATATAATACTACCATTGATGCAGTTTTTTCAAGACATTTAAATAAAATAGAATCCCAAACATATGTTTCCTACTTCAGTTACCACAAGCCAATTATTACGAAAATTGAGCCTACTGATTAAGTTTATATAACATTATATTTGTTAATAATAAAAAAAATATTATTATAACTTAAAAAAAAAAAAATTTTATTACAATTCCTTCACTAATTAATCGAAAGGAACTTCGTTCCATCCGGGTGTCCCTTGACACCTCTCAACTTTTTTGTTTAAAAAAGAGCTTCTTCGTATATGCTCTTGCGATCTATTTATACTATGTCATGAACAGAATTATTTCTGTAATACATCTTCACATAGATATCTGGTGATTTATCCCAAAAATCGAACGTTTTGTATACCTATATATTGATCCTATACAATATAAAAATAAACAATTGACAAATCATTGATAAATAAACGTTAGCGTACTTTATTCATTAATATTTTTAATATATAAATCATTCTAATTTACCTTTATTATAATAATTTGCTAGCTAGAACAACGCTAGACCATTTTATTTATAATTTGTGTCAAGGTTAAAGTCAAATGTCAAATAAAAATATAACTAAATATAATAACCAACGGTACACTAAAAATTACTATAACAGTGTTCAAAGAGCTTCATTGTGACACTGTAAACAATGTTATAATGAAGTCTCTTTTATACGCGAATTATAAAAAGTAAATTACAAATGTTGACATTTTCAAAAAGCTAAAGAACTCAGATTTCGAATGGTGTAAAAATATATATGGTGTTCTATTTGAAATAGTCAAGTAATTTTTAGTATTTTCTCCAAGATTTTCATATATAGAGGCATATTGCTCTGTAGTTTTCTCATTATGTTTTATCTTCCTTTTTATGTATTGGTACCATTAAATTGTTTCCCCCCCTTCTGAGGATCCTCCCTCTACTTCACGTTTCTTTTAGAATAGTTCATTGCCATTTCTCTCATTTCTCCATTTAATCATTTGTGGAGCTAAATCGTCTTCTGCACAAACCTTTCCTACTGTAATGCTTCGTATTGCTTCTTCCATTTCCTCCTGTCTTATGTCTAGATTATCGCTTGCTCCTTCTTCTTGGATATCCTCTGCTTCATTTTGTGTTTAATTGTATTTTTCTCGGTAGTACTCTTTCCATATTCTTACTACTTCCTCTTTTCCGACCCTTACTTGGTTTTGGCTATCTCTCATGGCTTTTGTTTTCTTCTTTTTATCTCTTCTTAATCTTTTAATTCTTGTCGTCATTATCGTGTTGAGCTTCATCGAGTAAACATCGTTAAAGCCCACAACAAATTTTTTGCTAATTAGACTACGAGTTTTATCACCAATATGTGATAAGTAAACGAGTCTTTTTTCTGTTGCAATATTTTTACAATTATAATTGGATTTTTATTATCCTAGTAATTATTAGTGAATTCCAGTGGTGTACCGCTTGAAAACTCTACTAGACTTAGGTGAGTTCCTTCTTAACCTCTTCCGCTCTGGAAGAGAGACTGTACTATCATTATTTTCTCTTCTGTGTAGTGTTCTTGGTAACCAAGATCACACATAACAAACAATGAGTACCCAGAATAACTTACATTCAACAAACAACAACCCTATCACCAATTCAAAATCATATGTTGCTGCTGCATTCACCAAACCACCTCCTCCTACTTTTCCCAAAAGAGACCAAGCTATTGTTATGCACTCAATACCAAACACTGTAGTAAGTGAATATATTAAATCCATTGGTAAAATAGTTACTCCAAAAAATATCACATTTGCTTCTCTTATTTCCAATAACAGAATTTGCATTTTCCTGTCTTCCACCCAAATTGTTGATCAACTTCTGAACAGTAGATCATATATCACGGTTAACTCCACTGTCGTTCCCATTCGGAAACTAATCTCACCTTCTAAGAGAATTCTGATCTCAAACGAATGTCCTTCCATTCCACATACTCTAATTGAGAAATCTCTAAAAGATCTTGGTTTGCAGCTTACAGCTCCTATCACTTTTGTGAAATGTGGAACAATAGACGATCAATATGCTCATATCATGAGTTTCCTCAGGGTAACCTTCGTCATCCCCGATAAGGATGACTTTGAGGTACAAACCTCCTTACTAATTAATCACGAAAATACATCTTTTAGAATATTCATATCCACCGACAGACATGAATGTTTTCTCTGTAAACTCACCGGACATACCGCAGACTCCTGCCCTAAAGTCCCTACTGGTCCTGATACCAATTTACTCTCAACCAATCCTCCCCCCTCTTCATCCTCCCCTGTTGACTCTTTAACTATACTGATGAGCCCTACACCGATAGAGCCTGAGCCCTCTTTAGATGATTTCTCTCTACCTCTTACAAAGAATCCTGAACCTCCAACTACCTCTTCTGCTACCTTCCTTCCAATAGCCGCAGGCCAAAAAAGAGGCCACTCTTCTACCGACAGCCCTCTTGACACTCCTCCAATACTGTCTCCCTCCATTACTTTATCAGCCTCAACCTCCACATTACCTCCTTCTTTCACTGTACCACCCAAACCAATGAAAAATAGTCCAAAACCAATGCTAATAATCCCTCAGATCATTCATTAGGACTTAACTGTGTTTCTGTTATCCAAAATCTCTACAAAGACAACCCATCTAACTTCACTCTTACCTCAACCCAACTAATCGCTTTTCTCGAAAATTCTTTTGGATGTCCTTACCTGCTACAGAAAGCACATAAATTCTCCTCTGATGTAGATGGTATTCAAAAGGACTTAGCACAGCTTTACGCTGCTACAAAAGAAAGAGCACTAAAAAATCGTCTCACAAGACTTTTAAACAAGTTAAAACACCAGCATCACCCAATTGATTTCCCCGACAACCTAAGCATCTCTTCGGATAACCTTACAGATACAGAATCTAACCACAGCTCACAGAACGAACACTAACTCTTTAATCCCTACATCTTTTATAACCCTTCTATTTTCAAATTATTACAATGGAACTGTGATGGATTCTTTCCCCGATTAGAGAGAATCCAACATTTAATATCAGAATCTACACCAGACATTGTATGCCTTCAGGAAACCAATGCGAAAAACTCCAAACTTCCCCTATTGAAAAATTTTGAGGGATATCATAATATCAGAACCAATTGCCTAAGAGCTAGTGGTGGTACCTCAATATTTGTCTCCTCTGACTTTTTTTCTGTCCACCTCCCGCTTTCCTCTGAATTAGAAGCCATAGCCATAACTTGTTGGTGTCCCGATAAACTCACTATTTGTAGTCTGTATGTTTCACCAGATCACCCTCTTAAAGAGGAAGAGCTTGTTAATCTCATATTCGAACTACCGCAACCCTACATTCTCGTAGGAGAATTCAATGCTCACAATACAATATGGGGTTCCAGTCATACATTTGGTAAAGGAAAGATTGTTGAAAACGTTATAAATTGCACAGGTATTTGTATCTTGAACATCGGTTCCAACACCCACTTTAACATTTCATCTGGCTCCTTTTCTAAAATCGAACTTAGTTTTAGTGACCCCAAACTAGCTCCCTCATCTCATTAACATGGTTTACTGAAGATGACCTTCACGACAGTAATCATTTTCCCATCTTTATAACTAACACCGATAATTCAAATGACCGAGCTCTAACAAAAAGTTACTGGCGTCTAAAATATGCTAATTGGCCTGTATATATCACTGAAAATGAACAATCCGTACCCAATCTCTCTTTTACTAACAATATTGATGAGTCTGTTACCTTGTTCGCAAATACTATTCGACTTGCTGCGGAGGCTCACATTTGGAAATCAGTCATCTCTCCTTCACAAAAAACTGTTCCATGGTGAAACTTATCATGCAAACATGTAGTTCAGCAGCAAAAAACTGCACTAAAATTATTCCGCAGTAACAATACTCAAGAAAACCTCATCAATCTCAAAAGAGCAAGAGCAAAAGCCAGATACACTATAAAACTAAGTAAAAAATCTTCCTGGAGAAATTTCGTCTCTTCCGTAAATGAAAACACTACCCCCATTCAAGTGTGGAAAAAATCGGACAAATCCAGGGTAAGAAAAGTAATATAAAAATCACCAGTCTATTTCACAACCAAACCAATGTCACTGATAATCAAGATATTGCCAAGGTCCTAGCTGAAAGTTTTGCAGTAAACCTATTCCTATTTTATCGAAGTCGCCTCCCCAACCACCTTTCCCTTGCTCATCCTCTTCCATTCAAGATATTGATACGCTCAACTCTCCACTCACGTTTCGAGAATTAAAATTTGCACTAAAATACTGTAAAAACACTGCTTCTGGCCCAGATGATCTCCCCATTATATTTTTCAAAAAACTTTCTTTTCCATGTCTTCAAAAACTCTAGAAATGTATAATATTATCTGGCTATCCCAAAAATTCCCAAATGAATGGCGGTTCTCGTTAATAATACCATTAAAAAAAACTGATCAACCTGCTACTTCTCCTAATTCTTACAGACCTATATCGCTCACATGTACCTTGTGTAAAATACTAGAGAAAATAATTAACAAACGCCTCGTTTGGTTCCTTGACAGATACAACATTATACCAAAAGAACAATCAGGCTTTCGACGTCATAGATCTACCCTCGATAATCTTGTTCTGCTACAAAATGACATTGCCAACTCTATAAATAACAAATATGAAGTTATCGCCGCTATCTTTGATATCAAAGGAGCTTTTGACATAATTAGTCGTCAAGCCATAATCTCTAAACCAAATCAATACCATATCAACGGAAATATATTTTATTTTATACAAAACTTTCTAGCTCAAAGGTCCTTTAAGGTTTCTGTAAACGGCCATTTTTCATCTTTGTACACCCAGACCGATGGTGCTCCTCAAGGATCAGCCTTAGGCCCAACTCTATTCAACTTAGCAATAAGTGATCTGTGCCATAACTTACCTTCTCCCACCAAAGATGTAGCTTACGATAACGATTTAATACTATACTGTCATGATCGTTCAGCAACTACTAGCTCCAAAATTCTACAGACCGCGGTAAATCTCTTACTTGCACGGACACGTTCTATAGGTTTAACCTTATCTTCAACAAAATCAAAAATCATTTAATTTGGCAGACGACCTCAATCTCCTATCTCCCACATATTTATTAATGATTTGATTCTCGCCTCTCTTGGAAACAGCATATTCTTGAAAGAAAAGGTATCTGTTACAAACGATTAAATATAATTGAAACCCTATCGCATTATCACTGGGGTTCGGACGAGAGATCCCTTCTGATAATTTATAAAGCACTTATTCGCTCCAAATTAGATTATGGCTGCATCGTTTACATGTCAGCTTCTAAGACAGATCTAGGATCCCTAAATCCTATTCATAATACGGCCCTGCGACTTTGCTTAGGCGCTTTCCGTAGCAGCCCATCTGAAAGTCTCTACTGCGAAGCTGATGAACCCCCACTATGGATGACAATATCTGCTTCTATCCTACGCAGCCTCAGTCTCATCTAATCCTCTCAATCCTGTCTATTCTCTATTCACATCAACTGCCATCCCTCTTAACATCAACTGCCATCCCTCTTAACAACCCTTCATCAATAATTAAACCTATCGCTCTTATATTATCCTCATTAACAAATAACATTAACCTCTCACTCACTAACCCCATTCCTTTTTCTCCAACCCCTTCCTGGATTATGCACCCTCCTCAGGTCAATACTTATTTATCCAAATTTAATAAACACGAAACGCCTAAAAAGCTCATGATTAAATCCTTTTATGAAATCATTCATAACAATCACTACGACTTTGTATTATACTCAGATGCTTCCAAAAGTGATACTGGCGTTGGCTGCTCAGTTACCGCAGCAAACAATCTCATCAGCACTTCCCTAATCCCTCCTTTATGCAGTGTGCATACTGGAGAATTGTATAGTATTCTACAAGCCTTTAAGCACATCAACCGTTCCAATAAAAAAGTTACCATTTGTACAGACTCTCTAGCGTCTATCCTATCTATCCAAGAATTATTTACTGAACATCCCATTGTCCAAGAAATCTATCACTCTTATCGCCACATTTATTCCCTATACACCACAGTCACCATTATATGGATACCATCACACATTGGTATACCTGGAAATGAACTGGCCGATCAGCATGCCAAAACAGCGTCAACTACAGCCACAATAACTTCTCATATCAAAATTTGCAAGGATGTTAAGGCAGAAGCAAAAAGAATCGTCAGATATATATGGCAAACTCACTGGAACTCCACCAAGACTTCTCTACTATCTATCCAGCCTGTTCTCAACACACATCTGTATACTGACCCCACTGGACTCTCTAGACAAGAAGTATCAATACTACGTAGACTTCGAATAGGTCACACCAAACTTACACACAGCTACTTAATGACCTGAAGCATCAGACTTTCCTGTCAAAGCTGCCAGTGCCCAATTACTGTTAAACACGTCCTGGTTGATTGTCACCAATTTAGCACAAGAAGACGACAACATAATCTTAAATCCCAGCTGCAAGACATCCTAGGAGACCCAAACCAAATCGAGTCAAGACTGAAATTCTTAAAAGATATATCACTCTATCATAAACTTTAAACTATGTTTTTTAACTATCTGTAATAACTACTATTTTCTGTAGTCGCACCTGTGCAAGTGGCCATAGTTGCCGAGCACGTTATTTGAATAAAAAAAAATTCTTGTCCTGAATTTCCTTTCCAACTCTCCTTTTTTGCTTTCTTTACTGCCTGTTTCACTTTCTTTCTTATATGAATGTAATCATTTTTCTCCCTTTGATCTGCATTCTGGGTAAACGTTTTCCATGCTAGTTCCTTTTCCTTTACTCATTTTTAATGTCCTCGTTCCACCATTTCGTTCACATCATTTTTCCGTTGTAGTTTCTTTTACCTCATATCTTCTCTGCTTTTTATAGCGGTATTTCCCTAATCTTTCCATCTTTCTTCTAGTGTCTAACTTCGCTCTGTATAACTGATGCACTAAGTTCTATTTTTTTTAAACTTTACTTTGAATTTACAAAGCGATTCTACGGAAATTAACTTTTATCTAAGGCACTATTAACAACAACAAAAAACTACTTAACTACTGTTTTATATGTTCGGTTTCGCACTTTGCTGGCTTGACGTTTTTAATGCGATGTCATCAGGATGCGTTGAGGTAATTAGCGCATCGTATATTTTTTGCATCAGCATTATCATTATCGGCGCCTAATAATTTTAACATATCATCATATTCATTAGAATAATAAAATTCCATTTTTAAAGTAAATAACCATATAAAATTATTAGTGTTTTTAAATGAAACTCAAGGTCTCTAGTTAATTCCACAATATAATACAAGTTATTGAAAACTCTAAAAAATTGACAATTGTTTCGATAAATCAATATCATCGTCAGAATGACAGAAGTTACATTTCATTTTATGCCTACCTGATGTTTAGTAGTTATATTTTTGGCTAGACCAAGAAGTAACCTAACTTGTGATTGGCTTAATATATGTTTATAGAAAAAAGAAGAAGATGTGATATTACAAATATTGAAGCTTAGATATTATTAGCCCTATGGTGATATCCTGGATATCATTTTTCCAATTAAGATCAGTATAACTGTGCAATGATATAGAAAACCAGGAAAACTATATCTGCTGATCTTTACAATTATCACTTAATAAGACAGTTTATTAGTGGAGAATTCCCTAGATTTAACTGTTCATTGACAACTTCATATTGTGGGTTTCTTAAATGTCTTCTAATTTCCAGTTCTTCAAGGAAATCCAGTTCTTGTTTCTTTTCACAAATATGCAGCACTTCTAGTTCTGTGTTAGGTGTCAATGAATGATTGGTGTCAAGTAGATGTTTTGCGTAGTGAGATTTATCTGGTTGTTTTAATCTGTAAGCTCGTAAGTGCTCACTGTATCGTATTTCAAAATTCTTAAGGGTCTGACCCAAATAGACAGCATTACATTCTGGACATTTGAGTTTATATATACCTGACTTCTTTAATAGTGGTATTTTTGTTTTTACATTTAACAATTTTGTACTAACGTTACTTTCTATTTTAAAAGAAATTGTTGCATTTGTTGCTGAAGATATTATCTTTGAAATATTATTAGAAATATTTCCTGCATATGTGATGGTTTTATAAGTTTTAATTTCATCAGCTTGTTTAGGATATATTAGTTGTAATGCCACTTTTTTCTCTTTTTTACTAATTAGTTTATTTATCATATCTAATGGATAACCGTTAGATGTTGCTATTTGTCTAATTGTATTAATCTCTCTATCAAAATTACATTTGTTCATAGGAACTGAAAAAGCTCTATGTATCATTGAATTATATGCTGCTAGTCTGTGTGAGACAGGGTGGCTAGAATTGAATGGAATTGTCACATCAGTCTGTGTTGGTTTTCGGTAAATTGAATAATCAAGTACATCATTAACTCTTTGAATTTTTAAATCAAGAAAATTGATTGAGCTATTTTCTTCAATTTCTAATGTAAATTTAATTTTCGGGTGTAAATTATTGATGTGGTTGAAAAACACATCTAATTGTCGCTCACTACCCATA
Source organism: Galeruca laticollis (assembly GCA_963921935.1). NCBI lineage: Eukaryota > Metazoa > Arthropoda > Insecta > Coleoptera > Chrysomelidae > Galeruca > Galeruca laticollis. The sequence goes on from OY998176.1 coordinate 240,430,343, forward strand.
AAACAAGCTAATATGTCATCCACATATCTATACCAAAATAAAATATTTTTCGAAATATTACTTTCAAAGATCTTTCTTTCTAAATTGTCCATAAAAATGTTTGCTAAAATAGGTGATATAGGGCTTCCCATTGGTAAACCTTCATTTTGAATATATATCTTATTGTCAAAAGTGAAATAATTCTGATTAATGCATACATCAAATAAATTAAGTATATCTGATATTATTCCTGGGTTAATATTTTTATCTTCTAGTAATTTTCTTACAAGTATTAGACATTCTTTAGGAGGAATTTTAGTAAACATATTAGTTACATCGAACGATATGAGTTTATAGTTATCTTGCAAGTGGATTGATTTCAACTTTTTGATTAGTTCTATTGAATTTCTAATTGAGTACTGAGATTCATATCCGTAAGTATTGAGTATATTGTTGAGCTTTTTTGCCAATATATTATTAGGAGCATTAACATAAGAGACTACAGGTCTAATTGGTTTCGTTATTTTATGTAATTTAACTGTTCCATATAATTGTGGACAATGAGGATTCTTATGTATGATAGACCTCTTTTCGTAATCATTTAAAAGATAATTTGAATTATTAACAATATCCCTTACATTATTAGAAAACTTCTTTGTTGGGTCTGCTTTAAGAACTTTTACATCGCTGGATTCTATAAAGTTATATACTTTGGAATTGTAATTTTCAGTCGTCAAAATGACAGTAGCATTCCCCTTATCGGATTTTGTAACTGTTAGGTTATGATTCTCTATCTTCTGTTTTATTGCGTTTAAAACTGAAATGTCATTTTTTGTTTGACGTTTAACTTTTGAAGGTTCAATATTTTTGATTAAATTCGCAATTTTTAATTTCTCATAAAGAAAATTATTTGAATTAGATTTTAAAGCTATTTCTGACTCTGTAGCTATAATTTGTTTAATATTATTCGTAAATTTAGGTGGTATGCTGTACTTTAAACCTTTATTTAAAAATTCTATTTCACTATTTGTAAAATTAGTGTCTGAAAGGTTTTCAAATCGTGGTGCAAAGTGTGTTGGTATGTAGGTACTTACAGTTTCATGATGTTTTGAGTATTGAATTTTATGTTGTGTGTGTTCAAGATTCTGTAGCTTCTTTTCTTGTTTCTTAAATTTCATATGCTTCATAGTGCTGATATTTCCTCTAATTTTGTCATCCAAACAGTCAAATTCTACTGGATGTAATTGGAATGTGAGTTCTGAATGTACAACTTTTATGTAGTTGTCTAAGGAGTCTCTAACTTTGAACCATTTCTTACATTCAGATTTTATCCAAACTCGTTGAGCACATTTTATAGCTTTTTGTGCTTGTGGTGTTTTAGTGTGACATTTTATATTCACATAATTTGGTATTACCTTTTTTCTAAGGCATTCTTGGTTAAACCAAATGTTTTGTGATGCTTTGTAACGTTTTTGTAGTAACTTCTGGTACAGTCGGGTCAAATCTTCTCTCGAAGATTTTTTAATGAAATTGACTGTCTCGACCCTTACTTCGTGGAATATGCTCATATTAGTGTTTTTAAATGAAACTCAAGGTCTCTAGTTAATTCCACAATATAATACAAGTTATTGAAAACTCTAAAAAATTGACAATTGTTTCGATAAATCAATATCATCGTCAGAATGACAGAAGTTACATTTCATTTTATGCCTACCTGATGTTTAGTAGTTATATTTTTGGCTAGACCAAGAAGTAACCTAACTTGTGATTGGCTTAATATATGTTTATAGAAAAAAGAAGAAGATGTGATATTACAAATATTGAAGCTTAGATATTATTAGCCCTATGGTGATATCCTGGATATCATTTTTCCAATTAAGATCAGTATAACTGTGCAATGATATAGAAAACCAGGAAAACTATATCTGCTGATCTTTACAATTATCACTTAATAAGACAGTTTATTAGTGGAGAATTCCCTAGATTTAACTGTTCATTGACAACTTCATATTGTGGGTTTCTTAAATGTCTTCTAATTTCCAGTTCTTCAAGGAAATCCAGTTCTTGTTTCTTTTCACAAATATGCAGCACTTCTAGTTCTGTGTTAGGTGTCAATGAATGATTGGTGTCAAGTAGATGTTTTGCGTAGTGAGATTTATCTGGTTGTTTTAATCTGTAAGCTCGTAAGTGTTCACTGTATCGTATTTCAAAATTCCTAAGGGTCTGACCCAAATAGACAGCATTACATTCTGGACATTTGAGTTTATATATACCTGACTTCTTTAATAGTGGTATTTTTGTTTTTACATTTAACAATTTTGTACTAACGTTACTTTCTATTTTAAAAGAAATTGTTGCATTTGTTGCTGAAGATATTATCTTTGAAATATTATTAGAAATATTTCCTGCATATGTGATGGTTTTATAAGTTTTAATTTCATCAGCTTGTTTAGGATATATTAGTTGTAATGCCACTTTTTTCTCTTTTTTACTAATTAGTTTATTTATCATATCTAATGGATAACCGTTAGATGTTGCTATTTGTCTAATTGTATTAATCTCTCTATCAAAATTACATTTGTTCATAGGAACTGAAAAAGCTCTATGTATCATTGAATTATATGCTGCTAGTCTGTGTGAGACAGGGTGGCTAGAATTGAATGGAATTGTCACATCAGTCTGTGTTGGTTTTCGGTAAATTGAATAATCAAGTACATCATTAACTCTTTGAATTTTTAAATCAAGAAAATTGATTGAGCTATTTTCTTCAATTTCTAATGTAAATTTAATTTTCGGGTGTAAATTATTGATGTGGTTGAAAAACACATCTAATTGTCGCTCACTACCCATAAAACAAGCTAATATGTCATCCACATATCTATACCAAAATAAAATATTTTTCGAAATATTACTTTCAAAGATCTTTCTTTCTAAATTGTCCATAAAAATGTTTGCTAAAATAGGTGATATAGGGCTTCCCATTGGTAAACCTTCATTTTGAATATATATCTTATTGTCAAAAGTGAAATAATTCTGATTAATGCATACATCAAATAAATTAAGTATATCTGATATTATTCCTGGGTTAATATTTTTATCTTCTAGTAATTTTCTTACAAGTATTAGACATTCTTTAGGAGGAATTTTAGTAAACATATTAGTTACATCGAACGATATGAGTTTATAGTTATCTTGCAAGTGGATTGATTTCAACTTTTTGATTAGTTCTATTGAATTTCTAATTGAGTACTGAGATTCATATCCGTAAGTATTGAGTATATTGTTGAGCTTTTTTGCCAATATATTATTAGGAGCATTAACATAAGAGACTACAGGTCTAATTGGTTTCGTTATTTTATGTAATTTAACTGTTCCATATAATTGTGGACAATGAGGATTCTTATGTATGATAGACCTCTTTTCGTAATCATTTAAAAGATAATTTGAATTATTAACAATATCCCTTACATTATTAGAAAACTTCTTTGTTGGGTCTGCTTTAAGAACTTTTACATCGCTGGATTCTATAAAGTTATATACTTTGGAATTGTAATTTTCAGTCGTCAAAATGACAGTAGCATTCCCCTTATCGGATTTTGTAACTGTTAGGTTATGATTCTCTATCTTCTGTTTTATTGCGTTTAAAACTGAAATGTCATTTTTTGTTTGACGTTTAACTTTTGAAGGTTCAATATTTTTGATTAAATTCGCAATTTTTAATTTCTCATAAAGAAAATTATTTGAATTAGATTTTAAAGCTATTTCTGACTCTGTAGCTATAATTTGTTTAATATTATTCGTAAATTTAGGTGGTATGCTGTACTTTAAACCTTTATTTAAAAATTCTATTTCACTATTTGTAAAATTAGTGTCTGAAAGGTTTTCAAATCGTGGTGCAAAGTGTGTTGGTATGTAGGTACTTACAGTTTCATGATGTTTTGAGTATTGAATTTTATGTTGTGTGTGTTCAAGATTCTGTAGCTTCTTTTCTTGTTTCTTAAATTTCATATGCTTCATAGTGCTGATATTTCCTCTAATTTTGTCATCCAAACAGTCAAATTCTACTGGATGTAATTGGAATGTGAGTTCTGAATGTACAACTTTTATGTAGTTGTCTAAGGAGTCTCTAACTTTGAACCATTTCTTACATTCAGATTTTATCCAAACTCGTTGAGCACATTTTATAGCTTTTTGTGCTTGTGGTGTTTTAGTGTGACATTTTATATTCACATAATTTGGTATTACCTTTTTTCTAAGGCATTCTTGGTTAAACCAAATGTTTTGTGATGCTTTGTAACGTTTTTGTAGTAACTTCTGGTACAGTCGGGTCAAATCTTCTCTCGAAGATTTTTTAATGAAATTGACTGTCTCGACCCTTACTTCGTGGAATATGCTCATATTAGTGTTTTTAAATGAAACTCAAGGTCTCTAGTTAATTCCACAATATAATACAAGTTATTGAAAACTCTAAAAAATTGACAATTGTTTCGATAAATCAATATCATCGTCAGAATGACAGAAGTTACATTTCATTTTATGCCTACCTGATGTTTAGTAGTTATATTTTTGGCTAGACCAAGAAGTAACCTAACTTGTGATTGGCTTAATATATGTTTATAGAAAAAAGAAGAAGATGTGATATTACAAATATTGAAGCTTAGATATTATTAGCCCTATGGTGATATCCTGGATATCATTTTTCCAATTAAGATCAGTATAACTGTGCAATGATATAGAAAACCAGGAAAACTATATCTGCTGATCTTTACAATTATCACTTAATAAGACAGTTTATTAGTGGAGAATTCCCTAGATTTAACTGTTCATTGACAACTTCATATTGTGGGTTTCTTAAATGTCTTCTAATTTCCAGTTCTTCAAGGAAATCCAGTTCTTGTTTCTTTTCACAAATATGCAGCACTTCTAGTTCTGTGTTAGGTGTCAATGAATGATTGGTGTCAAGTAGATGTTTTGCGTAGTGAGATTTATCTGGTTGTTTTAATCTGTAAGCTCGTAAGTGCTCACTGTATCGTATTTCAAAATTCCTAAGGGTCTGACCCAAATAGACAGCATTACATTCTGGACATTTGAGTTTATATATACCTGACTTCTTTAATAGTGGTATTTTTGTTTTTACATTTAACAATTTTGTACTAACGTTACTTTCTATTTTAAAAGAAATTGTTGCATTTGTTGCTGAAGATATTATCTTTGAAATATTATTAGAAATATTTCCTGCATATGTGATGGTTTTATAAGTTTTAATTTCATCAGCTTGTTTAGGATATATTAGTTGTAATGCCACTTTTTTCTCTTTTTTACTAATTAGTTTATTTATCATATCTAATGGATAACCGTTAGATGTTGCTATTTGTCTAATTGTATTAATCTCTCTATCAAAATTACATTTGTTCATAGGAACTGAAAAAGCTCTATGTATCATTGAATTATATGCTGCTAGTCTGTGTGAGACAGGGTGGCTAGAATTGAATGGAATTGTCACATCAGTCTGTGTTGGTTTTCGGTAAATTGAATAATCAAGTACATCATTAACTCTTTGAATTTTTAAATCAAGAAAATTGATTGAGCTATTTTCTTCAATTTCTAATGTAAATTTAATTTTCGGGTGTAAATTATTGATGTGGTTGAAAAACACATCTAATTGTCGCTCACTACCCATAAAACAAGCTAATATGTCATCCACATATCTATACCAAAATAAAATATTTTTCGAAATATTACTTTCAAAGATCTTTCTTTCTAAATTGTCCATAAAAATGTTTGCTAAAATAGGTGATATAGGGCTTCCCATTGGTAAACCTTCATTTTGAATATATATCTTATTGTCAAAAGTGAAATAATTCTGATTAATGCATACATCAAATAAATTAAGTATATCTGATATTATTCCTGGGTTAATATTTTTATCTTCTAGTAATTTTCTTACAAGTATTAGACATTCTTTAGGAGGAATTTTAGTAAACATATTAGTTACATCGAACGATATGAGTTTATAGTTATCTTGCAAGTGGATTGATTTCAACTTTTTGATTAGTTCTATTGAATTTCTAATTGAGTACTGAGATTCATATCCGTAAGTATTGAGTATATTGTTGAGCTTTTTTGCCAATATATTATTAGGAGCATTAACATAAGAGACTACAGAATGTCTAATACTTGTAAGAAAATTACTAGAAGATAAAAATATTAACCCAGGAATAATATCAGATATACTTAATTTATTTGATGTATGCATTAATCAGAATTATTTCACTTTTGACAATAAGATATATATTCAAAATGAAGGTTTACCAATGGGAAGCCCTATATCACCTATTTTAGCAAACATTTTTATGGACAATTTAGAAAGAAAGATCTTTGAAAGTAATATTTCGAAAAATATTTTATTTTGGTATAGATATGTGGATGACATATTAGCTTGTTTTATGGGTAGTGAGCGACAATTAGATGTGTTTTTCAACCACATCAATAATTTACACCCGAAAATTAAATTTACATTAGAAATTGAAGAAAATAGCTCAATCAATTTTCTTGATTTAAAAATTCAAAGAGTTAATGATGTACTTGATTATTCAATTTACCGAAAACCAACACAGACTGATGTGACAATTCCATTCAATTCTAGCCACCCTGTCTCACACAGACTAGCAGCATATAATTCAATGATACATAGAGCTTTTTCAGTTCCTATGAACAAATGTAATTTTGATAGAGAGATTAATACAATTAGACAAATAGCAACATCTAACGGTTATCCATTAGATATGATAAATAAACTAATTAGTAAAAAAGAGAAAAAAGTGGCATTACAACTAATATATCCTAAACAAGCTGATGAAATTAAAACTTATAAAACCATCACATATGCAGGAAATATTTCTAATAATATTTCAAAGATAATATCTTCAGCAACAAATGCAACAATTTCTTTTAAAATAGAAAGTAACGTTAGTACAAAATTGTTAAATGTAAAAACAAAAATACCACTATTAAAGAAGTCAGGTATATATAAACTCAAATGTCCAGAATGTAATGCTGTCTATTTGGGTCAGACCCTTAGGAATTTTGAAATACGATACAGTGAGCACTTACGAGCTTACAGATTAAAACAACCAGATAAATCTCACTACGCAAAACATCTACTTGACACCAATCATTCATTGACACCTAACACAGAACTAGAAGTGCTGCATATTTGTGAAAAGAAACAAGAACTGGATTTCCTTGAAGAACTGGAAATTAGAAGACATTTAAGAAACCCACAATATGAAGTTGTCAATGAACAGTTAAATCTAGGGAATTCTCCACTAATAAACTGTCTTATTAAGTGATAATTGTAAAGATCAGCAGATATAGTTTTCCTGGTTTTCTATATCATTGCACAGTTATACTGATCTTAATTGGAAAAATGATATCCAGGATATCACCATAGGGCTAATAATATCTAAGCTTCAATATTTGTAATATCACATCTTCTTCTTTTTTCTATAAACATATATTAAGCCAATCACAAGTTAGGTTACTTCTTGGTCTAGCCAAAAATATAACTACTAAACATCAGGTAGGCATAAAATGAAATGTAACTTCTGTCATTCTGACGATGATATTGATTTATCGAAACAATTGTCAATTTTTTAGAGTTTTCAATAACTTGTATTATATTGTGGAATTAACTAGAGACCTTGAGTTTCATTTAAAAACACTAATATGAGCATATTCCACGAAGTAAGGGTCGAGACAGTCAATTTCATTAAAAAATCTTCGAGAGAAGATTTGACCCGACTGTACCAGAAGTTACTACAAAAACGTTACAAAGCATCACAAAACATTTGGTTTAACCAAGAATGCCTTAGAAAAAAGGTAATACCAAATTATGTGAATATAAAATGTCACACTAAAACACCACAAGCACAAAAAGCTATAAAATGTGCTCAACGAGTTTGGATAAAATCTGAATGTAAGAAATGGTTCAAAGTTAGAGACTCCTTAGACAACTACATAAAAGTTGTACATTCAGAACTCACATTCCAATTACATCCAGTAGAATTTGACTGTTTGGATGACAAAATTAGAGGAAATATCAGCACTATGAAGCATATGAAATTTAAGAAACAAGAAAAGAAGCTACAGAATCTTGAACACACACAACATAAAATTCAATACTCAAAACATCATGAAACTGTAAGTACCTACATACCAACACACTTTGCACCACGATTTGAAAACCTTTCAGACACTAATTTTACAAATAGTGAAATAGAATTTTTAAATAAAGGTTTAAAGTACAGCATACCACCTAAATTTACGAATAATATTAAACAAATTATAGCTACAGAGTCAGAAATAGCTTTAAAATCTAATTCAAATAATTTTCTTTATGAGAAATTAAAAATTGCGAATTTAATCAAAAATATTGAACCTTCAAAAGTTAAACGTCAAACAAAAAATGACATTTCAGTTTTAAACGCAATAAAACAGAAGATAGAGAATCATAACCTAACAGTTACAAAATCCGATAAGGGGAATGCTACTGTCATTTTGACGACTGAAAATTACAATTCCAAAGTATATAACTTTATAGAATCCAGCGATGTAAAAGTTCTTAAAGCAGACCCAACAAAGAAGTTTTCTAATAATGTAAGGGATATTGTTAATAATTCAAATTATCTTTTAAATGATTACGAAAAGAGGTCTATCATACATAAGAATCCTCATTGTCCACAATTATATGGAACAGTTAAATTACATAAAATAACGAAACCAATTAGACCTGTAGTCTCTTATGTTAATGCTCCTAATAATATATTGGCAAAAAAGCTCAACAATATACTCAATACTTACGGATATGAATCTCAGTACTCAATTAGAAATTCAATAGAACTAATCAAAAAGTTGAAATCAATCCACTTGCAAGATAACTATAAACTCATATCGTTCGATGTAACTAATATGTTTACTAAAATTCCTCCTAAAGAATGTCTAATACTTGTAAGAAAATTACTAGAAGATAAAAATATTAACCCAGGAATAATATCAGATATACTTAATTTATTTGATGTATGCATTAATCAGAATTATTTCACTTTTGACAATAAGATATATATTCAAAATGAAGGTTTACCAATGGGAAGCCCTATATCACCTATTTTAGCAAACATTTTTATGGACAATTTAGAAAGAAAGATCTTTGAAAGTAATATTTCGAAAAATATTTTATTTTGGTATAGATATGTGGATGACATATTAGCTTGTTTTATGGGTAGTGAGCGACAATTAGATGTGTTTTTCAACCACATCAATAATTTACACCCGAAAATTAAATTTACATTAGAAATTGAAGAAAATAGCTCAATCAATTTTCTTGATTTAAAAATTCAAAGAGTTAATGATGTACTTGATTATTCAATTTACCGAAAACCAACACAGACTGATGTGACAATTCCATTCAATTCTAGCCACCCTGTCTCACACAGACTAGCAGCATATAATTCAATGATACATAGAGCTTTTTCAGTTCCTATGAACAAATGTAATTTTGATAGAGAGATTAATACAATTAGACAAATAGCAACATCTAACGGTTATCCATTAGATATGATAAATAAACTAATTAGTAAAAAAGAGAAAAAAGTGGCATTACAACTAATATATCCTAAACAAGCTGATGAAATTAAAACTTATAAAACCATCACATATGCAGGAAATATTTCTAATAATATTTCAAAGATAATATCTTCAGCAACAAATGCAACAATTTCTTTTAAAATAGAAAGTAACGTTAGTACAAAATTGTTAAATGTAAAAACAAAAATACCACTATTAAAGAAGTCAGGTATATATAAACTCAAATGTCCAGAATGTAATGCTGTCTATTTGGGTCAGACCCTTAGGAATTTTGAAATACGATACAGTGAGCACTTACGAGCTTACAGATTAAAACAACCAGATAAATCTCACTACGCAAAACATCTACTTGACACCAATCATTCATTGACACCTAACACAGAACTAGAAGTGCTGCATATTTGTGAAAAGAAACAAGAACTGGATTTCCTTGAAGAACTGGAAATTAGAAGACATTTAAGAAACCCACAATATGAAGTTGTCAATGAACAGTTAAATCTAGGGAATTCTCCACTAATAAACTGTCTTATTAAGTGATAATTGTAAAGATCAGCAGATATAGTTTTCCTGGTTTTCTATATCATTGCACAGTTATACTGATCTTAATTGGAAAAATGATATCCAGGATATCACCATAGGGCTAATAATATCTAAGCTTCAATATTTGTAATATCACATCTTCTTCTTTTTTCTATAAACATATATTAAGCCAATCACAAGTTAGGTTACTTCTTGGTCTAGCCAAAAATATAACTACTAAACATCAGGTAGGCATAAAATGAAATGTAACTTCTGTCATTCTGACGATGATATTGATTTATCGAAACAATTGTCAATTTTTTAGAGTTTTCAATAACTTGTATTATATTGTGGAATTAACTAGAGACCTTGAGTTTCATTTAAAAACACTAATATGAGCATATTCCACGAAGTAAGGGTCGAGACAGTCAATTTCATATAAAATTATACTTATAGGTAATAATAACAACACCATAGTAACCTACACCAGTTATTTGTTTTAAGCTAACTTCGTTTTTATTAAAGTTAAAAAATTCAATTTTATATCTTTTTACCAATAAGTCGTTCACCAACGACAAAATGCCAAATTTTAATTATTACGATTTAATTTATTTTCCCGATTCATATTCGAAAAAGACGAGGGTCAATTTTGAGTATAATTAACTTGATAGTATATTGAATTCTGAGGTAGCAGCTGAAAAAATATGTCCAGTAAGCGAAGGCTAAAGTAAATTCATTTCAAATCTCAAAATCCCTTTTATATAATTCCTTTCCCATGTAGGTAGATATATTCGGACAATACCTTTCGGATCTTTCAAGTTAACCACACAATACCTCAAGGTACCTAATTATATGTAAAAGATGAGACGAGTGTCAGTCGACAAAATGAGTTAAGACATTAATTTGAAAACTTCTGGGGACGGTTAATTTAGATTTCTTTAAAGCCGACGATAGTGTAGGTGGTCTGTTTGTATAGTTAAATTCGATTCGCTTGATGGCTGTTTTTTGTGTGTTTTTATACGCTTTTATATGGAGCGTATTTTAAAATATGGAATTAAGCGACGCTGGGCGTGGAATAAAATTTAGAATAAAGTAAGTACATGTAGAAATAAGATTTACTTCGAGGTGTAAGTGAACGTAAAGGTACAGGGTGATTATTTCCTGTTGACTTTTACGCGTATCGCGTCCAAATAAACTTTTAAAGTTGTCAATGTATTATTTTTACCCGAGCGAAGAGTTCATTATATTTTCTGAAAAATGGAAGATATGACAACAATGTAAATACTACCAAAATATCAACCTTATTACAAAATCTTCTAAACCAATACTTATAAAAATAGTGCATGATGCTTCCGAGATCATTGAAGCATTCCATACTTACAACCCACTCTATTCAAATTTCTTATTTTGGAGTTGGATTAAAAGAACACGTAAAGGTAAGTAAATGAAAAAAATATTCTCTTACTATAGTATCGACATATGATAAATGTAAGTAGGTAAATACAAATATTGACTGTCTCTTAAAATAACAGTATAGTATAATAAAGGTCTAAATTAGATCTTGTATATCAGAGTACTGTGAACCTGGACTTCCAAGTGGAGAAGAAACTGGTATTTCCTGCGAAGAGGTTGAGTTGCTCTCTGTTGATGGATGTACTGTTGAACTGATTGTCAATCTGAATGCGGAGAGGAAGTTACGTATGTTTGTAAATATGGGCTTCCAAGTGGAGGGGATGATGTTACACTTATTGAAGATGTAGTGGCCCCCTCTTGGTAACTACTGTAGTTTTGAACTGAATGACCTGAATGTGATGCTGTGACAGGAAGTATGAGTGATCTGTGGTACAATTTGAGGTTTCCAGTTGTTTCATTTACAGGTTGTGAATGAGCGTAGGTTTGCTGGTAAGAGGTCGGTTGAGATAAATTACCGTACTGTTGCGCAGAATCGTAATAGCCTTGGTCAGCACGAAAAATAACTTGTAATATATCTTGCTGTACCAACTTCAAGGCGTGCTTGTTCCAATTTTTAAGCTTTTGAAAAATGAAATCACAAAATGATCTTAATTCGAGATTTTCTTGTGGCGGGGGAGGGGGGTTTGTGAGAGCTGATTTTTCACCAGTAGACTTTAATATACCAAAAGCCTCCTTAAGCATTTGCATCTTCTCGTCTGGTTTTGATTTATTTCGTGGGTTGTGATATTGTATTTGTTTCTGTATTTTCATCTGCAGTGTTAGTTTCTTCATTATTTGTATCATCCTAAAAGAATTACATAAGATTATTTTTCAGATACCAACCAGTTCCGAAGAATGGATGAAAATAGAGAATGATTTCAAGAAACTGTGGAATTTTCCTCATGCAATTGGAGCATTGGATGGAAAACATATTTTACTACAGTGTCCATTCAACAGCGGAACAGAATTTTATAATTATAAGTCACATTTCAGCATTGTGTTACTTGCTTCAGTAGATGCCGACTATAATTTTTTGTATGTAAACATTGGCGCTCAAGGAAGAATTTCAGACGGTGGCGTAATGAATGGTTGTAGTCTAAATACGATGATTGAGGAGAAAAAATTGGGAATACCCCTTCCTAGAGCATTAGAAAATCGAGTGCGGAAAATTCCTTATATTCTTCTTGTCGATTCAGCTTTTGCTATGACTGAAAATACTATGAAACCCTATGCAGGAATACATCCGAAAGGATCTAGACAACGAATTTTCAACTACCGTCTATCGAAAGCCCGTAGGGTGGTTGAAAATGGTTTTGGGATACTATCATCAGTATTTAGAGTATTTAGGAAGCCAATGTTACTGCAACCCGAAAAGGCACAAATTATTTCCATGGCTGCAATATATTTACATAACTTTTTAAGACGCAGCTGTTCGAAATCTGTTTATACACCACCTGGTACTATGGACACTGAAAATAATGTCACTGGTGAAATAACACCGGGTAGCTGGAGAGACGATATTAAAAGTATGACTTCGTTTTTACCTATACCTGTTATTCCGCGTAGGTCTGCAGAACATTTCAAAAAAAATCGCGAGGAACTAGCAGACTACTTCATGAACGAAGGAAAGTTGTCATGGCAAAACCATTACGCATAAAATTTTAAATTATTGCAAAAATAAGATCTCACCTTGTATATTTTTTGCTAAAAACTTGATACTATGAAAATATTGCAATATACAAAATGAATTTATTTTTAATTTCTCTGCCAAAATGTTTATGTATAATTTGCTGAACAAGATACTCGGTGAAATATTTGAAAATAAGCTTAATTATCGCAATAACTCCAAAATGTTACCCTAAATCAGTTTTGTGGTAAATTTGCTCTACTTTTTAACTACAATGTAAAGGAAAATAAAAATTACGCATAAAGATTAAAACAATGAATACCTTTGTTGTCATTCCTTTTTGTGGCGTATCTCTGTCCTTCAAAAAATCAAGAGCATTATAAGCAAACCACTTGCTTTCGTATACTTCGTCTCTTCCTGTGAAAAGAAAATATTATTTCAGCAACAATCACAATGAATAACCAAAAAACTTATCCTAACCCAACTAATTATTTATAAATTTATTGTAAAATAATAATTACCTTTTCCAGTTCCACGACTTTTATTCTCTTTTGCTTTCTCCCTTCTCCAAGACGCCATGATAGTGACCATCTTTTTCTTGCAGATATCTCCTGTTGTGCCTATTACAGAACCTATTTCAGCCCAAGCATCTTCTTTCAAATGTTTTTTGTAATATTCTTTATTTTTTGGTTCCCATGTTACAGGCATCTTTTTGTAATTTTCAATTAATTCAAAAACCTTTTCTTCATTCCACGTGCTCATATTCCTTCTTGATTGCGAGACTAACGGGCGTACACACGATCAAACCTCCTACATCAACGTCCACGAACCAACTGAGAATCTCTTTGTGTTCGTCATGAAAACCGACAACTGCCGGCTTGCTACGCGCGGATCGACGTGGGCTCCCGAACCTGATTCGCAACGCGTCTACACTAGGGAATTTGGTTGCTCTAACGGTTGCAGTTACAGTTGCAGTTCGTCAGTGAGTACCCGGCTTAGTAAGACAGATCTAGAGTCTGTGCAAATATTGTATGTCCCGAATAACGAGAAGTAAGGGTAATCAACATAGTGAAAATATACTATATCCATAGGTTACTAGGGTGTGCCAGTGCACACTTATAGTGTGTCATAATTTTTCGCAGTTCAAAATAGTTCGAAGCACAAATATAGTAAGTCCGGACATACAATATTTGTAACTACAGGATTTTCAACACATGCTAAAAAGTTGTATGTCCGGACATAACATAAATCTGCACTCTACTGCTGCGTACTTATTAATTCAGCTGTTTAGGACTTGTATGGGCTTGCAATATTTGCATGGTCTTCGTTTTTATTTAGTTTTATGTTAGACACCTTCGAAGTAGCATTGCGTTTTACGACATAATCCAGCTCATATAGTGAAATATTTCTTTCCTATCGCTGAATTTAGTTCAAGTAATTAGTGTATAGAGTTTATTGCTAATGAAAGTGGGCTTTTTGTTGCAACTATGTTTGTACGTGGTAAAATGATGGTCGAACTCGCATAAAAGCCAAACATTCGCGAAACAACATCAGCTCCTGGAGAAATTGCAACTGGTAAGAATACCCAAATTAAAAAATTATAATAATTTTATATTTGCCCATATTATTATTTAAAATACACTCAGTTTCATGATAAGTACTGTACAGTGTGTTCCATTTTGAGCACTTGGGCACTACTGACAGTCAAACAAGTAAAAACTTCTCTTGATTAAGTTTTTTACGTACAGTCCAGTGGTGTATTCTTTTTTTTAAACTTGCTGTATTTTACTTAAATTTATGTAGCTGCACGTGAAGTAATTTACTCACCGATTTTATTTTCAGATGCGCAGAATGTATCGCAAATCGGCAAGGTGTTCACCGATTCGTTTAATCCCCTAAATTCTGATCAAGATCGTTCGATTATTCCGTTTGGTATGTTTCAAACTATCTAAATACGCTCTTCTATTATTAACAAATTTTGCATTTTTCACAGATTCATTTCAAGATTCAATTGAAACAAATCCTTCCTGTGGTGTTACTATTGTTCATTGTGAAGAAATTCCAGAGTATTTTGAGTTGCCTGAGATTTAAAAAACATTTATATTGGACGAAGTGCCATCCAATATACAAGTTATCGAAAACACCGAATATTCTGTCATCAACGAAAGCAGTTTGTTACAGAATGCTCTCGAGAAAGAGAATATTGAGGTATTAGCCACTGATGAAAAAGCACATAAAAGCTTATCGACTTCGGAGGAGTATGTTCCAGACGACGAAGAAAACAGCTCAACAAGTAACAATAACCTAGACGAATGTATTGAAGAAAATCCTTCAGAAATACCTCCAGTAGCATCAACATCCAGTAAAACTTAGTATCTGAAGTTCTGAAAAGAACTCGGAAAAGATTAGCAGACACCAATACATGGAAAAGGAATGATCGAAAAATTAAAGGAGCTTCTGGTCAGAGTTATCAAACCAGGAAAAATAAAGTTATGCTAGAAAAAGAACCACGATACATTGATTGTTCAAAGTGCCGATTCAAATGTTCTGATAAAGTATCATTGGAGAGGCAGTAAATTTTGCATCAAAAAGCACCCTTATGTTCATTGGTTACAGAAACTAGCATTTGCCGTCACAGAAAACGAAACCCAGAAAGCCAAGTCACAAAGACTAAATCACGCGTATATTGACTACAACATGATGAACAGGGTAAAAGTACGCGAGTGTGCCTAAAATTTTTTTGAACAACATTTAGCATAAGTTTTGAAGTCATTGACCTAGCTTTGAAAAAACGTGGTGTTAATGGCACCTATATAGGTACCGATGGACGAAAAGGAAAAACTCCTGCTAACATTACACCCATTGATTCGCAAAATCATGTCAAAAAACATAGATAGTTTTCCTCGTATGGAAGCCCACTACAGCCGACGTGATACAAAGAAATTATATTTAGCTGCTGATTTAAATATTTCTGTTATGTATAGTTCTTATGTTGAGACTTATAGTACAAAGGAGAAAATATCGCCGGTTTCCATTAGTGTTTACCGAAAAATATTTAATTGTTATGATCCACAACTTTCATTCCATGTCCCTAAGAAGGATCAATCCTCCTCATACAATCTCTATTATAGCTCTACAGACAAAACTGATTTGGAAGAAAGCTGGCAACTACACATGAAAATGAAGCAATGAAAGATGCGGATAAAAAAGCAGCATTAGGAAACTCAAGCTTTCGAGCTATTTCTTTTGATCTGGAATCTATTCTATATGTTCCCTTTACCGCTGATTGTCAAATTTATTACAAACGGGAACTTTCTGTTTTTAATTTTACAATATACGATTCTTTTGATCAGAGTGGCCACTGTTTCCTTTGGGATGAGACTCACGGCTCCAAGAGGTCTTCAGAAATTGGCACATGCCTGTTAAAATATTTGCAAATCCTATCTCCCATGTGTCGAGCTTTTCAGACACTTGCGGAGGGCAGAACCGCAGCCAATTTGTAGCAGCTAAAATGTTGTACGCTGTGAGTGAAATTGAACACTTACAAATTGTAGATCTAAAATTTATGGAATCCGGCCATTCCTATCTTGAGGCTGATCAAATTCACGCTACCATTGAAAGAGCCCGTAAACACCGAAAAAATTTTACAATCGAAGAATGGGGACTACTAATTGAAATAGCAAGAAAAAAAACCCGTCCCTATCAGGTCCATAAGCTTTGCTTTTCTAATTTCTATGACCTACAGGCCCTGGCGTCAGTTGTTATGCAAAATACTAAACTAAACACTTTGAAGGAACAAGTTAAATGGCTTCACATTAAATGGCTAAGATTTGATAAATCAGTAGATAGTCTAGGCCGGTTCTGGAACACTTTCAAGGTCATCAATGGAACCTCCAATGGGGGTAACCTAACATAGCAACCCCCCCCCCCTAAAACTTGTGTAGCGGAAGTAAACCCCACGAAAACTGTCGTGTGACATCACCTACGTCATCTGTCAACAGTCATCCATCTTTTGTTTTGTGACGCCACCTACGTCATCTGTCAACTGTCATCCATCTTTTATCCCGTGACATCACCCACACCATCTGTCAACTGTCACATATACCATCTGTCATATTATCGTATGTGTCATCTGTCAAATGTGTAATCGATCTTGTGTTCTGTGATGTGCGTTTTCTCTCATGTCCTCCATTTCTTTCTATGTCAACATCTATTTTGTATATAGTGTGTGACGTAATTTTTGTAATGTAAGCACCGAATATATTTTTTTAATTAAATTAAAAATGTTTCGTCTCGACCGGGATTCGAACCCACTATACGCCGTATCGAATTTATTAACTCTGCGAGTATTCGAACTACACCATTTGATAATGTTGTAATCTAATACCAAATGTAGGTATAAGAGTTATAAAATAATCTTAAATTGAACGTATATTAATTATTCCCCAAATTAAAATTAATCATGTTAGCCGATAAACACTACATTATCACACAGGAAACCATTATTTACTCCTCAAACAACGAACGAAATGAAGGTGTATATTAACTTATGTTAGCATGATCACATCCAAACTTATCAACGAGTTTTTCCGTTTTTCTCATTCAAGAGACCATAGGAACTAAATTAACGAAATACGAGTGAAATAAAAAGTGTCTATTAATAAAAATATTATTGAAATAGATCTCTCTCATTGTAATAATTTTTAAAGCGTTGAATAATGTAATCTAAAATTCGATATACAGGGTGTTGACATTAAGATTCCATAAGACGCTATGATGTATCTCAGTTGTTATTGGCCAGATTTTCACGGGAACAAACAACGTTATACATTATTTTTTATATACAGGATGTCAAAAAGGCACTCTGCTGTTATTTCATCGAACAAAAGGCGTTATAGATTATTTCGATATACAGTGTGTCGACATAAAGATGCCATAAGGGCACTCTGTTATTATTGGTCGGTAACAGTTGCGTTCGAGGAAAATTTGGTGACCTTGTTTCTGCGAGATATGGAGTTAAAGCCAAGCTACCCTTCTTCTTGCACAGCGATAGCGAAAGTATGGAAAGAATTACGAAAAAATATGATAAACCTGTATGTATACCATTTAATGTGGAACTAGCAGATGTAAATGTGGAAACACTGTTAAAAGAATTGCCCGAATTATTAAAACAATTACAAAAAGAAGACTATTATCTACTAGACCTCGATATTACTCAAGACTTCTGTGGGTTGTTCCAGAAAGAAGAAGAAATGACAAACTACTTAACAAGTAACTTTAACTTTCGTAAACATGGAATGTATAGGGGGAATTGTAACGTAATTGTAAATAATAATAATAATACAGCCGGAATTGATTGCCTTACGTGGCTTACATCTAACGCGAGGGTTAAAATATACAACAAATTTATTTGTCAAATAACCAGTCCTGATGTTAACAAGAGCATTGGAAACCATATTATAGATATCGTCAACTGCCCAGATAAGAGATTAAAACACACATTTTCCAACACTTTAGACAGAGAACATGGAATTACAAGATTAGAAGCAACCATATATAATTATTCCATAGCCGATAACAAGAGAAGGAAATACAAATGCTTAGAAGACTGTCTAACCTTACTGGAGGATAGCAAACTTTATCTCCAAAATGCGCCATTATACTCTATCTCATTTGCTAAATTAATTTGACTGAATAAAAAAAGTGCTAACCCTCAAACCAGACATGTACAAACATTCATTGCCTTCACGCATAGATTCCTCCGGATAACACCTTTAGCAGGCGATGCAATACCACTTTGAATGAATCAAATAATATACGTCAAACAGCTAAATATATTCACAAGTATTCATAGGTAATCATAGAAAAATCACATGTTCATTGTATTTATCGAAAAATCGCTTAGTATATTTATAGAAAAATCTAAATCCAGTAAATAGATTTTCTAGACTTGATTCTGATTTATAAAAATTTCAGTGTTTTTTCCTTTTGTATACAGCAACAATTGACAACAAAAAGTGTATGTAACTGCATAATGTTATTAGTTATATGTATTATTGTTGTAAATTCCGTTTCCCACAATTATATAATACTACGGGTGTTGCAGCATGGCTCTCCAAACGTTATTGTTCATTTTCCCCTTCTATGATTCACTTTTATAAAATTAGGAGAAACCATAGTAATCGAATTAGATGAAAACGTAACTTTCAGCAACCTATTTGAGAAAATGAATTCCAATCACTTTACGAATATTCAATGTTGTTTTATTGACTGCTGCAATGGATATTATCATGTATTATATGCTTGTCTTATCATCATTTCAGCTCACATAACCATACAGGAGGTGAATATGGTAAACGTTAATGTAGATTGAAATTCAAAGAGAGTATAAAAAATTAGTTGAAATATGTAAAGAGGTTACTTTATCAAATGAAACCAACTGTTTCTAAGACGACGGTGGCGCTGGTGTCGTTGGTGGTTGAATTGCTGTGACGTCACCCCTGGCATTTTATGTGACGTCACGCATCGTCTATGGCGCTGATGTCGTTGGTTGTCACTTGTTATACACTTTGGAGGATATATCGTGCTAACAAACCCGGAATTTGTCCTTTAAAAAATCATCCTTTCAGCTCACATGACTATAGAGGGAAGAGAGAGAAAAATAAAAGACAAACATTTCAATCAATCAATTTATTACATTGTTTTCATCCAAACTGTTTACAACACTACTACTACAAGCACAAATGGTTTACAATAACTCTAATTTACTCAAATATCCATTATTTTGAGCAAAATTTCTAATAATATCTAATACATTTTTATAATATTCACAAAAACTTAGAGATTCTAAATAGGCGTGTCAGCGTGAAATGAGGCAATGATTGACTTGTAGAATTTGATGAACGTCTCTTAAACATTAAAAGGAAACAGGTGTCATGTTTGTTCACATCCAACCGTTAAAAGAATCAAATATTACTTGTCGAATAGTGCAGTAGTCCCCACAGGGTATCATCATATTCTTCATAAAATGCTGGAAGTGATGCACTTATAATTCTTCTTTATGTTTTTTTCTACTCAATAATGTTTGCTAGCCTAAGTTCTACAATTATTTTATGAAATTCTTCATCGTTCTGGTGTAGTTGCTTTAATCTGTCTACCAATAAGTTTGTATCTGACCAATTAGAAAGAATATCATAGCTTTTTGTTGTGTGAAACCCTCTTGTAATTGGTTCATTTAGTTGTTTTATGGTATTATTCAACTTATTTTTAATGCAAAGCTTATGAGCGTCATCGAACTGTTTTGTAATATTACTTGAATTTCTGGAGTATTTACGCTTTTTAAAGAGCGGTTTAATTATTTCACTGAATTTAGTGGGACAGGCCTGATGTCTTAGATGTCCTCTTCTATCACGGTGGACATCCGTTAATTCCAATATCTGTTTGTATAATTGTAAATCAAGCGGGGTGAAATGTTTGGGATTCTTATAGAATACTAATTGTTTCAAACCAAGCGTACTTTTGAATACTTCACCGCCTACAATTAGTTGTTCATCATTAAATTCTAGTTGTTTGTTTCCAAACATCCATTTTCTACCTTTTAATTGTGGGCCATAAGCATGGTCGAGACTCCATTGTTCAATTCCTAATTCTGGAGTGTATGCATAGTCAGATTCTTTTGATACTTTCTGATTATTGCCATTAAGTACTTGTTTAAGTGAAGAATCTGCCTGCTCAGCATCAGCTTCACTTAATATTAGCGGGATTGGTGAGTTTTTCGGAGAATCTCTACCTTGATTTGTGGAGTCCAGTGATTCCGTTATTTGTTTGAGAGGATATGTTACAGACTTGAGATTTTCTTCATGCCGTTTCATATTAGTTCTTTCAAGCGACTTATATTTTTAACGTAAAGCCTTTGCATGCTTTGAGACTTGTTCGTATGACAACATTATAAAATGTGTGGGTGAGCGATTCAATATATTATTAGACGGTTAGCAGACATGCATCATAGAGTTAGCAGAAGGAGAGCAGGTGTGATACATTTCAGATATCCAATGATTTTTGAACATCGAATTTATAGCTAAGTCCATCCTAAAACGTAGAATTGAAGTAAAATGTGTGGATGTCACTTATGAAAGTTCACAATCTATTGTCTCTGGTACGTCTCCGGTATACCTCTGGTATGTGTCTGGTATGCCTCTGGTATGCCTCTGGTATGCTTCTGGTATGTCTCTGGTATGTCTCTGGTATGATTTTTGAACATCGAATTTATAGCTAAGTCCATCCTAAAACGTTGAATTGAAGTAAAATGTGTGGATGTCACTTATGAAAGTTCACAATCTATTGTCTCTGGTACGTCTCCGGTATACCTCTGGTATGTCTCTGGTATGTCTCTGGTATGTCTCTGGTATGTCTCTGGTATGTCTCTGGTATATCTCTGGTATGCTTCTGGTATGTCTCTGGTATGTCTCTGGTGTGTCTCTGGTATGTCTCTGGTATGTCTCTGGTAAGTCTCTGGTATGTCTCTGGTATGTCTCTGGTATGCCTCTGGTATGTCTCTGGTATGTCTCTTGTGTGTCTCTGGTATGTCTCTGGTATGCCTCTGATGTGTCTCTGCTATGCCTCTGGTATGCCTCTGGTATGCCTCTGGTATGCATCTGCTATGTCTCTGCTGTGTCTCTGGTATGTCTCTGGTATGCCTCTGATGTGTCTCTGGTATGCCTCTGGTATGTCTCTGGTGTGTCTCTGGTATGTCTCTGGTATGCCTCTGATGTGTCTCTGGTATGCCTCTGGTATGTCTCTGGTGTGTCTCTGGTATGTCTCTGGTATGTTTCTGGTATGTCTCTGAGGTGTCTCTGGTATGTCTCTGATGTGTTTTCTTTCAAACGCGCGATCTGACCAATAACAGCAGAATGCCTTTTTGACTTCCTGTATATAAACAAATAATCTATAACGTCGTTTGTTCCCGTTAAAATCTGGCCAATAACAACGGAGATACATCGTAGCGTCTTATGGCATCTTTATGTCAACACACTGTATATCGAATTTTAGATTACATCATTCCACGCCGTATAAACTATTACAATGAGAGAGATCTATATCAATAATATTTCTATTAATAGACGCTTTTGATTTCACTCGTATATCGTTAATTTAGTTCCTATGGTATCTTGAATGACGAAAACGGAAAAACTCGTTGATAAGTTTGGGGGTTATCATGCTAACATAATTAATTTTAATTTGGGAAATAATTATTGTTTCGAGATATATTATCTTACAGGAAATGCTGGTTTACTGTGATAAATCAATTAGTTTTTCATTAAATGATATTCGAAAAAATTCAGGAAATATACGGTATAACACAATTTTAGATTATTTTATAACTCTTATACCTACATCTGGCATTAGATTACAACATTATCAAATGGCGTAGTTCGAATACTCGCAGAGTTAATAAATTCGATACGGCGTATAGTGGGTTCCAATCCCGGTCGAGACGAAACATTTTTAATTTAATTAAAAAAATAAATTCGGTGCTTACATCACAAAAATTACGTCACACAATATATACAAAATAGATGTTGACATAGAAAGAAATGGAGTACATGAGAGAAAACGCACATCACAGAGCACAAGATCGATTAAACATTTGACAGATGACACATACGATACATATGACAGATGGTATATGTGACAGTTGACAGATGGTGTGGGTGATGTCACCGAATAAAAGATGGATGACAGTTGACAGATGACGTAGGTGACGTCACAGAACAAAAGATGGATAACTGTTGACAGATGACGTAGGTGATGTCACACGACAGTTTTCGTGGGGTTTACTTCCGCTACACAAGTTTTAGGTGAGGTTTGCTATGTCAGGTTACCCCCATTGGAGGTTCCATTGATGACCTTGAAAGTGTTCCAGAAACGGCCCAGACTATCTACTCAGTAGCAGCCAGCATTTGATGTACAACAGCATCATGCACATTTAACACTACAGTCTTCGTTTGTAAGCTAACACTTTACTGTGCTAAAACTTGAAGACATTTTTCACAACACAGTTAACACTCATGAAACATAACCGACTCTAAGCAAAACAAATTATACAAATTTGGGCGAAACCAAGTTTCACCGTATATACCTGCAAAATTTCTAAGTAGTCATTGGGACAATCCCTACTAGGACCCTATTGTAATGTTTCTTGGAAATGTTATTATCAACATTTCGAAAATCAGAAAATAATTATCTGGAGAATGAATTGATAAATGGTTTGTTAATATGCCTCCCAAGAGTTGACCTGCGCCAAATTCTCACGATAATTAATGAAATATTCAGTCAGAATAGTTGCGTTACAGGATTATTTCAAAAATAATTTATTGTTTTAACTGTATGTACTCTACAAATGTATAAAGGTCAGTTGTATTAACTAACCGAATTTAAATTTATATTACCTTTATATATCAGATCGGGTATAAAATTAAATAGTAAATAAATTCTGATGAATAAAACTCAAAGTCAGTGTCACAGCATTTAAATGCTGTGACACTGACTTTGAGTTTTATTCACCAGTATTACTGTCAGTCACATTTGAGTCATGGATGATATTCTCCTTTTAGTAAATAAATTCCTTAGATGGACGGTGACGCTTATGGTTTACTGCCTGACTAGCATCTGTGACCTTTTCGCGTGCTGTCAAACAATAAGAATCAGACTATAGAGACTGGATATTTCCCATCTGTATTAAAAAAATCTGCACTTATTCCCATATTTAAAGGTTTCCCTGTTGAAATCCGTTATTTTGTGTTTTTCCATGTTTCGATCAACAGCTTTGCTCCAAAGTTTTACACCCTTATTTGGTTATACTGTACTCAGGACGGCGAATGAGCCAGAAACATGCATGTCTGCGGTTACCACTCTGTTTCAGTAGCCCTTTTTCTTTTTGCGTGAATTACCCATGAATCTCTTTGTTGTTGTGTCAGACATCTTTATCTAATAAACAAATTAAAAACCAAATAACACTCATTTTAAATCTAAACTTCAACAAATTATACATTTTAGGAAATGGGAAGAGTTCGGGTTTCAGATTTATATGGTATTTCATCAAAAAAATAGACGGTATTTGCATTTGAAAAATACCATTTTTTTAAAACACCTTATATTAGATTTTACCAATTAAACATTGCACCGCACCTCCCTATCGTTTATGTGTTGCGAGAGTTTTGCAGTTAAAATGGGTCAGAAACTGCTGGGACATCCAGTATTAGATACTCTTCACGTGCATGTCTCATGTGTTTGAGTTTGGTGACCCTTAATTTTGAATATACACTATACATACTAAAATTATTTGAGTACAACTACTGCCATCCATTTCTTTTTATAAAATATTTTTAAATATAATACTAATAGTAAAATGCACTGACTATTTCTTTTTATTTAATTGCTGCAAGCCATATACGAAAATAGCACCCCAGAACATTGACTTAGATGTTTTTCTCACGGATCAGGGTCTTGGTCGAGACCGAGACACTATATGACTCACAAAATACAATCAGAGAGACAATGAATATATAAAATTGTGAGTGGGCGGCCGTGTGTGTGTTCCTTTGACCAAGCCCAACAAAACCATCGCAGTCAGTTTCAACGACTGCTCCCCATACGCATTAATACATAATATAACTTGTGTGGCATTGAAAATTCGGTAAACCGTATTAGAATGTGGTGTTTTTATACTAAAATATTTGTTGCCATTAAAATGACATGTTACAGAACTACCTAGAAACCATTTTATTGTAGTTTTCAAAATTGGATTTCTTTGAAGTGATGTTGTTAGGGACTGAGTAGCGGCTTTTCACTGATTTTAAGCATCTACCTGTAAACCATTTCTTATAACGGATGCTTCAGTTAATTCTCAAGAGTATTGTTGCTCAAATAGCTTTAGAGATGATATACAAGGTGTAACAAAATAGTAGGCCATAAATTAAAGCACATACATACCCAACTTACCTCAGTCAGTGTTGTTGATTACGTTTTACCATTGCAAATAAACACCTTATACCACTTTACTTTTATATATATTGAACAGAAATTTTAATTCTCAAATTAATCTGATTCTATACTTATTATGAATCCAATAATTTGTTAAAAATACAAGGATGAAAAAACAAAATGAAAAATTCAAACATCGTTACACAATCACCAATATTTCGAGTTGATAACAAAATGAAATTTGAAGGCGATATCAAGAAAATACATCCTAGAGTGTGTTTGAGAATTTTAAGAAATAAAATAAAATGCGCAGAAGATTTAGAAGACATAACAATAATTAGAATAAGACAACTAAAGAAAAATTTAAGAACAGAATTGGAGAATCGAGAATTAAGGGAAGAGCAGAAAGAGAGGTTTATAGTCTATTTCTTAATGTCTGACAGCACAGTAGCCTCATTAAATATTCAAATAGAACATTATCTCTTACAGAGTGATCCTAAGAATTTTACAAGTAAAAACTAAAATTCTAATGCAAAACAAGTAGGTATTGGTTATCTGTACATCCCTGTTTCAGCTCAAAATACAATATGGTAATAAAACTGAACAATGCCAGCAAAAGGATAAACAGTGCGGCAGTGGCGGGGATTACGATATTAGTTCATTTTGCTTATTCAATTAGATTCGGTCAACATTACAGTTGAAATAAAATTCATTCGTTTAGGCCTATTAACAAATTACATTTTTATTAAATTAAATTAATTAAGGAAAATATAGTTTAATTCTCATAATTCAAATTTATTGACAATGAATTAATGTATATTAAGTAAAGTAAACATACCATTTATAGGAAATATAAAATTCAATCTATAGTATCATCCATACAAGAATTATCCGAAGACTCGTCGAGAGAGATCACTATCGGTTCTATATTTTGTTCTATGAGGTTATCTAAAACCCACATTTTCTCTTCCTCTTTAATTACATGATTCACAGCATCTCTCCAGTTCTCTTCAGTTATTGTTGTCAATGAGTACTTCATGAGTTCACGAACATCTTTCATTTTAAATGTTTCATTATGTCTAGCTACATAACCTTTCATTTGGGTTCATATTAACTCTATCGCGTTTAATTCACAACGGTATGGCGGCAAACGAAGCACTGTTATCCCACGATTCTTGGCTATTTCATCAATAACAAACTTTTTAAACTGTAACTTGTGATCTGAAGCAACCTTTTTTTTTTTTATTTCGACAGAAAGTCGCATCAACCGTGGTAGGTTATTAGCGACGGTACAATAGATAATAACATAATTACACTGAATTATACACATTAATTAATTTTAAAAATATTATTAGTCTATCACAATTATTATCCTGAAATAAGGCTTGAAATGTGTTGGGTAGTTTACAAATGTTTCTTTGATTGTAGTATTTAGGACATTCTGTGAGGATATGTTTCACTGTTACATCTACATTACACAGTTCACATACTGGATGTTCTTCACGTTTTATTAGGTAAGTGTGAGTTAGTCTAGTATGCCCCAACCGTAGACGTGAAATAATCACTTGGTGTTGTCTGTTGTTAGAAAATGGAAACCACTTTTTATATAGAGGTTTAATTTCACGAAGTTTTGAGTCACTTTCAGTCCACTGAGATTGCCACAAAGCGATCACTTTCCTATTTAATACGCACTTTAGATCCGAACTAACCACCTTTGAAATCGATACCGCACTTTAATCTGTGATGGAATTACGAGCACATCTGTCCGTTTCTTCATTTCCACTAATACCAATATGGGATGGGATCCATATAAAGATGATATCATTGTTTCGTTCTCTGGCAACGTAGAGTTCTTTCTTAATGAGATGAACCAAAGGATGTTTAGAATAAATCGTTTGTATCGAGTGTAAGGAAGTAAGGGAGTCTGTAAGGACAAGGAAAGAGTTGTGGTGGCTGCTTTCGTTGATATGTGTTAAAGCTTGATATATAGCGAATAGTTCTGCCGAGAGGATATTTGTGTAGGATGGAAGTTTATATAGAAGTTTCTGTGAGTCAGTTACTACAGCTGCTCCTACGCCTATGGTCGATTTCGAGGCATCTGTATATATCTTTTGGTAATTTGGATACTTTCCCAAAGTGTCGAACAGTTTGGCTTTTATAACAGTTGGGTTAGTATTTTGTTTATCATATTTAGTTAAGCTTTTGTCGCAATTTGGTATCTTTACCATCCAGGGTTCTATGTTATAATAAGTGGCAATTGGGTAAACTTTTGGCAGACAAAAGTCAATTTCTTGAAAGTATGTTCTAATTCTCTCGTAAAACGGTTTTGGTGTCCTCGATTTCCCAGTAAAAAATCCTTCCAATTTATTTGAGTGTGTGTACTGATAAATTGGATTTGACATATTGGCAAGAATAGTAACTGCATAATTGCTGCTAAGAGATTTTCGCCTTAGGCTTAAGGCTGGTTCTCCTAATTCCCACTGTAGACTTTTTACCGGTGTAGTTCTAAAAGCTCCAAGTATAATCCGGAAAGCGGAATTTTGGATTACTTCGAGTTGGTCGGTGTCAGTTTTGTTTGCTGTATCATATGCTATAGAGCCATAGTCCAATACTGATCTGATGAGAGATTTATACAGTAACAATAAAGTTGGTCCATCAGCACCCCATTTCTGGTTAGCTACCACTTTTAGAATGTTTAATCTCTTTTGGCATTCTAAGGCTAGATTGTTGATGTGTATTTTCCAATTTAATTTGCTGTCTAAGTGCATACCTAAAAATTTTACAGAAGGTAGGATCTTTAGATTTTCGCCATGTAGTATCAAATTAGGTTGAAATAGTTCATTTTTTTTGCTAAATAACATGCAGTGAGTTTTGGATGTTGAAAAACGAACTCCTGTTTGCGAACACCAAATTTCCAGGTTTGTAAGAAAATCTTGGAGAAAATTATTCATTGTGGTCATATTTGTACCTTTTAAGAAAACAACTAGATCGTCAGCGTATATTCTTGCTCTAAGGGGTGCTTTTATATTCTCCAAGATGCTATTCAAGGCTACAATAAATAATGTTGGGCTTATTACGGAGCCTTGCGGTGTCCCATTCTCTTGTAATTTATTTTTAGATATCTGTGTATTTGCTCTGACAACAAAAGTTCTTTTTTGGAGGAAGTTTTTGATAAAAGCTAAGCAGTGGCCTTGTATGTTCCATTCACTCAACGTTCTC
Source organism: Galeruca laticollis (assembly GCA_963921935.1). Lineage (NCBI taxonomy): Eukaryota > Metazoa > Arthropoda > Insecta > Coleoptera > Chrysomelidae > Galeruca > Galeruca laticollis. Next base: position 240,458,766 of record OY998176.1, read on the forward strand.
AATATATGATATCGCCACACCGTGTCGAATGCCCGGTTAATATCGAAAAATATGGCCATGCACGTCTGGTTCAATGCGAAACCCTCATGAATAAAGCTTTCTAATTCAACAATGTTATCTAAAGTTGATCTATGTTTTCTGAAGCCACTTTGTTCCGGGATCAGAAGGTTTCTGCTTTCAAGTGTCCATAAAAGTCGTTTGTTAATTATTTTCTCGAGTAGCTTGCACATTGAACAAGTTAGTGAGATAGGTCTATAAGATGCAGCGATTGTTTTAGGTTTTCTAGGCTTTAGTATTGGTATGACAATAGCTTCACCCCATTTTTCTGGAAAGAGGTGTTTAGTCCAGATTTTATTGTATAGGTGTAACAAGTAATCTTTGGAATTTTGAGGTAAGTGCTTCAAGAATACTACAGGAATGTCATCTGGTCCTCCGCATGTATCTTTTAAGTCTTCTAGTGCTTCATTTAATTCATTTTCAGTTATATTATGATTTAATGGATCGAGTATGTTAAAAATTTCAATATCATTTGCTTCCTGTGAGACTTTTTTGGTAATAAAGGCGTTATCATAATTATTGTTGTTGGAGTGACTAGCATATGTATCAGAGAGTATATCTGCAATATGTTTGTCGTCTGTAACCGTTATTCCATTGAGATCAAGAGATGTTATTTTTTGAATGGAGCTTTTACCAGAAATCTTCTTGACTTTTTTCCATACATCTGATATTGGAGTGGATCTATTAATTGAAGATACAAATTGTCTCCATGATTCCTTTTTTGCAGTTTTTATTATGTGTCTAGAAATTGCTCTTAGTCGTTTGAATTCAACGAGGTTTTCTGTGGTTTTGTGTCTTTTGTAAACGTTGAAAGCATGCTTACTAGTTTTTATGGCGTCTTCGCATGTTTTACTCCACCATGGAACTGGAATTCTACCTGTAACAAGCTTTGTTCTACCAATACTAGATTCTGCGGCAGATATGATAATATTTTCAAGATTTCTTAAATCCTTATCAATATTCTCGGTCGTATTAAGGTTTTCTATTTTCTTTTGAATATTTTCAGAAAAGGCATCCCAGTTTGCATTCTTTAATCTCCAAATGTAAGATGGTGAAGTAGTTTTAGTTTCGAAATTGGTACTTCCCAAGATACCGATAGCGAGACCGTAGGATCACAAAAGGATAGATCTATTGCGGATGATTCTCCTGTTGCAGAATTGAAGCGAGTTTTAGTACCATCATTTAATATATTAAAATTAAAATGGTCAATAACATTCGCAATTGTTCGACCTCGATTATCATTAGAATCGGAGCCCCAAAATATATGGTGACCGTTAAAATCACCTAAAATTAATCTTGGTGTTGGTATTTGATTAATAACATCACAAATATCTTGCATGTCCAATGGACCTGCCGGTAGGTACATATTGCATATGTGTATTGGGTGCGAGCTCCTAATTTTTGCGGCAACGACTTCCAGGTTGGAATTAATCGGAATAATTTCTGCTTCTAATGTGTTCGATACATAAATCGCAACTCCGCCACTGGCATGTTGACGATTTGTTCTGTTCCTAAAGAAGCACTGATAACTTTTTAGTGAATGATAATGATCTAGTTTAAAATGTGTCTCTTGAAGGCATAAAATGTCAGGAAGGTGTTCTGATAAGATTTTTTGTAGCATAGGTAGACGCTCGTAGTATCCATTCAGGTTCCACTGAATTATTGATTTAAATAGCATTGGATTGAAAAAAAATAATAATAAATAAATGATAGTGGAGTTCTATTCATGAGAGGACGAGTCACTTTCTGTAGCCATCGATTCATAATTGATTTCGTCTCCTAGGTGTCTGTATATTTTTTGTTGAAGTTTTGTGATACGGCTTTTAATTCGTCTTTCTGTAAGAAGAGGGTAAATTTTATTTAACATGATCACTAGAGATCCATAGTCAGTTGTGTAGTCCTTAACTACTTCCAGGGCATTATGAGAGCCAAGAGTATTTTCAAATAGGTCTACAAGTTGGTCGTAGTTTAATGGCAGTCCTTCAGAATTGTTTGTTATAAATGCTTTGGCTGGTTGAAGTAAAATTTTTACAGGAATTGCTGGTACCACTGCTGAGGTTGTCTTAACTTTTTTTATTGTTTTTTTAAGATGATTAGGTTTTTGGAAAATTGATTCTGAGCTTGTTTCTTCTATAGTGGGGCTCTCAGATGCGGGTCTTTTTGGAGTATTGGTTGCTGATGGAATTGGTGTGTTGGGATTGTTGATCGCTCCAATGGTGGAGGGTTTTATTATATCGATAATAGGAGAAGGTGTGCAGTTTGTGGCGTTATTGGTTGATAATGTAGTAGGTGCAGGAGTTGTGTCAGTCTGTTGTTGAGTTAAATTAGCTGATATAGAAATTGAGCACTGTGCTGCAAGATGTCCTGTCTGGCGACATTTGAAACAAGTCATTCCGTCTTGTGCTACAAATACTCTGTATGATGTATTATCATGATTGATCACTATAGAATCAGGAATTTGGATATTGTGAGGCGTAACGAAAATTTGTCTTCTAAAACTAAGAATATGACTTAATTCCGGAAGAGCTGTACTGATTCTTAGTACTGACATAGGTGAAATTGGATTTAGACCTATATTTTGTAATTCATTTATTAAAAGTTCATTCGGTATGGTAGGACATACATTCGATAATACAAGCCTTTCTGCTGGTGTAACAAGTTTTCTGGCCTTAAGTATTTCACCATTTACCGTTATTTCTCCAATATCATCGAGGAATTTATTGACTATATTTTTGTCGGCTAAATATACGCAGATTCTGTTATTAGTTATTTTAGAGATATGTGTGATATGTTTTGGTTGTATAACAGTTCCCAAAGGAATTAAATAGTCTTGAATAGGAATTCCTTCTAATGCGTTAAAAATAATAGCTTGTTCTTTATTAGGATATCTTGTTTGTTTCGCAGCGTTAGAATAGGATTTTGTTTGGTTGGATAGGATTTGAGAAGAGGAATATAATGGTATGTTATTGATCATTGTGTTGTTGGTATTGGAATGTGTTGGTAGTTGATCAGTTTCAGAGCTCCTGTAGTCAGAAGTGGTCTGCGTGGGAATTAACAGTGGCATATTAGAATATGTTTAATTAATTATACTAGGTCGTATTGGGCAGGTTTGACCCTGTCCATCCCAGGACCTAGGTACGGAAAAAACCTTGACTTGATATTTACTTCGTATTTTAAGTTTATACTAATGGTAAATTTCTTATTTTCTTCGAGAAAAATCTTAAATTTTGGGTACTTACAGGTGAACAATAGGAAGTAACTAATTAAAAACACTATGGCAATAAAGCGAAATTTAACTACACTGTGTTTTTACTATAAAATTAACAAAATATAAGAGCGAGGTTAAAACAACTTGTTATATTATTTGCCAGAACCGGACTCCTGAAGCAACCTTTAATAGTTATTTTTTCAACATATCATCTTCAAATGGTATATCTTTTACGATTAACCAGTTTCTAATATCAGCTTTTCTCCAATAGGTAGGTGGAAGATTTTCTGTTAATCGCGAATGATAAGTGGCATTGTCCATAACGATTACAGCATTATTTGGAATTAATTCGACCATTTGTGTAAAATACATCTGCAGTCATTTCTTCATTATAGTCTTTGGTTGATGTTGTCTGAAACTCCAGTAAACCACCTTCAACGAACCCTTGATTGCATCCAATATGCGTTATTATTAGTCGGCGACCTTTACCGATAGGAGGTTTCAGTCCAGTAGATAAACCTATGAAAGCTTGACGACTGGTTTGAATACTTTTGTCCTACCATATTTTTTTCACTGAATGTCCCTCCATTGGGCCATGTCTCATCTAGATAATAGATTTGTCTTCCCTCCTGTCTGTATTTTCGGATATCTCGTAAATACTGGCGTCTCCAACATATTATTTCTTCGTTGTCGATTAGCACTGATTTGCGACTTTGCTTCTCCCAAGTAAAATTTAATTTGTGTAATATTTTCCACAAAGTTTTTCGCCCTATGTCAGGCAAATTCTCGTCCTCCTTCACCATTCTTAGAATTATGTCAAGGGTTGGGATCTCTTTTTTAAAATATAATTCATGTAGTTTTCGTCTTATTGTATTTTGCATATGTTCATCCAGGTCAAATGGTTTTCTTCCAGTTGACTTTTTAGGTGGAGATTTATTTCCATTTTCTTTCTCTCTTAGAAGCCTGTAAATTGTAGATTCACTAACTACTGTCATATTGGAACATGTCGAAACTATATTTCTAGGTATCCGGAAAATTCTTCGAAAGCAGTTCTTCGAAAACAATTCTTCGAAAACAATTCTTCGAAAACAATTCTTCGAAAATAATTCTTCGAAAATCAATTCTTCGAAAATGCAATTCTTCGAATAAACAATTCTTCGACTAATAATTCTTCGAATAACAATTCTTCGAAGTATCCAAAAGGAATGACTTTGTTCAGAGATATAAATCAGGTATAATTTATCTAATCCCAAGCTTGCAACTGACGATAATCCCTTGGAAATTAGTTTTAATTTAACCCTGTGCAAGTAAATATGGATGCAGAATTTGTTTGTGATATAAATCAGGTATAATTTACCTAATCCCAAGTTTGCAACTGACCTGAGTGGGTATAAAAGGGATTGTTTTCCATAAAATAAAATTAGTTTTAATTTAACCCTGTGCAAGTAAATATGGATGCAGAATTTGTTTGTTCAGAAAAAGGAAAACGTAAATTGTTGTTCGAGGGACATTTTTATTTTAAAGATGTTGAAAAAGGTGAAAAAGTGTATTGGAAGTGTGCATTTTTTGAAAAAAGAAAAACAAACTGTCCAGCGAGAATAATTACTGTCGACGATAAAATCAGTAAAATAACAAAACAACATAATCATATTGCTGACGCCTCAGAGGTGGAAGCGACCAAAGTGTACGAAAAAATTCGAATCAACTCGAAAATAAGTAATGATCCTCCGCACAGAATTATATCAATTGCTTCGACTACATGTTCCATAACGGCAGCTCCCAAGCTTCCAAGTGTTAGCAGTATGAAACGGAGTATTCGCAATATCAGACAAAAAAATCTACAAGGACCAGCTCTTCCTACTAATAGAAGCGAAATAATATTTTTGGAGGAATATACGAAAACCTACAAAAATGAAAATTTTTTGCTATATGATGCCGGTCCAGTGGACGAGAGAATATTAATTTTTACTACAGAACAAAATCTCCAATTATTGTCTAACAGTAAGCATTGGTATATTGATGGCACATTTAAAACCGTTCCGTTATTATTCCAACAATTACTAACCGTTCACGGACTGCAACACAATTTATCGGTACCTTTAGTTCATGCACTCTTACCAAAAAAATCAGAACGAATTTATGAACAATTTTATCAAGAACTTAAAAATTTGAAATCATCTTTAGTGCCTGCAACGATTACCACTGACTTCGAAAAAGCATTGATTAATGCCTGCAATAGTGCTTTTCCAAGTTGTAGAAAAAGAGGCTGTTTTTTCCACTTCAGTCAATGCATTTTTCGAATGATTCAAAGGAATGGATTAAAAAAACGCTATGAGACTGACAGTGAATTTGCTTTCAAACTAAAAATGTTGTGTGCTATTGCTTTTGTCCCAGTGGATGATTTGAACAATTATATGATAGTGAAATATTTCCGTCAGAAGCCGAAAGTGTTATTAATTATTTTGAAGATACGTGGATTGGGCGACCAAATCGAAAACAGCGAAAACCACCACAATATCCATACGAATTGTGGAATCTATATCAAACAGTTTTGGATGATTTACCGAGAACAAATAATTCGGTAGAAGGATGGCATCGAAGTTTTGAAACACAAGTATCAGCAGTTCACCCCAACTTGTGGAAATTTATAAAATGTATAAAAAATGAGCAAAGTCTAAATGAACTTCGTGTAGAACAATATTTAAGCGGATTTGAACCACAAACACCAAGAAAGAAGTACAAAGATTGTAATCAACGAATCAAAACTCTTGTAAATCAGTATGATATAAATAATATAATAGAATACAATAGAGGTTTAGCTCACAACATATCATATTAATCTATAATATTTTTCTTACCTTGGTATTTGATAGTATTTATGTCATTTATCTGTAATTTTTACTGTAACCTTTTACTGTACTGTAAACTTTTACTGTAATTTATTAATAAAATGTTGACATAATTATAACAAATAAAAAAAGTAGTGTTTTATTTCCAGTTCCTAGGTATTCTCCAAAAAGAAAATGACCTTATAATTCTCATTTATTATTAGTATGTTCCGCATCATACGTTTATATATAATGCGAGAAATATTGATTATTGTCTAATGAAAACTTATCCCAGATTTTAGTAAATCCAAATAATAAAGCTGTCGAAGAATTATTAGTCGAAGAATTGTTTATTCGAAGAATATGGTATTCGAAGAATTGATTTTCGAAGAATTGTTTTCGAAGAATTGTTTTCGAAGAATTGTTTTCGAAGAATTGCTTTCGAAGAAAATTCCTAGATCCATATTTCTAACAGTAGCAGCCGGCATTTGATGTACAACAGCATCATGCACATTTAACACTACAGTATTCGTTTGTAAGCTAATCACGCTCTTATACTTTACTGTGGTAAAACTTGAAGACATTTTTCACAACACAGTTAACACTTATGGAACATAAGCGACTCTAAGCAAAACAAATTATACAAATTTGGGCGAGACCAAGTTTCACCGTATATACCTGCAAAATTTCTAAGTAGTCATTGGGGCAATCCCTAGTAGGACCCTATTGTAATGTTTCTTGGAAATGTTATTATCAACATTTTGAAAATCAGAAAGTAATTATCTGGAGAACGAATTGATAAATTGTTTGTTAATATGTCTCCCAAGAATTGCCTGCGCCAAATTCTCAAGATAATTAATGAAATATTCAGTCAGAATAGTTGCGTTACAAGATTATTTCAAAAATAATTTATTATTTTAACTGTATGTACTCTACAAATGTATGAAGGTCAGTTAGTTGTTTTAACTAACCGAATTTACATTTATATTACCTTTATATATCTGATCGGGTATAAAATTAAATAGTAAACAAATTCCTTAGGTGAAATGTGACGCTTATGCTTTACTACCTGACTAGCATCTGTGACCTTTTCGCGTGCTGTCAGTCAATAAGAAACAGACTATAGAAAACAGAGGGAGAGTCGAGTAACGAGGCAAGAGAAGAAAAAGAAGTTTAGAAAACGAGGGCAGAATCGAGTAACGAGGGAGAGAATAAAAAGAAGTTTAGAAAACGAAGGGAGAATCGAGTAACGAGGCAAGAGAAGAAAAAGAAGTTTAGAAAACGAAAGGAGAATCGAGTAACGAGGTAAGAGAAGAAAAAGAAGTTTAGAAAACGAAGGGAGAATCGAGTGACGAGGGAAGAGAATAAAAAGAAGTTTAGAAAACGAAGGGAGAATCGAGTAACGAGGCAAGAGAAGAAAAAGAAGTTTAGAAAACGAAGGGAGAATTGAGTAACGAGGGAAGAGAAGAAAAAGAAGTTTAGAAAACGAAAGGAGAATCGAGTAACGAGGTAAGAGAAGAAAAAGAAGTTTAGAAAACGAAGGGAGAATCGAGTGACGAGGGAAGAGAATAAAAAGAAGATTAGAAAACGAAGGGAGAATCGAGTAACGAGGCAAGAGAAGAAAAAGAAGTTTAGAAAACGAAGGGAGAATTGAGTAACGAGGCAAGAGAAGAAAAAGAAGTTTAGAAAACGAAAGGAGAATCGAGTAACGAGGTAAGAGAAGAAAAAGAAGTTTAGAAAACGAAGGGAGAATCGAGTGACGAGGGAAGAGAATAAAAAGAAGTTTAGAAAACGAAGGGAGAATCGAGTAACGAGGCAAGAGAAGAAAAAGAAGTTTAGAAAACGAAGGGAGAATTGTAACGAGGGAAGATAAGTTTAGAAAAAGAAGTCATATTTTATAAATAATTACACGTTAACGAAATTTATGTAATCACAGAAGATTTAGAAAAAAGTACAAAAAAAATTACACATAGAATACAATCACATTGACACAAGAAAACATACAACTTTATTTAAACAATGTACCTGATACAATTACGGAATTGCCAAGAATATTTTATTTCAAAATGAACAACCACTAAGACATTGGATCTTAGAGAATGGAAAACCTATAATCAGTTAGTTTAGTAAACAAAGGAAAAATTACTAAAGAATGCAGAAAATACATTAAAAGAAGAAAGAACAAATTGAAGAAACCAGTTACCTATCAATTCGGTGAACTTAAAGCTCTGCGTGTTCCAAATCACCTAACCTAACCTAACTTCAGTTATTATATGAAGGCCCTTATCTGATTAATACCCAACATGAAGTAAATTCGTACCATACATCCTACAACCAAGAAAATTCGGGGAATTTTTCATGTATCTCAGTTATATAAATTTTTCAGTTCTTAATCCTAAAACAAATTAAAATAAATGATTAGTTTATAGTTGAATATTTATTAGTAATAGTATGTACTTATACAAGTTATTAATTAATCAAGAGTTAGGTAAAATATTCTTGTTAAATACATTTAAAAGAACAATTCTCGAAAATTTTAGGTAATGTTGAACTAAAATTTTAATTCTCAAATTAATCTGATTCTATACTTATTATTAATCCAATAATTTGTTATATCGATGTTATTCTTAATTTGTAAAAAAATGATAAGATAAGAAAATTTAAAAGTATTCAAGAGTAGTGCGCGAAGTACTCACTTAATATCTAAACGAAATAAAATATTAATCTAGTAGGAAAAAGAAATCATGGCTGGTTGCTAAGAAAAATAAACATTGATGACCGATTGAATTTTTTGAAGCAGAGAGGTAGAAATAATTATCCTAAGAGAGAAATCTAGTAAAATAAAATAAAAAGAAGTTAAGTTATATGAAAGAAAAGCTGAAGCTGAGAAGAATACTTTATAATTATTAAACAAGGTAAATTGTTGAAACTTATAAGAATGAGAAAAAACTTGAATGTTGTATGATAGTGAATTATAATGATAGAAAAATCAAAGTTAAGAAATGAATGAATTAAATTATAATAAAGAAAAGAATTGTAAATTGAGAATACCTACATTATTATACAGGAAGACTAATTGATAGTGACATTAAAGGAAGAATTATAAATTTGAACTACTTGGCCATCCTATTCAAAATTAAAAGAAGCAGAAATAAAAATATTTTCTGAAGAATTGAGTTTAAGAGTGACTACGAACTGTGAGGTAAAGTTTTTCTTATATAAACTGGTCTAATGATAGCAATATAACCAAAAAACTATTGCGTTAGATGAAGTAAAACAATAATTTCTTATTGATCACTGATGGAAAAAGTATAGGTATAAAAAAACTTTTATATTAGCAAATTAATATCAAACAATAAGTACTTACCACAATATCAAAACATTATATATCTTGAATACCTAACGATTTATAACTTGTGCCATCATTTTAATTGTGTAGAATATTTGAATTCGATTAATAGTTTCTTAACATTCAAAACATAATAACAACTGTATTAGTCAATTAAGAAAATATTATTTACAACTAAATAATAATACATTTGTAAATAGGTTAATATTTATGACAAATAAATCCAAATAACTATAGAGAAAGAGATCTTTCTTATCGACATTAGTTGATTTTATAACGTGTTGCCATCTCTATTTCTATAAGTTAACCAGAAAATACAGGGTTGTATTAGGTATTTAATTGTTTTTAAAATTATTGAAAAATAATAATCTGACTGTTTATTATCTTATTTACTAATTATGTTATATATATATATATATATATATATATATATATATATTGATCTGTTCTAAATGAATAAATACCACAGTAAGTTAGATTAAAAAAAATTATATTCTATTATCAAATAACAAAATTTAGTATTCCCCAATAATATAGTTAAATAACAAAATCGTATTTTCATACAGACATTAAAATTAAAAACAACCTATGTACTAGAAAACAACTAATCTCTAATTTCAACGATAATAAATACTTTTAACAAGAGTTCAAAATTTCGACTTTTTACTTGAAATGTATGAATGTCAAATACCACGATCATAGTCCAAAATGTTTATTTCATAGATTCGTCGAATGATTTAAATTTTCATACGTAATGGTTATTTCATTTGAATTCAAAATGATATCTTTATAGATGCATCTATTGAATTTTATTAACAAGGCCTGTTATTCTCGATAGATAATAATAAACTGGAGCGGACTCACCAATACTATGGAACAGGAAAAGACTCGTACTATTCTAAATATAATTTAGAATTCTGCAAACTTTCTGAATTTTATTTAGAAATCTGGAACTTTCACTCGAAATAAATACGATAAAATTTTCTTCAAATTACGCACGCACTGATTTTAGAGTGGATGGATTTATGAATTTAATTATACTATTAGACTATTTCTACAATATTCACAAAAAGTGAAACAACTCTAAAATACGATGTTGTCTCGTGGGGGTTTCAAATTCAACTGACTAAACTTTTTTCAAATAAATAATTCTCTTCTCCTGTGGTTACAAACTTTTTCTTTTTTAAAAAAAAATACTAAATTATGTTTCCCAATAACAAAGAGAGATTTTAAATTCTTTTATTATAATTGTAAGTTTGCTAGCAGAGACCTCTGTATTTTGAAATTTCGAATATTTTTTTCCAAATCGTAACATGATCTATCTATCATTAAATACGTTCTGCATAAATGTCATCGTAAATTAAAATTGTCAAATTTGATATATACTGAGTCTTTTAAAAATATTGATATCTCATACAATACTGTGTATATCAAAAGTATTGCACACAAAGTATAAATATAAATTTCAAATAAAGGAACGGTATTAATATATATATATATATATATATATATATATATATATATATATATATATATATATATATATATATATATATATATATATATATTGTTGTAGATAGAACGAGCACATAACATTTATAGAATCCCGATAAAGCATAAAGAAACAATATTTATCAATAAAAAAATAATTCCTAAAATAAAGTATCAAAATTAATAAAATATTCATATAACAATATAATCAAGTACAACCAATGGGCATAATCATAAAGAAAGTAAATAAATATAAAAAGAATTCATAAACAATTATTAGTAAAACAGTTTTAATATAATTCTGTAATTTAAAAAAACAACCTTAGACAGAACCTAACAAGTAAACGCAGATCAATAAATTAAGGTAACGCTGCACAGAGACACCCAGAGCATCTGTTTATATTCAAAGAATAAATAGGATGGAATAATAAAATCAACATTGCTACAATCATTGAACAATAAATGACATTTAGAATTAGTAAAATATATAAATAAGATATGTTAGTTAATATTTAATCATAAAAGTATATAGGAAATATAATAATAAATAGGAAACTGTAATTACAGGAAATGTCAAAGACCTATACGAAATATTACAGTTGAGACAAGTATACCAACATAAAATGTATTTGAATATGAAATACAAGAATAAAAATAAATGATTATCGACCTAATTTATATGTATAAATGTAATAATATCAAACATAATAAGATATGAATTGTATCCATGTATATTGTGTAAATATTTAGATTGTAGGAAATATAAAAATAAAATAATTGCATTGACCAATCGGAACATCTCAAATAAACAATAACATGAAAAAAGACAATAATAATAATATGTTAGTGAATTAATCAAGGACAATAAGTGTATAATGAATAAAAAACAATAGCTTACAATAAGTTTAAGTCAGAAAAACAATAAAAACAATAATAAACAAAGTGACAGGTGAACTATAATGAAAGAATTTTCTAGAACATTGCCAGCTTCGGACTATAAACAATAGAAAGGATTGGCAGATAAAAAAACCGCGGAATAAGTTAGTTAGGCAGTGTAAAATTATCCAGTTTCTTTTTTATAAAAATTTAAGTAATAAGTATAAATTAAACTATAAAAATTAACTAATAACTAAAAACAAGTGCAAGGACGAAGTTCTGTGAAACTACATAAAGCAGAATAATAATTATCATCAGATAATTACACGGAGGAAAATTACCACCTAAGGCGGGAATAACGTCATGGATGAATCCAGAATGAAGGGATCATTTCATCAAAGAAACAAGGTATGTGGTGTGTTTAATTAAATATTTGGTACCAAATAATAAAGTGAAATTTAAAATCATAAATACCTGGTAGTAAAAAAGTTTTTTTCTTTAAAATGATCATAATATATCAGGAAACGTAATAATAAAAACTTACCATTATAAAATTTATAGATAGATGTATAATTTCTGTCATGTTGAATTTTCTCCAATCATATATATAAAAATTTCCACCAAAACAACAAACCACAACTAATTTCAGTTTCTTTTTATTACTTACACAATTATTATGATACGTTAAATAATGTTATAAAGAGATCAAATTTGAGTAGATAAATATTTCAGATATGCTTCCAATTTCACGTACCGAATAAAACTAAAAATAGTATTTTAAAATATTTCAAATAATCCTATTTAGAAAACAAGCAGAAAAAAGTTTACAAACTTTAAGACGCAGGTGGTCGTATAATTTTCTAAGAAATCTAACGTTTACAAACGGTTCACCCAATTTATGCAAATGAGTCTGCAAAAGTCGTCTTTCAAAGAGAATGAATTTTTTTTTATAATATACAGAAAGTCTGTTTAATGTGGAAATTTGGATATATATAGAAAAACCATTATTTTATTTATAATATAAGAAATAATAGGATAATCATTTATTTTTTACACATAAGAGGTATATGAATTCAACAGAAACAAAGAGTCAATCATATTTTCCATATGAGTAATGCTCAATGTTTTAAAATATTTTCCTATCGTTTAATAAGTAACATAAATATATTCAATTGATAAGTAAGGTTGATTTTATTATAATATGCTCAGAACCCTACTGAGTTAAAGAGTAGTGAATGAATAAGAGCAGCCGAGGTAATAAAAGTTTTAGGAATCAAATAAACTACATGATACTAAATAGCACAATAAATAGGAGGAATTACAGGTAAAAAAATATATAAGTTAGCAAGCCCAAGAGTGTAAGTTTTATTTTTAATTGTAACAAAATATCAATACATTATAGATTCATATTCAAAACATCATACTATAAATATATTAAACATTCACACACAAAAATAACATAAAATAATCATAGTTAATCATATTTTTCAACTTGCTCCCCAACGTGGACATTAATATAAAAATAAAATAGCACACACACACACACATATATATATATATATATATTCCCCAAATAAAAAAGTTTATCCTATATATATATATATATATATATATATATATATATATATATATATTGTGACGATATATTTCTTTTTGTAATATAAATTTGAAAAATTAAGATGCAATTTGATTTATGTCAATGTAAAATTATGAATTGTCACACTTTTGCTTTAACAAACAGTTTATTTTATCAAATTTGAATTTCTGGGCTCCGGCTATATAATAATGTTTACTAGATTTAAATTTTAGTTTTATGTAACTTTATCTTATTTGAGAACTCTTTGCTTCCGCTCTCTGGGCGTACGGGTTCAATATCTCAACTTTCCAGACCTATAGCCTCCAACTGTGTCAGACATTCACTATATTATAATACACAATACTCCAGAAAAAATAACTAATCGACTCCAAAATACGTCTATTAATTTGTTAAGTTTGTAATTTTTGAAGAATGAATTACCAAATTTAAGTCAACAATAAATATACATGAAAAATTAAAGATTGTTATTATTGGACGTAATAGATTGAATGCATTCTCTCTACGAAAATAAAAGAGAAGAAACTTAACCTATAAATTTACAATGATAAATACTATAACAATGATGATTTCTCGGACAAAATATTTATAAAGACTTGTTACCTTGCAGTTTAATTGTCAAACACACGCTATAAAGGAAATCCTCTCAAATAATTATTAAACGCCTCACTAACCCAAAGCATATGGTATGTACCATTTACCTTTTCTTATCCTTTTTTTAAATTTTGGAAAATTATCCCCTTTACCATTCATATATCTTTCAAATATCTTCTTATCTCTTCAATTTATATATCATCTAGGAATGTTCATGAAATTTTTTTTATGCAAAACGAATCCAATTCAGCCTTCTTTCTTTTTCTCTTTATATCTTATAGTGTATGTTCAGAAGAACTCCATTTCATCAATTATATCTCTTTTTAGAAATCTCTGACCTCTTTTAAATTTTTAACTCTTGACAGCTCTATCAAAATTTTCTTAATGACACTATTTTATTTATTTTTAGTCACCTGGATTTGTATCTCTTGGTTGCCGCAAACAATTAGAGAGTAGTCATTAGACATATAACAAGTATCCTTTCTCCTTACTCATCACTAACTTTTTTCTATAAGCTTAATTTGTTACGATTTGTCACCCGCACTTGACAAATATAAATTTCATAACATACTCTGTATGTTCGGGTAAATTACTATACCCTCTTATAACTAAAATCTTACGTAATATATAAAATAATTTACAATCAATAAATAAAGCTTTGATACTCCTAGACTTTGGTCAATGGCTTGTGAAGGTATGTTTCTTTATCACACTGTACCCTTTTGATCTGATTTCAATTTCAAAATCTTTACCCAACTTATGATTAATTACTTAGCTACTTTTAAAATGTCTACAGTCTGTGCCAAATTCATCTGATATTTTATAAGCTATTTATTGTTATTTGGTACATTATTCTATCTAAGATTTTTTAAGACAATTTATTTGTGCGCTAGAGGGATGAAAGAATAAGTTTGAAACTACGACAAAAATTCAGCCCCCTGTAGGTTAAAAATTGACCTGTTTTGACATTTTTTCAAAATTTGAACAAAACTCCAAGTATTTTAGGGCGCTAATTTTAGTTGGGACTCCCTATAATTACAAAAGCATTATCATCGTTCAAAATCCTGTCAAATTTAGAAGAAGAAAAATTTCATCAAGATATTAATTGAAGTTTAGAATTTAGGTTCTTACTAATGCCATGAAAAAGTGGTACAACCTGTTTATACAATATCAACTTCCACTTTCAATTAAACTATGTGTGAGGGAGTTTGTATAGAATTTAAAAAGACAAACGCTTCTGTGTTGAAAGTGTCACTATCATTTTAATTTCCACTGCATAACTCGAAATTATGTTTAATAGATAAATAAGGTAGTTATAAAAGTTACGTCCACCTGCTCTGATGTAGACAAAGACAACATTGGTGTTGGGCTTTTGAATCGATCGTTAAACAAAAGGGCACTGTAATTTCCTTACCTACAGTTGATATAGCCGACAGAGCGGCAAACAAAAGAAAGCATTTCCGCCACGAGCCAACTTCGGTTCCGTTACGCAAACACGCCATTGGCAATGGTTTGAATCCAAGTGGAAAACACCTGCCTAGAGGAATAATTATGTTCTATTATAAATAATGCTGAGGTATTATTAAAAGGCGAATCTTATAATACGTATTATAACGATCTTATAGTATATCTAAAGCCATTGTGAAGACGTAAAATAGATATATTTTCTAAAATTGCTAAACTCACTATAGAATTGTTCTCCTTTATTCAGTAAACTGTTCAAGACATTCTAGAATGAAAATAAATAATAAAATACTTGTTATAATTCTAATAGTTAGCAATATGGCGATTAAAATTGCTGAAAAAAATACAATGTTAAAACAAGTTTGTGTATACATATTACTATACTACTAAAACTGCCATCTACGGATGTCAATAAAACTTTGCGCCATGTACACATCTCAAGTGACTGTAGAAAGAATAAAGTTTCCATTTAATAAACAATTAAAGTAATGAAATTGAAATCACGTAAAATACCATGTCGTTTATTAAATTTATCCAACTTTTTCTATTTTCAATTGATACTTACAAAGAAACATTCTTCCAAATAATTCTCAATTTATTGACTGAAATTTATTCAGATAAAATTTTTATATATACATAATTATTTTCCAACTAATTTTAAGCTTATATAAAGTTATTATTTTTATTTTATTATCTTTATTGCATTTGAGAAATTTACTAAATTTTATTGCATGGGTCCTAACCACAAACAAAATTAATAAGTAAGTAATAGTATTTGACATTTCGATATTTCAGGTTGCCACTCATCAAATATAAATGATCTAAGTTTTAGGGCATTACTAATAAAATAAGCTACATTTGTCAATTGCCTGGAGGTCCTATTGTCAAGGATCTTAACCAGAAAGTCAATATTTGCAATATCTGTCAGATAGATCGTTCTGTACGGTTGGTATAGAGGGCACTCAATAAATATGTGGTAGCCGGACTCAGGCGCTTTTAGATTACATATTGTGCAGATTTCTTCGCTGTTTATTATGTATGCTGAACCTTCATAAGTAAACTTAATCATTTTTTTGCTAACCGTTCTGATTTGTGCTATAATTTTAAGGACATGTGATGGTAGGTTTCTTTTTAAGCAAGAGTTATTATTTAAAAATTTAAATAACCAAAGAGATTCAGAAGAAGCCAGGGTATTAAGATCATTTGATCTTAATATCTTATAATATTATTTTCATATAAGGCAAGTATTTAATTACGGATTTTTAAAGATTTAGTTGTCATTTATAAAAAGATTCCAAAGATCAATTCTGATTGACAAAGTGAAGACAGATTTTATTTGTGCCACCCAGTTATAAGTTTTATCACAACGATCATCGTCCAATAGTTGGAGTAGACGTAGAAAACAAATTTTTGGTAGATGTGAGTCGTCCATTGCTATAACTTATATAAGCTTATATAAAAAAACATTTGGCAAGAAAAAAAATTTATAAGAATTTGTCAAATTTTTGGTGTAAGGGTGCAAAAACTGGGTCAAGTCTTATACATTTTTTCTCGCCAAATGATTTTTTAGATAAGCTTAAAATTAGTTGGAAAACAACTATGTATACAGGGTGTCCCGGGACTAATGGGAAAAAAGTCAGGAGCGAGTTACAGTTCGCTGACCCATGGTTCATGCATGGTATTAACCTTCGAGCTTCCGGCATAACTCACGACCGCTGATCCATGTTTGTACAACAAATGATGATTCTGCAGAATTGCACATTTTTAGTCCATAGTTGCATTTATTTTAGTATATAAGTTCGATTAATTGAATGTATTGGATATAGTGTATTTTTGTGTTTAAGTTGTGTAGTTGTATTGTTAATAAAGTATCTTTTTAAAAAGTGACTTTTCGGGCAGCAACCCTTAATTGGCGCAGTCAGTAGTATAGTGGAAGAGCCCTTAGTGATCCTCTTCGTTTTTTAACGTTTATCCACTTCAAGAACCTTTGGGAAACGTTGAAGTTCGTCCAAAAGTGCCAAAAGAAGAATAAAAGTAAGTGAAGTGTATCCATAATTATTAGAAGAAAAAAAATCAATTTAAGTTAAGAAGAAATACCTTTGGAAAACCAAGTGAAGTTCATCCAAAAGCTTTAGAATTAAAGAAGCAAGAAAAAAAAACGACACTAGTAACCGGAATGCACCTCAGCATCATCGTTAGCCTGTAAGCAATTATAATTTTTCCTTTTTATTACCTATATGTCAGAAACACCCCAAGCAAACACTCCTCATACCTCTCAATCATTATTACGTCCATCAATCCTAAATTTAAACACACCTAGACTCATAATTACCCCACCTCAAATCAACATTATGCCTGAATTTAATCCAAAACATCTAGACATCCTATCCCCATACGATGGAAATCCCAACGAGCTGTATAACTTCATTAATACCGCTACTCTACTCCTAAGCCATTTCTGGGACAATAACAACATCCAAAGTTTTCAAAACCACCTCCTATTCCAAGGAATCCTAAGTAAACTAACAGGAAGAGCTAAGGAAGTCATCTCAGTCTACGGATGTACAGATTGGGAACATACCAAAGAAACTTTGATCCAAAACTTCGCCGACCAACGTAATGAGAATTCTCTCACAAGAGACTTAGTAAATTTACGTCAAGGACCCAATGAATCTCCACAGCAGTATTACGAGAAAGTAATGGGTCTGCTAAATACAATATCTAACTACATAGAACTCCACAACGGCGATATCAACATAAAGGCAAGTAAGAAGAGCTTTTTCCAGAAACAAGCCCTAACAACTTTCCTAGCAGGACTTCGGGAACCCTTAGGTTCCACTATCAGAGCAATGAGACCAAGCAACCTATCTACGGCAATACAGTACATCCAGGAAGAAAACAATATAAGGTATCTCCAGAAAGCAGTAAACCCTCAACCAACAACCAGCAGGCATATCAGCGCAAACCAACAATATAAATCACCAGCTCCTCTTATGTCTTCACAAGGGCAGCCATCAACGTTTAGACCACAATGGCAACCATCAACTTTCAGACCACAATGGCAACCACCACATCCCCGACCGCAATGGCAACCACAACCTCAACAGTCTGGATTTAGACCACCGGCGCAACAAAACAATTTCATCCCACAAGGCCAGAAAGTATTCCCTGGACCGTCAAGGTTTCAACAGTTCAGCAGGCCTCAACAACAGAACACCTGGAGTAATAAACCTGGAATATCTCAGCCACATAAACCTACACCAATGAGCATTAGCACTGGAGCTACGACTCAGAACCGAAACTGGAGATCTCAACAGCAAAATCCACCAAGATTCACATCTGAAGAATTATTTAATATTGAACATGCTAACGAAGCATATGGTTATGATACCAACGAATTTGATGATGAAACAGCTTACGATTATTACCACCAAGGAAACCAGTTTTGCGAGACAACAGAATCGTATGAAGAAAAATTTCAAAATGATTACGAAGAACAATCGACAAATTTTTGGGAAAATGCCGAAAACAACAACGCGACGTAATAGAGCTTAATTCTTACCAAGGTAAAAGGGAACTACCCTATATAACCATCTCCAACCCTCCTCTTAAACTACTTATCGACACTGGTGCTACCAAATCTTTCCTCAATCCCGACATCGCCTCGAAATATTTCCATGATAGAATCAAACATGAACCTTTTATAGTAACCTCCATTTTCCAAAATCATTCTCAAGATTATTGTGCCGACATACCTATATTTTCCGAATTCCAAAAAAACGGAAATTTCAAATTCTACCTCTTCAAATTCCACAAAACCTTTGATGGCCTAATAGGCCTTGATAATCTCAAGCTTCTAAAAGCAAAACTCAATTTTCCTGATTCTGAACTCGTCACAGAAAATTCTGTTCTACCTATTCAATATTATGAAAGTATCAAAACCCAATTTTACTCCATCCAACTCGAACCACAGACAATTACTCAAGTCCGAGTACCCGTTAAAGAAACACATGGAACTGTCATACTTCCGAAACAAGAGATACAAGGAGCTTTCCTTAACGAAAGTCTAACTACAGCAGCCAATGGTCTAGCATGGACAGAACTCATCAATGCCACGGACGAACCAATACAGATAGCACTAACAGATCCAGTAATAAGTTCGGGGATCCACTTACCCGATTACCATCTTTACACAGCCGACATTATACCTCAGGAATACCAGAAGACAGATGTCGAACATCTACTTAGAACCGATCATCTCAATCCAGAAGAAGAAGAGCACATTAAACGATTGTGCAAAAAGTTTTCAGATGTCTTCCATCATCCAGAGTCACCCCTCGCCTTCACCAATCAAATCAAGCATAACATCAGAACAAGAGATGAAGTTCCCACTTACACCAAATCATACCGCTATCCTCATATTCATAAAGAAGAGGTCCAAAAACAAATAGCATCAATGTTAGACCAAGGAATCATTCGACCAAGCCAATCACCATGGTCATCGCCTATATGGTCGTCCCCAAGAAACCCGACGCCTCGGGAAAGATTAAATGGCGAATAGTGGTAGACTACCGTAAAGTTAACGAGAAGACAATAGACGATAGGTATCCAATCCCAAACATCACAGATATCTTAGACAAACTAGGAAGATGTCAATATTTCTCTACCCTCGACCTAGCTAGTGGATTCCACCAGATTGAAATGGCAGAAGAAGACATCCCTAAAACTGCATTTAACGTCCAGAACGGCCACTATGAATACCTCAGAATGCCATTTGGACTCAAGAACGCCCCTGCAACATTTCAAAGAGTAATGGACAATGTTCTCAAAGGATTGCAAGGAGAAATATGTCTTGTATATATGGATGACATAATCGTTTTTTCTACGTCCCTGCATGAACATCTTGTCAACCTCACGAGAATCTTCAAAAGGCTTAGAGAAACGGGATTTAAGATACAGGTAGACAAATGTGAATTTCTGAAAAAGGAAGTTAGCTTCTTAGGTCACATTGTGACTCCAGAAGGAACTAAGCCGAATCCTGACAAAATCAAAGCTATTGTCGACTACCCAATTCCGAAAACAGCCAAAGAAATCAGAGGATTTCTGGGATTAATGGGCTACTATAGAAAATTCATCAAAGACTTTGCTCGAATAACGAAACCTTTAACTTCATGCTTGAAGAAAGATGCTAAAATAGAACACACACCAGTATTCCTAGAATGTATCAAGACCTGTAAAAACCTCTTAACCAATGAACCACTGCTTCAATATCCAGACTTCACGAAGCCATTCAACCTCACCACAGATGCTAGCAACTTCGCCATTGGAGCCGTACTTTCTCAAGGTCCCATTGGCAACGACAAGCCAATTGCATACGCGTCCAGAACTCTAAACGAAACAGAAATTAAATACTCAACTATAGAAAAAGAAATGCTAGCAATAATATGGGCTACTAAATACTTTCGCCCGTATCTTTTTGGAAGGAAATTCAAGATTCTATCAGACCATCAACCCCTCAAATGGTTGTTCTCGCTGAAGGACCCAAATTCTAAATTAGTAAGATGGCGACTGAAATTGGAAGAGTTCGACTATGAAGTTGCATATAAAAAAGGTAAATCTAATACTAACGCCGACGCCCTTTCTAGAGTTGAGATCAACGCACATGAACTTGACAAACAACTTCAAGAAGAAATAAGTAAATTAGATAACGAAGACACGGCATCAATGTACAACCACCCAGGATCTACCCTCGATCCTTTAGAAGATATCGAAACAGAAATCTTTCGCACGACAGACCATCTAAATCCCAAAGAACTCCAAATAATTAAGGAATTACTAGAAGAAGGAGAGAAGCAACACTCTTCGTCAAACAATCTAAACATGGAAGAACTCCCAACTATAGAAGACTTACTTCAAGAAAGAGAAGACGATTCCGATTCAAATGCAACAAGACATACAGCTCAAGAAAACCCTATCCTAGGAATTCCCATAAGCGAGAGACCACTAAATCACTACAACAATCAAGTGATATTCAAACTAGTTAACCATAGTCCAGCTCCACCAGTTAGCGAAGTAACTTTTGTTAATAAGAAAAGGATTTATATTCAAGTTGGCAAAAACAATCTAAAAGGAGACTTTTTCAATTTCTTCAAAAACTATCTCGATCCCAAGAAAAAATATGCTCTGTACTTCGAAAATGATGATCTCTATCCACTTCTCTGTAACATAGTACGAGAAACATTCAAAAACACGGCCTACGATTTAGTAAAATGCAATCAAGTTTTAGAAGATGTTAATAGCTCCCAAAGACAAAAGGACATTATACATCAATACCATGAAGGAAAGACCAACCACAGAGGTATAAATGAAACCGAAAACCAAATTCGGAAACTATACTATTGGCCTACATTGAAGAAAGATGTTGAAGAAATTATCAATTTGTGTGATACTTGTCTAGCCAGCAAATACGACAGAAATCCTCCAAAACCAAAATTCATGATAACACCAACGCCAACAAAACCTTTGGAAATAATTCATCTCGATACCTTCCAAGCAAATGGTCAAAAGTTTCTGACTATCGTCGATGCATTTTCCAAGTATGGACAAGCCTATCCGATAGAAGGATCTAATTCTATCAACGTTCTAAATGCTCTCCTCATCTATGTAACACATCATGGAATGCCACACATGATGGTAGCTGACAGTGGTACCGAGTTCAAGAATGGACTTATGCAAGAGTTTGTAGACACCCATAAGATTATAATTCATTACACAACTGCGGATAGCCCGCAGTCGAATGGAATAGTTGAACGCTTCCACTCCACAATACTCGAACATCTCAGAATCCTCAGAACAAAGAAGAAAACTTTAAGCATTAAGGAACAAATGCTATATGCCATCCTGGGTTACAACAGTTCTGTTCACTCTGTAACTAAACAAAAACCAATAGATGTCCTGAATGGTCATTTCGGCGCTCAAGACCCTTTTGACATGGACATCGATAGAGCTTTGTTAAACAACTACACACAAGGCCATCGGGAAAAAACGAAAGAAATATATAAAGAAATCAACAAGAGAATCCATGACATCAAAGAAAAAGCCATAGAAAAAAGGAATGAGAAACGACAAACTCCTATATCCTACAAACCTTCTACCAAAATTTATACCAAAAAGATGGTCAAAAGAAATAAATTACTTCCAAGATTTTCTCCTAAAATCATTACAAAAGACAACGAGGTCACTGTTGACACTCAAAATACAACTATACACAAGAAAAATGTCAAACACCAGCCAAACAAATCTAATGTGAACCCTATATTACAGATGTACATACATCATGGCCCAAGAAGTTCTGATCCAGGATCTCAAGGACAACCCAGGAATTCTACCCCTCAAGCTGGGACTAGCAAGAATTCGAACTAGTAAACACGACTTTATCCACTATTTTCCCCTGAGACCATTAGCTGAAGAAATAAATGCACTCGAAAACCAATATCGAACAGTAACATCAGAAATTCAAGAAGGACTAACACAACCTTACTTCGATCAGCTTCAAAATTTCGACCAGAGTCTGCAGTACCTACTAATCGCTGCTAAGCAGAAACTCCACAGCATCTATCCAGAATATAAACTGAAGAGAGGATTAATTAATGGTTTGGGAAGCATAATCAAAGTAATATCAGGCAATTTGGATCAAGAAGATGCCGAAAGATACGACAAGGCCATCGCCTCACTTGAGAAAAATCAAAACAACATTATATCAGAAATTGACAGGCATACGAGTCTAAACAAACTAATCATGGCAAACTATAATACTACAGTGACACTCATTACACACAACCAAGAAAACATTGCTGTTGAGATAAACAAAATCAGCACTGATATGAACAAATTTGTATTTGACTTCAATAACTATATGGAAGTACGAAACATATTAGACCAGCTCAACCTAACTCTTCAGACTATCTTACAGCTTCTCACGGACTTAGAAACGGCCATCACATTTGCAAGATTAAATATCATTCATAGCAGCCTAATCAACCCAGAAGAATTGAAATGGGCCGTAGAGAAAATGCATGAACATCACTCATCCGAACAATTGGCATACGTTCAAGAAGATTTCACGAAATACTTCAACATTCTAAGAGTTGACGGTTATTACACCAATCACACATTGGTATTTGTCATCCACTTTCCAGTCTTCTATCCCGATCCGTTCTCATATTTTCATCTATTTTCAACTCCCACATATAACCAAACAATAATCATTCCACCTGGTCCTTACCTAGCCTCTAATGAAAACCTTTACCAATATATGGAAACACCCTGTGAACCAATGGGCGTAGAATACCTATGTGTAGAACAGCTACTTCAAGAAAGCTATGATTGTGTTAACGAAATCCTGAAGCTCACCAACGAAGAAGCCCGATGCGAACATCTACCTATCGCAATTAACTCCACATTCATTCAAGAGATGTCAGAAGCCCATTATATAGCAGTTTTTCCCCAGGCTACAAAGATTTCTACACAGTGTTCCTCTTCAAAAATTATGGTGCTTCAAGGAACATACCTCATCGAACTTCCTCCAGGATGTCGCTTCAGAACAAATATGGAAGCATTTGAAAACACAAAATCGGTAATACGAGAAGAAGCTTTAACCCTACCAAGAATCAAAACCTCCTCACAGACTCAGATAGCCAAGACCAAACCGTTAACAATCAAGAAAATCCCGCTGGACCAACTCCACCTCCTTACCAGGGAAGAAGAACGACTACAATCAATATCTACCAATCAGCAAAAAACAGACCCCACACACTTCTGGATGACTCCAATCTACATCATCATAACCATTTGTATAGTACTGGGATTATATAAACTTCGAGGACGTCAACGTAAAACTCCAGAAGAACCAGAGGTTCATCATGATGTGCCATCATCACCATCAGTTTTGTTCGTCCCTTACAAAACTTCTTCAGGGGATGGAGAAGTTACAGTTCGCTGACCCATGGTTCATGCATGGTATTAACCTTCGAGCTTCCGGCATAACTCACGACCGCTGATCCATGTTTGTACAACAAATGATGATTCTGCAGAATTGCACATTTTTAGTCCATAGTTGCATTTATTTTAGTATATAAGTTCGATTAATTGAATGTATTGGATATAGTGTATTTTTGTGTTTAAGTTGTGTAGTTGTATTGTTAATAAAGTATCTTTTTAAAAAGTGACTTTTCGGGCAGCAACCCTTAATTAGCGTATAATCTGAGCCAAAATAATGTAAGTACTTCATATAAACTTTTTCTATGCAGGCCCTCGTTTCCGAGTTATAGGCCTCCAAAGTTTTAATTGTGAAATTGGTTTTTATTTTTATTTTTTGTACTAGTTATTTGATCTTTATAAAATTTACGTCAAAGCTATAATGTACGTGTATGTTTATTTGGGAAAGGTTAACAGATTTACAGTAGTCCCTTGAAGCCAGGGACGGACTACTCGCAATGGTTGGTGATCCAAAAATATGGCAGGGATGGCACACCCTATATGAAATTATCGAAGTTGACTTCCCCACACATTAAGCTAACGAAAAGGTACTCCTGTTGGAATTCGATAAAATAAGCCGTTTGGCTAATATTTACAGTTTTGTTAATGCACTACGTACCAATTCACGCATTCACAATTTTTATAAGTACACAACGAGGTAAAACTAACTTATTAATACGATGTCCAAGATTTACCAGCAGTACTACAAAATAATAATTTAACGATAGCAGAAGATAAAAAACATTAACGACTTATTAATTTGAAAGTTGGTAAAAATTTTTTAAAAGTGTTTTTACTGTTTATCAAGTAACCATAGGATTAGTTGTCAAGCGTTGTGTAGAATAATTCGTAGTCAGTACTTGTCAATAATTCAAGTCTTTAATTTAACAGTTACAATTCACGTTTATTGAGTACGTAGATATACATTTGATGTATGGACTGGCTTCCGAAACTGTTTAGAGGGGCCAGAAGGCTTTATGCAGAACATTTTGCAAACAGAGCATTGCCCAGACAGACGAATGATTGGTCTCAAGTTACGAGAAACAGGTATGAATAAGTAAATGTAATTTTCCAAGTCTACAAAACAAAATAATAAATTTAAGGAAATTTTTTGCCAAAAAAATATGGAAAAGGTCCAGTACAAAGCGTACGTACTGTGGCAGTTGAACACGACTTGTTAAATGCAGTTGATAATGAACCATCAATGAGTTTACGAAAATTATCAAGAGAACATAAAGTCTCGAAATCAGTTGTTCGTCGCGTCCTGAAAGAACAGCTGTTACATCCTTTTCACATGAAAAAAGTACACAGTATGACAGTGGCTGATTATTCTGCACGACTTGAGTACAGCCAGTGGTTTCTGCGACAACAACAAACAGATAATACATTTATTAGCAACGTTCCCTTTACGGACGAATCCGGTTTCACCAGAGATGGAGTCATTAATTCTCATAATATACATTTATGAGATGATGTGAATCCACATGGCATTATCCAAACTAGGAACCAGCATAGATTCATGGTTAAGGTTTCGGCATGAATAGTTGGCAATCACTTGATAGAGCCATACTTTATTGACGGTACTTTGACCGATCAGAGATATTTGGTGTTTTTGCAAAATGAGTTATGGAACCTGTTTGATGATGTGCTACTGCAAACTCGTAGGAATTTATGGTTCATGCATGTTGGGGCCCCTCCTCATTTCAGTGTAGATGTACGACAGCATTTACACACAAGGTTTCCTAATAGATGGATTGGTCGTGGAGGCTCTTTTCAATGGCCACCGCGATCAGGAGACGTTAATACTATGGATTTTATTCTATGGGGTTATCTCAAAAGTAAGGTATACGCAACACCTGTGCAAACAAGGCAACATTTAATAGACAGAATTGTGTTACCCTGCAATGTTATTAGAAATAATATGGGATTGCTCTTTCAAGTGCAAAGAAACAACCTTCGTATACTTAGAATGTACGTGGAAGTGGAAGGAGCTCATATTGAACATTTATTAGAATAACGTTAGTTTTTGTAGTTGTTTAGGAATTAGTTTTAGTCTAATGTTTCATAACTTGTGTTTTTGAGGTTTTCTTAATGGCATAATAATGTTGTGTTCGTAATTTTGATTAAAAGCAACTAATTAAGTTGTTTGCCTACCTATTTAATTCCCATTAAATCTTAGATCTTAATGTTTTTATCATCTGCTATCATCAAATTATTTTTTTGTAGTAATGTAGGTAAATCTTGGACAATGTATTAATAAGTTAGTTAGGTAAATTGGTACGTAGTGCATTAATAAAACTGTAAATATTAGCCAAACGGCTTATTTTATCGAATTCCAACAAGAGTACCATTTCGTTAGCTTAATGTGTGGGGAAGTCAATTTCGATAATTTCATATAGGGTGTGCCATCCCTGCCATATTTTTGGATCACTAACCATTGCGAGTAGTCCGTCCCTGGCTTCAAGGCACTACTGTAAATCTGTTTACCTTTCCAAAATAAACATACACGTACATTATAGCTTTGACGTAAATTATATAAAGATCAAATAACTAGTACACAAAATAAAGATAAAAACCAAATTCAAAATTAAAACTTTGGAGGCCTATAACTCGGTTTCGAGGGCCTGCATAGAAAAAGTTTATATGAAGTTCCAACATTATTTTGGCTCAGATTATACGCTCCTAACTCTTTTCCCATTAGTCCCGGGACACCCTGTATATAAAAATTTTATCTGAATAAATTGAGAATTATTTGGATGAATGTATAAATTGAAAACAGAAAAAGTTGGATAAATTTAATAAACGACATGGTATTTTACGTGATTTCAAAAATTTTTGTGATTTAAATTTCATTACTTTAATTAATTATTAAATGGAAATTTTATTCTTTCTAGAGTCACTTGAGATGTGTACATGGCGCAAAGTTTTACTGACATCTGTAGATGGGAGTTTTGGTAGTATTTCAATTATTTTTGTAGTGTTAATCTTTTACTTCACTCTATTGTTCATTTAGTGATTAGTTTTTTCTACAGGTGATATTAATATACTCCCGAAAAGAGTAGTAGTTATTATATAACCCATATTTAAAAAGGGAAGGGAATCTGAATTAAATCAGAATAATGAACGTTTTACTTACTTCTAAATCAATTAACAAAAACCAACATGGATATTTAAACATTCACTACACAGGTAGACAAGAACAGAAAATAGTAATTTACGTTACTAGACCGGAAAGTAGTGTTTTTCAGGTTGAGACAAGCAGATTCCAGGGCGAGCTTGGAGGGACCTGAAAAACACTAATTTCCGGTTGCGTGATGTACAATATTTTTTAAGACAGACACTTCGATATACATTTAATTCTTTATTTTACTTTTTATAACAAACTGATTAACAAAACTAAAAGCAGATAAAATAATAAAGATACTGGATACAACTGCATAAATCCGTTATTTTTTAATATTTATGTTAAATGTACAATTGTGAACGTTAAATAGCTGAAGGGAAGATGTGTCTGAAATGCTGGGAATTGTTATATTTTTCGTAGTGGTAGCAACAAAATTAGTTTCCTGTATATTGTCTTTGGAACATACCGCATGGATTTTGTTTGCTATATCTATTTTGCTTTTTACTGAATCTTCTATGTAACCTTCTGCTACAGTGGAGGATTTCCATCTTCCGTGCCGTTTTAAATTTATAATGGCCCCTCCTCCATCTACTAGTAAAGTTGCAGTGGCCGGTAAATCCGCTTGGATTTTCTAATTTAAGATAAGAGGCGATTTTGCTATGGGATTTCCCACAGAATGCAATCCTACTACTTAGGTTGAGCACTTCATCATCATCATCATCATCATCATACAGCCCATTTCACGTCCATTGTTGGATATAGGCCTCCTCCAAACGTCTCCAGTTCTCTCTGTCCCTGGCTGTTGCAATCCAATTTGTCGCTATCCTCTTTAGGTCATCCGTCCATCGAGTGGGAGGTCTGCCGCGGCTACGCTTATCAGCTCTTGGTCTCTATTCCAACATCCATCGCGCGTCGTCCATTCTAGCAATGTGCCCAGCCCATTTCCATTTCCGTGTAGTGATTCGTTGTATAATATAATCTACTCCAGTACGTCGGCGAATCTCTTCATTTCTCACTCGATCCCTCAGGGGCAGGCCAAGCATCGATCTCTCCATTCGCCTTTATGTTACTCTTCTTTTTCTGCGGTTTTCTTCGTTAAAGTTAGTGTCTCTGCGCCATAGGTCAGAACCGGTAATATGCATTGGTTAAATGCTTTTCGTTTCAAACGAATTAGGATATTTCCTTTAAGGATGTCCTTCATTTTTCCGTACGCCGCCCATCCCAGGGTAATTCTCTGGTTATTTTAATCTCATGACCCAAATATATATATATATATATATATATATATATATTTGTCGACCAATTCTACTTTGTTGTTATTTATTTGTATTTGGTCACTGGGAACCATGTTAGTCATTATTTTGGTCTTTTCAAAATATATTGTCAGCCCAATCTCTTGTATGGTATCGTTGAGTTCTTGG
Source organism: Galeruca laticollis (assembly GCA_963921935.1). NCBI lineage: Eukaryota > Metazoa > Arthropoda > Insecta > Coleoptera > Chrysomelidae > Galeruca > Galeruca laticollis. The sequence continues at coordinate 240,487,808 of OY998176.1, forward strand.
AGCATGTCTTTGGCCTCTCCCAGACAGTCCTACAAAATAACAATGTCATCCGCGAAGCGTAGGTGATTGAGTCTCTCTCCATCGATGAGTATTCCTTTTTGTTGTCATGTTAATCTTTTAAAATGCATATTCGAGCACAGTAATAAACAGCTTTGGTGATATAGTGTCGCCTTGCCTAACTCCCCTTCCCATCTTTATCTTGTTGGTTGTAGAGTGTAGATCTGTATCTGTAAAGGTTTGAAGGGTGGGTGGCCCCACAGCACTTAGGCCACAATTGGCCCATTGTGCATCCTTCTGAGGTTCAAAACTTCCTTCTAGCTCGTCATCCAGCCTACTTCCTTGAAGTAGGCGATAACGTCGCCTGAATTAAGTTCCCTCATATTGGCGTATGTTAGCCTGTGCTCGCCGAATACTTGAAACCTAAATTGAGAGAGTGTCTGACATTCGCAAAGAATGTGTTCGACAGTCTCATCTTCTTGTTCACATCCTCTACAAAGTGGGGTGTTAGATAGACCCAGTCTGTGAAGGTGTTTTCGTAGGTGGCAGTGACCAGTCAGAATTCCCGTGGTTGTTCGTAGGTTCCGCCTGTTCATAGTCACGTATTTTTTGGCTACTTTGCTATCCGGATACTGTAGCAGTTCCTTGGCAAGCCTGCAGCCTTCTGCGTCGTCCCATCTACCCTTAAACATATTTAATAGGTCGGCCGTTGCTGACGCCGATAGACCAATGAAAGTGCCAGATCCCAAGAGTTTTTGGGAGGCTGCCTTCCTGGCTAGCGAGTCTGCAATACGGTTTCCTTGCGATTTCTCATGGCCCTTGATCCAGCCTAAAGTGACCGTGTTGTTGTTACAGGCTTCGATTAAGGCCATGATGTGACATTCTAGTACTAGGCCTGATGTAATACGGGGTCTGTTCAGGGCTAGTAGTGTTTGTCTACTGTCCGTAAGGATGTATATGTTATTACCTGTGGTTTTCCTTTTGGTAATCTCTTTAGCAGCGATGCAGATAGCAGTGAGCTCTTTTTGAGCAACACCTGCATTGCAGCCCATTGCCCATTTTATGTTTAGATTCAGGGATCTGGAAAAAATACCACATCCTGAGCCCACATTGGATTTAGACCCGTCTGTGAAGATGCGGATTGCGCCTTCTTCCAATAGGTCTTGTGAGTTGTTTTTAAAGATTACCTTGTAGGGCCTGTTGAAGGCATATCGCGGTGGAATCGAGTCCGTATTGGCCTGCAGCAGTGGGATCTCCCTGAGGGCCTCATGCCACAAGTTACGTCTCAGTTTACGGGATCCTACATCAGGTTGTATACCAGTAGAGCGCAGACGTGCCATGGTCATCAAAACAACCTCCTTGATGTATATGTCAAGGGGAGTGAGACCGAGGATTACCTCCATAGCTCTTGTTGGTGTGGTTCTCATGCCTCCTGTTGTGTTGAGGCATGCTGTTCTTTGGATTTGGTCCAGTTTACGGACGACTGTCAGCTGGTTTGCCTTAGCTCCCCAGACAATCGCACCGTACGTTAGCATAGGTCTGAAGATGGCAGTGTAGATCCAGGCTGCAACCTTAGGTGACATTCCCCAGGTGCGGCCGATAGTTCTACGACACTGCTCATAAGAAATATATGCTTTTTTAACTCTGTTTTCTAAGTGGGAGTTCCACGTTAACTTACTGTCAAAGGTGACCCCTAAATATTTTACCTCTGAAGAGAAATTAAGTTTGGTATCTAGGAGCTCTGGGGCTTGATGTTTTGCAAGCTTCCTTTTATTCGTGAAGAGGACCATCTCAGTCTTTTTTGGATTTATTGACAGCGAATGGTCTCTGCACCATTGTTCTATGATATTGAGGGCCTCCTGCATTAAAGCGCAGAGTGTCTCCTCGAATCTTCCTGTTAGCAGAATCACTAGGTCATCTGCGTATGCTATTGTGTAGAAGTTGTTATCATTGAGGTGGCTGACCAAGGAGTCTAAGACCATGTTCCATAGTAGTGGTGAGAGCACCCCTCCCTGTGGACAACCTTTTACAACCAAGCCTCTGATGGTTACATCATCTACACTGATTTTGATTGCTCTTTTTGAGAGCATGTTATATATCCAGCCATTTATGGTTTGGGGGATATTCTTGTTGGAAAGTGCATTTGTTATTTTAGGAAAAGTGGTTCTATCAAATGCGCCTTCTATGTCTATGAATACACCCAGGGTGGACTCCTTATTTTCCGACGATTTCTCGATGCGGCCCGCCACGAGATGAAGAGCCGAATCGGTGGACCTCCCTGGAGTGTGTGCATGTTGATTTGGATGCAATGGATTCCGTGTTATCACCACATCTCTTATGTATCGTTCGCACAGCCTCTCTAAAGTCTTCATTGAAAACGATGTGAGGCTAATGGGTCGATATGCTTTTGGGATGGAATAGTCCATTCTTCCTGGTTTTGGTATGAACACGACTTTGACTTCTCTCCAACCTTTTGGAATATACCTCAGTGCCAGTGAGGATCTGAGGATTCCTACCAGGTGCGGCATTAGGTCATCCAGGCCTCACTGAAGTAGGGCTGGATAAATGCCGTCCGTTTCCGGGGATTTAAAGGGGGAGAAGCCTAAGATGGCCCACCTCAGTCTGTCCGCGTCGACGATCTGTCGTGATACACGCCAGTCATCGTCCGTCGGGTAGTGATTCTCCTCATCCTCCCAGGCCGCCATATTTGTGGTTCTGGAGTCAGGGAAGTGATTAGACATCAATAATTGAAGACTTTCCTTTAGGTTGGCAGTTTTAGTGCCATCCTCTCTGGTTAGTATACCGATATGACGGTGGGGATCTTTTGAGAGGGCTTTCTGGAGTCTAGCTGCTTGGGGGAAATCCTCGATTTCCTCGCAGTAGATTCTCCATGCCTCTCTTTGTTTTTGTCTGATGACTTTTTTATACTGAGGTGAGACTTGTACGAGTTCCAATCCAATCCAATGAGTGTAGATTTACAGTTGTTGTGGCATTTTCATATATATTTTTAATTATGTCGCAATATCGGTGGTCGACTCTACAATCTTGCAGTGCTCTTAATATGGCTGCTAATTCTACTGTATCAAAAGCCTTTTTAAAATCGACAAATATCAATGCTAGAGGGCGGTTATATTCAATGGTTTTTTCAATCAAGGTTTTCAAGCACTGTAGGTGGTTGTTTGTACCGTACTTCGAGCGGAAACCAGACGGAAGGACAAAGAATGAGATCTACTACTTTATAACTGACAAAAGACATATATTCAAGGATGTAACAGTCCTAAATAGATTTGCAAAATCAAGCGACCACCGAATGGTAAGAGCCACTATCGTACTAAACACTAGCTATGAACGACACAAAATGATTAAAAAAACAATTAGTTTGAAGAAATTAATAATGTTCACATTATCTTTTATGGCCAAAGTAGATTTTAGCATTTTAGCATTTAGCAAAATATGCTAAATGGACTTTGTTCGAATTTGATCTAATTACCAAATTCTCCTGTGATTTTATTTTCAACTTCCCCTGTATAATACAATTCGAATATTCTGCTCAAACATATAACTAAATATATCCTTCTTCTCAACATTTAATATTTCCTTACATCACCAAAAAATTCATTTTAACTTTACTACCACATAAGAAATACAGATAAATATAGTTTTCTGAAATTCCAATGAATATTTCAAAGTACCCGACACCTTATCGCTTCATAAAAAAACTGTTATCTGTATCTACGAAACCTTTTCAGGCCACAAAAAAAATCACCCCAAATGCAAATTTCCACTCGCTGTATCTGACCGTTACGTTTCAAACTCTTTTATCCCATTGGCCAGATCCTAATATTTTGCTCCTTCCTCGCAACTACGTCAACCGACATATAAATACGAATACAACCTCAATTTTAGCCACTTCCCAGTCGTCACTCGTGAACTTCTCATTCGTCATTCATACATTTCCTAGTCGACATTCACACTTCCCAGTCGTCACTCGTACATTTCCCTCTTCATCATTTAACCGTGGTACATAAAGGTACTCAAGTTATAAGAGCACCCGGCGTTTTTTATCCCAGTAACAAACATGTGTATTTAATCTTCAATCATCCATGAATCCCTCATATTATGTGCAAAATAATCACAGTGTAACGCGTATGATCAAGTGAGTGTCTTAATTGCCTACGCAAAAATAAAAAAGTTATAAATTCCTGCAATATATAAAAATGAACGTGAATAAGTGTTTAATTTCTTCATCCATTTCATCATACATTCTACAACATATTGAATACAATCATTTGGTCCTTCGAGAGCATCAGCTAACAACAAAGAACTATCCATTCTATCTATTAGCCCACGTAAAAAAGGGTTAATTTAGAACAGACTTCTTCATTTACATTTTTTTCTCGACACCAATTTTTAAATGCGTCGTACGACTTCTCGTAACGGAATTTTACTGGTAATATATCGTAAGTCGCTTTCCTCGCTGCTTCCAAAATTTCTTCTGGAATCTCATTTTCCGTGTCGGATAATTCAAAATCTGAATTCATATTATTGTTAAATTTGCGCACTCGCGAAATAAGTTTGACATAAAAGACAAATTAAAAATCAACGAACTGTCATCACTCGACAATATATCGAAACGCTGTTATCATAGTAACGAAATCAAGGTAGATTGTATTATAAAAGAGCGATTGGAAAAATGAAAAATCAGGGACCGGAAATGGCTATTTGTATAACATGAGAGGAAAGTGCTACTTTTCCTCCCAAGGATGAAGTTTACTGCCCGACGCGTAGCGGAGGGCAGAACAGGAAAAGGCACTTTACACCCATGTTATACATATGATTTTTCCGCCTCCCTCAAATAACAAGACGTTTTCAATAATTTATTTATGAAACTAACAAACAAAATTAATAAATACTACGACTTTTACGAAACTTGGCTGGGCATCGAGGATGGACTTCTAAAATGCTTGGTTAGGCATCGGGAGTGTACGTTTTTATTTGTACTTAAAATCCCTTGAGATTTTAACTGTCCCTTTATATCCCTTGGGTCTAACATAGTTTCTAACATGTGACTACTTTAGTCTCGGAATTGCAACAATTATTTCATTGATAACGTATTATGAAGTCACTTTTACTTTTCCTCCCTAGAAAGAAAAGTACTACCCAACTTAACCTCTCCCAGGGAGGAAAAGTACGACTTTACTCCCTACAATGAAACCAGGAAATGTATACTTTGGATAAAGGTAGGCGGAAAAAGCATTTGCCGGTCCCTCACGTCCATTTTCCGGTCTTGATACTCTTGATTGGCAAAATGTTATTTTCTGGACGCTAGTAACAAACAGAAGTTTGGACAATAAGATAAACTTGAAAATCAGATGCCAGCCCCTGACAAGACACTGAGACTTAAACACAATTCGCAGTACGTCTTCTACCTGGTAACTAGAAACGAATTTCCAGATCGATACACCTACCGGGATGTGTGGGAAGCGCTACGAAGCCTTCGAGATCATGTTCTGGAATCCCACGTGGAGAAGCTAGCACTGCCCAGGATAGAGAGCAACCAGTTGGATTGGCGAATCATCAGCAACATGATAAAGGTGACGTCCCAAGATACCGGTGTTCACATATTAATTTGCAGCTATACCCCTCGTTATCGGTACCCGTTAAAGACGGTGCCCTGCTATTTCCATTAGACCGGAAAGTGCAGACATGGTTCCAGTTGCCGATTTAAAAATCCAGTTCCGGCTACACAGAAGTTCCAGGAGGAACTTACTTTTAAGGAAAAAGGGTAATGTTACGAAATCGCACAATGGGGTAGTCCCTGAATCCGACTTTGTCTAAGCTATGTATGAAAGATAAAATTTTGGCTAATGCTTAGGGATTTCTTCGAACTGTTTACTATTATTTTTTTTGACTATTCTTATCTAGACATTTCCAGTAAGGTCCATTGTTTTTGTGAACCGCAATCTAGAAGGATCCAGAAAAAAAGACACTTAATTTATAAGAGAGGCTATCTATCAACGGAGTTTATATAATTTGATCTCGTGAGATAAATAGTGAACAAGTAGATAGTCTAAGTAAATAAACAGTAGTGAAGTGTTTATATAAATTAGTGTAAGTGAATATTCTGTGTATAATATAAATTAGTGAGTAGTTTAGTGAATAAATGAATGAAGTGAATATAAATTTATCCCAGCCGTCGTAATAAAATAAATAAATAAGAAAAACATTACAACATTATGTTGTTAACTTTTGTAAAACTGAATAAAATTATGAGTAACCTGAAACAGAAATTAAATAGTATTAAGAATACAGTCATTAAAAATATTTGAATAAGAAACTAGAAAACAAATTTATAAAGTGTTTGGTTAATTGTCAGGATGACATAACTGTCAAAAAATAATTTAGATGTCATGAATATCAATAATATAATATAAATACAGAAACATGGAACATTCACTTCTAAACAATTTTTAGATTATATATTTGAAAACAACCCCAATAGTTTAATTATTAAAAAGAAAATCTTGGGATAGTTTATGTAAGATAATGTTTGTGGGAGAATTATTAAATAATTTTGAAAGAATTGTCTAAAAGATATTAAATTTATATAAAATGTGATTATTTACATTGGGTAAAAAAAAATCAAAAATATGTGACAGAGTTTAACAACCAAAAACAAAAAGGTTTCTTGATTGAGAAGAAAGAGTAGTAAGTGATCTGGTATTGTCGGGAGGAGCTATTGTAAGGGAAATCAAGAAATTTAAAGAAAAGTTAATACATATCGTTGTAAAGTACATTAAAAAATATAAAAAGCTATTAAATAAAACAAAATAAATAATTATAACTACCTGAGAGTGAAATTTGGAGCTGTCTTTTGCTGTAATTGGGGCATATTGGTTTTGGAGAATATTATATTTACAAGAGGTATGAACATCATCGTTGTGTCGTGAATAAGGTCATTGAATCAATATTTCGGAACCGATAATAACAATCATAATTTGAGGTATAATAAAATGTACATCTGAAAATAAAGAGAACAAACGTTGAGTAAAATTTAAACTTTAAACGTACGTTTACTTGCTAGTGCCTCCTTTATTTTATTCAAGCTATATTCATGTTTCTATTCCCAAGTGCATTTTACATTTTTTTAGTCACTAGTTAACTTTGATCAGTTTGAAATATACCTAGCAATGTATGTAACCGTACCTAGAAACCTAGCCATTATTTACCATTTTCCTCGCCTAGCCATTATTTTCCAGTTTTCTCGCCTAGCCGTGCAAATATATACTTTCCCGTCCCGATAGAGCCACGAAAATTGGGTTTTCGAGTAGCGTAGGATAAAAAAGCTGTTATTGCATTAGTTTGGTTAAATCTATCAATTTATTCTGAATTGATCTTGTTAGGTATGTGATTTTTGTTATACAAACGAAGTTTAGAAGCTATTTTTCATACTTGTTTATGCCGTATATTCTAAAAATACATCCAAGAAATATCTCAATGTAAATTATGAATTTAGTCTCATAAAAAATACCACAAAAAAACATAAATATTTCAGAGAACTGATTTACTAAACAAAATGCCAGGCCGGTTTTTATTTGAAAGTTTAAATATTCAATATGCGTAAACTAGATGGAATTGATTACAAAGAATGCGCGTTTGTTAAGAGAACATGAATAGAATAACTAAGACAATTGGTTAACACAAATACCTACATATACTTTATACGCTTGATCCATTTCAAAAAATATAAAAATGAAAACAATATTTTCATAAAAAAAAAGTAAAACAAACCAAACGAAAATAGAACCAGAAATTACCTCATTTTTTGTTTGCAATATTGACTATAAACAAATAATGATTTAAATTACTATAAGTATGTCAAAGGAAGGCAGAATAATAAAATCTCAACTGAAAGAAAATATTGTTGGCATTAACCCTCCGCGGAACGGGTCGGTCCTGTGAGGCCCTACACCTCTTAGTGCGAGGTTACATTGGATGCGGATCCGTGCGTTTTTTTACTCGTGCGAGCTCCGACGGAATGTAGTCGCACGACTATTTGGTTTTTAGTGGTTATATTAGATGCGTGTTCACGGAGACGAGTTTGTTAAAATAATGAACGCCACTACTTTTATGCTGTGTGAGAACAGTATTTTGAAATATTTAATTATGAAAAAAAGAAAATATTGGGTAAATGATTTATATGCAAGAAGAGGAGAAGAAAGTGAATATGTGAAACTATTTAATGAATTAAGACAGCAACCGACAAAATTTTTTGAATATTTTAGAATGACTTCATCAACGTTTGACTATATCCTAAATAGAATTAAACCTAGAATTCAAAAATATTCTAACTTTCGGGAATGCATTAGACCCATAGAAAAACTGACAATAACTTTAAGGTAAGTATTTATTAATTGCATATACAAAGTTTAGTTAAATGTATGAAAAAATCTTTGAATATTTGTATCATCTGAGGGTAATTCTTGAATTGTATTTTGATTGCCATTTTCTACCGATCTGAAATTATTTTCATATCTCGCTGGTGATGGTGTCTGTGACGAATATGTAAATGTTTCATTAGATGAAGAAGGGTAATTTCCTGTTGGTTGCATTTGCGTAGGCCCAGTTGTATTGATGGAAGCCTGTAGCATTTCTTGTTCGTTTATAAATAGTTGTTGAATTTTTTGTCGCATATACATATTCCTCAGAGATGGTAGACTCTTCATTTGAGGTAGCAAGCTCATTAAAAACATATAGTCACTGCCCATTGTATTATCCTTATCAGTTTTTGAACACATCGAAGTCAGTTTAGCTAATTTCTGTTCTTCTACAGCCAAAAGTCGATCATATATATTTGTTACTTTGTTCTTTTTTGACTGAAAAACGTTTTTTTCCTCATTGACTCGTTTTTCACCTTGGGAGGTGCGAAAATTTTGGCTTTGTTCTTCTCTTCCTTCTTCGTTTCTTTCTTCGTTTTCTTCTTCGTCTACTTCTTTTTCATCTCCATTAGCATCATCGTTCTCCTCTTCATTACGGATTACTTCGTCAGACTGATTAGAAACTGTATCATCCTGTGACTGCATTACACTATTTTTATCGGTCATTGATATATTACCACTTGATGGTCTACTTGTTATCGTATCTGTCAGGAATTACATAGCTTCAAAATAAATCCATTTAGGTTTTTTCCCTCCTTCGGCTCCAGAACGACCTTGCATTTTATTTAGTTCTTTACGAAAGTTATCTCTCATGGTCCTCCATTTAGACTTCACTGCTTCAGCTGAAAGAAAAAAAACTATTTTAAAATCAATTTTATAACTTATAAATATAATTTTTCTACGGTCGTACAAAAAACAAAACGTTGTTGAATTACATTCACTGAAAGAAGTGGTTCTTTATTGCACTAGAGCAATACATTTTTATTGCACTCATCTATCATTCTACTACAGAGTTTTTTCATCGTGACAGACATAAAAAGCAAATCGACGCCATTTTTAGTACATCTAAATAAAATATGTTTAGGTTTTTGCAAGGACGTAGAAAAAATATTGTATGCAACTCGTGCAAAAAGTGTTTATTGCATTCAACGTGTTGTCAAACTCGGCCTAACGGCCTCGTTGAACAATTTCACGTCGCTTGAAATAAACACTTACTTTTTGCACTTGATGCATAAATAAATATTTATGTCGAATAAAGACGTATAGTTTCTTTTAAAGTAATTCTTATGATTTTCAGATACTTGTCGACAGGATTGGCATTTCGATCACTGGCATTTTCATTTAGAATGTCGCATACGACGATAAGAAAAGTCATTTACGAAGTTTGTCAAGCAATATGGGACGAATTTTACCAGGAGCATATGCCATTTCCGACAACTGAAAGGCATCTATCAATTGCAAATGACTTTTTTCTAAGATGGAATTTTCCGAATTGCATTGGCTGTATCGACGGAAAGCACATAAGAATTCGCGCTCCACCAGATTCAGGGGCTCAATGTTTTGGAATTTTAAACACTTCCATTCTATTGTACTTCAAGCAGTATCCGATGCTCGTTGCAGATTTCTTTATATCGATGTTGGTGCTTACGGCAAACAGAGTGGTGGGGGAATATTTTCAGCTAGTTCTTTAATGCACCACTTACAAAATGGAAGTTTCCATGTTCCAACTAAGAGAAACATTCCAGGTACTGGCATAATTGCTCCATTCGTACTCTTAGGTGATGAGGCTTACCCTTTAAAAGTATATCTAATGAGGCCATATTCTGGTCGAAGCCTCGATCAACAACAAGAAGTTTACAATTATCGATTATCGCGAGCACGAAGAATAGTCGAATGTGCTTTTGGAATTTTAAGTGCAAAATGGAGAATTTTAAAAAAAGAAATTGAATGTCATCCAGATAAAGCGGAACTTATCGTAAAATGTACTTGTATTCTTCATAATATTATAATTGACAAAGAGGGAGTTCATAGGGGCATAGATGATCAAACGAATGTTCATTTATCTCAAATGGTTCACCAAGTATCTTCAAGAAGCAACAACCGTTCTACTGTGGCGGCATATAGTGTGAGAGAAATATTTAAAAATTATTTCAATAACTCACTTGGTTCTGTATCATTTCAGAATGCCTATGTTACAAATAAATAAAGAAATTGATTGTATTTATAGAATGGTCTATACTTACCTGTATTATTCATTTCTTCGCCAACTTCCTCCCATAGTCTTTTTATCATATTTCTGTTATGGTAATCTTTGCATTTTTGATTCCATAATGGATTTTTGGATTGAACACAAACAATCAACTTCTCAACATCCATGATGGTCGCACGTACACGTATTAAAAAATCAAACAAGTTTGTTTTCATCCGACCAACGGAAAGTGATGGACGTGCACTGACGCGCACTGACGCGCAAACTCGAATGAACTGTAACCACATGCGGAGGTTTCATTTGTTTGATTTTTGATGCGTGCACGTCCGAGCTCGTACGAGTAAAAAAACGCACGGATCCGCATCCAATGTAACCTCGCACTTAATTGTATTGGAATTTCAGCTGTGTTAAATTTAGATGGCTGAGGCTTCATGTACCTTCTTGTTTTATGTACGTCTAAACAAGCGTCGAATGATCAGTTTGATTTGAACTTCGGTCCAAGTAGTATCGTGTGAATTGGGATGTGAGGACATACCGTGCATAAAGGTAATAAAAAATACTGGAAAGCTTAAAATTATTTTGCAATTTTTTATATATCTTATGCAATTTTTCTACACATTTTAGTTAGTTATACCTTAACCCCAACCAACTTGTCTATGATTGGTATTAATCATGTGACATCTACATTAACACAAAAAACTAATTTTACCATTTTCTCAAATTTTAAGAATTATTAATGCAATTTATCATGTTATGTCGTTCCTACAATAACTTCTGTTATTCCATCTGAAAAAATTGATATTTCTACTTTTAAAATTCCGGAAAACATTCATTTAGCAGATCCACAATTTTTCTGGCCCCACAAGGTTGACGTTCTCATAGGCGTTTCTCTATTTTGGGAACTAATTCAAGACGGCAAAATTGAGCTAGGCAAAAACAAACCTATTTTACAAAATACTAAACTTGGGTGGATAGTATCTGGCACTATCACAAAATTTATTGAAAAATCTATATGTAACCTGTCTAAAACAATTCCTGAAGACAAACAATTAACAAAATTTTGGGAAATAAATGAAATAAGTGAACCAATTGCAATGTCAAATGATGATTTAATGTGTGAAAATCTATTTTTGAATAATACAACTAGACACGAAAATGGACAATTTATTGTGAAACTGCCACTCAAGCACTCAACAGAGCTTTTAGGTGATTCAAGATTAATTGCAATACAAAGACTTTTATCATTAGAAAAAAGGTTTAATACAAACACAGAATTTTATTTTACATATAAAAATTTTATTGATGAATATATTCTATTAGGCCATATGACCAAAATTACAAATAATACACATTCTGAATCTCATCCTAATTATTACCTACCGCATCATGGTGTTTTTAAAGAAAATTCAATTACCACACACTTAAGAGTTGTATTTGATGGTTCTTGCTCTACTACTTCTGGGTGGTCATTAAATGATCTTCAGTATGTGGGACCTAAAATACAAAATAACATTTTTGATATATTAATTAGATTTAGATTATATAAATATGTAGTTTCATCAGATGTCTCTAAAATGTACAGACAAATATTAATGCATGAAGATCATAAAATGCTACAACAAATTGTCTGGAGAGACGCTCCAGACAAGGCAATTGATACTTACCAACTTAACACAGTTACTTACGGCACTACGTCTGCTCCTTATATTGCTATTAGGTGTATGCATCAATTGGCTTTTGATCATATGGAACAATTTCCAGCTGCTTCTAAAACAATTCTGTCTGACTTCTATGTAGATGACCTTTTAACAGGCTCAAATGATCTCGTTGAATTACAGACAAGATGTAAAGACATATCCACAATACTAAGGTCAGCACATTTTATACTCAGGAAATGGATTGCTAACGAACCATGTATTTTATTTAAACTTGAAACATCTAATATTTCTAATGAAATCCTAAATTTAGGAGAGTCAGAAAGCTTCAAAACACTAGGTGTCCAATGGATCAGCAATTCAGATCAATTAAAATTCAATCTAGGAACAGTCAAAATCAGCACAACAATTTCGAAAAGAAAAATTCTCTCTATAATTTCACAAATATACGACCCACTTGGACTTTTGAGTTGTGTAATCATATTTGCCAAAATATTTTTGCAACAATTGTGGACAATTAAATTACCTTGGGACGATCCAGTTCCAGAATCTCTGTTCATAAAATGGACGCAATTCTATAACAAATTTTCCCAATTAAATAATCTCCAAATTCCTAGACACACTATTGGAAACAATCATATTTTATTAGACATTCATTGTTTTTGTGATGCCTCATTACAGGCATATGCTAGCTGTGTCTATTTAAGAAGTATCAATTCAGAAGGAAAATATGAAACCCATTTATTATGTTCCAAAACTAAGGTATCGCCCTTAAAACCTACCACAGTTCCCAGATTGGAGCTTTGTGCAGCTTTATTAGGAGCCCAATTAATGCAACACGTTCTGGGTGCACTTGCCATTTCAATTCCAGTCTATTATTGGTCTGATTCCCAAATAGTCTTATGCTGGATAAAAAAGGAACCGAACCAATTACAACCTTTTGTTGGAAATCGAGTTTCCAAAATTCAAACACTCTCAAACATCAATGACTGGCATTATATTAAAACAAATGAAAATCCATCAGATCTTGCAACTAGAGGCGTTCTTCCAGAGAATTTAGCCAATTTACGTTTATGGTGGCATGGACCTAAGTTTCTCTCAAGTCCAATTCATCAATCACTAATAAAATACGATGAAACACACGATTTTATCATCCCAGAATTAAAAAAATCTTCGATATTATTGACAACTAGACAAGTTGACAATTTAAATTTATTTAATCGGTTTTCTTGTATAAATAAATTACGACGTGTAGTTAGCTACTGCATAAGATTCATATCAAACTTACGTAAAATACCTCAAGAAAGAATTTATGGTCAATTAAACGTCACTGAAATAAACAATGCCAATATAACTTTACTTAAATTAGCTCAGTTAGATTCATTTTCTAAAGAGATAAGTCTTTTAAAAATTGATGGAAAGATACTTGAACAACACAATAAGTTATCCTGCTTATCACCATTTATTGATAACACAGGCATACTACGAGTAGGTGGTAGACTAAAATTTTCTGAATTACAATTAAATCAATAACACCCTATTATATTGTCATCCAAACATCCAATTGCAAAATTAATATTTGAAAATAAACATATTAAATTATTACATCCAGGCCCTCAACTACTTTTGTATAATGTAAGACAATTTTATTGGGTAGTTGGAGGACGCAATTTAGACAAAAAAATAAGTAGAAACTGTATTACTTGTTATAAGTTTAAACCCACGTTTGCAACTTATCCGATGTCAAGTTTACCTAAAAGCAGAACAAGTTCATCGTTACCTTTTCAGTACACAGGTATTGACTTCGCAGGCCCTTTCCCTTTAAAAAATAGAGAAGGGAGAGGATGCAAAATAGTAAAATGTTACGTGTGTGTTTTTCTTTGCTTCTGCACAAAAGCCATTCACCTAGAATTATTATCAGATTTAACTACTAATTGCTTTCTGTCATGTCTGCGTCGATTTACTTCAAGAAGAGAGCTTCCGGAGCATGTTTATTCTGATAACGGAAGTACCTTTTTGGGAGCAAAAAATGAATTGAATCAATTAGGTCATTTTCTCCGTGACAATCAAAATGCAATTTTAAATGATGCTAATGGCAATAATATTAAGTGGCACTTTATTCCACCTTACACTCCTCATTTTGGTGGGCTGTGGGAAAGTGCAGTCAAGAGTATGAAACATCATTTAAAAAGAGTCTCACTTCATAAAACATTTGTGTATGAGGATTTTTATTCTTCACTTGTTCAGATTGAGGGAATTTTAAATTCTAGACCATTCTAGACCACTTTATTCACAATCCAATGACCCAAACGATCTAGAACCTCTCACACCATCTCATTTCCTAATCGGACGCCCTGTAACTATGCCTCCTGAACAAAATTTAGAAGATATAGCTATTGGAAAATTACCAAAATTGAAGGCTCTTCAGCAGATGTACCAGTTGTTTTGGACAAGGTTCCAAAAAGAATATATTTCCCAGCTTCATCAACAATACAAATGGAAGGAACCACCAACCCCAATCAAGATTGGATCGCTAGTATTAATAAAAAAGGATCAACAACCACCATGCAAGTGGACAATTGGGCGAATTCTACAACTTTTTCCCAGCAAGGACGGTGTGTTCCGTGTGGCCGAGATAAAAACTGCAACAAAGTGTGTTACCCGTTCAGTTCGACATTTGTGTCCACTGCCAGTGGAAAGCGACACTTTATAAAAAAAAAAGATTCTATATAAATATTTACATTTTCCATATACTTATTTGATATATTTTTTCTTCAATGTCTATTTGTACAATATATTTTTATTTGAAGGTACCCTTCAAACGGGGGGAGTGTACAAAAATGTATGTAGAATGTTGATTTAGTGCCATATTAAAAACTTGGCAACATGTAAGCTGGCTCCGGCAGCGAGAATTAAATGAAATATAGACAGTTCGAAACACGATCTCAATCGATTATTACCCAAATCAATTTACAATTACTATTTCAAGACAAACATTAGTTAATGCAATTAAACAGTCTGGTTATTGGCAAGTGGAAATGGACCCAGAAGACAAAGAGAAAACTGCTTATACAACCGGATTTGGATTATGGCAATTCAGCGTCATGCCATTCGGGCTCTGTAATGCGCCTGCGACATTTGAAAGACTCATGGAAAATGTCTTGAGTGGGTTGTCTTAAAAGACATGCCTGGTCTATTTGGACGACATCGTAGTACTGGAGAACACATTTGACGAACACCTGAAGAATTTGGAAGACGTATTCAAACGACTCCAAGCTGCCCAGCTCATGTTAAACCCGAAGAAATGTGAGCTGTTCCAAAACCGAGTCAACTATCTTTTTTTTTTTTTTTTTTTGCCCAAGAGGTGGGGTGGAAGCTAATGCCGTTCCCACAGCGGGCAGTGCAATGCTGTGAGTTCGTGTGGGACTCTCACCGCACTAAACCACCCTCCTCCTAACACCACGGGAGTGCGAGTACACTGGGAGTCAACTATCTAGGTCATATAGTGAGTAATGAAGGAGTGGCGGTGGATCCAGAGAAAATTGCTTTCATTCAGCAATGGCCGCAACCAACCAACAAACATCAAATTAGGAGTTTCCTTGGACTTTGCACATATGATAGAAGATTTATCAGGAAGTTTGGAGATATTGCCAAGCCTCTAACTAGACTTACAGAAGAAGCAAGACCTTTTTAATGGGACGAGGACTGTCAAACGGCTTTTGAAACCTTGAAGAGGCCACGGCGCCGATATTAGGATACCTATTACCAGAGGGAGATTTTATTCTTGACACTGACGCAAGCAACGTAGGAATTGGTGGAGTGCTCTCACAGATCCAAGGAGGGCAAGGAAGAGTGCTGGGATATTTCAGTAAAGTCCTCTCCAAACCAGAACGAAGCTACTGCGCACAAGAAGAGAACTTTTGGCGGTAGTGAAGTCCGTGGAACACTTTTACCAGTATCTCTATGGTAGGAAGTTTTTAATCCGGACTGATCATGCAGCACTCAAGTGGTTGATGCAGTTCAAGAATCCCGAGGGCCAGATCGCTAGATGGATTGAACGACTTCAAGAGTACGATTTCAGCATCGAACATCGAGCTGGTGTGAGTCACCGAAATGCCGACTCCCTGTCCAGACGTCCGTGCCCAACAGACTGCTCCCACTGCAACAAGGCGGAATCTAGAGACGCTGCAGTTTCAAGAACTACTATAGTTAACGAGGAATGGTCATCCACCAGGATCAGAGAAGATCAGGAGAATGATCCTCACCTGAAGATGATCCGGCAATGGAAGAAAGAAAATCGGCGACCTACCTGGCAAGAAGTGTCAAGATTTTCACCGAAACTCAAGGCGTAGTGGGCTCAGTGGGACTCCCTTATCCGGGAAGAAGGGCTGTTGAAAAGAGTCCTTGAAAACGATGATGGTTCCGAGATGAGGAGACAGCTAGTTATCCCTAGAACGAGAGTAGCTGAGGTACTGAAGAAGTTACACGACGGTCCATCGGGAGGTCATCTAGTAGTGAGAAGAACCCTTCAGCGAGTCCGTGAAAGGTTTTATTGGATGAACAGCTCCGAAGGTGTGAAGGACTGGTGTAAGAAATGTACGACTTGTGCTACGAGCAATGGACCACATCGCAAGAGAAAGGTACCCATGAAACAGTATAATGTTGGAAGCCCTTTCGACAGGATTGCTTTAGATATCGCTAGACCATTTCCGACGACAGAAAATGGTAGCAAATACATACTGGTTGTAATGGATTATTTCACAAAGTGGGTGGAAATTTACGCGATCCCGAACCAAGAGGTCACAACTGTCGCGGATGTATTGGTGAAAGAATGTATCAGCCGATATGGAGTGCCCTTGGAAGTTCACAGTGACCAGGGAAGAAATTTCGAAAGCCATCTATTCCAGGAGATTTGTGACAAGCTGGGAATGAAGAAGACCAGGACAACAGCATTACATCCACAGTCAGATGGAATGGTCGAGAGAATGAACAGAACTATTGGAAAATACCTGTCCAAAATAGTTTCCAGCCATCAGAGAGATTGGGACCAGTATCTTTCCCTATTCGCATTGGCTTATTGATCTGCCGCCAATGAGTCCACGGGTGAAAAACCTGCGAAAATCCTGTTTGGGCGTGAAATGAGGCTTCCTTGTGACCTGCAATTTGGCTGTCGGCCTGGAGGAGATCTAGCAGGAGAAGACTACGTGATTCAATTGAGAAAAAGGCTGGACGATATTCATGAATTAGTTCGAAAAAATCTTCAAGTTGCCAGCGACAGAATGAAAAGTCGGTACGACACGCAGGCCACAGAAGGCGGTTTTAAAGAAGGGGACAAAGTATGGTTACACAATCCGACGAGGAGAAAAGGATTTTCTCCAAAATTACATAAGCAAGATCCCCAACGGAAAACCAAAAGTAGTTCACCAAAACCGACTAGCGCCATTCGAAGGAGACCATGACCTAGAGAAAGGAGTAAACCATATTCAAGATGTGTCTGACCCTACCTTCGATGAATTTATGGGCGCGTAAGGAGGTACCGGGAAAGCTAGATATGGAGTCACTTCAGAACAACGACAAGATTTGTTCACTCTCCCGGAAGATTATTCACTGGCATACAACATCCCCGCCCGTATCAACAACGCACGAGGGTTGGCAGTCGTCTTTCGAAAGAAGTTCGGGCAATTAGAAAAACTGGAAGACCACATTCCAGCCCCTGGCAAGACACTGAAACTGAAACATAATTCGCGGTACGTCTTCTACGTGGTAACTAAAAATGAATTTCAAGATCGATCTACTTACCGCGATGTGTGTGAAGCACTTCGAAACCTCCGAGACCATGTGTTAGAATCCAGCGTGAAGAACCTGGCTATGCCTAAGATAGTGAGTAACCAGTTGGATTGGGGAGTTATCAGGAACATGGTAGAGATTATCTTTCGAGATACCGGTGTCCAGATATTAATTTGCAGCTACAACCCCCGTTATAAGTATCCGATGAAGACGGTGCCCTGCTATTTCCATAAGATCGGAAAGTGTAGAAATGGGGCCAGTTGCCGATTCAAACATCCAGTCTCGGCTACACAAAAGTTCCAGGAGGAACTGACATTTAAGGAGGGGGTAATGTTACGAAAGAGCACACTGGTATAGTCCCTGAATCCGATTCTGCCTATACCATGTATGAAAGTTAAAATTATGGCGGATGCGCAAGGATTTCTTAGAATTGTTTACGATTGTGACTATCTTATCTAGACCTTGTATTTGTGACCAGTCTTATCCATAAAATGCCAGAAAGCCAATTGTTTTTGTATAAGCCGCAATCTAGAATTATTTAGTAAAAAAAGGCACTATATATAAAGGACCGACCAGTGAGAGAGTTTGGTTGATAAAGTGATCCCGTGAAATAATAGGAAATAAGTGAATATAAATTAGTTAAGTGTTTATATAAATTAGTTTAAGTGAATATATTGTGTATATAATTAGTGAATAATGTAGTGTATAAATAAATTAAGTAAGTGAACCTACTGTGTGTTTAAAATTTATCCCACCCGTAATAAAAACGTTTTAATAAATAAGGAAAACATTACAGAACATAGACCACAACACTTTGTTGAGAAACATAACATTATACCCTTCGAGCAATAGGATTCAGAAGCGGCCATAGCACTGTAGCTCAAATAATCCGAGTAATTAATTTCATAAGGGATGGTTTTCAAAAAAAAACATAAAGCCGTCATGGTCAGAATAGACATACAGAAGGCCTTTGACTCCGCATGGCTCAAGGGTTTAATGTACAAATTGATAAATCTCGAAATTCCCGATTATATAATTAAAGTCTTAAACTCATATTTATCAAACAGAAAATTTTTCTCAAAAATTGAAAATTACACAGCCGGTCCGTACTCCATTGAAGCCGGAGTACTGCAAGATTCTGTATCATCACCCCTGCTATATTCCCTGTTTATCCACAATCTCCCAGCATCCCCATAATTGTTAACCGCAATGTATGCCGATGACACTTGTTTTGTAGCCACAGCACAGAATCAAGATCTCGCATTGGAAACAGAACAAACACACATGAACACCATCATTTTACCATATTTACACGAACACAAATTAACTATTAACGCATCCAAAACAGAATATTTATTACTCAGGAGAATAGCTAAAAAAACATATCATTGCAATCTCAGCTTTGCATAGATGGGCATTATATCAAGCCTAGTAATACCCTAAAATATTTAGGGTATATGGTGCAAGGCAATACAAACGCGAACGCACATATTATGCAACAGGTACGCAAGGACAAGGCTGCAATGAGCAAACTGTACCCACGCATCTGTACACATAGTAGCTTAACAACTCACATATAAATACATTATCAGACCAATACTCACATACGCAGCCCCCGTTTACTATAACGGTCCAAAACACAATTTCCACTCCCTGCAGCTGGTTCAAAACAAGTGTCTGCGGATGGCAATCAAACACAACTGTACCCCAGATTACCCAAAAATTCGTGTTTACATGACAAAGCCGATACACGCACATTCAAAGACTTCATAACCAAAATTTCGACAAACTTTTATAATAATTATTTGCCAGAAAATCTTCGTAAAAATCTCAAAGACGCAAATCGCGCAGGAGACATCCGAGATAGGTGTAGACTTCTGCATGGCACGTTAATTACATAATAAGGTTGATTAACTCCAAACCTATAGCATCACACAACGTGTCGCCTCAAAAACTAATAACCACAAGTCATTTTTGAAACCCTGTTTTTTAGCCACTTTTAAGGGAAATATTCTAGGAGTGATAAACATTCAAGGGACAAAGTTTCTGTAAATAGTGGAAAATTATGGATTATGTCGACGGGCAAGGAGCCATGAACCGCAATCAGACGAACACAATAAGAGAAATGGCCTGAACATCGGCACACATTTTATGTATTTCTTTAATTATTGTACAGGGATTCTAAAACATACAACAATAGTATATTATACACCAAGGTGGTGAAGACTGTTATTATTTTTCGAGCACCGGAATAAGGTGCGAGGCCTATAAATGTCTTCATCACCGTGGTATATATACAATTTTTACCACTACTAGCCAAATTTAAGACAAAAATTAAAAAAATTTCTTCTATAAATGGAGTAGCACAGCAATGTAAATTCGCCTTCCCACTAATAAAACAATAATCAAGTAGTCTTATACAGATTGGTATTTCCACTAGTAAAACTTATTTGTAAGCCAGAAGTGCGCTCATAAAACATAACTTATAACTCAACCGTTGATGAGCCCTCACTAAGCAGCAAATAATAATGGTTGACGTGTGTCTGCTAAACGATCATTTTTCTGGAAAACATTAATATTGAAATTATGGCTAGATACAATCTAATTCTTACGTTATTAGATGATGGTAATATAATTGATACAAACCCATGCAATAGATGATTTGCAGGAACTATTACCACATGATTATAATTTAAGAAGACGTGGTAGTTGTGCAGGGCCGAGCCTAGTGTATCCGCCGCCCGGGTGCAAGAACAAAATATGCCGCCCTATTAGCGTACCTAGTCGAAATTTGATTAATGAGGCGACATATGAGGTACATTTCTAGTCTAGTCGGATAGAAAAGTACCTACCTACCTAATATTCATTAGTAAAAATCATCTCTATCTAGCAAATGTGTCTAGATCTTATGGGAGATAGGAGTAATTGGATAATTCAATGCCGATTTTGAGGTGTTCTTAAGGTAGTAAAAGAAAAGAAAAAATCAAAACAAAACGAAAAAATAACAAAAATATGTTCCTATATGGGTTTAAATGTTAAAATCTACTTTTCTTGTAACATATATTCTCCCCCGGCTTGGGACTCCTGCTCAGGTTGTGGTATTCGACTCCAGTTAATGTATCTTTATAGCAATCACTGGGAATATTAAATTGGACGCCACCAGCTTTTTAAGCGATACTTAAATTAAACAAAAAAACTAAAAAGGTTAAAATCTGGAAAACTTTATATTTACTTTAACTTAACAAAACGAAATACTAAAAATATTTTAACGCGATGGTCCAAGTTAATATAAATTGCTGAAAATCAAATATCAAATGTTCAGAAAATTATATTTATTAATAACTCAATAGATAATTCACATTAACTGCATATCCAAAATACAAGACGAATACGAACGCCGTTATACAATAAAAATCTCCAATTCTAGATTTCCATGAATTGAATATAAGACAAAGGACTTATCTTGGAGTGGTTCTGGAATTATTCAGCTCTCAGCTAGGTCCTAGTCGATGGAGATGGGGTCCTGAATCCATCCCGGCCGGTTTCCTGTTGTCTCTAGCGGTGTTGTCTATTCATAGGGCCTACCCAGGGGCTGCAGAGCAGCAAATATGTGAAACCACAACGATGTAGGTATAACTTATAAATTTTACTGATAGGAAGAGACTTTTCCAATGTACGATATCGTTTAAATACACGAAATTTGGAAGAGAAACAAGTTTTTTAATTTCGAAACATTAGTACGACGAAATTAAAATGCCACAGTCCGATAGAAATCGTAACAGGCGATCGGCTTGTTACAACTTCTTTAAAGCAAATTCTTTAATTAAATCTGTAACATCTATACTGGAACAAATATCTTCCTCGATACTAATTACTGCTAAATTTGTAAGCCTCGATTTGCTCATATTTGATCTTAAGTAGGTTTTAATAAGTTTTAGTTTCGAAAATGATCGCTCCCCATGTGCCACAGTGACCGGCATGGTTAAAAATATTCGTAAGGCTAAAAATAAATTAGGGAATATTCCTTTTAAATCGTTAATGACGAGATATGTTAATACTTCTTTGGCCGACATATTATTTTTATCAATAATATGAATTGACAGTGTATCAATTTCGTTGCAAAGATTAATTGCACTTATATCGATATTTCCTGTTTCTGAATCAGTTAATTTAATTTGTAAGTTCTTACAATATCGCATTATTTAATTTTTAGTTATTGCATCTAATTTATTTAAAAAGCCAAAAGAGTCATTATGTTTTTCGAAATCTTTAATCTTTCATCTAATTTTGAAATTGCAATATCGAGAATAAAAAAATAAAAATCTACTTTGAAATTTAGCTCTGGAGATTGAGTTGGTTCATCTTCATGTTCATATTCAAAAAAATCTTTTTTTTCTTGGTCTAACTAACTGAACAGCTGGGAAACAAATTTCGGAGTCTATTTCTTCGGCAATTTTTTTGGCCTCTTTAAGCATGTCTATAAAACCATTTTCAGTTCTAATTTCGGTTTAAAATATTTTAATTTCTTTCAACATTCGCAGAGCTTCTGGCAAAATAACGCTAGACTTTTGCATTATCTTACTTACTACGTTTATTTTTGACAAAATATTGTACCAGACAACTAAGGAACATATAAATTTAAAAGATTTTATTTTATTAATTATCTAATTTTGAAATTGCAATATCGAGAATAAAAAAATAAAAATTTACTTTGAAATTTAGCTCTGGAGATTGAGTGGGTTCATCTTCATGTTCATATTCAAAAAAATCTTTTTTTTCTTGGTCTAACTAACTGAACAGCTGGGAAACAAATTTCGGAGTCTATTTCTTCGGCAATTTTTTTGGCCTCTTTAAGCATGTCTATAAAACCATTTTCAGTTCTAATTTCGGTTTAAAATATTTTAATTTCTTTCAACATTCGCAGAGCTTCTGGCAAAATAACGCTAGACTTTTGCATTATCTTACTTACTACGTTTATTTTTGACAAAATATTGTACCAGACAACTAAGGAATAAATAAATTTAAAAGATTTTATTTTATTAATTAGGGACAATGCACGATTTTTGGTGTCCTTATCTCTAGAATCATCACTATAGAGGGCAAACAAAGCATCATACACTCTTTCTAATTCAAATCTAAGGGTTTTGATAGCATCAATTCGACTCTCCCATCGAGTATCAGATAGCGGCTTAACTGTTTGCTTAGGAAGTTCTTTCATAAGAATATGCCATCGATAGGTTGAGGCCGAAAAAAAAGACATATATTTCCTGAATAATGTTAAAAAAATTTGTTACTTCAAAAGAGATTTTTGCCGCATCATTAACGACTAAATTAAGGCTATGTGCCGCACAAGGTACGAAAAAGACTCTAGGATTAATATCCAATTTTTTTTTTGTAGACCATTGTGTTTGCCTTTCATATTGGCACCGTTATCATAACCCTGTCCTCTTATGTCAGCAATATCAATATCCATTTCTTTTAAATCATTCAATAAAAAATCAGATAATTCATGGCCAGTAGTATTTCCAACTGGGGAAAATCCTAAAAATTTTCTCGAATTTCTATACTTTTTGAATTGTCATTAATGAAAACGAATCTAACAATAATCGTTATCTGGTCTTGGTGGCTAATGTCAGGTGTACAATAAAGAATAATTGAAAAATATTTGCAAGATTTTAAGGTTTCAATAATACTTATCTTTACTCTTTCTCCTATTAGGAAAATTAATTCATTTTGTATTTTATCGCCCAAATAGTGTTGCATTTTTTTGCTATCTTTTTGAACCTTATCAATATGTTCGGCCATTACGTTATCAAATTTTGCAATTGTCACAATAAGCTTCAAAAAATTGCCGTTACCTTCTTCGAAAAGTGTTTGAGTGTTGCCCCTAAAAGCTAAATTTTGTCCTGCTAAAATCTGTATGACAGATATAATTCTTTCTAAAATACAAGTCCATCTTTTATTTTCCATTTGAATTAAATATTGATTAAAAGAGTCGACAGTAAAGCCTTTCTCAATTGATTTCTTCAAATCAACCCATTTTTTAACACTCTCAAAATGTCTTGTTTCATGCCTTTCTAAATTCCGAGACAAATGTTGCCAGTCACTGTAGCCATTGTTAAAACTATTAACAGATACTTTAAATAATTTACAACAAAAACAGTATACTGAACTTTTGGATTTTGAATAAACAAGCCAGGTTCTAGTAAGTTTTTCATTATTAGTTAATTTTTTTCGAAATAGGTGGCGCTAAATGATCTATTTGAATCATTTACTGGATATACAATATATTTTAGTTGTACTGGTCCTAAATCTAAAATTGATATTCTAATATTATCTGTTAATACCTGCGGCCAACAGGCTGGATCATTTAATAATTCCTTATTTACGTTAAGAATATCTTCACCAGTGGCGTAACTACGGGGGGGGGGATGAAGGGGATAGACCCCCCCAAACACTAAAAATTAAAAAAAACCAATACATAATCACAGAAAACCTATATGTTATTGAAATGTACTAAAATTTAAGAACTGTAGGCAATAATTTTATAAGAAAAACAAAGCTTAAATGCAGTTTTAGGGGCCCAAAATTTGAAAAAATTTCCGATACCCAGATCTCCCCGTAGTTCATCCCCCCGAGCTTCATCCTAGTTACGCCACTGATTTTCACTAACTTTAGTTTGTGTATTTGCTGGCGTGGGCGTGTTCGTTGTAGCCTGATCCAGCGTGTCCTTTTCCCTACTTCGGGCGCTTCGGCGTACGATTTATTCTCTTGCAATTTTTCCAGTCGTTCTTCTTTGTCCTCGTTTGACTCAATATATTGAACATGTGGGTCTTGGCTACATGAAGGTTGTGGTTCTTTATTGCTCATGAACACAAAAAACTTTTTTAATGATCCAGCTAATTGTTTTTTGTCTTCCTCTTTTTCTAACTTTCTTTTTCGGCATTGTGAACCAGAAAGTCTCTTTCGACCATCAGACATCTAAATAATTAAACTATGATTAAAAATTTTGGCAAAAATTTAAAACATTATTTTTTCATTCAAAAAATGCGTAAGAATTGAACTAATATAAAATAATTAAAACCTACCGTTCAGTCCGTTGACAATCACTAAATAAAAATAAATCAAATAGACACTCGTTCCCTAATTCGTAATATCGCAATCTTCACTCTTTGGTTTTATACTAATCAACTTAAATTAAAAAAGTTAAAAAAAGGATACGCAAACGTAGATAAACACGAAAACATGGCATTAGAAAAATTTAAAAATCCCACATTCTCAAAGTCGGTGAAGATTCTAAGAGTCAAAATCCAAAAGAAAAGCCGCGATCCCTTTATTCAAGTAATCTATTAATTAATTCTGTCGTTTTTGCCGCAAGCGGCTTATTCTTTATTATTACCTATTTATTATCTTTTTTACGCCGCCCGATTCGCCCGAACGCTCAACGCACTATTTTGGTATTATTGTAATAATAAGAAAACAATATTTCGGAGAAATGCCGCTATCAAAGAAAGGCACTTTGCGCTTTGCGACTAAATATTTTTTGCATGTTGGAGCTCTATTATTTTTTTAGAGACATTTTGCCTTTTGCTGACCCGTGTTATGCCGCCCGGGTGCCATGCACCCCTTGCACCCCCGGCACGGCTCGGCCCTGTAGTTGTGAAAAAACAGGAATTATTATGAAGAAACAATTCCAACGTATAATGTGATGTATCAAAGTGCGTTCACAAAACATTCACGCAACGGTTGTGTTTTCTGAACGCACCCAACGTTTGTAATTATCGCCATGTTGTAGTTACGGGATGTCATCAGTCAGTATTGGTTGAGCGCGAATTAAAAACTAATGGCATTTTTATTCAAATAATTTTATTGTGTTAGGTAATTTCAAAAAGCAAATACGTTAAAGAGAATCTCCTGGGTACACAAAATTATGTTGCTCGAGTTTTTGTTAAACTACTATCCCTGGATTCTAAAAACATTTGAATTTGTCTATTATTGACCTAGGTTAACAATAGAAAAAATTATTAACCACTAATAGAGAAATCTTCTCAGTTGGCTAGAAGACGCAATAATTGTCAACTTCATAGCTAGTAGTGGAAAAAGAATTATTATTATTATTATTATTATTATTATGACAAAATATAAACATACCTCCAGTAATATAGTATCGGATTAACGACTTTTACAAAATAATGTTTTCGCTAGAAACTGTTTGATAATGACCTGATTAAATATTTAAATACCTGCAGTAATACAATCGGATCAACGACTTTTACAGAAGGAGGAATTTTCAAGAATTTTTTTGATAATGACCTGATTATCTGTATCTGTATCTGTAAAAGTTGGAAGGGTGGGTAGACCCCACAGCACTTAGGCCACAATTGGCCCATTGTGCATCCTTGTGAGGTTCAAAACTTCATTCTAGCTCGTCATCCAGCCTACTTCTCTGAAGTAGGCGATAACGTCGCCTGAATTAAGTTCCCTCATACTGGCGTGTGTTAGCCTGTGCTCGCCGAATACATGAAATATAAGATGAGAGAGTGTCTGACATTCACAAAGAATGTGTTCGACAGTCTCATCTTCTTCCTCACATCCTCTACAAAGTGGGGTGTCAGAGAGATCCAGTCTGTGGAGGTGTTTTCGTAGGTGGCAGTGACCAGTCAGAATACCCGTGGCTGTTCGTAGGTTCCGCCTGTTCATAGTCACGTATTTTTTGACTACTTTGCTGTCCGGATATTGTAGCAGTTCCTTGGCAAGCCTGCAGCCTTCTGCGTCGTCCCATCTACCCTTAAACTTATTAAGGGAGTTTTCCTTTAATAGGTCGGCCATCGCTGATGCCGATAGACCAATGAAAGTGCCAGGTCCCAAAAGTTTTTGGGAGGCTGCCTTCCTGACTAGCGAGTCTGCAATACGGATTCCTTTCGATTTCTCATGGCCCTTAATCCAGCCTAAAGTGACCGTGTTGTTGTTACAGGCTTCGATTAAGGCCAGTACTAGTACTAGGCCTGATGTAATACGTGGTCTGTTCAGGGCTAGTAATGTTTGTCTACTGTCCGTAAGGATGTATGTTATTACCTGTGGCTTTCTTTTCGGTAATCTCTTTTGCAGCGATGCAGATAGCAGTGAGCTCTGTTTGAGCAATACTTGCATTGCAGCCCATTGCCCATTTTATGTTTAGATTCAGGGGTCTGGAGAAAATTCCACATCCTGAGCCCACATTTGATTTAGACCCATCTGTGAAGATGCGGATTGCGTCTTCTTCCGTTGGGTCTTGTTCGTTGTTTTTAAAGATTACTTTGTAGGGCCTGTAGAAGACATATCGCGGTGGAATCGAGTCCATATTGGCCTGCAGCAGTGGGACCTCCCTGAGGGCCTCATCCCACAAGTTACGTCCTACATCAGGTTGTATACCGGTAGAGCGTAGACGTGTCATGGTCATCAAAACAACCTCCTTGATGTATATGTCAAGGGGAGTGAAACCGAAGATTACCTCCATAGCTCTTGTTGGTGTGGTTCTCATGCCTCCTGTAGTGTTGAGGCATGCTGTTCTTTGGATTTGATCCAGTTTACGGACGACTGTCAGCTGGTTTGCTTCAGCTCCCCAGGCAATCGCCCCGTACGTTAGCATAGGTCTGATGATGGCAGTGTAGATCCAGGCAGCAAAATCAAAATCAAAATTTCTTAAATTCAATTCAATGTTACTTACTTACAGGTACGCACTGAGGATGACGTTATAGTCGAAAGCGCTTTGCTATGATTTTATAAATTATAATTCTGCATGAAATACAAACCTTTTTATCATCCAATTACATTGGAACGTGCACAAAGCTTGACAATTTTCAATTTTATAATTTACAGGGTATCCAATTTAATTCTAAACTATTATTTTCTTGCATCATCTAAAGTTTGCACGCTACTGCTTAAGAGCATTTTAATATAAATCAGTCATAAAACAAAGCTTTTATTTAAACCATTCTACTGGCAATAACAGCGATAATAAGGGGTGGGTAATTTATAATGAACAATACTGTACGTGTTTGAATAACAGTATTCTTACGCTCCCTAGCCTAGTGCAGGTTTCTCCGTAGGATATACAATTATTCTAAAATGTATACTAAAATTGAATTGAATTCGACAATGTTACTTTTCACATTTATCCCAAATATTTACAATAGACTCGAAAAACGTGACAAAAGCAAAAAGTATCTGTTCGTTTTAACCACCCTCGTAATGTTTATTACTTCCATAAACTCTAGAAATATTCCTTTTCCATATCAGAATCCTCTTTTATTGTATTATAGGCTTATGATCATGCTGGGTTAGGAAACGTGTCAAACAGTACTGCATGAGATTAACGAATTTAAAGAAGCCGAAATTCTCACAAATGATAGAAAAAGGAATATCGGTCCGGTCATTTTACCTGTCACGAATTAGGTAGTTTACAAATAAAGGGTGGTCTATTGAAAGACATCGGAAATTTCTCACGGTCTAAACAAATTTTCGGAGCTCGTGCTATTCTGACATTTTTAAGGATTAAAAAGATTATCAGAATTAATTTTGAAGAAACTTGTGAATCTGACATATTTAAAGGTGTAAATAAAGATTTATTAGCTCACCAAATACATTATAATTCCAAAGATGTTGGTTATTCGAAAAAATGTGTTAATTCTCTCTTGAAAAATTTATATTTTTTCGTGTGTTCAATAATAAAAATATTTTATGAATTTTCATCGGTTCTGTAGGATAATAAGACAACAGATTTTCCACTATGCCGACGTTTCGGATGTATTTGAATCCTTCATCAAGGCTACAAAGATATACATGCAAATGGTGATTATGACTATTAAATACTCAATAAAAACATTAAAACTTCAAAACCTTTCATAAAACTTTAAAACCTTAAAAAACTTATACTCATGTAAAAATTTAAAAATTCAAAAATTTCAATAAAATTCTAAGAAACTTAAAAATCTCACATTTTTGTCTCTAAGAAACATCATCAAATAAAATAAAAACTAAATAGCTGACAATTTAAAATTTCTCAAGGTGTGTCACTCTTACCTAGTGAGGCTTTTTCCGTCGAGCAGAAATGATTGATTTCCTTGTCAAATTAAAAAATAGACGAGAAAACATGAAAATATATCAGAACGTTCTGGCACGTCATATAAAAAAACAAAATAATGCACAATCTTCAAATATTGGTAATAACTTATTTTCCTTTTTATTGAGATTCTATAAACAAACTGTGCCTTAATATTTGGTGTTGAAAGTAAATTATACGTATTCATTGATAAACGAAAAACAAAAATTGCAAAAAACTACTAATTATGTTGGACTGGGACAGCTTTTTGAATACAGTGTGTCCTCGAAAAATTCTTAGTAATTGTTAAAGAATCAAAAATTATCTATTATAGATATTATTTATTGAGCTAGTATCGATTGTTTTTTAATTTTATATAATAGGTAATTATGTGTTTGTAAATTTTATTTAAGTCAAGATATTTGTTTGCTGTTTGATTACTGTAACAGTACCATACGTTTTTTAAAAGAACATCCTGATATTTTTATTACCAGATCAGATAAAGGAAACAAGACAGTAGTAATGTTTAAAAATGAGTATATGCAAAAAATGAATGACTTAGTGAGTGATGAAAATGTATATGAAAAGTTAAAAAGAGATCCGACAGCTAAATATCAGGACATTTGCAATAATATTGTAAACAATTTGAAGGCTCCAAACTTGATAGATCAAGAGATATACAAAATCTTAAAGAGCTACAACTTACAACCACCGAGAATTTATGGTTTAGTAAAAACGCATAAAAATAATTCTTTGAGGCCAGTAGTACCTGGCATTCAATCTCCATCGTATACACTATCAAGGTTTGTAGTAAACATTATAGGGAATTTATGGCCAGTTTTCTTTTTCAATTTAAAGAATTCTGAAGAACTTATAGACTTTATTCAAAATTTGGAATTACCTAAAGATTATGAACTGATTAGTTTGGATGTAATAAGTTTGTTTACAAATATCCCAAAACAAAGTGTTCTAGAAATTATTTCAAAAAGGTGGGATGAAATTAAGGAATTCACTAATCTTTCATTAGAATTTTTTTTGAATATTATCAAGGTTATATTTGATACCAGTTATTTTGGTTTTGATAATATTTTTTATAAACAGAAGGACGGGTCAGCAATGGGAAACCCAGTAAGCCTCATATTAGCAGCCCTATTAATGGAAGATTTGATTTCTATGGTTTCAAGGTTAGATTATGAAATACCATTGGTTAAAATATATGTTGACGACACTATTTTAGCTGTTCCGAAATCAAAAATTAATTCTATATTAATAGCTTTCAATTCCTATCATTATTAATAGCTTTCAATTCCTATCATTCGGGCTTACAGTTTACAATATAAACAGAAAATAATAACTCCATTCCATTTATGGATGTGTTATTCATTAGAACTGAAGATCAAAGAATTAAATTTAACCATTATGAAAAACCTGTTAGTTCTAGGAGAGTATTAAATTATTATTCACAACATCCTTTTGCTCAAAAATTAAATATCATGAATGCTATCAAAAATAAAATTATTAAACTCAGTTGCCCTGAATATTTACATGAAAATATGGTTAAGTTCATAGAAAAGTTGCCGTTGAATGATTATTCTCTTAATGTTTGTAATATTATAATTAATAAAAATATTGAGAGAAGTTTAACACCAGAGTATTCACTGGAGATCCATTTAGATATTTTAAGTGTCCTTATGTTAAGGGTCTTTCGGAAAAATTTAAACACATACTCCAAACAGAAAGAAGAAAAATCGTATTTTACCATACAAAACGGTAAATTGTTTTTATTCCTCTATGAAGAACAAATTACCGAGAGACTATGAATCAAATTTTATTTACAAAATAAATTGTTTGGAATGCGATAGATGTTATATTGGTCAAACCAAGCAAAGGTTAAAACACAGAATATATGCCCACAAGAATTCATGTGAAGAAAAACATAGGGACAAATCAGAAAAAACAGCATTAGCAACCCATGCATTTCAACAAAATCACACTTTGAAACCGTCAACGTCCTAGATAAAGACACGAACTATCACAAACGACTTTTAAGCGAAATGATGTTTATTGAATTGAGTGAGAATACAGTAAACAAAAAATAATAGATACTTTTCGGTTCTTTAACAATTACTAAGAATTTTTCGAGGACACACTGTATTCAAAATGCTGTCCCAGTCCAACATAATTAGTAGTTTTTTTGCAATTTTTGTTTTTCGGTTATCAATGAATACGTATAATTTACTTTCAACACCAAATATGAAGGTACAGTTTGTTTATAGAATCTCAATAAAAAGGAAAATAAGTTATTACCAATGTTTGAAGATTGTGCATTATTTTGTTTTTTTTATATGACGTGCCAGAACGTTCTGAAATATTTTCATGTTTTCTCTTCTATTTTTTAATTTGACAAGGAAATAAATCATTTCTGCTCGACGGAAAAAGCCTCACTAGGCAAGAGTGACCACCTTGAGAAATTTTAAATTGTCTGCAATTCAGATTTTATTTTATTTGATGATGTTTCTTAGAGACAAAAATGTGAGAGATTTTTAAGTTTTTAGTTTTTTAGAATTATATTTAAATTTTTGAATTTTTACATGAGTATAAGTTTTTTAAGGTTTTGAAGTTTTGTAGCCTTGATGAAGGATTCAAATAAATCCGAAACGTCGGCATAGTGGAAAATCTGTTTTTTTATTATCCTACAGAACCGATGAAAATTCATAAAATAAATGATGCATAAGGATACGATCACAGAAGTTGCAAATAATAAAAATGTTAATTTGGGTTTATTGGCATTTCAGGTATTCTGTAATATATAATCACAAATCCTGAAAGTTCTGTGATATGAACCTAAGGACATTGGTTACTAACGAAATAATTTTATCATAGTTTACGAAAGCACGTTATTTAGTAACTAAAATAACGTGGTTGAGGAAGTTGTGATAAAATTATGAGTTATCAATGTTCGAGGAATATTCGGTTAGAAAATATTTTGCAATTCGAACAAAATTTTTTATGGAACACACAATTATTAAAAGAACAATTCGTATAATGATACTCCGTTGATCTTGCTTTATTCGCCTTTGTTACTGCATATGTGTTTTCACGCATACTATTGATTAATTTCTTATGATGTTCCTGATCAATATTTAAATGAGGTTTTTTTAGAATTTCCATTATTGTGCCCAGTAATTTTCAACAATTATTGTTCTTAAACTCCACTCTTAGCTAGTTGACTGACTGCAGTCGCTCTACTAGATTGCTTCGTTATTTTCCTCTGATTCGTATCCAAGCCAATTGTTTCAGCAGAAGATTTCGTCCAACCGTTGATTATATTTCTACCCAGAGGTATATTGTCAAACCAGTTATCGCTTTATGTCTTCCATTTGGTCTTAAAAATAGTCTATTTGTCTTGATATTAGTGTCTTGTCTTAATAATAGTTTAATGAATAATCTGACAGGCCAAGCGTTGCTATCACTATTTTGAACTAATTATTTACTAGAGGCGCAGTTATTTGAACCCCCTTGGCAGGTTTTACTGAAAATTGAATTATATTCTATCCTATTAGTTGGAGATCTACTGTTCTTTTCGATATGAAAGTATTCAAGTAAGCAAGCAACACCTTCACTACCTCTCCCAGCCAATTCCA
The DNA here is from genome assembly GCA_963921935.1 of Galeruca laticollis. Taxonomy (NCBI): domain Eukaryota; kingdom Metazoa; phylum Arthropoda; class Insecta; order Coleoptera; family Chrysomelidae; genus Galeruca; species Galeruca laticollis. The sequence goes on from OY998176.1 coordinate 240,520,618, forward strand.
CCGCTGCTATGTGATAAAATGTGCGTAGGAGTACTATAGGGGTATTTTCATCCCAAACGATTACAATTTTACTCATTTCGGTTTAAGTTTATGGTACTGAGTCTGTTTTGCGTTTAGTGAGATCTGTTTTGTAAATTTCATCGTTCTGAGTCGCATGCAGTCCGTGCTCGGTTGAGTGCAACACTATTAAGGAATTCTAGTATAATAATAATAATTTATTCAGACAAAATCACACTACAGAAATACAATATAATAACAATTACACACATGCAGTATTCAATACAGTATTAGAAAATTAACTCTCCGAATATGTTCCCATAAAGGCAAAGCCTGTCCATGGGGTAGTGTATGGTGTATAATAATAATAATGTTTAATATTATGTGTAATGTAGTGACAATATATAATGTAATCATTACAGTTTTACAATGGAAAATACAAAAATTAATTTACATTGAAATACATAATATACATACATACATAATAATAAACAGCAATCAGATTTTTAAAATTTAACACAATTTAAAATTAAAAAGTTACATCACAAATGAGTGAGAACTTACAGCACAATCAAATTACGTACTTCTGTTCTACTGAGGGATAGTAAGAATATTTTAACACTTTTTTTAAATTTGTGAATTTGTTTTATTTGTCTTATTTCTAATGGCAAGAAATTATATAATCTGTTAGAGAGATAATCATACCCCTTTGTCCAATTGTTTTATTGGCTTGAGTGGTCTTTAACAATAGTTTTGTCGTGTGTTATAGTTGTAATCTAGATATATATTTTTTGTTCCGTTTTTATATACTACTGACTTGTAAAAATATATCTTTCTGATATCTAACTCGTTAAATTCGCGATATAAAAGATCGGTTGGGTACAGTCTGGGTCTATATAGAATTATTTTTAAAATACGCTTCTGTACATTTTCAAGCTTCCTCAAATAAGTGTCTGTAAGCCAAACCCCCCCCCCCAACCTATAATTTCCAAATGACAGGCGGGCTTCCACAAATGCAGAATAAACGACTTTTAATTGGTGGAGGTTTAATATTTTTTGTAAGTATTTAAATCTATTAAGTAAACTCCTTAATGCTGTCGATATGTTTATTCCACCTTAGATGCCTGTCTATTGTTATTCCCAAATATTTGATAGAGTCTTTTGAGAGTATCGTAATCTTTTCCTGAGAATTTGCTAGGAATCATAAGAAGGAAGAGTATCTGAGTAACAAATATATAAGGAGAGTACTGGACTTACAGTATCTGAGAATCATATATCATGCTCTTGTAGAATCACGTCTTTGATATGGTATATTAGGTTGGGGAGGAACTGTGCCTACTCATCTAGAGCAGGTTGAAATTCTGCAAACAAAAATTCTAAAAATAATGCATTTTAAAGATTTAACCTATAGTACAAACCAACTTTTTAACGAAACTAATATAATGTCCATAAGGCATCTATATATTTTTAGTTTAGTTGTTTACTTATTTAAAAATCACTCAAACTTACAATCTCCTGGTCACCATTATCATACTAGAAATAAAACAAAAGATTTTGTCCAAACCAACACAGCGAAAAAAACAGTAGGAACTAGGTACTTCGAATTCATAAGCCACAATAGGTAATTAGCCTCCCCTGTATATTTGTTTATTTACATTTTTGTAAAAAAATACGTTCTACATTTTCTATCTGTTTATTGTAATGTATTTTTTCTCGCTGTTTATACATTGGTTTTAACAGTTTTGTAATTCTAATATATTATCTTTTTGGTGATTTGTAAAGGCGGGTCCAGATCAAGCGCGCCGATCCGCGCCGCGCCGCGCCAAACGTTTGCGAACGTTGCAGGCGCGTTCAATTTGGACGGGTTACCGCGCACAAACGCGCAATAACGTGCACGAACAAGCGTTCGCAAACATTATCCACTTGTTGTCGGTACATCAAAGAAATTTGCTTGTTCGCGCGCGTTTGATTTGGACGAATTTTTAGTTTACTTGGTGTGTTTGTCAAGAGCGAATGCAGTTGTAATAAAGTCCATTGCCTTATTTAAGCAACTGTCTACCTGTAAAAACTTATTTAAAATGGAAGACGTTAATAATACAGAATGGGACCATGAAAGAATTTTATACTTTATTGATTTATATCACGAGTGTCCAGAGTTGTGGGATCCCCGTGATAAAAATTATCATATGCGCAATAAAAAACAAGATGCTTGGGAAAAAATAGCCGCCAAATTAAAGTGCAATGTGGATGCAGCAAAAGCAAAAATGAATTAATTCCCTGCTATCGTCATTTCGCCGCGAAAGGGGAAAAATAAAAAAAACAACAGGCACGGGCAAAGGTATGTATTGACTAAATTTTATTATTAATATGTATTATAATATTCACTTTATTGTTACATGTAGTACATTATTGTACATATGAAGTAATAATGGTGCCATTTTCAGGTCGGAGGGAGATTTATGTGAGCAGCTGGTTTGCATATGAAAGGTTCTTTTTTTTATTGGACAAGAATAAACCTGTGGGACATATCAACACTGAAAATGTGAGTATAATCATAATAGTTATAAAATAGTGTGTTACGCAGCTTTCGCTCAAATGCATCAATAAGTAATAATCCCCTTACGCATAATCATTTTGCCATGGTACGCGACCATTGTTCATGAAATAGTCTGCTATTTGTTTGCGTATGGCTTGGGCATCTGTTGAACATTTCCTTGGGACTTTCTTTAAAGACATAAAGGAAGGTCCATCGTCAATTTCGTGTCTCCAACTTCCTCGTATTAATTTACCATCTTCTTCATGATCAAATGTTCCCGGAGGTGTGTATGTTTGGCGAGAGGCTTTACTTTTCCGTAGATAATTATGTAAGTAGATGGTTGACAGTGTAATAAGAGTTGTGTTGGGAGGTTCTAACAACATTGGCTTCCGCAATACTCGAAAGACAACAGAAAGAATCCCAAATGCATTTTCTACAACCCTACGAGCTCTTGAAAGTCGATAATTAAAAATCCGTTCCATTGAACCCTTTGGGTGCACCCCTGCGTAGGGTTTCATGATATTTTGATGTAAGGCAAATGCCTCGTCGCCCAGAATTACGTAAGGACAAAGTTTTTGGCGACCAGGAAGAGCTTCCGGTTCAGGAAAATGTAGTTCGTTCTTAGTAATTTTCTGCCACAATACACTGTTTTTAAATACCCCTCCGTCCGATATCCGTCCCTGACACCCTACATCAGCAAACATAAAATTGTACTCTGCATCCACCAGTGCAAATAATACAATACTAAAGAAGGATTTGTAATTGAAATATTCGCTTCCTGTATTAATAGGAGCTTGAATCATTACATGTTTTCCGTCTATGGCTCCTACACAGTGCGGAAAATTCCAGACGTCTTCAAACATTTTCGCGTGCTTCGCCCAATCTTCTGAACTACTTGGCATTTGTAATTAAAGAAATTATAAAATTAATTTATTTTTATAGACCTCTGTAGAAGAATAGGACGACAACAGTGATGGGGAAGAAGGGAACGAAGTTAATTCAGAATTAACCACAAATGAAGTGACAGAAGAGCCGAACCCTACACAAAACCAAGAACCTGCAGATTCCCAACTACAATCCCAAAATGAAACAAGAGAGAAACGCAAACTGTTTGCTTCACCAAAGAAGGCACCGGCTAAAAAAAAGAAGCCTGCAGAGGATCCGCGAATTGCCTACGCCTTTGATGTCCTTCAAAAGGCCTCAACCGCCGAAAAAGATGAATGTTCAACTTTCGGTGAACATATTGCAAGCAGACTCTGAAAATTTGATGACATGACGCGAGCTACAGCTATGCATCACATAAATAATGTACTGTTCCAATTCGAATTTGATTATTATATAAATACTGCTGCACGCACACCACAACAACAGCAACAACAAATTGTTATTAATCCTCCACTTCCTTCGCCGTCAACTTCATTTGGTAATCCATCGTCGTCTTCAGCAACTTTTGAAAATAGCTCCCCATATTCACAGTCAATGAGTCCATTGCAACAGTATGTTCATACCTTTGCTGATTTGTAAATTATATTGAGAAATTATATATATTTATATAAACTAACTAAAATAAGGTTAAATATATAGTTAACTTACCTGTATGTGGTCTTTTAATGCCTCAACTATAGCGTTGCAAACTTCAGGAACTATTGTAGAAATACTTTGCTTTGAGACTTTAAACAAATATGATAAACTAGTAAATGAGTCTCCGGTTGCTAAAAAACGTAGGGTTATCGCTAATCTCTCTTTAACAGGTATACACTCTCTGAAATTGGTGTCCTTTTTTTGTATTTTAGGGCCCAATAACTCAATTAATCTTTGAAAGTCTTCAGAGGACATGCGACAAAAATTTTTGAATTGCCCCGTGTTTTCAATTGACAAATCACACAATAAGTCACTGCCACTGTAATGCTTTCTATTTTTAAAAATTCTTGTCATCCACCATCGGCGATTGTTCTTCTTTTTTTTTAATATGCCACTTATTACAATAAATGCAGCACTCGCTACTTTAATTTTTTGATAATCGGTCATGTTTGATATCTACGAATGAAACAAACGCACTAAACTTGGAACCTTTCCGAACATAGCCAAACGTGCGCGCATTTGGTCTATCTAGACAATTCTCCGAACATACACGAATTTTGTTCGCACACGTTCGCAAACGTTTGGCGCGGCGCGGCGCGGATCGGCGCGCTTGATCTGGACCCGCCTTAAGAAGATTAAATTCTATCAGTTTGCTATAAAAATATTTAAAAAATATGTAAAATCTCTAGAAACTAACGATATTAATAAAATTATTGATTGCTAAGATGAAAAGGTATATATGTGTATAAGGGAAGTTGAATTAACATTATGTTAACGAGTACAAAACTGGCAATTAAGTGGCGACATATAGGATCATTGTGCCTATGTTCAACCTCATAGGTCTTAATAGGTTACAGTGATCCAAAATAGGCCACAATAGGTAATTCGCCTCCCCTATATATTTGTTTATTTACATTTTTGTAAAGAAATACGTTCTACATTTTCTATCTGTTTATTGTAATGTATTTTTTCTCGCTGTTTATACATTGGTTTTAACAGTTTTGTAATTCTAATATATTATCTTTTTGGTGATTTGTAATAATTGTAATTATTTGTAAATAAACATTTACAATACAATACAAACAGCTGAAGGTGATAAAATATGTTTTCTTACAATTTATAGTCAAATATCTTTGATTAAAACAGTCTATTATTTCCTTCATGTCTCCTTCTGCTTTTTCTTTTAATTCATTCCAATCGCGGCCTGTATACAAGATGATTGTGTCATCTGCAAAACTGCTTATAATTCCCGCACTTGTACGATTAAGAATTGCGTTCATGTACATTATAAACAAAATTGGTCCCGGTACTGTTCCTTGAGGTACTCCATATGCAATTTTCTTTTCAGTACTAATAATATCATTTATTGAAACATACTGTTTCCTATTTTCAAAATAGCTGTTCATTAATTTATACGAAGTACCTCTGAAGCCCATGTTCTCTAAGACCCTCATAAGATGTGTGCGATTCACAGTGTCGAAGGCCTTAGCACGATCGAGAAACACGCACATTAAATACAGTCCTTTATCGAGGTTCTGATATAGTCTGGATGTCAAAAAGTAAACAGCATCGTGCGTCGATAGTTTCTCCCGAAAACCAAATTGATTATCTGATAAGACACTGTGTTTATTCAGGTAACATAATATTCTTGCTTTTAAGAGTTTTTCAAAAAAATTTGAGAAATTTGTTATTAATGAAATAGGCCGATAGTTGGTTCCTATTTGTCTATCGCCATTTTTAAACAACGGTTTCAATAATGTTATTGAATAAGAAAGGTGGCTTACCGGAAAAGCCAATTGGACTGACTACTCAAATATAGTGTCTCTTCCAAACCCCGATTCGAGTAACTCCATTAACGAAATGGTAGAGGCAGTGACCAAATCTATTCTAGTGGCAGCCGATGCAACTATCCCCAAATCTAAAAGTAAAATATTATCTAAAATGGTACCGTGGTGGAATAATGAAATTAGGGAAGCAATATCAGCAAGGAAAAATGCACTCAACAGATTCCGAAAATCGCCTACAAACTATAATTTAGTACAATTAAAAAAACTAAGATCAGCCGCCCGACGTTTAATTAAAGAAAGCAAAAGAAGGACATGGGAAGAATATGTATCAACCTTAACAACTGACTCCGAGGTATCCGAGATATGGAGAAAAATCAAAACAATATCAGGCAAATATCAATCTACCACCCCCCATACAATAGAAAATAACAACATATTTTTAACCGATCCCCACGATATAGCTGAAGTTTTCGCTGACCACTTTGAATCAATTAGCAGCTCGGAAAATTATTGCCCCGACTTCCAAAGAACAAAAACTACTGAAGAATCTCTCAACCTGGATTTTAATACCGATGACGCAGACCTTCCGTACAACGTCCCTTTCATTTTCGACGAACTGGCCAACACCCTTAATACCTGCAAATATAGTGCACCGGGACTGGACTCAGTTATGTATGGAATGATAACTCATTTACCTAGAAACGAGAAAGAGAATCTCTTAACACTCTTCAACAAAATATGGTCAGCGAATACCTACCCTAGTAACTGGAAAACGGCTATCATTATCCCGATCTTAAAAAATCGAGATTCAATGACAAATCCTACAAACTATAGACCAATTTCACTAATATCGTGTATCGGAAAAATATTTGAAAAAATGGTGAACAACAGACTAACCTTTGTGCTAGAATCACGCGGCCTTCTATCAAACCTCCAAGTGGGCTGTCGACGAAATCACTCCTCTCTAGATGCCCTAGTCGCATTAGAGACTGACATTCAAAATGCCTTTTCTAAAAGACAACACCTCGTCGCAGTCATGTTCGACTTGCAAAAAGCGTATGACATGACTTGGAGATATGCAATAATGAAACAAATACACACATGGGGCCTCCGTGGAGCGTTACCTAATATTCTAAATGATTTTCTCTCGGAAACATTCTTTTGTGTAAGAATTGACAATGAATTTTCATCAACACGAGCCCTAGAAAACGGAATACCACAAGGCTCAGTTCTTAGCGTAACTCTTTTTGCCATTGCAATTAACTGTCTTGTTTGTAACATCGGAGAAAACACCAAAGCAGCTTTATATGTCGACGATCTAACCATTTATTCTTACAGTCATTCAATTCCCGAAATTGAGAATTCATTACAAGGACAAATCAACAGCCTAGAAGAAACTGCTAGAGCCAGCGGTTTTAAATTTTCACCTTCGAAGTCCCACGCCATCCATTTCTGCAGATTAAGATCCGACCACGCCGAACCACAACTAAAGCTGCAAAGTCAGAATATCGAGATAAAACATAAAACAAAATTATTAGGTATGATACTTGACCAAAAATTAAACTGGAGACCGCACATTGAATATCTGATTAACAGATGCCGAAGAGTTATTAACATTATCAAATGTTTGTCGAGTATCCGATGGGGGTCCGACAGAGAAATTTTATTACGCATCTATCAAACTTTAGTGCAATCCAAAATTGACTTTGGCTGTATTGTTTATGGTTCTGCAAGACGTTCACACTTGAACCAGCTAAATAAAATCCAAAATCTCGCAGTAAGACATGCAATCGGTGCATTTAGAACAAGCCCTATAGAAGCAATCTTATGCGATGCTTCGTCCTTACCCCTAAACTTAAGGAGAGATATGCAGCTCATAACATATGGCGTGAAAATACAAACGTTACCCAACCATTTAAATAACAAGATTTTCACAAACCTTCCCAGTCCACACACACTAAGACGTAGTTCAACTAAACCATCCAGTATTCGTTTTTCAGACACATCTGAAGAGTACAGGATAAACTTACAAATAGAAAAAATGACCTATACGTATGACACTCCTCCATGGCTAAGAAAACTACCACAAATAAACATATCTCTCAGTAAATACAAAAAAGAAGATACCGCTCCATCGATGTTCCGAACGCTATTTTTAGAACAAATGGATCTATACAACGAACATTTAGTCATCTACACAGATGGTTCCAAATCAGATAATGGAACAGGGGCGGCAATCGTAATCGGTGTAGATTCCTTCTTTTGGACCCTAAACCAAGAGTCTAGTATACTTAATGCCGCGTTGTATGCAATATGGCAAGCGTTGTTGTACTTCAGTCAGAGCAGCTTTGAAAAATGTTTAGTTTGTACGGATTCCTTAACTGCCACTCTCTCGACAAAAAATCGTTTTTCTGCAAATGAATGGGTTGTACGCATTCAAGAATTATCAACCCATCTATACAGTATGCAAAGGACTATTTCAATAATGTGGATACCTGGGCATACCGATATTACCGGTAAACTGAAGCTGATCTAGTAGCAAAAAAAGCCACAAGCGGAACAGTTGACAAAGGCATACCTAACACCTTCCTGGATATGAAAACGGATATAAAGAATAAAATTTACGAAGCATGGCAGAACAGATGGAATACATATGACGGACAATTAAGACACATTAAACCGAGCGTACAAAAATGGTTCTACCCCAAAACTCTTACAAGGCGTGAACAAGTCGTCCTCAGCCGATTAAGGATAGGCCACACAAACCTAACCCATTTACACCTCCTCCTTGGAAAGAACAAACCTAGATGTGAGAAGTGCGGCATCCCACTGACAACACAACATATATTTACTTGTGCAGCCTTCAATTTTCACAGACAATTCCTCAAAATACCCCAGATCGAAAACATTCTTAGAAACCAAAATGACAAGCTTAACCAGGTGATAACTTATCTAAAGTCCACAAATTTATTTTATAAAATATAAATTACCCCAATGATATATCGACGAGCACAATGACCTAGATGTCGATGCTCAAACACAAAAAAAAAAAAATAAGAACGCCATCGGCGATGCTATTCCTCATTGACATTTTTCACCAACGTTGCTCTTATCATATCAAAGCCAGGTGATTTGTTTGATTTAAGTGTTTTTATGGTTTCAATAACTTCGATTTTATTTGTGGGTGATAGAAATATAGAGGAGCACAAATGCTGAGAGGGTAAGGGAGGATTTTGGGAACAGTAATTTTCTCAGCCAATTTACTTCCAACTATTGCGTAATGTTCACTGAAGATTTCTACGATCTCTTCCGTTTCTTTTATTACTTCCCCATTTACGTTCAAAATTTTATTGATGCAATGATGTATGTTTGCTTTAAATTTCTCACCAACAGTGTTCCATAAATGTTTAGTATCTTTATCTTTGTTTATTTTTTCTTTATAGTATTCGTTTTTTGTAGTTTTTAGTAATTTATTAAGATGATTGCTATACGTAATAAATTTCTGCTTTAAATTTTCATTTTGTATGTCAGCTCTGTATTTATGATAGAGTTTATCTCTAGTCCCGATAGACTTTATTAGACCTTTTGTAATCCATGGAGTTCTCATTGTTTTTTTATGATTTAATTGTGAGAGTATTTTTATTTACAATTTCATTGAACTTGCTGAGGAAATACTCAAAACATTCATCAGCACTGTTTATGGATTGAAGTTCTGACCAATCATAAGTTTTTAGTTGGTTTTTTATATTTGTATAATTATGAACTTTCTTAAGGGTCATTTTATTTGGGGTGTTGGTATTTGTTTTTCCTATTTCCACAGCGATAACTGTCATGTAGTGATCTGTGATTCTTGTTTTAATTACGGCTGCAATCGTATCGTTTCTTTCCACTTTTTTCCGAAGTAAAATATGATCCATACATGTACCACTGTCAGGTCTCGTATCCGTGTTTATATACGAATGGAAACCGTTCTCATACACGTAATTTAAAGTTGGGTACATACCGAAATAAAGAATTCGCGAGCTGTTCGAGAACTGCTCCCGAATTGAACCCGAGCAGCTCCCAAACACATCGTCCACACAAGAAGAGTTTCAGTTCTGTGTTCAGTTCGGTCCAGTTCGTTAAAAAGTTCGAACTAGAACTGCACTTTCAAAAAAATTGAAATAATTAATGTTGAAAAATGTCATCGCTGGAAAGCGATCTCATCATTGCTTGTGCAGCATACTTTTTAATAAAACAAAATATCGAGTCGAAAAAAAAAGAAACGTAAGACTAGGCGGTGGTGGCAAGGAAGTTTATTTAAAAATCACTGAAGATATGGTTGAGTGCCTTTGCTCAGAGATTTAGAAATGGAGGACCAAAGTTTATTTCGAAATTTTAGCCGTATGTCTGTAGCAGATTTTTAAAAACTCTTGGTTCTATTAGAACCGATAATATCTGAACAAGATAGAAATTATCGGAAGTGTATTTCATCCAGGGAAAGATTGGCTTTGACTTTGCGATTTTTGGCAACAGGAGATTCCTATACAAGTCTGATGTATTTATTCAAAATTTCCATGCAAAGCATTTCTGCGATTGTACCAGATGTGTGTAAATCTTTAATTACAGTTCTAAGTGACTTAATAAAGGTAAGCAATTTTCTTTTACATTTGTATTCATTTATTTTAAAAAACATACAAAATAATGTTGTAGGTATACGTACCTACGTTAATTTAAATTCTGATAAGTTTTTGGAATAATAAAATCACTCAAGTGCTCTTCCTCTTGGGGAGACAGCACTGGTGTACTACAACAACCTGGTCGTACTTGAGAATCTGCATCTATGGAGTAAGCAGTTTCTACAAGAGATTAGTTGCTACTTGCATCACACAATAATGATCCGAAATGCTGTGAATCGGTGTCATAGTTTGAGAAGGGTGAAGTCATTGCAGTGCTACAACCTGACTGTGGTTGCGAGACCACATAACTGGCTTTACTGAAGTTTGATAGACCTGGGTGTGAGGTGACTCTTCCATGAGGCGTTGACTGTGGATATTGTTGAGTGGATTGCGATTGTAAAATGATAATTTGGGTGTCCTAAATTATTTTGTTAATGTTAAACTCGACATGTGCTCTGGTTAACGGATCAAATTCTCTTAACTTCATAGCAATATGATTTGCAAATAAGGAGCAAGCATCAGGTGGCACATTCTTTTTTTTCATATATAGTTTTGAGAATACCGAAAGCTTTAGCGGCTTGGTCGTTATTTTATGTAGTCTTCATGTTTTTTGACACGTGTTTCTTAGTTGTCAACACACTTTTTCATTTCTTGCTTAACTCCTCCAAACTCCTTCTTGCATTTTCTGTTAAGTCATCTATATTTAATTCTTTATCCTGAGGTTCATTGTTGTTTGTCGTATTCGCTTCATCGACGGCACCGTCATTAGTTTCCACATTTGTTTCAGCAGAAGTTCTCACATTGGCAGATGCATCCTGAGTCTCCTAAAACAAAATTTATTTTACAATAATTCATTTGATTTTCATTTTAACTACGCGCTAGACAGTTGAAATATATTGGTATTTTTATTTTCAGATTCCAAATTCATCTGAAGAAAGGCTCGCGGTTGGCGAAGAATATAATAATAGATGCAACTTCCCACATGTATAGGTGCTATTAGTGTTGCCCAAATGCAAGAACAAGACGAGACTTAGCCAGTCTTGGTCTTGGTCTTGCGCCAATACACCTGGTCTTGGTCTTGGTCTTGGTTTTGCGGTCCCAGTCTTGGTCTTGGTCTTGGTCTTGCAGCAAGAGTCTCGCAAGTCTCGCAATTAGCTATTAGCCTATTGCTATTTATTTAACATGGTTAAAACATATAAAACACAAATTAAAGACATTAACTTGACTGTGTTTTAAAGAACATTATCTGTCTAGAAAGAAATTGATAGACCCTCACCTCATATTAATTCATTTTACCAAGAATCAATACAATTTACTGAATTTACCATTTATTAAAATAAAAATACAACACAAGTTATATTAAAGAACACTACAGAATAGCTTTGACATTACTCTTACTTTATATTCATTCTTTTGACCAAGAATTAATACAAAGTAACCATCTGGCTGACTCATCACTTAACCTATTTCTATGTTTTCTAATTACTGATGATGCTTTAGAAAATAATCTCTCTGCAGGTACAGAAGTTGCAGGTATTGAGAGAAAATCACGGGCCATCTTCGATAAAGCCGGATACTCTGTCTCATGCGTCCTCCACCACTCTAAAATGTCTTCGGAGCTGGCGGCTCTGGGTTTACTTAGGTACTCCTCCAACTCCAATTGAAATAAATACTATTTTTTATAGTCCATTATCTTAGATAGCCGCAAATCAAAGGATGCCGCATGTCATTGTAGCGTCCTGCTTTTCGCTCTTATGCCTACCTTATTATTATAAGTTAAATTTTAAATTAGTTTGTGTTTTTCGGCCTGTAACTTTCGAAATATTAAGAAAATAAACATTTTCTCGGTAACATACTACATATAATTTTATTACACTTTATTCTATATAGTTTATTTTTCGTTTTTATTATTTTCATTTTATTTATTGTCATACTATATTTAATATATTATTTTTTATTTACTTATTCGGACTGCGTAAATTCCCCCTTCAACTAAAATGCACTGATTTCATTTATATCTGTACTTTACGTGTTCCTATTTTCTGCCTATTTTATTCTTCAAAATTTTATGTACTAGTACTTTCTTTTATTTTGTTTCGTTTGTTTTCTACGTGTCAATTTCTTGTATTATAAACTAAGCCTGTCCGCTCCCTAAAACGACACTCAGTACTAACTGCAAGACGCAAGAGTCTCGCAGGCTTAGTCTTGTTCTTGCTCAAATCTTGCATGGTCGGTCTTGGTCTTGGTCTTGCCTAAAATTACGCGGTCTTGGTCTTGGTCTTGCAAAATGCAAGAACAAGACCAAGACTGCAAGACCAAGACTGATTTTGGGCAACACTAGGTGCTATCGATGGTAAACACATCACACTGCAAGCGCCATTTAATAGCGGAAGCGAATCTTTCAATTATAAAGGGTACTTCAGCATTGTTCTTATGGCAGCAGTTAAGGCAGATTACTCATTTTTATTTGCCAACGTAGGATGTCAGGGAAGGATTTCTAATGGAGGGGTTTTTAAAAACACTGATCTGGCTACAAAGCTTCAAAATGGAACTTTATCTCTACCAGTAGCAACAGCATTGTTGGGACAGGAACGGAATACACCGATCGTTTTTGTTGCTGACGACGCATTTCCTCTACAAGAAAACATAATGAAACCGTACCCTGGAATGCATTTGAAGGGAAGTCGTCAGCGAGCCTTTAATTATAGATTATGTAGAGCTCGACGAATAGTTGAAAATTCGTTTGAGATAGTATCATCCGTGTTTCGTGTTCTACGTAAACCACTTTTATTGGAACCAACAAAGGCTACGTCCGTAGTACTTGCATGTCTCTATCTACACAATTTTTTAAGATCTTCAAAGATATATGCACCTGAAGACGCCTTTAATCGTGAAGATTACCAGACGATGCAAATGATTCCCGGTTCGTGGAGAAAAGATTAATCAGAAGTGAACTCCTTTCAGAGGTTTAGAAACGTTCCAAGAAAATCTACTGTGAATTCACGTCAAATTCGAGATACTTTCGCTGAATATTTTTCTACCGTTGGAAGAGTACAGTGGCAAAGTGATTTTGAATAAAAAAAGCTGTATATAAAAACTTAGCAGTTACATTAAAAAAATACTCACCGTATCGCGTGTTTCATTTGGCATATATCTGTCACTCAAAAAACCAATATGTTTGTATCCAAACCACACTTCTTTATTAATCTCGTCTGTGTCCATTCCTGATTTTTTCATTCGTTCTCATCTTTTTGTTTTGACAAAATCCTGCCTATATCTTCGTATGCGTCTTTTTTTACATGTGTCTTTTTATAATCTTTGTGCCTGGGATTTCACAAATTCTCAAGCCGGCGATATTCTTCTATCAACCACACAATTTCGTCCTCTGACCAGTCCTTGTTTATTTAAAAAACTACTATAATAATAATATTTCGATATTAAAATCTTTAAAAACAGCGCACGTTAGGAATAGCCATCAGTCAACGTCCACACATATACTGAGTTCGCCACGTGTTCGCAAACGAACCCTTTGAAAGTACCGACTCGACTCGAAACCCCAAACGATCTGCCGAGCTGCTCTAGAGCTGTTCGCGAACAGGTGTATACACCAATCTCTAAAAAGTTCGCAAACTATTCGAGAACAGCTCGAGAACTTGGTTTGTACCCAGCTTAAGTAGTCAATTGCATCGTCACTATCTTCCATAATATTAATATTAAAATCACCGGTGAGTATATTAACAATTTTCAGCGGAAAGTTGTGCCAAGAATTGTTTAAAATCTTTTATAAATGTTTTGGTTTCGATATCATGCGACCTGTATAAGGCAGAAATAATTATTTTACGGTTTTGGATTGTAACAGATAATTTTAGAACATTATAGAGTCCTACTTTTACTATTTCATGGTTATACTCTAGACAATTTTTAATGTAACTCAGGACTCCATCACAACGTCTCCACTATAAGGCCTTTCGTTTATTTAGGCTTCAAGCACTTGTGCGTGACACCTCAGTCGTAACGACTTTTAAGATAAACGAACAGGATCCTCAAATTATCTGTGCTCAAAATCACGTGTCAAATGTCAAAGATTTTGTAATTACAAAAGTTTAGGTTACTTTTACCCTTGTTATAAACAAGGCTTTTACTTAGCTGTATTTGTTAAACGTAAATTATTATTAATTAATTATGGAAAACCAAGCGGGACCTTCAAAACAATATATACTTAATATATTTGATCATAAAAAAGCATTAAAAGGTTCTAGTACAAATGAATTTACATTTAACAAGTTCCTTATTGCTGTTGTTAGAAGAACAGTTCTCAATTATAGTGTGTTTAATATAATTTTGCATATTTAGGTATTTTTAATAAGTTTAAATCGTAATCGGCACAATCCTAACCTTTAACCTCGTTAAACGTTAATATTTAAATGTCTGTGGCTTGAAGCTCATACTTTTTGGTATGTGCTCAAGGGGCAAGGGGAAGGTAAGACTAGGCGTCACACCCCATAATAAACGAACGGAATTCATTCGCTACGAACTGCTACTAGCGGCTAAAAGAGAATAATCGAAAGGCCTTTATTATATAATAGGTTTGTTCGTAGAACATAATTTGGTAATGATTACCAACCAATTTCTGATTATTATGTACGCATGCGCGGTTTATGATTGGTTTCAAATCGGTCGGAAATTTTTCACTCTAAGAATGCAAATATGAGGTTTGTTCCAACTGAAGTAAATACCGTTTTATTACCATACAATCTCAGTAACGCAGCAAATTTGATGTAAATTACACAGACTTATTATATTCACTAATCAGTAGGTCAACTGGGTTTGTATCGTAATTGTACGGTTTTTGTATTGGTTGGAACAGACCTATGATATTTTCCCTACCTGACAGCGACTTTTTGTAAACACACCGGCAACTGTGCCGAAATCCGAATACTATCTTCAATATCTGATTGTTGAGGAAAATAATTTGTGATAAAATATATATTTCTTAAGTTGTGATATTAATATTTAAAATTATAAAGCTGGTATTTACAGAAAAAGGATGGAAAGTATGTTTTTGGTATTTTACCTGTTGTTGACATTTTCTTTATATTATGTTTTTTAGCAAGTAATAACCTGATTCTGGAAGAATTCTTAGTTTTTAATACAACAAATAATTCCTCAGAACTAGAGAACCCCTTAAAGAGCACTGAGAATACAACTGTTTGTCATTTACTCTTAGATTGTAGCACATCATTTACATGGACCAAGAACAAATACTCTTATGCTACTGGATATACACCAGAAGTATAGGTCAAAAGTTGGCACTTTAGAAATCCGTAATTTTTATTTATTTGTTATCAAATTCAAACACCAAAGAAAAAACAAATAAACAGCTCATTTTTAGTTCCTATTGGATAATTATCAATGTCCTTGCGAACTGCGCATGTCTGACATCTCTCCAACTTAAAATTTCTTATTAGTCAGCGAATTATTCTGACGGTTGCCAATCAGTTTCAAACCGACCATTTTCTTTGTACGAACGTTGGATTTTTTATCACTGATTTTTGGTTTGGCTTGTGCGAACGCTCTTTAACGAAATGCGCCTGTGCTGTACAGTTGCTAACGGTTTCTGACTGCTCTACGAACGAACCTAATATATCGTAACCTGGAAGACTGAAATCACTTATATTTTCAATTTTTCTGGTTTCTGTTAGAATAACACCAGGGTCGGATTAAGATATTAGAGCGCCCTAGGTTGACAGCAGTTTGGCGCCTCTAAACTAGGAAAGTAAAAATATAAATACAAGTAAAATAAAACGCGTTTCACAAAATATATATGGATTTGTGAAAATGTACAAATCGATTATTTAAAGGTGGATTTTACGACACTTATACTTGGAAATTTTTGTATGCTATCGTCAAAATTTCTTTATTTTAGTGCCTCACATTCTATACATAATATTGAGAGGTCAGCAGTTTTATCGTCTGTTAAAGAATTTCTTAAGTAATTTTTTACTCGTTTTAACACAGAGAAGGACCCTTCGCCTGTACAATTCGTCACTGGAAGACACGGATATATTCTTAAAATAATGTCCATGTTGGGAAACGTACAAATTAAATTTCTGCTGCGGAGTGTTTGCAACTATGATATAGTTTTTGTTGTATTTTTCTCAGATTTAGGTTAGTCCAGAGTTTGAATAAAATATTTGAATTGTACACATTCATTTTCAAAATTACAATCCAAATCTCTAGTATAAATTCCTTGAAGATGTCTGCACTTTTCTTTTATTATATTGTCTTCAGTTTGTAAGAAAACCAAAAGATGCATTGATTTTATCGTACGAATTTTTTCGCCTCTAGAGTTCTCATACTATATTGTCTACAACCACGTAGAACATATTTACTTCCATATCTGTCCTACCATCAAAAGTAGTTTCTCCAACATCACTCTCTCCTGGCAAACATTTCCTTTTTTTCTTCATTTTCGAATCCAACGTATAGGTACTACATTTTGTTAACAATTTACCGCTTTCCTCGTATTTGTTATAAGTTGTTCTCATTTCCGTAACAAAGTGAATTAATGATTTATAGTTTTGAACGAATGTCACTATATCCATACTTTGCTTTTGCAAAGACTGGCTTGTTTTGTGGAATTGAATTAAAATATATCTCCAGAAAGAGAGTATAATACCAGTCTCCAAGCTTAACATTTTTTGCAATATACTTTTCCCCTCAGCTTTTGTTTTAGGTGCTTGCGAGGTATCATTCACAATAAAATTCAAAGCTTCTTTAAAAGCATCGTAACTGTCATAAAGAGCGGTGCAGGCATCGACTCTAGCTGACCATCTAGTAGCTGAAAGTTTTTTAGGCACATGTAGTTCTCACCCACTCACAGTTCTGTTACGTGTTAAACACTCTTTAATTATTTCCCACCTATAGGTTGATGCTGAAAAGAAAGTGTATATTTCTTCCACAAACAAGAAGAAATTTGTTACAACAGGAGAACACTCTGCAGCGCAGGTTCCTACTAAATTCAGTGAATGGGCAGCACATGGTATACATTTTGCCAATTATGATCTTTTCCTTGATTCTAGCTGGCAAACCAGAATATCGACCAGACATGTTGCTAGCGTTATAGTAAGATTGTCCTCTACAGTTCTGTATGTCTAATGACATATGTTCTAAAACTTTCAAAACTGCTGTTTCCATACTTGAAGCTGTGTGCCCTACCTTAGCAGCAAATGTAATAAATCGTTCTACTACCGAACCATTTTCAATTACATATCTGAGCACAACAGTAAGTTAGTCAGTATGGGATATGTCGGGTGTAGTATCTATGATTATTGCAAAATATTTCGTGTTTCTTATTTCTGATGCAAATTGTTCTCTTAGATCAACCGCCATGAGTTTTATAAATTCATCACAAATAGTTGATGACAAATAAGAAACATTTCTTTTTCCTGGATTGCCTTTTGTTTCAATATAGGTTTTCAGAAACGGATCGAATTCTGCTAAAAGCTCTAACGAACCTAGGTAGTTGCCGTTATCAATAGCTCCAAACATTTCACTAGACCCCCTAAATGCTAAGCCACGCGATTTTATAACTGCAACTACTCGTTTAAGTATGTTAACCCAGTAATATCTTCCTGCAAGGTACTGCTTATGAACTTCGGTATCTATTTTCCCTAAGACATTTGATCGCGCAATATGCGTCTTCGCATTTTCACAGTGTTCAGAAGAGTTTTCATGTTCAGAAATCCGATGGGTATTTTTCCAGTTGTTGAATCCAGTCATGAAATAATTCGTTTTTGTACGGTTAAATAATTTACAACACAAACAATAAACATTTCCTGTTAGTGCTGAATGTAATAGCCATTGACGACGTACAGTTTCCCCGTTGTGCAAAGTTTTGAAAAACATATTTTTTGAAGCAAATCTACTATGAATATCATAAATTCGTTTCGATTTTTGGAAATCCATTTTAGAAATTTCTTGTACAATTACAGATGGGTTCATTACAATGTAATTTATGAAACTTTCGGTTATAGCCCATCCAGCTGGGTCTGTGAAATCGACTTTTGAAAATAATTCTGACGGATTGCTTGATGAAGATGCACAGTCCTGAACTTCATCAGTATCAGAATTGCATGAGTATATTGCGGTTTCTAGAGGATACAAAAATAAAAATTACATTCTTACACCGCGTTATTCAATTATCTGCTTACCTCTATCCATAATATCATCATTACTGAGAGTTGATTGTTGTTCATTTAGTTCACTATCTGCATCGGCTTCCGAACCTCGAACAGGTTGACAAAAAAAAGAATTTAATTTGGGTATTTTTCTCAATAATTTCTCCATTTTTTCTTGCTTTTCTTTTTCAGCCTTCTTCCTTTCCCACCCACTAAGTTTTCTACTTCCTCCACTTCCACTCATTGTTTTCGATAAAATGATAAACAAGACAAAAATACCGTAACTGATAGATATTATTTTAATTGATGATTATTCGATTACTGCCAGCGACTGAACTAACTCAACTGGCTACCTTCAATTTTTAAAATAAATGTTTCCAAAGTTTACCAATTTTTTTTGTAAACTTTGATGTTGCCTCTCCAATCACCCTTTGTCGGTCTATTTGTTTGGGCGAGCGCAAGGCGCACGTGGCGGTACTTTGCATATTAGCATATTTATCTCTGGCGGCATCCCGTCACTGCCGCAAATCAGCAATAAGAGATTTGTCTATAGTTACCACAATACCGCATTGATAATCAAAATATATGGATGTAAAGCGGTGCTTTTCAATCTATCCAAGTATTCACACCCGGCCGACTGAAATAATGATATCTCTATTCACTAATGTTGTCAATAATTTTTTGTTTAATATTGGTGCCTTACAACACATTCGATCTCCACGAAAAAAATACGTATACAGCAAAAATGATTTGCACGAATTGTGACTATCATTAGTGGTTAGTCAGGTCATTCGGCGCCTATTTCTTTCACGGCGCCCTAGGCTAGTCAGCCTATTTGATAATATGGCACTGAAACTAATAGCCTCGTTAGGCGAAATCATGTGCTCGTTTTATCAACTGGTTCTCATATTAATCGCCCAGTCTTTGACTATTAATACAAATTCTTCTTCTACGATTTCCATCCAACTCATAGTTTCTGACGACACAAAACTCCATAAATATTTTCCAAGTGTATTTTTTACCGGGCATATCCGAACTCTGCCACAAAATAAAATTTTACCTGACTTGTATCAATTTGAGGATTACTGAAATGTTCGAACTGTGCTGCAACCATTTAGTTTAATCCTATTAGAGTCATTAGGGTTTATAATAGATAAAATCGGAGGCCCATAGAATTATGTATATTTCTGAAAGGTTTCAAAGATTTCTGGTATTAAATATTTTGAAGAAATCTTGATTGTTTTGATCGATATTTAGGGGATTAGGGGAAGGATGTTGATGCACTTACACTATATAAGAGTTATAGTTGTATTCAGTTACTTCATATCGATCTACAGAAGTTAAGAGTGTAGTACACATAGCAAACAGTGACCAAAATGGAGAACAAAGCATCTACAATGTATAGTGAAAGAGGAAATAAATTAATAGTGTTGAACAGTTATAAATTTTCGAAAGCTAATACTAGCAAATGTGGAAACATTAGATGGAAGTGCTGTAACGCAAAATGTCCAGTTAGAGTGTACTCCCACGTTTCTGATGAAGAAACAATCACAGAAGTCAAAGGAGAACACAATCATACTATGGAAACGAACCTATCAAGAAAAGCAGTGAGTAACAGCATTAAAAGGAAAGCGACTGAAGATCCCACTGAGAAACCCTCCAAACTAATTCGGCAAGAATTGGTGTCAAATAATTTCGCGGAGGATATCAACACCGAAGATATTGACCGAATAAGGAAAAATATTCACGCGGCGAGAAGAAAAATTTTACCCCTATTGCCTAAAAATCAGGAAGAAGTATTTAATAGTGTTCGTGAATTACAATTACGAACGAACCGAGAAGAGGAATTTCTATTAACAGCAGACCAGGTATTTAAAATTATTGTGTTCTCTTGTTTTTCCAACCTTAATTTTTTATGTAATTCGGATAGTGTTTTGATGGATGGGACTTTTAAATACTGTTCAACTTTTTTTTACCAAATGTTTACCATTCATGGTTTTAAAAACGGCTATTACGTACCTCTTGTTTTTTGTTTGCTGCCGGACAAATCAAGTCAAACATATTCAAATTTGTTTTTAATTTTAAGACAAAAATGTAAAGAAGTAGGCTTAAATTTTCAACCTAAAGAAGTCGTAGTAGATTTTGAACTAAGCATTCATAACGCTGTATATGAATGTTTTGGCAGAGATCAAATTCTTTTTGGTTGTAAATTTCATCTCTGTCAAGCTTGGTTTCGTAAGATTCAGGAGTTTCATTTGGTACAAGAGTACATACAGAAAGGTTCTGTAATTGGCAAATACTTAAAAGTACATTTCGGTATTATGTATCTTAGTCCTGAGGAGTAGAATTTTTTTATAATGAACTACATTTTTTGCTTCCGAATGACGAAAGAGTTATAGAATTCCGAAATTATGTCAATAAAACATATATAACGCAAAATTCGATATTTCCACCACTTATTTGGGCAAATAATGCATCCTTTTTTAAGAGAACAACGAATTCTTGTGAGAGTTTTCATTCGCATTTCGGTGCTTCTTTTTACAAAGCACATCCAAACATTGTTCAATTTACTAGTGTGTTATTGGATTTACAAACGGAGGTATACGCGAAAATTCGTTCGGCAAACCAAAGCCAGAAAAAAACCAAAAAAACTATTAATGTTAAAATTAATTTCATTAATGATCATTTGGATCAATATAGGAAAAATGTTATTTCTCGCTTTATGTTTGTGAAAACGGTTGCATGTAAAAATCTTCCACACGTTTAATTTTTTGTTTTTTTATATGTTATGTATATTGAATATATTTTATTGTAATGTAGATGTAATTTTTTAGAAGTGGCAAATATACGTTGAAAATATATGTATGTTATTAATATTTTCTTATATTGAATTTGAGTACCTAAAGTTCAAGGTAAATTGTTAAAGAGGATTAGGCTATTAGACCCCTACTGGTTTGGTAGTTAATCTCCAAAATTTTAAACACTGGCAGAGTTCGAACAACCCGTAATGACTACCTGCATTTTGTGGCAGAGTTCGGATACTCCGTTTTTACCATTGACCGTATTTTCAGAGCTGTATGAAACTGGAACCTAACTTAATAAAAAAAATATCCTTTTAAGCTTACACTTACTACAAACGATGTATGTAATTATAGTAAAATTTTTATTTCTATAGTAGAGATTGTAATGCCCGAAAAATAAAATCGTCAAATTAAACAATTAACACATCGTCAGATAAAAACAAAAAATAAACGGTTTTAAAGATTAAAACTAACTTTTCAGCATCTATGAGATGCCCTGAACAATATTCTATCATTAATAAAAAAAAATGTCCTTTTAAGCTTACACTTACTACAAACGATGTATGTAATTATAGTAAATTTTTTATTTTTATAGTAGAGATTGTAATGCCCGAAAAATAAAATCGTCAAATAAAACAATTAACACTTCGTCAGATAAGAACAAAAAATAAACGGTTTTAAAGATTAAAACTAACTTTTCAGCATCTATGAGCAATATTCTATCATAAAATTGTCACTTGTATACTTTTCGGGGGATGTATCGTGCTAACAAACCGAAATTTAGTTTAATTGATAACGATATTTTATCCCTTTCCTTGCTTTTCTTTATTAAACTATGTGTATGTTGTATATTAAATATATTTCCAAATTAAGACTCATTAAAAAGTATTATCGCCACAAATCATATGTTCGTCCCGCCTTCCTTCCCACTATACACTTTGTCGGCGTTTCTATTGGCCAAAATGTTTAGTACCGCATTTTATATAAGCGGCAAATTCCCCATAAGTTTTATATAAACAAATAACATATTCTTCTATTGACCGCTTTATAAAAATGTACAGCTCTTGCGAACTACTAGTGTGGTGGGGAGATAACTACACATTTTATGTCCATGCAGAATTCGATAATCCAAATCATTTAGCTTACCGGCGGTATTGTTGCCGGTGTTGCCATATTGTACGGATATTAGTTAAGTCTAAGATATTTTAGATATCGTCTGCGAAATGATAAAACCACGGATCTGCAAAAAGCAAATACAAGCGAAATAAAAAATGTCTGTAGAGAAAAGTTTTGACTTTTTGAGCCGTATTTTTATAGATTATAAAAAATAAAATAATAGGTAAATCTTCATAAACGATAATCCCTCTGACGAGTGTTTGTGTAACTAAGTTAATATATATTATTATTGTCTTTTGGGTTCCCTAAAGCAGGGTAAAATTGAGGTTTGGAATTAAATTATTTACGCGTTTTGTTCATTTTGAATATGAGTAATTATTACTGTTGTGTTCGTCAGTGCTCTTCTAGGCAAAAAAATCCTGAACTGAGTTTCCACAGTTTTCCTGTAGCAAGAAATTTTAAAGTTTTTGTGGAAACGGAAATTGGGGGCAGAGAACTTGACAAAAGGAAAGAATGGCTTAGGCAAAGGAAAGTTGGGAAAAGGGTGTTTTAAATGAAACTTACTGTTTCTAGATAATTCCACAATATATTTAAAAAATGTTGAAAATTCTAAGAAATTGACAATTGTTTCGATATTAAATATCATCGCGTGAATGACAGAAGTCACATTTCATTTAATGCCTACCTGATGTTTAATGATTATTTTTAGCTAGACCAGGAAGTGACCACCTTGTGATAGATATTATTAGCCCTATGGAGATCTCCTGGATATCTACTTTCCCCATTAAGATCAGTATAACTGTGCAATGATATAGAAAACCGGGAGAACTATATCTGCTGATCTTCACAATTATCACTTAAGAACACAGTTTAAAAGTGGATTGGTAGATTTATCTGTTCATTGACGACTTCATATTGTGGGTTCCTTAAGTCTCTTCTAATTTCCAATTCTTCAAGGAAATCCAGTTCATGTTTCTTATCACAAATATGTAGTACTTCTAGCTCTGCCTTAGGTGTCGATGAATGATTGGTGTCAAGCTTAGAGTAATAATAAACATAGAGAGGGCTATTCATTCATAAACACGTTTATTTTTGCGGCCAACAATTCTAAACGCCAGTAGTGAAATAATGAATGAATTACAAAAAGTGGGGATGGTATTGTAGATACATGGTCTTGGTAATTTCGACTGTTTTTCTGACAAACTTGGCACCGACGAACCATGATAATCCAAAAACACTAAATTAATTAACTTTAAAAGTTTATTTTGACACTAAAAGTTTTGAAAAACACATCAAAATGAAAGAACTAAATGTTTACTCTCTAGTCGTAATGGCGCTCGTATAAACAAACCACGTTTGACATTATTTACTACAATACTACGACGTATTCGAAAATATCGTCGATCACAGTCTGACGATATTTGCATGTCTCTTTATATGGTAATTAAACAAGGAAAAAACTACTAGATAGATTACTATTGACACATTAAACAGGTGCTAAAATTTTGAGCAATGTTGCCACTTTTAGTTATAACCATAAAGGTATCTAAGAATACAACAAATAATATTTGTTTAAAATTTATATAAGAATATGCCTTTATTAAATAAAATTCAAGTATTATTAATTAATTTTAAAAACAGCGTCTCAAATGCATTAATCAGTCTGACTTTTTTTTATTTGCATAACTTTTTAACGCATTTTCAATTAAACTTCTAATTTAATTTTTCCTGCAACTAAAGAGACTTTGTAAATATTGCAAAGCAGTGGAAGTGTCCGCAAGTGAGCTTAGAATGTGATAGATGTTTGAGGCAAAAAAAAATCAAAACAAACATATCTATTTTATTTGTTAATCTGAGGTGTCAAGTAGATGTTTTGCGTAGTGGGATTTATCTGGTTGTTTTAATCTGTATGCTCTTAAGTGTTCACTCTACCGGATTTCAATATTTCTATGGGTCTGACCCAAATAGACAGCATTACATTCTGAACATTTAAGTTTATATATACCAGATTTCTTTAATGGTAATATTTTTGGTTTTACATTTAACAACTTTGTACTTACGTTACTTTCTGTTTTAAAAGAAATTGTTGCATTTGTTGCTAAAGATATTATCTTTGAAATATTATTAAAAATATTTCCTGCATAAGTGATGGTTTTATAACTTTTTATTTATTTAGTTTGTTTAGGAAAAATTACTTGTAATGCCACGTTTTCCTCTTTTTCATTAATTAGTTTATTTATCATATGTAATGGATAACTGTTGGAT
Organism: Galeruca laticollis; assembly: GCA_963921935.1. Taxonomy (NCBI): domain Eukaryota; kingdom Metazoa; phylum Arthropoda; class Insecta; order Coleoptera; family Chrysomelidae; genus Galeruca; species Galeruca laticollis. The sequence continues at coordinate 240,545,539 of OY998176.1, forward strand.
GTTGCTATTTGCTTAAATGTATTAATCTCTCTATCAAAATTACATTTGCTCATAGGAACTGAAAATGTTCTATGTATCATTGAATTATATGCTGCTAATTTGTGTGCCAGGGGGTGATTGGAACTATATGGAATCACATCAGTGTGTGTTGGTTTTCTGTAAATTGAATAACCAAGTACATTATTAACTCTTTGAATTTTTAAATCAAGTAAATTGATTGAGGTATTTTTTTTCCACTTCTGATGTAAATTTAATTTTTGGGTGTAAATTATTAATGTAGTTGAAAAATATATTTAATTGTCGTTCACTACCTATAAAACAAGCTAATTAGACGGGCGGATGTAATTTCGGCCGGAAAAAGGGCAGGTACTAAAAGCCGGTATTAGGTAAATTCGGCCGGAGGTTTTAAGTTGCTTCCTTATCTCATAGGTATTTTCGGCCGCAAATCAAATAAAATAACAGAATGCTTTATATTAAAATATTTCTTTATTTCAATAAAATTATTACATCAACTTATTTCTATAACTTAGGTAAACTATAAATTTTTAAAAAACGTTTTGATGTGATACAGATTTAACGAAATTAATTCTAGAAATATTGTCAGATCGAAGCATATTTACCATGTTTTCGATAAATTTTAGTTTGTTTTTTACTTGTTTGTCTTTAATTTTTGCTGGAATATTTAAATTTTTTATTTTTAAATATGCATCGATCTGACAATCTTTTAATTTTTCTATAAAAATAAATATAGAAGGGTGACTTGAATAAAAACTAGAATTAAAGTGCGAATGGAATGATTCGCAGGCATTTGTGGTTCTTTTAATTGATGGGTTTTCATATGCCCATATATTTGGTGGAAAATGAGATTCTGGCGCTATGTAGTTTTCTAATAAATAGTCTGCGTATTTATCTATAAGTTTATGGTCCGGTTTGTATGACATGAGATCAAATATGAAACAATCTTCAACTTCAGAGGGGTCTAAATAAGTTAGCCCAAAAGTATGAGTAAGCCATTTGCTTTCCTCGCAGTTTTTATCTTTATACATTTGGGTTAACCCTAATGATTGTATTTTCCTATACCACGCCTGGTGCAAGTGGAATCTACAACCATTTAGTTTGGTTTTGGGAAAGACAACTTTTAATGCGTTATGAATTGCGATTTCAAAATCCACAAATACCTCCTTCGGTTCAAAAACAATATTATAAAGTTCAAAAATTTTAGATTTTACCAACAGAAAAAGTCTCATATATGTGTCACTGGTCTTATTGGGCAACAGACAATACAAAAGAGGAACATAATGCCCATTTTCCAGTCCATGGATGGTAAATAACTGATAAAAATATTTTGTACAATAAGAAAATGTAAAATGTAAAAATCTTTCATTTTACATAAACTTATTATATTTGTATGGCAAGAAAAAACAATGATATTATCAGCTGTGCTGTTAATAAACAAAAAATTTTCACCTGTTGTGGTTTTCGGTCCATAACTATCGAGTACAGAATGTACATCGTGAATATCCTTAGGCAGGGCTGGTAAGAGCTTACGGCGGCTGTTGTACAAATTTCTTCTTATTAGACTGACATCTATCGATGACAAATTCTCAGGCAAATGATTTGAAAGAACGCTTTTAATAATTTTTGAAGGTTTCTCCGATATGTCTTCCTCAGCTTTGCGCTTGCATGAAGTCGTCACTATTTTTCTCTCCAACGTAGTTTCATCGGACTCGTGGTTGTGGATTAATTCACTTCTAGTAACTGTGTATTCCGCACCAACAGTGTACAGTTTGGCTAAACATCTTAAATTTTTCTTTATACACCTCCAACGTACTTCACCACTTTTTAATACGTCCTGTTTACAAAACTGAAACTTTTCTACAACTAGTAAGTCACAACCGCGTGAACTCTTAATTACTGAAACTGATGCCATCGTATACAAATAATATATTTTATGCTTTCTATCGACTAGTAGCTTAAAGATAAGTTATAATACTGACTAGCTATAATAATTTTATACCTGTTATTTGTGAATTTTATACATTTAAAGGAAACTATTAAGCGTAATTACCAATATTTTAATCTCATCGTAAACATCAACCCCTCGGCCGAAATTACCCCTGTCATAAATGGTACCCTTTGATTTATGCAGGTAGGCCAAGGGATTACCGGCCGAAATTACGCCCGCCGAATTAGACCAGGCGGTAGAGCAGTAAAAGTAGGGTGTAATGGATGTTGTTTGATAACGCAAAAATTTTTATGCAGAAATTTGCCGAATATTGTGTACAACAATAATCTATGTTTGCCTACTCCAAAAAGTGCTTGCTAAATGCTGTAGAACAACAAATGTACAGAAATATCGAAAAATGACCCATTTTTCGATACATTTGTGTCTAAAACTTTGAAACAAAGCCTTAAATCAAAAAAAGTTACTCTTTATTTTCTGTTTATTTGACGATTTCCTATAAGGTTATGAGAATCGTGAATCAAAAAACTTTAAATTTCCATGAATAATATGCGAAAATTAGTAAAAAATCATACGTAAACTTTGAGAAATTTTCTCGGTAAGTAAAAATTGATAAATATTTACCAAATTTTCAGAAAAGATAGTTAAACATATGACAATTACGCACAAAAATCTTTGCAACGATCGACCGCGTAGTTTTTTACTGTCACAATTGTTAATTAACAAATTATAAAAAAGTTGATCGCGCGTACCTTGTTTAAACAACGGTGAAAAAGGAGCACGCAATTTTTAACAGTTACTTAGTGTCCATAACAAACAATTAGCAATTATAAAAATATCCATTTTACGTTTTAATAATTTTTTACAATTTTTTTGAATTTTGTCAAATTTTTTCCATTATAAACAAGGACGGTTAGTTATGATGAACAAACACCATGTTTAACTATCTTTTCTGAAAATTTGATAAATATTTATCAATTTTTAGTTACCGAAAAAATTTCTCAAAGTTTACGTATGATTTTTTAATAATTTTCGCATATTATTCATGGAAAATTAAAGTTTTTCGATTCGCGATTCACATAACCTTATAGAAAATCGTCAAATAAACAAAAAATAAAGAGTAATTTTTTTGATTTAAGGCTTTTTTTCAACGTTTTAGAGACAAATGTATCGAAAAATGAGTAATTTTTCGATATTTCGGTACATTTGTTGTTCTACAGCATTTAGCAAGCACTTTTTGGAGTAGGCAAACATAGATTATTGCTGTACACAATATTCGACAACTTTCTGCATACAAATTTTTGCGTTATCAAACAACAACCATTTCGATTGCCCTATCGCCTGGACTAAATATGTCATCTACATATCTATACCAAAATAAAATATTTTTTGAAGTATTACTTTCAAATATTGTTCCATCTAAACTGTCATCTATATCTTATTGTCAAAAGTGAAATAATTTTGATTATTTTTGTCACTTGTCAAAATCTGACATTTTGGTGGTTTCAACCAATAGCAATACATTATTCTAGCAAATCATTCGGTATTATACTGATAAAACCTCAGATTAACAAATAATAGTATATTATATACCGCGGGACTGAAGTAGTACATTTAATCCTGAAGGTAAAGTTTATGGCCCGACCGCAGGGAGGGCCATAATTTACCTGAAGGATTAAATGTACTTCAGTCGCAAGGTATATACGATACTTTTCGTACTTCCGGTATGATTTTATTAATTATTTCAATAATTTCAATCAGTTTTTTCTCTCTTCAACTCATTTAATAAACTGTCTTTAAAATAAGTTACCATAGTAACATTGCGTTGTGACAGTTATAATTTAGAAACATTGTCATTACTAGTGTCATTCTAAATTTGAATATTAACGTTAATTACCATTCTAATTAATTATATTTTTCAATAAAATATCCCTTAAATTCGTTTGTTTGTGATTTAATCGTTCCGGGAGTTTCGTCAATATTTAATCCCGGAGGGATTAAATGTGACACTTTAGTACCTGTCACAAGGGAGTGAAGTTGTCACTTTAGGCCCGGAAGTACGAAAAATAGATATGTTTGCTTGGATCTTTTCTTGCCCCAAACATTGAGTCACATTCTAAGCTCACTTGCGGACACTACCACTGTTTTGCCATATTTACAAAGTCTCTTTAGTAGCAGGAAAAATGAAATTATAATTGAAAATGTGTTAAAAAGTTATGCAAATAAAAAAAGTCATACTAATTTATGCATTTGAGTCCCTATATTTAAAATTAATTAATAATACTCCAATTTTATTTAATAAAGGCATATTCTTATATAAATTTTAAACAAGTATTTGTTGTATCCTTAGATACATTTATAGTTATAAGTAAAAGTGGCAACATTGCTCAAAATTTCAGCACCTGTTTAATGTGTCAATAATAATCTATTTAGTAGTTTTGTGCTTGTTTAATTACCATATAAAGAGAGATGCAAATATCGTCAGAGTGTGATCGACGATCATTTCGAATGGTCGTAGTATTGTAATAAATAATGTCAAACGTGGTTTGTTTATACGAGCGCCATTACGACTAGAAAGTAAACGTTTAGTTCTTTCGTTTTGATGTGTTTTTCAAAACTTTTAGGGACAAAATAAACTTTTAACTTAATTAATTTAATATTTTTGGATTATCATGGTTCGTCGGTGCCAAGTTTGTCAGAAAAACAGCCGAAATTACCAAGCCCATGTAGCTACAATACCATCCCCACTTTTTGTAATTCATTCATTATTTCATTACTGGCGTTTAGAATTATTGGCCGCAAAAATAAACGTGTTTATGAATGGATAGCCCTCTCTATGTTCATTATTACTCTAAGGATAAAAGTGCTTCCTCATCGATAATACCTTGTTTACATTGAAACGTAAAAATTTTACTTAGAATTTGTCATTATTGACAACTAAAAGTGCTTCGAAGTTTATTGAAAAATTAACACAAACCCGTTCAGTGCCATCACCCAGGAAAATATTGAACATTTAATACAAAATTCCATTTCACAAAACATAATAAAATCCAAAAAATATATATGGAATCAGTTTGAAGCATTTTGCAGAATCAGAAACTACCAACTACAAAAGTATTCATAAGTATTCAAGAAATTGCAAATTTTCTAGAAGACTGGGCAGCAAATATGAAAAAATGTAACGGCGAAGATTACAAAGAATATACTTTGAAAACCATATGGAATATAACAGCCTAGTTGATACAGGAAAAACACTACCTAGAATTCAATATAAGCTTTCAAGGTTTGGAATTTAAAAGAACGAGAGATGTGCGAAATGCCAAAAGAAAAGAAGTGCAAAGGTGTATAGAAAAAAGAAAGCAAAGTGCAACAGCACTAGAAGAAGAAGAATATATGAGTGTGATCGGTTCGTGTGACGAAAATACGCCTTCGGGTCTCCAAATTAAGTTCATTCATTTATTTCCTATGAATTAGCATGGCGCGGAGGCGAAGGTATTAATTGCTTTATTCATTATATCAGGGAGGAATTAAATTATTCAGGTGAAAAAACAGGACGATTAGAATATAATCCTATATGTAGTAAAACTTGCCAGGGTGGGAATAAAAAATGCACCGACACAAAATGGTTAACAGAGAATCCTGAACGGTGCTCCATAAGATTGTATAATAAGATTATGGATAAACGCAGTGGCGTACCGAGGGGGGGCGGCAGGGGCGGTCCGCCCCAGGCCTCGCACCATCATAGGCCCTCAAACCTAAAGGTAAAATTGTAGAAATAGCCAACGACCCTAACCAAAAAGTAGAAATGATAAAAAAAGCGTTATTTGGCGATATTATTCAGAGGCAAATTTTAGATAAAAATATTGAGAAACACCAAAAAAAACCTGCTTAAAAACGATTTTGTCCAGTCCACTGACACATAAATATAAGATATGGAGACTTGGAAACAAAGCCATTACATATAACAATTGGGATTTAATCGTACAAAATATGAAGCAAAGCGAAAGAGAGTTGAAGAAATCATACACAAGTTTTATGAAGATGACAATAATACGAGTAGTCGTTGTGCGGCTGGAAAAAAAGAATGTCTCACTCGCAAAAAATGAAAAATTTGCACCAAAAATGTCTCAATGCGAGTTTGATAAAAATTGGGTATAATTCGTTCTGCAAATTACGTCTATTTTGGGTTGTTGTGCCACAGCTTACAGACCGTGACACATGTGCTTCAATTTGAAATTAGGTGCATTAAAAAATGCAAATGTTCTTGACTTTGCAACATATCAAACTGCACTGGAAACAATTTGCTGTGATCGTTACTGGGAAAAATGCTGAGCGAGAACTTGCCAGGACTGCTCGATGAAGATTTTACCATATAAGGAGTTTGATAATAATATGGACATTGCAGTCATACAATAGGGATCGAGACCGAACTATAGAGGCAACACTTCTGTCGAAAGTAGAGCGCTCTGGTGTTAAATAAGAAAAACATTATGATGTAAACAGTATAATAAACAACCTACAAAATGCAAAAAATGAATAGATCTTTTTATTTTCTTAGCCAGGAAAAATTGTTGTTATGTAAGATGGGTGTAGGGGATTATCTTATTTCTGATTATTGACAAAATGAGCACTGCAAATTCTAGTATTTTTATTTGGTTCCCAATCCTCCCGACTGTAATTAAAAAACTTGAAGTGATTCGTTTTGTACAAATGTTTACTTTCTTCCCCTTAATAGTATTTAATTATTTGAACTTATTAAATAATATTAAAGTCAGCAAGCACATAAGAAGATTTTTATTTTATATAATCAATGAAATCGTACAGAAAACAACATTTTATTCTCTCGATAATAATCTTTTATTTATGTAAAAAAACATTTATAACTTTTCTAATAGCTGCCAATTGTAGTATCATACTGATTATACACAAAATAATAGTTAACAAAATGTTTTAATTAGAACATTTTAATTACATATGGGTTTTTACTGCATTTATCCATTTTTGACGTTTTAAGATTATCCACGCAGTGTTCAATGGACTTTCGGGGAAACTATAAAATTTCAACTTCATAGTATATAGTATTTTTATACAGCATATTTGAACAGCCATGAATACAGAAAGATACTTTTGATGACATCACAAAAATTTAATATCAGTTTTAAAAAATGAACATTTAAAAACGCTGATTATACAAAACTACTAATACTACTAATAGTGTTTACATCACATTGTTTGTGTTTTTTCACGGCAGATGGCATAAACGTCATCTTTCTCGGTCCCTATGGAAGCATAGCAACGAACTGATTAAAGACATTAAAACTAAACAGTATCGATACGTGACAAAGTACAAGAAATAGATGTAGAACTTAAAACCTCGTAATTTAGTTATGCAATTAGAAGAGAGTGATCTTCCAAAATTATTCCAACATGAACAGAACACCATTCATCAATATAAAACTGTTAAATCTTTGATAGAGTCACGTACAGAAAAGGATGCAGTAATTGACATGGACTTCTCGGAAATATACACAACTAAATACAAACAAGAAATTCAGTCGTATCATTTTGGTGGCTTCAGGACTCAAATTTCTTTGCATGCAGTGGTGGTTTAGACAAAATATAAAGTAACATCTCATTGCACTGTGTCGTTAAATTTATCTCACAACGCTAGATCCATTTGGGCACATTTACAGCCTGTCCTTATAGAATTTCCATCATCTGTAGAAAACCTGCATTTTTTGAGTAACGGTCCTGTAACCCAATATCGAAATAAAACAATGTTTTATATTTTGGGAAAGGGATACCAGATGGAATCGGAGCTACATGAAACGGTACTGCAGACCATCAACTCATAGCTCAGAGAGGTGTGACATTACGAACTTGTACGACTTTGTAGCTGTGCTTCGAGAAAGGTGTTCAAATATACAGATTCCTGTTATCGAAGATGTTGACATAGAAAAAGTTAACAAAATGATCAATGAACATGAGAAAGAGCAGAAACCGTTTAAAGGAACTCTCTTAGTGCATCTAGTCTCGGGTCATATTTACAACCCTAATTAACTTGTCTTGAAGTCATCAAGTTGCTCCTGTGATAATGTTGATTGTAATCATTATAACTTAGGGACTAACTATAACGTGCCAAACCAATACACAGCGGCTTCAGGTTTCAGATATTTTCACGGATTCTGAAGATGATATGCCGTCAGCAAGTATGAGCCACATTGCGCAAGAAAATTCTAAAACGAGCTACGGCAGTGGAGATTATGTTCTAGTTAGGTTAATAATGGGGGGAAAAGAATGCCAATACGCCGCAATTTGCTCAAAATATGATGATGAAGATAGAGATCTGACAATTACATTCCTTAAAGTTTGCAAAGAAGAGAGCAAAGAATTTGAAATAAATGATAATGATATTGCCGACGTGCCTTACGAAGACGTTATAGAAAAACTGCCAGTTCCTAATCTAATCATCAAGAGAAATACAGTATTTTACAAATTTAAAACACCCATTAATGTTTACGAGAAGTGAAACAAATACTGATAAATTAAATACGAAGTACTAGGTAATTTAAGTTTGAAATATTTGTAATCTTTTAATAATTAATAAAAGTCTGAATATTGTGTTCAAATTATAATTTGGTTACTTAGATTATACTTTATAGTATTTGTGAACTTAAGAGATCATTTGTTGTTTCAGTTGATTTTGCAATAAAACTATAATAAAATTTCAAGTGAGTATCCCTTATAGATGCAGCAAAGTAGATGTTATACACACAGCATATAATATAAACTGTTCTGATTTTTAACTAAAAACACCACTTTCAAAATTACGTCCGAAGTTAACCAAATCTCATATAACCACCCATATATATATATATATATATATATATATATATATATATATATATATATATATATATATATATATATATATATATAAGAAATTTGAGGGTTTTTTTCTTGGAGCTTATGATTTATATTCTATAGTCTATATGTATTTCTTGGGCATTTTTGGGTCTTAATTAATTAAAACAAAACAAGTGAGGTGTTCTTCATAGATTATAAAGCTCCATCATGGTAATTAGTTTTCTACACTCTTGTATTTGTTTAAAATTCTACAATAACGATACATTTAAAACACATTCAACACACATTACGTATACGTTCACGAAAGTACTATATATATATATATATATATATATATTTTTATATATATATATATATATATATATATATATATTTTTATATAAATTTTCTTGGATTTCAGTCAATTAAAACATTATGGAATGATTAAAATGTCATTTTACTAAAATTCTGTCAAACAATGGTGACGTTTCAGTCTTAAATTTAGACCTTTATCAAACTAAAATAGAACAGAATGCATATGGTAAACAAACTATTGGAATACAAAAAAACAAACTTACCCCAAAGTGTAGTCAGCGAATTTTCATTAAACATTAAACTTAAAAACACGTTCACATCATTATTACACATTTTAAAATCATTGGATTACCTTCCATTCATTAAGAACACATATTTCAATAACAAACCATTCAGATTGGTAAAATATAATAACATAGTTAGTGACATTGAACTGTATTAATGTGAGACTAATTGTATTGCTTATAGGAGTGGGATATATGCCGCGCTGAGTTTATTTACATCTTTTTTGTCATTTATACAGGATGTCGATTTTTGAATCGCTATCATTTCATAAAACTCTCTTTTTTTCAAATTATTTTCCGTTTTTAAGATTTTAGTCTCTGCATAATTAAACTGATGGTCTTTATTCCTTTCATGGTTAGTAAGGGCAGTAGCATTTTTTTTATCATATTTATGGCTTTTTAGTCTATTTTCTAGATATTGACTTGTTTGGCCGATATAAGTAGCTTCACAGTTGTTACAAGGAATTTCATAAACAATATTACTTTTCTTTACTTTTGGTGTTATAGATTTTAGTACAGAAAAATGTTTTGCCAATATGTTATGCGGTTTATGACATATCTTTATGTTATGCTTCATAAATAAATGCTGGAATTGTTGCGACAATCCATTTATGAAGGGAAGAGAAATAAAGTGTTTACTGTTATTCATATTAATATTTTCCTTTTTATTTTCTGAACTATTGTAAAATTTGTGTATCCTGTCTCTAAAAACTGTATCTACCAATTTCGTGGGATAATCATTGCACATTAATGCCTTTTTGGCTTTGATAATGCTTGTGTGTCGAAACTCTTCATCAGAGAGTTTGATAGCACGATCTGCAAGGCCCATCATTACATACTTTTTTTGAGATAAAGGGTGGTTTGATTTAAAATTGATATATCTTGATGACCATGTGGCTTTAGTGTACCATTCTGTTTTAATATTGTTATTTATGTGATGTAAGGTAGTGTCCAAAAAATTAATCTTATTACATTCCTCAAGTTCTATGGTGAATTGCAATTTTTTATGAAAACTGTTAAAGAGTTTCAACGTATTTTCTTCCTCATTTTTAGGGATTGCCGTTATGCAATCATCCACATATCTATAAAAAAATGGAATTTCAAAATTGAGATTTTTTATTGTTTGTTCTTCAAGTTCTTCCATAACTATCTGTGCTATAACACTTGAGATTGATGACCCCATGGCACATCCTTCTATTTGTTTGTACATCTGATTTTCGTATAAAAAGTAAGTGGAATTAAGTGTTAGTTCAAGAGCATATACAAATTCATTTTGGGGAATATCAGTATATTTTTTTATTTCGTTCCATTTTGTTCTAATAATTTTTGTGGCTAATGAAATTGGGATGTTAGTATATAAGGAGATAACATCCAACGAAATTAGTGAATAATTGTTAGGGATCTGTACGTTTTTTATTTTTTCTTTGAAATGGAAGGAGTCTTTTATGTAGTGGCTGTTCTTGTTGGTTATGTTCTTTAATATGTTGGATAGATACTTATCGTAACATCGAAGAGTTATATGGAAAAACAGTGGTAAACTATATGAAGCAATACGAAAATAACTACAGGAAGCTTACAAAACAAAAGAATAGAAGAATCTTTTTACTACGATGTAAAGATGAAAAGGTTATACCATCGTTTATGAACTTAAAAATAGCACACATAACGTTTGAAAATGTAAACTTGAAGTGTAGGTTTGAGAATCACATTTTGCCTGATTTCATTAAGAATACCCTTAATGTTCTTATCACAGACACAACAATTAATATAAATAAAATCAAAAATACATTGAATCAAAACAAAATTCTCATTTCACAAGAACTTCCAAATGACCTATCTGATAGATTTATTGAACTTTGTAAAGAGAAAAATGAAAACCTTTTCAATAGAATTAAGCAAAAAAACCAAAATAAACTTAATTCTTTAATAAAAAAGCAAAAAGAACCAGAAAATAAGCAATTAACGTCATCCTTGTGGCTTGAAAATCTCACAGGTGAGGAAATTCCTGAATATGTAGCAGAAACTTTGAGTTTAGGTTCAAATTTTGCAGTAGCCATAGATAAAGAAACAGACATACCGGTTCACGACATTCTATGTAACATCGAAAATGGGATTAGGGATTTGAGATGTGACGAAAAAAATAATATACGTCATAAAACTAGTAATATTTTACAAAATTTTAAAAATAAAATAAAATCTCAAAATAACAAAAAAACTAATATCAATGATCGAAACTCTAGGAAAACAAAAAAATTTTTGAAACAACATGACCAGATTAAAGTTTTGAAAGCTGATAAAACAAACAAAACTGTTTTAATGCAATCCAGAGAATACGAGCTAAAAATGAAGGACATACTTAAGGATAAAAAAACCTACCAGCAAATAAAATTAGATCCAACAAACCAACAACAAAAAAAGAACAATGAACTAATAGATTCATGGGAAAAAAATCTATATATATCTCCAGATGTTGCAAAAAAACTAAAAATTCGCAATGCATTGCCACCAAAAATTTATGGGTTGCCAAAACTACACAAGGAAAATGTACCCCTCAGACCAATAGTTTCATGTGTCCAATCACCTTTTTCCCCCCTTTCTAAGTATCTATCCAACATATTAAAGAACATAACCAACAAGAACAGCCACTACATAAAAGACTCCTTCCATTTCAAAGAAAAAATAAAAAACGTACAGATCCCTAACAATTATTCACTAATTTCGTTGGATGTTATCTCCTTATATACTAACATCCCAATTTCATTAGCCACAAAAATTATTAGAACAAAATGGAACGAAATAAAAAAATATACTGATATTCCCCAAAATGAATTTGTATATGCTCTTGAACTAACACTTAATTCCACTTACTTTTTATACGAAAATCAGATGTACAAACAAATAGAAGGATGTGCCATGGGGTCATCAATCTCAAGTGTTATAGCACAGATAGTTATGGAAGAACTTGAAGAACAAACAATAAAAAATCTCAATTTTGAAATTCCATTTTTTTATAGATATGTGGATGATTGCATAACGGCAATCCCTAAAAATGAGGAAGAAAATACGTTGAAACTCTTTAACAGTTTTCATAAAAAATTGCAATTCACCATAGAACTTGAGGAATGTAATAAGATTAATTTTTTGGACACTACCTTACATCACATAAATAACAATATTAAAACAGAATGGTACACTAAAGCCACATGGTCATCAAGATATATCAATTTTAAATCAAACCACCCTTTATCTCAAAAAAAGTCTGTAATGATGGGCCTTGCAGATCGTGCTATCAAACTCTCTGATGAAGAGTTTCGACACACAAGCATTATCAAAGCCAAAAAGGCATTAATGTGCAATGATTATCCCACGAAATTGGTAGATACAGTTTTTAGAGACAGGATACACAAATTACAATAGTTCAGAAAATAAAAAGGAAAATATTAATATGAATAACAGTAAACACTTTATTTCTCTTCCCTTCATAAATGGATTGTCGCAACAATTCCAGCATTTATTTATGAAGCATAACATAAAGATATGTCATAAACCGCATAACATATTGGCAAAACATTTTTCTGTACTAAAATCTATAACACCAAAAGTAAAGAAAAGTAATATTGTTTATGAAATTCCTTGTAACAACTGTGAAGCTACTTATATCGGCCAAACAAGTCAATATCTAGAAAATAGACTAAAAAGCCATAAATATGATAAAAAAATGCTACTGCCCTTACTAACCATGAAAGGAATAAAGACCATCAGTTTAATTATGCAGGGACTAAAATCTTAAAAACGGAAAATAATTTGAAAAAAAGAGAGTTTTATGAAATGATAGCGATTCAAAAATCGACATCCTGTATAAATGACAAAAAAGATGTAAATAAACTCAGCGCGGCATATATCCCACTCCTATAAGCAATACAATTAGTCTCACATTAATACAGTTCAATGTCACTAACTATGTTATTATATTTTACCAATCTGAATGGTTTGTTATTGAAATATGTGTTCTTAATGAATGGAAGGTAATCCAATGATTTTAAAATGTGTAATAATGATGTGAACGTGTTTTTAAGTTTAATGTTTAATGAAAATTCGCTGACTACACTTTGGGGTAAGTTTGTTTTTTTGTATTCCAATAGTTTGTTTACCATATGCATTCTGTTCTATTTTAGTTTGATAAAGGTCTAAATTTAAGACTGAAACGTCACCATTGTTTGACAGAATTTTAGTAAAATGACATTTTAATCATTCCATAATGTTTTAATTAACTGAAATCCAAGAAAATTTATATAAAAAAATATACGTTTAGTCAAAGAACCTTAAAACTAGTAAATATATATATATATATATATATATATATATATATATAGAGCCCCTTCATCTATAGCCGCCCCAGGCCCCCAACTATGTCAGTACGCCACTGGATAAACGGGGTAAAAATATCACCACTGATCGATTTTTTCTTACCCCAAATCCTTATTGGAAAAATGCAAATGCTACTTGGTATAAAAATGTATCAGTGGGTAAGAATGAAATGGGTAAATGGTTAAAGAAATCAGCTGAAAAATGTGGACTTGACACTAAGACACAAAACGACTCTTTAAACACTAGTGTTTAAAATGCGAAAAGTCACATCTCGTTTATCTTTTGTTTTTTAAACGTCAAATCAAGTGTATCTTTTGTATGTTAAATTTCATGCTCCTTGATAATTTTGTTATTCTGCGTCATTTGATTTATTAGTCAGCTGTCAGCCATCGTCCGTCGTGTAATGAATATAATTCAAATATAATGTTTTCCTTCCCGCGGGCGAAGAAAAAGTATAGTAAGCACCTCGTGTTAAAAACGTCTTTAGTCACTCGTTTCACAACTCGTTCCGCTTCGCTCCACTCGTGCCTAGTAAAACTCGTGACTAAAGTAACCTTTTTGACACTTGGTACTTAATATACTATTTCGTGGAAAAGAAAAATTAATACATATATCAAATAAATTAAGTATATTTCATATTATTCCTGGATTAATATTTTTATCTTCTAGTAATTTTCTTACAAGTATTAGACATTCTTTAGGAGGAATTTTAGTGAACATACAAATGAAATGAGTTTAGAGTTATTTTGCAAGTTGAATGCTTTTAATTTTTTTATTAGTTCTATTGAATTTATAATTGAGTTTTTAGATGTATATCCGTAACTATTAAGTATATTATTAAGTTTTTTTTCAAATTAGGAGTATTAACATAAGAAACTACAGGTCTAATTGGTTTCGTTATTTTATGTAATTTAAAGGTTCCACATAATTGTGGAAAATGAGGATTTTTGTTTATGATGGACCTCTTTTCGTAATCACTTAAAACATAATTTGAATTATTAACAATATCTCTTACATTATTAGAAAACTTTTTTGTTGGATCAGCTCTAAGAACTTGTACATCGCTAGATTCTATAAAGTTATATATTTTTGAATTATAATCTTTAGTTATCAATATGACAGTTGCGTTCCCCTTGTCAGATTTTCTAACTGTTAGGTTATTATCTTCTTCTTGTTTTTTATTGAATTTAAAACTGTAATGTCATTTTTTCTTTGACGTTTAACCTTTGAAGGCCCAATATTTTTGATTAAATTGGTAATTTTTAATTTCTCATAAAGAAAATTATTTTAATTAGATTTTAAAGCCATTTCCGACTCTGTAGCTATTATTTGTTTAATATTATTAGTAAATTTTGGTGGTATGCTGTACTTTAAACCTCTATTTAAAAATTCTATTTCACTGTCTGTAAAATTAGTGTCTGAAAGGTTTTTAAATCGTGGTGCAAAGTGTGTTGGTATGGAAGTACTTACAGTTTCATGTTGTTTAGAGTATTGCATTCTATGTTGTGTGTGTTCAAGTTTCTGTAGTTTTTGTTCTTTCTTCTTAAATTTCTAGTGCTTCATCGTGCTGACACTTTCTCTGATATTGTCATCTAAACAGTCAAATTCTATTGGATGCAGTTGGAACGTGAGTTCAGAATGTACAACTTTTATGTAGTTGTTTAAGGACTCTCTTATTTTAAACCATTTTTTAGATTCTTCTTTAAGACAAATTCGCTGAGCACATTTTATAGCTTTTTGTGCATTAGGTGTTTTAGTATGGCATTTTATATTTATATAATTTG
Organism: Galeruca laticollis; assembly: GCA_963921935.1. Lineage (NCBI taxonomy): Eukaryota > Metazoa > Arthropoda > Insecta > Coleoptera > Chrysomelidae > Galeruca > Galeruca laticollis. The sequence goes on from OY998176.1 coordinate 240,561,099, forward strand.
GTAGTACCTCTTTTCTAAGGCATTCTTTATTAAACCAAATGTTTTGTGATGCTTTGTAACGTTTTTGTAGTAACTTCTGCTACAGTCGGGTCAAATCTTCTATTGAAGATTTTTTAATGAAATTAACTGTCTCGACCCTTACTTCGTGGAATCTACTCATACTGTGGAATTATCTAGAAACAGTAAGTTTCATTTAAAACACTAATATGAGTAGATTCCACGAAGTAATGGTCGAGACAGTTAATTTCATGGAAAAAGGGTGTCTAATCATATGAAAGTTTGCTCTCTTTATTTTAAATAAACTTATTTTTTACAAAAAGATTTATTAATATATGAATTCAAGCTATGTATTTAGAATTTAAATAAAAAATTTTGAGAAAAAGTAACACGCAGACGACTAAAATATAATGCTGTTCCTTCCAAGAATTTACCAGTACTGGTGTTCCCAATTCATCCCTCAGGCCCACAGGAGTCAAATCGCAGAATACTCCCGATTTCAAAGAAACAACGCAATAAGTGTCGACACCTGGTGAAAATAGACTCGATTTTGAAGATCAGGAAGACAGAAAGGTTGCAAAGACATACGTGTTTTTGATGAATTCTCGGAGATGTAAAGAAGTTGATGCATGCCATAGTCATGAAGATTTAAAGTGCAAGTAAACATTTACCAACAGTTTGAACATTATGTGAACTGATAACTAGCGATGACGAAACAAAAAAAAAGGGAAACGCCTGAAGATAACCACTAAAACATTTTAATTATCTACACAAGCACCAACACAAAACAGCATAAAATGTATATTAAGTAGTTTGCGGTTGCCACCACCATGGCGCTGTCATCTTAATCCGAGAAGCCTATTCATAAAGATTTATGTTGACATATTCTGACAGCTGTTATTTTAAAAAATCTTGACACTTGCATTTTTAGCTAATCTTCTTAATCTGTGGTTGTATGCTTCATTTGGATTTCTTATTATTTTTGTTGGATTGAAAGTGTTTGTTTAATTGTTTTGTTATTGTATTAATTATTAGACAAATTCGGTAATTTCAATATACAATAAACTGAAATTACTGTTTAGAAGTCTTCGTATGCCTACGCCTCACTGTGGCGCTTCGTAACTTATTTGGCTAATTTTTATTGATCTAAGAACTTCACAATATAACATGGCGTTACATTTAAAAAAATTGCCGACTACGTCATCACCTCAATGTGCATCACCCTGAATAATGAAATTTCGTTGTAAATCGAATTTATTCCATACTTTACGGACACACTGTATATATTTAAATTACTTGTACATATTGCAGAGTATTCCTACTTTCCTATTGGAAATATTTGTAAACTTCTCAATTCGTAATGTTGGGATTAACTATGTTGTATAATTAATGCTTTCTGAGTTGACTTGTATCACGATTCTAAACTGTTTTGAAAATTATTTAATGTAGCTACTTAACTTTTGGATTAATCGAACTATCTCATTTTGGTAGTCATTTTAATTTATTTATAGGTATACATAAAAATTTTAACATAACCTTTAATTAGAAATTCATTTCTGTTGGTGATTTTCTATTTCTTCTGTTTCATGATTACATAATTTGACAAAATATATTGACAGTTTCACTCAAAATTTTCATATGTTCGTAAACCATGAACTGCAAGATATCCAAATAGCTTTTTATAAAACGCGGATCTATAGTCGACATTGGCAACACTGTTTCGCGTACTTCTCCGGATCGGTGATTCAGTATTCAGTTCGTTTCAGTCTCAAGCTCGATTCAGTTATTCTTCACCGTTTGTTCGGATCGGTATGATGTTTTAAGACTGTTGATCGAAATAAGGTGTCTACGGTTGTGTTTATATTTTGTAGGTGCTCGATATCTATTGTGTTGACGTCAAGTCAAATTAACTTATTATTAAAAATGGGTAGGTAAGTCGTTATATTATAATCTATTTAGTCGTGTTATGTATGTCTATAAATTAATTACCAGGTATAACCAATGTTATTATATATTGATAATTATTATAATACATACTTAGAGGTTGATTATTTTCCGAATCAAAAAGCACCTAGAAATTCAGGTTAGATACCTATTTTCTACCTGTCACATTCTACATGTTTTCGTAATGTCTGTGTGTGGTTTTACCTGGTTTCCCGGTTTATACATTTTTCAAGCAGACCGTTTCTACAATGCGAATTACTATAAGAAATTGGATAGATAGGTGGACATATTGCAAAATATGTTGACATATATCTTGATTTTGGTTTGATAGGTATTTGACATTATTTTTAATGGTATATAGGTTAATGTTTTAGTAGATTATTAAAGGGATTACCCACTGCAACCGTAAGGATAATGTTTTGGTAATTTTTTGAATGATTAGGATTTAAAACTTGAAAAATGCTTTTTATATATTATACATTCTTATTAAATAGTAATTTGAAATGTTTCTCAAATAAAGTCTTTTTACATTGTCAGTATTGCGAGTAACAATTTTCTTAATTTTTACATTATAAATTTAAAAATCTGGTTATAATATAATAAATAATAGCTAAACCTATCTTGAATGAATTTGAAAAAAAATAGGACTCCAGAATTGATGATGTTTGTAATTATGGATAGCGTAACAGATTTTATAATTTTTGTTTTTCTAGAAAATAACCAGCCGTATGTACCTTTTCTAACGAATTAGAAATGCAAGTCATGTAAAACAGCTGGTATATCATGGGAAATAACGGTATATAATTTGATAAAATCTTTAAAATATTTTGGTTTGAATATTTTTTGGAAAAATCTGTCCGAAAAGTCTGGTTGAAGGCGCGACTTTTGTTGTATAACAAAGCTAATCAAAATAGAATGTTTGTTTTAACGTAATTGATGAACTTTTTATTGGATGAACAAAAGTTTGATTAAATCAAACTTTATCTTCAACAAATTGAACCATTTGGAAATCTGTTTGAATCGTGTGAACCTCACAGTCAAGTTTTAACTTGCTTGATCAACAGTATTTTGAGTTGTTTCCACGCGTGTTTTGTGATTTTATAAAAAAAAGAACATTAAATGATCTGAAAGTGTTATTTCAAAAGATATAGAGACAATGAATGCCAGTGAAAAGCATTAAAGTGCATTGTAGAAAAAGTGGATATTACTGAGCTTACAGCTGATATAAAGATATAAGTCGCGGCGATGGGACCAATGTACAAAAAAGAACATTCACCGGTTTGTAAATCATAGAAAAGTGGAACAGAGGAAGTTTATGTACCAAAGCTTTTCTTGTATAAGACAGCCAGATTAGTATCGCTAAATTCCGGAAAAACAAACGCGGAATCTTGGAGGGGTGACATCAGGAGACAACAAAAAAAGATTTCTTCAAATTGACATCAATTTAAAAAAACAGGTGTCGTTCCTATATTACATCGAAGTTTAATTTTTACATCTCTTACTGCTGGTCAGCTGTATCTACGGCAGGCATACATGAAAGCATCCTGAAGGAATATGATGCAGTAGGTGTTGGAGTAAACTCAAAGCGTTCTTTTTTTATTCCTTAAACTGAATTCATTCTATATCTTGATTACAATATATTCAAGATCAATATCCAGACCTTTTATAGCGTATTTTACACAATTTTTGACATGTCAGTTACAATTTGCCTGTGGTCTATTTTATCCGAGATTTTATCTTTTACCTTTTGATGCACGGAAATTAATTTTTCATAGGTTACTATACGTATTTTTTTCAATTACAGGTCGGTCTTGGATGAAATTTTAATTTGGTGATTTTATTTGAATATCAGATAATTAATTTTTCGTTATTATTTTCATCCTCTGTTTTATTATTTTCTAAAATACTTTCTATATTATAAATAAATATGATAAATCTGGTAATGAATCTATTTCTATTTGTTCATGAGTTTCTTCTTGAATGATTGAGTTTCAGTTGCATTAAGATCATAATTTGGTTAAGGGGTTTTCCGAAAATTTTGATTTTGTTCTGAGTCATTCTCTGCAGAACAAGCAAAATTCTCAAAATATTTCATTATATCTTCTTCAATTTCATTTTCAAAGTTATTATTATATAATTCTTCAGATATAAAATTTGGTTTTTGGCTGTTAACGGAAATATTGATTACCTACTATTTTGGAATTTATTATTATTATTTCGTGAAGTAAAGTTACTATTATTTCTAGGATAATATGCGAAATTTCTCGATGTTGTTGACATAGGTTCTGGTTTAGGTAGTCTATTCGCAGGTATCTGGTGGGATCTGAATACATTATGCCTTGCTCTAAATACCTGAGCATTAGTGGGGGTAATTTCCTGCTTGCTGAGGCTGTTTTATATTTATAGGTTGACTTGACAAAGTTGGTTTTTCATAATTGTTATCATTATTATTATTATATTGGTATTGATTATAATTGTTATTTCTAGGATAATTAATATTATTTCTATGATAACTAAACACATTAGCTCTATCACCGTCATCCCACGATTTTTTTCAATTTAATATTTTTTAATTTCTCTTTATGAAGGGAACACAAAGAATAAAGTTATTTTCTCACAGAACCGGGATGGAACTTAATATTCTTTGAATTTAGCCAATTCTGTAAATATTTTTTTAACCACTTGGTTGTGGGCAATTATTTAAAATGGCATATTGTCGACTTGTAACAGTTTCATCTTGCCAAAATATATTTCTTCTTTGGTTTCTCATTACTTTTATAGTCCTTAGGTAATTTCTTCTCCATACTACAATATCGCCTCTTTCTATTAAAATAGACTTTCTGGAACCTCTGTGAAGCTGGCAGAACCATTTCGGCAGAATCAAATAAAACCTAATACGATTTTTAGTACTCATTTTGTACTAATTTGTACCACAAAAAATAATTTTGTACCTTTATCCATTAAAGAAAAAGCATGGCGCTGCTAGCTTCATGTTAACCTAGAAAGCCTAAATTAAAAATAATTTGAAAAAAGGAAAATTAATACAGGAAATTGAAGAACTGAATTTGTACTAATATGTACCTCAAAAAAATTAACGTCAACCCCCTCAAACAACCCCCGATCGATAAATTGAATAGCAAGCCCATTCTTCTCCAATCTTAACAATATTTTCTGAAAAACAAAATATTAAAGTCGATTCTATTAGTACTAAATTTGTACTAATTTGTACCGGGAAGAATATTCCAAAATATTAAAGTCAACCCACTTAAACAAACCCTGCTTTGATAAATTGAATAGCAAGCCCATTATCCTCAGATCCTTTCATAATTTCTTGAAAGAAGAAATAGAAAAGTCGACTCCATTAAAACTGAATTTGTACCACAAAAAATATTAACGTCAACCCCCTCAAACAACCCTTGTTGCCATAAATTGAATAGCAAGCCATACTTCTCCAATCTTTTCAATATTTATTGAAAAACGAAATATTAAAGTCGATTCTATTAGTACTAAATTTGGGCATATCCGAACTCTGCCACAAAATAAAATTTTACCTGACTTGTATCAATTTGAGGATTACTGAAATGTTCGAACTGTGCTGCAACCATTTAGTTTAATCCTATTATATAGAGTCATTAGGGTTTATAATAGATAAAATCGGAGGCCCATAGAATTATGTATATTTCTGAAAGGTTTCAAAGATTTCTTGTATTAAATATTTTGAAGAAATCTTGATTGTTTTGATCGATATTTAGGGGATTAGGGGAAGGATGTTGATGCACTTACACTATATAAGAGTTATAGTTGTATTCAGTTACTTCATATCGATCTACAGAAGTTAAGAGTGTAGTACACATAGCAAACAGTGACCAAAATGGAGAACAAAGCATCTACAATATATAGGGAAAGAGGAAATAAATTAATAGTGTTGAACAGTTATAAATTTTCGAAAGCTAATACTAGCAAATGTGGAAACATTAGATGGAAGTGCTGTAACGCAAAATGTCCAGTTAGAGTGTACTCCCACGTTTCTGATGAAGAAACAATCACAGAAGTCAAAGGAGAACACAATCATACTATGGAAACGAACCTATCAAGAAAAGCAGTGAGTAACAGCATTAAAAGGAAAGCGACTGAAGATCCCACTGAGAAACCCTCCAAACTAATTCGGCAAGAATTGGTGTCAAATAATTTCGCGGAGGATATCAACACCGAAGATATTGACCGAATAAGGAAAAATATTCACGCGGCGAGAAGAAAAATTTTACCCCTATTGCCTAAAAATCAGGAAAAAGTATTTAATAGTGTTCGTGAATTACAATTACGAACGAGCCGAGAAGAGGAATTTCTATTAACAGCAGACCAGGTATTTAAAATTATTGTGTTCTCCTGTTTTTCCAACCTTAATTTTTTATGTAATTCGGATTGTATTTTGATGGATGGGACTTTTAAATACTGTTCAACTTTTTTTTACCAAATGTTTACCATTCATGGTTTTAAAAACGGCTATTACGTACCTCTTGTTTTTTGTTTGCTGCCGGACAAATCAAGTCAAACATATTCAAATTTGTTTTTAATTTTAAGACAAAAATGTAAAGAAGTAGGCTTAAATTTTCAACCTAAAGAAGTCGTAGTAGATTTTGAACTAAGCATTCATAACGCTATATATGAATGTTTTGGCAGAGATCAAATTCTTTTTGGTTGTAAATTTCATCTCTGTCAAGCTTGGTTTCGTGAGATTCAGGAGTTTCATTTGGTACAAGAGTACAGACAGAAAGGTTCTGTAATTGGCGAATACTTAAAAGTACATTTCGGTATTATGTATCTTAGTCCTGAGGAGTAGAATTTTTTTATAATGAACTACATTTTTTGCTTCCGAATGACGAAAGAGTTATAGAATTCCGAAATTATGTCAATAAAACATATATAACGCAAAATTCGATATTTCCACCACTTATTTGGGCAAATAATGCATCCTTTTTTAAGAGAACAACGAATTCTTGTGAGAGTTTTCATTCGCATTTCGGTGCTTCTTTTTACAAAGCACATCCAAACATTGTTCAATTTACTAGTGTGTTATTGGCTTATAAACGGAGGTATACGCGAAAATTCGTTCGGCAAACCAAAGCCAGAAAAAAACCAAAAAAACTATTAATGTTAAAATTAATTTCATTAATGATCATTTGGATCAATATAGGAAAAATGTTATTTCTCGCTTTATGTTTGTGAAAACGGTTGCATGTAAAAATCTTCCACACGTTTAATTTTTTGTTTTTTTATATGTTATGTATATTGAATATATTTTATTGTAATGTAGATGTAATTTTTTAGAAGTGGCAAATATACGTTGAAAATATATGTATGTTATTAATATTTTCTTATATTGAATTTGAGTACCTAACGTTCAAGGTAAATTGTTAAATCGGATTAGGCTATTAGACCCCTACTGGTTTGGTAGTTAATCTCCAAAATTTTAAACACTGGCAGAGTTCGAACAACCCGTAATGACTACCTACATTTTGTGGCAGAGTTCGGATACTCCGCTAAATTTGTACCATGAAGAATATTCCAAAATATTAAAGTCAACCCCTGCTTTTATAAATTGAATAGCAAGCCCATTATGCTCAGATCTTTTCATAATTTCTTGAAAAAAGAAATATAAAAGTCTACTCCATTAAAACTGCATTTGTACTAATTTGTACCACAAAAAATTTTAACGTCAACCCGCTCAAACAACCCTTGTTGTTGATAAATTGAATAGCAAGCCCATTCTCCGATGTTTCCAATATTTTCTGAAAAACGAAATATCAAAGTCGATTCTATTAGTACTAAATTTGTACCACAAAAAATAGTCAAGCCCTTCAAACAACCTCCGATCGATAAATTGAATAGCAAGCCCATTATCCTCCGAAATTTTCAGAATTTCTTGAACAAGGAAATATCAAAGTAGTTTCTATTAAAACTGAATTTGTACCACAAAAAATATTTCAAAATATTAAAGTTAAACAATTTAAACAACCCCTGCTTCAATAAGTTGTATAGCAAGCCCATTCACCGATCTTTTCATAATTTCTTGAAAAACGAAATATATAAGTAGATTCCCTTAAAACTGAATTTGTACCACAAAATATTTTATACACAGATTTAGGCTGGACTACCAAAAATGAAAATAATCCCTTTTGGCGTTTTGTGCACTGCTTAATTACTCCAAAAAATCCATGCTAAAATTTTTCCTACCACTAGAAAAATTATTGAATAAAAGCATCAATCAACAATAGATCAATAGGAGCGTTAGATCAGACGTCAGACGCCTCTCATCTGAAAAACAAAACAAAAAAAACACCATACTGACTCCTATCGGTTTTTGCTACAGTGTAACAAAAAATGTTTTTCAATCTTTACTAAGCCGCCAAGTAGTCAAAAAAAGTTGTGACACCAGAGTATGATGCTATTTTTATCTTCTAACTGCCTAGAACTATTGGCGCCTTATCATGCACTTGCAAAAGGGAAAGAAAACTTAATTTTTTTGTCTCCTCAAAGAATTACCGCGATTACCCCAAAAGACCTCATTTAAAATAAGAGTGTGTTGTATATAACAAATTGTAATTATAACAATATATTTATTATTAGAGGCAAAACAATACACACTATCAAAACAAAAAGGCCTGGTAAGTAGGTAGGTGACAAGGTTTTATGAAACACTTCTTGTAACAGTTTATCTAGATTTTAGTCCATTTTTAACTTACATCAGAAGGACTGCTGTGAGGTGAAGACAGCATTAAAAAGCCTTTTTCAGGGAAAACTGTATGGGTACAAATTGGTCCTATATTTTCAAATTAACATTATTTAGTTACGTTTGATACTTTCAAATTTTTTAACGATTTACTTGGAAATTAATAAAACACGTGGTCTAATATATTATATTTTATAAACAAAATAATATAATAATTAAAAAACGTTTTTGGGTACAATTTAGTCCCAAATTCAAAGTTTAAAGCCATACTGTTATTTGTTTTTATAAAAGCCTTTTACGGGGAAAACTGGGTGGGTAAAAATTCTATTTTTTGGGTACAAATTAGTCCTACATTCAAAGTTTTAATATATGCTATTAAAATTTGATTTTATAATGGTGGGGTGCTATCTTGAGCTCAAACTATCACCCCCACATTAAATAGCGGGTTTTCAGAAAAACTGAGAAGGTACAAATTCTAATTTTTGTTGTACAAATTCAAATTTTAGCGTTACAAATTAGTCCTAAAATATACATCAATTTATTTTTAATTTGAAATAGGGGGGGGGGGTGGTCCTAGCAATAATAACATGTATAAGTTACTTGGAATTGTCATTGAAAAACCTTTATTGACAAGGACCACACAATCAATAGGACATTATACAGCAATGTGTTTGAGAGCCAGTGTTTGGAACTAATATAATGATCTCGAAGAAAGAAAAAACTGGTTAAGGAAACATTTAAAATAATACCAGAATCAACTTTAATATTTCGTTTTTCAAGAAATATTGAAAAGATGGGAGAAGTATGGGCTTGCTATTCAATTTATCGCAACAAGGGTGTTGTTAAAGGGGGTTGACGTTAATATTTTTTGTGGTACAAATTCAGTTTGAATGAAGTCGACTTTTATATTTCGGTTTTCAAGAAATTTTTAAGAGATCTGAAGATAATGGGCTTGTTATTAAATTTATCGGTGTCGTCTCATTTCAGTACCTCTCATTTGAGGACCTATGCAAAATTTACCTATTTTTGTCTCATTAACGGACCTAGCCTACGATACAAGTTTAAACCGAATCACTTGCGGACCTTTCAATAATCGATTAAAGGTTTGTTCCAACCTTCAATCACAGATTTCTAACAGTTTGCAAATCGTTTCCAAAGCGCATGTCTGTAAGATACTGGTTTCCTGATCAATTTATGTTTTAGGTTGGAACAGATGATAAAGAGTTTGAAGTGTGTAAGTAAACACAAAGAACACTTGTTCAGAATACTGGGGCAATATTTCCTCTGGAAATATCATAAATAATAAATCATGCAATGTAAAAAATAGCACCGCTTCCTAAATAATTTTGGATTTTCATTATCTGCTCGTTTGTCATCACTACTTTCTATGGACAATTGTATGTACCTAATCTCACTAAAATTTTCGACGCTCATACTTAACTATTTTGTAAAAGATATATCAAAACACTCAAATATAAACAGATTTTAAATGGGGGATTTATAAGCTATTTACTATTTGTCGGGTACGGGGGGTACAAACAAATTGCTAGAGAATAATCCACAATCCGTTCTGATAGTTTACAAACAGGTTTGAAAATCAGTTGGAACAGAAAACTAATCGTTTACTAATTGTCAGAAACTCTGGTTGGAACACATTTGAGTTAGTGCGAAGAATCCTGACTGTGTTTCTGACGCAGGTTGGAACAAACCTTAAGATGCGAAATCAAATATTTGATTAAACTATATTTTTCTACTACCGTGCGTAAAGTACGTACTTTAGACACACTTTCGAGTGCGTAAAACACACAACATGTTCTCAAATTGACAGGAGATTGCCAGAATTTGGACAATTCAATTCAAAATTACAAGGTAGCGGTAGAAAACGAACTGTACGAACTGTGCAATTAGAGGAGGCTGTTCTAGACCATATTGAAAATAGGCCCGATTTAAGCACTCGCACCATTGGCAAATCTTTGAATGTAAGTAACTCAACTGTGTGAATATTTTAAATGAACAGCAGTTGTATCCTTATAAGTATACCCAAGTTCAGGCCCTAAAACCAACAGATTGTCCTCAAAGAGTTACCGGATTTAAATCCAATCGATTTCTTTCTGTGGGGTTACAAGAATCCATGCAGCTACAGAAATTATTTCCGGCAATCGCCAGTATTTCCAAGGTATGCGATTTTCAATGAGAAAACGTTGCAGATTATGTGTTAATGTGAATGGACAAAATTTTTAACATCTATGTAATTTGTTGGCTGCTTAGTTAAAAACTATGTTTGCATGGGATATTAATTATCTTTGTAATTATCTTATTTTTTATTGTCATTAATTCTTTAGTTAATAAAATCAAAAGTTTGGAAAAGTAGTATCAAGAATCCTCTCTCAATGTTTTATATGCATTGCTGTTTCACAAATTAGTTCCTGTTACATATTCTAACCATTCAAGAATAATATTTTTTTATTAAAAAGTGATCTTGCAGTTTATGGTTATAAAAGTCCAATAATAGACCGAAAACTTGTATTAGCTCAGCTACATTTATTTGAACTATTTAGATTATTTTGTAATATTTATAATGACCATACTAAGTTTTGCGCATTAGAAATTGGGTTTTATTACTCTCTCCTACATAAAAATAGACTATAAGATTTCACCATATCTCTAATTTATGTTGAGCAGTTTATGTCAATGTATTTCTTTAGATGTCTGTTTCAATATTCTCTATATCACCCGGTATAAATTTATACAGTAATAGTGAAGGGTATAATGAACTCTTTACCTATTCTAATATTTTCACCTTGAATGATATTCCTGTATCTATTATTAGACGTCATTTTATGGAATTTTCAATGATAGTAATCAATTGACCGACGCCGACTGTGAGTAATTGTTCACATCGATCGTGTGAAACATTTTTCTCGGGAAAGGTAGGTAAATAAAACGAAACCGAAAAAATGTCGTTTACCTATTTAAAATTACTCATTTTAAACATTTTAAAATCGTCAATTAACGGTATGTAAAAGAAAAACTATTGTTATACACTTTAATTGCTTTTTAGTCTGTATTTACTTGTTTGAACTTTCTTTATTATCTACGAGTTTTCACACACCTTTTCCAATCAGTAACGGTGCGGATACATAAAGACACACCTAGATTGTACGCTGACATTTTTTACATATTACTTTTATGCGGGATTAAATTAACAATATATGGGAGTATCATTCGTATATTAACGAATGAAATACAAAATATATTTTATTCATAAAAATGTATTGCATCGCTTCCAAAATATGCACCTAGTCCATCCATTAAGACATTTGTCAAAACGCATTTTCAAAAATCGACGTCAGTTAACGCTGCGAATTACGTCTTCTATCGACTGAAAATCGGTGCTTCGAATTGATAGAGTTTTGTAAAGAGAACATTTCTGCCAGAAATGTGTTCACATTTATGAACCTAGAATCAAACTTAATTAAAAAAAAATTCATTTTTAGCTCATAATTGCTACATAACATTTTTATTTTTGTAGTAGAAATAGTAATACCCGGAAAATAAGAGATAAAAACGAAAAATATAATACATCTAAAATTGAATTGTTTTAAGAATAATTTTGTCTATTACCGTTATCTATATTATTTAATAGGGACATAGGTCTGTAACTATCCACATAACAAAGTTGTTTGTTGGCTTTGATGGTTGGGATAATATTGGCAATCTTGAGCATGTCGGGGTAGTTCCCAGTTTTGATAATATAATTTGTTATATAAGTTATTTGAACAATTGCTTTTTAGGTAGTTTCTTGAAGAAGATGTTTGGAGTACCATCTTTCCCCGCAACTCTTTCATTTTTTAATATTTGGATTGTATTGTAGATTTCGAAATGTGTGGCTAAGATTTTAGTATTTATTGTGTGTATATTGTGTAAGTGGTTACAGTTTTTTTAGTTTAATTTAAAAAGATCTTTATTGACAATTGTTTATATGTCAGGCCGATGGTTAGGCAATTCTTGCACAATTCGCACACGTCATTTCGGTGTATAGGGTAAGTCCGGGAGAGATGCCGATTTTTCATATCGACTCTGATTAATGCTTCCAAATTAACATGTCATAATCAAAAAATACGTCGTTAGATTCAACATTTATTTATCAAAACAGAAACATAAGTTTTATTCCGCTATAAACATGTAACAAATATTAAAAAACTATTTTTCAAAACTCTGCAAATCAGCATCTCTACCTAACCCTGCTGGAGAGACGCCGTCAGGTGGGAGATGCCTCTTAATAAGTACTTTAACACAGATCTCACACGTATTTTGATACTTGGTTCATCCCTCATGCACCCACTGCTGGCAATGAATGCGTTGAATCCAATCTTCATCTTTAGTTGTCTTCGTATACTCTTCGCCACATCCAGTGCAGGTTGCGTCATCATGATTTTCCAAATCTGAACTGCTATCATCAAGAGACAAACTTGAATCCTCGTCACTGGACTCCGCTACCTGCAGTTTTAGGGTCTTCTGTTTTCCTTTTGGCACCGTTTTCGCAGTAAATTTCTCCTTATTAGATACCACAGGTGTTTTAGCTGCCTTTGTACCACATTTCGTTTTGTTGAGATTCACTTGTTTGTGCTCCTGAATGCTTTTGCGCCTTTCTATGGCTTCAGCATTATTTAAAATCTCTGCGAGTTTCCCTCATTTTCTTTCAGCGTTTAGCACAGCAGCAGCTGGAATAGGAGATACAATATCCAAGGCTTTTCCAGGCGTAATTTTTGGAGGAGTAGATGTTTGGGTTTGAACTATAGGCTCATCAGCTAAATCGGCAGCACGTGAAGTTGAAGGTTGGGGTTTGGTAATTCGTTCCTCCTCTTGGCACAGCATTTTCGCAGACGTTTCTTGTATTCCCACATCGGTACCTCCATAGGCGTAGTCCGGGATACTTTGTGGATTAAACGGGCAAATTCAAGCCACCTTAAAACCTGATGTTGTTTTTTGAACACTTGCAGTCTTTCCCCAAGCAACACCTAGGAGTCGTCCGAACTGTAGTCTTCCGATTTTTCTATCAGCATTGGATTTAACCCAAGTATCGCAATTTTGATAAAATGCTGCCTTCAACGACTTAAAAAAGGATCTATCGAGAGGTTGAAGATAGTGGATAGTATGTGGGGGAAGGCAAAGCAGGATTATGTCAGCCAATCGAGGAGAAAAATCTCTGTGTTGATGTAGGCTGACTTCTGTTCATGTACACAATAGATCCGGGTGGCATTCCATCCTCGAATTCTGGTTTCTTATTTTTTACCTTTGATAATGCACGCAGGCGGCAAGAAAGTGCCTTCTGCGTTGCAACAGCATATAACTGTTATTGTTTCGCCCCGTTCTGCAGCCGTCAAAGTAGACACAACTTTGGAACCTTTTTTGGCAATGACTTCGTCTGGGCGGTTGTTTAGCTGGAGCCCCGTCTCGTCCATGTTGAAAACACAAGCGGGTTTGTCGAACAACTGGTGTTCCTCCTGCAATTAAATAGTTTTAAATTAGCAAGGCGGCATCTCACCCATACTTAAATCGGCATCTATCCCGATTTTCCGGGAGAGATGCCGACAGCCGTATCACAGTTGAAATTGATGCAAATAGTGCACGAATACAAAGACGAGCATTCAAAGTTTTCACCAGGGCAATAATTAGGTATATAAGATCTACTTACTTTATGCTCCGAAAAACTTTTCGCTGCACTAAAATAAACAATATTAGGCTATATCGAAATGCTTGAAGATTGCGCAATAGTGACGACCGGCTGTGACAAGTGTTGGTACATGACCACAGCACACCCCCCCCCCCTAGCAGGTTAACTCCTGTACTGAATAACGAAACCAATTTAGTAGTACTGGGCCCGTCCACTGCACGCGCTAGTGTACATGGCGGGACATTTAAATAATGAAAAAGAGAGGGAAATTTGAATAAGTAGAATTTTACACTGCCGTGAATATTAATAAAACTGATCCCGATGTAAGTCACCCATAAGTAGTTTATATTTTAATGTTGGTTTTAACCACAGAGTGAAACAGTTTTTTTGACTGTGGTCTAAACCCTAAAATACACTACTTAGGGGTAAACATACATCAGGATTTCGTTAATATCATTATGGTTTGTAAGGTAAATTAAAATATATTTACATTACAATTTTAAATGATACAATTGTTTCCAGACGCGTAGCGGAGGGAGACAAAAAACCGAAAGCTAAAATCTAGTATTTTTCCCGTGTATAATACACAATTTTTTCTGTGACGGGAAAAACGATTTTAGATTGAAAACTGATATTATTACAATATTCAAGTCAGAAAACTATCGAAGTGAAATTTGATATTAGTAGGCTATGTTGTACTTATAGAGACAATTAGACCTGCGTTGCTAAGGAAACTTTTAAAGTAATCAAATAGCTGTCAATTTAATTTTGTGATATGATTTAAAAATTGTGAACTTAGTTGTTGTTTAGAAGCTATTTTCAATACTATAACTCCACCGGAATTAGTAGAAGTAGGCAAATTGCTTATGTGTTTATACAATATCCGGGAAAAAAGTAATTTCATAAAAAGTGACATTTTGTTACCTGTCAACAGAGATAAAATATCAAACTTTTCCCCGTCACTGAAAAAAAACTTTAATATTCAAATTGTGATTTTTTTTCATTTCTACAAAACTACATCCAATAAAATCATGTAGGTATAATATTTGTATGAGCAAAAATAAGGATATAAATAAAACAAAAATATATTGCTTATATTTATTTTAGTAGGTAAAAGCAGATATGTACATAATCAATTACAAAAATGTAATAAATTATACATTGTATGATTGTTACGTTTGTATGGTTAAAGGGTCTATGCAAGTCATATTTCCATGGACCTCCATATATTTTATAAATTTGGAGTCTTTACCTGCTGCTATTTTATCCATAGACCATTTGTAAGCAACTTTTTCCCTATCAGTTAGATGCGTTGGTCGCATAATATGAAATTGTCTAAATGGACAGTGTTTCTTTGAGACAACTATAAAACATAAATATAGCATTTTCAGTCCACTTTTACTTACAGCCCCTTGCGATAGGTAAGGTTATATTTATTTATATCTTAATATGATCTATTTATCTATCTACTTGTCTTCATATAAAAATTTCAATTGTTTGTCTTATTGAATCCAGAATATGAAATTTGTAACAAGTAAATAAAACCTAACCAAAGCTTCCCAATCTTGATGCATATACTGGTATTTAAATATCAACTTACTTGTTGTTTTTCTCCTTAATTCCACTGATGTAGAGGGAGTTTCTAAATCAGCCAATGTAGATGGAGTTTCTATCGACATAACATCCACAGTAGAATATACCGCCTGACCATCTACATCTGTAATACCTACAATAATTTATTAAAAAAGTGGCTTCTATTATAAACCGTACTACCTACCAGGTAAGAATAGAGTTGGATATGCAGTTTTTGTCAACTCTCTTCGAAATCCTGGGTTTTTAAACTCCTCTGCAAAATGACGATGACAGATCCTATAATTGTCATTGAGTTGGACTAGTGTTTTGTCCCTTAATGCAGAATTGTTTATACGAGTATTTGACAACCAAACACTTGCCAGTTCAGGGTCTTGTGTAAACCGATGTCTTTTACTTGACATGGCAGAACAGCCAGGAACACAACATGCTCTTTTACGAGTTGCCATGATAACTGTAAATTAAAAAGCAAAGCAATGGTTTATCTCACACAACAGTTCTAGTTGACAAATCATGTACATATATTTCACTATGGTTGAGTGTGCTAAACAAATTGGTCAGTCAAAATAGTATTCACATTATTCAGTTAATGTAGGGTATGTTTTCTTTAATACAACAAACCAATTCAACTTAAACATTGCATAGATCAGGATAAACGTAACTTTTTTGGGCAAAACCCACTCAACCATTTATAAATATAACGTTTCATCTTATAACACCGTTTACATCTATTATATGAAAATAATAACAATAAAAATCTTGATGTGTTTTTCTATGAGTATTGTGAATGCAAGTTATTGAAAATTAAACTAGTAAGATTTAATACTGCAATATTTACTTTGTTCAGTTACAAGTTACATAAAAAAATTCCACATAGATACTACTGTTTCATCAATTTTATTATTTAAAACACTATCCATACTTAATAAAACAAATTGAAAAATACTTACATGGTCACAATTGTTTGAAAAAAGCACACTTAATACTAATCAAAAGTTCGATAAACTATAGGTTAATGATAATAACTAAAACACTAAAATTATAATAACATACAAAAGACAGAAAAAGCAGGACAACACAAATTTAAATAACACAAAACCAAATCCAACGTAGGGATGAATTAAATGGACGAAGGCGTTGTTTATTGGAAAAATAGATAATGTAGTTGACGTTTCCTCCGGCCCTTCTCTGATTGGACATAATTTTGATGTCACACTACAAATGCGGCCTCAAGCGGACGGGCCCCTTACTAAAACTTCGTTCCACTTTGTCCATAAGAGTGAAACTGCTAGGGGGGGTGTGCTGTGTACATGACTGCCGTAGATCGCGGCTTCGGGCTTGTAGGCGAGTACAGTCTGAGATATAGGGATCGAGACGGAACTATAGAGGCAGCATTTATGCCGAAAGTAGAGCACCCTGGTGTTAAATAAGATAAAACATTGTGATATAAACAGTATAATAAACAACCTACAAAATGCAAAAAATTAATAGATCTTTTTATTTTCGTTGCCAGGAAAAATTGTTGGTATGTAAGATGGGTGTAGGGGATTATCTGATTTTTGACAAAATTAGCACTGCAAATTCTAGTATTTTTATTTGGTTCCCAATCCTCCAGATGTCTTCTGAAAGGTAATTAAAAAACTTGCAGTGATTCGTTTTGTACAAATGTTTACTTTCTTTCTCTTAGTAGTATTTAATTATTTAAACTAATTATATAATAATAAAGTCAGCAAACACATAAGAAGATTTTTATTTTATATAATCAATGAAATCGTATAGAAAACAACATTTTATTCTCTCGATAATAATCTTTTATTTATGTAAAAAGAAAGTTTATAACTTTTCTAATAGCTGCCAATTGTAGTATCATACTGATTATACACAAAATAATAGTTAACGAAATGTTTTAATTAGAACATTTTAATTACATATGGGTTTTTACTGCATTTATTCATTTTTGACGTTTCAAGGTTATCCAAGCAGTGTTCAATGAATTTTCGGAGAAACTATAAAATTTCAACTGCGTAGTATTTTTATACAGCATATTTGAACAGCCATGAATACAGAAAGATACTTTTGATGACGACATCAGAAACATTTAATATCAGTTTTAAAAAATCAACATTTAAAAACGCTGATTATACAAAACAATAGTGTTTGCATCACATTGTTTGTGTTTTTTCACGGCAGATGGCATAAACGTCATCTTTCTCGGTCCCTATAAGCAATCGACATCTCTCCCATACCGGACTTATCCTATGGATCCTTGATCCAATTTTTTGGAGAAAGTTACTTTGTCCCTGTGATAAAAATTTGCTCCGCCGCTTGTTCGACTGGCATGTCTCTGACAAACAGGGTTTCAAAATCGAGAGGCAGCAACATGAGAGATGTTGGTTAGTAAGTTTTTTGTTTTTGCTGGTTGTGAATGTGTTTTGATTAGTTGTTACTAAGTTACTTCTAATTCGGTATATTTGGTTGTTTGAAATAAACAACTAGTTGCTGGCGGCTTTGAGTTTTTCGCGAAGATTTTTAGGGAGACAGTGATTGTAAAAATGTGTGAATATTTTTGTTATGAAGTTCTTGATGGTGGGTATGTCGGCTTGTTCGTGTACCCATGAATTTCTAGGGAGTTTGTTTTGTATTTGATTGTCATACGGAAACACTACAAACTGTAAAAGTTGTATTTTGTGGCAGTCTAATATACTGATGTAAGTGTTGGTCTAATTGTCTGTTTATATATTAGGAGCTTGTTTACTGTTGACAGACAACTAGGTTTGCATATTATAGGGTATAATTTACTCATTCTAATCTTAGCTTTTTGAACCTGTTTGCTGATGTGGGCGTCGGTGTTGCCTTGAACCGTGTAACCTAAATATTTTAGGGTATTACTTGGGATACTTTGACTATCGATACATAGCTGCGATTGCAATGAAGAATTTTATCTTGCAATTCTCTCTGAGGTAAGTTAGGATGTTAGTGTTTAAATGTGTTTGAATGTTGTGTAGCGCAATGTCTAGTGTTTTTGCTGCTGAGACAAAGCAAGTGTCATCCGCATAAATGGCAACTAGGATTTGGGGGGTAGTTTGTAAATCATAAGTGAAAATGGAATATAACATAGGTGACAGAACTGAGCCTTGGGGAACTCTGGATTTTATGGGATATGATCTCACCGAGCATTAGTCAAACTTTGTCTAAAATGTACGGTTACTGCGATATGAATGTTTGGTTTTGATTAAATTTGGTAAATTAATATTTATTAGTTTGTGGAGAAGTCCTTCGTGCCATACGGAGGCAAACGCTTTTTGAATGTCAATATTGAACTGTTTGTGATAAGTTGTGTTTAACGTGTTATTGTTGTTTTGAAAATACTCTCCTAAAGGCTCTGCGATTTTGGAGTTTTTGGCAAAGGTTTGTCCATTTGCGACAATTTTTGCATTTTTTTATGTTTGTTTTTCAGTTGTCTAATAATTTTCCATAAAGAATTATTGTCTTCTGGTATAAGTTTTTCTAGAAATACCTTTCAAGTGTAATTCTTATAATCACTAATATGTTAATTACATTTTGGTAATGTTAAAGTAATTGTCTATCATTATCATCTCCAGATAATTGCAATCTTCCGCGTATTTTGTTTTTGTCATTTATAGTTTTTACTATGTGATCGGAAATGGTGTTTTAGATGATACTAAGTTTTGGTTTAAGGGTGGTTGTGTTGTTTCTGGCAGTAAGGATAATGCTTTGCAGGCTCTGGATTATGTTTGTAAGATTATTTTGGTTTTCTATTTTATCTGAGGTTAATATTATATCATTTATGTATGTTCTGTATTGTGTACAGTTTGTGGTGGTGTAATCGTGTACTTTTTTGACGGTGTGTGTGTGTTGTGTTATTTTTAATTCTAAGAGGTCAGAATTTAGGTCAGGGATTGTTTTCATTTTAGTTATTGTGTTAGGGAAAGTGGGTGGGTCGTCTGTGCTGTAGTTGTTGCAGTCAGTGTTGTCGCAGAATCTCTGGAGAGTTTTTTCGTCGGGGTTTGAATATGCGGCATAAGAGTCCCATAGTGTATCCTTACAGTTGTAAGTCACCCACTATGAGAACCTTGTGTAATTTGGTTATATTAAAGCAATCTTTCAATTAATTTATTGTTTAGCGAAGTATATGCTCCCCCAATTTTGATTTTGTTGTCTGAACGTAATGAGATATTGAAAAATTGTTTTGTTGCAGAAGTTAGAAATTGATGTCTTGTTTATTAGAACTGCGATACCGCGGATGTCGATGGAGGCGGTGCTGTCTAAAGAGACTATATTCTGGATTTCTAAAGTTGACTGTTTTATTATGTTTAAGGAGAGTCTTGATAAGAAAGAAAATATTAGGTTTATGGATGTCGACTAAGTGTCTGATTAGATGGAGTTTGTTAAGAACTCCGTGTACATTGCAAAACATTATTTTAAGATTTGATTTTTGAATTCCGGTTTGACCACCTACCTGTCTAGGTATCTATACCAGCGATAAAGTTGTTGTATTTTTCCAATTTATTGATGGCTTTCTTTATCTCGTGAAGAAGATCATCTACCGCTCTGATGAGTTCGTCTAGATTGACTGTGGTTTGCATTTATTTGAACAAATTATTTAAATTTGCAAATGTGTTTACGTCTGCCGGTGCTTCGGTGATGGCCTCCTGGTTGGAGCGGGTCTGGTTGGTGTTGTTGTGTGGGGTAGGCTTTGATGGTAAGCTTGGGAATGCATTTGTCTCAGACCGGGCGTTTGGATTCCAAAAATTGACAGTTGGAATATGTGCTGGATTATATTTAGTGGTTACCGGTTTTGTGTTGTTATTTTTGGTTCTTCTCTTGTCCAACCATTCTCTTCTTTAAATATATTCCGGACAGAGCTCAGCGTTGACCGGATGATCGACATTACAATTTGCACACTTAGCAAGCTTTGATCTGTTCTTTGGACTTTCGGGAGTGAGGTGAGGGGCCGCACATTTGAGGCATCTTGAGTCTGCAAGACCCATAGCTGGCAGATATGACACTGAATTATGGGTTTGTTCTGTATTATTGTGTGTTCGATTACTTTAAAATTCTTGTTTTGGTAATCCAGCGTGATTTTCGCATCAGTAATCACTAAATATAAAGGCATCCGTTTAATAATTTTGTATATATTAGTTAGTTATTCCTTACTTTCGTCCATTTGTATTCATTCGGTTAACCCTTTTAGAACAAAGACGTGATGTTTGTCCTCCATTCTTGAGTTGGAGTGGAGAGGGACTTTTTCGACTCGTGCTTTTTGAGGTTATCAAAACCAGATACCTCTTTCGTGAAGATGATAGTAGAAGTTGTAAAGTATTTCATCTCGAAATTAGGCTTTCTACTTTTAATCTTTTAACCATTTCCCTGTACGCCGAGGCGTTGCCGTCTATTACGGTCGGTCGACAGGTGGCATTGGTTTTTTTGGTTGCGGCTGGGATATCTTTGGCTTTTACTCTTTTATTCGTGTGCATATTGTTTTCGTCAGAGCTGGTGAATTTTTATTATTTATTATTTGCTTCGATAGTGGAATACATTTTCAGATGAAAGTGAAATTATTCTTGCATCAAATAACCCGAGGAATTGAATGGACGAAATATACCAATTGACATAATCTAATATTTTCTTGTATCAAACAAATATTGGTCTTGGAATCCAAATAAACTAGCGTTTTCTTTTATTTTACCATATTGAAACAACAAATTTGTTTGACTGAAATATATTTTGTTTGAATCAATACTTTCTTTTTTCTATGTAGTTCCGTCGCGCCTATGGTTTACAACTATGTTATGGTCCGAACCCCCGATCCGTGCTATCAGCTCCATTGGGATAGACTAATGAGATTTTTAGAATCAGAAGCAGATACGCCCTTGGAATGGTCATTTTACAGTATAGTCGTTCAAACGCGCCATCCAAAGTAATGAAGTTTCCGCCAACTTCCGGTATAAGTAGAAATTGCAAAAGGCTTTAAACGTTTTAGATCAATTGAGCATTTATGTTATAACTTCGTATGTCCAATTTTCATATTTTAATTAGGTCAAGTTTTTCCAAAACGTCTGATTCCAAAGGATCCCACCCCGTATATAATTTCATAATAACAATGACGGCGTAATTTTGGCACACGATTGAGAAACGTTCTGTAACATACATACTCAATAACTAATTAGTATTACACTATCGTATAAAAGTTTCTCCTCCTTATTATGCATGACAACCTTTCTTTGTAAAACTCTTGCGAACATTTTTGCGATTCCATTCTTCGTTCGAAGTCATCGATGATTTTTAAATTTACGTAATGAGTTTAAGAAGCGTTGCATTAACACTATCATTAAGTATCAATCATATACGCTCTCTTTATCTACGTTACAAAGATTTTAATAAAAAAATAATTGATAATGTATTAACAACGACTGAAACATTATCGTGACATTAAATAAAGAATACTGCACGTGTTTAGGTAACAGTGACTCAAGAACGAGTTAGTAATGGCAAACTTGTCCAACACCCTACTCAGGCCTCTATGATTTCATTTAAAATCTCTAAAAATGGGTTCTACTCCGTTAACATTCAAAATCACGAACATTAAGGACGAAATCGTCGCGATCCCCTCCACGTAAATGAACCTTGACTACATTCAAATTTTCGCTATCTTCGTTTGTTGCCATTTTCAACTGCAGACAATTTTTTTAAGTAAAAGAAATCGTGTTGCCAAATATCCACGCAATGGTCTATTTTGGCGATTCAGCGATGGAAGTTTGGCTCCAAAAGTAAAAAACGGATAGTATGTCCGTCAAAGGCGTTCTTGAATGGAGAAGAAGGTCAACATCAACTAGAAGTAGTAAATAAGGCAAAAATAGTTGATCTTCAAACGCGGTAATAGTATATTACGTAACAAGTGCGGAAAGTGACATTTTTCATACCAGTGGGAAGTATTGTCTCACGAGGCGCAAGCCGAGTGAGACAGTCCCACGAGTGTGAAAAATCACTTTCGCACAAGTTATGTACACTATTTTTCCTACGACCACGCGATATACTTTTACCGAATCAGGCATGTACAATCTTGCGTTTTTATGTAGATGTGAGAGGTTTTATATATGTGTATTTATAATTACTTTATATAGTTTTGACTACTTACCTTTGAAAGTGGCCTAGAAAATTGTGATTTTTATGCGATTAAAAAGAGTGCCTTCATAAAAAAGTTAGAATAAATATTGGTACACAAAATATTACGAACATTTATTTTAACAACTAACAACAATTGGAAACAGAACATCAGAAATAAAACTGTTTTTGTTACATAAATATTGCGATTCAGAATTAATTATTTATTTGAATCACTGTAAAAATTGAAAGTACAATTATTATTAGTGCAATTTATAAATTGCAAAGGCGTATGTGCAAGATTGTTGTCGATATTTTCTCGGATGTTACTTGTAATTGTACTCGAAGTTGAGGGATGCTGATTAATATTTTCTAATATCGCTGATTCTGCAATATCTTTGTATCCTTCTTGCACAGCGTCTACAATTTTGGATGCAACATTTATTCTATTGGTAGTCGAGTCGTCTATATATCCCTCAGCGACAGTAGAGGATTTCCATCCTCCATGTCTTTTAAGAGTTGTAATATCTCCTCCCGCATCTACCAATATTGTGGCGGATGATCTTCTAAGACAATGACTTGTGTAGGTTTTTGCATTGTCAAGTTTTAAAAATTTGGCAACTACAGAAGGTACAGAACCTATTTTGTTTATACCTACCACTTGTTTGGTACATTTTTGGTTTTGGTAGTTGAGAGAAGATCTTTTCTCATGTGTTGCAGGTCTTAAATCAGCGTATTTTTTATATTTTTCATAAAATATATCTGTTACATTAAATTTCATGTCAATTTTATTTTTTGTATTGTAAATTTTAATTATCGCTGCAGAACCTAGATCTTCTATATCATCTACACTAATGTTTACTAGTTCTTGTTTGCGGCATGCTCCACTAATTCCAAGGATTAGGACTACCTAAAAATTAATATAACACTTATTAGTAAAACACGTGAGCAATACACAACTTTTTAAAACTCACCTTAATGAATAAAAACTGATCGTCAGGAGCTTCTGTTATCAAATCGTTTATTTGCAAGGTGGTTAAGATAGACGATTTCTTTGGTTTATAACCATCATTCTTTCTTTTTAAAAATGCCTTTGTTTTTAGATATTTAGCAATATCTACATTGTGGTTTATATATAAAGTAGTACGCAGCATAGAATATATTGTCCACAATGTATTTGGCCGTACTTTTTTGGATAATTCATTCATATATGCAAGTAGTACATTTTCTGAAAATGAACTTTTGATATCTTTACTTTTTCTCCAGTTTATAAATTCTTCATATGTACGTTCATATCTGGCTCGTGATTTTGTAGGTAGGATTTTTAAGCATGTTATTTTTGCTGCTTCGACAATTTCTGGCGGAGTGCATTCACTATCGCTATTACTGTCGTCCGTATCCATAGTTTTTTACGCTTCTATCAAATATTGTACAGCTGTACGAATATAATCAACAGATAATTTTAATATAATCACTGTAAAAAAAACTTTTGACACTTTACATGAATGGTTCGACGCCTACTTTTTCAAAAAAAATTAATTAGCTATTTTAAGGATTCATTGTTCAAACTATGTTCCAAATAATTGAAAACTGATATTTTTTTATTTAATAACATGAAAGTCCAAGAAATGTCGATGTAAACACACTTTATTTTTAAGAATAAATAAATTGTTGTGTTATATTTTCTTAGCGGTATTAGTATCTTTGATAAGAAATTAACGTAACTACGATAGAATGGCCGAGTGGGCTAAGCGTCCGTACACTCGATTTGTGACAAACAGTGAGCGTCCGTACACTCGATTTCTGACAAACAGTAAGGCGGTTCGAACCCCGGGCTTAGTGATTTTTTTTTAATTTTAAATGAAATAAATAAATTATATTATATGGACAAATCAACTTAGGAAATACGCATTTGATATATACATAAATTTGCGGGGTAAATAGACTAGCATTTCAACATTCATTTGACAGCTTTTTTATCCGTACACGTACGGATAAGTTTTTTTTCCGTACACGTATGAATAAAGGCCACTTTCCATAGAACTAGGCAGTGCGACATATGTCACTTTCCTATGTGGTCGTAGGAAAAATGATATTTCATATAAAAAGATATGGCGGGTAAAAGTTGTAAATCATTGAAAAATGTATAATTTAAATTAGATCCATCTTGTTGTTTCAATATAGCGAAATAAACCTATCATTTAAAAGAAAACGCTAGTTTATTTGGATTCCAAGACCAATATTTGTTTGATACAAGAAAATATAAGATGATGTCAATTGTTATATTTCGTCCATTCAATTCTTCGGGTTATTTGATGCAAGAATAATTTCACTTTCATCGAAGCAAATAAACAATTTTGTATATTCAAGAATATTAAATAGTCAAATGAAACAAATATTTACTTGGATTTTAGAATACATATTGTTTGCTTAAATACCAGACTGTTAAAATGAAAAAAGATTTATTGATATTGTTCAAATATTCATTTAATTTCAGAATCCGTAGTATTGAATCAAGAATATCGCTATTTGAAACAAATGTATCATTAGGAACTAATTTAAAATTATACTTGAATGATGAGTGTGAGTTACTTAAGTGAAAAAAATTTTTTAATTGAAAAAATATATTGTTTGGTTCAAAAACATGCCCGCTGGAATGAATAAAAATATTTTTGTGATATTGTTACAATTCTACAATTCGTATAACTAAAATATCTCGGTAAATATCTTCACATGCTACTGCCTATTGATGTTCCCAAATTTCAGTAGTTTGTGATTTCATTATACATGACAAAAGATTGAAATACAGTAGAATGTTTCATTTGGTATTATCTATACAAGTTTTTTCCATATAGAAAGCTTTACAAAATCTCCCGCAGTTATTTTGTTATACTATATTCAAACATTCCTTTTTTACTCTGTACCTGCCCCGTAACCTATACAGGTACAACCCAATTTCCTGTTAATATTGAAATCTAACTACCTGTATGGAATAAAATTTGAAGTAGTTAGTATTCGGCAACTAGCAAGTAACGTCTGTTCGTCTAATTAAGATGAGGTAGCAAAAGTGCATATTCTTTGCGGGAAAAACCATTAATCCTGAACGTTCATGATGCTCTTGTGCACCAAAACCCCACAAGTTCTATTCGCGACATAATTACGAACTGTGCCAATATGATAGGGGTAGGAGAATCAGCGATTTATAGATTTTTACGTGAGAGAAAATGCCGGAACCTCGGTGAACCTATTCCTCACCCGGAGAAGAAACCATATATTTTCTATTTGGATGAAACCTGGCTAAATGAAGGACACACCGTATCGAAAGTCTGGCAAGATAAAAATATACTGAATTCCCGACAAGCATAATATACATCAGAAAGTTGAAGTTATTCAAGAAATTGATACCGAACTAGAATTCAATCCGAAAGACGGAAAAATTTAAAAAAAAATTGACAGTTCCATCACCGCAGGTTACTTCGGTATGTTTTGCAGG
Source organism: Galeruca laticollis (assembly GCA_963921935.1). Classification (NCBI taxonomy): domain Eukaryota; kingdom Metazoa; phylum Arthropoda; class Insecta; order Coleoptera; family Chrysomelidae; genus Galeruca; species Galeruca laticollis. Next base: position 240,587,655 of record OY998176.1, read on the forward strand.
CGAAAACCATGATTTGATATTTTGCACCACAGCAAATCTCCTCTATGGCGGTAAACTGCTACCTGGTCCAGTGGAAAGTATATTTATGATCAAAAACACTGTCGAAGTTTGTACTATTGATCGAAGATATAAATGATTATTATAAATATTATTATAGTTTACTCTGTAATTAACGTATTATTATTAATTGATATTGTAATTCATGGGTAGTCTTTGTGGCAATCATATTTTTCATTTAATATCATACCTACTTACAGCCGGTTATGCCTGCAATTATAAGCGATCCGAAGATGGGATTTCTATTGTACACCGGCGTTGTACAGGGCTGGGTAGGCAAATAAAAGAAATGAATTATAATATAAATCGCTTTAAAATTCTGGAGTTTTAGCTGCCTATCCTGTAAAGGTTTTGCGTGTTAAATTATGTTTTATTACTCTTTGTCTATTTCAAACAGACTATAGTCAAAATCATCCGCTATAATGAATCTTTAAATACAAAAATTTTATACAATCTGCCTCTGGAGCAAAATAAAAAATGTCTGTTCAAACTCTCTTCAAGAATACTGTACAATAAAAGTTAATGAACCTATTGTCCTATTTTACTATTGCAAATTGTATACACACTGTTATATTATAATAATCATTATTATACGTGATATAATCTATTTTACAATTCCGACGACTTTAAGAAACCGGACATACCGTTTCACTTTCTGTAAAACGCTTCGGGTTCTAAGAGTCACACCAACAATCCGACAATTACCAACAAGATCCGCTTATTATAGTAGATATATAAATAATTAAATAGATGATTAGATCTATTTAACAAATCAATTGGCATTGATTTGAAAGAATGCCGGCAATAAATAAAAACGCGGTGCGCTTAGCCGGAAAGTAAATAAATAATTCGCATATTTTTACCATACAATGCGGCCAAGGATATTCACAAAGAAAATTGTATCCTTTAACAGTGGGATTAGGTTGTTATTTCAGAAGGTATTTCGAAATTTTTACCTGAGAAGCTTCACTATTGTTTTAGCTTTACAAACGATGTTTTCACACGATACTTCTCATTTTTAAATAACATATTTAGCTAAAGAAACGAGGATTAAATTGAAAATGATTTTAATCTATTCAAAATATCTTTATTTGCAGCATTTTATGCTATTTACTATATAGAATTGTAAAATGACCATGAGGAATATTATCTATTTTTGTGTGTATTTATTAACAATCGTACAAACCTTTTAATAGTTAGGATTTCTCACATTTTTTGACTAGGTGCTCCCTGAGAGCAGATGAAAAACAAGGTTTAAAACGTGAAGGGAGTCTACAATATGCAAAACAGAAGCTTTTTTGAGATATGTATAACTGTTTTTGATTTTTTGTCTATTTTAATAAATAATGTGTTTTTTATAGAAATTATTTTCTTACTTCTTTGTAAGTTGAACATTTTCTGCTTTTTTGATGAGTATCGTTGGGCCTATTTGCGAAGTGACCAAGGGCTAAATAGAGTCCTCTGTATGCAACTTAGCCCCTCAAAATGTATTGAATATCACCCACGTGAATATTTTTTGGTTTTACTTCCAATTCGCAATATTTTAGTGCAGAAATGGAGACTTCTTTGTAAGTACTCTCCACACCCCTCATTATTACAACATCGGAAAATATGGTTCGGCTTAACCTATTCTTTGATCTCTAAATTATAAATGTTTGCAATTCCACGTCCAAAAACAGAGCCGGTTCAGTTATTTCATATACACATTCGTAGCAGTATTATAACAGCGTTTTAGTCCTGAATAAAAGTCAACTATTTTAATCAGAAGATATGACATTTGGTACATCAACTGAGATAATATCTTTTGGGTTGTTATTATATGCAAAAACTTTATAACATAAGCCTGTAAAATTTTCTAGTTCACCCTCTTTCACACGGGTGTGAAGTTAGCAGTTGATTTCCAGCAGTTCAAATAGTAAAATTGAAAGTAGTTGCAACAAATTGTGTTTTAAAATTTAACATGCATAATATAATATAGTTGTCTTCAAAAATCAACTACCGTACCCACTTCGAAGCCGTCGGGGTGGATGAAACTACCCCTAAACGATAAAAAATAAATAATTCAGAACCTCGACTTCTCGTTTGAGTTCCAGGATGATATTCACAGGATACATTGCAAATGCCCCTAGAAATTATTTACCAGTGCCCGTACCCATTTAGAAACCGTCGGGGGGGATGAAACTACCCCTAAACGATAAAAAATAAATAATTCAGAACCTCGACTTCTTGTTCGAGTTCCAGGATGATATTCTCAGGATACATTGTAAATGTCTCTAGAAATTATTTACCACCGCCCGTACCCACTTAGAAGCCGTCGGGGTGGATGAAACTATCCCTAAACGATACAAATATAATAAATAATTCAGAACCTCGACTTCTCGTTCGAGTTCCACGTTGATATTCACAGGATAAATTGGAAATGCCTCTAGAAATCATTAGAGGTCGAGGTTCTGAATTATTTATTTTTTATCGATTAGGGGTAGTTTCATCCACCCCGACGGCCTCTAAGTGGGTACGGGCGGAGGTAAATGATTTCGAGAGGCATGCAATGTATCCTGTGAATATCATCCTGGAACTCGAACGAGAAGTCGAGGTTCTGAATTATTTATTTATATTTTTATCGTTTAGGGGTGGATTCATATACCCCGACGGCTTCTAAGTGGGTACGGGGGACGGTAGTTGATTTTTAAAGACAACTATATTATATTATGCATGTTAAATTTTAAAACAATTTGTTGCAACTACTTTCAATTTTACTACTTTAACTGCTGGAAATCAACTGCTAACTTCACACCCGTCTTGTTCACCGAGTACATACAATTGCTGCCAGTTCGCTTTGATTTATGGCAAATAAGATTAATAAATATTTAAAAGATTGACAATCGCTGAATCCACAATCCAGTATTTGACATATCGAATCAAATTCAGTTGGATAATGTAACATAGCATTCATTGGTTTTTACAGGTTTGAGGCCTTCTAGGTTGCCATTTCGTAATAGTCCAACAGATATCACTTTTTTGTTCGAAAAGTCCATCGATAAAACCTCTGCTAGTGGTTCCAAGTAGTTTGTTCTTTTACTCATCTTAGATGTCATATTTTTTAAATTTTCAACCTGATTTTTCTCCATGTTGCTGCATCGAAAACAAAATTGTCAATGGATCAAAGTGATGTATTGCATTAGGGCAATTGCTGCATAATGTTGTCTTTGATCATCATTTTGACACGTATGAATGTAAATAGTGTTTTTTTGTTAGTAAATTACAGTATAATCAAATGAAATTGCTAGTTGTATTTCATCGTTCATATCTAATTTTTTCTTTAAGCATCGCCCTAATTCATCAAAATAAAACCGTTAAACAAATATTTTAGTTTTGTATCATCTACATATTCGAAACTGATCAAAAGAACTGTCTGTGACTTTTTTAGGGAGTGTTAGTCTGGTCCTGTAGGTAGACGTGCCCGTATTATTTTAATATTTATTTTATATATAGAGAGAGAGACTTAATTTTAAAATTCTGTCGGAGATCTGGAAAGCGGCACCGTGGGTCGCACGCGTGGGTTGGGACAAGACCCACGCCGGTCCTAGCCACGGTCGTCCCCGATCTACTCGGTACTTTCCTAATAGTGAGGTAACTGGTTTGATACCCGTAGAATGTGTAAATAATTCAATAAGTGTATGGAAATAGACGGCGTCTAAGACTCTTTTTCGTAGACTTTTAATTGCGCATATACATTAAAGAATTGTCCTACGTGAGCAGCAACACGATAATTTATTGGTGTTTTACGTAGCAGCAACCGCACGCTACGTACGGCTCAAGCATTTTTGAAGCGGAACAAACATTCGAAATATTTGATGTTTTTCCCCTTCTGCAACTTTAGTCTATGCCGGTAACTCACTGTCACAGTGTACGCTTTATTTGTTTATGAGTAATGTCAAAAATATTATGGGACATATTTCATTTCAGGAGTGATTGCTTTCACAATATAGTCATATGTTTTGGGCAACACTCTGCTAAAACCGCGAAGACTTTAGTTTTTCATACAAATGATAAAATTCCTTCTATTTAGATCTTTAATTCGAAGTAATAGATACTTTTTTGACTATAGATTCGTCACAGAAGTATCACTTTTAGTCCTAAAAAAATATATATTAACATTCATTATCAAAATAAATAAATAATGGGTTGACACCCCATTTGGAGTTACACTGCGTATCCTTTCTAGATCCGCTTAATTGGGATGGATCAGTCCCCGTTGTACGTTTAAATTCTTTCACTTATGCCCCTCCATAACTACCTATTTGTTATTTCCTCTTTCCAGTTTGCTACACCTGCTCTATTAAGGTCCACCTCTATCTCATTTTGCCACTTTGAGCTGGATCTACCGCGACTCCTTCCTCCTGTGTTTCAATGCAAGATATTCTAGGTTATTGATTTAGCTCCTTCTCTCCATACATTCCCTAGCCATTTGACTCGTTGTACTTTTATCCTTTTTGCAATGTCTTCACCTTTCATTTCGTCCATAATTTCACGATTCTTTCTAATTCATTATTCATTTTGATTTATTTTTACAGGTCACAATATTGTTCTCATTATACTCCTTTCGGTTATTCTTAATTTTCCCTCTTCCTTCATTGTTTCAGCAGAGTACATCATTATTGGCCTTATTATCGTTATATATATATATATATATATATATATATATATATATATTATAATTATTATTATCCCCGATATACTGTTTTACTTTATTTATTTATCTATGGTTGATATTTATCTATGTTTTTTTAAATTGTATTGGCTAGCTCAGGTTATATGATTTATATTTTTATTTATTAGTTTAATGTTTTAATGGAGAGCATGAGAACACTTACTCTCGTTAGGTTCAGGATAAAATTAAACAAGAAAATATATGAAATCTGCATCCCACAAACAACCTGCGAAAATCATCTCCATCAACGCTGTGAATCGATTATATGAAACACAATAATTCAACCTCTATGGTATGAAACATTTCCCTGTTTTTAGCAAATGACATGTAAATGAAATTCAACGACTCAAAATTTAGTTCCTATAATTATCAAACAAGCGTAAAATTGAAAAGCATCATAAGCAGTAAATAAAACTTATGTTAAAACAAATATAATACAGTGCAAATTACAAATACCAACTATTATTCTATACCTAAAATTATTATTGTGTAATTTGGCCAAATTTATGAATTACGTTTGAGTTTAATATGGTTAACCAAATAAATCGTTAAAAACACTAACCTGACCACAACACTGGGAAGTCTCTAGTATGTTCTATTGATGTGGAATCTTCTGGAACAAAGCTGGATCTCCTTCAATCTTATAGTTACTAACTCTATAGTTTGTATGGCAGGTAAGTTCGTAAATTCTTGTTAAATCACTTAGATATTTTGCTTATAATGTTTATGTTACGATGATAATGGTTTAGGAAATGTATTTTCTCATTATAAAGTGATTACTTTTTGAAAATTCGGGTAGCGTCCCCTCTCAAATTTAAAATGTTTATATTTCTCACAAATTCTTATTATTTCCAAGTATTTTCTTTTCAAAATGTTCAATGTATATTGATTAAATGTTTGCAATGTCTTTTGACTTTAATTTCTAATAATTTCCCAAATATAAAATAAAATTTATAAAATTTTCTTACATGCGTCCTTCTCCATTAGCTTCGCTTCCCCAACCTCATTTGTTTTTTTAATCAACAAACTTTTTTTTGTCCGCTTTGTTATTTGTTTAACAAAAAACTTACTACATACTAGATAGAATATGCTTTGTCTTATCTAATGTTTTATATGTCGATAAATGTCTTTATATTTTTCTATGATTATGGATTGTTGATGTAAGATTTCAAACTAATTTACCATTCCTATTTACATACTCATTCTTTCAAAAATCTACCTTATTTTAATTAACAAAATTATATCTGTTTGACTTTAAATTTCAATATCAATCCATATACAATCTAGAATGTTCAAATATCTGTCATAATGCCTTTCAATTAAATCTTTACTCATCATTACATATTTATCTATTACAAACTTGGCTCTTTATTTATTTCAGTCATCATATTTTCCTATTATCAATGGTTCACAAACATAAATAATTCTATGGTAGAATCTACCTCCACATTCAGTGTACTTCATTAACAGACATGAAATTTTTAGTTGTCACTTCAGTTATCTCCTTTTTAATATAAACATTACACTTTTGTTGGTATATCATGATCTAACATTCTATTTATTATTGTCTGATAATAATTTATTTTCTTTTCAGATTCATTGTTAGATGTTCGAAATACTGGATACAAATTATCATTTGCTATAGACAAGAAAATGAGTTTATGATTTATTAAGATATAATTAAAATTTTATGAAAATAATGCAGTTTATAATCTGAAATCCTAAGGTAAATAATTTTACTATTACTTATGTATCTCTTTCGTTTTGAAGAATAACTAATATAATAAATGTTCAATTCAATAGAAAATATATATTCTTCTTATATTATCATCATTAGAAAAGATAATTCCAGCTGTGTGAAATAATTAATTTCCATCTGTTACTCTACAAGGTTGCAAATTTCATACTTTTGTGTTCCATTCTTTTTACTGTTTCTTACGATAAGTTCAATATATATATATATATATATATAATAAACAACGAATAGATTAGTGGGTATTGCACGCAAATAGAAGAAGGGGCTACTGAAAAGAGTGGTAACCGCAGACATGCATGTTTCTGGCTCATTAGCTGTCATCGGTACGGTACAACCAAGAAAAGATGTGAAACATGGGAGCAAAGGTGTTGAATGAAACATGAGAAAATATAACAGAATTCAGCAGGATAGTCAAACACAACATTTCAATAGCATCATAATTTTAGACCGATTATAATCAGAGTGATCGATTGATATCGAAAATGTATTGTTGAACATGTTGTTTTTTAAATGACAGGAAATGATTGTAATCGATTGGCGCGTTGAATAGCACTATTGATACTTATGTTTCTCGATTTGTTGTTGTTGTTACCATAGGGACTTTAAAAAACGCGCGTGTTTGAAAGTTCGATTTAAACAAGCTGAGGCGTGTTTTAAATAGGTAATATGAGGCATCAATAAAAAAAAAACTCTTATGGGTGCTAAATGACCAAGATGTCGATGCACCTAATCCCCCCAACATTTCCTCGTTCCATATATTTTTTTAATTCGATATTCTATTCGTTTATGTAGAGTATTCCCTCCACATTTAATTAGCTCTATGTTTATTCTATCCTTTCCAGGGGCTTTTCAATTTCGGCTTTTATTTATTATTTCCGTGACTTCCTCAATTGTTCGTTCTTTTATTAGAGTCTCTTGGTTATTATCTTCTCTTAGTTCTCCATCTTCATCCAAATAATATGATTCAGTTAATAGTTCCCTGAAGTGATCTACCCATATATGTTTATACTGGTGTTCTTCTGTCAGCTTTCCTTCTTTGTTTTTAATTACTTTTGTTTTACCCTTATATATTTTTTTGTTTTCGTTTATTTTTTTATAGAAGCTTTACGTATTTCCCCTCGACTTTTCTCTTTCAATTTCATTGACATTATTATCTATCCACTCTCGCTTTCTCTTTCCGATTATTCTTTTTTTTCATATTCGTTCCTGTTCTCTAGTTTATTAGTTGTTATCCACTTTAATCGTGCTTTGGCTTTCTTCTCTACCGTACTATCGCATGTCATATCAAACCACTATTTTCTTTTCCCCTTTTTTTGTTCTTACCTAACTGTGTTTCCGCTGCTGTTCCAGACATTTCTTTATCTTGCTGCATTCAAACTTTACTGTTTCTTGTTAGTTTTCGTCTGGTGGTAGAAGCTTATCTATTTTTGTTGCGTATTCTCCTCTTTTATTCTCATTTTTAAACTTGTCCACCGTCCACTTCTTGTTTTTATATTTTATTTCAGTTGTTTTTCTTATTTTTTACTTTATTTTAGCCATTACAATGAAATGGTCGGAGTATGCACACACACGTTTCTCGGTATGTTTACCAGTATGTGGTCTATTTGGGAATACACTTTTTGTTTTGGTGATATCCAAGTCATTTTATGGTTTTTACTTTGCCGGAATTTAGTGCTGCTTATTATCATGTTTTCCCTCGCTGCAAGATTACATAATCTTTTGTCCGTTGTTATTCGTTTTCTCGTGTATCGTTTATTTTCCTGCTATACGGCTTATGTAATTCTCTCTCCCTATTTGTGCGTTGAGATCCCTTAGTGTCTTGTCTATTTACTTTTTTTTTAATTCTTCAATTTTTTCACATTTAACAGATATATGTTGAATGGTTTCTCTCCAACTCTTAAATATGCCAACCTTTCATTTATTGGTTTGAACTCCAACACTTTTTGTCTTATATCGTCGAAGATCATGAATGCTACCCCATGTTGTCCTTGTTTTTCGTTTCCTAAGTATCTTAAACTAAAATGTTTATCTTCTATGGTTCCTTGTCATTTCTATCATATTTCTTGTATTGCAGCAATGTTTGTTTTGTTTTGTTTTCAGTTCCTTGCATCTTTTCCGTTCTTAGCAATGTTCTAATGTTCCATGTGCATATTTTTATTTCCTTATTTCTATTTCTTCTATGATTTTTATTTGTGTTTTTTTCTTTTATACATATTTTTTTACTTTTTCCTTTTTTCTTAAGTTATAGTGTCTAAAATAATTTTGTAAATGAAAACTTATTAGGTGATCTGTAACTTTTAAACATATACATGTGATCGAAATGTCAAACGGGTAGAGTTATTTAAAAAATGCGGTAGGTGTGTATTTATTTCAGTCTACTGATTAGCTCCTAGACTATTAACAACACAGTCAGCGAGAGGTTCCCACGACTGCCGCGAGACTTGTCTCTAATTTTATTTGCACCACAAGTTGAGGTTAATGTCATTACACGCGTCTAAACTAGCTGTCGGACAAACGACGCCAAATCATTGCATTTCCGCAATTAAAAAATGTATTAATACAAAGTTGATCGAAAGAAAAAATGTGGAAAAATCGGTTTGACAATTTTTTTTCATTGAAATACCGATAATAAGACAATTACAGTGAACATTTTAAATATTTTCCTAAATAAAAACTGCATTTCATGATAAAGGAAACAGATTTGAACTCAGAGACCCCAAAAAAAAACTAGAAGACTGACAAAAGGGACGAAGAGTACAGGAAAAAAACCAGGCGTGTCAACAAACGTTAAAAACTGATTTCAATACTGCCTTCGTAACAACTAGTGCCGTGTTTGCAAAACTTGAGTTTCGAGCAAATCTAATAAACATTTTGGTCTCTAATAGGTTCAAAAAGCAGCTGAAATTTTTAAAATAATCAGTACCTGCAAACAGCTATCCAAAAAAATTGATAGAAATAGTTTGAACAGTCTATAAATTAAGTTATTTTATATAAAAATTACATTTAAGGCTACTGCTACGGTAATTTTGATTGGAATAATTAAGTAACCGTAACTGCAATTAAAAGCACTTACGGTATTTTAAGCTAGGAAATTTGATAAAATATAATATACGACTTTTTTATTTTGAAAATTCAGTATTCGTTGCAAATTCAGGACAAAATCAATGTCTTTTTCTGAAAGTATGAGTATTTACTCACCTCTGTGAAGCTGGCAGAACCATTTCGGCAGAATCAAATAAAACCTATTACGATTTTCAGTACTCATTTTGTACTAATTTGTACCACAAAAAATAATTTTGTACCTTTACCCATTCAAAAAAATACGATGGCGCTGCTAGCTTCATGTTAACCTGGAAAGCCCAAATTAATAATAATATGAAAAAAAGGAAAATTAATACATACAGTAAATTGAAGAACTGAATTTGTACTAATTTGTACCACAAGAAATATTAACGTCAACCCCCTCAAACAACCCCTGTCGCGATAAATTGAATAACAAGTCCATACTTCTCCGATCTTTCCAATATATCTTGAAAAACGAAATATTAAAGTCGATTCTATTAGTACTAAATTTGTACTAATTTGTACCACGGAAAATAGTCCAAAATATTAAAGTCAACCCACTTAAACAACCCCTGCTTAGATAAATTGAATAGCAAGTCCATTATCCTCCGAACAGTAGATTCCATTAAAACTGAATTTGTACTCATTTGTACCACAAAATATTTTATACAGATATAGACTGAAGTACCCAAAATGAAAATAACCCCTTTTGGCGTTTTGTACACTGCTTAATTACTACGAAAAATCCATGCTAAAATTTTCCCCACCACTAGCAAAATTATTAGGAATTATTAAAAGCATCAATCAGCAATAGATCAATAGGAGCGTTAGATCAGACGTTAGATGCATCTCATCTCAAAAACAAAAAAATCACCATACTGACTCCTATCGGTTTTTGCTACAGTGTAACAAAAAAATGTTTTTCTCCAACCATCAAAAAATGTTGACACATTTTGACTTGGTTGGAGAAAAAATAGTATATATCATACGGACTAAAAGTGCCTATTTTTACTCGCAATATTTGCACTTTTAATCCTTATAATATAATATACTATTTTCATTCTTTACTAAGCCGCCAAGTAGTCAAAAAAAGTAATAACACCAGAGTATGATGCCATTCTTTCTTATCTTCTAACTGTCTAGAACTATTTGCGCCTTATCACGCACCTGCAGAAGAGAAAGAAAAGATTTGCCGCGATTACCCCAAAAGACCTCATTGAAAATAAGAGTATGTATCTATGACAAAAAATATGGATTTCTAATTGTAATTATAACAATATATTTATTATTAGAGACAAAACAATACATAATATCAAAATAAAAATGACTGGGAAGTAGGTAGGTGACAAGGTTTCATGAAACACTTCTTGTAAACAGTTTATCTATATAGAAAGGACAAGGAGTAATAAATCACTCATTTAAGTAGATTTCATAGACGTACCAAAATATATTTTAAGAGGGTACTTTTAAATACTGTTCAACTTTTTCACCGTAAGGTACATTTTGTATTGAACGAATGAGTTGCAGCTATGCTAAAGAATATACGATTTAGGTCAGAGGTACCGGGATGTACTAATTTTAATAAAAAAAGTGATAGAGGAAGCAAAAAATGTAGTTCATTATAAAAAAATTCTACAACTTCCTCAGGACTAGGATACATAATACCGAAATGTACTTTTAAGTATTCGCCAATTACAGAACCTTTCTGTCTGTACTCTTGTACCAAATGAAACTCCTGAATCTTACGAAACCAAGCTTGACAGAGATGAAATTTACAACCAAAAAGAATTTGATCTCTGCCAAAATATTCATATATAGCGTTATGAATGCTTAGTTCAAAATCTACTACGACTTCTTTAGGTTGAAAATTTAAGCCTACATCTTTACATTTTTGTCTTAAAATTAAAAACAAATTTGAATATGTTTGACTTGATTTGTCCGGCAGCAAACAAAAAACAAGAGGTACGTAATAGCCGTTTTTAAAACCATGAATGGTAAACATTTGGTAAAAAAAAGAAAAAGAACAGTATTTAAAAGTCCCATCCATCAAAATACAATCCGAATTACATAAAAAATTAAGGTTGGAAAAACAGGAGAACACAATAATTTTAAATACCTGGTCTGCTGTTAATAGAAATTCCTCTTCTCGGTTCGTTCGTAATTGTAATTCACGAACACTATTAAATACTTCTTCCTGAGTTTTAGGCAATAGTGTAAGTGCATCAACATCCTTCCCCTAATCCCCTAAATATCGATCAAAACAATCAAGATTTCTTCAAAATATTTAATTCAAGAAATCTTTGAAACCTTTCAGAAATATACATAATTCTATGGGCCTCCGATTTTATCTATTATAAACGCTAATGACGCTAATAGGATTAAACTAAATGGTTGCGGCACAGTTCGAACATTTCAGTAATCCTCAAATTGATACAAGTCAGGTAAAATTTTATTTTGTGGCAGAGTTCGGATATGCCCGTTTATTCATAATATTTTTTATTTGTATTACTCCTATATGTAATGTTTGGGGAATTTTTCTAAGAAATTTTAAATGGCAAGTGGCCTATTGTAATCGGCTTAATACGATTACACCTATTTACAGATTATTCGATTATTGAGAGGGATTTTCCAAACAACCCAGTTTTCTTAGAAACATTATCGGGAATATTATTTTAAAAGAAAGTAGGTACATTGAATCAGTACTTAGTATTAGTTCTTTGAGTAAAGTTGTATGAAGTTGTATGGTTGTCATAATATTGTAAACAGTTGGAATATATTTAAAACATTTGTTGAATGTTAATTCTGCAAGTACCAAACAATGTCGATAGGCCAAGGACCATCTAAACGACCAAAAACAGGTCCATTATCTTTAAATGAAAAAACTCTGATATTGAATTGTTATATATCATTGAAAAACAAGGATCCAAGTGCAAGTGTTGATGATATTGTGGAATTAACGGCTGCTATGTTGTGTGTTGCTAAATCAACAATTTATAGATTACTAAAAGAAAGCAAGAATGGAACTCTTCAACCCCCTAAAACTCCTTCAGGCCGAAAACCAATTGAGATCGATGAGTCAATAAAACAAAGACTAAGGCGTAAAGTCTATGGATTTTACTTACGAAAGGAAATTCCAACACTTGACAAAATTATGACATCAGTGCAAGAAGATACGGACTATCCAAAATTCTCCAGAATGACATTATGCAAACTTTTGAAAGATGTGGGTTTCAGATATACAAAACATAATAGAAAATCTCTCTTGATAGATAAACCGGAAATAGTTTTTTGGAGAAGAGACTATTTAAGAAGCATTCGACATGCCAGAGAACAAAATTTGAAAATCTTCTACTTAGACGAAACATGGATAAATGCTGGATATACAGTTTCCAAATCTTGGCAAGATGAAAACTTTAAAAGCGGAAGGCAGGCATTCGTGGAAGGTTTGTCGTTAGGTTTGCAGCCACCATCTGGAAAAGGAAAAAGACTTATCATTGTCCATGTTGGAAGTTCTGAAGGTTTTGTTGATGGTGGATTATTAACTTTTATTTCAAAAAGCACGGGGGACTATCACGAAGATATGAATGGGGATGTCTTCGAGGAATGGTTTGTTCAAATGTTGGATCTGATTCCAAAAGGGGCTGTTATTGTTATGGACAACGCAAGTTACCATTCACGGTTACGAGAAGCATTGCTCACAAGTCGTTGGCGTAAAGCAGAGCTTTTGGAGTGGCTTATTTCGAAAAATATTAAGTTTCCAAAAGATCCACTAAGGAAAGAACTTTACAGAATTGCAAAAATGAACAAGAATAAATACAAAACCTACATTGTAGAAGAAATGGCTTCTTGTCGTGGTATATCAGTTCTTCGACTTCCCCCTTATCATTGTGAACTTAATCCCATAGAATTAATATGGGCTCAGGTAAAGGGGGAAGTTGGAAAAAAAATACTACTTTTAAAATAAACGATGTTGTGAAATTGTTTGAGAGTGCTGTAAGTCATGTGAGTAAGGAAAATTGGACAAACTGTATCGAGCATGTTATCAAAGTAGAGGCAAATATGTGGAAAATTGACAATATTTGTGATGATTTAATCGACCCTATTATTATTAATGTCAACAACGATTCTTCCTCTTCCGAGTCGGATATAGAATAAAATGTAAGTAATAAATGTATTCCAATAATTATTTCTTCTCATTTTTTATTATATGATAATTTAAAACGTATTTTTTTCCCAAAATACACACCACTGCATTGCGTTATTGCATATCTGCTAATCCTTTAACAATGAATAAACCCTAAACTTTGCTACAACTGAAACAAATACGGGGTCGATCTACCTGGTTTTTAGATTTACGGAAGAAATGTAATTTAAAGTAAGAGATTTATCAAAAATTTCATGGTGCTCCCTGTAAAGGTTTTGCATACTTAATTAGGGTTTATTACTCCTCCTACTTTTTGTACATACTATAGATTTTGGTCAATTTTTAACTTACATCAGAACGACTGCTGTGAGGTGAAGACACTACATTAAAAAGCCTTTTTCAGGGGAAATTGTATTGGTACAAATTAGTCCTATAATCTCAAATTAATATTATTTGATACTACATTAAAAAGCCTTTTTCAGGGAAAATTGTATGGGTACAAATTAGTCCTATAATCTCAAATTAATATTATTTAGTTACTTTTGATACTTTCAAATTTTTTAACGATTTACTTGGAAATTAATAAAACACGTGGTCTAATTTAGTTTATTTTATAAACAAAATAATATAATAATTAAAAAACGTTTTTGGGTACAAATTAATCCCAAGTTCAAAGTTTAAAGCCATACAGTTATTTGTTTTTATAAAAGTTTATAAAAGCATTTTACAGGGAAAACTGGGTGGATAAAAATTCTATTTTTTGAGGACAAATTAGTCCTGAATTCAAAATTTAAATGTATGCTATTAAAATTTGATTTTGTAAACGTGGAGTGCTAGCTTCAGCTCAAACTATCACCCCCACATTAAATACCTAGCGGGTTTTCAGAAAAACTGAGGAGGTACAAATTCAAATTTTTGGGGTACCTACAAATTGAAATTTTTGCGTTACAAATTAGTCCTAAAATATACATCAATTTATTTTTAATTTGAAATAGGGGGAGGGGCGGTGCTAGCAATAATAACAAGAACTGAACTACACAATCAATAGGCAATGTGTTTGGGAGCCAGTGTTTGGATTGAATATAACGATCTCGAAGAAAGGAAAAACTGGTTAAGGTAACATTTAAAATAGTACCAGAATCGACTTTAATATTTCGTTTTTCAAGAAATATTGAAAAGATCGGGGAAGTATGGGCTTGCTGTTCAATTTATCTCAACAGGGTTTGTTTGAGGGGGTTGAGGTTAATATTTTTTGTGATACAAATTAGTACAAATTCAGTTTTAATGGAATCGACTTTATATTTCGTTATTCAAGAAATTTTCTAAAGTTCGGAGGATAATGGGCTTGCTATTAAGTTTATCTAAGCAGGGGTTGTTTAAGTGGGTTGACTTTAATATTTTGGAATATTCTTCGTGGTAAAAATTAGTACTAATAGAATTGACTATAATATTTCGTTTTTAGGCTTATTTCAGAATGAAATAGGGCTATTGTAGAGAGTAGCATGACGCGACTTCGGAAAAATTTCAATACAGTTTTTCGTTTTGGTGTTCCCAGATGCCAAAATCACCCTCCGTTCCAAAGGTTATATATATATATATATATATATATATATATATATTATATATATATATATATATATATGTGTTATAACGGAATTTGTAAGCACGATAGAGGGCGTATTTTTTGACGGATCGAAACCAAACTCGCTACAAAAATTGTTTAAGCCAAAATCTTGGACGAGTTCGTTAATGAGCCAAATCGGCCCATTAAAAACAAAATGGCGGCATGTCAAAGTTGAAAAAAAATCGTCTTTCTTTTGTTTTTCATTTGACGCAAAAAAGTTACTAAGCTTTTTCATAGACCTTAACACGTTCTACAACTTTTGTATTTAACATTTTTCTCTAAATCGTACATTAAAGTATTTATTTAAGAAAATTCACAAATTATAACGGAATTTGTAAGCACGATAGAGGGCGTATTTTTGACGGATCAAAACCAAACTCGCTACAAAAATCGGTTAGGCTAAAATCTTGAACGAGTTCGTTAATGAGCCAAATCGGCCCAGTAAAAACAAAATGGTGGCCTGCCAGAGTTGAAAAAAAATCGTATTTCTTTTGTTTTTCATTTGAAGCAAAAAAGTTACCAAGCTTTCTTATAGACCTTAACACGTTCTACAACTTTTGTATTTAACATTTTTCTCTAAATCGTACATTAAAACATTTATTTAAGAAAATTCACAAATTTACCAGAAATTTTTTTTATTTTTTTGTTTTTGATTTGATGCCAGAATGTTACTTTGGTTTTTTGTACATCTCAAAACATTCTGTTACTTTTGTATCTAATTTTTTATTTTGGGTTTTATGCAAACATGTTACTGAAATAAGCCTGTCCAATTGGTCCTGTGCCGTTGGGATTTTTCAAGATGTATTGAAAAGATCGGAGAAGTATGGGCTTCCTATTCAATTTATCGCAACAGGAGTTGTTTGAGGGGGTTGACGTTAATATTTTTTGTGGTACAAATTCAGTTCTTCAATTTCCTGTATTAATCTTCCTTTTTTTCATATTATTATTAATTTGGGCTTTCCAGGTTAACATGAAGCTAGCAGCGCCATGGTTTTTTCTTGAATGGGTAAAGGTACAAAATTATTTTTTGTGTTACAAATTAGTACAAAATGAGTAATAAAAATCGTAATAGGTTTTATTTAATTCTGCCGAAATGGTTCTGCCAGCTTCACAGAGGTGAGTAAATACTCATACTTTCAGAAAAAGACATTGATTTTGTCCTGAATTTGCAACGAATACTGAATTTTCAAAATAAAAAAGTCGTAGACTTTGCAATTTTTCAAGGGCATTTCCACCTTTTGGTGGAAACCGTCCTGGCTCACAATACTTTAAAGTTAAATAGATTTGGTTTTTACTTGATGAAGATCCATACTGAACGATGAAATAAAACAATATAATTTGTTTGAATCTTCATTTATTTCAACTACTGTTCAATTTAAACTGGTTGACGCGTTTCACTAACACAGTAGCTCAATTTCTCATGTAGGTATAATCTTCACTAGCGACTGTGTACAATTAGTCCATTTATTTTGAATTTATATACGGAGTGCTTCGAAAACCGTTGCTAAGATAGGTAGAACACTAGAGATAAGTGGGTTTGCTTAGTAAAAAATTTCAAAAATTGAATAGATGAGGCTTTTACTTGATGAAGATCCATACCGAATGATGAAATAAAACAAAATAATTTGTTCAAATCTTCCTTTATTTGAACTAATGTTCAATTTAAACTTGTTGACGCGTTTCACTAACACAGTAGCTTTGTCAAAACGAATGAAGGTATAATATAAAAATGTGTTAATATATACAGAGAATAAATACAGAATTCTATTTACAGATGTTAACAAAGGTATTGAAAGAAATTACTTAGAAATTCATTCACTACAAACATTCCTAAGCTATCTTCTAGGTAAAAAGGTTTAATAAAGGAGAGTGATTGATATCTATTTGGTCGTTAAGAAGATGCCTGAATATTTATTTTTGTTAATCTCAAGCGCCTCTAATAAATTTAAACTAAAGGATCTACCAACTACATGGAGAATTTCAAAATTTGTGTCGAAAATGTGCTGGTTTTCTAATAAATGATTTTGAATATTAAGAATCTAATTTTGTGTTGTCATAGCTACGTTTGTGTTCCGAAAATCTAGTTTTAAAATTTCTAAAAGTTCTACCGATATAAATTTTATCAAGTTGTCTTACCACATTTTAACAAGCCCAACTTTGAATTATCAGTCGCCAAATCAATTCAACAAAAATCAAAGTCAAACAGTCTTATTTTCACAAAAACAGATAAAGGAAATACGGTAATAGAATTACCTAAAGAAGATTATATATTAAAAACCAACAATTTTATTCAGGCAAGCAATTTTGAGACCCTTAAAAAAGACCCAACTAATAAATTTCTGAAAGAAATAAAATTAGCAGTAGATAACGCTAAATCAATAATTACCGATAAAAAATATAAATTATTTTTACCCAATCCGCAACACCCTGAACTTTATTCATTAATTAAACTCCATAGAGAGGGGTACCCAATTAGACCAGTTGTTTCTTATTTCACAGCACCTTTATTCAAAATTTCAAAGATTCTCATAGATGTCATTTCTAAATATTCTTCATTCAAACCTCGATTTTCAGTTAAATACTCAACGGAATTAATTAATAATATTCAGGATATAATACTACCCCATAATTCTAAAAGTGTGTTTGAATCAAAATTATTTTCATTTCAATGGAGAGGTTTATAGCAGCAAAGACGGTTTGATTATGGGTAACCCCCTCAGTCCCCTACTAGCAGAAATTTCCATGGATAATATTGAAAAAATAATTCATGAACACCCCCTTAGTAAAAAAATTATGTACTGGCACCGATATGTGGACGGCATTTTAGCTAGCTTCATCGGTACAAATAGACAATTAGAGAGCTGCATTACTTACATAAACTCAATTCACAATAATATCAAATTTACCGTTGAGCTTGAACAAAATAAGTCTATAAACTGTTTAGACCTTAAAATTTCATAAACCATCACATACAGATATTACAATTCATAATAGTTCGGTCCACCCATTCAGTCATAAACTAGCAGCTTTCAATAGTATGATACACAGACAGTCTCATTAAATATTTATAATTATAACAAAGAATTAAATATCATAAAACAAATAGCAGTTAATAATAATTACGATCCATATTTAATTGACAATATCATAAATAAAAAGATAAAAAAACAGCCTTTAGAACAAGTATTCCCTTCTGATAAAATAATAATAATAAACAATTTAAAAGCTTAACATACTTTGGAACACCATCCTTAAAAATTAAAACATTTTTAGAAACTTTAGACATGGATATTTCCTTTAAATAATAAATCTAAATCTTCAAAATTAAACAAATCAGAGGTATATTAATTAAAATGTGGTAATGACAACTGTGATAAAATTTATATCGGTAGAACTTTTAGAAATTTCGGAACAGAAACGTAGCTATGACAACAAAAAATTAGATTCTAACTATTCAAATCATTTATTGGAAAACCAACACATTTTCGACCCAAATTTTGAAATTCTCCATGTCGTCGGTAAATCCTTTAATTTAAATTTATTAGAGGCCCTTGAGATTAACAAAAATAAATATTCAGGTAATCTTCTTAACGACCAAATAGATATCAATCACTCTCCTTTATTAAACCTTTTTACCTAGAAGATAGCTTAGGAATGTTGTGAATTAATTTCCAGGTAATTTCTTTCAATATCTTTGTTAACATCAGTAAATAGAATTCTGTATTTATGCACTGTATATATTAAAACATTTTTATATTATATCTTCATTCGTTTTGACAAAGCTACTGTGTTAGTGAAACGCGTCAACCAGTTTAAATTGAACATTAGTTCAAATAAATGAAGTTTTAAACAAATTATATTATTTTTTTTCATCATACTTTAAAGTTATTGTTTTAGTGCCTATATAATCAGAGTTAATTTTATAGACAAGAAAAAAAAATAGTCTCATTCATTTTTAGTATTTCCTGATTGTTTCTGTTTTCCTTTTCGTGGGATTTCTTTTTTTGTAAAAGTAGTAAAATCAATTTCCACATCGTTTTCTATATCCAAGTGGCTAGAAGAATTCGAAGACAACGGGGGGGAGGACTTCTAATGCTTCCATATGCATCATCTCAATATATATGTATATATATATATATATATATATATATATATAAGTCCCCCCCAATGATAATTTAAAAGATGGCAACGGAATCCTCTTCAAATGCACTCCTATTAATCACAAAAAAATGTCCCTTTTCCCTCTAAGTAGTCCATTATTTTGTAAACATAAATGTATAAGAAATGGCTGTTATTAAAAGGGTCCAACTGTAACAAACTAATGTTACTCGATGATATCTCTTCGATATGGTCGCCAGTTCAATTGAAGGAAATAATTGAAAATAATTAATCAAATAATACACCAAATAAATACATTTTCAAAAATCAATAATGACATTTGTAACAACTGACTAGAAAAAAGATGTGAAATTAACTTTGAACAATAAATAGGAAATCCAGTACTTTAACATTTATTTCTACATTGACTTTTTTTCACAATTAAAACACTGATGATGCTCGATTCAAGTCCGAAACGTAGTAAACGATTAAATGTGGTATATCGTAATGGTTGTAGAATTTAAAATCATTTTAAAAAATATTAGAGGACCCGTGCTGCTCCGCAGCATTAGGATAGACTATGTATGAGAGGGTGTAATTATTACATAATAGTATATTACGGAACGTGTGTTGTAAGAAGCATTTTACGAACGAAGCTGCGTAGCGGCGAGTGCGTAATTCCGTGAGTGCGTAAAATGCGTTACAATACGAGTTACGTACTATAATTTACCTACGACCCACTTGTACTTGTGTTTATAATCTTATTAAGGTATTTAAAGTACAAGTAAAACCGTACACCCTCGATGCCCAGCCAAGCATCTTAGACGTTCACCCTCGATGCCCAGCCAAGTTTCGTAAAAGTCCGCCCTAAGTAGTATTTATTTTTATTAAAAATGTATGTAGAATTACCGAAATTGCATAAAATAGCGTATACATCTCTCGACTAAAGTGACATTAATCCCTTAGGTGGATTACTTCCCTCAGGAATCAAACACCATCCGCAGGATTAAATGGGCCACTTTAGTCGCTTGGTGTATAATATACTATTGTTTACTAATATGAGATACATTCAGGCAGCTAAAAGATGCGGATTGAATGAAACAGAACCAATTATCATATAATTCCAAATAACTGTTAGTATTAAATGCAATCTCATATCTAATAAATGTTATCTACCTTTCATATATAGAATAAAATTCAACGTCAAATATCTAAGTAATACATTTTGAATAAAATGGCTACGTCTATTGACAGTTGCTAAGTGGTTGCTATGGAAGCCGTGCGTTTTGTTTTACCGTGCGTAATAGACGTCTTACATTAATTGCCGACTGTGTTTTTGACTACTTACAGGAGTGGTCGTAGGTAAAATCATTTTACAAAACTTCCTTCCAGACAATATTAGCTGCTGTGCGTCGGCCGCAGTATTTGAAATAAATTAAAAGTAAAGTTGATTGTGCACACTTTACTTTCCTCAAACTCAACGAATTTAAACAGTTATTAGCTCAGAAGAAAGGGCTTGATCTACTGAATGTTCTTACCATTGTGTCATCTTATAGTTGTGTTAATCGTGATTACTAATGAAATTGACTGTATCGACCCTTACTTCGTGGAATATGCTCATATTAGTGTTTTTAAAATGAAACTCACGGTCTCTAGTTAATTCCACAATATAATAAAAGTTATTGAAAATTCTAAAAAATTGACAATTGTTTCGATAAATCAATATCATCGTCAGAATGACAGAAGTTACATTTCATTTTATGCCTACCTGATGTTTAGTAGTTATTTTTGGCTAGACCAAGAAGTAACCTAACTTGTGATTGGCTTAATATATGTTTATAGAAAAAAGAAGATGTGATATTACAAATATTGAAGCTTAGATATTATTAGCCCTATGGTGATATCCTGGATATCATTTTTCCAATTACGATCAGTATAACTGTGCAATGATATAGAAAACCAGGAAAACTATATCTGCTGATCTTTACAATTATCACTTAAGAAGACAGTTTATTAGTGGAGAACTCCCTAGATTTAACTGTTCATTGAGAACTTCATATTGTGGGTTTCTTAAATGTCTTCTAATTTCCAGTTCTTCAAGGAAATCCAGTTCTTGTTTCTTTTCACATCTACTTGACACCAATCATTCATTGACACCTAACACAGAACTAGAAGTGCTGCATATTTGTGAAAAGAAACAAGAACTGGATTTCCTTGAAGAACTGGAAATTAGAAGACATTTAAGAAACCCACAACATGAAGTTGTCAATGAACAGTTAAATCTAGGGAGTTCTCCACTAATAAACTGTCTTCTTAAGTGATAATTGTAAAGATCAGCAGATATAGTTTTCCTGGTTTTCTATATCATTGCACAGTTATACTGATCTTAATTGGAAAAATGATATCCAGGATATCACCATAGGGCTAATAATATCTAAGCTTCAATATTTGTAATATCACATCTTCTACTTTTTTCTATAAACATATATTAAGCCAATCACATGTTAGGTTACTTCTTGGTCTAGCCAAAAATAACTACTAAACATCAGGTAGGCATAAAATGAAATGTAACTTCTGTCATTCTGACGATGATATTGATTTATCGTAACAATTGTCAATTTTTTAGAATTTTCAATAACTTTTATTATATTGTGGAATTAACTAGAGACCGTGAGTTTCATTTTAAAAACACTAATATGATTACTAATGCTTGTTTATTTTCAGATAAACAGCTGATTTCTTAGTGATAAAAAATATCCATTTTAGACAGATACAATATTTTCTTCCATACTTGTTATAAGTTTTTCATACTTTTAGAAAATTATTAAGGTAATTTCTCTATATTTTATTGTTATTCTTTTTATTATACTAAACAAATGATTTTATAATATTATTTTATATCAGTTTTAATTCTGACTGTGGTTTTTTTATGTATCCTTTTTTTAATGAAGTTTCATTTTATTCACATACTAAATTAAAACATTCTCAATCAACTAATGTGCTTTTATGATATTAGATATGTGGTTCAGTATATTACGTAAAATTTCTTATGAACATACATAAATATGCCTATTTCACCTGTTTATATAATTTTCTGTATTTAGAGTCTTTGTAGAAATAATTCAAATTCCAAAAATTAGTCAACATCCTTATAATAAATTATTTTTACTCCTTCAACCGACCCTGCGTAGCATTTATGTTCAAACAAGAGACAAGAGTGTTTAAAATATCAAATTGTTTTTTTTATTGTAGCCATCAAAAAATGTATGGTGTACAATACGCCAGTTTTTCCATTACTAACAAGCGTTAAATTTACCATGAAACTTTAGTATAAAATATTAATTTTCCCAGAGAAACGGACAATATTATTTTATTTTATAGCTTATATAAATAATACAAACGTTAACAGTACGAAAGTAGGTCCTGGGAACCTAACATTGAGGTTAACAATTACTTTACGGTAAATCAAAGTGATACTAGAACAAATCGCGCCTGTTTCTCTTTTTTAAAATAACTTCATAATTCCTATTTCGCCTTTTAGTTACCGATTAACTAGGACTGTTTATTTTTAAATATAGAACTTCGTATATAATTTTTGTAAAATTCAATTTTGTATGTCAACGAAAACAACTTTCACTTTCCTGTAAGTGAGAAGGCGTTAGCGCCTTTTAACTTAATAGGCGAATTCCAATTTTCTTGAGAATTCTATAACTTAGTCGCTGAAAAAAGTTTAAATTCGTAGCGATGACATAAAATCGTAGCAATAATAAAATTATACAGTCTGGAAATAATGAACCACATACTAAATAATAATAAGGCTAATAGACCCATGGAACCGAGCATATTAGAAAAAACAATACAACGAATTGTAAAATTAAATTTATATAATTCCAAGTCGGCGACTACTTTTGTAAGATTAATAACAGTTGTCAAATTTGCTGTTATATGAATTAAAGTTTAAAGTTTCAAAAAGAAATATCATGATGGACATAGTTTACAATTTACACAATTCGATGTCTGAGTAAAACCGTCTGGGATTTGACCAATCATAATCTACAGAACTGCCGACTTAATTAAAATAACTCCTAGTTTTAAAATAGAGTATAGGATATATTGAAAAAATCTGCAAGCTTCATAATAAAATAGTAATTTGGCAAATTTTTGTACCGAAAATAGTATATTAAAGTATAAGTGGATAAATAGGTCTTTCAAACACACGCGATTTTTCGAGCACGACGGCGCAGCCGGAGTGCTCGAAATAGAGCAAGTGTTTGAAAGACCAGTTATCCACGAATACTTTACGCTATTTTTTTATTGGTGCACTTTGAAATCATAAAATATTATTATTATATTATTACTACAAAAAAATGGACATCCTCGATGCCCAGCCAAGTTTCATTTCATAAAAGTCCGCCCTCGATACCCAGCCAAGTTTCGTGAAAGTCCATCCTAAATAGTATTTATTTTTATTTGACGTTACGAGGTACTGCTGTCAGATCAATAATCAAAAAGTTGTCATTGATTGAAAAATTACATAAAATAAACAATATTTTCGGCTTTTAACCTCACTGAATTTTTTCAAGACTATAGGATCACTTCACTGGTTCTCGAACAGTTAGCTTGAAAAAATTACTTTGGAAATAATTTTAATATGCAAAAATTGCTCAAATTTATTCAATTTATGTCTATATATTTAATAAAATAAAAAGTTATTTCAGCAATAAAAAACTAAACATTGGCTATTATTAATGGGTATAGAACCAATTAATTGCTTTTTAATTGGACTAGGAACAAAAATCACATTTGTACTCTGTAGGACAGTTGATTCCATTTTGGTTTTGCTCATTTTTATCTTATGCTTAGACCAAAGCTTTTTTAATGTTTTCTCCAAATTCTGTGCAGTTTTTATGATACCATCTATGAGAAAAGTCACAGCCAATATTCTTTTTTAATTTTTGTTATCGACGTTTCTGCAGTAATTTGCTTCTTTTTTTTTATTAACCTTTTTTCCGACATTCTTTTCCTTTCTTCTTTTCTTTTTTGCATTTCTTTTGCTTTTTTATCTCTCTTCATTTTTTCTTTGGTAGTATTCCCTCCATTTATTGCTTGAAATTGCACTTGGTAGTTTTTTATTTCTGTTGTTGCTTCTTTGGATACCTTCAGGATAAGTTCAATAGTTGTCAAATGCCTGACAAAGGAGCAATAATGGTATGTCAATGTTTTCAATTTAGTTAATTTTGGTGTTGTTTTTTTTGATCTGATATTCGTTGGTGTTATTGTTTTCTTCCTATAGTGGAGGGGCAGCATTATGTATAATAATATTTTGTTGATTGTAGGGAGGGAGTGGAAAATGAGTCAGATAAATGAATGATAGGGAGTTCTCCGTCTTCAATATTGTTTAGAACGGAATTTGTGAAACATTCATTGTATTTTCTATTATTTCTTTGGCATTTGTGTGGTCAGATTCGTTTACTAATTTTAGTTCAATAGAATTTTCCTTACTATCTTTTGAAGTGTTATAAGAATATTTTCTAGGGGATAACATCGTCTGTAACAAATTTATTTCGTTGATGATTATTTCCGTATTTATGCCGTACGACTCCCAACTCCAACAACTTTACTAATAACTTTTTCACATACCTGAAGTCGCGTTGTATTAAGGTGTGTCCACATTATGTAGATCAACTCTGTCGACCCGGTCGATCGATAAAATCGCTCGATACCTTCGACTGTGTCAACTCGTCTAAATTGCCTCAGTACATGTGGACGAGTCGACCGACAACCATCATAAATTTTTATATAGTGAGTGATTTTGAGTGATTTTCATATATAAGATGAGTGATGATGAAGATGCTGGAGCAGCGGCTTCTGCTGCAATTCTTATTGCCATCTTGGGAAGCTAAAAAGATCGTAATCGTCGCCCGCGGAGATTTTGGGTACGGCCTAGCCTCGTTCGAGGCAGAAAAAGGTATAGTACGGAGGAATTTATGCGAGATTTATTGATGAATGAGGTTGACGAATTAAATCTAGAATATAGATGTGACGCGGGCTTTAAAAACTTCTTTAGAATGGAAAGTTCCAATTTTGAAAATCTTTTGAAAATGATTGCGCCTAACATAATTAAAAAAGACACACCATTCAGAAAAGCAATTCCAGTGAACCATCGCCTTGCAGTAACGCTGCGCTTTTTGGCAACTGGCGATTCATACACTTCATTGAGCTACCTGTTGAAGATATCAACCCCTCCATCATTGTCCCAGAAGTTTGTGATGCCCTGGTAGAAGCACTTAAGGATTATGTCAAGGTAAGAAAGTTAACTACACATTCTAGTAATTGCAATACTTTATTTTCATATTTTGTTTATTCAATTTAAATTACAGCTTACAAAATTTGCTCATAGTATAAAATTGGAAAAAGTATGTAACATTTGAAAATATAAATGTGTAAATTGTTAAGTGCATGTAAAATTAAATACGTTTAATACAATTCTCGGATCTCGTTTTCGTAAAGTTCAGGTTGTCCTCCCAAGTTATTCGAAATATTGTCAGACCGAACAGATGATGGGGACTGAGAGGGAGAAAAGGATGAAGATGAATATTGTGAATTTAACGTAGGAGATTGTGTTAATGGGTAGGGCGATAACTGAGGTTCATATGTTTGTTGGGGATAATTTTGATTTGTAGATGGGAAGATATTGGGATATGTTTGTTGATGTGTGTTGGCATTGTACGAGTAACCTGCCATGCCCATCTCTGCCTCGAATAATGTTTTATTAATTATTTGTTGGGCTTGAAACCTTGCTTGAGGTGAAGTAATTTTCCTCAGTTTAATGGCTACCTGTTCTCCAAATGAATCATACTCATCTTTTTCTTTCTTCTTTGACTGAATAGATCTCAATAAGTTAACCGCTTCATTCATGATCGGTGCACTGCCAGCAGAAGTTGATCTTACTTTGCGCTTTTTAATTGGTGTTTTTGGGGAGGTAAATGCGTCTTCAGGCAGTGGTGTACTTGCACTTTCATTGTTGTCTTTCGAATTTGATGTCTGTGACTGTTCGACGCTTTCTTCATTATTTTCTTCATTATCATTTTCTTTCTGTTGTTCCTCAAATTCTGGCTCTTGTGATCCCTAGAAAACACAATTATACAAACACAATTCAATATTTTTTGACAATATTAATTTGAGTTGATGAAAAAAAACGAATTATTATTGAATCTACTCAGACAGTTTTTGTTTCTTTACAGATGCCGCAAAATGCAGAGGAATGGGAAGGTGTTGCAAAATGTTTTAATGAGAAGTGGAACTTCCCAAACTGTGTGGGAGCCATTGATGGGAAACACATAAGCATTCAAGCGCCAGTCCATTCTGGCACAGAATTTTTCAATTACAAAGGGTTTTTTAGCATTATATTGCTTGCTGTAGTTGATGCAAATTATAATTTCATATACGCAAACGTTGGTTGCCAGGGAAGAATTTCAGATAGTGGCGATTTCAATGCTACGTTTTTTAAAAAATGTTTAGAGGACAACGTGATGCACCTTCCCCTTCCACGCCCTTTACCCCAATCAAGCTTTACGATGCCATACGTCTTTGTAGGAGATGAAGCTTTTAAACTTACATGTAATGTTATGAAGCCATTCTCGGGATTGCATGATAAAAGAACAAAACAAAGAATATTCAACTACCGACTAAGTAGGTCTCGAAGAGTTTCCGAAAATGCATTTGGCATAATGTCTTCCAGTTTTCGAGTATTCAGAAAACCATTAATATTGAAACCAGAGAAAGCAACAAAAGTGACATTGGCTGCAGTTTATTTGCATAACTACTTGAGGAAAAGCGAATCGAGAAACGTTTACAGCTCAGTTGGGATGTTGGATAGGGAATCATCTGAGAGTGGAGAAGTATTTCCAGGCCTGTGGAGGCGTGATCCAGCCACTTGCCAGATAAGCAGGCTGCCTGCCATCCCAAGGAGAAGTTCTATTGAAGCTCAGAAAATTAGGGATAAGTTTGCAGACTACTTTGTTTCTCCGCAAGGGGAACTACACTTCCAGTATGATAAGTAGTTCGACATATTTTTGTAATTTTGATTAATAAATTAGTGATAAATGAAAATATAGATCTCAAATTAGCCTACCTCTGTATCCTGAGTGTTCCTGGGTTTGTTCCTATCTGCCAAGAACATCAAAGCTTTGTAGGCAAACCACTTGCTTGTATAGGCGTCATCAGCGCCAGTCCCGGTCTTCCTCGACTCGCTCTCTTTCTTTTTCTCCCTTGCAAATTGGCTTTGCAAATTTCTAATTTTCTTTTCCACCTCCACTTTTTCAATGCCAAATGACACCGCAATTTCCACCAAACCATCATGCCGTTTGTTTCTGTTTTTATAGTTAACATCACTTGAATCCCATAAGTAAGAACGATCACGGTACATTTCAATAAAATTCGACGTTTGGGTATCACTCCAATTCATTTTCAATAAAAATGTAAGCACTTGAACAACAGTATAGCACTATTCTATTTTTTAAAACGGCAGTGACAAGATCGACACGTCCACACTGGTGCCTTCGACTCGACTGTCTTTGATCCGGACCGACCTGATTCGGGTTGCGTTCGACTCGACTCGACACCGCTCAACAATGTCTGGCGACACGTCCAGACTTGTTCGACATTGTCGATCGACTTTGTCGATCGGTGTCGATCGACATAGTGTGGACACACTTTCATTTAATCTTAGGGAAATGTGTTTCTGTATAACCTTTTTAATTTGTTCTGAGGTGTTTGCTACGCATTTTGTGTAGTCTACAGCGTCAGGATTTAGTGGAAAAGAACCACATTTTCTGAACCCATTTTTTTAAATTTTGTCTGGGCAGCGTTAGGCGCTAAATAAAGCATACAAAATTACTGCATTTTCATCGCACCATACATTTGTTGCCATAGTGAGGTGGTATTGATGCATATCTACAAAAAGTATAACGGATTTAGGAATGTTTTATTTTGACAACCATTTATTAAAATCATTGCTAATATGCGAGGATGTATTGATATCTAGTTAGCCTAGACCAGTTCCATGCATAAACAAAATATTGCGTTACCATAGCAACGAACAATAAATTATTATTAGAAGTGTCAGTCTAAAGTTTGACGTCAAAAAAGTAAACCAGAGCTACGCAATAAATTAACCCTTCGGTAGGCGCAGGTTGAACTTGTTCATTAGTGGACCCACACGGTGTACGAGACCGGTTAAAATAAATAGACTTGAGAGACTACTAATAAGTGTTGTGTTGAAATTATAAGTTTTTTGAACATTTTATTACAATTATATGACATTTGCTTAACAACACCCCTTTTACATTATTTTCAAACAGGGAGCTGAAAAAACTACACAAATGCGGTTATATTTCTTTGTTCAATTACAAAGCAATAACTAAAAAAATATTCTTATACATTCGACCTCAAAGTTATTCTTCAATATACTCAAAGCACTAAAAAAATTAAAACCAGTAATAAAATTACTATACATAGACGTACCCGGAACATAAAAAAAGAGGTACAAAAATCAGCGATGAGAATCGTAGCAATTTGCACATAAAGGCTTCACATCCTCTAAACACAAAAATTTACCACATAGTTCACAAAAATATTTTGTATTTCGGTCTTTTCTCCAGTTACAGTCACCACATCTTCCAGTTTGCCCTGGATTTCTCTGAGCTGTCTCATCCTCTTGCGGATCTTGCAGATTACACAGTTCTTTCAGTCGCATTCTAATATTTGCTGGGATATATCGATTCAGATACCTATTTTTTTATGGTTGTACGTCAAAGCAAAAGCTAGTTCTGTTACCATTTGTCGTCTTGGTTTTGTTGAATTAATATTGTTACAGCTATAAATAACGAACGCGTTTATTCCTGTAACATTCAATAAATTATAAAAAATCACCATGGGTCATCTTCTGGAACAACGTGCTACATTGTACTGTGCACACAATTGGTCCACAGTATCGACACCACTTTTAGTTGAATTATACTGTCATATTATTTCTGGTTTACCAGATTCCTCATCAACATCATCGCCGTGATGCATTGTTGAGTACAATATAACATTTTTATTTTTTTTCGGTTTATATGACACCAAGTTTCCTCCGCAGCCAAAAGCAAATACACTAGATCCAATTGGCCTACTTTGTGCTTGGTTGAAAATATCAGGTATTTCCCTTCTTCTGCCCTTTATAGTTCCAACTAAGGTTAGACCATTTCGTTTTAGTTCTATACCGAGTGCAGTGCTAGTGTTCCAGTTGTCTGTTGTGACATTTCTGTTCGAATTATAAAGGTGCTTACAGGCTCTTTCAGTTATAGCTTTCGTACTGTTGTCTAGACTGAAAGGGCCCGCTGGTTGTGTCCCAACATAAACTTCCATATGACTAGTGTAAAATAATTTCGCATCACAAGTAGCGAATATTTTCAAACCATATCTATTCGGTTTACTTGGGATGTACTGGCGGAAAGAACATCTGCCTCTGAAGGCTTCCAGTTTCTCATCAACAGTAACAAATTAAGAATGAGAGAAACTGTTCTTTTGATTTTCATTCCATTTTGTCAGTATAGTTCTAATTGGAGCTAGTTTGTCTAAAATAGATCTCTCAGCTCTAGTATGTATGTCGTCAAAGCGAATCTATCTTAGTAAAACTTTAAATCTTCTCTCGTTCATTGTTAATCGGAAAAGTTCTATGCCAGTCCCATCTGTGTTCCATAAGTCAGTAGTATTCAAATGACTTGCTTTCGTAACACCTGCAAGATATAATAATCCAATTAGGGCTCGAATTTCGTCAATATTGGTTGACAAAATATCTCTCTCACGAAAAAAAAGTGAACTTTCTGCATCAATGTTTTTGTTTGTCTCATCAACAATTATTTGTAGCATGTTTAGATCGAATAGAGAACCCCAAATATCATCAATTTTAGATTTATTTTTCACATTAACTTTTGGGCCTGGTAGCTGCATTACTATATTCTCTCTAAGAGTTCTGACGTTTTTAGGAGGTACATGTTTGGCCCATTTGGTAATTTTATCTTTCCCTATGAAATGAGTTCCAATAGTATTTCCAGTTTCCTTTTTTTCGTTTTCCTCGATTTCTTCTTCTGTATCGCTATCTTCAGATTTCTCTTCTACAGCATCGTTTTCGGTTGTTTCCTCCTGATCATCAAATTCTTCTTCTGTCTGGACTTCTTCAAAAAATCGCAACAATCGCTGCTGATCTCTTTCGTAGTTGTAGTTCATTTCAATTTGAATTACAAAACCTAAAATTACAACAAATTCTATAATTTAAAGCCTTCTAAATATATTTCTTATATTACCTCAGTGGGCGCACACGGTGTCCTGCACCGGGTTTTCAATTTGCTCTGCTGCTTTCTAAAGTACTGCACTCCGCGGAAAGAACTGACTAGCTGACCATAAAACGGGAAGGTACACGGACGCAAAATACCGAGCTCACCCGATTATTTCCGATACGTCGTTTCCTAACTCCGCCCGGTGTCCTAGACCGGCTGCGCCTACTGAAGGGTTAAAAGAAAAATTGGACTATCGAGCCATCATCAAGTACCTGTATTTAAAAGGGTTAAGAGGTAAGCAGATTTACGTAGATATGCTCAATACCCTTGGTGATCAATGTCCTTTGTATGCGATCGTGAAAAATTGGACTGCAAGCTTCAAAAGAGGTAAATTTTCCCTTGAAGATGATGACCGATCGGGAAGGCCATTTCATACGAACGCGTTCATCATATAGTTCACGTCAATTTGGACATGAGAACAATTGCTGCAAAATGGATCCCCAAATGTTTGAATGTTGACCAAAAGCGTGCAAGTGTAGAAGCATCGTGTTCGATCTGGGCTCGATTTAAAAACGATGTAGACTTCTTAAACCGAATTTTTACTATGGATGAGACTTAGGTACATTTCTACGATTCAGAAACAAAGCAACAATCGATGGAATGGCGACACTCTGGTTCTTCAAGACCTACGAAGTCTCGTGTCCAAAAATCTTCTGGAAAAGTTCTTGCTTCAGTTTTTCGGGATTGCCATGGAGTAATCATGATTGATTTTTTGGATAAGGGTAGAACAATAACTGGAGATTACTATTCGACATTACTGACCACTCTACAGGAAAAAAATAAAGAGAAAAGACGGAAAGCTATACAAAGGTGTTTTGCTTTTGCAGGACAACGCCTCTGCACACAAATCTCATGTTGCCATGCAAAAATTTTGTGATTTAGGGTTTGAATTACTAGAACACCCCCCTTATTCACCAGATTTGGCTCCGTCCGACTATCATCTCTTTCCTCAACTGAAAAAAGTAAAAGGTCGTAAATTTTCTTCCAACGAGGAGGTAATAAAAGCTGTGGAGGTCTGGTTTGTAGAGTAAGAAGAAACGTTGCAGGTTCGCTGTAATAAATGTATCCAATTAAGAGGAGAATATGTTGAGTAATAAAATATTTTGACATTGAAATTTTGTTTGGTTCTATAGTAGGCTAAGAATTTTTCAATATATTCTCGTATTCTAAAACACGTCTGAGGTAATCAATCCCTTCTTTGATCTTTCCAAAACCCAAACATTTTGCATACTATCAACTAATGCTCAAGGTCAAGGTCTTACATAAGCAAAAAGCATCAAGGGGGGTGCAAGTTTGTCCTCAGCATTGAAAACTATTGAAACGGTGAGGTTTTATTTTTCATTTCCTTTTTGAATTGAATATGAATTTTTAAATCCTTTCGGGCCTAAGATTTTTCCCGTTTTTGGACACGGTCAGAAACCAGATTCATCACCATTCAATATCCTTCTTGAATTTTGAATTATATCCATTAAATTGCTATCCTTTAGAAATGCGAGTAATTCCTTAAACCAATGCCGAATGCTTTGTGATTTAAATACCAAATTCTCCTGTGATTTTTAATTTTAACTTCCCCGGTATATCAAAATTCACATATTCTGCTCAAACCATATAACGAAATATATCATTCTTTTCAACATTTAATATTTCTTTACATCAACAAAAAATTCATTTTAACATTACTACCACATAAGAAATACAGATAAATATCGTCTTCTGAAATTCCAATGAATATTTCAAAGTACCCGACACCTTATCGCTTCATAAAAACCCTCTTTCAAACTCCGTTATCTGTATCTACCAATCCTTTTCAGGCCACAAAAAATCACCCTAACTGCAAATTTTCACTCGCTGTATCTGACCGTTACGTTTCAAATTCTTTTATCCCATTGGCCAGATCCTAATATTTTTCTCCTTCCTCGCAACCACGTTACCGACATATAAATATGCATAAAACCTCAATTTTAGTCACTTCCCAGTCGTCACTCTCGTACACTTCCCAGTCGTCACTCATACACTTCGCAGTCGTCATTCGTCATTCATAGACTTCTCAGTTAGCCTTCATACTCTTCCTAGTCGGCATTCATACACTTCTCATTTATCCTTCGTTCTCTCTCTTCATCATTTAACCGTCGTACATAATGGTACTCATGTTATAAGAGCACCCGGCGTTGGTCTCGGTAAACAACATGTGTAATTAATCATTCATTACTCCAGCAGATTATGTGCTAAATAATCAAAGTGCAAAACGCGTATGATCCAGTGAGATTCTTAATTGTTTATGCAAAAGAACACGTTATAAAGTCATACAATATAGTAACATGAAAGTGAAATAATTGTTTAATTTCTTCATCCATCATAATCCTACATCATACAACATATAGTGAATAGGATATACGGTCCTTCGAGCTCAACATTGAACGATAAAAACTTTCCATTCCATCTATTATCCCAAGTGCAAAAAGGGTTAATTAGAACACTTTGTCCACTCACGTTGTTGATATCCTCTGCTTCTCTTAGCCTTATCTCTGAATTCCTTTTTAAAAAGTTTGAATACCGTGTCTGTTGTGGTGTACCATTCTTAAATAGGTGGTTACTATCTGCTGCTATTATCTGTACCGTATCAATAAGCATTTCCTTTTTTATAGGAAACCCACATGTTGCAAGATTAATAACCCAATTTTTGTTTCTCTCTTCTCCTTCTGCTCCTAACCGTGGAGGTGGACCAGGTCTTCTTAATGTGTCTGATACTTTTCCAGAAAGTCGATCGATGATTGTTGCTTTTGATACGTTAAAACACCTACATGTTTCCCTTATTTTCATTTTATTTTCCCCAATTTCGTGTAATGAATTTTTCAAACTGTATTCACTGTATTTGAACAATTTTCGTTGCACTTTCATCTTTTTTGTTTCATAAGTAGTTTTTCCGGATCCTTTTTTTTTGTTCATTTTTTTGCAAGTACCCACCACTGAAATAATAAAGATCCTACCTATTTGAAATTATACAAAACAAGATGATTAATGTATTCAGTCAATAAGAACGATTTAAATATTTTAAAAAATTATCTAAATTGTTTGAAAGAATTAAATCATTTCATGATTTAAATCATTTTTTCAAAGGATTTAAATAATTTTTGAAAAATATTTAAATCAATTTTGATTTAATTAAATCTTTTAAATAATTTATATTATTTTTTGTTGGATTCAATCGTTTTAAAAGATTTAAATCTAGTTTCTTAGTTGAATCATTTTACATTATTTTAAATCGTTTGAAAGATGTTAATGATCTTTTATGATTTAAATCATTTTTCAAAAAGATAAGTCACCAAAAACCGCTGATTTAAAACATAAGAATTTATAAAATTAATTAAGGTTTTGTCAAAATTGAGCTCAAAACACGTTAAACATTGAAATTGACCAAAAATCAAGAAAATATATTCATGGATATATACATTTTTAACTTCTTATACTTTTTTTTAATGTACTTTATAGAATATATATTCTTAGCGTTAGTTCTTTTTTAATGTTCTTGTTTTAGAAATATTTTGTTGTTACAATATTGACCTTTATCAAAATATTTTGATGCGGTAAGATGTAATTGAGTCATTTCTTGAGGAAAAAACAAACAACCTCGATATATAGAGGATACTTTGAAAAAATGGTAGAATCTAACTACAAGAATTGACAAACATTTTTCGATTTATTTGTGCAAAATGAGTCACTTTCACTCCCAAGCAAACAATATTTAAAAAAACTGATTTGCACACATATTTGTACAGCTCAGACAAACACCCACAAATGACAGTAAACAAACCAATTTAATATCCGAAATCAAAATACCTACTTGACAATCTGAGTCTGAATCTCAAAAAATATAATAAATAACATTAAAA
Source organism: Galeruca laticollis (assembly GCA_963921935.1). NCBI lineage: Eukaryota > Metazoa > Arthropoda > Insecta > Coleoptera > Chrysomelidae > Galeruca > Galeruca laticollis. Next base: position 240,622,379 of record OY998176.1, read on the forward strand.
GTGTATGGGATAATATTTAACTCCTTTGTAATTTGATTTAAAAGAACTTTGCGCACTGTTACATTTGAATTTATTTATTTAGAATATACATGGCATCTTCTTCTGTTCAAGTTGAAGAACAATACGATGTATATCAAGTCTATGCTGTATTATGTATTTTGCGGAAATAACAAAAACAATGGGAAGAGAAAGAAACGACGCTACCTATTAATTATTTAAAAAAACTGCGTTCTGGAACAATGCCTCTAAATAATTATCAGCACTGAGAAAGCTTGGTAAAAAATGCGGGTATATCCGACAAGGGCGTCTGCTGACTTTTTTTGGAAGGATATTATTAGTCACGGTCGACTTATGAATTCCAACAAATGAGAACAAATATTTGTTCGTCACAAAAAGGTTAATGTGACTGTTTGATTTGGAATTGAAGTATATTAAATAAAAACAACAAATATTTGTAAGCCATAAAAACGTTAATTCAACTTTTTAAAACAATGAATTCAAAAAAAAACTGGATTTATAGATTTATATTATTTTTGTTGCAAGTATCCTAATATTATAAATAACGAACAAATGTAAAAAAAGTAAATAACAGTTTGAAATAATATTTGGCCACGATGATCATGATTTATTTGCAGAATAAATAGTCCAAGAGCCAGAGCAAAAAAAAATCGGTTCATAATGCAATTTTCTACTGAGCTGATTTTTTGTTGGAACCTCAGGGGTGACCCTCGAATGTTCATCTAAATTGGCGGAACGGGGGACTCGAGCGTCATTCTCGACCCACCATCCTACTAACTTGGATTTACATTTAGGATTTCAACAAAAAATCAATTAGAATATTGTAGAAAAAAGTGCCCGGCTCTTGGCAGCAGCATTTATTACTTTATTATGTATATATGAAAACATTATTTTCGGCGACTTTCCTAAATGAGATTCAGAGAGACTTACATTACACCTCTCAGGAGTAGTTATCCATCATAAACCAATCCCATCGGCCTTGGTACTGCTCTTCCATTATGTTTAGGTTCTGTTTCCCTTATTCTTTGTTATAGCTTCCAATATTCTCTGGGTATTGGTCAAGATTACTGTGAACTTATTACATCTTTAGTTTTCAAAGTTTTATGGTTTATAATTTGGACTGATTTTCGAAAGTTTTCAATAATTTCAACAAACTAAGTATACGCAAATCGTTCCAAATTTTATCAATATTCTTACTTGCTGACCATTCAAAATTCTCGTTTTCGTCTTTTTTTTTCGGACTAGTACACTTTTTCGCGTCTAATTGCCCATTTTTATCAAGCGCTTTAACAAATTATTCAAACCAAAGGTAGATTCGTGATATTCTGCTTTCTTACATTCATTATCTCACGTATATGTTTTTTTCCCAGTGTTAATGCTTGGCACGACTATCCCACAGACAATAAAAACATGAATTTTTGATGTCCCAGTAAGAAGTTAGTCATTCTTATATCAACGCAAACACTCCATTGGTGTTCGTTCGCACGAGTGAAACATTTTGATATTCTTATAAGTTTGTTAAATGGGCAATGTTCACGCGATTTTATTTTGCTAAAGTAAAATTATAGGTACAGCGACAACACCGCCCAAAAATACGATTAAAAATTTACTATCTAGGTTAGTGGTAGGTACCACAGATAGATAAGACACTGATTGTGGCGCCATCTAAAGAGCCTGTCGACTAAACAATTGAGTGATGTTAAAAAGATTTCTGTAATTTTAGGTTTTGGCGGTATATTCAAATTTTAATTATATTATTTCAAAATAACCATTTATAGTCCATAATTTGACATTTCATATCAAATATCAAATGATGGACCATAAATGGTAAATTAAATTGGAAAAAATAAAACAGTAATCATATAAACAGTTTATTTATTTTGGTATAAAAATACACAACAAATAATTCAGTGTTTTAAATGAAACTCACGGTTTCTAGTTAATACCACAATATATTGTGGTATTAACTAGAAACCGTGAGTTTCATTTAAAACACTAATATGAGTAGATTCCACGAAGTAGGGTCGAGACAGTTAATTTCATTAACAAATAATTTCTTTCACAAAGTACTTTTCTTAACAATGACAATAAACTATAATGTAAAAACAATGCAATAATTAAAAAATAATTTGAATAACATACATTCTAGATTGGAGTATCATTAGATTTTTAAATGATGTAAAATCAAGATAAAAGTAGAAAATTCTTTATGATAAGTTTATATTAATTTATTTATTTATTATTACACTCGTATAAACACACAGAGCTGGACAAACTGCTGAAGCCATTTTGTGGTCTGGTCCTCTAGTAACTTTACCTATGTTTATCTTTTCCACATATTTGAGTGGTTTTTTCTTGTTTAATGGAATGTTAATTGAGAACTTCCCCAGTATCAATTTGTGATCGGGCGATGTTAAAGTCTTACATCAAGTATTTGCTTAGGTATGATCTCTCTATTAGTTATTATGTAATCAATCGTTGATTGTTGTCCCTGTGTATGTTGCCAAGTGTACTTGTGTTGGGGTTTATGGGGTAAAACGTGTTGTTTATTCTTAAAATATTTTGAGCGCAGAAGTCAATAAGGTGCTCTCCATTCCTATTTATTGTTTCTTCGTTGAATCGTTGTTTGACATTGTCTATGATATTATTTCCAATTCTTGCATTAAGGTCTCCAAGGATCATGAGTTTATCGTTCTCTTGTAGCTTGTCCAGCACATCTTGTAGCGTGTTATAGAAATCTTCCGTTTCAATTTCCGGTTTGCTTATGTCTGGGGCATAGGCAAATATAATATGAAGTTTACAGTTTGCTAGTTTCAAGGTTGTCTTCAAGATTCTGTGATTGATATATTCGATATCTTCTATATCATTGTCAAATTTTTCATGCAACAGGAGTCCAACGCCTGAGCTTGCATAGTCTCCTGTGTCCATTCCGCTAAATATATAATAATAATAATAATTTATTTTCAAAAAATTCCATATACAAAAAACAGATCGTTTACAATTTCAAAATAGTTTGCAAGTATATAGTTCATTCATGTAAAAGTAAAATGAAAATAAAGTAGGAGAAACCCACTGAAGTCTTTCGATTTGTGCGTGGGTGAACACTTATAAGTAGATAGTTCTGGTATTTTGATGTTTCTTTTCCCTTCTTCCTGGTTTCCGATAGGGCACATATCTCGATTTTGTGGGAATTCATTTCTGTTAGTATCTCTTGGTCTCGTTTAGTCCAGGACCTGTTGTTCCAGCATGCAACTCTTAGTTTCGTATCCTTTCTCGTAATCCTGTTTCTTGCCGAGTTCGTCTTTTGCTGTTTCCGTCCGATATCCGAGGCTTTATGATTGGTTCTATGAGCATGTTTATTTTTACCAGAGGCAGGTTGCTAACCTCACTCCCGAACCCACCTCTTTTATCCAGGCTTGGGACCGGCTACACTACTGTCAAGCTACTCAGTCCACCTGACAGCATTGTAGGCAGAGTTGGTGAAGTATGATATAGAGAATTTAATTTGAACAAAAAAACTCAAATAAAACCACCTCCACCCCCTCTTGCCCTCACTATAGCTATCTCAGATACGTTTTGAGCCATTTTTTTCAGATATCAGAAATGCATCTATTCGAGTCAACGCCGTAACAAAAAATTTTCCACTGTACCCCCCTCACCCCTTTTTTCGAACGATAGAAGGAGCAGCTAAAATCAACTTTTTATTATTCGAGCTAACGGAATAATAAAAATTGCGCCTGAAAGAGAAAAATCCGATCTATAATCAGATTTTTAGAATTCAAAAATATTACAGGGGAAAATTGAAAAGTATTTTTTCAAAAAAACCCACAGCACCCGTTGTTTTGGTTCTGGTGAGCTGAAAATCAGTAGGGTTCTTCTGTGAGACGCCCTAAACAATATCCAATCATAAAATTGGTCACTTGTATATACTCCGGAGGCTGTATCGTGCTAACAAACAAATTTCTCCAAAAATGACAAAAATGTCGTACTTCAAGTACCATAGCACCCGTTGTACTGGCTCTAGTGAGCTGAAAATCAGTAGGGTTCATTTGTGAGTCGCCCTGAACAATATCCAATCATAAAATTGCTCACTTGTATACACTAAGAGGTTGTGTCGTACTAACAACAACCCAATATCAATAGCGTTCATCGGTGAGATGTCCTGAACAATACTCAATTATAAAATTGCTGAATTGTTGCACTCCGGAGGCTGTATCGTGCTAACAACGACATGTTACAAATAGTGGCAGACGACATACCCGGATTTTTAGAAAAAGACCTCGTGTTTTTCTGACTGAAAAACCAAAAAATTACTTGAAGAAATGCAAAATTCTCACTTTTTAGGGTAAACCATACTTTTTTCGGATATTAGATAGGGTTGGACGGAAAATTAATAATGCATTTTATACCAGTCAAACTTTTTTATCACATAAACAATCTTCAAATTCCACATTATGTCGGGCCGCAACGCACCACATCCTACATCACTTTCGTACGTTTTATATGAAATATCGCACACTGCATGTGGACAGCATCGCAACGCACTGGCGGATCGCTTCATGGGCGATATTATGCCACATTTAAAGCTTACAGAAGCAGTTACATCACTCGTTATCGGCACCTTTAATCACAATGTTCCAATTTGTCGCACTGCGCAACTTGAAATTATTTTCTACGCGCATGGAGGTGGAACCAACTGATACATGATGAGTGAAAGAAAAGATTGGATTAGTAAAATCGGCAGAGGGATCTAACTGCTTCTGAGAGCAATAAACTATGGTTATGCGTTGCGATTTTCGATACAGCCCGCCTCAATTTATGTTAGAATGCGCAATTACAACGGACGTGTTGCGCTTGCTCGATGTTCAACAATAGCAATGTGAGCTACTTCTATTTCTTTTCGCATTTTATCTATTCACGTGCCTGTTTAACATACACGCATAATGTTTGTGTTTTATATTAGTTGTTTTTTGCAAATATCGTGAACCCATATACTACGTTTCCTTTTTCTTGTTTGTTTGAACTATTCGGCAAACAACAGACTGAGTATATACAACTCTTTGTCAGAACTATCCATCGCTTTGGACTGTCAACGATTATTATTACATATTATTTAATTCAATATTTGGAGCAATAGCTGCCAACGATTATCAGATTCCATTATTGCAATGATACGCGGCTTCGATGTGCTTTAGCGTAATTTTGCAATGGGTGCGGCTGTAGTATGCGCGAGCCTTATTAACAACGATAAATTTTGTTTCTGATTGACGTCAAGTTTTTCCTTAAAAACCTCGAGCGATTCGACTTTTTTGCATTGTAACTCACACATTTTAATTACAATCGACTTTTAGCAATGATCGGTTTGAACTTCTTTTCAAGGACTATAGAAAAGTTTAGAATCATGATACCCGAAAAATCCACCATTTTCTCGTTATTTAACGTTGAATGCATCGATCCAAATATTCCCAAAAAGGTCTCCTTTCACCAACCATATCCGGCTTTGTATTATGCGTACAATATTCTTTAAAGCCGCATTTTTGTTTTCTACACTTTTTTCCATAACATGCATATTTTTTGAGTTATTTGTAAAAAGGCGTTCAAAAACGTATTTTTTTTTCGATGAAAATTCCAAGTTTTCAATCGTGAATAACTCTAAAAATATTGATAGAACAAAAAACTTTCGACATTTTTTTCTATTGATTCTCTATCGTTTCCCGGATATATTTTGAGTTAATGGTAGCAATTGTGGCAACCACCCCTGGGCGGAAACGCACCGGCACTTTCCCATCAACTCACCAAATTTGATGTAAATCGATTCAGTCTGAAAGGGTTCGGAGATGAAAACTGGACTAAACAACAATATAGAAATTCACAAACATTATTAGTTTTAAAATCGTTTTACTTATAATAGGTATATTAGTTTCAATGAAGTAATAACCCATATTAGTCCCTTAACCACGCCTTTGATATCAAATCGAAATCAGACGCTTTACTCATGAATTATTAACGATGGTATTTACTGACGCAGAAAAAAATATTTTATATATGAAGTTCTCACTAACTAACACGACAGGTGATGACGAACTTATGATATTAAAACGTTGGAAATATAAACATGTAGAGTGGTTTCGGAGATCTTCAGTAGGTACACCTCGAAATCCTCGATTAAACGGTCAAAAATGAAATCGTTGAATGAAAATAAAAGTTTAGAAATACAGGACGATTCATTAAGAATAGTTTATATTCTGAAAATCGTTATCCTACATAACTAGAATCGTTCCGAAGGGGCAATATACTTTTACTTTCTGGATTGGCGCCAGTCACGAACTTATGTAAGCAATCGATATCGTCGGGCGGTTGCGCTGCAATATATGCTAATAGCTAAGAAAATGTAGAGCTGCGAAATATATGGTAGAAACTGAATTAGTATTACAAAACAGAATTCCTGACATTTAGGGTGTTACATATTTTGTTAAACCAGATATTTTCCCCAAGGTCTTTAATTAGATACAAGAAAGAAACTACAGTGTGTAGTAGCTACATAAATATATCAATCAAGCGTCTCATTTGTGAAGAAATGTTGCTCAACTAATTTCTTACATTATTTCCTGTAATCTTTTGATTTAGCCCTTGCACGGTTTTCTCACTTTTTTGCACCATTTATTTTTTAGTTTCTTCGTTTTTATCTTTTTACACGTCTCTTACACTCCAATATTTCATTTTAGCATCTCTTGTGATATCCTTTGTACCGGGTATTCCAATAAGCCGATCTCTCGGCTATATATCAGAAACTATTCACGTTATAACTTTAGGAGAAAAAATTCCTTAGTAAAAGTGGCCAAGAGAAATCGCTGGAAATAACTTTGAAGTTTCTATGTTAACCGCTAACCTGCGAAGAAAAATTTAAAAACTAGTGTTTTGTGAAATATGCCCAATTATACCAAGTGTTAAATAAGTAAAATAGAAATAGGTCTATATTCTGCACAAATTTGTTATATACTTTTTTTATTTGCTCAAATAAAGTGTGGGGGAGAGTGGGGAAATGTTTGTGGATAAATACCTATAACTTTGGTTTGAATCAACCGATTTTAACTAAATTAGTGCCATTAGAAAGAGTGTAGATGAATTAATTACATCTACTATAAAACAATTGCATTTAGTTTCAATTGTCGCAGGTAGAGGGTACTTTAGAATGAAAAAAATTAAAATTTATTTTTCTTAAAAATATTTAATGGCACAACCCGCATGTTGATAGCTTTTGTCGAACTCTAGATATAAATGAAAACGCATAAACATAAGTAAGTATAGTACTGACTCACCCTGTATTATAACTTAAAATTAAATATGTGAAAGAATGATCATACAAATATCTCGATCATTAAAATTTAATGTCCAATTAAATGTTCAAATTGTTTTCCATCGTTGTCCACGCAAAGATGCAATCTATCGCGCTTAGACATACCAGCTGCTTCAATCTCAGCTGTTGATTTACTATTTATTGCGTTTCTAATGCACTGTTTCATGTCTTCTCGCCTGATTGGGCGAGTTTGGTACACTAAATTCTTCAATCTCCCCCATAGATAAAAGTCCAGAGATGTTAAGTCTGGAAATCTAGCTGGCCATGAAAATATACTTCCCCTTCCAATCATTTTATTTGGATAACTTACATTCAAATATTCTCTATCTTGTCTGGAAAAGTGCGCAGGACACCCGTCATGTTGTCATATCATATCTCTTTTTGTTCTCAAATATGTATGGCCATTTAAAGTTCTATCTAAGAAATATGGACCTACGATCTTTCCATCAACTATGCCATACCAAACATTAAGACTCCATCTACCTTGATGCTGCACTTCCTCTATCCAGTGCGGATTTTCTTCAGTCCCATAATGCGTATTATGCATATTAACACCACCCTCACTATTAAACGTAGCCTCGTCTGTCCACAAAATCTTTGACATGATATGCGGTTGTTCTTCTAGCAGATCTAACATACAATTGCAGTAATCCAGCTTTGCATCAAAATATCTCTCATGTAAAGCTTGGTGGAGAACTAGATGATTAAGGACGCAGTTTAAAAAACAGAGCAATAAGTATTGGTGAAAAATAAACCACTATATTTATTAAAACTCAAAAAATCTTGAAAAATCTATAATTGTTTCACAAGATAAATCTTTCATAAGTATTTTTGCTGTTTTTATCGGAATATAAAATTAACAGTTGAATCTAAAGTTTAAAGGGAATTTCATGTTTCTGACCTAAACGTTCATCTTATAATATGAAAAACCAACACCTGTAATGTTTTAAAATCCTTAGGTATGTTTAATTCTATGTGGATTCTGTTGAATGAACGCAAAAACATTGATTGAATTATCTTCGGTCATACCTTTACTACGTCGTTTAAAACAAGGGCGATGAAAACTACCAGTTTCTCTTAATCTAAGAGAGAGAGAGAGAGAGAGAGAGAGAGAGAGAGAGAGAGAGAGAAGTTAGAAGATTTTTTGAAGTTGGGGTTTGTATTGTTTTATTTTGGGTTTGTTTTTGTTGGAGTTTGGCCCTGTTATAGTATTTATTTCCTCTGCAGGGCTGGTTGGGGGTGTCTTATTGGGTGGTTTGTGCGCGCGTGTTGACTTGGCTTGAGTTTTGGGTAGGACTGAAAATTCAGTTTTTTAGAAAAGTGTATGGAAAGTTGAGAAAAAAGGTGTATAGAAATTGAAGGATTTGTTTGATTTTGTGGGTGGATTGTGTGTTTTGCTAGATATCAACCGGAGAGAGAGGCAGGAACAATCAGCATCGAAATTGGATGATTTTTGTGCGAACGTGGTTTTAAAGGTGTGTAGAATGGGGAATTTAGAAGTGTCTGGTAAAGGTCGGAAATGAATAAGACGAACCACGTTACGTTACAGGTAGTTGATAGAAGACGAGGTGGGTGATTGAATTGTTGGGAATTGAAGAATGTTTTTGGGATTGGGTGTCTCCGATGTCATGAGAGTTATTAAGAAGCGTTGGGCATGATTTTGGAATTATTGAGTTTTATTTGAAATTTGTTTGAAAAGTGACTAGGAGACATTGAAAGATGAGTAGATGATGTCGGGTGATGGTGACTGGCTTTTTTTCGAATTCGAGGTGAGGAATTTGTTAGATAAGTGTATTTATCTGCGGTGTGGTGTTTTGAATGTGAAAGTTTAAAATTTACTTGTTAAAATGTTGAAATTAAAGATTTTAGGATGACTGGTTAAAATATTGTATTGAGTGGGCTGGAACACAATAATAATCTTATATCCAAAAATTTCGTCGTACGTCGGCCCATTTGGCTAGCGAATAAATTCACTATGCTACAGGAAAAAAACGTTAAAAACCTGCAGCACCGACGGGGTGGATGGGGCTCGCGGATGAAGTTGAATCGCTCCTGATGGGAGTGAAAGTAAAGTGAGCACGCCTGCCTATATTTGTTATAGAGCAGTTGTGTCGATAGAAGGAAGGTATTAGATGGCGAAGTGTATCGGCTATGACGTCCCTTGAGTTAGGAATGGCGTTCATGAGTGTGACGGTGAAGATTTCAATAAGCATTTTGATGTCGGTTGAGAGATCGTAGGGAGCTGGTGGCTTTTCTAGAGTGACTGGAGCGGTCTCTTGGGGGGTTTTGGGAGTCGATAGCCTGTGGGGGCAGCGAGGGTGGAAGGCGGGGTGAGTTGTGTGACTGAAGGTGTAGGGGATTGAGATCTTACGGAGGAAGCGTCAGACCTTGTTGGGGATATGTGTGCGGTTAGTGTGCATTGTCGTGTGTGTGTGTTTTTAAGTAGCGTGGTACGTGTGTGCTGGATTGGAATCTTACTGAGGAAGCGTAAGACCTGTTGGAATCAGGAGGGTGTGTTTTGGTGTTTGTGTGTCTGTCTTGTAGATTGAGGTGACGATGGTGAGAGTGGGTTGAATTGGATGCGGTGTGTGAAGAGGTTGTGTTTTGTGTGGGTGAGAGAGTAGGGAATTCCTTCTCGTAGCGGGCAAAACTTTGTTGGAAGCTGGGAACGGTGAGGAGTTTCAGGTCCTCTTCGTACTCGTGCGGATTGAATTGGGGGTGGTTAGGGTTCATTGAATGAAAGAAGTTTATTTCGAATTGTGAGAGAGGGGAAGGTTTGGCAGATTTTCTTCGGCGTGAGTGATTTGAAGACATGTTGGTGGTGGTGTGGTTGAGGATGTGGGGGCGAAAGCTAATACCGACAGTGGACTCACTGCCGGAGGGAGTTGCCTCCCTAGTTAAAGGTTTCCTGAATTAAAGCTTTGTTGAGTTTTATATTACCTGAGTGTTAAGTGTTCTTCTTTTTTCAGGTTGGTGTGGCTTGCTTGTTGAGTCTGAAATAAAACAACATTAAACACTGTTTATTATTTTCATAAATAATAGTTTGTTTCGATGGAAACAATTGGATACACTTCCAAGTGTGTTTATTGAACTGTCGAACTCAGAAGTTCGCCAGAACATGGGGTTGGTTGAATCTTCTGGTGGAGGCGTCCACGGTGCCGGCGAAGTCGCGGTGAACAGGTTTGGATCAGTGACATATTCTTGCTGTATCACCTTGCTCAGGCGATGGACTGGCGCTACCCGTCTCTTAATCTTCTTCCTCCAATTATCTTTAGATTTTTCATCCCTACGGCTATAATTATGTTTTCTTCTTTTATTTTCAGGGACAATTTTATGTACAATTGTTTTACAAATCCGTAATTAATTATAAGAGGTCTATATAGGTTCTAGACGGCGGTGAATTCAAATATAATATTATCCTGAACCTACAACTTAAAAAGTTTCAATTTAATATTTTTTCACAATCACACTATATATATATATATATATATATATATATATATAATGACTATAAAAAATGTTCATCGAACTTCATTAATGCCATTATTTCCTTGGTAAAATATGAAGAATATATTTGATCTATAATTCTAGAGTTATCTAAAGCGATAGGAATAAAGATACAATTTATTATTGCGGGAAATTCTCGAACGGGCCGTCGCGTCGCTGGTCGATATTTAATTAGTCGTCAGTCGGCCGTTCGTTCGTATAACTTTAACGTGGGGTTTTAATTTAGTTAGGTTAGGGAGAAGGCGTGCATCTTAATCATGCCGCATTCCGATCTAATCGAAATAAATTATGAGTCAAGTGGTGGGCCTTTCAGTGGACCTGATGGGCCGCCAAGTAGTTAGCTGCTGCTGCTGTTTCTTCTTCTTCTTCTCCTCTTCCTTTTAGACCCTCCAGACCGCTCGCCGATTATTCTCTCTTTTTGTTGATAGTTAGGGAGCCGAACCCTGGCACATCTCGCCAACTATTATAACTTTCGGAAACTAATCCAAGTATGCTGTGACCACCACAATTATTGTGCTAGTTTCTACTGAAAAATGTTGCCAGATTTTGACGTACCCACAAAGCCTAAAAATTTGACTTGTGACGCCATGACTGCATTTGATTAAAATTCTTATTTAGACATTTTTAGTTTCAACTTAATCTTTTCAAAAAAATGTATTTTAAATTATTTTGTTTATTGGATACTTTTTTAATAATAGGAACATAACATAACAAATAAGAAAAATATAAAAAATCTATTTCAATAGTTTTAACAGGGTTTATTTAACGAGTTATTTAAAAGAATTTAAAAACTTAGTTGATTTGGTTTCGAGCTTTGTAATGAGATTTAACAATCATTAAAATTTTCCTTTCTTAAAAGATAAAAAAATTCTAAACTTTTGGATTTAAACTTTTAAATCTTTTTAAATGAACTCTGTAAAGTAGATGTCAAAATATAAACAAAATAAAATCCTGTATAAGCGTGCTATTAATTAATATAAAATACAAGAGAACAAAAAATCAGGTAGTTGGCTCATTAACAGTGAAAGAATCAGAATATATCTCAGTTTATACATTTCTTATATCAACAATAAGGGAATTATCGATGGGAAAACACCTAATTTGTGATAAAAAACTTACTGCAATAATATGACCACAGGTGTTTACTAAAAGCCTGTTTCTCAGCCTATTTTTGATTATGCTCTGTTCTGAAAAAACACGGTCTGCAGAAGCATATGACAACTTCAGATAAATTAGAAAACATATAATTGCTGATTTCGTTTTTTATATTTTTAACTTTATACCAAAATGAAGATAGATCAGAAAAGTTTTTTTAAAATCCTCAATTTCAGGTATGAGCTGCCACTCAAAATTAACCTTATCAATACCCAAGTGGCTTAAACAAGGAAATAAATCAATATATTCCGATATTGCATTGACATGTCCAGAAAATGCAATTTGAGGAATGAAATTTTCAGCAAATTTCATATTTTTATTTGACCAGCTAATTCAATGTAAAAACTTAAATACTTAAATTTGAAAGAATGCAATTCATTTGAATCAACCTTGTTGACATTTTCTACACTTTTAGGAAAAGCATCTACTTTCCCCCCAAAATAAACGTTTTTTAAATTCATGTTACCAGAGTTCTAATCTATCTAATAAACGAGAAAAGTATTAGGGATTAAAACAACTTTTCCGCATCTGTGGGATGCCCTGAACAATATTCTATCATAAAATTAGTGATTTGTTGCGCTCCGGTGGCTAACACATTTAAATTTCTCCAATTTTTTATCATTTTTGGATAATTTACAGTTTGTTAGCATGATACAGCCTCTCAAGTATTTACAAGTGACCAATTTTATGATTGTATATTATTCTGGGCGTCTTATAGATGAACCTTATTGATTTTCAGCTGACTGGAGCTAGCACAACGGGTGCTGTGGAAGCTGGAAGTGCCACATTTTTGGTCATTTTTAGAGAAATTTCGGGTTGCACGATACAGCTTCCTTGGTGTATACAAGTGAGCAATTTTATGATTGGATATTGATCAGAGCTTCTCACAAATGAACCCTATTGATTTTCAACTCACTAGAGCCAGTACAACGGGTGCTATGGTACTTGAAGTACGACATTTTTGGAGAAATTTGTTTGTCAGCACGATACAGCCTCCGAAGTGTATACAAGTGACAATTTTATGATAGGATATTGTTTAGGGCGTTTCACAGATGCGGAAAAGTTAGTTTTGATTTTTAAAACCGTTTATTTTATAAAACATTTTAAAGTTTCATTATAAAGTGCCCTAATTTTTTGCAAAAAATATGGAGTTTTCGAATTTTCTGGTTAAAATTTGAAAATTGTGTATAAAGCTTGTATATATGGTTTAATAGACAATTTAAAATGGAAGTAGCTGATGGTAAGTTGTATTCTAAAGCAGCTCTTTGAAAATATAAAATCAATGAGTTCCAGTGGTCCAGGAGCTCCAAACAAACTAAAAAAAAAATAAAACAATTAAAAAAATAGTAAAAATAAAATGTTTACCTTTAATGATAGCCATCGAGTTTGACTAGGATGTAACATTTTCTGTGGTTTTTCTTCTGCAAATATTTGACATTCCTTTAGTTCTTTGGTGCGTTTGGAACTGTTGCTAAAATAATTGTAAATATACTGAACAAACTGCTCAACTGTATTGGGAAGTGTTTTGCTGCATAGTATGCCACTAAATGGAGAGAATGGCATCCATAACCTTGGATCACTATTATACCTGGTATCAATTCAGAGAGTTTTTGCTGGTCACTGTTAAACTGACCATAATTACATTCGCATTGTCAGCTTCAAAGCCAATAACATTATTAAAAGGTATTTTTTTCAGTTAAAAAATTGTTTAGAGACAAAACGGTGATTCTGCTTTAGAATCAATTACTCAATTAAGTCACCAATTGACTTCTTTACTATCATTTTCATACAGCCTTGCGTTAACAACCAAACTCTTTTTTGTTCAGACATCTGTTGTTTTGTCTATAATTATCGAGAACTTTTCCTTTCTTAGTCTCCTTAGCAAAAGAGCACTAGTTGAGAAACCTCTTGTATTTTCATTTTTAAATGTTTTACAGCATCAGAGTCAATTATGCAGTCTTTAATTAAATTGAGTGTGTCTGTCAACGTAAAAGGAAGATTATTTTGGCACAGAAATGGTACTATTTTAATTTCCATTTGACGAATATTTTTGTCTAAACATAATTTTTCATCTTATGTCAACAAATTTTGTATCTGAGGTGTTCTTTCTTTTGCATTGTATTTTAAAATGTGTTGTTTAGTTTTAGCATGTCTCCTAATGTGATATTTACTGCCTTTAATTGCGAGTTGGCAAACATTGCAAAATTTGTCATAGGTGACTGGCCTTAAACTTTTTCTTATGATTCTTTCGATTCTTTTTGGGAGGTTCTACATTTTGAGCAGATAAATGTTGTTCTGATTGACCCTCTTCATTGTCTGAGTCTGATGCCTTAATGTCAATATTGCGAACCCTAATGAGAACCTCTCCATGAATGTCGGAAGACATAACATTAGATCTGCTACTACAACTGCTGAGATCACTGGCACTACTAGTACTACTAACTTTAGAAGTAGTCCTAGTGCTGTTGTTGTTTATGGTGTATGTGCTGCTTACATTACTACTATTAGTAGTACTGATAGTTGTTGATGTGTTTGTGCATGCTGCGGTTGATATGAGATTCGGACTGTTTAACTTAATTCAGCATCAACAAAAGATAAAATAATAGAATTTAAGAAAGTTTTACACATCATAATAATAATAATACTAGTAATTTATCATTATAATTACCTATCCATATTCAATCAGAGAACTTTTATTTAGAACTGTGTAGCAGAAATGCCGCAAAAATTACAACAAATCAAACAATGGGAATGATAAACACTTAGCAGCTTAGCACTCTTCAGTTTTTCCACCTTCTAACTGAACAACAAAATAACAAATTGAAACCAATAACGAATAGAATGAACGATTTTAATTTTTAAATTTAAAATTCAAATCAAATAAAACGACTCCCGGTCTCGAAAATATATATTTTGTATTTTATTTCGTTTATGTGTTTATGTTTATGTCTCTTTTCCGCGATTATCATGTAAAAAGGGATACAAATTTTGTAATGTGTAATGGCGTGGGTGTGGCCCTCGGCACGTCAAACATACATAAGTCAACTGTATTCTTCTACCTATGGAGTCGGTCAAAAGATATTGTTTACCTAATTCCACCAACAACGAGAGACGACATGAAAGTTCCAATTCAAGAGGCCATTCGTAGCCTATCAAGAGCAGAAATTAAAGCAGTTTGAACATTTAAGGATGCGTTCGTTTTATTTCATAATCTGTCTTTTTTTCTTCTTATATCCCTACACGTTTATTTTTTAAACATTTGAACTAGGAATACTTTAATTATTTAAAAAATATAAAATCATGAAATTCTATGATTGAATCTTGAAAAATAGACAAATAAATAAGAATAATTACCGGAAAAATATATTATGATAATTAAACTTTCTTTCTTCGATATTTAAGGCTAGGAATAAAATATTGAGATACGGTTGTCATTAGCCTATTTAGGTGTCATTCCACCACATTTTTATGAAAAAAGGTCATATTATTGCATTTAATTTTGAGAATTTTGCAATTTTCTGCTCTAGCGGCATCACTAAGAACTAGACATATCACAGGTAAGATGAAACAATAAAAGCCTTTTCCAACGAGACCATATTTGTTCAAACCCGTTTAGGAAGTTACAGATGGGTATTTAAAAAACATTGAATCACTCCCCACCACTTTATTTTCATAGATACTCGAAGGAAGCTTAGCTTTTAAGAACATATATTTTTTTGGTACGTTTACTAAGTGAAAAATTACTTTAATATGGCGGTTACGCCATATTAAACGCCTTATTGAGATTTTTAGAATCACAAGCAAGTACGTAGAATGGTAATTTTACAAGAGTTTATTGCTCTCTACCTCTTTCAAATAGAGTATAACTTCAAATCGTGACTGGAATTGCAACTTTATTCCCTTTTCTGAATAATTTTCCCTATTTTCAATTTATTTGAACGTAGCTTTCTGTGACATTAGACGATTTACATCCGCCATCACATTTAATGTCTTTCAAAATGGCGATAAACTTGCTGAATTTTGAGATATCCATTTTCTGTCCACTTTTAATATCATCTCCAACATAGAATATTTGTCCATAATGATGATGCCGCGAACTAAGAGTACCTCTTCGTTTATTGCTTTCTGAGCTTCTTCAAGTATTTGTTCAGCAATAAACACATTCTCAAAAATCTTCTTTTCTCCTCATTTCCAATCCAGAAATTTGGACTTCCAATGGTGACCAACTCTCTGGCCGCGTGTCGTATACAATTTTTTCTACAATCACATTGAAAAGTAGACTTTTTCGCTTGCCATTGACAACGAAAAGTTGACGTTTCTTGAGGAGAGTTATTTTACGCTCACCGAGCATAAAAAATTGCAAAAAGCTCTTTGTCCATAACAACCGATACTACAAATACAATTGTAGGGAGTGTTTTTGTCTTCTGAAAATCTTTTACAATCTAATAACTCGTTGTTTTGTTAAATTTTTAATGTTTTAAATAATATTAGTATTATATTATTACTACAAAAAAATGGAAGTCCGTCCTCGATGGCCAGACAGGTACTTGAAATAAGAGGTCGCTTAACCCTTGCTTTCGAACAATAATTCCTCACTTTTCGCTCTTAATACATAAATAACTATTTCTTCGTTTTCTAGCCTAAAGTACGGTTATTGCGACGTACTAGTTGCCGATCAGCAAAACCTCTGCTTAAACTTGGTTTTGTAAAACTTTTGCAAAGTACAGGACACAAAAACTGTACTTTCGGTTAGGGTATGAACAAAATTTCATCAGATGAAATTTCGGCGATTCTGATTATAAATGAGTGTGATTGTGAATAACACGATCAATTGCATTCGTGTTTTAGATGCATTTTATTCAAGTGAGAAAATTAAACGCTCGAGCAAGCTTTTGCGTTAATAAAATATATTTAAAACACTTTACAATAAATAACTATACTTAGAAATATATCGATAACGGGAAAGATGTTTAAAACAGTAAAACTTCGTTACGCAGTGTAATAGCGTAACGTATAATATGTATATTCATTTTCGAGAGAATTGACTTACTTTCTATTATACATACCAATTGAATAATTCGGTACACGCATTGCTGGTCAGCTACCGAACTATAACTCAAAGGTGGTAATCGACTTTGGCGACCAGTGTCGGCACTTCCCTGACTAAAGAAGGAATAGGACAAAAGTTGAATCCTATAATTTCCGCCACCCGCAGTTAATGTATCCCAACATAATTATTGATGAAAGTTTTTAACGAGAGGTAAACACTTTTTTAAAAATACAGGCGCCTTAACCATAAGCGTAACTCAACAGCATGAGGGGATGTTATCATTTATCACCGCATCATAACCTTTGTTAAAGATACTGCAGATGCCAACACACACACACAATCGATATGCTATGTCGACATTGACGGGGATAATTTTCATGGCTGATGCTAATAATATTGTATGATGAGTAGAGAAATAATTAAGGCCTTGCGATTTCGGTATGTAATATTACGTATATATACAGGGTGTTTAATTAATAATTAGAAATATTTTGACTGTTGAATCTTGAGCTCAAAATATTAAGATTTAACCTAAAATATAGCTCCTTACACGGTGTTTTATTTAAAAATTATTTGTGCCCAGTATTTTGAAACTGTTTGGCGTATCCTTGTCATACTTGGTGGGAAGTGTAGGTACTGTACACCCTATGATAAAAAAACGTTTTTTGCTACAACCAGGGGCAAGTGACTTTTTGACCTTTCACAAATTCTACCCCACTGGCGGAATTGCTATTTTAGTATAATTATTCGATTCTACAACACTTTCTATGAATATAATGTAGTCTTATTTCTTAACGATAAAATCATTATTTTTCGACATATTTAAAGTAAAACACGAAGCTGCAGTTTTTTTTTATTAGTATTGTGTATTAATTATTTCGCCGGTGTTTTTGGGTCAGGATGACATTTATTACGCAAATGAAACTTGACTCAGTATTAACAAAAAATAAAGTTATTTATTGAAATTTATTAAAAGGTGTAGATGCATTTAACATTTAAAAACAAATTGTGGTTATGAATAGAAACATTTTATTACAATCTAAATAAAAGAATATTTCAAAACGGCGGAGTCGAATTGTCTCCCAAAATAAAAATATTACCTGCTCTCAAATAGGTGACGGTCGAATTGTCTCCCGGATGATTTTAATCCGTAATTAGCATAAGTACTTATAATACCTTAAAATCTAAACGTTGTTGCCAAATCGATCCTACTTATATCTTGACGAAATATTTGGAATGGTATTTCCTAATTTTGTTAAAATAAAACAGTACGTAGGAAATTATAATTATTTTATTATAATAAAACAAAGGAAAATATACAATGGTTTACTTATATATTTCAAGACAATAATATTTACAAAAATGATATAAAAACTTTTTCACTCTACACACTTATAATACAAATTAGATTCTGCATTTAAAAGAAATATTTTTTAAAAATTGAAAATTGGTAATCCTGCCGTCTTGTAATTTTTCTAAATTATCTTCCAAAAACTTTTTTTTCATTAATACTTTTCGATCATATACTTTGACCACGGTATCAATACTTTGAAGCTTAATATAGGTATCTATTTGAAAATCTAGAAGAACTTTTATAAACTGGTTAAAATTTGGGTGTGTATTATAAAATGAAGCATTATAACGCGAATGAAAAGATTCGCATGCGTTTGTTGTCCTTTTTAAAGAAGAAGAGTTTTCAGCCCAAATGTTAGGAGGAAAGGTAGAAATTTCATCTATGTAAGTTTCAACTAAATAGTCATTAAATTTAATCACCCTCTCATCATCTGGTTGAATTGCAATGAGATCAAGAACAAAGCAATCGCCAACGTCTTCTGCTTTAAGGAATGGTAAACCAAAAATATAAGTAAGGTATTTAGTTATATCTGTTTCTAAATTGTCTTTTAACTGATACTCGGTAGAAAGTCCTGAAATTTGAATTTTTCTATACCAACTTTGACCTAGGTGAAATAGACATCCCTTAATTTCTGTTTTTGGAAAAATTTCGCGAATTGCTTTGTGTATTGCTAATTCAAAATCTGAAGTTATAGTTTTTGGAAGAAAGTCGTGACCTGTTGTAGATAGATATATTTCTTTTAAATATTGTAAAGCTAATTTATACGATACTGTATTTTTATTTTTTAGAAGAAAGAAAACCAAAGGAATATAATGATTATTTTTAAAGCCATGAATGGTAAACAATTGTAAAAAAAATTTAGGGCAATAATCGAAAGTGCCATCAACATATAATTCACTTATTTCTTTTAGAGCAATAATATTTGTTTTACATGAAAACATGACTATATTATTTATTTCATCATTTTTAAGAATAAAATATTCGTCCCTATTAGTTTTTAAAGTAACAGAATTTAATAAACTATGAAATTCAACTATATTAGTTGGAAGTTTTGATGCAATTTTGGACCTAGCAGTATACATATTTTTTCTCATCCTTTCAACGTCATGAGTAGTAATAGTTTCACAATGGGATTCTCTTACCTCCTTTCTAATTAGGCCCATTGGTTTTGCCGAAATATCTTCTATTGCTTTAATTTTTACAGCATTGCTTAGAGTCTGCCTATTTAGAAGTTCTTCTGATAATTTCTCATGGTTGTGGTTTAAAGAAGATTCGATCTCTTCTGGACGGTCCAATTTTGTTTTAACAAAAGCTTTGCACTGCGTTTTCCTGGACGCACAAAGCCATCTTTTTAGAGTGTCTCTTGCTAATAACTTGTGGAATGAAAATTTAAACCCATCGATCACTAACAAATCTTTGCCTTTTTCACTTTTAATTATTGTAGCCTCCATTATACGTATAGTTTCACTGTACCACTTTTAACTATTCAAAACTTCGTAAACAAACTTTACAACCTCTGAAACTTGTGAAGAATATGTGAAATATGGTTTACTATTTTTAATACCACCCTTTATAAGGCGAAGGAGGGAAAGTACCTACCTGTTTTTGGGTTTGTAAAATATTGATGGATTAACTTAACATTCTTTTAATGTAAATTAAAGTAGATTTTAATGCAGATTATCACTAAAATAATCTAAGGAAATTTAATTAGTTATTTGTTAATGACAATTTAAACTGCAGGTTATCGTTACAAATAAATAAATGTAAGGATTATTTTCTCACTTTTCTATTTCAAGGTAGTTAAATTATTCTCATATCCTGAGAGACATTTTACAAAAAGAAAAAGGTATCAATAGTTCAACGTACTTTTAAAAATAAAAATTTTAATTTGGCAACAACGGTGTACTTTGTGAAAATTAATACCTTTTAATGTATATTACCTTGGGAGACAACTCTACCTATGATGGGAGACAATTCGACCTATAAAAAACTACCTGCTCAAGACGGGAGACAACTCGTCCTTGCCCTTTCAAAAAGTACATTTTATCTACAATAAATAATATGAACAAAACTTGACGACTTTTTATAACAAATGTTCAATTTCGAGGTCAATTTTCTCTTTAATCTAACTTTAAAATAATATTAAAATATAACATTTTTTTAATGAACTTGACTGTCTCGACCCTTACTTCGTGGAATATGCTCATATTAGTGTTTTTAAATGAAACTCAAGGTCTCTAGTTAATTCCACAATATAATACAAGTTATTGAAAATTCTAAAAAATTGACAATTGTTTCGATAAATCAATATCATCATCAGAATGACAGAAGTTACATTTCATTTTATGCCTACCTGATGTTTAGTAGTTATATTTGGCTAGACCAAGAAGTAACCTAACTTGTGATTGGCTTAATATATGTTTATAGAAAAAAGAAGAAGATGTGATATTACAAATATTGAAGCTTAGATATTATTACCCTATGATGATATCCTGGATATCATTTTTCCAATTAAGATCAGTATAACTGTGCAATGATATAGAAAACCAGGAAAACTATATCTGCTGATCTTTACAATTATCACTTAAGAAGACAGTTTATTAGTGGAGAATTCCCTAGATTTAACTGTTCATTGACAACTTCATATTGTGGGTTTCTTAAATGTCTTCTAATTTCCAGTTCTTCAAGGAAATCCAGTTCTTGTTTCTTTTCACAAATATGCAGTACTTCTAGTTTTGTGTTAGGTGTCAATGAATGATTGGTGTCAAGTAGATGTTTTGCGTAGTGGGATTTATCTGGTTGTTTTAATCTGTATGCTCGTAAGTGCTCACTGTATCGTATTTCAAAATTCCTAAGGGTCTGACCCAAATAGACAGCATTACATTCTGGACATTTGAGTTTATATATACCACTATTAAAGAAGTCAGGTATTAAGTTCATGTTTTGTGTAGTGGCTCTGGTCTGAATTAATCGTTTCGATCTACAAGGATGCTGTTACTGCTTTTAGTTGTTCTTGTTTTTAAGGATACTGATTATTGCAAAATTTCAGAAGTTGATAAAGTAAAAATGTCACGGTATAACAATTTTACTAATCTTGAAGTGCAAGATATGCTTTCTATTTATCTACATGAAACGTATTCCTGTGTTGCTGCTGCTTGAAGATATGTATCCAAATAAAGTTCAACTCAATCGCCAAACATTCAGTAACATTTTTAGTCGATTAGGTGATACTGGACAATTTGTGCCTAAAATTGATGTGGAACGATCTAAAATATTAACTTTTGATCAGGAAGATGATATTTTGGTGCGAGTTGCTAATAATCCTGAACTAAGCACTCTGCGTTTATCATTAATGGCTGTAGCAATTTATTTTCTAGACTTTCCTTTACGATTGAACAAAATCAGCGCCGGATTAATGATATTTTGCGCCCTGGGCAAATAATTCTTTCTCGCTCCTTCCATCTATCTTCCCTTTTCGTCTTTCAGACAGCACATACGACATACGTAAAAGGTATATGTATTTACACAAGAAAAAATAGTCATATTAACGTTTTATTTATTATTGAAAATAAATATATCAAGAAAGAAATAAATTAAAAAGAACACATATTGAAAAAAAAGATTACGAAAAAGTTATGAGAGTGAGGACAAGGAGACAAACATTCTAACACTGTAGAACAATAAAACATGTAAGAATTTAGAAATATCAATATGTATGCTTGATGATCAATAGTTCAATACGACATTTTTATATCTCTGAAACTCATAAGCTTCATTGATTGATCATATAGCATATCCATTAGCTCGTGTTCAATGTACAATCCCGCTCAATCTCTCCCCAATAGAGTTACTCAGATAATTTTCCACTGTTTTTATGGTTGAGAAGGACCTTTCTCCCGAAGGATTAGTTGTGGGCATGTATAAAAATTGTTTCAAGCTTCGGAAAGGTTGAAACTATTTTTTCAGTTTTTATCATCTTTAAAATTTCGTATAGATTTACATTTTGGCTTTCCGATTCCGTGTTTGTTTCATTATCAGTTTCAGTATCTTTGGAACTTGTCAGCTCATTTTGGAAACTACTAATGAAATATTTGAACTGGACGCACTCTTCTGGAAAATCGTGACTCAAATCGTCGCTATAAAGTTCAAGAAGTTTTTGACACTAGAGATTACTTAGTTGTCAGTAGCTGTTATTAAATTAGTCAAGAGTAGTGTTACTATGAGAGTTCTAACTGACTACTTCGAAAAATGTCCGCTATAAGGCGCTGTTGTTGGTGTATTGTGTTGTCTATCTTGACGTGTTATCAACAATATGAAGAAGAGCCGTTGTACAACTGTAATTCTTACGAAAGCCGGACTGGGTTATAGGTAAAACATAATTTAAATCAATATATTTTTTAAGCTGACACTCAATTACTCTTTCAAGTATCTTTGATAATGTAGGTAACATGTTGACAAAGGTTCGAACCTCGACGATGATACCAAAATATAGTTTTAGCGGTAATTCTGAAAACTATTTTTATCTACGTATTTTTATTGAAATTTGTCATATTTTTTATAAATTATTTTCGTGTTTATATAGGGTCCATCTTTAAAATAAAAGCTATTCCAAAAATTAGTCAACATTAAGTATATCTGATATTATTCCTGGATTAATATTTTTATATTCCAGTAATATTCTTACACGTGTTATGCATTCTTTTGGATAAAGTGATAGATACAAATATAAAATATTTAAAATTTTAAATAGACATCCCCAATTATACTAAGTTATTATGGGATCTTTATGGCGATATCGGTTAACGAGCACAATAGATAAATTACATACGCAGAGATCGTGGGTTCAAGCCGCCGCTAGGACACACATTTTTTTTCTATTTAATAAATTGTACAATACACTCACTGGGTAAACAATGAACGACATACACGTCACAGCGCGCCATCTCTCAATCGATAGGATAAAAATGGACGACGCACACAGGAAGATAGACTACACACAGCGCCAAGATAGACAACACACAATACACCACCAACAGCTCCATCTAGCGGACGTTTTTCGAAGTAGTGGTCCAGAACTCTCTTATAACGAACAATTTCTTCTGTTCAACTCCGCTACCATTGTATCAATAATGACGTAAAATATATTGATTTTCATATTATTTGAACCTTCAATAAATTCGACGGCATTTTCCCTTGATTGTCAAGTTTCATAATTTTTCTTCTTTTAGTTTCGACTTCATAAACTGAGTCTCTAATTTCCCCATAGTTTTAAGTAAACCACTGGCATGAACTTCAGTAGCTGCTCCCTGGTTTTTGTCATTAATAATTTGCTCTAAGCAATTTTCAAAACAGTCATAACCATTATACAAGGCTTTAACAGCATCTGCTTGCCGACCATCGAGTAGTAGACACTCTTTTTCGACAGCGCTTGTATTGCAGTTTGGAAAGAGAAACTAGAATAATTTCCCAACGATGTGTGGATGCAGAAAAAAATATATATAAATCGTTGAGAAACATGAAAAATTTTGTTGCAGCTAGACATCAATCTGCAGTACAATTACCAACTAAATTGAGCGAATGAGCTGCACACGGTATGTATAGAATGCTAAATTATTCCGTGCTTTGATTCGCTGTTGTAGACCTGAATATACCCCAGACATATTGCTGGCATTATCGTATGATTGCCCCCTGCAATTATTAATATCTAATTTTAAATCATTCAATGTTTTTATTATAGTCTCTTCCATGAATTTCAAAAAGCGTTCAACAATATTACCATCAGGTAGTATATAACGAAATATAAAAGTAAATTGATCTATATGGGAAACGTCAGGAGTCGAGTCTAAATTTATGGAATAATATTTAGATATTTTCAATTCTTAGACTATTTCGTTTCTGACCAGTTCTGCAATACATCCTATGAATTCATTACATATTGTTTTAGAAAGATATGAGACTTGACCCTTACCTTTATCTGCTTTTCATTCAAAATTATTTTTAAAGAAAGTGTCAAACTTGGCTATTAGAATGAGAGTTTCTAGACAATTTCCCGAATTATCTTGTCCAACATGCTCAAAACTTTCGCGAAATGCTAGACTCTGTTTTATTAAAACTTAACTGCAGCTAGTATCCTTTTCAATAATTCATTTCATTAGAATACTGTAGCTGTAAAGAAGATCAATTTTATCTTGAATTTTTGAGCGCAAAATGAAAGTTTTGATATTTTCTCGATGTTCCAGAGACCGTTCATGTTCAGATATTTTTTCCATATGTTTCCAATCGTTAAAACTACTCACAAAAGAAGAACGGTTATTAATATTGCTGAATAATTTACATTTTATGCAGTGTAATTTGTAAGTAGAGTCAAAATATATGAGCCACTCACAACGAATATTTTGTCCATTAGAATGACAGAAGTAACTTCTGTCATTCTGACGATGATATTCAGTTATCGAAACAATTGTCAATTTTTTAGAATTTTCAACATTTTTCATTATATTGTGGAATTAGCTAGAAACGTTGACTTTCATTTAAAACACTAATATGAGTAGATTCCACGAAGTAAAGGTCGAGACAGTTAATTTAATTTTCGATACAGTTATGGACGGCTTTTCGAAATTCCAATTCATTTGAGTTGACATATATTGAATGTCAGAAAGTCTTAAACAGTCCAAAAAACTATTAAAAACCCCATTTCTCTACAATGAGCTACCTATTAAATGAAATAGAACAATCTGTATAATATTGTTCTCTTTTAGGATACAAATTGTGTCCAATTAGCAAACAGGAAGTGTTTATATAGAATTAAAATGACACTAATAGATTAATTTGATACAACTTTTCATCGTTAGCCTTCTCTAATAGAGTCACAACTCGAAGTGTAAATTATCTAAATAGAATAATTGTATCATTGAGGTACTTACTTATTTGCTTGATTGATCTAAAATACAACGTGACATTAACTAACTGGGCATATTAGTCATTTCGTGTTGAATGTGACCGCTATAAATTATAAATTGAGGTTACACAGATTTTTACAAAGAGCTAACCGCGTATAAGGCTGTCCGCATAGTGGAGCGGCGATAAAAACAACGATAAGATTGAAAAGAAGAGCGAAGAATATAAACACACACATTTCAATAGAACATTACATAGTGGGGAGAATAGCAATGCTACAATGAGCGCTGTTATAGGCGATAAGAGCGAAACATATTTGGCTGAATGAACATTCCAAATTCGATTGATGGTATGCATACTAACCTCCCTTGTGTTTTGATTGCCTTGCATAACATACTATATTTCATATGGAGAAAAACACACGTGAACATGATAAATAAAAGCAGCTCTCTTTGCTTTTCGCACTTATCATTTCCTTCGCTCTGCGCTCTAATTGTAGCTTGTATTGACGGTCCACTATGCGGGTAGATGTTATCTAGATTTTATGCAGAACAATGTGTCGATTTTTCAGAATTAATCTGGACAAAATTAACGCAACACTATAAATTTTGCTTATTTTCGATTTAAAATAACTCTTTCATTTTCAACCGATTGAAATGATTTTTTTGGCACATCGTAGGAAATTCCCAGTCAAATTATCTTCTTGAAATAAAGGACCAATAATGGCGTTACCTAGAATAACAGTTCAAACATTAACTTTTTGTGGGTGTTATGTAAAAAATGCTGGTGTCGTCACTCCAATAGCGACAATTTTATCTATTTACATTGCCATTTAGTTAAAAATGGCATTTATCGCTGAAACAGATGTTTAACAAATAATTTGGGATGGCATTGACTTCATGAGACATGGTTTCACAAAAATATGCTTCTAAAATCATAATCATCATCATGAAGCTCTTGAAGAATCTGCATTTCACATAGACTCACAGACTCGATCTGTTCTGTTACTGATCATAAGGAGCTAGTGAGTTCTGTAGCAAAGGGTCCCAGAACTCTAATTTGTGTTTCTTTATTTAGTACTCTGGAATAATTTATTTTTATTTTTCACTGAACCAGTTTCAATAAACTTTGTCACCATATCAAGTACACCTATGACTTAAATTAGAATTTGGATTTCTTTCATTTAAAACAATTTTTTGCTCAAAAACAGAATCTTTTTGCAGCAGAAGTAGCAAAAAACGAATATCTGTGGAACTTATTTCCCACAAATCAAACATTTATTTCGTAAAATGAAAATAACAAATAAATAAAACATTACACGTGTAGAATAGATACATATATTGTTATTGAAGGGTTGGAACAGTAGTCCTTGAAAATAAAATTGACCGATTTTTTTCCTTTTCTTTTATTATTTACTGTAAAGGAAGACATATTCAAGGATGGGAAGTTGAAAGCCCATATAATGTGCGTTTGAGAAATCTCAATTATTAGCAATGAATATTTCTACTCTTAACAAATTCCCTATTTTAGAAATTCGGGAGTAGGCGCTTAATTAGCAAGAATCGGTGAAAAACTTTATCGTCGCCAAACAAAGATGTCATTCACAAATATATCTGAGAATATACATCTGGATTATTTGCACAACTGTGTAATGAAAATGGAGCGTCAACAACAACATCGCGTCCAATCATTGAGTATATTGAAGTTGAGATTGATAGTTGTGAAATGTAAAGGCAGATATTTAGGCGAATGTGTACTACTATTGTGAAAGAAATTGAAATTTATTTTTACTGCGCTCGGCACACGGTGATCTGATAATAGTAAATGTATGTGTATCTCTTTTTGTACATGGAAGATTCCAAAATGAAATAAAGTATTGGTAAACATCAAATATACCTGTGATTTATATTAGCTTTGTTCGTAGAGCGATCAGCAATCGTTTCCAACTGCAAATCGCATGCGCATTGAATATTTGGCGTTAGTAGAAGAATCATCGACAGTATCCAATTATTAGTTGGGTGTTTGTAGTAAAAATATAAGTGATTGGCAACTGATTGGGAATAGTTGGAATAATCTCTGACTATTTTCCAAATTTTTAATCACGGTCATACGCACTTTGAATATTGCTCATAATCAGATATACTCGTATAACCCACAATATATGATTTGGATTTTTAATATTTAAATTTGTTTTGACTTTATAATAGTTACTGTTGAATTGAGGTAGTACATATTACGAAAATATATAATAATTTTTAAATAAATTGCTGTCTAAAATTTTAGTGATTCTTCTGACGCTTTGTTAGGAAGCGATATCTCTTCATCAAGTTCAAGTAGTGATACTGACGAAAACGATGTATTGAATCGTCAATCGAAACATCGGACTGAACATTTTCGGATCTCCAGGGCAGTAGCAAATGATCTGGCTAGAAGATTGGAGGGGTCCAGGTATTTTTTTTTCGCCAAGTTGGAGAGTTTGGAAAAATATCTGCTTTACAACATAATCTGATTTTCCTATGGTTTGCTGGACATGAAGCTGCCTCATATCGGAATGTAGCAGATAAATTCGATATATCTCTGAGCTCTTTTCGAAAAATCATGGTTACAATGATATATTTTTTATCAAATTTATCTGCAAATGTCATTGATTGGCCTGATGCAAATGAGAAAAAAACTATAAACCGTCTTATAAACATCTATCAAACCACAGCACGCAATACCAAACTTCAAAAAAAACGTATTATATTTTTTTGCCCCTTTATCTAAATTTTCATAACAGAAACAGAAGAATCAGCAGCAATACGAAATGCGTTCGTAGAACATAAAAATGGAACTCGCGTCTAGGGGGACCGAGATACTCTGGCATATTGGCTTCTTGACATATATCACAAGAACAAAGGCAACTATTTTTCACTTATAATTGCACAAGTGGTTTGTATTTTATCGGGTAAATTTGGGTTGTTTAATGAGAAACTGTTTCCTAGCAATTTGACGAGAATAACTGTCAACTATTAAAAACACGACACCGAAGGTGGAGTGTTTTTAGGTTGACAGTTATTCGAGTCAAATTGCTAAAAGAAACAGTTTAGAATTTGAACAACACAAATTTACCCGATATCAATACAAACCTCGAGTGTAATTCGGCAGGACAATTTAATGAATGAGAAATTTGGAAACATATCAATGCAAACTTTATTTATGAAACATTAAAAATAAACACATTTTTATTTCAATGTACAATTATTACAAACGCAGTTATCGAGTTTCATACTAGGAACAGTGATATCGCTGCGGGTACCACAGCTAATCGTTTCTGTAGTAGAAAATTGTCGCCAGATTGATGATTGCGTCGCAACTGTATTAGTAGGCACACATGTATTAACAATTTGACTAATTTTGGCGTTCGTAGACACACCGAATCGACTCATTGTTAGTTCTTGAAAATTCAATAAGTTGTTGACAAACATGCCACACTATTTATTCTGGTAACCAACACCGCGATAATTGATGAACAAATGAATAAGTGAAAAAACAACTAGTGTATTTGTCGCTGAAAAAGTTAAAGCTAACTTTTGCCGCTGTCAAAGTGACAGTTGCACTGTGGCAAATGCGATTTTTTATACATGAGTTAAATTGTCACAAAAAAAAAGATTAATGAAAACAAACGTTTAAAGAACATCATTTATGGACATTCAAGAAACGACTATTAAACTTTTAAAATAAATGTTTTTTAAATAATTAATATTTTAATATGTATTATTATACAATATATTCATAAACATTTCAACATATACCATGAATAATAATTAACAAGCTATTTCTTCTCAAACTCATTTTTAGGTTTGGAAGAATCTTGTTTGATTGTGAAAAAAATTAAATACTAACGGAAATGATGTACCTTTCACTATTACTTTCTTGCTTCTTATTTAAAACTTTCTCAAATATTGTGAAAAGGAGCTACTGAAAAGATGGTAACCGCAGACATGCACGTTTCTTGCTCATTAGTCGTCCTCAGTACGGTATAACCAAGTCAGGGTGTAAAACCTGGGAGCAAAGCTATTGACTGAAACTTGAGAATATACAACAGATTTCAACGGGACAGGCGGGAGAGTTATATTGTCTCGAAAATTCGAGATGTTCCAATATTGATGTCACAAATATTGCATTTGGTATTTGGCAAAGGGCAAAGGAAGAAGTATGCAAGACCATGTATTTACATTGAAACAAGTAAGAGACAAAAAACTGAGCATAAATAAAAAATTGTAGATATACAAAAAGCACTTGACAGTGTTCCCAGAAATCAAATATGGAAAAGTCTACAACAAAGAGTAGTTGAAGCAAAATTGAGAAATAACATTAAATGCATCTATATCTATAAAACAACCAGGAACCGGTTAAGAAAAGATAATGAACAGTCCGATGACTTCATGATAAAGGAAGTATTAAGACAGGGAAGAGTACTGAGCCCGGCGTTATTCATAATGATAATGGATGATGTACTAAAGGAAGTTAAAACAAAAGTTAAACAAATACAAATAGGATACAGAGATATGGAAATAGTGGGAAATATCCGAATGTGTTTTTGCCGGCGATTTAGTACTGTTCGTTAGAAACGAAAACGAGTTGAAACATAATTTAATAATATGGAAGCACATATTAAAAATATGAAATATAACCATAAATATGGAGAAGACAAAAATAAAGGTGATTAGACAAAACGCAGAGAACCTTAATGTCGAAATAGATGAAATATAGTTAAAACAAGTGAAACGTTTCAAATATCTAGGAGTCGACATAGAGACTAATGGAAAACAAGAGGAAGAAGTGAACGAAAGAATAAGTGCAGCAGTCAAAGATTATTACTCGTTAAATAGAATAGAATAGAAATTACAACTAAAACCAAATTGAACAAGTCAGTTTTTCGACCAGTCCTTATGCATGGTAGTGAAAGTACACTCAAAAGTAGAATACAAGTAACCGAGATGAAGTACTTACGCAGAGTCAAAGGTGTCACCAGAATAGATCGAATACGTAATGAAGCAATAAGGGAAGAATTAAACATAGAATCTATACTAAAAACAATTGAGAAACAACAACTTAGATGGTTTGGACAGATCTGTAGAATGGGGAACAACAGACCTATAAAATTAATCTGGCAAGCTAAAGATGTAAGCAAGGGGAAAAGAGGACGCCCGAAGAAAACATGGGATAGCACAGTAGCAGAAATTCTACGGAAAAAACAAATTACATGGCCAGAGGCTGCAAAAAAAGCTAGAAATAAAAAGGAATTGCGGAGGTTTGTCCTAACGAATGTTTTTGAAAAGGTGTATAAAACAAATGACTAAATTCTATTTTCTCAAGACTGCTTGATTTGCAATAAAATAAAAAAATATTTCAAGCACAAACCATTGGTATGTTAATAATTTTTTAACAATAATATTGCTTGAACACTTGAGTTAACCCTGTTTCGGGGGAGTAGGAGGGGGTATACATTTTTATCTTTTTATTTACGTAACTAACAGTGGGTGTAGTTCGAAGGGGGTGTATTTTAGAACACATGTTTATTTGGGAAATTCTTATTTTGATACCAACAATACGTCCTTGAAATATCTATATCAAATTAAACCACCTTGTATAATTATAAAAATAAGGAATTGTCACTTCTTTCGTTATAATCGATATACCACAACCATATACAACGTGAAGAAAAACATTAAAATGGTCGACTAAACGCGCGAAATCAAAGTAAAAAAATCCCATGCTTCAAATATGTCAAGAAGCCGATCTGCCAGAGTATCTCGGTCCCCGTAGACGCTAGTAAAAATGGATAGCAAATCCCAAACCCTTGGAGGCGACGCATGCGCAGTATAAAATAATCACCAATCGTTACAAACTCTCTCTACGAACAAAGCTATTAATAATGACAAACAAATTGAGAATAATTTTTCATCTATTTAGTTGTATGAGTTTTTCTATTTTTGCTGCATGCAATCTCCTCATATTTATTACCTAAATTTTCCAAGTCATTTTTATAGGGGAAGCAAGTTATTTGAAAAATTTTTATTAGAGAAGATATTAATTAAAATATTGTTTCAAATTATAAGATATAAGATTGTTATGACGTAACTATTATTAAAGCTACTTTCGTTTAGTAAAACTTTGCTTGCTCAACTATTATACACTTAACTCCACTGCATCTACTTCTAACAAACCGCGACTGCTTAGTTAACAAAAAACTATTTCGACGTAATCACCTAATATATGATTATCATAATATAATTATGACCCACTTCAAAGGTTGCGGTATAAATGACTAAATATAGAAAACTTAAAAATAAGAGGCTGATAGTTAACGGTTTTTTATTTTATTTTTCATTATTATACTCTACATGCGTATTTTCGAAAATTGTTGAAAACATGTAAAAGGTACGAATTCTCTTTTGATTATTTCGGGCACGTTATGTGATCTTTTAAAAATAAAATAAAAATATAATCGCAGGGTTACTGCCTTTGGGTTGTTGTGTCGGCAGCACGCGTTCGCTCATAGTAGGTATAGGCGATCCGAATTGTGGACAGGACCGGCTCGAAATATAGCAGTAAAAAATAATACATTACAGAGGTAGGAAGGATCCTTGCATCTTCCATTTCACTTGTATTTTTTTCGAGTTGGTATGGTTATCTTAAAAGTGATAATGTAGAATTTTTTATTTTGTTTTTACAAATTTATATTTTAAGCTGTTTTTTTGATCAATCAATTCTCAGTTCCATAAAAATAATTAATAATTCTACCCTTCGTTCTTAGAGAACAAACGAATGTAATTTATAATAACTATGCAACGTTGTAGTTTGACCAGGAATAAATGGTCCAATAGCCGTTTCTTGAAGCCTTGAATATTGTAAGGCGGCCACTAGAAGGTCAATAATATTGTACAATACTTATATTGTGCAATTTTATTATATGACCCCTCGAATATTTATCGCACAATAATATTGAAGGGTCACAAGTGTCAATATTTTCGCACAAGCAGGACCTCTGTCTACATAGTGTTGCATTGTTGGAAATGTAGGACCAATATTTGGTTGCAGCTGCCGTGTTGGTACTTAAACCTATTAAAAAACGAAAACATCTTTAGTGGACAGGATTGTTAAAAAAAGGTGAAAATATACTCACGAACATATTTTAAGAGAATTGGCGTTAACCAAGGTATATTTTGTCAGATTACATTTGGCGATGTGATGCTGGGATACGGGGCATGGACGATAAAGATGAACTGATGCTGTGAGAGTAATAACGGACTAACCCCAATATTAAGAAACGATAGAAAATAGCTTTAAAAAAGGGAGAAATTAATTGATACAAATCAACGTCTTTAAGAATATTTTGAATTCCGAAACAATTGAAATATGTTAGAAGTTACTTATATTATAAACATTTTAGATAAAAACCAAATTTGATGTGGTTTGATCGACTTTGCAATTAAAATAGTTTCAGTTCATTGGTGGGTTATCATAATAAAAAGTGCTCAATATTACATCATAAACTTTATTACATTGTATCCATTAACACGTTAGTTACAAAAAAACTCAGAACCCAAAACTTCATATTTTTAATCCTCGTCGTCTTCAAATGGGCGAGTTATTTCACCCCCAGTTGCGTGGGATGAAGATCTTATATGTTTGTAAAAGTCCTGGCTTATTGGAGGAATACATGTCATTAACTCCAGAAGGTCTTTCTTCTTGGCTTCATTAATGATGTTTCCATTTGAATATAGAA
This sequence comes from Galeruca laticollis, assembly GCA_963921935.1. NCBI lineage: Eukaryota > Metazoa > Arthropoda > Insecta > Coleoptera > Chrysomelidae > Galeruca > Galeruca laticollis. The sequence goes on from OY998176.1 coordinate 240,655,491, forward strand.
GTTGAAGTTCTGATATTTCCTGAGAAACCGATTTTATTTTACTGCCATCAATTGTTTCAAAAGGCACCTCTTCTTGGTTTGAATATTTGTATTGGATGGTATTAGGAAAGGCTTTTCTAAACCTTAACCATTGAAATTTCATCCACTCAACTTTTGTTTTTGCATTCCTATTAGTAATATTGTCTTCAAGTATTTTTGTAGGATAAAAATTTGACTTTAATCAATCAATTTAACCCTTAACTACCTGGGTGTGGTCTCTCAGGCCCAAAAAGCGGAACGACTTGCCGAATTCCCCCCACTCGTAAAGCCTACACACCTACCCGCTCATGTATTCTTCAGTCTATATCCAGCCGCTGATAGGGTTGTTTGTCGATTTGTGAATAATATTGCAGTTTGAAGTGCGCGAGTGGTCGTAGAGACCACACCCAGGTATTTACGGTATGGCCGATCAGCCGAGTTGTTCTAAAAGTGTCCGGTATGGTGACTTTAATTTCGAACAAACGTTGCAAGACTGGTATGATGACTCTAGTGATAGTGAGGTGGAAGTGCCTAGAGATGAATACATTTTATCTGAACATGATTCGGATTCAGAAATTGAGTTAGAGGAGGAAAACTGCGAAAATAATGAAGTTGAAGCTCCTGCGCACGATACAGTCGAAACTGAAGACGAACAAGAATCGGAGGATGACGATATACTGCCTTACGGAGTAAGAAATTATTTCGGTAAAAATCGCTTCAAATGGTCCAAGCAGGAGGCACTTAGTCGCTCGAAAACTAAAAAACATAACATTGTAATGCATATCCCAGGACTTCGCGGAAACTTGCGAAACGAAAGTGAATCTCCTGTCGCTGTGTGGAGTTATTTAGTAGATGAGGAAATTTTAAATGAAATTGTACGTTGGACAAATGAAAAACTTGCTCAACAACGACCGAATTACAAGGAAAAATCGACGGTAAAAGAATTAGATATTACCGAATTGAAAGCATTTATTGGGTTATTGTTTTACTCGGCAATTTTCAAATCTAATCACGAAGATTTGGATTCTCTCTTTGCTACAGATGGAACTGGTCGCGATATATTTCGATGCGTAATGGGAAAAAATAGATTTGCAATACTCTTATCCAGCCTTCGTTTCGACAATTCACAAACCCGAGATGAACGCAAAAAAGAAAATCCTGCCGCTGCCATTTGTAGTATTTTTGATATGTTTATAGAGAATTGCAAAAAAGTGTATTCTGTAGGACAAACGACGTGCGTCGACGAAATGTTAGTAGCCTTTAGAGGACGCTCGAAATTTAAAATGTATATGCCAAATAAGCCTGCAAAATATGGGCTAAAATTGATGTGCATAACTGACGCAAGAAACGGATATCTTCATAACGCCTATCTTTACACCGGAAAAGACAGCGATGGCTTTACTTTAAACGCCGAAGAAAGAAAAATGTCAAAACCTGCACGAGCTGTGATTCGTTTGACAAAAAACATATGTAACACGAATCGTAACGTAACAGCAGATAACTGGTTTAGTTCCATCGAACTGGTCAACGAACTAGCTACAAGGGGACTCACATATGTTGGAACTATGAAAAAAATAAAAGGGAGATTCCCCAAGAGTTCTTACCAAATATAAGTAGAATAGTTGGATCAACGTTATACGGATTTACAAACAAAATGACTTTGGTTTCTCATGTTCCTAAAAAAAATGGATCCGTCATTTTGGTATCATCAATGCACCATCAAAAGAGCGAGGAGGATGGAAAGCCTGAAATAATACAGTATTACAATACCACCAAAGGAGGAGTAGACGCTCTTGATGAGAAATGCGCAAATTACAGTTGCGGAAGAAGAACAAGAAGGTGGCCCATGGCATTCATCTATCGCATTTTAGATATAAGCTCTGTAAATGCATACATCCTGTATAATGCCCAGAAAAATTATGAAGAAACGACGCGGTTCAAATTCATGAAACAACTAGCACGAGAACTTGTAACACCGCATTTGAATCGAAGAGTAACCTGCAACAGCCTCACGTTTGAATTGCGCGCCTGTATCAGGAGAATACTTGGAGTACGGGAGGAGTACACGCCAGTAAGTGAAGAAAAATTGGAAAAAAGAAAAGTTTGTTATACATGCGATCCAAAAAAGAGACGGAAAACATTTTACTTATGTTATTGTAAAAAACCAATCTGTTGGAATGTTCAAATAAAATATGCAGAGAATGTGTTGCCGAAAAATAAGCAAAATTAACCGGTTGTGATTTTTTTGAGAAAATACATTTGAAGTAGCTTTTTTACTACCATTTGTTTTCTTAATGTTTATTTCTTATCTTGAGAATTTTATATTATGTTATTTTTAAGGTTAATAAATAATATTTCACTTTTTTCATCAGTGTCTTTTTTCGTTGTCATGTTTATAGTATTTTATAGATCAAGGTTAAAATAATGAAAAAATAATAACACACGCTGTGCAATAATGTTTTAAACTATACTAAAGGGAATGTACTACTATGTACTCCCCAAATAATTGGTCCAAAAATAATTGCTAGGGTCCTCAACCTTTTGGGCTTATCAGACCACACCCAGGTATTTACGTTATACTTTTGAAGCCCAGGTAGTTAAGGGTTAAACGAATGTTTCTTTCTAGCGTGCTTTATGACTGCGTGCCAGTAGTCATGAAGTACAAAGATATGCGGATGGAATTTCTTTTCCTTTTCAATAATTCCAAAATTTTGGTCGAATGGTAAGTATTAGTGACCACTTACTAGGACAGCTTAATATTACGATTCTGTCCTCCACATTGGTCAGAATATATAATAAGTCGCTTAGATTTAACGAAATATTATATATAATCTAAAATAGAAGACCCCACCTCCTGAGGACCTCTAGAAGCAACAGTCTCATCCCAGGCAAACATAAATGAGTTATCGGTACCCATTAAACCAGTATGTCCATAACTGTCTTTTGTAGTATCAAATTCCTGTCGCAAGTTCAAGTGTGGGTAATTACCGTCGCGTTTCCTTGTTTTGCCATATCGGCGTCTCTGACCTGTTTCTTCGTCTCTTCATTGACTGATTTTTTTTTAATTTTAAATAAATCACACTTTTTACATGATTCCGAAATTGGCGGGTGAAAGTGTAAATTATTTTTTTTTTGTTAAAGGTTTCTCGAAAAAGGAAGTAGGACACAGGTTACGTCGTCTTTTCTTTATATAACTGGTACATTTTACCAAGACTAAAATCTGGAGACAGATATTTCCTATGGTTCCTTTTTTCTCTGGAATAATGAGATTCCTAACATGGAAATTTTCTGATGAATTCCTTGACTTCATTTATTTTGACGTCAGCTGTTTTGCTGTGCGGTAGATGTTTCCCACGTTTGTCACGTGATGGTGGTGTTCCAATTTATGTACGTTTTAGAAGTCTGTCTAATCTAATAATTATGAAAACATTTTATTATGTTAATATAAACGGTACAAATTTCTAAAGGTAGAATGTTTTTAAAACATGTAAGTACAATTTTCTTCCATTCTTGACGTCTAGCAATTCCCACAATGATATCACTTGGTATCCATAATATTAAATAGCACATCTCCGCTCATGCAATATGTAATGCACGTTGTATATGGTGATAATAGTTATATTTTTGAATTATCACTATTATATTTTCATCACAATGAATTATGTAATTCTTGTCTTTTGAGAGCGGTTTTAATTTTTCGTCATCCGGATACTTGAAAGGACGCTTCACTTAAATTAAACATTTTTCACTAACAAACCCATATTATCATTAAAAAAGGTTTCAAGAGCATGTTGAAACATGTTTTGATGACACTAGAACAAACAATCACTATTATTTATCTTATATTTTCACATTAATCAAATAATCCAGTAAACATAACCTCAAAAATAGCTTAATCAAAAATACGGATTGCAGAATAAGTTACATTATCATAACTATTATTTTTTATATTGAGTAGATACAATTACTTACTTTTTAACAATTTATTCCTTTCAAAAAAATGTATGACACGCTTAAATAATCAAAAATCTTCACTCAAATGGAAATTCTTATGGCAACAAGTTTTGTTTGGATACAGCTTCAAATTGTGACGTCACACTAATCTCGCATATAAAGAATTTGAAATAAATCATTCATAAAACTGAGTATCCTGTCAAAAGAAATATACATCATACTTTATTTACGTGATGTTTTGGTCAAATTAATAATACTTCCTGATTTTTATATCTTCTTCCCGATTACCTAATAATGCGAGAAAAATATTGGTTTACCCTAAAAAAAGTTGGAATTTTGCATTGCTTTGAAGTTATTTTTTGGTTTTTCAACCAGAAAAACACGAGAAGGGTTTTTAAAAAAAAATCCTGTGGGTATGTGGTCGTTGTTGTCGACCACTTTTTGTAACATGTCTTGTTAGCACGATACAGCCTCCGGAGTGCAACAAGTCAGGAATTTTATGATTGAGTATTGTTCAGGACATCTCACAGATGATTTCAGCTTACCAGAGCCAGCATAACTGGTGCTATGGGACTTGAAATACCACATTTTTGGTTATTTTGGAGAAATTTCGGGTTGTTAGCTCGATATAGGAGAGTTTACAAGTTACCAATTTTATGATTGAATATTGTTCAGGGCGTCACACATGAATCCTATTGATTTTGATCGCACCATAGCCAGTACTACGGGTCCTATAAATACGAGTATACTACATTTTTTATCATTCAAAACCGTTTATTTTTCTATTAAATCACAGGAAGCACGTGGTAGCAACAGAAAACCCACTTGATCAAGTGAGATGTAAAACAAAATGTCCTCCTACTAATTGTGTTTATTTCCCATCTAACTACAATAGCTGGCTCTATCCCTGTTCGCATAATAAATTGAAAGAGAATTCTTTTATATTGTCAAGATGTACCGGCGCTAGATGGTCATAAAACACGAAGCTGTTTACTATTTTAGGCACGTGCCTATCACATCTTACGTTTGTTGTACACCGGTCCTGATATTAGCTAAAAGAGATCCGAGATGCACACAGATGCCATACTAGCGTTTAGTTTTAATCATCAAAGTGGCAGGTGCTGGGTTGGAACTCGAAACACGTATATTTAAGCAGAAACCCATTGCATGTCCAATTATTATCCTTATTAAGTGCGCCCAGCGAAAAATTCTTCGAAAACTCGTTTACCGGGGCCACACCGCGGTAATTGATTTCGCATTCTAAATAGCTACAAAGTCATATAAAACTAAGTGCATCCTCGTATATTTTACTCAATATAACATCCAACAAACTATATCAGTTTTATCAGAATCGTTATATTTACCAATTCAACAAATAATAATTTAGTAATTATGTAATAACAAACGGTAGATGATAAATTGTATAAGGCTGAAGGATGCCACAACTACTATTTTATTTCTTAACCTGAAAAAATGTTTTGTCTGCACCTTTTCATAGACTAATGTCGATTTCGAGTTTTGATGGTGATCTCTGAAAAAAACGAAACACGAAAAAACAGTGTTATATCTTATGTACATGACATATTTTTTATGCACTAACGACGCACGTTTTACGAACGCCCGCTGACGGAGCTGTCGATGACCAAAAAGTAAATTGTCGCATTTATGCGCGCGTACAAAATTATACAAACGCGCGGGACAAGCTCGTTTGTATCGCGTTTATTTATATAGAGGCGCTTATTATTTTTTATAAAATCAGTCAGCATAAGCAGTGTTGTCTCGACCGATTCCATTTTACTACTGTTCAAGGGTTTGGTGAAAACTCTGTGATTTCTGTATTTTAGTACATACCACAGATAGATGAGACACTGATTGTGGCGCCATCTAAAGAGCCTGTCGACTAAACAATTGAGTGATGTTAAAAACATTTCTGTAATTTTAGGTTTTGGCGGTATATTCAAATTTACTGTATAAATAACCATTTATAGTCCATCATTGTGACATTTCATTCAATTTAACTCCATTCACTCAATAATGATTAGATGTTGAGTTAAATCAAATGAAATATCTAATGATGGACCATAAATGGTTAAATTGGGAAAAATAAAACAATAATCATTAAACAGTTTATTTATTTTGGTATAAAAATACACAACAAATAATTTCTTTCAGAAAGTACTTTTCTTAACAAACAGAATGACAATAAATAAACTATAATGCCAAAACAATGCAATCATTAAAAAATAATTTGAGTAACATTTTCATTCTAGATTGGAGTATCATTATATTTTTAAATGATGTTAAATCAAGATAAAAATAGAAATTTACTTATGATAAGTTTATATTAATTTATTTATTTATTATTATAAACCTATAAACACACAGAGCTGGACAAACTACTGGAGTATAACTGCTATTTACTTAATCAAAAAAAGTGTTAGCAATGAGTAGTTAACTACTATTTTTGGCAACTTTCTGTGAAAGAAAACATTTGAGTATAATTACTGTGAATGTTAGAACAAAAGTAATTAAAATACTTTTAAAGGAAAAGTTGTTAAATACTGCCCGGCTCTGTAAATACAAGATGCCAAGTAATTACATATAAGAGTGCTAAACATCACTTGTGACTATACAAAATTTAAAGTAATATATTTAACATTTCATTTCCACTTAAAACAGATCTTTATTTAAAATTTTACTTCGTGGAATATGCTCATATTAGTGTTTTTAAATGAAACTCAAGGTCTCTAGTTAATTCCACAATATAATACAAGTTATTGAAAATTCTAAAAAATTGACAATTGTTTCGATAAATCAATATCATCGTCAGAATGACAGAAGTTACATTTCATTTTATGCCTACCTGATGTTTAGTAGTTAATTTTGACTAGACCAAGAAGTAACCTAACTTGTGATTGGCTTAATATATGTTTATAGAAAAAGAAGAAGATGTGATATTACAAATATTGAAGCTTAGATATTATTAGCCCTATGGTGATATCCTGGATATCATTTTTCCAATTAAGATCAGTATAACTGTGCAATGATATAGAAAACCAGGAAAACTATATCTGCTGATCTTTACAATTATCACTTAAGAAGACAGTTTATTAGTGGAGAATTCCCTAGATTTAACTGTTCATTGACAACTTCATATTGTGGGTTTCTTAAATGTCTTCTAATTTCCAGTTCTTCAAGGAAATCCAGTTCTTGTTTCTTTTCACAAATATGCAGTACTTCTAGTTCTGTGTTAGGTGTCAATGAATGATTGGTGTCAAGTAGATGTTTTGCGTAGTGGGATTTATCTGGTTGTTTTAATCTGTATGCTCGTAAGTGCTCACTGTATCGTACTTCAAAATTCCTAAGAGTCTGACCCAAATAGACAGCATTACATTCTGGACATTTGAGTTTATATAGGTATACCTGACTTCTTTAATAGTGGTATTTTTGTTTTTACATTTAACAATTTTGTACTAACGTTACTTTCTGTTTTAAAAGAAATTGTTGTATTCGTTGCTGAAGATATTATCTTTGAAATATTATTAGAAATATTTCCTGCATATGTGATGGTTTTATAAGTTTTAATTTCATCAGCTTGTTTAGGATATATTAATTGTAATGCCACTTTTTTCTCCTTTTTACTAATTAGCCTATTTATCATATCTAATGGATAACCGTTAGATGTTGCTATTTGTCTAATTGTATTAATCTCTCTATCAAAATTACATTTGTTCATAGGAACTGAAAAAGCTCTATGTATCATTGAATTATATGCCGCTAGTCTGTGTGAGACAGGGTGATTAGAATTGAATGGAATTGTCACATCAGTCTGTGTTGGTTTTCGGTAAATTGAATAATCAAGTACATTATTAACTCTTTGAATTTTTAAATCAAAAAAATTGATTGAGCTATTTTCTTCAATTTCTAATGTAAATTTAATTTTCTGGTGTAAATTATTGATGTGGTTGAAAAATACATCTAATTGTCGTTCACTACCCATAAAACAAGCTAATATGTCATCTACATATCTATACCAAAATAAAATATTTTTCGAAATATTACTTTCAAAGATCTTTCTTTCTAAATTGTCCATAAAAATGTTTGCTAAAATAGGTGATATAGGGCTTCCCATTGGTAAACCTTCATTTTGAATATATATCTTATTGTCAAAAGTGAAATAATTCTGATTAATGCATAAATCAAATAAATTAAGTATATCTGATATTATTCCTGGATTAATATTTTTATCTTCTAGTAATTTTCTTACAAGTATTAGACATTCTTTAGGAGGAATTTTAGTAAACATATTAGTTACATCGAACGATATGAGTTTATAGTTATCTTGCAAGTGGATTGATTTCAACTTTTTGATTAGTTCTATTGAATTTCTAATTGAGTACTTAAGTGATAATTGTAAAGATCAGCAGATATAGTTTTCCTGGTTTTCTATATCATTGCACAGTTATACTGATCTTAATTGGAAAAATGATATCCAGGATATCACCATAGGGCTAATATCTAAGCTTCAATATTTGTAATATCACATCTTCTTCTTTTTTCTATAAACATATATTAAGCCAATCACAAGTTAGGTTACTTCTTGGTCTAGCCAAAATTAACGACTAAACATCAGGTAGGCATAAAATGAAATGTTACTTCTGTCATTCTGACGATGGTATTGATTTATCGAAACAATTGTCAATTTTTTAGAATTTTCAATAACTTGTATTATATTGTGGAATTAACTAGAGACCTTGAGTTTCATTTAAAAACACTAATATGAGCATATTCCACGAAGTAAGGGTCGAGACAGTCAATTACATTAAAAAATCTTCGAGAGAAGATTTGACCCGACTGTACCAGAAGTTACTACAAAAACGTTACAAAGCATCACAAAACATTTGGTTTAACCAAGAATGCCTTAGAAAAAAGGTAATACCAAATTATGTGAATATAAAATGTCACACTAAAACACCACAAGCACAAAAAGCTATAAAATGTGCTCAACGAGTTTGGATAAAATCTGAATGTAAAAAATGGTTCAAAGTTAGAGACTCCTTAGACAACTACATAAAAGTTGTACATTCAGAACTCACATTCCAATTACATCCAGTAGAATTTGACTGTTTGGATGACAAAATTAGAGAAAATGTCAGCACGATGAAGCATATGAAATTTAAGAAACAAGAAAAGAAGCTACAGAACCTTGAACACACACAACATAAAATTCAATACTCAAAACATCATGAAACTGTAAGTACCTACATACCAACACACTTTGCACCACGATTTGAAAACCTTTCAGACACTAATTTTACAATTAGTGAAATAGAATTTTTAAATAAAGGTTTAAAGTACAGCATACCACCTAAATTTACGAATAATATTAAACAAATTATAGCTACAGAGTCAGAAATAGCTTTAAAATCTAATTCAAATAATTTTCTTTATGAGAAATTAAAAATTGCCAATTTAATCAAAAATATTGAACCTTCAAAAGTTAAACGTCAAACAAAAAATGACATTTCAGTTTTAAACGCAATAAAAAAGAAGGTAGAGAATAATAACCTAACAGTCACAAAATCTGATAAGGGGAATGCTACTGTCATTTTGACGACTGAAAATTACAATTCCAAAGTATATAACTTTATAAAATCCAGCGATGTAAAAGTTCTTAAAGCAGACCCAACAAAGAAGTTTCCAAATAATGTAAGGGATATTGTTAATAATTCAAATTATCTTTTAAATGATTACGAAAAGAGGTCTATCATACATAAGAATCCTCATTGTCCACAATTATATGGAACAGTTAAATTACATAAAATAACGAAACCAATTAGACCTGTAGTCTCTTATGTTAATGCTCCTAATAATATATTGGCAAAGAAGCTCAACAATATACTCAATACTTACGGATATGAATCTCAGTACTCAATTAGAAATTCAATAGAACTAATCAAAAAGTTGAAATCAATCCACTTGCAAGATAACTATAAACTCATATCGTTCGATGTAACTAATATGTTTACTAAAATTCCTCCTAAAGAATGTCTAATACTTGTAAGAAAATTACTAGAAGATAAAAATATTAATCCAGGAATAATATCAGATATACTTAATTTATTTGATTTATGCATTAATCAGAATTATTTCACTTTTGACAATAAGATATATATTCAAAATGAAGGTTTACCAATGGGAAGCCCTATATCACCTATTTTAGCAAACATTTTTATGGACAATTTAGAAAGAAAGATCTTTGAAAGTAATATTTCGAAAAATATTTTATTTTGGTATAGATATGTAGATGACATATTAGCTTGTTTTATGGGTAGTGAACGACAATTAGATGTATTTTTCAACCACATCAATAATTTACACCCGAAAATTAAATTTACATTAGAAATTGAAGAAAATAGCTCAATTAATTTTCTTGATTTAAAAATTCAAAGAGTTAATAATGTACTTGATTATTCAATTTACCGAAAACCAACACAGACTGATGTGACAATTCCATTCAATTCTAATCACCCTGTCTCACACAGACTAGCGGCATATAATTCAATGATACATAGAGCTTTTTCAGTTCCTATGAACAAATGTAATTTTGATAGAGAGATTAATACAATTAGACAAATAGCAACATCTAACGGTTATCCATTAGATATGATAAATAGGCTAATTAGTAAAAAAGAGAAAAAGTGGCATTACAACTAATATATCCTAAACAAGCTGATGAAATTAAAACTTGAAAAACCATCACATATGCAGGAAATATTTCTAATAATATTTCAAAGTTAATATCTTCAGCAACGAATACAACAATTTCTTTTAAAACAGAAAGTAACGTTAGTACAAAATTGTTAAATGTAAAAACAAAAATACCACTATTAAAGAAGTCAGGTATATATAAACTCAAATGTCCAGAATGTAATGCTACTAAACATCAGGTAGGCATAAAATGAAATGTAACTTCTGTCATTCTGACGATGATATTGATTTATCGAAACAATTGTCAATTTTTTAGAATTTTCAATAACTTGTATTATATTGTGGAATTAACTAGAGACCTTGAGTTTCATTTAAAAACACTAAGATCTTTATTTCTTTATTGGAAGTATTAAATAGGTTTATATCACAAGCTTAAACGTAGTATATTGCATATTTGTATATTTCTACATTTAAAGGCATTCTGTTCTTATGAAACCATCGCATAAGGCACTTTAAGTTACTCTGCAGCTCCTGGCAGTCTGAGATTGTTAAAATGTTTAAGGGCTCTTAAAAATACCTCTCGTGGAAGTCCTTTCTCGTTTCTGGTTGAGTTTCTACAAGTAAACACACAAAATAACAACAATAAATAAATAAACACACAAATATGTTTGAAAATTTATATCAACAAAAGAAAACAAAATTTGTTTAATATTGAAATAATAAGTACTAAGCCAAAAAAATATCAAAAAATGTTTGAATGTTTAAATTTTTTTTTTGAATTCCTTGTTTTGTAGTTTTCGATTTTGTTAGGAAGTCTTGATTTTTTTTGGTTATAACTATTTTTTGATTTATTGTTTTTTTTATTTTTTATCATTATTGGATATTTTGGATATTTGGTTACCGCTAGACCAAATACTTAAGACGTAATGCCTCAACAAAAGTTAATACTCACTTTCATTTCCCATAAATTGTCATACCATGGGCTATATATGAAAATCGGCAAGGGGTCAATACATTCCATCCTATAGCTGATGGAGGGAATGACTATAACATAAAGTAAAACCCAGATTATTATTTTTTCAATGATTGGTACATTTTAAAATTGAATTGTCTGAGTATGGTGTACACTCTAGATATAAATTGAGTGAATGAAAAGACGAGTACTGAGTGTGTCATTTTAATAAAATTCCAGCTAAGCACTTTCAGCCATTACGCCATTATCAAAGCTGTCGTCAAGAGAAAAACATACAACATGTGTCAAAAAACATCAAACCCTGTAACTGCTACATACAATGAAATAAAATGTTTGATGTTGCATCATTATTTAAGTAAAATTTGTTAAAATTACATATCATTTATTTGATAATTTCAAATTAGACGTTTCGTTATGTGAATTACAATTGTACACCCTCTTTATAGGGTAATTTTAACAAATTTTACTTAAATAATGATGTAAAATTAAACATTTTATTTCATTGTATTTAGCAGTTACAGGGTTTGATATTTTTTGACACCTGTTGTATGTTTTTTTCTTAACGACAGCTTTGAGAATATCCTAATGGCCGAAAGCGGTTAGCTGGAATTTTAATAATATTACACACTCAGTACTTGTCTTTTCATTCACTCAATTTACATTTTAAAATGCCCAAAATTATAGCATGCTATATTGAATACAATAAAACTTACCATCAATTTTTGTTAATTTCCTCTCATATGGGAAGGCAAATCAAATTGTCCTAATAACCTCCCTTCGTCTTTCTCAAATCTAAAGAAACACTGTTTTTGAAAATGAAGGGAACATATCCTCCATCGTTTCCTCGTCGACAAATTTAATGATTTATTACCACTGGGTTCTAGCCATATTAATTTTATCTTCCTGGGTTGGAGGAACAAAACTGTAAAAAGAAATATTGAAATATTTACTTTAGTAATGCAACAATTTTCATTTTAGCTAATGTAAAAAACAACCATGATCTCTAAAGTTGTCGATTAAATTAGTAAAAATTCTGTATTTTATAAAAATAAAGAAAACGGTTGTTAATTGAGAAAGAAAAAATGCTCAATTTTTTTTTAAACAAACTTACCGAGTACACTACTTATTAGACTCCTTCAGAATACACTTGGACATTGTCTTTTCAATTCATAACAATAAAGCAACGAAACAATAGATAAATATATAGCAATTAAAAAATACACAAAAATACTTAAACCTCATAATAACTTCAACACTTGAACTAAGACACGATAACAATATATAACAGATAACCTGTAGGGACGAGCAATATGACATCGCGCATTCGCAGTAATAAAAATCAATAAAATTTGATTACTAACGACGTTACAGTTTTCGTTATATTTTGGGAATTATCTACCGATTTTAGTTACTCGACAGGCTCTATAGATGGCACGGTCTGCAGTGTCCCTAGCCTGGTACATACACGCGACTACAGTGCGTCTGTATTGCCGTCTCAGCAAGTTTGTATCGATACAAATAAGCGTTAAAAATTCTAAAACGATTTGTTTTTTGTTACTTTATTGCACTTAGTTAACTTATTGATTCGCGTGTTAAAATTAGTAAATTTGATAATGCAATAGTTTAGACTATACATATATAAATAAATTAATAATTTGGGGCCATATAATTTACTCTTGAAACTATAATAAGTTTACTGAAATTTTTAGAATAATACCAATCTAGAAGCACCATCTTCAGCAATAATACCAAAAATTTACGAACACTTATTGAGTTAGAGCTAACCTGCATTATTCTTACATTGAGGATAATGCAGCACCAAAAGTTCTGATGATATAAATATATCTGATGTTGGATCCTCAACTTCGACTGAGCAGACTTCATATTTATCAAAATTTAATTTGGAAATGTTTTTATAGATTTATTAGATTTTTACGTTTTTGTTTTGTACCTCCTCTTAAGGTCTACATTTAAAAAACTGCCTCAAAAATCGGTTTTGTGAAAAACGTGATAAAAAAAACTAATAAAAAGAAGTCAAAAAGTTTATTTTTTCATTTTACAAAAAAAAATATGTTAATGTTCCTAATGTGGAACAGTAGTCTACAGATTTATATGTGGAATTCTGCAAAAGAGTTCCGCTTCTTATTATTACATAAGTATATATTACATTTTGTATAATAAAAATATGTTTTGAGACCACAGTGAGGATTTTGCATTGTTGCCTTTGTTCTTTTTCACAAGGAAAGTTTGCTACCTGATCTTTCCTAACGTCTACCTGGGGAATGGGTTTTGTTTGGCTGCGCTTCTTTTCCGTTTCAATATCTTTGTCAATACTAACATTACTTGGTCTTCATCTTTTTCTTTTATTATCTCTTTTTTCTAAAAGACAAAGGCCTTCTGCAACCTCAGCGCGGAGACCTAGGGAATCCAAAATATCTTTGTTCCCTAAACCCGCTCTTATCATGTCAGCCCCGTATCGTAACCAAGCTGTAACAAGTTCCGTGTCAACAAAATAAAAAAAAAATTCGTAAATACCATTTCCGGCTTCTAAGTCATATTCTATGATATGATATAAGACCATCTAAGTCTACCCCTCCCATAAACTGATTATATTATCACATTTACGATATTTAAATTAATTATCTGTCATCAATAATAATCCAAATGTCACTGCCAAAAATAAAATTTTTATTGAATTAAATAAATTTAATTTCTATTAAACTGTTTCAATTATGTTATAAACGAATACCACAGTAAGTTAAGATTCAAAATTTATATACAATTATTAAATCACAAAATTCAAATTTTTGTTTTCCCCTTTTTATATCTAATAACAAAATCGTATTTTCCTACAGAAATTAAAATTTAAAAAAAACCTACAAACTAAAAAACACCTAATATCTAATTTCAAAGTTTAAAAATTTTTCAAAAAAGTTGAAAATTTCGAATTGTCACTTGACTCAGATAAATGTCAAGTACCATGATCACAGTCCAAAATTTTTATTAAATAAATTCTTCGAATTGTTCAGTTTTTCAATACGTATTCAGTATTTCATTTGAATTCAAATTAATATTTCTTATAACTTAGATGCATCTATTTTAATTTTGTTCGAAGGCCTGATCTTTCCGAGAAATAATAATAAACTGGAACGCACCTACCAATACTATAGACAGGAACAAACTCGTACGATTCTAAATGTAATTTAGAATTCTGGATCTTTCACTTTTTTTTAAATACGATTAAATTTTCCAAAAACACGCACGCACTGAATTTATAATGGGTATAGAATGAAGCGTTGTAATTATTTATTATACTATTTAAATTGTACTATTTTTACAAAATGTTTGGACAAATCTCAGATACGATGTTGTCTGTTTGGGATATCAGATTCAACTAATTATTTTTTTTCAAATAAATAATTACCTTCTACTGTGGTTTAAAAAAAAATCTAAATTTGTTTTCTAACTACAAAGAGATTTGAAATTCTTTTATTACCACTATAGATATGCCTGCAGTGACCTCTGTTTTCTTAAATTTTGAATATTTTTTCTAAATTGTAACATGATCTATCCATCATTGAATACATTCTATGTATATGTCATCGGGAATTATCTGATGTCAAATTTGACATATACCGAGTCCTTCAAAAATATTGATTTTTTATACAATACTGTCTATATCAAAAGTATTGCACATAAATAAATATAAATAATTTTCTTTTTTTAAATTTGAAATAAAGGAGCTGTATTAATATATTTTTATCATTAATGATATAACTTAATTCTTCACACATCATAATAGGATGTCATATATGAAGGTTAAGAGAATAGCCATCATTTTTTACTAGAATTTATTTTTCGTGTTTTATTCTAATATACCATATACGAATTGCCTAATTGTTTCTTTGGATAATTGATGAATATATACGAGTACCAAACTTTATCTAGCATACGCGTAAACCTTCAATAATGCTTTTAAATTGAGATTAATTTATTCTTGTTTCAAGCGAATCAAGGTCTTGAATAAAAAAACACTATTTATTTAAAATCAAGATCCTAATCTCTTAAGCGAAGAGATTATGTTCTTGTATTAAAAAAATGTGCTTCAAGTGTAGGTACTGTCACCGTACATAAACAAATGAATAGTAAGTTCACTCGACGTCGGCTCTTTGATGTAACGCTTTTAAAGGCTTTCCGAAAAACGATCGTAAAACCGCACGTGTCTCGAGTATACAGGGGTCGCGCGAATTACTACCGTCATAGCTTGTTGATTTATAAATTGAGTGTTTGGTACAGGGGCTAATAAAAATGTACATTGTTAGAAAACTATTTCAAAAAACGATAGGTATTGTTTTGTTATGCAGGGTACGTTTTAGTATTTAATAGGGAATCTAGAGTAGAAACATCGTTACCACTTTCAACATTTTCTGAAAAAAATTCGCGCCTTCTGTTTGAACATAAACATCTTGATATTTCATATCGTCTGAAAAATAAAATTGCTATAAAATACTTAACTTACATATATTTATTTTATCCAAAACACGCCATCGATAAGTATAATAACATATCTTCACTGTGCAGCATTGTCTTAAAATCAGTTTGAATTACTACTTCCTTTAAAGTTGTACCGCCATCTAAAAAATTTGCAAATTATTTGAAATACCTAGTAAAAATATACAAGACAAAATCCTATTGTCAGAAGTATTGTTTAGGTACTAAAAATTTTGGGAACCTACTATTTTTTTGCAAATTCAAGGACGGAACTTCATTATATTGCAGATTTGTTCTGCTATTACTGCACATATAATATTCTTGGGAAAAGTGTCTATCGCACATTCTTAATGTTTTGTTGCATTGTTCTGCGTCCAAATTGACATACCTGTGACAATCAACAAAGCCTAAGGCCTGTTTCCAACGTTGACATCTGAAAATATATATTGGTAATATTTTATTTTGAAACACAATAACATCTACTACACTGCTTCTTATAACAAAATTACTAATATCCTTTGCTAAATAATATTGTAAAATTTACCTTCTGTCATCCTTGGGAAATCTGAAGGAAGATGTTTTGTCCAATCTCTACTTCTACAACCGTCCACACAACACATTCGTGGCATTTTCTTTTTAATAAATATCCCGTAGTAATAATCAAATAATTCACTGAAAAGACAGTCCACCCGGTATACTATCAACTCCGCTCGTACCTTCAACTACAAAAGACACACGGTAACTGTATATCGATCGATTCGGAGTTTCAGGATACCGAAAAAGAGTAGCATCTGAGACCGAGTGAGATAGACATCGCGCTAGGAGGAGCTTAGAGTGAACCTACTATTCAATTGTTTATGTACGGTGGTACTGTTAAGGATCTTGGCTTAAGAGATTATCGCACTGAAACAAATATCATCATTAAACGTTCTCAAGACAAGAGATTTTAAGTAAACAAAACATGATCACCTTTTTTGCATAAAGATAGAATTATATTCAATGTGAACACAATTTTCTTCTGCCAATACCATATTAAATTATAAAAGGAAGAGCACAGCGCTTTTGAATTGAACCCCGGGGGTTGACCCTATTCAAAGTAACGAATATCTTTTTATCAATTTCGTATCTACTTAAAACAAGAGATCCTTTTTTTCAGTGTAGAAAACACAAATTTACCGTTATCAATGCTTGGAAGCAAAATTATCAAATATTTTCATGTTTGGAAAACAAAATCGCATTTCATGGCGACAATATTTTCAATATTAAGTTCAAATATCTAGGACTGATAATAATGTATCGGATAATCAAGGTTTAGATTAGCAGTATAGATATGGGCAACTTATTCATACAATTTTCTGCATAGTTTAAAATCAAGAATAATACTTCCGCCAAATATCAAATATTCCCAATCATATCCTAGACATTTATGTTTAACAAAATCTAAAATGTCTTATAAAGAAAATTGATTTAAAATTTAATATTATTTTCCTGCTAGCAATTAACGATTAATTTTTGTTTTTAGATGACTGGAAAACGATCGAGAAGCTTTAAATGTGCCGTCCATCATCGAGATCGCGAAGTTTCGTCAGAAAACGACTTCCATCTACTTCTTGTAGAACCGCCATTATTTCGCAGGTAAGGACTAGTCAACACCTTAAATACGTTGCCAATCTATAATTTTTTATTTTCGTTTTGAGTGAATCAAATCACACATTTTAATTGGATTGGTTTTATTTGTTTTTCACGTATCTCTCAACCAGTATTCCCATATAATGACTGAGATAATAAGGTAAAGAAGCCTCGGAACATTGGCAAACATTTTCTTCAAACCCAAACCCTATAATGAGGATAGGTATTTTAAATAATTATCTATAAAGAAATTTCAAATAATATATTATGGAGCTTTTGATCTTGAACAAAACCTCGTAATTAAATAATCATTTTTTATTTTTAATTATCGTCATAAAAGTTTTTTCGCGCTATAATTTTATTTTTCTCAATTGATTATTTGTGTAAACATGTCTAAGCTATTATTTTGTATGTAGCAACTCTTAAAGTTCCATTCCGTCTTTTTTTATATATATCAATCGCATCAACCACGTAGGGTTATTGGCGAGTTAAAATAATGGAAGTTCACTTATTGTAGCTTGGTTATAGTCTCTATATTTTTCTACTTAATTTGCAGTCTTTTAGGTAGTTTAAAAGTTTTTTAGTTTCTTGCTTTTCTTGTAATAGTTTTTTTAGTGATAGTGGTAGTTGATTCTTTTTCCGTTTCTTGTCGTATTTCGCACATTCGATTACCAGGTGTTTCACGGTTAACTCACTGTTACACATTTCGCACATTGGTTTATTTTTTCCTGCTAGTAAGTAGTCGTGTGTGATGCGCGTATGACCGATTCGAATACGAGAAAGGATCACTTGTTCTCTTCTATTTATGTTTTTACAGTTTCAGCCGTGAGAATTTGTAGTGACTTCATATGATTTGTGTTGGTTATGTCTTGCTTCTTCCTGCCATTTATCGTAGATTTTGCTCTTGTAGAACGATTTCAAATCAGTATGTACGGTAAAATCATTCCTTTCTGATTGTTGATTGGTGAATGCATTTTTTGCTATTTGATCTACTCTCTTATTCCCTTCTATTCCAGTATGGGATGGGACCCACATTAATTTAATATGTATGCTGCTGTTTCTGCAATTCTGTAGCTCTTTCTTGATCAGTATGGCTATAGGGTGATTAGAGTACAGTTGACGAAGTGCTGTTAGTGAACTTTGAGAGTCAGATATTAAAAGGACATTTTATGCTTGATTTTCTGGATTTTCTTGAGTGCTTCTAAGATGGCGAATAATTCAGCTGAATGAATAGATGTGAAGGGTGGGAGTATGTAGGATTTCGAAAAGTCCTCGGAGTAGAAGGCAGCCCCAATTTCATCTTGGTTTTTTGAAGCATCTGTGTATACCTTATAAATGCTACCGTATTTATTTAAGGCTCTTAGGAATTCTTGTTTTATTCTGGCTGTTGGAGTCTCTGATTTATTAAGGTAGGCGAGGCTTAGGTCTAGGATAGGGAGTGTTATTGTCCATGGAGGGGGATAATTTATTGATGGGACGTCATAAATATTTGGGAAATGCGAATTTATTTTGTTTAAATATGTTTTGACTCTGTGATAGAAAGTAGGAGTAGTTGAGCTGGATAAAAATTTGGCTTTAAAACGATCAGATAAGACGTTGTGGGCTACTGGATTTCTTTTGTTTGATATTACAGAGACAGCATAAGAGATGCTTAGATATTCTCTTCGGTAAGAAAGCGGTAACTCTCCAGTCTCCCAATGTAAGTTTTGGATAGGACTTGTACGATGGGCACCCAAACAGATGCGAATAGCTGTGTTTTGTATAACTTCCACTGACTGAAGAAGGCTTTTGTTGGCAGAGTTGTAGGCAATCGCTCCGTAGTCAAGTTTTGATCTGATAATTGATTTATAGATGTGCAGTAAACTTGAGTAGTCTGCGCCCCAGTTTTTGAATGCTAGTGATCTGAGTAAATTAATTCCAGGTTGGCATTTTTTCTTCAATGTCAGAATGTGTGATTTCCATGTCAGCTTTTGGTCGAGTATCATTCCTAGAAAACTTATTTCTCTCACATATTCTATTTTCTGTCCATGAAGGTACAATTTTTCAAGTTGTGGTTGAGTCCTTTTCGAGAAACAAAGCTTTGGTTTTTGTCGTGTTGAAAGGCAGTCCACTTGTTTTTGACCAATCCCCTATTGTAGCTATTGTTTGTTCGATGGTTTTATGTATTGTAGTCATATTTTTCCCTCTGCAATAGATAACCAGGTCATCTGCATATAGTCTGCATTTCACGGGTAATTGAATTTATTGCTATGAGAAATAATGTCGTGCTGAGATTTGACCCTTGTGGAATGCCGTTTTCTTGGGTGTTCAGCTGTGAGTATACGCCATCTACTCGTACTTGGTACTGTCGTTGATCTAGAAAGTTCGATATATATTTCAATATGTTACCCCGTATTGACCAGTCGTAAAGAGTTTTGATTATTGAGTATTTCCAGACTGTATCGTAGGCTTTACGAATATCAAAAAATACTCCGATGCAGTGCTGCTTTATTGCAAAGGCCTCATGGATCTCAAACATTGGATAATATTAATCTTTGACTAGGAGTGACTAGTCGACGTGCCTGTAGTATTTGTTGGTTTATTTGGATTTTACCGTGATTGTTGATGAATGTGTTCACTAAATTTTCATTTGCCAAATAAATACATATTCTGTTGTTAGATAGCTTTGAGCAAAAAATTATGTTATTTGGTTGGATTGTTTGGCATAGTGCCTTTAGGTAGTCTTCTAGCCTAGTGTTTTCGATTGCATTGAATAGTATAGCTTGATTTCTGGATGGGAAATTGTTTGTTCTGGTTTGTTGGTTTGCTACTGAGGAATATGTTTTGGGTTGTTGGGTTGTGTTATTAGTGGGTGTACACCCTATTCGAGATATGTTGTCATCCATTTTTAAGTATCATTTAGGTTTTCCTTAATACGGATCTGGCGAAGTATTTTCTGTTATTTATATCTGATATTAAATTCAGATTCACTTCTAGTTAATGTGTTGTTTTACTAATGTTTTAATAAAAAGTTAACCTGATATTCTTACTTGCTATTTTGGTTCACTTTGAAATATTCAATTACTTTTTAACTACTTAATCGTTTCGGAGCCCACAACTGTACTGTACAAAGGTTCAACACCGAATCCCATTCCGTCTTTAAATTGATGCATTCGTGGCTTTTTTAAATTATTTCAACACTATCCTTAAGCGGCTGTTTAGATACTGGATAGTGAATTTTGGACAACTTCAATATCCGGACTACCAACATTTGTTCTTTGTCAGGCGAAAGGCTAGTGGGTGAACTGGACTAGTGGAGACTTTCCTGATGACTTATAGAGCAGTGTTATGCGTGGAACATCAGCTTGTTTGGTTGCTGCACCAACAAGAGATCAATGTTGAACCAACTCTAAGAGAATAATTCATTTGCCCTTGAGCATATTTCTTTTTAGGAGCCATATTAAGTAGGCTTCAAAACTTGATTCCAATGAATTCCAATTATTTACACTCTTGTCAAATGCTGGACAAAACAATCGTCGTCAAATGCACATTTCCATACCATTAAAAATAACTAATAACATCTTTAAATTTAACATTGAAATTAGTGATTGCAATAATTGACAAGGTAAAATGATAACCTAAAATATAAAATGAACGATATTCTTCTAGCAAATAGTATTTTTGAGGATTCTGCTATGTAAGTAGTTCACGCAATAAAACCATTAAAACCTAACCCTAACCTAACCACTTTGGTCGGATATTATTCATCATAAATGTACAATCAAGTATAATTTTGATAAAACAATGTCAAATGAGTAGTACTTGTGAGCTGAGTGAAATAAACAATGGCATCACTGAAGGAGCAATCGTAGAAAATTACTCCTTGTGCGTGATATAGCCTCTAAATATAATAAAAATACTTAAGATTAAAATATAAATTTCAAATAAGATAAAGTATAAGTATAAAACATATGGGTAGAAATTGCATCACATAAAATAAAATATCACAATTGGTAAAAGTATCACTTTCAGGTAAGTTACACATAAAGTGTTTATCATAATCGGGTTCAGAGTCTCATATACACATATATTACAGTCATACGATTTTGATCCCATGTGAGTATCACATAAAACTAAATATCACAATTGGTAAAAGGGCAACATCCAGGTACGTTTCACATAATGTGAGTGTCATAATCGGGGTTTAGGGTCACATACACATACATTACAGTGTTATAAGTTTGATGAATAATTTGTTGAGGGTTTAAATTATTTTTTGGAATATCTGTCTATCATAGCATTGAAGCCAATTTTTAACTTTTATTTTAAAAATGTCGTTGCTTCGGCTGGTTTTTATTGTTTCAGGTAACAATTCCCAAGTTTTTGGACCTAGAAAGCTTCAGTGCCTCTGACCCACTGTTTTAATACATTTCGGTACCACGACGCTGTAGTTTCGCCTTCTTGTATTATATAGATGATCTGGGTGCGTTATTTCAATTTTATTATTGTAAATCCCTTGTAACACATTTTGGCAATAGAGTTGTCTAATATCAAAAATACCGCTTTCGTTATACAGATTATCGGTAGAGTGCATCTTTCCTTTGCCAAGGATTATTTTGAGAATTTTCTTCTGCACGATATTCAGACTATTTAAATGCGTATCATTTACGCCTCCCCATCCTATAATACCGTATATAAGTTGGCATTGGATTAGGCTATAATATATAGTTTTCAACTGAGAATTTTCAAGGAATTCTTTCAAAAGTTTGAATCTTGATATGAATCCACGTAGTTTTCTTGTTAGATACGATATATGTAAGTTCCATTTCATATATCTGTCAATTTGTATACAAAGGTATTTTATTGAGCTGGCTTCTGGAATGGATATATTTTCATTTATATTTAATGGACCCATATTCGGCAAGTTATTGCTATAGGAGGTGAAAGGTAAGTATTTGGTCTTTTCCGCGTTCATAGTTAATTTATTGTATTGGAACCATTTAAAGATGTTGTTGAAGTCTTTTTCCGTCTTTGCTTTCAGTTGTTGCCATGTGTTGTCACTGTAAATTACTGCCATGTCATCAGCATAACTTATAATATTACCTACAGTTGTCATTTTCAACAGGCTGTCTATATAGATAGTGAATAATAGGGGACCTAAGACCGTGCCTTGAGGAACCCCGTAAGTGATTGTCCTCGGAGTGCTCACCACACCATCAATATCTACTACCTGTTTTCGGTTCGACAGGTATGATTTCAAAAGATCGTGCGGTTTACCCCGCATACCAATTTTTTCCAGTTTCTCTAGAAGCCTTTAGTGACAAACAGTATCAAAGGCTTTGGAAAGATCAACAAAGATACATAGCGACGGTTTAGAAATGTCGAGTAATTTGTAAATGTACGTTGTCAGTTTTAGTATTGCACCTTCGGTTGACCTCCCCTCTCTGAACCCATACTGATTATCGGATAGAATATCATGTTTTTCCATGTAATGTACCATTCTCTTTTTTATTATTTTTTTAAAAAAAATTTGCTATGTTTGATATCAAAGAGATGGGCCTATAATTTGAAATTTGCAGTTTATCCCCACTCTTGGTTTGATAACAACAGTTTTTAAAATGTTCGGAAATATTCCATTTTCAATGCAGCTATTTATAATGTGAGTGAGAGGGACTGTTATGAAGTCGGCTATTTGAATCAACGTTTCTGCAGTAAAACCGTCATGCCCAGGACTTTTTTTGAGTTTAAGTTGTTTGATTATTTGTGATACTTCTCCAGTGTTTGAGGGGTATAAGAACATTTTTTTGCTTATTTCAGTTGTAAAGTCTCGGAATGAATTTGGTTCTTCGATTTTATTTGCTAGTTTTTGCCCTATTCCACTATAGTGTTTATTGAATTCATCACTAATAACCTGTTTGTTTTCAATGGTACAATTTTCTTTTATTTCTATTTTGGTTATTTTTGTTTTTGGGCGAGTTTTGTTGTAAATCTCATTGACACGTTCCAAGAGCCCTTTTGTTCTACTTTTATTCTTCCCAATTTCGTTTTGAAAATATTGTTTTTTTTGCTTCTTTCGTAAGTTTATTTAAGTTTCGTTTGTAATTATTGTATATTTGTTTTATCTGTAGGTTATTGGGATTTTCAATTAGTAGTTTATAGAGATTGTTCTTTTCTTTTATTGATGTAGATAGCCCTGACATGATCCATTTTTTTCTAGATTTATCTTTATTTTTTATTTTGATTTCAGATGTGTGTTTTTTACATGGTATTTCAGTCTGTTTATGAATATTTCACATTTGGAGTTGACGTCGTTTTGTTCATAAATGTTTGCCCATGTTTCACTTTGTAGTGCCACCCGTAGCCTGTTGTAATTTATATATACTTTTGTATTTTTGAATTCTTTATTAACAGTTCTCTCACCCACATCTACTGTTAGAGCAATATGTCGGTGGTCACTAATTTTATCCTGAAATATGAATGACTTTATACGATCATGCATTTCTATATTTGCTTTTACAAAGAAATGGTCGAGGCACGTGGTCGTGTGATATCGTTTATATTCATCAATCATCATTTTCTGATAGTAAATCTATGTTCATATCGCCAGTTATTACGTAAATATCACTTGATTTAATGTTTTGTAAATGTTAAAAAAATGTTCATTGAAATCATATGGACATGAACTAGGAGATCGATATATCGAAGTTATTTTAATTTTTTTTCCATTTAATTTTATATTCAGTTCGAGAAGTTTAATGTTTCCTATGCTAATATTTGTCTGATCATAATTGAGTTCATTTTTAATGAATATTATGACTCCATCATTTTTGTTTAATGATGATTCATTGTACACCGTGTTAAAACCTTTTAATCCATATATACTGGCATCAGCGACTTTAAAAGTTTCTGTCAATACGATTATATCGAAGTTGCTTTCTAGTTGGTTTAGGTAAATGAACAATTCATCTATGTTTTTGGAAATACTTCTTATATTGGTATGAAAAATTTTAAAGTCACTGAGTCCTTCCTTTAAGTATGTATTAAAGTCTATGACTTCTTTGATATTTTGTGCTTTGACAGGATCATTTCGATATTCTCTTATAAATGTGTCCATAATTGGTGTGGATTAAAACTAATATTATCAAGTAAAAGTAATAAAAACAAAAACAAAACAGTGACACATATTATTTAACCCCTCAGTATCAACCGGTTTATAATTTTCCAATGTTACTCACTATTTTTATTAACCGAACGTGTTCTTGGCTTTTCTTGTGTAGTTTTGTGCGGTTGAGTTGAGTGTGTTGGTTTTTTCGTTGCAGGAATCTTCGGGGTGCTGGGTCCAGTTTGCAGTTCCGGTAGAATTTTCGTGTTTTGTTCCGGAATTGTAGGTGTGAAAGGGGCGCTATTTGATTTGTTTTCCAGACCATCTACTTTTTCTAGGTCATCTGCTCCATACGATATTCCATCAACGATAAGTTTGTTTCCTTTTATGTAGTGCTCCGTATATTTTCCCTCTTGCTTGGCGAGAAAAAGATGTTTTCTCAATATTTTATTCTCGGTTCTTTGTGCCGGTGTTTGGTCGTGGGTTATAGATATGTTCCGTTCTTTCAATTTATTTGAATTTTTTAGAACTTCTTTCTTTTTGAGGGTTGAAACAAACTCGATCTTTATTGGGCAGTTATCCGATTTACCGAGTGGGTAAACGTCGCCAAAATCACTTTCCTCCAATTCTGTCCCAATCAAGTCTCTGAGGTCCCGACACAAATTCCCTGCAACAACCTCTTCTCGCTTTTTCTTGAGACCAAAAATCACAATATTTTTTTTATTTTGTGCACTCTTTAAGTATTCCACCTCTTTTTTAAGGTAACTATTTTCTTTCTCCAGTTTTGATACAGTGTTTTTCAAGTCTTTTATGTTTAGTAAAAGCCGAGTTTCACTAGCTTCGATAAAGTTTTTCAATTCACTACGTTTTATCAAGATCTCGTCACGAATGATTTTGATCACCTTTTCCAGTTCTGTCATCTTAATTTTATCATAAAGTGTAAGATCTCTTTTATGCTGATCCCCACAATAACTTTGGGGTCTGGCAACACCGCTAGTCGGAACAATCTACATACTGGGAGATCTCCTAGGGTACAAAGTTCAGTATCGGGAAGTTTCAGTTTTGTGAAATACTTGATGGCAGCCTTGGGACACTTTAAAATCTGGAATGTACTTACAAGTATTATGATTGGGTATAAAATGAATTGATTGTGGTACTTGCACTAATTTAAAGTCAGTTTTATTTATAAAACATGAGTATGTAACAACACCAGAGAAATCACATGATGATTTACATCCTCGTGAATAATAGCCATCATTATACGCTCGTTGAAGAATATACTATTATTCCATCCTTGATATAGAATATACTATTTTAAAATATCGATGGAACTATTCATTCCATTTTAATAATTTCACTTTTAGTAAATGTTGGTGAACTATTTTTACGTTTTTCTAAATTACCTTGTAAGTTCTTTTGCTTAGAATTACGTGCATCACGGGATTTCTTAAATGCGAAATCCGCAAAATTCATGTTTTGCAACATTTTTTGCTGTTGTTATTCCATATATTTTCTTCACCGCCTACTCTTTATAATCTTTCCCATTCTGTTTCTTCATATTAAAGCCCGTCTATCAATATTGCTGCCACATTTTCCACTGGCAGTTCGGTTTCCAAATTAAAGTTTCGTTGTTTACAAAGTTCGCTAAATTGATTCCAAATGAAGGAATGACTTTTTTTGTATTTTCTGGAGTTGATTTTTCAATCTCCCTTACTACTTCTGCTTCGCAAATATTTCCAAATCCTCTACATACTTACTGGAATCTTATTTGCTGTTTAATTCTGTTCCTTCCTAATTAGTCGATAGTAAACTACGATTTTTGTAATCACAAATGGGAATTATGCAAAAGTGGAATAAGAATTTATAAAATTAAATAATGTTTTGTTAAAATTTTGTCAAAATTGAGCTCAAAACACTTGACCAAAAATGTGTGTGTTAATGACTGGCAAATTACCTTAACTAACAGATTCTATTGTCATAAAAATTCTAGCTGGCCAAATTTTCTTGCACATAAATAAATATTTCTTGTTGGCTGATGTGTCATTTCGTCAAATTACATACTCATTTAATTTTCAATAATTAATTAGAAATACAGTATCAATTATTTTGCATTTATAACTACCTACTTATAAATAATAAAAAATATATTAGAATGCAATGTTTTTCATAAAACATAATTTAAAAAGATTAATTAGATGTATTGGTATTCATCCTTAAATGTTATGTCAATGACCTTGTTAGCTGAGACACGTAAATTCTAATGAAAAGGATGCGATGTGCGATTCGATTATTTAACTGGGCTATAGTTTAAATTTTGGCGAGAGCGCGTCAGTCTCGCTATAGAAATCCTCTCACTTTCGTATACGTATTTATTTATATTCGAAGACAAGTCTGGACTTGAAAATATCAACGAGTCATGTTTGTGGAATGTTCTATTTCGGTTTATATATGTCTGTCACATCGAATTATAGATTTACTTTCGAAAATCTTATTTTTAAAAACGATTTTTATAAACTTTATTAATGCGATACAAATGAGTTAAATATATATGTACAATAAACTAGCAAGAACTAAGAAGAAGTGTTTTACAGGTTACAAAGCATTTAGTTTTATTAAATATAAACGCTGATCGAGCAGTCTCCAATCTTCTCATCTTTTGCCATGAGCGTACTTTGTGGGCATATAACTCCTCCATCCTCAAGACTGAAAAATAATGGAGTTATTTTTTGGTTCTGGACTTCTTTCTTCTAACAGGATTTCTTCCTTCTTGGTTTGTTCTGGTCTTTTTCTGTTTCGTATGTATCTTCTTATTAAATAAACTATTACTAGAGCAGAAAGAATAATTATTATTGTTAAAGATGTACTAATTATCATAGGTGTTTTCGAGATTTCCGCTTCTTCAATTGGTTTGATGTTTCTTGCGATTTGATTAATTTCGTAGAGGTCGTCAAAGTCGGTTTTCGTTAAATTTGGAGAGTGAAACGTCTGAGCTTTCAAAAATGTTGAATCCAATTTGGGTAGAATGATTGATTTGCCTTTTTGAATTTGTATGTTGTGTGAAAATATTTCGTCTCCTACTTGAAGTTGGCAACTTTCAGGAATTCTGATGATCGTTGGTTGATTTATTTCTAAGTGTTGATCTGACGTACATTTGGATATTATTGCAGGATTTGGAATAATTAGTATTTCGTTGTTGGTTATTTGTTCCACAATAGATTCTTGGAGGTTCGCATCAGTGGCGTAGCAATGTGTTGGTGAATGGCCCTCTAGTAGTTCCAGGGTGCAGTTGTCTTTGGATTTTAATTCTTGTCGGCAATAGTACTTCTCTTCTAGTATTGGACATTCTTCCTTGATTAGCGTTACTTCTGTAGCTTTGGCCAAGTATGGTTGAAGAGGGATGAACATTTTGTGATTTTGGATGATAGGATAAAGGTGATAGAATTCTGCTGTTTCGGGATTTAATATAGGTACATGGATGGCAAAAATTATTTTGGAATTAGAGAAGGTTACTTGTGAACCCAGAAAAAGATAATATGTTAAAGCATTTTCAAATTTTGGAATTTGTTCCTCTTTGTAAATTGATCGTAAGTATTCTATCATTTCTAAAATTTCTTGGCTGGATATTACTGAGCTGTGAATTGAGTTCAATTTGGAAAAGGTAATAGCATTTTCGATATCATCTATGTATGTAATTAAATTTTGACAATCTAGATTAATCTGTGAAATTGTGCTGTAGAAAATAATGAAATTATTTAGGTTTATTATTTTACTTTCTATAGAAATTCGGAATTTTTCTAGACTATCTTGTAGTTTCTGTTGATTTTGCCATAAAGTTGTGAGAGATTTGTTATAATGGTTTATTAATTTCCTGTTTAAAGATATCTGTAAATTAGTTTCGTGTATTATTTGTTTTTGATTTTGTTGTAAAATAGTAATTGCCTTATCGTATCTTTCTTCGTCATCGAATCAAGATTTCCGAAAAGCCACTTATTAATTTTACCTATGCCATTTATTAATCCTCTCTTTTGTCTGACATGAGGGTAAATGTTTTCTGATTTCCTGTCTAACGTGTTTATCAAAATTTTTGTTCTCTCTATCATTTGCTCTGCTAAGCTATGGTACGATATAGGATTTGTTGCGTTACTAACTATTAAATTATCTCTTAAAGTATAAAAATATTGTTTTACGGTTTCTATTTGCTTAACTATTTCTCTTAAATCTATGTAATATATAAATGTATGCTTAGTGTAAATTAATCTACAGGGTCCTAAGCTAATGGGTAGTAGAGGGTTATTTATTTTAATCACTTGAATATCTTCTGTCCGGCATCTCGTTTGGAGAATCAGAAATACCAGTATGATTGTTGTCAAGGTGATTTTCATCATCCTGTAACAATATTGCAGGATTACTTTTTGGTTTTCTAATTATATTTTTGTGGTAGTTTCCCTTATTAGTTTCTAGTATTATGCCAGAGTCTTTAATTATTTCCGCTTTTTTAAATTTGGGAAGTTTTTTGTCTCTAAATTTTGTTTGAATGTATGCCGTATTTTGATTAGTATACGTAGGTGGGTCAGTTCTTTTTTCGTTTCGTTTGTTGATTATTTCTTCTTTAGTTTGACTGTTTTTCTCGCGAATTGTTTCGTAAAGACGTTTGGAGGCTTCTTTATGATTTTGAACATAGTGTGATAGAACTAAGTGATCATTTAGATCGAAAGGGTCTGGGTTATTGATGTGTCCTTTTATTATTTCAAAGGGGGTAAATTTCGTGACAGAATTAATGGAATTATTGTAAGAGAGAATTGAATGTTTTATTAATTGATCAGGAGTAAGGTCTTTATTAGATTCTCGGAGACATCTAAAATGTTCAATTAAGCTGGAATGAAAACGTTCAACAGGAGAGTTAGAATTGCTGTTTTTAGCTGTTGTGTAATGGAGTTCTATTTTATGAAGTTTACAGAAATCTTGTAAGTCATTATTTTTGAATTCTGAACCACAATCGGTGGTAATCTTGTATGGAAGGCCATGATGAGTTATGTAACTCAATAAATTTTCGACGATGGATACACCTGTTATGCTTGGGATTGGATAGGCTTGTCCATAGCGGGAGAATGCATCAATTATCGTTAAATATGCATGATTGGATATTTTGAAAACGTCAATATGAATATGATCGAAGGGTTTGGCAGCTGTAGGAGTAAGATTAAATTTAATTAATGGGGGATTTCTGTCATATTTATTTTTTTGACATATCTCACAATTATTTACGAAATTTTCTATGTCTTCCGACATTTTAGGCCAATAATATTTTGAACTTAGTGAAGCCTTAAGTTCATTTATTCCTCTGTGTCCTTTTTTGAATACATGATTATATTCTAATTTTTGGTTTTGTTCTTCTAGTGTTAAAACGTCTTGTAATATTTTTGTACAATGTATAAATTTAAATGAATTGTTTGTGAAAGTTTTTTGTACAGTTGAAATGAATTTTTCAGAGTTGAGAGGTTCTCTGAAATAAAATGCATATAATTGTTTCGGGTCAATAAAATCTTTAATGAACTGAGTTATACTTTGTTCCAAATCTCGTCGAGACAATACAACGAATATCCTTGTGTTTTCGAAACATTTTTCACGTTTAGTTTTAATTTCGCTTACCTCGCCGCATGTACTTAATACTTGATTTTTATATGAGTTTAAAGATTTGTTTGAGATGGGTATTTTGAGAATTGGATCCTCTAACGACGTATGAATTGTTTCCAAGTCAGTGTCGTCCGGTATAGGATTATTGTTTGGTGGTACTATTTGGATGTCTGATATTATATTAATTTTTTGATTGTTCTCTAAAATATTGTTAACATCATCTGTTGATAAATTAGGTAATGGATTAATTTGTTCTGGAGTTAATTCTGCTTGAGTTAGTAAAGAATTTAAATTATCAATCTCTCTCTGAATTATAGAATCAAGATCGTCAATGTTTACGTCTAATGAGTCTGTTTCAAAAGCGTTAAGGTCACAGTTGGGTTTTATTCTTGACAAAGCGTCAGCTGCTAAATTAGATTTACCTTTTATGTATTTTATGTTATATTGAAATTCTTCTAATTTCAATCTCCATCTAACTAAGCGTGAGTTAGGCTCTTTTAAAGAAAACAACCACTGTAAGGGTTTGTGGTCTGTTAAGATTAAAAATTCGCGACCGAATAAATAAGGTCTGAAATATTTACAACCCCAAACGACTGCTAGTAATTCCTTTTCAATCGTTGAATAGTTAATTTCTGCGCTGTTAAGGGTTCGTGATGCGTATGAAATTGGGTGTCCTTCTTGAGATAATACAGCTCCGATAGCATAATTTGAAGCATCGGTTGTTAGCTCAAAAGGTTTGTTAAAGTCTGGGTATGCTAGTATAGGTTCTGAAGTAAATTTTTACATGTATTAAAACAATTAATAAATTCTTTGGTATGCTCAATTTTGTTATCCTTTTTTAAACAAAGAGTCATAGGTTTGGTTATTTTGGCAAAGTTCCTTATGAATTTACGATAATAACCCAATAAGCCTAAAAATGATTTAATCTGTTTTTGTGTATGCGGTATTGGAAACTTTTTTATAGCTTCGATTTTTTTGGGATTCGGTTTTATTCCGTTTTGAGTTACTACATGTCCGAGAAATTCAACTTCCTTGCGGAGAAATTCGCATTTGTCTAATTGAATCTTCAGACGAGCTTCTCTTAATTTGAGAAAAACTAATTGTAAGTTCTGTATATGTTCTTGAAGACTTGTACTGAAAATTATAATGTCGTCCATGTATACCATGCAAATTTTATTTTGGAGTTCCTTCAAAACTTCATCCATTATTCGTTGGAAGGTGGATGGAGAATTTTTTAAACCGAAAGGCATACGAAGAAATTCGTAGTGGCCATTGTCGACGCTGAATGCTGTCTTTTCTATAGAATCTTGCGACATTTGAATTTGGTGAAAACCACTTGCCAAATCTAGGATGCTGAAGTATTGCGCTCTTCCTAGTTTGTCCAGAATATCAGTGATGTTTGGAACGGGGTATCTATCTGAAATTATTTTTTCATTGAGTTTCCTGTAGTCGATCACAAGTCGCCACTTTTGTCGTCCCGATGCGTCCATTTTTTTGCTTACTATCCAGATTGGCGAGCTCCAGGGTGAATATGATGCTCTTATAATCCCTTTGTCCAACATTTCATTAACTTGCCGCTGAACTTCTTCTCGGTGTATGTAGGGATACCTATAAGATTTCACATGAACTGGGATCTCGTCGGTAGTTTTAATTGCATGTTTGATTTTTGAAGTGAATGTTAATGGATCACCTGGTTTTAGAAAAATATCGGAAAATTTTCGACATATTTTGGTAATACTGTCTTTTTCTTCGGAGTTCATATGATTGGTCCGTATTAGGTTATTTACATCTAATTTTTGACTGTTACTATCTACACTTTGTTTTTGATTTATTTCATTGATATAATCAAAGTTGTGTATTTCAAATTGTGAAGATACGAATGGTTGAGCGAGAATTGGTTTATTTAAAACTATAGAAATCGTTTGATCACTTTCATTGATTATTTCAACTATCGCGTAACCATTTCTGGCTATTGTTAGAGTTTCAGGAATATAAAGTTTACCTAAGTACATCTCATTAATTGAAATTTCTCCGTCTGTTATACTCACAGGTAGAGATTTCAATATTTTTTCTGTTGGTCCTACTGAAAATTCAAATTTGATATCAGAGGGTAATCTAAATTTGATCGGTATAGAAACATGATCACCAATTAATTGCTTATTGCTAAAATCTATGTTTAAGTCCATTTTTACCATATCTTCTACGCCTAAAATTCCGTCGAAAAATTCGTGGAAGTCATATAATAAGTAATGTATAGTTCCGTTAAAATTAAACTCTCTGAAAGCAGGTATCTCTGCTTGAAACCTTATCCGTTTGCTAACGAGTGCTGTTTTAATATCGACATTCGAGTGGTATATACAATTTGAATAAAATTTTTCCGCAATGTGAGGTCTGATTATGGATTTAGTACTACCGGTGTCAATTAGAAGTTTTAATTTTGGTTGCTTAATTTCTATATACGGTAGCGGATTGTTTGAAGCTATGTTAACTTCTACTATCTCGGTTCTTTCGACTGAGGCATTTTCTGAAAATTTTGATTATGTTCTGTTTCGTTTTCTACAGAGTGAGAAAAATTTTCAAAGTCATGTAGCATTTCTTCTTCGTCAGTTTGATAAATTTGATCAATATCATTTTCATAATTATTAGTATATAGCTCTTCGGCTATAAAATTTGGTTTTTGACCATTATTTTGAAAATATTGGTTATTATGTTGAAATTTGTTATTTCGAGGAATGAAATTATTATTATTTCTGGTATTATACGTAAAGTTTTTCGATGTAGTTGACATCGGTTCAGGTTTTGGGAATTGAGATTGAGGAATTTGATTAAAAACATTTCGTGGAGGTCCAAAAACTTGAGAATTTGTTGGATATCTTTTGGGTGGCATATTTCGAGGTTGGATATTTATTGGTCGTGGGGACCATGTAGGGTTTTGGAAATTATATTGATTTGGTTGAAATTGATTCGTATTAGTATTTTGGAAGTGTTGATTTGGTGAAGTAAATTGTGGATTGGGTTGAGATTGTTGATGATGATTATTATGCGGTCTAGGTCTGAAATTATTATTTCTATTTAAATGATTTTTTGATTCGCTAGGAAATGAATATAATCTTTCAAAGTTTTCAAATTCACTGACATACGCTATTGCATGCTCTAAAGATGCAGGCTGTTTTAGATGCATGTTATTTTTCAAAGTACCTGTGCAACCGGCTATAAACGTATTTAAAGCAGTTTTATCACAGAATTGCATTTGAATAATTTTTTCGTTTTGATTTAAGTTAGTATCATTACTGATTCTTTGTACTATACTACTTCTAAGTAATTGTAATCTATTTCCAAATTCTAATAGGCTATCGTTCCTATTCGGTCTAGTTCTAGTTAATTCTTGGGTTAAGCAATCTAAGTTTCGTTTGTCTGAAAAACATTGTATCAGAGCTCCTTTTAACGCATTCCAATTTGTCAGTTCTACTCTATTACCGACCATTAACTCTGCTCGTCCTACAAGTTTACCTTGTATACATTCATAAATATGTTCATTTAATTCTCTATCATTACGTGCACTATATGTCGCTATTAAGCTTTCGCATAATGAAATAAATTTATTTAAAGTGTTACTATCCCCATCGTAGGGTTTTATATTTTCTATTTTGGATTTAAATAATCCCCAATTAAGTGGACGCTCTTCTGTATGAGCTGTAGCCATTTTTAAACTAACACAATTATTATCAAATGAATCTAGATTATCAGAGTTATCGTTCGCCGATATATTCAAATTATTCAATCTTTTCAATAAACTTTCTAAATCATTCATAAAAGATGATTAGAAATAAAAATATATGTTTCGTAATATTATTAATAATAAAATATGATGAACTTATCAATCAATAAGAAACATTCAAAAATACAAAAACACTCTTAACAAATTATCTCCCCTGTACACTAAGCAAAAGGTAAGGAAAGGCAAAAGAAACTTGGCACTTACAGTTTGTCTGAAGTACTGGGCTTCTCTCCGACTTCTTCTTGGCTTCTCTGGCACCTCTGAAGGGGTAGGTTCTTTCTTGATTCGCACTACGATGTTGAAACACCAAAGTTATGGAAAGTTTTACACTAGATGCGAAAAGTCTTTTCACAACCCGCACGAATCCTACTGCGACTGCGCCAATTATAGATTTACTTTCGAAAATCTTATTTTTAAAAACGATTTTTATAAACTTTATTAATGCGATACAAATGAGTTAAATATATATGTACAATAAACTAGCAAGAACTAAGAAGAAGTGTTTTACAGGTTACAAAGCATTTAGTTTTATTAAATATAAACGCTGATCGAGCAGTCTCCAATCTTCTCATCTTTTGCCATGAGCGTACTTTGTGGGCATATAACTATCGTTATTTTTTTCTTTTTTAAGAATTTTTATTCAAATAAAAGGGAAATTTGCGCTATTACGAATAAGGAATATATAGATCTTAGTAATTAATGGAAATGTTCCGTTTTGTTTTATTTACTGAGCACGGAGTGTACAACTCAATTTAAGAACTGTTAGAATTGGTAAGGCTCAATGTAGAATAAATTGATGTACAGTGTCCCTTGACTTGAAAAACGACATACTCTAATAATGTTAATGTAGTGCTAAATAGATTTTTTTGTTTTAATTACAATAAATTTAGATAATATTAAATTTAATTACATTAAACACACATTCTAGGATGTTTGGACTTGATATATTTACGCAGCTAACATTTCTCCACATTTTGCCTTGTTATAATATTCGAATAAGGTGGGTTAGAGAGTGCACAGGTGTAAAATCTGGCGATTTGTTGATTGAAAATGTATATTTATTTACTCTCTATTATTTTAACTTAATAATATGATTATTTTATAAATAATTCGAGACAAGAATTGTCGTACAAAAGAAAAAGTGTGCCCCCTTCACTAACATATAGCGATTATTAGATAATATTTTCCTCGTTTAATAAATATTTATAAAATGGCTACATTGTCCCACCAAAAACGAGATTTTTCTCACTCCTACACTCGAAAGTTGTGTAGAAAATAGCAAAATTATGAGTAAGTACCGTTCAATTCTTCGTGAAATGTTTCATTATGAGCAAGTGCAAAACATGCCTTTTTGATGTTTCAGCTGTTTTGATGTTTCAGAAAATGTATTGATACCATTAATTTTTTAACAATATTGAGATTTCATTAATAACTCTATTCAACAATTTTTGTACAAAACAGGGTGGATTTTCCTAGTCCTACCCTCGAAAATTGTCAATGTTACGGTAATTTTTTTCTCATCGTTACTTGTAGGATAAAAAAGTACATGATAAATTAGATAACAGCTTAAATGATATAAAATTAATAACTAATATGAAAATGAACAAGGGAAAAAATTGCTAATATTTTGTTGATCCACCTTTATGATAAATTACATCAGCCAACATACTTTCCGCCATTGGATTTAATTAACTCTGTTATAGTCGACGGAAATTGTACTTCAAGCTTCGGCAATTTTTACATTTTTTTACTTCCACTTCATTTCGGTTGAATATTCGGGCACTAAGTATTCACTTCATTTTTTAACGCCAGTTGACCAATCCATGGTGACTAAGCCGCTCTTTTAGCGATGTTTGGACAGTTATTCAACTTTTGAGCGTTAGATAAACAACATCAGGGAAAAGGAAGAAACCTGGACCTACACGGACAGCAAGGACATTGCAAAATATCCGACCAAACGTATTGCTGCTATTGGGTTTTCTGCTCATTCTGCGAGACTGATCCTCCATGAAAAAATGAAATTCGATTCGTACAAAAGAGCTGTAGGTACTGCAGAAGCTTAATCCATATGATTTTCTGACTCGTTAAAATTTATATAAAGCGGTTTTTGCAATGCCTATTTTCTTCAGCGATCAATGAGACTCACAAAATACTTAGGGTACACAGCAGTGGCTGCACGTGGAAAATGTTTGTGGGAGGGCTGAAAGTAATTATAATAATAAATACGAGTTGAAAAAACGGAATTTTTATTAAGTATTAAATCAGTTTTTTTTTCTTGAAACTCTAGTCGTACAAAATTGATATTTTGCAAATACATCATTGAATTTTTGGCTTCGTTCATTTCTGTAAAGATGTAATTAAAATTAAATATAATCTTCAACAAAGAAACTAATTATCTTTTTAAAATTTGTTAGACTTATAATACACAATTAGACCCAATTTAATATATAAAATAAGCCACAATTTTGTAAATAAAATGCTTATTATGGACTGAAATGTTTGCAGGCTGCGATAACATAAATATCATACCTTTCCCTCCACCAACTCAATACGCCCTTCCCTTTTCCTGTGTTCGCTTTAGTTATTCGTATCGAGTTGGTGTGAATGCAACGTCGATACTGGTTAGTGCCATCCACTCATACAATACACACAAACGGAACAGATATCAAGCTACCTACAAAGCAAACATTCTATTCTAAAATTATTGCATACTAATGTAGTAACTGCAATAATTTAAAAATGTTTTCATCTGGGAGGAAGGGTTGCAGCCATGGACAAGCCGCCACTGGTACACAGTAGAAGTTGACACCTGCGTTATGTACTTGCTGAAGTAAGGAACTATATACATTTTTGTCAATGATTTTTGCGTCACACGAACCACTGGAAGAAGCACTATAACTTTTTTCGTACTTCCGGGCCTAAAGTGACAACTTCACTCCCTTGTGACAGGTACTAAAGTGTCACATTTAATCCCTCCGGGATTAAATATTGACGAAACTCCCGGAACGATTAAATCACAAACAAACGAATTTAAGGGATATTTTATTGAAAAATATAATTAATTAGAATGGTAATTAACGTTAATATTCAAATTAATATTGTGACAGTTCGTCATATTGACCAGTCTTTCCTGGGTTAATGCAGCAGGTAACTGACGAGTAACAGATAGGTCCTTTTCATATTGAACTGGTGTTTGTTTCGAAGATCCTGCGGAAACAGGAAGCGAGAATGAGGACTGTGGCATAACTATAGTGGACGAATCGGCGACTTGACCAAATATTTTATCTGAAATTTTTTGTTTATTTTTAATAGACGATTCAATATATCCCTCGGCCACGTTGGAGGATTTCCATCCTCCATGTCTCTTCAGCACGTCTATTGTTGCTCCCGAATCAGCTAACAAAGACGCAGATGTGCGTCTAAAACAATGTCCCGTATAAGACGTCGCATTTTCTAATTTCAAGAAAGCTGCTATTTGCCGTGGAAATGTACCAAACATGTTTTTTCCTACTACTCGCGTAGTACATTCTTTGTTGATGTATTGAACAAAAAATTTTGAATGAGTTGTCCCTGTCTTTCGCAATGCCACATATTTCCGAAATATCGCCACAAAACTGATGGCACTGTTTTCTGAATTTTTGATCACAAAATTTCGGTCAATTTTACTTTTGGTGTTTCTAATCGCAATTAGGAAGGAATCGCCCAAATCTCTCACATCGTCGATTTCTAAATCAACCAACTCTTTTCCACGACAAGCTCCCGCAACGCCCAAAATAAGTGCAACCTACAAAAAAATTGATTTCTTAAAATTTCTGAATATAAACAAATTTCCAAATTTACCTTAAGCATTAAATATTTATCATCCGGAGCCTCCCGTAAGAACTGATCTACCTGCTCAGACGTGAGAATTCTTGACTTCTTTGGCTTAAATCCCTCATTTCTTCTCTTCAAAAAAGCTAATAATTTTGGAAATTTACTTATATCAATATCTTCTCTAATGTTAATAACCGATTTCAGCATTGAGTAATGTGCCCAGAGAGTTGAGGCACAAACCGCTTTTGATTTATCATCGAAGTAGACTAACAGCGCATTTTCAGTAGGTTGTCTCACATTTTTTAAGCGGCACCACTTTTTAAAAGCATCGTACTGCTGCTCGTATAGTTTTCTAGATTTCGGTGGTAACAATTCTTCACCTACTTCGGCTGCTCTTTTATCAATATCAGATACACCTTCTTCACTCATGATACCAATAATTATCAATAACAATGTTTCTTTACAATGACACTAGTAATGACAATGTTTCTAAATTATAACTGTCACAACGCAATGTTACTATGGTAACTTATTTTAAAGACAGTTTATTAAATGAGTTGAAGAGAGAAAAAACTGATTGAAATTATTGAAATAATTAATAAAATCATACCGGAAGTACGAAAAGTATCGTATATACCTTGCGACTGAAGTACATTTAATCCTTCAGGTAAATTATGGCCCTCCCTGCGGTCGGGCCATAAACTTTACCTTCAGGATTAAATGTACTACTTCAGTCCCGCGGTATATAATATACTATTATCCACGGACGCCATATACTACCTATTTCGTACGTTGGTGAATAAAATATTTGCTATAAATATCTGTAATAATACAGGGTGTTTTCAAATGACACTTACAACGTTTGCATGTAGATACCTCTCGTAAAATTGGACAAGATGCTATAGGGATTGAGGGTTCCAACCCATTTACTTTTCGAAATACAGAGTGTTAAAGTTATGAAAAATATAATGTTTTAATTTTGATAACTTTAAAATGGATTAATATATTGATCTGACATTTGGCAGGTTGTTTTTAAATGTAAAAGGGCATATTTTGATGGAAAAACATGCTTCAATTCTTGATCCCGTGGTGTACATTTGGAAGAATATGTCACCTTTCCCCTCCAATTTTTTACGCCACTGGCAGTTGAAGCTATTTTTATTTGATTTTGTATTCCTCAATAGTTTTCACATGAAAAACGCATAACCTTTACATATCAAAAAATTTGTGGTTTTCAAGATATTTAATGTTTTTTATGAAGTCAGCAAGATCACTTTTTAATAAAAAAAATATTTTTCTTAAATGTTTTTTAATAACTACCAAACTACTAATGGTTAGAATATGTAACAAGAACTAATTTGTGAAACAGCAATGTATATAAAACATTCAGAGAGGATTGTTCAAAATAATTTTCCAAACTTGTGATTTTATTAACAAAAGAATTAATGACAATAAAAAAGGAGATAATTACAAAGTTAAATAATATCCCATTCAAACATAATTTTTAACTAAGCAGCCAAAAAATTACAAAAGATATTCAAAATTTTGTCCATTTACATTTACACATATCTGCAACGTTTTCTCATTGAAAATCGCATACCTTGGAAAGACTGGCGATTGACGGACATAATTTCTGTAACTGCATGGATTCTTGCTATCAGTGCCTCCTCCGTATAGTAGGCTATGGATATCAATAATGAAATGGTAAATGTCATTTTGTTTAACCTCAAAACGAATCATTTGTAATTAAATTGGTTTGTGCAACTTTCACACTTTTTGTTATGATGGATTATACTTTTGAAGAAATGGCTGATATGCAACTAATATACGGTGAAGCCAGAAAGAATGGTAGACGTTCCGAGCGCTTGTATAGAGAAAGATATCCAAATCGACCTAGATTTCCATGTCACACAACATTTTCTCAAATTGACAGAAGATTGCGAGAATTTGGACAATTCAATTAAACATTACAAGGTAGCGGTAGAAAACGAACTGTACGAACTGTGCAATTAGAGGAGGCTGTTCTAGACCATATTGAAAATAGGCCCGATTTAAGCACTCGCACCATTGGCAAATCTTTGAATGTAAGTAACTCAACTGTGTGGAATATTTTAAATAAACAGCAGTTGTATCCTTATAAGTATACCCAAGTTCAGGCCCTAAAACCAACAGATTGTCCTCAAAGAGAGCAGTTTGCCAATTGGTACACCCAAAATTGTTTAGAAAATAGGAATTTTACCGAATTTGTTCTATTTACTGATGAAGCCAAATTCACACGTGAAGGAATTTGGAATTTTTAACTCATGGAATAATAGCCACGTGTGGAATGACGAAAATCCATATGTTATTCGACAACGTGGATTTCAGGAAAAATTCTCGA
Source organism: Galeruca laticollis (assembly GCA_963921935.1). Taxonomy (NCBI): domain Eukaryota; kingdom Metazoa; phylum Arthropoda; class Insecta; order Coleoptera; family Chrysomelidae; genus Galeruca; species Galeruca laticollis. The sequence goes on from OY998176.1 coordinate 240,695,953, forward strand.
TTAACGTGTAGGCAAGTATTCTTGGAGATTGTATAGTGGGTCCATATTTATTAACTAATAAACTCATTGGTAATATTTATTGTAATTTTTTTAGAGAAACCATGTCTAATTTATTAAACGACGTTGTACCATTAAATATTAGGGAGAATATGGATAGATAATGTATTGTTTCAGCACGATGGGGCATCTGTACATTATTTTCTAGCGGCCAGACAACTTATAACCCAACAATACGGTAACAACTAGATAGGCCGAGGTGACCCAATATATGGCCTGCGAGGTCACCGGATTTGAATCCAATCGATTTATTTCTGTGGGGTTACATGAAATCCCTAGTCTACAATACAATAGTAGAAACGGAGGAGGAACTGATAGCAAGAATCCATGCAGCTACAGAAATTATTTTCAATGAGAAAACGTTGCAGATTATGTGTAAATGTAAATGGACAAAGTTTTGAATATCTTTTGTAATTTTTTGGCTGCTTAGTTAAAAATTATGTTTGAATGGGATATTATTTAACGATTTTATTGTCATTAATTCTTTTGTTAATAAAATCACAAGTTTGGAAAATTATTTTCAACAATCCTCTCTCAATGTTTTATATACATTGCTGTTTCACAAATTAGTTCCCGTTACATATTCTAACCATTAGTAGTTTGGTAGTTATTAAAAAACATTTAAGAAACATATTTATTTATTTTTTTATTAAAAAGTGATCTTGCAGACTTTATAAAAACATTAAATATCTTGAAAACCACAAATTTTTTGATATGTAAAGGTTATGCGTTTTTCACGTGAAAACTATTGAGGAATACAAAATCAAATAAAAATAGCTTCAACTGCCAGTGGCGTAAAAAATGGGAAGGGAAAGGTGACATATTCTTCCAAATGTACACCACTGGATCAAGAATTGAAACATGTTTTTCGAACAAAATATGCCCTTTTACATTTAAAAACAACCTGCCAAATGTCAGATCAATATATTAATCCATTTTGAAGTTATCAAATAAAAACATTATATTTTTCATAACTTTAACACCCTGTATTTCGAAAAGTAAATGGGTTGGACCCCTCAATCCCTATATCATCTTGTCCAATTTTACGATAGGTATCTACATGTAAACGTTGTAAGTGTCATTTGAAAACACTCTCAATGAAATACAAAGACTAAAATAGTGTAATGTTTTTCTAATTTATTTATACTGTAAACGGGTGGGATAAACTTTAAACACACGGTATGGCTACTTACTAATTTATTTAAACACTAACTCCCTAATCACTAACACTTAATTTATATATACAGTATATTCACTTAGACTAATTTATATAAACAGTTCACTAATTTATTTGTTTATCTCACGATGTCAAATTATCCACTAAACTAAAACTCTTCCTGATCAGTCCCCTAATATATTAAAGCCATTTTTTCTAGTAAATTCCGGACTGCGGCTTACACACACAAATAATTTTTCTGGCCTATTCTAGATAACTCTGGTCACAAAAACCAGTTCTAGATAAGATAGTCTCAATCGTAAACAGTTTTTTATAACTGCGTATCCGCCATAATTTTAACTATTATACCTGGCTTAGACAGGGTCGGTTTTAGGGACTATACCAGTGTGCTGTTTCGTAACAATAGCATAACGTGTAAGCCGTAATCCTTTATTATTCCTCTTCGAGAGACAACCTAACCTGCTTTCATATTATTGTGATGCGAAGATCATTTTCTTATATATCCAGTATTTTAAATTTATTCTTCATCGGGCTTCCTATACAGTGAATCTTAATGAAAACTATCCACCTTGAATAATTTCAAACAAGAGACTTTTATGGAAAAATGTAAAAATAGATCAAAAATTATTTGAAAGGGGACGTCTGGTTACTATACTCTTTGTAACATTCACCCCCTCTGCACCACGGTCAGCCCCTCAGTTTTTTTAAATGGAACACCCTGTATATTTATTCAAGTTGGATGCGCTTCTGATTTCAAAAATGTGTAATACTTGAGGTGTAAAATGAATAGTTTTGGAGCTACAATTAATTTCAATTGAATATCAGAAAAGGTTGATCACAGTTAAAATGCCTGTACTAAGTTGACTCAAACAAAAAGTGATCTATTTTTTGTTTGACATTTATTAAATGAAGTGTCAAATAAATTTGCCTTGTGGCAGTAGTACTTAGTATCTCAACCGTGAAAATGGTGTACAGTATACAAGAAAGAGATGAAATTGTAGGTTTATACTACGAAAACTATAGATCGGCAAGAACTGCCGCTAGACGATTCAATGGTGTTCATCTCGAGAGAACTGCAACACATAAGTACGTTACCTAGTTGATAAAGAGTACTTCGACCGTCGTTTACAGTTTTGTGAGACAATGAGTCAACGACTTACTGACAATCCCGAATTTTTATACGATATCTGCTTTTCAGACGAATGTACATTTGCACTGAGTGGTATTGTTAACAGACATAATTGTAGATACTGGGCACATGACCCACACGTAATGCGGGAATTACATACTCAAAGACCACAGAAGTTGAACGTTTGGTGTGGTATTCTAGGTGATCATATTTTCTTGATGGACATTTAAATGGCGAGTCTCATCTACAATTACTTAGAGAAAATGTTGATCCGGAAATAGTCCGCATACTAGAAAATCATGATAATATGTCTGAAGATCTACTGATATTTCAACAAGATGGAGCCCCTCCATATTACGCTCTGTAAGTACGACAGTCTCTAGACCATTGGTTCTCCACGGGGGCAATACCACCCCCTGTGGGCGATACCGCCCCCTGTGGGCGCTGCAGCCTTTTAGGGGGACGGTAGCGGATTCAGAAGCAAATAATAAGCAGTCAAGAGGAATGGTGAAATAAAAATGATTTAATAAGGGTTAATAAGCAGTTTTAAATTAGCATTAATAATAATACTAATAATTATAATAATTTCTTTTAGTTCAGAATAGAAGTATATGCCTTGTCCTCGCACGTTGATAAGCGAACGCGCGATGTTCATACAAAATAACATGTTTCGACATGTTCGCACACAGACAAGTGGAATCATGCACGAAATGAAACGTATAAAAGCAACAGCTCTACGAATTTTTTGTTAGTTAGTTGTATGTGCTTGGCCGCGAAATATAGTCGTGAATCATAAGCTCTGCCGTACTAAATAACCGTAAGTGGTGTGTCATTTTATAAACATTACTATCTATAAATCTATTGAGAATTTAATTTTTGTATGAAAATGGTTGAATCTACTTCTAAATTAAAAAAGAAATGCCGGCAATACAGTATTGAATATTTAAAATATGGATTTGCGGAATCTTCTACAAACAAATCATTACTTATGTGTTTAATTTGCCGAAAAGCTTTTTCAAATGAAGCTATGAAACCTTCAAGGCTACAAGAGCATTTACATAAAATGCATCCTGATAAGAAGAACAAAGATGTATTCTGTTTTCAAGAACTCGAAAAACAATATTTAAAACAGCCAACTATATCAAACCTTTTTGCATCGTCTTCTAAACGAGACGATGATGGGCTACGAGCCTCATATAACGTTTCATTGATAATCGCAGTCAGGAAAACCACACACCATAGGCGAGGAATTAATTTTGCCGGCAGTCGAAGAGATATTAAAAACCGGAAGATTTACTTACTTACTGCCACCACTTGGAAGTTCTTCATTTTTATTTTACAGAGCGTTTCCAAGATATTTTAAACATGGAAATACCAAGTTGGGTTATATATCCTTTCGCAAACACAGATACTGAAGGCTCATCAAATTTGGAAGAGGAGCGATTAGAACTCACAACTAACGAAGAACTGAAAGTAAAATTCAAACGTGGATATCAAGAGTTCTGGCTTCAAAAACCAATACCAGTTCTCTATCCTGGATTGCGGACAATAGTACAGAAGTTGTTAATTGCATTTCCTTCCGTCCTATATGGCTGAGCGTGCATTCAGTGCAGTAACTGATTTGCTATCAAAGAAGAGGAACAGACTACACATCACTGAACGATTGATGTTAACGAAATCGGAACCCGATATTAACAAACTGGTAACACTCCACCAGCCTCAACCGTCTCATTGATTTTTTCTTTATTATTAATTTTGTGTTTCTTATTGTATTGCATTTCTTATTTCTATTGTGATTGTATTTCTTATTGATTCTGTGTTTATATTTAAAAGTTTAATAAACAATTTTATTGTACATTTGGTAGTCGTTTAATAAATTTCTACTTCATCATTCCTCAAAAATAAATTTAGACATTAACTGAAATTAAAGCTAAATACAGATCAATTGGTACGGTACAGATGATATTCAAATAAAATTAACTACTTTGGACTAACCAGCGACTGGGGAGGGGGGGTGCGTTGAAATTTTTGTTCTCTTCTATAGGGGGCGGTGGTCCAGAAAAGGTTGGGAACCACTGCTCTAGACGAAACATTTCCTGGTCACTGGATAGGCAGACGAGGCCCGATGATCGAGTGGCCACCTAGGTCACTACATTTTTTATGGGGATATCTCAAAACCAAGATCTATGCAACTCAACCAGAAACATTAGGTGATTTACGTCAGCGAATTATTCACGAATATCTAGTAATATGTTCAAATTACATAATGTACGAGAAGCATTTGAAACTCGATTGTACCATTGCATGTCAACCAATGGAAGTCAGTTTGAACACCTAATAAACTAATTTGTTATTGATATTTAAATAATTCCGTTAATTTTCTATGATTTAAATCATTTCTGTTATTGAATTGAAATTAATTGTAGCTCCAAAACGATTCATTCTACACCTCAAGTATTATACGTTTTGAAATCTAGTATCAGAGGCGCATCCAATTTTGAATAGGGGGAATATACAGGGTGTTCCATTTAAAAAAACTGAGGGGCTGACCGTGGGGCAGAGGGGGTGAATGTTACAAAGAGTATAGGTACGTCCCACTTCAAATAATTTTTATATTTTTCTTGTTTGAAGTTATTCAAGGTGGATAGTTTTCATTGAAATCCACTGTATGTATAAATATTATACCTACAAATTATTATAATACAATCCGGTCCTTTTACATTTATAATGGAAGTTCTCAGGTTTTACAACTTAAGGGTATATTTGTTTTATAAACGTATATAAGTACTGCCTACAATTTTTAAGCGCGCTGTGTAATATACATTGCAGCGGTCACTGATAAAATAATAACAGAACAATCCAAGGTCGAACAAGACCACGAAATAAGCTTCATATTTTCACCATTTTAAAATATCATTTCTTATAATTACATATCACACTCCTACAAAGAACTTAAGGTTTCTCTAACCAAATTGTCATATATAATCACTCATTTTATTCATAGAAGGTAGGCCAGGCTAAATAAAGGAGTAATCTCAAACTACAGATTACTTCTTTTAAATATTCTCTTTTCTTAACCCGTTGAGTAATTATTTACTTGCAAGTAAACCTTTTGGATTGCAAGTGGAAAATTAATGCAACATTTTTGAGTTTATAAAAAAAATGCAAAACATATAGTTTGAAAAAAATGTAACATTTCTTAATTCAGGACAAAAAATGTAAACTGCATTTTTTCCGGTCCATGAAGTTCATGTTCAACTTTCAGAATGTGTAAACAAGTAGAAAAGATGCTTGTCGCTTGTCGATATGCTGGAAAGAGTTGAACAAACTTTGAGAAATAGATTAAAGCACAACAACAGGCCAGTCTTCCTGATATAATATTTAAACCTGCTTGAACTTGTTGCATATTGTACGTGATACTGCTCACGGAACAAAGTTTATTGATTTCTATAATAAGCACCCACACTGTATAAATGGAAGAGTTCGACTATTGCGACTGATATTTGTTGATATATCTATATTCTACTATACACAATACAAAAATTATCGCATCACTGGTATTTCAGGATATTTTTAATACTTAATTTTAGTTTTTTGGGACAATATGTATATGTATCAACTTAATAGATATTTCTGGTTTCTTATCATGGACAAAAAATTATCACAAGCAAAAATGCTCGAGTAAAGCAAAAATGCTCGAGTAAATCATTTCTGTCTCGGAGAATGGATTGATATCGAGAACTTTCTAAGCAAATTGTGTTATTGTATAGTGAAAATTTGAATATATTTTTTTAATAATGGAAGTGCCTCAACGTTTAACAAGATATGTGACGAATGAAGAAGCCGCTAGAACTATCGCGCTCATACAAGATGGCCGCAGTCAAAAATACGTCGCCGGGGTAATTGGAGTTCAACAAAGCACCATATCCAGTTGTTATTCGCTACCAAGAAACAGGGCAGCTAACCAGAAGACCCGGACAAGGCTGCGGAAGGGTAACTTCGGTAGTAGATGATCGTTATTTGAGGTTAACGGCGTTAAGAATTAGGCATACCACCGCTCAAAGGCTGCAAACAGATCTGTTGGCTGCTCGTAATGTTCGAATAAGCCTACAAACAGTTCTGAGAGAAGCGGGTATACGAGACAGAGTGCCAGCTAGAGGTCCACGTCTTACCAGAGAACATCGAGTAGCAAGATTGGAATTTGCTCGAGAACACGCAAATTGGAATATTCAAGATTGGTCCAATATTTTATTCACGGAAATGAATCAAGATTTTGTCTGTATTCATCAGATAGGCGTGTACAGTATATAGGCGACGTGGTGCACGGCACGATCAGGTTAATTTTTGTCAAACTGAAAGCTTTGGTGGTGGCTCTATCATGGTTTGGGGAGGAATTTCTTTCGAGGGTCACACGGAGTTAGTACCAGTGAATGATGGAAAGACTAAATGCTGACAGGTACATAACCAATATCGTAGAACCCCATGTAGTGCCCTATATTCCCCATATCGGTGACAACTCTGTGCTAATGCACGATAATGGTCGTCCACACGCTGCTAGAGTGGTTCGGCAGTTCTTAGAAGAGGTCGAGATACCCACCCTGAATTGTCTTGCACGTATCTCGGACCTTAACCCAATAGAGCATGCCTGGGACCATCTAGGATGGCAAATCAGCAACATCCGGCACCAATAACAACACCAGATGATCTTCAAAATGTTCTTTTTAACTTCTGGGAAAACATGCCGCAAGGATACGTCCAGAACATGTTTAGAAGCCTTCCAAGACGAATGGAAGCTGTAATTAGAGCGAGGGCGGCAACACACGCTATTAGAAATTCATTGGCTGGTTTTAGTTTAAGCACCGTTCATTTTTTTGTATAGATGCTTTGTACAATTTTTTTTATACGAGTATTTTCTATGTTTTGGTAAATCAAACTTTTTGTCCTCTGTAGATTAAACTGGTGTTTTAATTCGTAATAATAATAAAATTCGAAAAACAGTCAACACATTGAAGCTATTTAAAAAATAATGAGTGATGCGATAATTTTTGTGGGGTGTATATTTATAGTATTATTATTAATATCAATATTATTATTTGTTCTGAATTTCTGAATAAATCATTAATAGTATAATTTCTTTTGCAGGATGGTTACTATAGTCGCGAATGAATTTCTGACAGATGACAGAGATAGAAAATATTATGCCGATCATTATACTTGTTGTCCACCACCGATATTTATATTAGTTATTACTTTAGCGGAGGTAAGGCAATATTATATTAATTATATAGCTTGGGAATTTTATATTTTCAATTTAATATAAACCGATGTATTTACAGGGTATCCCGAAATTGGAATACCAACGATCTAAACATAAAACTATTTTTCAAAATAATTTCCTGTGATTTTTAGTACATCTTGAATTGTTATGTAGTAAGGCTTTTAATTGAAATTCTAGTTATTCACTTCAATGCTAATATTGTTCGTCTGCTAGTTATAATTGTCGATAGCTAAAAAAGGTACAAAAAACTTTTCTAACGTTGAAAAAATGGGGATTTAATAATGTAATTGTGCGTGACAGGTACAAATCTACATCAATTTACTTTGAAAAGCACGCGTCAGTTGCGAAGCGAGGTCTTCCCTCCTCAGTTTCTGTTTCCTATTTTAAATTAGGGTAAATGTGACGAAAAATATGCTCATTTATTTTTGGAATAAGGAAATATCTTTCTTTTTTAAAACGGCAGCCAGACAAAACACACGTGCCACTCAGAGGCGGCGACACAAATGAATTACCGAAAACTGTAAAATTAAACTTAATTTTAAACCACTTTTTCGTTATTCGTAATAGCAATGTTCAGAAAAATGAAACCGATCTGAACTATACACAAGTTTTCAAAAACACTCATATTTAAAATCAGTTCCATATTTAATTTTAATAGTTTGATTTCAGAATACCTTCTTTGGTCGTTCTGGGAAAAATAGTTCGTCATCGGGTTCATTCGACACAGAAATCATTGTTGATTCGTTATTTTACAAGTTCAATTTATTTTCTAGCTCCCATTAATAAGAAATAATTGTTTCTGCGGCTTATGTAATTTTGCCGTACATTTTCTGCGATCTTATTCAATATATTAAAAACCAGATGACCCTGTAGTTTCAATAGACCAACCAACCGGGAGCATTTATTAATTGAGTTTTGCTATGAATTAATTCAGAAGATCGATTCTGCCATCAAAAGGAAAGTACTTCATTCTTTATTTGAACCGAAAAATCGTATTTTTTATTGTTTAGTGGTAGTGGTAAAATCGTCACTCGCGCCATGTCACGTCTCGACTCGGCCCTCTTTTATATATTTTTGCGCTAGACGACAGACACTCTTATACCGAAAATTTCGTATTTCTCCTCTCCCCGCAATTCTATTTTTTTTAATTAGTTAAAAAGTATATTATCTACGGGCAAAGTATGCATACATTTGCCATATAATTCATATATGATCTTCCATTTGCAGCATCAATGATAATTTTCCATGTATTTATTGAAAATATATTCAGTTCTAAAAAATAAAAGTTGTAACTTTTGCAAAAATATTTCTAAAGTTGAACGTTGGTCATGTGTGGTCTCGATATTTCGGAAAGAGAATTAATGTCGCTACCGGTGATTCATTTCTTGCAGGTGTGGTAGTCGATGATTGGGTTTCATCCGCACTGATGCCCTGAATCTGGAATCAGGGCGTTATTCTTGGCGTCGTTCCCAACGTCATGCATACGCAAGCATGTGAATGCTCTATTTGCGAATAGTTCCTAAAATTGACATTCTGGAGCACCGTTCCTAAAATCATCGATTGTATCGTCCTCACAACAGCGTCAGTTGACGTCACAACACAAATGTCATTTGCCATTTTGTAACGTCAAATTTAAATAAGTTTTTCAAATATGTTATCAATTTCTCCTATAAAAATTAAATCTACAATCAGTTAATCAGTAATATTAAACCCAAATTGAACATTAGTATCCCGCACAACTTATGAAAGCCAATTTGTTAATTATAAATACTAAAAAATGTATGCCAGAGATGAACGAATTTACCTCAACATATGTTTTGGTAAATAAGAAAACACTATAATTATACATAAAATCTATGAAGTGGATAGACATTGCAGAGAATGAAGAGATATTTCAGATATTAATTTCACAAAACTTTTGGTTGTGTTAATAGGAAGAATTTGACATGAAGATTTTGTCTTCATAGGGGCTGTTCTATTTAACCCTTTTTTCACTTGGGATAATAGATGGAATGGAAAGTTCTTTATTGTTAAACGTTTTTCTCGAAAGACCGTATATTGTATTCACTATATGTTGTAGGATGTATGATTATGATGGATGAGGAAATTAAACAATTATTTCACTTTCATGTTACTATATTGTAGGAATTTATAACGTGTTCTTTTGCATAGACAATTAAGAATCTCACTGGATCATACGCGTGTTACACTTTGATTATTTAGCACATAATCTGCTGGAGTAATAATTAATTACACATGTGGTTTACCGGGACCAACCATTATGTACGACGGTTAAATGATGAAGAGAGAGAATGAAGAATTAGTGTATGAATGCCGGCTGGGAAGTTTGTATGAACGCTGATAGAGAAGTTTACGAATGACGACTGGGAAGTGTACGAGTGACGACTCGGAAGTGTACGAGTGACGACTGGGAAGTGTACGAGTGACGACTGGGAAGTGACTAAAATTGAGGTTTTATGCGTATTTATACGTCGGTTAACGTGGGTGCGGGGAAGGAGAAAAATATTAGGATCTGGCCAATGGGATAAAAGAATTTGAAACGTAACGGTCAGATACAGCGAGTGAAAATTTGCAGTTAGGGTGATTTTTTGTGGCCTGAAAAGGTTTCGTAGATACAGATAACAGAGTTTTTTTGAAGCGATAAGGTGTCGGGTACTTTGAAATATTCATTGGAATTTCAGAAAACGATATTTATCTGTATTTCTTATGTGGTAGTAAAGTTAAAATGCATTTTTTGTTGATGTAAAGAAATATTAAATGTTGAGAAGAAGGATATATTTAGTTATATGTTTTGAGCACAATATTTGAATTGTATTATACAGGGGAAGTTGAAAATAAAAATCACATGAGAATTTGGTAATTAAATCAAATTCGAACAGGAGCTTCATATAAGTGTTTATTTTTGGATTCATATGTATGTGTAGGTACCTTAATTTTATTTTTCATAGTATGATATTTTACAGATGCACACAGAAAACATAATTTCTTTAAGTCAAAGATTTTGTTTATATTATACAGTGCGTCACTAGGGCACATGCTGGAACTAGACATAATAATCTAAATAAAGCTTCTTTGTATAACCTCTAAAGGGGACATATAAATGTTCTGGAAGCACATCCCCAAGAAAATAGGCCATACCTGAGATGGCTTTCCACTAGTAGACCGTAGTACAATATCTGCAAGTATTGACATTATACATGATACATAATTTTTTTTAAACACTTAAAGTTTTATAAAGCATAATCTCTAGTTTTTTTCTATACAAAATATGTGAAGCTATTCTTATGGTCTCTATAATTAAGAAATGGCAAATTATGTTTTATTAAAATTTAGAGTAAGTAATTTATGATGAAACCAATCCTTAATTAATCTTAGATCATTTTCAACTATTTCAAATCATACCAATTATCTATTTCATAAATAATGGCTGTATCGTCTGCGACTCTAATTGTATATATCCAGTATTGCTCACTGAAAACAATTCATTTATACAAAGATTGAATAACGCAGAATTCAAAATTGTTCCTTTGTTATAAATATTTATTAAATAACGTATATTTTGTTGTTTATAGAATTTTAACAATATTAACAAGTTTGGTGTTTTTAAATGTGAAACATTTAAATTTCTGGGTTGTTGGTCTCGAACTTCATCTTCATGTATAGTTTAATAATCATATTTCAAAAATAGAAATCTGAATAGTTTTTTCAAAATTGAACAGAGGGTTTTCCACTTTAGTTGTGGTTTTATAGGTGAAATCAATAAATGATTCTATTATGAAGTCTTCGTAAAGTTCTTTTATTACCATTATTCATCCTTATTCTTCAAGTAATTGTTCGATAACTGTTTACATTATTAAATAACGTATATTTTGTTGTTTATAGAATTTTTTGTAACAATATTAGCAAGTTTGGGGTTTTTAAATGTGAAATATTTAAATTTCTGGGTTGTCGGTATCAAATTTCATCTTTCAGTATTTAAATTTTTTTTTGATGTATAGTTTGATAGTAATATTTCTAAAATAGAAATCTGAATAGTTTTTTTTTCAAAATTGAAGAGAAGGTTTTCCATTTTAGTTGTGGTTTTCTAAGTGAAATCAATAAATAATTGTATTATGAAGTCTTCGAAAAGTTCTTTTATTACCATTATTGATACTTATTCTTCAAGTAATTGTTCGATAACTGTTTACATTATTAAATAACGTATATTTTGTGGTTTATAGAATATTAGCAAGTTTGGGGTTTCTAAATGTGAAATATTTAAATTTCTGGGTTGTCGGTCTTGAATTTCATCTTTCAGTATTTTAATTTTTTTTATGTATAGTTTAATAATTATATTTCAAAAATGTAAATCTGAATAGTCTTTTCAAAATTGAAGAGGTTTTTCGTTTTAGTTGTGGTTTTCTAGGTGAAATCAATAAATAATTCTATTCTGAAGTCTTCGGAAGGTTCTTTTATTACCATTATTCATCCTTATTCTTCGATGACTGTTTACATTATTAAATAACGTATATTTTGTTGTTTATAAAAATTTTTGTAACAATATTAACAAGTTTGGGGTTTTTAAGTGTAAAATATTTAAATTTCTGGGTTGTAGGTCTCGAATTTCATCTTTCAGTATTTTAATTTTTTTTTGATGTATAGTTTAATAATCATACCTGAAAAATAGAAATCTTAATAGTCTTTTCAAAATTGATGAGAAGGTTTTCCATTCTAGGCTGGCCACACTTCATATAGTTTGATTAAACAATATTTAAACAAGTGAAGAAAATATTTTGTAGATAGTCTAGTCTTAGAAAAAAATATTTTCGATTAAAAACTATAATCTTGTCACACGTTGAAGAAATGAAACTAAATGAACAATAGAACGAATTAAAAGATTAAACTACTAAAATAATTGAAATACTACCAAAACTGCTATCTACGGATATCAGTAAAACTTTGCGCCATGTACATGTCTCAAGTGACTTTAGAAAGAATAAAATTCCATTTAATAAACAATTCAAATACCTAATTAAATTAAAATCACAAAAATTTTTGAAATCACGATACCATGTCGTATATTAAATTTATCCACCTTTTTCTATTTTCAATTGATACTTACAAAGAAACATTCTTCCAAATAATTCTCAATTTATTGACTGAAATTTATTCAGATAAAATTTTTATATATACATAGCTATTTTCCAACTAATTTTAAGCTGATCTAAAAAATCATTTGGCAAGAAAAAAAATTTATAAGACTTGGCCCAATTTTTGCAGCCTTATACCGAACATTGGGCAAAGTCTTATAAATTTTTTTTCTTGCCAAATGATTTGCTAGATCAGCTTGGAAATTAATTAATATCAATTAGTTGGAAAATAGCTATGTATATATAAAAATTTTATCTGAATAAATTTCAGTCAATAAATTGAGAATTATTTGGAAGAATATTTCTTTGTAAGTATCCATTGAAAATAGAAAAAGGTAGATAAATTTAATATACGACATGGTATTTTACGTGATATCAAAATTTTTTGTGATTTTAATTTAATTAGGTATTTGAATTGTTTATTAAATAGAATTTTATTCTTTCTAGAGTCACTTGAGACGTGTACATGGCGCAAAGTTTTACTGATATCCGTAGATAGCAGTTTTGGTAGTATTAATATCTCTCTTAATTTGTATCTTTCGTGGCTTTGTTTTGGATGTGGCAGTCTCTATGCTCCTTAATTTACAAAAAATTAACACAGTGTAATAATAATTATTGGCGTAACTGTCATTTCAATAAAGTAGTGTGATTAATTGTAAAATGTCAATATACCGCGATACCCGATTTTGAATTTTGAAATCGAGTTTGAGAATATAAAAAGTACAAGAAAATGTATACCTTGATTTTTCAATAAAATGTTACGAAATGCCATACAAAAATTTGCACTGAAAGAACAGTTTGGTTACTACCTAACTAAGAATAACTAACTATCACGAAATCCGTTATTGAAATATGGCTTATTAAACGTTTGTTAATAAAAACCAAATTATGAACATTTTCTCACAATAATTATTTATTAACAATAAATGTATATTTTGTTTTTATGAAAACACGTTGCATAACTAAAAATCTATATTTTTTTTCACTACGCCAGATTGAATATCATGCCCATATATTTGTTCACAATTACATCATGACAAAAGCCCATTGATAATAAACAAATATTTTAACATTTTCTTACCAATATTTATAGAATTATGTCAAAATACTTATTTCGGTAACTAGACTGCCATCTTCAGTGGACCCAAAAAGTTATCGTGATATTAGCAGATGGTGAAACCTTATCGGCCTTTGGTGATTCCTACTTACCCTTAGGGGATCTACTGGAAATAGCGATTCTGTTGCCTAAATAGTGCTCTCTATCCGAAGCATTCCTAGTTTCTCCACGTGGGATTCCAGCACATGATCTCTAAGGCTTCGTAGCGCTTCCCACACATCCCGGTAGATGGATCGATCTGGAAATTCGTTTCTAGTTACCAGGTAGAAGACGTATCGCGAATTGTGTTTGAGTCTCAGTGTCTTGCCAGGGGCAAGTTTATCTAATTGTCCAAACTTCTTTCGAAAGACAGTTGCCAACCCTCGTGCGTGTTTGTTACTGGTGGAGATGTTATGTGCCAGTGAGTACTCTTCCGGTAGCGTGAACAAATCTTGTCTTTGTTCTGTAGTAACTCCGTATCTAGCTTTCCCGCCCATAAATTATTCGAAGGCTGGATCACACTCTTGTTGTAGATGGTTCACTCCTTCCTCTTTGTCACGGTCTCCTTCGGATGGTGCTAGTCGGTTTTGGTGGAATACTCTCAGTTTTCCATTGGGGATCTTGCTTATACGAAAGATGATGTCGTTGACCTCTTCTTGATTAAGTATGGACTTTCCCATGATTTCTGTAATTTTGGAGAAAATCCTTTTCTCCTTGTCGAGTTGTGTAACCATACTTTGTCCCCTTCTGTGGCCTGCGTATCATACCGTTTTTTCATTCTGTCACTGGCAACTTGAAGATTCGTGCACCTCGTCCATCCTTCTTCTCAATTGGATAACGTAATTTCCTGCTAGCTCTTCGCCAGGCCGACAGTCAATCTCCAGGTCACAAGGAAGCCTGATTTCACGTCCAAATAAAATTTTCGCAGGTGTTTCATCCGTGGACTCATTTGTGGCCGATCGATAAGTCATCGCAAATATGAAAAGATACTGGTCCCGATCTCTCTGGTGGCTGGAAACTACTTTGGACAGGTGTTTTCCAATGGTCCTATTCATTCTCTCGACCATTCTATTTGATTGTTGATGCAACATTCTTTCACCAGTACATCCCCGACAGTTGTGGCCTCTTGATTCGGGATCGCGTGAAGTTCCACCCACTTTGTGAAATAATCCATTACAATCAGGATGTATTTACCACCATTTTCTGTTGTCGGAAATGGTCAGCGATGTGTAAAGCAATCCTTTCGAATAGGCTTCCAACATTATATTGTTTCATGGATGTCTTTTTCTTGCGATGTGGTCCATTACTCGTAGCACAAGTCGTACATTTCTTACACCACTCCTTCACATCGTCGGAGCTATTCATCCAATAAAACCTTTCACGGACTCACTGAAGGGTTTTCTTCACTCCCAGATGACCTCTCGATGGACTGTCGTGTAACTTTCTCAGTACCTCGGCTACTCTCGTTCTCGGGATAACTATCTGTCTTCTCATCTCGGAACCATCATCGTTTTCAAGGACTCTTTTCAACAGGCCTTCTTCCAGGACAAGGGAGTCCCACTGAGCCCCATATGCCTTGAGTGTCGGATAGGTCGCCGATTTTCTTCTTTCCATTGCCGAATCATCTTCAGGTGAGGATCATTCTCCTGATCTTCTCTAATCCGGGAGGGTGACCATTCTTCGTCAACTACCGTAATTCTTGAAACTGCAACTTTCTTAGATTCCGACCTGTTGCAGTGAGAATAGTCTACAGGGCATGACCGTCTAGGCAGAGAGTCGGCGTTTCGGTGATTCACATCAGCTTGATGTTCGCTCTTGACTAGTTTCCCCCGTAACTGAAGTTCTTGGGTTGCAGGAGTCCTGGGTCGCTTAGACGGGCTGAATATGTGTTCTAGCTCGCCACAATTCGGGCATTTGATCTTCTTTGGCTTCTTGTCTGCCATACCATTCAACGAGTTGACGATCTGGTCAAGTATGTCATCGTCACTTTCTTCCTGCATGGTCCTACCTTTATTGTACCGCGAATCCTTCGTGGCTGCTTTGCATTTAAGAGGTTCTTGATTTGCAGAAGTCGAAAGACGCTTACACAAACTGCGTTCATGCTCTAGCTCACCACATTTACAGCACCTGATCTTCTTCGGCTTCTTGTCTACTATTACCTTTTAACAAATTGACGATCTAGTCAAGTCTGTCATCGTCACCTTCTTCCTGCATGGTCCTACCTTTGTTGTATCCCGAAGCCAACGTGTCTGCTTCGTATTCAAGAGCAGCGGTCAATACATCTACCATTGTTTTGGGATGGGTTAATCGAAGCATCCTTTCCATATCGTGGTCACATAAGCCGTCAATAAAGGCCTGGATGCCCAAACATTCCATCATGTTCTCTGGTACTGATGGATAAATAAATCGAACTAGTCGGGCAATATCCAGTTCATACTCTTGAAGGGTTTCGTCACGTTTCCGCCTTCGGTTCTTCAGCTGGAATTGGTACAAATGTTCTAGATGTTCGTGGCTATATCGCATGTCCAACCTCTTCTTCGCTGCTCGAAGTCACTCGTGTCCCCAAAGTGCGATAGTTAAGTTCACTGCCTTCTCTCTATGGAACCAATTATTCACTCTAGGAGCTGCTTCAAACTGTTTTACGTAATTGATCCACGGCATTTTTCCATCGAACGTTGGGGCCTAGCCTCTGGTAAAACTGCCAATGTCTTTCAACTTAGGGTGTGTTTCTGGCTTGCAAGGTTTCGTTGGCTCGGTCTTCTTTTCTCCTGCTGGAGTGTCTTGTGTTCTTAAATCTGCTATTTCTCTCCAACTCCTTGATTTTCTCGTCTATCGTTGTCACATTATCTTCAATATCCAACTTTAGAGACGAAATTTTATTTTAGACGTCAGCGGCAAAATATCATTTTTCATGGATAAGATATCGGCAGAAAAATACTTCTTCATAGAAAACATATCGTTCTTCACATTAGTTGAAATCTTCTCTTCCATGACAGAAATATGATTCTTCATGGTTGAAATCTTCTCGTCCATATTAGTAGCAACCTTGTCCATGTTAGCAGAAATATCGTTCTTCATAGTTGAAATCTTCTCGTCCATATTAGCAGAGATGTCGTTTTTATATCAGAAATGGAACCTTGTCTTTGAATAAAAATGTTTCTTGATCCAAACCGTCACTTTCCAGTGCCATTTTGAGTATTTATGTTAATTCACTCTCCTTTCCGGACGTTTCTAACTCGCGATTCTCCAATCCCGCTTTTAGTTCAGACACGTTCAGGTCACTTAGTCTCTTGGCCATTTTTATGTAGCTATTTATTTATATTATCCCACTTCTGACATTATTTATTTAAACGTGTTTCTTACGACGGGTGGGATAAATTTATACACACGTTAATTTATATAAACACTTCACTATTGTTTATTTACTTAGACTTTTCAATTGTTCACTGTTTACCTCACGAAATCAAATTATAAACTAACCTTGCTGGTAGGTAGCCTCTCTTATATATTACGTGCCCTATTTTCTGGATCCTTCTAGATTGCGGCTCACAAAAACAATGGACCTTACTAGAAATGTCTAGATAAAAATAGTCACAAAAAATAATAGTAAACAGTTCGAAGAAATTCCTTTGCATTCGCCAAAATTTTAACTTTCATACATAGCTTAGACAGAGTCGGATTCAGTGACTACACCAGTGTGCGATTTCGTAACAGTACGTATTACGAAGGAAACATTTTTTTTTAATTCTTTGAATCACTATATCACGAAAATGGCGATTCTTCGAAAAAACTGGAAAACTTTTTGTCGAGTATTGAGTGGTATACAGTTTTTGACTAAGCTATTTTTGCTGTAAAAGTTTACGGGGAAAAGCAAAAAACCCATGTTGGCCAACTTTTAGCATGAATAAAATTTTTTGCACAAGGTGGATCGATGGAGACTTTTCACAATTACTTTATACCTAATGGTATTCTAAACATTAATGCCAATTTTTGGCTGTGTGGGAATTATTGTAAACTTGGATGTCTAAATTCACTTGAGTATATACGGATATGGAGATTTTGAGATGACATTGTAACAATTTTTTTATTGATAGATAAAGATGGGGTAGTTCTATAACGGACATTAAACTAAATAAAATTAATTAGACGAAGTTGTTTTTAACAATTTTCAAATATTTTATATTAATCAACCCTTAGAAATTTTCTAATCTAGTAAATTAGTACCGCTCTGTTTACGGTTAAGTTTCTTACCTAGCTTTTTATTTATTTGGATACATTTTAAATTCTCCACACCAAAATAGAAATAAGCGCGTGCCTTTTTCAACATATGTTTTCGTATTTGTAGAAACTGTTTGAAAAACACCGGTTACTGGAAAATTAATAGCTTCCTCACCAGATGCCGTTTGTTTCCCATTTCTAATGACAGAAATTAGCCGAAGAATGGTTGTAACTTTGTAAGGTTTTTGGATAAATAAGTACAGAGTCGTATTTCCTTTTATTTAAAATAAAACTAAAAAAAATAATTCCATAAATTTGAGTAAAATAATTTATTTAAGCTCATTGTAAAAACATTTTTAATCCACGCAATGGGTTTAGATGCGGTTTTCACCATTATTTGGATAATTTTTTACGGAAGGTTTATACAGGGTGCGGCAGATAAACGGTCAATTAGAAATATCTCGAGAACTAAAGCTATCTGAATTATGAAAATTGGCATGAAGGGGTTTTGAATAATGAGCTATTTAATGAAAATATTGCCGCCACCATTCTACTTCCGGTTATACCGGAAGTTGCACTGAACTTTGTAATTTTTAATGAAAGACCCTGTATATTTTTCAATTTTAGAAATATTTACGTTATTCAGAACATTTTCTGTTAATACTTCCCTATACCTATTTTGAACCGTTTTTGAGTTGTAATGTTTTTTATATGAAAATTACACTTTTTTTTACCATGTACATAAAATTCAATATCCTCTATGAATAAATGTTTAAATTTCTTAGGAACTATTTACCACATACCGCTTTATCGTTTACACTGTGAAGTTACCTTTTTTATTATACATGGTGCTGTCAAAATTGGAATAAAAACGGAATCCACAATCTTCGCGTAATTCCTTTTTTTCAAATGTGATTATTTATTTTAGAAGAATACGTTGCCCACTATCGATATGTATTAGTATTCCCTATACCTATCTCCTGCAGTTTTCAAATAAATCAGCTTTATATATTTTTGTCACAAAAAATTAATTTATCGCCTATGGAATATTCTGACAAATGTCAGTTATTGTTAATGTTTAGTAGTCATCTTGTTGTATGCCGTTGTGTGAAAGGTATAATAATAGTTTGCTTTTAATTTTCTTGACAAAATAATAATGGCATATTTAGGATATACAAATGATGATTTTTTAAAACTTTATTATGATTCACGGTGAGTATAACAGAATAGTATCCAGAACTTGCAGTGTGTTTGCTGAGAGATATCCTGAAACGACTCGATCAAATCATAAAACTGTAAAACATTTGCTGCACAACTGTTCCCAGTTTGGTCAGTTTAAAAGTAGAAGGAATAAGCCCATCCAAATTCATCCTTAAGGGAATGTGAGAAACTGTTAGAGGTGTCGACTAAAACAATTAACAGAATTTAAAAAAAATATCATTGGACCCCTTATTCGTATACACTAGCTCAGCATTTACATCCTGGAGATTATGTAAGACGTGTAAAATTTTGTGAATGGATTTTAATTAAATGCCAAGAAGATGAAGATTTTACAAAAAAAATTATTTGGTGTGATGAAATGAGGTATACTAAAAATGGTTTGTTTAACCGCCATAACAGTCACTTCTGGAGTGACGAAAATCCTCAAGTCACATGGGATAGTAAATTTCAAGTGTCCTTTTCGTTTGATGGTTTTTGTGCTGTGAAAAATAATAAGATATTCGCTCTCATGATTTATGACGAAAATTTAAACGGAGAGCGTTGCTGCAACATCTTACGGCAAGTAATTGTACCAGCAATGCACGCTTTACCTAATAATGAGGCTAACGAAGCTTGGTTTCAACAAGATGGTGCACCGGCTCACAATCTTCGAGGAGTAGGTAAATTGCTTGATGAAATATTTAACGATAGCTGGACAGATTATAAAGGTCCGTTTCTCTGGCCACCAAGATCCCCACAATTGTTACCATTAGATTACTATATTTGGGGATATGTTAAAAATAAGGTATTCTCTGAACCTGTCACTACTAAGGAAAATATAATAAACAAATTCCTTCACGTTTTTAACGAAATAAATGGAGAATCACTATCAAGAGCTACTAATGAAAATCTGATTAGAAGAGTCCATAAATGTTTGAAAGTTGATGGGCAACATTTTGAACATTTGTTGCATTAACAAGCTAGTGAGTGCCTTATTATCTTTGATAGTATCTGTATAATTGTTCAATGTTTAACTTAATAAATTAATACCACATAGCCTACAAAAAATTTTTTTGTGACAAAAATGTATAAAGCTGATTTATTTGAAACCTGCAGGAAATAGGTATAGGGAATAGTAATACATATCGATAGTGGGCAACGTATTCTTCTAAAATAAATAATCACATACAGGGTGTCCCATTTGAAAAAAAGGAATTACGCGAAGATTGCGGATTCAGTTTTTATTCCAATTTTGACAGCACCCTGTATAATAAAAAATGTAACTTCACAGTGTAAACGATAAAGCGGTATGTGGTAAATGGTTCCTAAGAAATTTCAAATTTTATTCAAATTACATTAGAGGACATTGAATTTTATGTACATGGTAAAAAAGTGTAATTTTCATATAAAAAACATTATAACTCAAAAACTGTTCAAAATAGGTATAGGGAAATATTAACAAAAAATGTTCAGAATAACGTAAATATTTCTAAAATTGAAAAATATTAATTAATTTCATTAAAAATTACAAAGTCATGTGTAACTTCCGGTTAAACCGGAAGTAGAATGGTGACGGCAATATTTTCATTAAATAGCTCATTATTCAAAACCCCTTCGTGTCAATTTTCATAATTCAGATAGCTTTAGTTCTCGAGATACTTTTAATTGACCGTTTATCTGCCGCACCCTGTATAGTAGTTCACTACCGTGTAAGCGCTACTCTCATTATTTGTTTGAAGATATTCTGACATTCTTTATGGTGTGGATAGCTCAAGAGTGGCGAACCTTTTTGGATCAACGAGCTATTCTTTCTAAAAAATAAATTTTGATGAAGCCACAGCCAAATCATTTTGTGAAAATAACGATATACATTCTAATATCTAAAAACTCTTTATTAACTAGCAAAAAAATGCATTTTGGACTGCGACTTTCGTTATTACAGCACAAAGAACTCCAAGAAGTAACAATATTGAAAAAATTGTTCAGCTTCGTATTTTGACCATATGTTGTACAATATCATAAATAGAAATATACTGATAGCCCCTTTTTTAATGTCATAAAATTAGCCATTCCCTGTTTTACTGATTAGCGTTAACATTTTGTAAGTAACCTAGAAATTTAAACACAAACAATGTTTTGTCCAGAGAATAACACATACTGACATTATGCCAAAAAAATATTTTATATTTCCTATACACCAGATTACATTTTCAAGTTGAGTGTTGCACGTTTGGTCTTGATCTTGTGTTCTCGGTCTTGTTCTTTTTCATTCGGTTTTGTCTTGCCAATTCTTCACTAATTTCAATGACTAACTTTCAAACGCCCTGTATCTGCCACAAAATTATAATATTTGTTCATTATGCCAAATTTCAAACAAATATATAATAAAAAAAATCTTTGTACAAATTTAAATTTTAAAAACTGTCGTTCACTTTATTTATTTAGTTTTTTTTTGTTTTCAGTTGGGATTCTACTTATACTATTACTTCACAACGGGAGAGCTCAACCCGAGTGGGTCAGTACTAGTAGATTCAATATTTATATATAGGCCAGATAAAAGGATTGAAGTATGGAGGTTCCTCTTGTATATGTTATTACATGCTGGGTAAGTAATTTTATAGATATTTCGTGTATGTTTATTTAGTTTCTTTACGAATATATTCTTATTTATATTCACAACACTACACTATTTATATAAAAACACTTGCAAATCAACACTCTACATTTTTTTCAATTCTTCTCCTCCAACCATTGACATTTGTAGATGTTTCTAAAGAATGTCAGGACAGTAGAAATTGAAAGTCTGGTAACTTTCTGGGTCTTTCAAAAAATAGTTCTATCGCCCTTTGGATCAATTTCTCAACATTTCGATTAGTTTCTGAATCTTTCCAGAAACTTCGAGCAATTTCTCCAAAGATTTGTGACGTTCTGGATTTTTCTAAAATTGTCTGAAAAAATTTGCTAAAGACACTTTTGATAGAGCAATGAGAGTGATAAATTGTCATTTAAAAATATGAATACCATTTGTGACAGTCTTCGTCAATTTTGAGTAACTCTGTATATGACTGAAAAATAAAACAAGCGATTCTATTTGCAGCTAGTTGTTCGATATAATTAATTGACTCTTGTATTTATATTCAATCTTGAACAGTAAATAATACAAATAACAAGGTTGGAGCAGCAAGAAAACTATTTAATAAAGCAAATCATGTTTGTACCTATCCGTACCCTGGAACATTTATCAATACTTTTTTAGCTGACAACTTAACCATTAATTAATAATTAATTAATTAATGAATTAATTATATAACAATTCACAATAACGGGAAAAGTGTCGAAGAGAACATAATAAAATTAATAATTCATACAAAGGCTGAATGATAGAATAGTTTTTTGCAAGAAACCTTCTGGATGTATCTAAGTGAACTTTATTGTAATCTTAGTTGATAAATATGTCCAGGATGTTTGGTTTATATCCGACATTGTTCGTAAATTCTCAAAGACGCTAATCAATTATATAACAAGAACTAATAAATAAAACGAAATATACAATTTGTCTGAAAAAAGCACATTTCTCATTAATTATTTCAGTCGTAGCTTCATAAAACCTCTTAATAGGAAACAATTGTTAATGTTTAAATTGCATTAACTATTAACATCCTGTACAGTTATAACAACTTCCTCTTTTTGTATTCTGAAGTAACTCGTCTTTGTATTATTCGAATTAGCTGCGATGAATAGAAGTGACGGCACATCGTTCAAATCATTATGCAATTGAGAAGGAGAATTACATAATAATATTTGAGGTTGCATAGGGCACTCTACGAAAATAGCTGATTGAATTCAATATTCGATTCGATTTTTACGAAGAATCGTTTATTTGTGCGATTCTTTATTTTTATTTTTGATAAGTTATCATCATGAGTGAGTATTTCAAACGATTGTCAACGCAGGATCCTGAAATGGCGAATCAGTATAATTAGAAATTAAGTGTTATTTGTAACCTCAACCTGGACCCTTTAATTCACTTTAAAAAGTGAAGACGTCTCCACAGATGCAACGAAATTTTCTCCTCTAACCAATATGAACATTGTTTTTTTTTAGTCATGAGGGGGTTAGGGTTCGGGTGCCCTAATGGTTGCCGTTCAGCTATTAATTAGGCTTATTGTGCACTCCCATTCGCAGATATTAAGCAGAGTCCCGTCCTAATTTCTTGGCGAACAGTGAGATTCGTCGGACTATACCTTCTTGCAGTCCCTCCTGATTTGTATCTAGGAAGATATCTAAACAGGGGGTTTGTTGCGTCAATCCCCATCTTCGCTAGGTGTGCATTGAATAGCCAGTGGTCGGTTAGGAATCCTACAACTTTTCGCAGTTCTTTCCTGCCCAGTTTAAGAGCTTCTGCTGCATTGGAACTCGATGGTCCTTTGAGCATTATTTTGAACTGAACGTGTCCCGCAACTCTGTTCCAGTGCTTTTGGTCATCATGCGATACCCAGTTGGAGACAGTTTTTCGTACGACGCTATATGAGACGCCGTATGCTGGTTCTAGTCCCGTGAGGGTGAGATCAGCTCCCTCATTTCCAGCTACCCCTGTATGGCTTGGCACCGAAGTGAGAATCACCCTATTGGCTTTTGGCAAGGTTTTCAAGGTATTATGCTTGCTAAGGCCATAAGAGCCACCCGACTATCCGTGTTCACATAGATAGTCTTTTTGTTATATTTCCTGCCTATGCATGTTCTGTAGCATTCGGTTAGTGCAGCTATTTCTGCTTGAAATACGGTCGGCAGCTTACCAAGACAAACGCTTATGCTTTGCCTGTGTCTGACGCCGTAGACGCCTGCTCCTGTACCCGTTGGGGTCTTTGACCCGTCGGTGTACCAGATGATACTGTTCAACATATGTTGAGGTTCTCCCTGAGCCCATTCGGATCTACCACTCAAGTTGACGCGACATGGTATCTCAGTTTCCATGACCTTGGGCATTCTGTCAGGTGGCATTTCAAGGATGTCGCACCTCATGGTATCGTGTATTTTTGTATGTTTCGTGGCATGGTGCTGGCACAAGTTGCCATTACACTGCATTCTATATGCAGCCATTTTAGCCTCCCGCTGTATGTATAGATCTATTGGTGGGATGTTTAGCAATATTTCCAATGTTGCGGTTGGAGTTCCTTTCATGGCACCTGTAACGCTCAGACACGCAGTTCGCTGCACTTTAGAAGGCGTTTTAGCGGCTTAGGCCAAGCAATAGAGCATTTCTTCATGACATAAATACTACCTGAAAACCAACTGTGCGATTTTGTGTAGGACAGTT
This sequence comes from Galeruca laticollis, assembly GCA_963921935.1. Lineage (NCBI taxonomy): Eukaryota > Metazoa > Arthropoda > Insecta > Coleoptera > Chrysomelidae > Galeruca > Galeruca laticollis. Next base: position 240,720,575 of record OY998176.1, read on the forward strand.
AGTAGATGCATTCTGCACACTTTCCAACTCCTGAATCATAATTTTTAATTAGTTATTAACAATTTAGATGAAAAATTCGCAGTTTTTTCTTTATAAAATGGAAACTATGCGAGCAATCTTAATGCGGTCAAAAGAGGAATTGTCGCAAACTCCGTCATTTTTCAATATTAAGAAATGTTTTTTATGTGTGCAAAACCCTAATTCTGTCGGACGAATAGTTTTCGCACAATCGCGATCGTAATTTTTTTTGCCATTTTTTTCGCGGAGAGCTGGATACTCGTGTGAGTGTCTGATTGAAGTTTCAACAACGGAATTTGAAACTACTCAGGCATAGCAACAAAATGTCTATTCTGGTTTTTCAATAAAATGAAGCGAAGACGGTGAAACACGGCCTTGAATATGTGCTGAAATGGTCGAGCGCGCGGAAAAGCTGGAGTAGTGGGGGTAGCGGCAGCTCGAGCGGCGGCTGAGGGGAAGCGCGCATATATAGTAATACAGTACGACAGCCTCGCTAAGCGCAACGTTCGAATCTTTGTTTCATTATCTTAGCAACTACTGTACGTATTTTATTGATTTTTTTTAATTTCTGGATAACATGATTCAAGGAATCGGATTCATAACTAGGAATTTACGGTTCGTGAAAAAATAAAATGTGGCATGGGTTTTATAAGAATTTTTATTACAATCTTTCAAGATATCTTAAACATTTACAAATATTTTACATCACTTAAAATTTAATATACTTATAGTATGTATGCATACAATTAATTTTTATTTTTGAACTAATTTTCGTTTTTTAGTTGGACTTGAATACTCTACTTTCGCGGCTGTCGTACGTTATTACTATATATGCGCGCTTCCCCTCAGCTGCCGCTACCCCCGCTCGACCATTTCAGCACATATTCAAGGCCGTGTTTCACCGACTTCGCTTCATTTTATTGAAAAACCAGAATAGACATTTTGTTGCTATGTCTGAGTAGTTTCAAATTCCGTTGTTGAAACTTCAACCAGACACTCACACGAGTATCCAGCCCACCGAAAAAAAAATTACGATCTCGATTGTACGAAAACTATTCGTCCGGCAGAATTAGGTTTTTGCACACATAAAAAACATATAAATAACTATCTGTATGCCAAGTTTCATTTCTTAATATTGAAAAATGGCGGAGTTGCGAATTTTTCAAAAAAACGTCAAATTTTCCTGTTTTTCCGAATTTTCTCCGGTTCTAATAATCGGATCGGATCGTTCGACCTCTCATTCTCTTCGCAATTTTATTCTCGACAATTCCTTTTTAGACCCCATTAAGATTGCTCACATAGTTTCCATTTTATAAAGAGAAAACTAAAAAAAGTGCGAATTTTTCATCTAAATTATTAATAACTAATTAAAAATTATGATTCAGGAGTTGGTTTTCAGGTAGTATTTATGTAAAAAAATGGCTGTTATTTTGCCCCGTTGCTTGGCCTAGCTGGACTTTAGGCCACCACACAATTGCACCGTACACCATCATTGGTCTGATTACTCTGGTGTACAACCAGTTTACCATTGACGGAGTTAGACCCAATTGCTCGTCTCCTGTGTGCTCTCCTGCTGCTTAGCATGTTCTCTATCCATCGGGTGATTGACCTGTCTGTGTCCTGGATTACAGCTTTGACACTATTGAGAGCTCGTGTTGTCAAATGCTCCTTCGATATCCAGGAACACAGCCAGTGCAACTTCTTTGTAAGTAATGGCTTGCTCTATCTTACCCACCAAGCTATGCAAGGCTATTTCGCAAGATTTACAATTTTGGTAGGCATGTTGGTTAGGATGTAGCGGCTTCTTACCTAACACTGTGACCCTTAGATGCCTGTCTCTCTTCTTCTCTGTTGCCTTGAGAAGAAATTACAAGAGACTTATCAGGCCATGAGACTTTGCGGTATCGTACGAGGATTTTCCAGGTTACGGTATAAATACCACCTTGAAAATTTCCTAAACTTTATGTATAACTCCTGCGGCTAAGCTTAGTCTACACAGACCCACATTTTATATCGGCGCTTTTTTGGAAAAGAGAAAGATTCCATCCATTCCAGGCGCCTTGAAGGGATCAAAGGATTGGATAGCCCATGTCACAGACTCATATGTGACTATGGACTTCGCACAAGTCCAGTTATCACGAGTTGCCAGACCACGGGCAACTTGCGTTCTTCTCTGGCTTCGCTTGTTGCTTCGACTTGTATTTCGGTGGATCCCGGGAAGTGCGTACTAAGCAGTACTGCCAGTGTCTTCTCCGGGCCGTCCGTGTGTGAGCCGTCTTCTTTGAGTACGTTGACTGGATTTTCAGCCTTGACTCTGTGGAGTTTTGCGCACTCGGAGACATTCTCAATGTCCTGGCAGAAATTTCTCCATGAGCTTCTCTTGGCTTTCCTCACTGCTTTGCTGAATTCAGTGAGCGCCTTCGTATGGCTGTTCCAATTTCCTGTGCGTTGGCACTGATTGTACAGCCTTCGGTCATTCCTTCTCAGAGATTCAAGCTTCCTGTTCCATTAACGTGCATTTCTGTTGGTCGTTCTGACCGTTTCGGGGCAGGCCTCGGCGTATGAGTTCATTATGGCGCTGTTGATGTCGCATGCCATTCTCTCAACCACTTGCCCTTCTCTCAACTACTTGCCCTGAGACTGGGTCAAGTGAGGCCAGATTGATTTCAAATTCCTTCCGGGATGCTTCCCAATCTGTATTCTTGGGGTTTCTAAAAGTCTCTTTTGTGTAGGTCGACTTAATAGTAAATTATGTATAGTTATGGTCCGACGCTGAGGCTTCGTCCAGTACCTCCCAGTCCTTAATTTTGCTAGCCACAAGGTGGCCAGGACCTCTTCCCTAAGCAAATTCCCCCCTCCTTTTTGGAAAGTTAGCTTACGGCCCTGATTCAATAAAGTGTAATTTGACTCTATTAGGTAATTAATAAGGTACTCACCCCGGTTATTGTTGTTGGAGCTCCCTCAAGCCAGATGGTGGGCATTGGCGTCCATTCCCAAGATGAGGTTCTTCCCCGTTGTTGTACCGTGTTCCACAATCCTCCTCATTTCCATGGACGGAAGTGCTTCTGTGGAGTCGTATGGCAGGTACACTGATGCAAGCAGGATTCTGATGTTTCCATCACCTACCTGCAGGTGTACATCAGTCACGGCCGTATCCCTAGAACAGAGATCAGTTATTTTCAACGTTTTAATGTTGTCGCTGATAAAAATACAAGCCCTTGGGTTGACATTATCATTAACTTACCCTTCGCAGTGCTCATTCTCATCACTCTACCTTTGACGGTCCATGGTTCTTGAATAAGAACGACTCCTATGTCATCAGCCAGGATCTTCTGGTAGAGCGTCCCCGTCGCCGCTCTACCGTGGTGCAGGTTGATTCGCAGCATTGCGGTCATCTTTGCTATCTTTGTTTGGTCCCCCCTGCAACTTGAAGAGAACTCTTTCTACTCCTACGAATGGGCGCATCTCAAGTTTCCTCAGCTTCTGCAGGGATTGGTCGTCTATGTGTATGACCAGAAACTGTCCTGGCGTAACATTGCTACCCACAACAGCCCAGTGCTCGGTATTTAAACCACTCTGGCTCTTCAGACCAAGCATCACATCTTCCTTGATCTCCGCTCTCGTGGATCGTGGTACAAAAGTTGTGACTTTGCACATCTTCACCAGGTTTTTGGCTGGGGCTAGTCTCAACTGAATCTCGCCAAACGGATTCAGCTGCTTGAACTGGGCCCCCAGCCACGCCTTGGTGGTAGAGTTTGCGCAGCCTACTACTACCGCACCGTTCTTAGGATGGCAGCTGGATATTTTGACGTCTATGCCCCGGAGGGCACGTTTACCCAGCTCCATTTTGATCTTTAAGGCTGTCTTTTTGTCCAGCCTTTTCTGTGGATGGTTCACATGGAGGATTGCCATATTTTCGACCATCAGCTTCTCGGCAAAGAACTCATGTGCCTTTAAGGTTCTTATTGAGCTTCCCTCTGCCGTGGATCTTTTTGCCATCTTTGCAGTTTCCTCCGGGGTCCGCTGCGGGTGCAACCTCTTCCGTCCTGGAGTTTCCTGTTTGGATGATGACGGTTGGACTTCAGGTTTCGCACCTTGCCTCCGCTTCACTCCAGCGCCCAGGGGGATTTGCTTGAGGGTGGTTCAGCCGGAGCACTGTGTTGCTTCTTCCACGCCAACTGTCTTTCTTTCCTGGAGAGAATCCTCTCGCCTTTGGCGAGGGCTAGGGCTTCTTCTCTCCTTAGCCGTCTCAGTTCACCTCTCGAGAGCCTCTTCTTTGGTCCTCTCGCTGACGACTGCTTTCCTGGGTTTTTTGAGGTGTTGCCCTCCTCTCCAGAACTTAGCAACATATCCTCCTCCATCGCTGTAGGAGAATTGATGCCGGTTTCCTGAATAGGGTTGCCTGCGGTCTCTTGGTCACATTCCAATTTAGGAGCTTTTTCTTTTTCTATCATGTCATACATCTTGGTCCCACGAGTACCGGGTTAGTACGGTCCATTCCCCCAGTAACCCGTTTGGGGGAATAAGGCTGATTCTCTGGGAGGTCGCCCGGTATCCCAGACGCTCCGTTTGCGACGGTGCTCCGCCACCGCCATACACCCATCGGCACGGGTCGCTTGACGCCTTGGGTTGAGGGATGTTTATCGACCTCCCGATCTAGATCCGCTGAGTTCAGTTGCAACAGGGCCATCACGTGAAGGGTGTAATCTATGATCACACACTCACAATCATGCTGGGAGTACCCAGCGATCTTGGGGCAGTTTAAGGAGGTGCAATGTCCTAGGACTCTCCATGCAAAATCTGTCCCCTGGGCTCTGCATCCCTCCCCCGTTCAACTTTACGTCGATTGGAAAAGGGAATAGAGCCCTCGATCCTATGGACATTGTTACTTATCTTGTACTTACTAGAAGATTGTTGGATACCACATATTTATACTTATTTTTATCAAATTCAACAACAGATGGATGTGACTAAGAAATTGTTTTATGATCTGGAGTGCTAAAGAACTATTTATAAAACGAGTATTATCTAATGAAGATTTTTGGGATTAGGAAACTATTGTTTTATAAATGTCATTATGCCTGAACTCCTTAGTAAGTAGTATTATATAAGAAATATGAATGTTACCTCAAGATTCAATTGATGACAAACAGACTTATGACTGTCTGTGATAATGGTAATTGCAAAATAGAATGGTACCACATGGACTGTTTGGGAATTACAAAGTTCCTCTACAATTCTACAAAGCCCACAGTATTGTTCAAGCTGTGTTAAAAATAAGTTTGTGTTTTTTTATACTATCTTCAATATTTGGGAAATGAAATAAATAAAACACGGGTATTCATTGTTTTTGATATTTATTTTCACATTTTCTTTTAATGTGTAGAATTCTACAAAAAGGAAGGCTAAGTTCTGCCATGTGCAAGTCAGTTTGGGAAGAAGAATGACAATTTACAGCGTTAAGAACGATAAGATCTTATCAGCTATATCTTGAGCAACATTGTTATTAGCCTAATAAAATTGTATAAATCACCATCTATAAAATATGTGAATAAACTGCCCAATTACTCTAAAAATAATCTATGGACAGGGGGCTAATTTTTTACCCTTCGCAACTTACCGAGTACTCGCTATTATCACAATTAACCATTCCGCATACAGTATTCTATGTATTACTGCGGCAACAACGATATTAGTGAGTAAGGTTGCAAACGGATTAGCCCCTAGGAGTAGTACACAAAATTTTGATCCTGTAACAATTTTTTATCGAATTCACTAGTTGTTTTTTGCATATCTCATATTCATAGAAGTGTAGTGGTTACTTAGTAAGTGCCCCTCGTATAGACTACTTTTACCATAAAACCATTTATCTTGGAGAAACACTTACCTCGTAACCATTCTTTAAGGGTTGAATAAATAACATCATTTGAAAACTCCTGGGATAAATATAATTAAGAATTATTAACACAAATTATAAATACACGTTACCTATATAGGTACTATTCAAAAATAATAATAAATCATTTGTCGACACTCTCCATTTATAGGAAGTGTACGATTGCGTGTGTCAGTTACCCGTATTCATGACCTTCCGGATTCAAAACGAATGTGATATTTATATTTTATAATGAACGTGCTTTCGGTGTGTTTGATTGACCTTAATAGATCACTGCCCGCTGACCACATTAATTATATATAAATTAACAATGTATTTTCTTTTGATAATGCCCTTTTTATGATAATATCTTTTGGGATCATCACATCATCCCCTCTTGGAAGAGAAAAATTATCGTTGATAAATTTTCGATATTACTTAACGTTAACAGTTCTCACTAATTGTTTGTTTACAAATGTTTCTGCTGTGGTATTTATACAATTGGTTTTTATGAACGGTCTGTGTTTTATTGTTCTGAGATGTAATCTCACAATTTACGCCTTTTATTTCCGTTATTTTAAACGGACCTAAATAATGTGGATCGAACTTATTTCTTTCCTCATTCCTTAGAATGACTAATTCCCCTACTTTAAAGTTTACAGGTGAAGATTCCTTTTCACTATTATTTACTCTAATTATCTTATTTTTTATTAAAAACTGTTTGGCTTTTTCATTTGCGTATTGTAACTTATATTTCAACTATTTATCGTATCTTTCGAGATTGTAACATGGCTCTATTTCTACATTTAAGAATTCTGGTAAATTGGGTTTTCTCCCGTATAATAACTCAATAGGAGTGTATCCGTGATACGTGTTTGGTGTTGTATTATAACAATATGCAAACATTTTTACAAACTCGCACCAGTTATCCCTAGAATATTTGATAAAGTTTCTTATATACTCGTTAAACGTTCTATGTAATCTTTCACAACTGCCTATTGCTTCATGGTGGTATGCCGTTGAAAAATTGTTTTATTTTTAAAAGTCCCGCTAAGTTCTTCATGATTTCATTCTTATATTCCGTTCCTTGATCTGTCTTTATCTCCTTCATCAATCCGTAGTTTGGTATAAAATTGTGTTTGCCTCTTTGTTCCTGACCGGTATGATTGTTACTTTCTACAAAAGGACATATTGTGGCTATGTAAATGATATCAAACGGTTTTATAGATGTGTCTGTGATGACGAATTTTTTCTTATGACTAAGTTTTGCTTTATTCATTTGGCATTCATGACAATTCTTTACATACTTCCTTACATCTTTCTCCATGTTTTTCCACCTAAAAGTTGCTCTTAGTTTCTTTAATAATCTATTATTTCCCACATGTCCTCCAAACATTGGATGATTGTGGTATCTTTCTAATATCTTTTGGATCTGTTCTTTCTGCTGTACCGTTTTTGGTACTTCGCATATACACACTTGTATATTTTTCAACTTTTTATTCCCTTCTTCTATAAATTCTTCTATTGTGCACTTTTTGAATATAACGTCATTTGCGTATATTTTCATTCTTTTTACTTCAAATTTTACCGATAGCTCCTCAAGCTTTTCCAACGTTCGTCCTAAGTCGAAGTTGTGTATTCCGGTAGGTAAGGCTTCACTAAATTTCAATTTATTTTTGATCCGAATGCTCATCCTTAACGAGATACGGTTATTTTCAAAGTGTAAAATTGGTAATTTATGTGTCTCAAGATTATTTAAAACTTGTATTGCTGAATGTTTATCTATTCGTTCTTCCTTTGTTTCTTCGTTATTCCTTAGATCCTTTCCTGACTGAGCGTTCTCCTTGCGCGTTTGTGCTCTTGTGATTGCCAAGACATGTGAATTATTTATATATAAATCCTTGAGTTTTTCTATGGATATTCTTGATGTACTATCTGCGTAGTTCGCTACATCTTTAACATACTGTATTTCAAAATCATATTCTTCCAAATCGATCAAATTTCACTTTTTTCCTAGACAATTTATTTACCTCTTAGTTGATTAAAACTTTTATCATTGAAGATTGTATTAAAAGTTTTCCGATTGATTTCGTTATTTTCCTTAAACGTTGATTTATTCCATCCTGTATGTATTTCTAATTGATTTTTCCTTTCTTCTAGTTCTTTTAGACTATATACGCTATCATTTATCATTAATGTATTATAAATTATCTTTGCTTTTGCTCCACTTTCTCTCGCCTGTTTCATATATCTTATTAGTTGTTTTCTCTGTTCCAGTATATCTTTTGGGTAATCTTCTTCAATCTATGTATATGTCTATTTCTTTTAATTTATTCGTTTGTTCCAAAGTTTCTACTTTCTTATTCACATCTTTCATCATTATTAGTACTGGCCTATTTTTGTTACTGTTTCTGTTTCCTATTCTTTTATATTTCAAAATATCTGATTTCACATCTACTGTGTTTTTAACCTTTTTCATTACATCTTCTAATTTATTTTCTAGTTGTTCCTCATCTTCTTCGTTTCCTTCTTCTATACCATGTATTATCAAATTCTTCTCTCTAAAATTTTTCTGAGTCTGTGTCATGTTTCCTTGAAAACATTCTGTTTTTTCCTCAAGTTCCATATTTTCCATCCCTAAATCGTAGATTTCCTTCTTTAGCTGTGCTATTTGTCTGCTCATTTCTTCAATTTTATCTTCTATCTTGCATATTCTTTCGTTATTATTAATATGATTATTGTAATTATTGTTCCTATTGAATTTCCTCTCCTTATTGAAATCTGCGTATCTGCCGTAGCCATTTCCTTGATTATACTGTCTGAATGTCCTTCCTGAGGTATTACCATTGTAAAATCATCTGTTGTTTCCCCTCCTATGATTGTTCCTAAAGTAAAAGTTTGATTTCCTGAAGAAGAAGATATCCTTCATCACAGAAGGAAAGGAACCCAGTCAAGGTGACCTAGTATTTTATATCGGACATTATATATAATGATTCTTCAGGATTCGGTAATTTTCATATTTTTATAAACAAAGTCTGTGATATACGAGGTCTGACAATTAAGTAATGCGACAATATTCAAAAATCGAGTATATTTAAAAATTAAGGTACATCAATGCGATCCCCTTCAAAGTAGTCCCCTCCCGCACCTATACACTTATTCCAGCGAGTTTTCCAGTTTTCGTAACAATTCTGGAACAGTTCTTTCGGCACCTCTCCTAGTACCCTCGTCACAGATTGTTGGATATCTTCAACGGAGTAAAAATGTCGACCTTTGACGAATGTTTTCATGTGGGGAAATAGGAAAAAGTCGCAGGGTGACATGTCCGGTGAATAGGGCGGTTGCGGTAACGTTGCGATGCCTTTAGACACCAAAAACTGAGAGACACTAAACGCATTGTGACAGGGAGCATTGTCGTGATGCAGAACCCAAGTCTTCGCGATCTCTGGATGCACTCTGAGCACCCTTTTTCGTAATCTTTCGAGTACATCGCGGTAGAATACTTGATTTACGGTCTGTCCAGGTGGTACGAACTCTTTGTGAACCACCCCTTTGCTGTCGAAGAAGCAAATCAACATGGTTTTCACCTCGCCTTCTTTGGCCTTGGCGCCCCAGGGGATAGCCACTGTTGGCTTTGTCGTTTAGTTTCGGGGTCATATTGAAAAAAACAACTTTCATCACCAGTAATAACTCGATCGAGAAGAGTTGGATCACTTTCAACCTGCTCGAGAAGATCTTGAGCGATGTTCAATCGGTGGGCTTTTTGCTCATCTAAAAGGTTCTTCGGTACCATCTTCGCACACAGCTTTTTCATGGCAAAATCTTCGGTTAAAATCTTTCTAACTGTTTCCCGGTTAATATTCAACTCGTCAGCCAACATTCGAATGGTTAGTCGCCGGTCTTGACGAATAAGGGTGCGCACGCGCTGCGCATTCGTGTGGGTTCGCACTTGAATTGGCCTTCCGCTCCGCGCTTCGTCTTTGACGCTCTCACGGCCATTTTTAAAATCGGCATGCCACCGAAACACCTGACTACGACTCGCAGTGTTACCACAGGCCGAGAAAAAAAATCGGTCGCATTACTTAATTGTCAGACCTCGTATATCTATTAATTTACCTGTTATAAAGTGTTTTGAGCAAATTCGAGCGTACATTAATTTATCCTCAATCAAATCTTCTATATTTAGGGCTGCAATCCATTTTTCCGTATTTTTTCAAAATAATCAACTTTGGTTTATGTTCTTTAAGACTGAAAATATGAATAAATAAAAATTCATTTTATCCCTCATTCCATAGCTTCCACAATTAACAACATCACACAAACTAGGCATTTTAAGGATCAAAAGATTCAAAAATACAAATAACTGCCTGTTCACTTTCGTTATAATAATGTTTGTCCTCTGTACGCCACTGAACATCTGATGATGACATTAGCGTAATCGGAGATGAAACGTCAAAAACCCAATTATAGGTTATACGGCGTCAATTAATTTCGATCCTAATTCTTTTTTACAGTTCATTAGGTCTGTTAACGTTTGACTTAAGGTATCCCCACACAAATAATTGAGATCTAGTTGGCCCCTCTAGAAATCCTCGTCTGCCAATCCATTTATCGGGAAAAATATTATTTAGGTATTCACGTACTGTCGTGCCTAATGCTGGTACTATAGTAACATAGATGGATTGACAGCCGAGGATTTTTAGAGAGGTAGAATGCGAAATTTAAATCATTTAAACTAAAATTTTCTTTTGATTTTCAGATGGCTCCATCTGAGTTTCAACCTGGTAGTTCAACTTTTAGTGGGCCTTCCCTTGGAGATGGTTCACGGTTCGGGGAGAGTAGCGCTTATTTATATGGCTGGCGTTGCGGCTGGTTCTTTAGGAACGTCTGTTTTTGATAATGACGTTTATCTAGTTGGAGCCTCTGGGGGAGTGTACGCGCTTCTAGCTGCACACTTAGCTAATGTTTTGCTCAATTATAATAATATGCAATGTGGCATATTGAGGTTATTTGGAATTTTTGCCATTGGTAAGTACAAAAAAATATTAAAAACAAATGTAAATATCTCTGTTGTCAGTGACACAAACTATTTGTATATATTTAAAATTCATATTAACGTTCTATTTTTTTATTTCAGCATCTTGTGATGTCGGTTATGCAATCTACTCAAGGTATGATGCAATGGGCCTACCTGTCTCGTACGTAGCTCATTTGACAGGAGCTCTTGCGGGACTTACAATTGGTCTTCTTGTACTAAAAAATTTCGAACAAAAATTACACGAACAGCTCCTATGGTGGGTAGCCTTAGGAGTGTACGCAGCCTGTACGATTTTCGCCATTTTGTTCAACGTTATGAACAGAACTGAAGATGGCGGTGAAAATTTAGGAGATGGAGTAAATAGTCACTACGTAATGTATAATAAATGGGGAGTGTAACACTTATTTGGATCCATTAGAGAGTACAATTTAGCTATTTGATAAATAAATATAAGCAACCAAGGTAATATTTAGGGACCTGCACTGTTATAATATAATAATGGTTCTATTTAGGTAGAATTTTTAAAATTTACATCACTATTGTTAGATATTGTTAATTTATAATCTAAGGTACACAAACACCATTTAGGATATTATGTCATCTTTGCTTAATTTTGATAACATAATATTTGTTATTAATAAATATAAAATAGTGGAAGATTCTTAAACTGGGTCATTTAATAAACCAGGAAGTATGTACACGGAATATGCACTGTTTTAGTAATTATAAAAATATGTCACTTCCACTATGCATTTACACATATCTTAAAACCCGAATATTTTCAACCACTTTCCTCGTTTGCAAATAGCTATCTGTACTCTTTTTGAAAAATATATTTATCATAAGAGAATTATTGCATTTTAAAGTAAAATAGTACATGTTGAGTAATGAGGAAATGGATTTTAGTCTTTGTCTATAACTTTCTTAATTGTTTTATTGTGTTTTCTTTTTGATTTTCCATACTTTTGTCTATTTTTCCATCTTTAATCCACTACAATAGGCAACACTTGTAATGTCTTATGAAAGAAATTTCAGAGCAAGACTACAAATAACATAAACAGCTGACCTAATGAATAGATGCATAAAATTAATAAATTTTACTTGGTTCGGCTATGTTATCTACTAATATGAGCCTCATATTAATTTCCCAAGGATTTTCATTTTTTTCTGTGCTTTCTTCACTTTTCATGATAGCTGTTCCCCCAATTTCTTCTTATCTGTTTTATTGTGTTTTCTTTTTGATTTTCCATACTTTCATCTATTTTTCCATATTTAATTCATCAGCTTTAAAATATTACATTGGGCCGCACTTGTATCAGAGTATTGTATAAAAAAGAGGATAATTCTAAAGGTTTAGAGCAAGACTACTAATATCGTAAACTGTTGACCTAATCAAATACAGGCATAAAATTAATATGGAACCACATTTGTTGATTTTAATTCGTAATTTCTACTTACTTTAACATTACGTTTCCTAATTTTATTTTTATATATAGGTAACAACTGTCTATTCATGTTGCAAATCAGCCATGTTAGGGGAAAGATGCCTAAGACTGCGTACTTGACTTAAAATCTGCTAATATAACTCGTTACACTTTGAGAGACTAGTGTTTTTGCATTTATCACAATAAAATAGCCAAATCCTTCACAGTCGGTAAAAACTTCATGGAACCACTTTTTACACGTCGAGCATTCAATGAGGTCTAACTCCGGAGGGTCTGTATATGGTTCATCGCAGACTGGACAAATCCCACAGTGTTTTTTGAAAGCCGTTGCTTTTTGATTAGTTTCAGTTTTTTCTGCCTCTTGTTGCCTATGGATGCATTAAGTTGCCGTATTGCAGCTCTCGCATCTTTTTGGTGTTCTAGTTCTAGTGTGTTTAGTTGTTTCTTGTTCAACCTAGGAATCCTTGAAAGGCGTTCCTGTTATAATTTCATATTTTTTTCCTACTCTGTTCCGCTTTGTATCTCTGCCTGCTGATTTAGGAAAAGGACAAATTTCATCTAAAATCTTTGAATAATCTGCTGCAGAAGAATTTTTTGTTGAGGAGGTTAGCATTGCTTCTAAGTTCTTGAAATGAGTAAAATGGCCATCAAGAAGGAGAAGAACTTTTCTCTCTTTATTTGGCTTTACAATATCAACTTAACAAACAGATCTGAATTTATCCATCCACTCTCTGACATGAACTAAACTTCCAGGCGGAGCTCGAACCATCAATTCATTACATATCCTCATTCTTTTGAAAATAATCAGGGGTGGAATATACATGCCTGCAGCACTTGCACAGCACACAACCGTTGTATTTACACCTCTTTCTACACTCGATATCGACCCTACAGCATGCTTCCCTTTCTCAGCTATCACCTTCTGACATTTGTTTTGTACGGTGCTTACGCCTGTCTCGTCGATATTAAAAATAGTAGCAGCATCAATTTTATTTTTATCAACAGTATTTTTCAAGATTTCAAAGAATTAGTTGACATTGTCTTTAGAAAACCCTTGCCAAGAATGTTGCTTGAGGGTCACGAAGGGAGATGTCCTTGTGGCGTTTCATGAAGTTGTAAAACCACTTCTTACCAGCGATCTGCTTCTCCTCATTAAATATGCGAAGAATACCATGTCTAACTGCTCTAACTGCAATTTGAAATGCGAGTCTACGTACGTCCGTTATTGTGAGCCCATAAAAACACGCTTCTAGTTTTTTTAGATGGTCTACAAGCTGTTGCTCTACATCAGGTGGTAATGTAGGGTGACACTCCATTGCTTTGGTACCTTCATTGGCATATTTACATTGTTAATGTCTAAATGATGTTTAGGATCGGTTTTGGAATTCCGTACTGTCTTGAGCACTGGTTGAAACCCGTATCTCCGTTCCTATAAGCAGTTAGACCTCTCTCCATATCCTCTTCATTCTACCCTCCATACTTTTTTTTGCCATTCTGAAACACAAAAATTGTGTTACAAGCAAGTCTGCTATTTTATTTATTTAAAAAACAAACTAATCCCAGCAATCTAACATTATTCATACACAAAAATGACAAACATAGCCTAATTTCTAACCTCACACACACGTGGAAGCACAAACCGGCCCATCAAATCCGTCTATATTAATGCTAGTTTTGCAAACTAATAATAAACTACATTAGTACGTACCTTGACAGTCACTACATTCTTACGAAAAAGGTTCCAAAACACTATCAACTAGCTCCAAAACAGAAAATCGTTTACAACAACTTACAGAGTAACCGCAGACGCACCAAACTTTGTCTCAATGTATTTTTGCATTTTGTGTGCTGTTGTATAATAATTCAGTTATTGGTCTGTAGGAGAACGCATAAATTTGGTTTTGGTCCTTATTCATATTTTTCTCAAGTTTTATTGAGTCTTATTTAATTTATCCCGATTTCGCTCCTAGTTAGTTCTTGTTTACTAACTTCCCGGTCTTTTCTTGGTACATCAGCCATATTATTTGCAAACATCAGTTCTATCAATTGTTTCTAAGAATTTTAATATTTTCTGTATTTACTCTAAGTTGTGGCCGCCATTCCGTTCAATATTCTCCATTGGCACTTCAGTTTCCATGCTATTGTCTCTAATTTCTTTTTCGTTACCACCGTTTCCTCTTGCATTCTTGTCTATCTTATTACTGATTCTCCCGTTCGTTTTTCCTTCTGGTTTCCTTAAATGTTTTATTTAAATAACTTTCATTTTTCTTTCATGCTTTCTCCGAATTACCCACTTCTCTGTTGCATATATTATTGTTCAATATGTATTCTATTTTGTTTCAATATCTATCTCTTCGTGGCCTAGTATAGGTAATCTTGTTGATTTATTGGCTCTGTTTGTTTATTCTGCGTTTATTTTCCCATCTTCTGTGATGATTGTGTATATTCTTTCTAGAATGTTTTCTTTGCATTTGATTTATTTACTTTTTTGTTCATCTTTATTTCTTTCGTTTATTATCATAACTTTCGCTTAGTTTATTTCTATTTTCATTCTTTCAATTTTCTCACTAATTCCCATGCTATTGTCTCTACATTCTTTGTGGTTGACCACCATTTTCTCTTGTATCCATGTCTATGTTATTACCGATTTGAATGTTTTAGTTGCTTCGTTTTGCAAATTTTACTTTTTTGTTTAAGTTGAAAGTATTTTCACTTATTATTATATATAAAATGCATTGATTCTCTTAATACGAAAAAAGTTGATGCGAATTTTTGAAATGTTAATTTCACTTTTCAACATATTTAGCGAAAATCTTTTGCTACAAATAATTATGTATACAAAAGAGACACATCAAATTTGATATTAAATATAATAACACCGATATTCCAAAAATAAATACTCATTGTTCTAGAAATTCTCTATCATGAATGTACTAGTTATTACAGACTCCAGTAAATCATGAGTAATAAAAATGAGGTACTAGGAAATATATTCGGTCACTCAGATATAATTTTGAGCTGCGTTAGCAATATATACAAAATTATTGCAAACCCTGTACAAAACTTATTATTTATCTAAAAGTTGAAGAACAACAAAACTGAAGAGACGATAAGATGAAGACTCATGTAATCGAGTTGGGGTATAAGGTGATTGTGTCTCTGATTGTGTATATGATTATTAATGAAACAATATGTTGTTAAATTATACACATGTGTTGTGCTGATTTTTATGTCATTAATATTGTCATATTGGTCGAATAATCATTGTGTTTTTTTGTATAGGATTTTGTTAGAAGAATTTTGTGAATGAGTATGTTTGTGTTTATACACTATTTATGTACATAATTTATTTATTTCTAATATCAAGCCAAAGACTGAGTTGGATAAAAGTTGTTTAGAATAGAGAGTTTAAGTAGAAGTTATTGTCAATATTGTTCATTACTTATATAACGGATGCTGAATTTATTTTTGTATTGCTGTTAGTATGAAAGCGTAGAAGGGCCACATCACACAAAAACTTTTTTTTCTGAAATTTTCTAAAAAGTTGGTCAATTCACACTTTTTTTACAAAATGTCCTTAAAAAAGTAAACCACAGCTTTTTCCTAAAAAAAACTGTGAATTTTGTAAAAAATTTGTGAATTCACACTTGTATTACAAACTTTCGTTAAAAAAGTGTAAACCACTGCTTTTCCTTAAAAAAACCCAGCTTTTTCGTAAAATAGTGTGAATTTTGTAAAAAGTTTTGTGGGTTTATACTTTTTTTTACAAAATTTCGATAAAAAGTGTAAAGACCAGCTTTTTCGTAAAAAAAGTGTGAGTTTTGTAAAAAGTTTGTGAATTCATCCTTTTTTACACAATTTCTTCAAAAAAGTGTAAACCGTGTAAGAAGTTTGTGAATGCACACTTGTTTTACAAAATTTCGTTAAATAAGTGTTAAGTTCAGTTTTTTCGTAAAAAAAATGTAAATTTTGTAAAAAGTTTGAATTCATACTTTTTTTAAAAAAATTTCGTCAAAAAAGTGCAAACCCTGTAGAAAGTTTGTGAATTCACTTTTTTTACAAAATTTCGTTAAAAAAGTGTAAACCCCTGCTTGTTCGTATAAAAAGTGTAAACCTTGTAAAAAGTTTGTGAATTCACACTTTTTTACAAAATCTCGTTAAAAAGCTACAAACGAAAATTTATAATGAAAGTGTAAATTCACAAACTTTTTAGGAAAAAAATGTAAATTCCAGTAAAACAAGAGTTTTTTTGTGTCGTGTCCGTCTACGCTTTCGTAGTTCTAGATGCTATTTTCAATATATTTGAAATTGTGTCTTTTTAAAAATGTAATTTTCCTTCACGTTGTCTCCTTTTTACATCTTGTTCGTTTATAATTTGTTTATACCAACAATTAGAAGATTTTACTTTTTTAAATGAATTGAAACATTTGCAAAACCCATTTAAACGGTTAAATTTCACTATCAGTCCGTGTACAATTAATTATGGAACATTCTGTATATTCAAAAAATTGAAAATACGTACGGAATATAAAAATTTTGTTTTTGTGAAAGTAAAACCTAAAAAATTGCAATTAGATGTTTTGTATTATTATTATTATTATTATTTCTTTGAAAACTCTACCAATCATTCATTTTGATGTAAAGTTAACTTGAACATTGTTTATACTTCCCTTAGTTACTTATCTTTTTAAAGTTTTAAACATGTAAAAAATGTCATTAGTTTCTGTTCGCTTATGTTAATTACATGATTTATAAATACAATGTTAAAATTGACAATAACTTCTATTATAGTTATATATAGTAAGTTCACTGTATTACATCCAAGCTCAAGACGATACTAATATTGAAAAACAAGACACTGATAGGTTCTGCAACCACAAACGGTACCTTCTTTAGCTTGGATTAAAATATTTTTTACTTGCACCAAACAAGTAATGGCTATTCGTTAAAACACGGTTTTTATATCAACAGCCTTTGAATCCGAATACATTATCTCCAATCAAAGTGAAGAAAAAAAAATGGGTATTGTGTTTGAAATATCCCACACCTTACCTTTTTCTGTCATTTGTTATAGCAATTAACGTACTCTCATCATCAAGTAATAAGTTTACTTATGCATGTAATTTTTTGTGAAGAATACCGCATTAGTTAGGGTAATAAAGTTTATCGACTCTTTTGGAATACAAGCAGGAATAGAAAGAACCAAAATACTAGATAATGTAAAATAGAATTGTCATGCTATTATAAATAACAATGTACAAATAAAACTATTCAACTGTATTCTTTATATATGTTAATTATCTATCAATCTCCACGGCGTTACTACCCAGGGCGGGTTTTAGCCGACTTTACAACATGCCTTCACTTATTTCGATCTCTGACAACCTCCATCCAACCCTCGATGCCCTTAGCTTTGAGATATTTTGCTATTGTCTCGCCACAGAAGTAGAAGTCATCCATGTGATCTTTTCCCAGTTGGGGATGCTTCCCATACAAGTCTTGTTGTTTTAGAAGTCTTCTGACATGGCCTGCACACTGAAGTCTTCTGGACTTGTGTTCTAACTCTTTGTTGGTCTTTATTCTATAGTGCCCTGTCATCTCTTCAATTATTTCCTTAGGACTTTCCTTTCTCAGACATCTGTTTCCAGATTGTATCTTATTGTTGATTTTTTGTGATCGATTATTGTCTTCACTTATTGTAGTTCCAAGATATCTACTCGCTCAAAGTTATAGTCATCGATGGTGATATTCTGTCCAATTGTATCTCTGTTTCCGTCAGTCGTGCTCGTGAACATATATTTTGTATTCGTTGATTTGGAGCCCCATATTCTCAGCTTCCTTCTCAAACCTGATGAGTTTCCCTCTGCTGTTTCCTATCAGGTCGACGTCTGCAAATACCAACAGTGTATTTTTTATCCTTTCTGATGGAATATTGATGTCGGTATTGACATATGTTGTTTGATTTATGAATAATTTGCTTAGATTTAATACTGTATTCATTTATACAATCAAGTATACATCATATATTTATTCATAAATGAACTATTTTACAATTATATACTCAAAAAGTAAAATTAATATTTTTTTCTCAAATATTTGAACTAATTTGAAATAACAAATATTTTTAGTCAATAAAAAAGCCTATAAGAAAAGATTTAGTCAAACTACTCATAAAACACAACATAAAACGAGATAAATAAACAATCGAAAGGATTTAAAATGTTTACTAGAAATAAATGCGAAATAAATTAAAAAAGTTAAAAATCGTGTTTTAATAAATAGCCTATATTGTGTAAGTTAAACCACTGTTTTCAGTGATACAATAACTAGTCATAATTTAAAATAAGCAAAGCTTACCAAAGAAAGTGCTAGTTGATTAATATTTACCCACTTGAAACTACAAAAATTGCCTTATTAAGGTAGAATACCACTATCACAAAGAAATATTGTATTTTTATACTCAGGTAGAAACAGTGTTGTTTAGAAATAGTTTTTATAACTATTCAAATGTCTTCAGATGTTCAATTTTTGTTTTAAATACCGTTGCTGTTGTGCTTTAGCAACTGTTTTGTAAAAAAAAGCAGAAATTAAAAGTGATTTTAAAATTGTATTATAAGTGTATTTTTATTCAAATCCTAAGCTACAGAATGTTCTTTCATTACTACCAGTGACGCACCCAAACTTGAACCTTGTGGGATGGATATAAAGATATTTTTGACCAAAAAACATATTTTTCTCCTCCCCATATTGTAAACAATCCATTTTGAAGGACCTAAGTAACAATTACCAAAAGAGTATCGATTGTCCTTGACGACGTTTTCCTGGGCAAATTTTACACCCCCGTATCAATTGGAGCATTTTGAAAATTTACCCTTTAAAGTATGTTCTGACACCTTGTTAAACGACAACACGAGCTGAGCTTTTAAAGGGGAAGGTAAGATCGCAGAAAAAAAAATAAAAAAACTGTCTTGTAGAGAATAAGAAATGATGAACATTGGCGTAGAAATTGAGCCCCTCAAAAAATCTGAGAAGGGTCGGGGGGCTAAATATTAATAAAAAAAAATTGACCGTGTACCTGATAGTGGGGTGTGATAGTCCACAGGAAAAATATGCTCCCCCCCCCATGGACAAAACTTGCCCCCTAACTACATTGAAATTAATGGACCAATAAAATTTTTTGCAAGATATGGAAAAAATGTAGAAGTGGCTTAGATACGTACCAGGTGATCAGTTAAGGGTAGCGAGCGGCCATATCTCATAAGATATTGGTCGTATAGATTTAGAAAAAAAAATCATGATAAAATCACCAAGACAAATTGCTGGAAATTAATTTTTGAGTTTGTCAAACATCCGCTAGAGGGCGTAACAACTAACACTAAGTAGAAAAATGGGATTTTTATAGAATTTTGCCTAATGAAAGTATATCGGTGATATTATTTTCATATTTACTGACTATTCACCTACACTTTTTGACTAAAATGTTTTGTTCTATCTATCAAAATAAAGCGGTGGTGGAAGTTCAATTATTTTTTTAAACAAACCAAGATTTCTCCCGTTTCGCTTGACCGATTTTAACAAATTTTGGGCTCATATGAAAGAGCATAATTTACACTACAAAACGCTTACTTGATTCTGACTTTCGTCTTAGCCGCTAGATGGCGTTAACAGAAATGGTAGCAAATTCTTGAGTTTTTTTCAAAAAAAAACATGAATGGTATATTCATTTTTACATATTTTAAAAGAGGATACATTTTTCTATAATTTAATGAAAAAAATTAATCATTACCTTTTTTTGAACCGTTGATATTGAACAAAATACAATTCTATTACTTTAAAAAATAGAACGTCACTGCTTTTTATCAAAATAAAAATCATTTTCGTAATCACTTATTAGTTGCTAACAAAAAGAACCTTTTGACTTTTTTTCGTTAGACAAACGGTTTTGGATTAAAAAAATCAAATAAATTTACATGGGGCGCCCATATCTCGAAACATACTAATTTACATATTTCGAAAAAAATCTTAATAAAACTGTCCAACAACAGCAGGAGCAATAACACTCAAAACAAGAACACAGAACTTTAAAAATAAACGTTAAAAATAAATTAATAGTTTGGTCGTAAATGTTCAAAATGTCCATTATTTTGAATGCACTGGTCCAATCTTTTCTGGGTGGAGTTGACAGCTGCCTCAATTTGTGTTCTTGGTATATTATTTATGGCGTTTTGAATTCGGACTATCATGTCTTCTCGAGTAGTTGGTCGAGTTTTATACACCAAATCCTTTATTCGGCCCACAGATAAAAATCAAGGCAGGTTAAATCGGGGGACCGTGGTAGCCAGAAAAATAGACTGCCTCTACCAATCCAACGGATAGTAAAATGCCTGTTCAAAAAATCTTTCACATTTCGAGAATAACGTACTTCTAAAGGCACATTTTCTAAGAGTCCTGGTAAATCGTTCAATAAAAAGTTCAAACACATGTCACCGGTTAGATTGCCATTAAAGATGTGTGGACCGATAATAGCACCATTAATAACACCGCACCAGACGTTGACGCTCCATCGACCCTGCTGATAATCTTCACGTAACCAGTGTGGATTAGTGTCCGACCAGTAATGCATGTTATGAAGATTTACCCTTCCATTACTGCAAAAAGATGCTTCATCTGTCCACGATATTTGTGACAAAATATGACGGTTTTCCCTAATGAAATCTCTAAGCCAGTAGCAGTAATCGAGCCTACGTTCAAAGTCAGTCTCATTTAAGGATTGATGAATCACGACGTGATATGGATGCATTTTAAAATCCATTAATATTTTTTGCACTGAGCCATAGGATATTTCTAAATATCTGGAGATCTCTCTTATTCTTAAATGGGGGTCTGGATGAATATAAGCCAACACATTTTATATTGTTATCTTCTCTTCTTTCTCTACGATTTCTTCTCAAAGTTGGAGTTGGTTGCACTTGGCCATGTTGCCTTAAACGTAAGGCTAAACGACGAAAAAACATTCTCGAATGCCGTCTTCGGAGTGGATAACGCAGTGCATACTGCCTAGAAGCAATTGCCGCATTTTAAAAACATTGAAAATAAATTCTCAACATATCAAAGGCTTCTTTATTCGTAAAAGGCATGATTTGTTGTAAAAATGCTTTTTACATAACATTAAATTAGATGTTAATTTACAAGTTGGTGTTTTCTTTCTTAATATAGATCATGGCCTGCTTCGCTTAAATGCGATGTTAGTTTAAACAGTATGTAAACCTATCTTATTTTTTCAATCCAAAACCGTTCGTCTAACGAAAAAAAGTCAAGTGGTTCTTTTTGTTAGCAACTAATAAGTGATTACGAAAATGATTTTTATTTTGATAAAAAGCAATGGCGTGACATTTTTTAATGTAATAAAATTATATTTTGTTCAATATCAACGGTTCAAAAAAAGGTAAATGATTAATTTTTTTCAATAAATAAATTTTAGAAAAATGTATCCTCTTTTAAAATATGTAAAAATGAATATGGGTAATTTCACAATAGGGCGACCATTCATGGAATAAAAGTTGCAACAGTATGAAAGTCGTTTTATATATAAATATATACTATTATTACCTTTAATATTTTATGAAAACACGGCTGCTAAACGGGCCAGACAATTTTCTAGTTTTTTTTCAAATTTTGACCTTCCAGGGGAAATACATTACCCAGGGTAATGACACCTATCAGGGGAATTACTTTTTTGCTACAGGGTAATGACATACAGGGGTATTAAAATCAAGTTGATGCATAAAAAAAGTATTAAAATATCCTTTATTTGACTAATAAACAGATAACCTATTTTGTACAGAACAGGAACATTCGAAACTAAGTACTAAAGTTAACAAAAAAAACTAAAACCCTACAAGCTTTAATAAATATCTAACTGTGAAAAAAATCTGAAATTCATCAGTAAATTCAGTTTCTTACTAGAAAGTATAGGTGCATAGTCTCAAATTTTCTAATTCTAAGTATTAAAATAAAACATAATTCGTTAACAGAAACCTAGATTTTAAAATAAAAATAAAATAACATGCAAAAAACTAATTAGGTTTATAATAATTTAACTCAGTTCTTTAAGAAATATTAGGCATAATAACAGAAACAGGTTTTTTTTAAAGAAGTGCTTATGGATCGGTTTACTGCTCTAAAACATCAACTGGCTTTGAAAATGTAGAAAAGCATCAATCTCCTTTTAGCATAATAGTTGGTATCGGTAATAGGGTAATGATGTCTTCCAGTCTTATACGGTATCCGCCAAAATAAACAGTACCGAAACAGAGAGTGCTGTGGAGTTGTTTATGTAATATGGATTTGTCATATTTGACTTAATTGTCATATTTGACTTAATTGTTATTAGTTGATATATTAATAGTACGCTGCAGTTAAATTTGATTTAAAAATGGTTCTAACAACGGAAGAAAAGGTTTTTTTGGTAGAGCATTATTTTCGTTCATACGGAAAAGGTCGTAATTATGGTCCAAGCTTAGAACAGGTGTGAATAAAATATCACCAAAAATTTAATAAAGCAGCTCCTAGTAAAAGTGTGATGTTAGCTGTTGTTGAAAAATTTTGTCGCACTGGTAGTGTATTGTGTCAACGTAAAGATTCTTCAGGTCGTCGAAAAACAGTATGCACTAACGAAAATGAATGACGTGTTTTTAACCAAGTTGTGCAATCACCTCAAAGAAGTCTTGTAAGAACTGCATGTAAACGCAACATTAGTGAAACGTCTTTACGTCGCATGTTCAAATCAATTGGTGGTTATCCATACCGTATTCAAGTTGGACAACGACTAAATGCTGCGGACAAACGTGCAAGAGAAATTTACTGTGGTCGCATGTTGAGTTTAATTTACGAAGATCCCGAATTTTTGAAAAACATATGGTTTTCAGACGAGAGTCACGTTCATCTTAGCGGCTATATTAATCGACAAACAACTAGATTCCTTGGATTTGAACGTCCTGATGTCATTGTAGAGAAACCACTCCACAGTCTTCGAGTTACCGTTTGGTGCGCGGTATCTGGTCATGGAATGATTGGTCCTTATTTCGTTGAAGATGATAATCAGAATCCACTCACTGTCAACCAAGAGCGTTATAGAGAGAAAATTATTATACCTTTTGTCAGAGATCTAAATAACTTTTGCCGTGCACGAAATCTACAGTTTCGCACACAATGGTTCCAACAAGATGGTGCAACGAGCCATACAGCTGTGCGCACCTTAGACTTATTCCGTCAGCATTTCGATAACAGAATAATTTCTCGGGGAATAGACTTCGAATATCCTTCTCATTCACCTGATCTGACGCCACCTGAAGCATACATTTGGGGCATAATGAAGGACAAAATATTTCACTCGGAAAATCCGCCGGCGAATATTGCCGAACTACGGGAAAGAATACAAAATATTCTTCGGCAGTTACATCAACCACTTTTTATAAATATGTTTATTGGCTTGTTTGCGTCGAAATGGTGAACATTTTGAACACTTACATTACAGAAATTAAAAATTAATTTTTATTTTCGGTTCTGGTTATTTTGGCGGATACTGTATAAGAAACATCATTATCATTAACCTTAAATATTGTGCCATCTTTACTGCATACTTTTAAAAACGTTACTTTTATTTCTCCTTCTTCCTCGTCTACTTCACCTGAATAGATTGCGACATATTTATAGGTTTTTTTTCTGGAGCATAATTTAACCAGTAAATAATCACCAGGCATGTATCGAGGAGGTCCAACACCAGAACATTCAGCCTCTTCAAAGCCAGCAGTTTGTTTCTGAGCAGTACTTACAGGGATTACTAATGCCTCGTTTTCTGAATCAGTGTACTCAGAATCAGACTCTGAGTACACCTCGTCAACTAACAAAACAGTTTTTTTGTTTTTTAAATTTGAATAATTTAATTCACCCAACTTGTTATAACAACAGCTATCCTTTGAGCAAAAACAACTGAGCGACTTTAATACAATTTTATTAGGAACTTTGCTATTTCCATAAACTTGGTGAACCTTTAGAGTCCCAACAAATGGTAAAATTTTTGATTCATTTTGATTTATAATAATATCAAACATGTTTTTAATATCAGCGTCATTTATAATGTAAGTCTTGATAGAAGGACAATTTTACTGAATAATTTTAACTAAAATATCTAAAGAAGCAACATCTTGACCCATTGACACACACCTGTCTGCCGTCCTTTTACAAACAGCACCCACACCATCGGGCGCACCCTTGCTATGACCGGCTTCGTGGTAATTCCATGAAAAGCGTGCTATATTTGGAAAAAGTAAAGCCAATTGAGTTGCCAAAATGAAGAACATAGTTTTGTTACGATATTGTGTAACATGACCATCACTTGAAAAATGAATATCCGTAACTTTCTCCGGTAATAAATCAAGAAAAGGCTTTAAATGCGCCCATATGGCAGCGGGTCCGTGAATTAAATTATTAGAAAATGAACAATGACAAGATGTAGACAGAGTATTATCGGCGTTGTGAGTGTAAATTACAACAGTGTGTAGAGTTATTTGAGTTCTAGAACCACCAGAGTGAAACGCCTGAATTTCTTCACCAAGCTTTGTGTTGTAATTTTCACTGAAGTCCATATGGATAATGCACTCCTGTTGTGATAGTTGATCTTTTAGCAACTTGAAATTATTGTGTTGATGGACAATATTTAATTGATGCTTTAAAAATGAGCATTCGGATTTTTCTAGAAAAAGTATTACATCTTTAGGAGGTACTTTGAATGTATTTATCTTGTACTTTCTAATTTTACGAGAATGTTTAGTCTTACCATCAATTATGGTTTCTGAAACAATAGTCCATTGTTTTAGAGTAATAAATTTAGAATTATCAAATTCTTTATAATGAATCTCTTTAGACATACAGGTAAAGCATATCCTAGAAAGACATTTTTCGTTGTAACGATCGCAACATATGCTTAGCAAAAACTGTTGATGAGTTCGCACCGATGTAATGTTAGAACAACAAAGCGACTGCAAAATAAAAGCAAAGTTGCTGTGAGTAAGGCAAAGACAAGTATTACGATCAGAACTTTTAGGGTGCATTATCCAAAATGGACGCATTTTAGAAAACAGTGTGTATCCCAATTTCACTTTAGGATGGTTTATCAAAAAAATTTTGTGTAAGTTTTTAAAAGTGTCTACAAGTAAATGTTTTTGCTTTTTAACCTTATTATTTGTAATAAAATCTTTTTTCCCGGACACACACGAGAATTACTGTCTTCTTCCAAAAACCTAGCAACAGTCTCTTTAATTCTACTAAACTTGCTGTTATTTTTATATTTTTTTCTAGAATGAATTTGATGAACTTGCAGCAGTTCTTAGTCTTCTTGGGGAAATATATTCAATGTCTTTCCAAACCTTGTACTTACGAACTATTGGACCCGTCACAGCTTTTGTAAATGTAATCTTTTCATTCGAGGTGTTAAGTGAGGAATAGTTTTCTTTTAATTGTTGCCTCATAACTTCACCATACAATAATTTTTTTGTAACTTGCTTTTTAGCCTCTTCAGTAGGATTGGCTAAGAGTTGTTTAATATTTGTTAACACTTTTGTATTGGGAGTTATCGGTTTGTTTAGGCGACGTGTTTCTCTTGCGCGCTGTGCTCTCTTTCGGTATTTTTCTACTTTCATTTTAAGGCGTTTTATTTCTTCTTTTTTTTATTTCTTTATTTCTCTTTTTTCTTATAGCTGCCGAATTCTTTCTGGCAACTATTTTTCTTTGATCGCTAATCTGGTTGTCTGAAACGTTTAAATTTTCATCAGCATCTGTAGTTGGTGTGTTTTCCCTCATAAACCGTAGAGTATTTTTTTTGAGGTTGGATTGTCTTGCTCGGAAAGCCTTGACATTTTTTCTCCAGCGCTTTCTTGCCTCTCGATTTTCTCTAGGAGTCATATCTTTTGCTGCCTTCACTTTTCCTTGCTCCTTTTTCTTCAGGTATTTTAATCTCTCCTTTTCTTTTTGTTCAATATACTTTTGTCTATCATTTTTTATTCTCTGATACCTCGCCCTTTCTGCTTTTCTTTTATTTCTAATATTTCTTCTCTGCTCTTTTTTAGTTGTCTCGTCATTGTTACACAAATCTGCAACAAAACTGGCATTATATTTTGTATACTTACAAAATATTTGCAGTAATTATTCTCATAACTAAATAAAAGTAATTCCCCTGTCAAAGGAGTAATTCCCCTGTGGTATAAATCAACAGGGGAATTACAGATTTGAAAAAAAGTCGTTATATCTTTTATAAAATAAAATGGAAAATATAAAATACTACTCTAACCTATCCTACATTGTTCTATGAAATACCTATTTAGCTGAAATCAAATTTTACTTACATTTTCAAAAAAATATTCTGACACAGTGGAATTACAACGTGATTGGCACTTAAACTACATTACAGCTCAAAAGCCACGTGGCTACTAATCGATGTTTGACCGTTAAATTTTCTTTTGCATGGAAACAACTTCATATTGCATTGTTGCCAAAAGTATCGCAGAATTGAAGAAAATATTATATTTCTCTTGTAAATTCATTATATTTGATTTGGCAGGGGAATTACACAAGACATTGGGGACAACTTAAATATTTGTTATATTTTCGAAATAAATAATTTTTTGCTGCCTTCCAGAGCCTTAATACATGGAAAATACTTGGAGAAAACTGTATTATAATATCCATGCGATAATTTTATATATAACTTTTATATTATGACCGTTTTTAAGATATGAATGGCTTGAGGACATGCCAGGGTAATTACAATTTTATTGTTTAAGTGAAATTTTAAAAAATAATCCTGCTTTATTCGAAATATTACACTTATTGTCCTTAAATAATACTAATTTCTCATAGTTTATATAATTTTTAAGATGTATAAAATAATTATTTGTTCGGAAAAATTAGGAAGACATTCATAGGTCCCTTTTTGTGAAATTACCCATATACCATTACATTTGTTTTTTTTGAAAAAAACTCAAAAATTTGCTACCATTTTAGTTAACGCCATCTAGCGGCGAAAACGAAAGTCAAAACCAAGTAAGCGTTTTGTAGTGTAAATTATGCTCTTTCATATGAGCCCAAAATTTGTTAAAATCGGTCAAGCGAAACGGGAGAAATCTAGGTTTGTTTAAAAAAACAATTGAACCTTCCCCCACCGCTTTATTTTAATAGATAGAACAAAACATTTTAATCAAAAAGTGTAGGTGAATAGTCAGTAAATATTGAAATATGTTACGGCCTCTAGCGGACTTTTGACAAACTCGAAAATAATTTCCAGCAATTTCACTTGGACCAATATCCACTGAATATCCAGTACATGTAAGATATCTAATGGGTATCCACTGAATGTATTTCAAGGATATGAAAAAAAATATTTTCTATTTTACTGATAATATATTGAATAATCACATAAAAAATGATTGAGAAGGAAGTTCTAATACATAATACTTTCAATGCATAAATGTCTTAATCTCCTGATATTATATCCATTGTATATCCATGGATATCTATTATTATTTTCTGTCGCTTTTTTTGGCTTTGCTCAACGTATTTTTGGTTTTATTCAAGACTTGAAATTGAAAAATGATAAATATACCTAAATTGAGTGATCAGTTATGAGTTTAATCAACAATACGATTACGACATAAAATGTGTTCTTAGCACACAACAAATATCTCATGACTTAACGTTTAATGCTATAATAGACAATAATGCATACATCAGGTATTTCCATATTACATACCCACAAAACTATGCAACCAACCATACACGATGGTATTTCTTTTCTCTCATTGGGCGATGCCGCGTTTGACCGTTTAGCCTCCTCATTTTTGTTGTTAAGTTGTAGGGTAGGTTATCATAGTTTTAAACACGTGCAGAAGTGGTTGGTTATTTTTTAACGCTAGTTTGGATTTGGAAAAAATAGGGTATGTATATGTTTCTTACCTTAATTCTGAATATTGATACGTCTCCTATATTTTATTGATATTTATGTTTAATTAACTACCTACATTAAAAGCGTTTTGTGTATTTATAAAATGTAAAATAGCATGGTGTGACATTGTGAAATAGGGCAAGTGCACGATCTGACACTTGACACTAATGACAGACGCCCTAGGGTAAAACATTTGTGGTTAGATTCATTGTGGTATATGTGGTTTATAGTGTATTTAATCAATAAGACAGGAAATTACGTTTTTTTAAACAATAATAGTATTTTAATTATGCCTAGATTTTGTTCGGTAGTTAATTGTGGTAGTAATAACTCCAGGGATAAAATATCCTATCATAAATTTCCATCCATTTATGACAACAATGGTAGGGTTGATCTCTTGGCTCAAGAGAGGAGAGAAAAATGGATAAAAGCACTCAGAAGAAGTGACCTGACAGAAAAAAAAATTAAATATGGATATGTTTGTTCCAAACACTTTCTTGGAGGTAAAATTGTTTGTTTTTTTGGTTCTTCTTTTCACTAATTTTGATAACCATTGTAGGAAAACCTAGCAAATTATCTGATCGAGAAAATGTAGACTGGGTTCCAAACCAGAATATGGGGTATAAAAGTACCAATTTAACAACAAAAGAAAGGTTCAATCGTTTACAAAGAATAAAAAATCGTAATAAATTGAAGGTTGAAGTGCAGGTGAGTTTTGAATGGTAACGGAATAAGTAGGTTCAATGTATGTATGAAATATGTTAATTACAGGAAAAATTATCTATTGCTGAAATTGATAGCAATCTTGATAAAGATGAAGAACCCTCCATGCAGCTGCCTGTTGAAGAAATTGAAAACCAAGGTGAAATAGGTGGAGATTTGGCTCAAGATTTGATTTATGCAAATACACAGTTATATCAACTAAGAGATTCACTTCAAAAGTATAAATTTAGTCTTGATTCATTAAAAAATGATTCAGAAAAGTGTCGATTTTATACAGGACTAGATTTTGAATATTTCAATATTGTTTTTAATTTTATTTCACCGTTTCTGTCAAATAGACAGTCGAAATCATTGAATGGTTATGTTAACATTTATGAAATTAAGATTAAACTTGTTATTTAAAGACTTGGGCTATAGGTTTATTGTAAGTCGACAGTCGGCAAGTAGAATTTTTTTTTCTGTTTTGAATGTTTTGTATATTAAATTGAAAATGTTAATACATTGGCCAGAAAGAGACTGTTTGCAAAAAAATGTCCCACAGTGTTTTCTTGAAAATTTTGAGAAGAAGGTAACAGTAATAATTGATTGTTTTGAAATATTTACTGAGACACCTGTGAATAAAAATGCAGCAGCACAACATTTTTCTAATTATAAGCACCACAATACAATTAAAATTTTAATAGGTATATACAGGGCGGTGCAGTGATAAATTTATAGTGGAAAATTCAAAATTTTTGGACAAATTAATTCCTGGAGATTTAATTTTGGCTGATAGAGGATTTTTAATTAATGATCAGGTAAGACAGTACTTTGCAGAAGTGCAAATGCCTGCTTTTTTGAAAGGGGCTAAACAAATGATGCCAAAAGATGTGGAAGAAACACGTTCATTGGCCAATGTTAGGATACATGTTGAACGTGTTATAAGTCAGTTACGGCAAAAATATAACATTTTAGGAAATATTGTGCCTGTAACCATGTTAAAAAGAAAAGAAAATAAAGTTCCCGTAATTAATAAAATTGTTACCGTATGTTGTGCTTTGGTTAACATATGTCCCTCAGTAATTTCAACTTGATTCATTTAGTTATTTATAAATTATGATAAAAGTTGAAGAAGTTTCTACATTATGTAAATAATTCATTTTTTTTTGTTGGTTTAATCAGTGTTTAAATATTCAGTTTGGTGTCGAAATACGTAGAATTTGAAACACTACGTTATTACTAAACGTTCATTGAGTTTATAGCACCGCCAAATGAAGAAAATTATAATTTGTTATTTCCATTTCTGTTAAATTGTTCAAGCAGTTTCCACTTTTTGTGTATAGACCATTAACAGTAGATAAAAAGTGTTACTATTTTTTGTGATTAAAGTCATTATCACTTGATAAAAAGATTGAGTCAATTATTGGCTTTATATTGTTCTGTTATTGTTCACTGTCTACTTCATGCTCGTGTAATGGCACACATCTTTCCATTATTGATACAATTATGCTTTCCACTTGTTCCTGTCTAGAGCCATGCGCCTGGCAAATTCTCTTAATGATTTGCAGATTTCCATTAATCAATTTAAGAACAACCTGACTCAGCTACACATTTGAGTGTAAAGTATGTAATTGTCATTTATTTATTATCATAGTTTAAGCTACGCATGTAAAAAAACGTATCTCTTTGTTTTACCATTTTGATTAAGTTGTCATTTTATTATTGTGTTCATTTTTATCATTGTATTGTATTTTTATTTCTGTATTTTATATTATGAATGTATTTGGACATAGTTCTACTATAAAAAAGTTAGTTTTCATGTTCAATTTTTTATATGGAATTGAGCTTTCTCATCAAATAAATTAATAATATTTTATTGAAGATTCTATTCTAGGTTCTAATGTAAATTTACCGTGTAATAAAACTAAACAAAAACATTTATATTTTGTTTTATTTCCTTCACAAAAATCTCTTAGGAAGAATAAATTAATAAGTACAGTTGAACTTATATCCAAACATGAAAGTAAAGCCAAAAAATCGAGTTATAGAGGGTTCAAGTTAGAGAAAAACCATATGAGTGTAGATCCCTACCACTTTTATTTATAAAAAAATGCAAAACAAAAGAAGTTTTTAGGACAAAGTCAAAATAAAAAACTTCTCTAAATGAAGTGCTTAAGTTAAAAAAAATCCGTATTCGCTTACCAATTCTAAAAACCAATAATGAATAAATATGTAGGTATTATATTATAATAACATAGTTTTACATGCTTTAATAAAACAAAAAATTTCTTGGCTTTCTCAGCCATAAAATATCTAAATTCCAAAACATTTGTATTATATACATACGTCTGTATACAAAAATATATACATGGAAATCTTGTGAAATGTACATGCTAACTGAAGAAGTTCAATTTATAGAGATTCAATTGTAATTGAATTAATTATTTTGGACTTGTTTTAACAGTGAAAATAAAAGTTATAATGTGTTACATATTATTGTCAAATTTGTTAAAAATAACATTGAAATATTATACTAGTAAACTAAAAATATGAAAGTAGCTATTTACAGCGAAATTATACAATATATAAATCAGTTTTTTTTATTAAAATTAACTGACCCACACTTTTTACAGTACCAAGATCCTTTTGGCACTGATTTTAATTTAACGCAGCTCAAGTGAAACCACTTAATATCACAGAAATAGTTACTGCACGTTACCATCTTTCGTCCCCTTTCTGGCATTTTACATGTACACCAAAGAGCTTCCTCATAAACCATTGCGTTTTCTTCATCTAATACAACTGCTGTTGATGAAGATGGTATGGCAGCTGATTGATTTGAAAGTTGTAATTCCATAGTGCTGGGCTTTTCGGTAAAATATTTGCTCAGTAATTCAGGCATTATAACCCGCTCATGAAATAGCATAGCTTTTGCTTTATTTTCTACCCAAAATTCATTATTAAATTTAATGTTTTCATAAAAAATATTCTGTTGTGTCCAAGCCACAAAATAACAATATTTGGTATATGTAACAGCCATTTGCATCTGTACTTGATAATAATAAGCATGATTATTATCTAAGCGTAAACTATCACATATATCAGTATTTGCTTTAACATTTTCTGTCTTGATCCGTTTAAGAAAAGATTGCTTTAAATTAACAATTTCTTCGATTGTTGTATCTTTGACACAATATGGACACTTTATTTCAACACAGCCCTTTCCACAACAGTCACAAGATACCATGAGATCGGGGCTAGCACCAAATAATGGATTGTTTGTGTCAATAATTAGCCCAACATTCCAAACTTTTAGGTTTACATGTTTAGATTTTAAGTAATTTAAAACAAAGTCATTAAGTGCTTTTTTCTCATGTGCACAACCATATTGAGTATAGGTAGACTTAAATTGGGTCTCAATGGGATAGCATATTCTTTTTACCAAACTAACACTAGGCTTCTCAATTTTCGTATGGCAGACTGATTTAAAATTTGAAGCAGTTATTCTTCCAGCCCTATATGAAAACCAACTTTTAGTTTGTGTTGTTTTCTTGTAATTTTTTCAACCTCATCTACATTAACACTACAATCTATTGTTTTTCCAAGGCAAATTAATTCATTTAGCGTTAACTTGGAATTTTCTTTGCTGTATATGTTTTCCAATAATCCCCTTAATGAAGCATTTTTATTTGTTGCCTCTCGATCCATTATATCAGCATATGGTTGAAACATCGCCAATACTACACTTTTACGCTTTAATGTAAATAGTTCATCAAAAAATTGCTTTTTTTCGACTTTAGAAGGCTCCCACAGCTCAGGGTTACTATCAATTTCAAAGTCCTGTTCGGCTGCATCAACATTTTCCAAATTATGTAGAGAATAGTCCACCTCTGACACCCTGGCGGGAGCACCAAGTGATGCACTGGGAGGCATCCAATAAGCCTTTGTGTCGGTGACACTGGTTTTCTCATAATGCCTTACTGCATCTTCAACTGCAAACAGAGTGGCTCCAACATGACTGCAGGCCTCTGCGAGTCCAGCAACACAATCACAGTGTGCAGCCAGTATTTCACCATCTTTATGAACAACTATCCATACATTCAAAGGAGGTAAATTAAGTCGCTGTGAGTGCATTACCTATAACAAAAACAAATATTTGTTTGATCAGGACCTCTCATAATATTTCAGAAAACTTACTTGAGAAATAACAAGAATCCTCTTAGATTTGGAAATTGTTTTTACTGCTAGTTTCTTCACCCATTTACATACAAAAAAATTATATGCATCCAACGATTTATAAGCACGAAACTCTTTTTCAGTAAAGGCACTTTTTTTAAAAACTAGATAGTTTATAATGTCAAAAAATGAAGTGTTTGGAAAATCTTGCACTCTAGTACTACACTGGCTAAATTTCAGGAGGTATGGGTCCACTGCGTTTGTTAGTTTTATTTTTTCCAAGTTCTTGGATTTCCTTTGGAAGGGTATTAAAATAGTTGCTTTTGTCCATTTTAAGCAGAGAAGCAAGCAATCCAGGCGATAAACAAATCCACAAAAACA
Organism: Galeruca laticollis; assembly: GCA_963921935.1. Lineage (NCBI taxonomy): Eukaryota > Metazoa > Arthropoda > Insecta > Coleoptera > Chrysomelidae > Galeruca > Galeruca laticollis. The sequence continues at coordinate 240,754,207 of OY998176.1, forward strand.
ACACAATACTCAGAAACCTGACAGCACTGCCTTTAAATATACGCGCTAAATTAAGTTTTCTTTTGGCTGGGTCACTTTATTAAATGTAAAAAACTGTAGAAATATTTGAACAAACGAAAAATAACTCAAACGAACTCGAAACACGTCCAAAATAACCTATGAAATAACTGTAAACAACGATTTGTTTTTCCTTAGGGTGACTGACTGTCAAACTGATTTATGACGTCACGTGGACATGCCCTATAGGTTTTACATCAGCTTTTACTTTGTTTCATGATAAACTGTGCTGGGGGCTCGACTGATTTAATTAACAAATCTTATGTGCTCAATAATAATAATGGTGTTCAGGTGATAAGAGATGTTCTTATTACATGTATGTGCTCGAATACAAGACGCGGGCCAATGTTCAAAACGTTATTTTACAAAAAAGGTGCATATTATATTCGGGCGTACCTATACGGTATATAGCTGACCTTGAAAATCTATAATCTTTCTTTTGTCGTTCTTACAGAAAGAACCTTGCAGAGTAGATGAGCTGGGTGGCGAAGAAGAACAATTATTGATGTATATGCAAATATGTATATTATATAAAATAAAGTATTTTCTATCATTCTATTTCATCATATGTCAAATAATACTACTATTATAAAAAATGTAATTCCGTTTGTACCTTCTTATTCACAGATGAATATCTAACTAGTACCTGCTGGTGGAAATACAAGATTGCCAACAAAAACAATGCTTAACAAAAGTTGTATATATCCACAGATCTGGAATAAAATTAACTGGAAATAATAGTTCTGGTCAATCTGTACAAAATATAACAGATATACGTGATAAGTATTTGAATATTTTTCACTGGGCCACAATATTCTACAGTTGTTCGCTTAAATACTAGACTATCCACCCTATGTACCTATAATATTTTGTACTCGTTGACTGGATAAACTATTTACTGTTGATTTAATTCCAGGTCTGTAGACATAAGAAAATTTTGGTTTGTATTGTTTTCGTTGGACCACCTTGTATTTCCACCAGTAGGTACTAGTAATATATTCTCAGATTTTCATATTTGAGGAAGGATACACCAAATGTGAATATAAAATATCCTATTAATATCCATGGGATATACCAAATGTGAACATAGAATATCCATGAGATATTAACGAGATATCCAGTAGATATCTCCAAAGATATCCATAAGATATTACATATATCCTAGATATAAGCGGACATATGGATGTCCATTGTATGTCTATGGGCTATCCATCTATATCCAGTGGATATACAGGATATCCATAAAGGATATCTTGTGGATGTCTAATGGATATTGTGTGCTGTCTGGGTATATACTCAGTAAAATTCTAATTTTTTTCTGTATTGATTGGTATATATAGTTTAATCATTGTATCGAAAAAGAGGGCGCCAGGGGGCTAAATATTAATAAAAAAAATTTTGGCCGTGTATCTGATGGTGGGGTGTGATAGTTCACAAGAAAAATATGCCCCCCCCATGGACAAAGCTTGCTCCCTAACTACATTGAAATTAATGGACCAATAAAATTTTAGCGAGATGTCGAAAAAATGTAGAAGGCGCTTAGACACGTACATAGAAATTTTTTAGCCTCTATAAAAGAAGAATAATTAGCCTAAAAATTCAGAAAATTAGATATTCAAAAATTTAGAAATAATTTTTTCACAACCCTGTATATACTCAGGAAAATTCTAATTTTTTTCTCTATTGATTGGTATATATAGTTTAATCATTGTATCGAAAAAGAGGGAGCCAGGGGGCTAAATATTAATAAAAAATATTTTGGCCGTGTACCTGATGGTGGGGTGTGATAGTCCACAAGAAAAATATGCCCCCCCCCATGGGCAAAGCTTGCCCCCTAACTACATTGAAATTAATGGACCAATAAAAATTTTTGCGAGATATCGAAAAAATGTAGAAGGCGCTTAGACACGTACATATAATTTTTTTAGCCTCTATAAAAGAAGAATAATTAGCCTAAAAATACCGAAAATTCGATATTCAAAAATTTCGGAATAATTTTTTCACAACTCTGTATATACTCAGGAAAATTCTAAGTTTTTTCTCTATTGATTGGTATATATAGTTTAAACATTGTATCGAAAAAGAGGGCGCCACAAGACGCGTTAAATTTTGAGGTTAAAATTTTTTTGAACCAGCCTAGCTATATACCGGATGGGCATTTGCCGAAAAACATCATTTCGAACTTCTACGTTCAATTCCGCTCCACTGCTGGGGGCTCATTAGGGGAGTCCTAAAAATATATCAAGCCCATGACGCCTATAGGTATTCCAAATCCGGAAGATCCACGAAAATCACGATTCCAGCATCAATATTTGGCGAATGATGGAATCCCCAAAAAACGGGGGGAGGGGTGCCCCCATATATTATAGGAAAGGGTTTGACCTTACAAGTTGCCCAATCATACTTATAACCCGAAATTCCAAAAAAAAAATTAATTTACATATGAATTTTTTCCTGTATATTTTCCCCCATTTTACATATGTCCTATGTATGTATCGAGTTCTCTTTAAAACGTATTTGGTAGTTTTTCGCTACCGTTTATAGTAAAAAAAGCCCTCAGTCCAGTGCCGGATTCACCTTACTTCAGATCCTGGGCGCTGGAGATTTAGGGGCCCCCTTCATTTCTATTCGTTGTCAGTTTTTTAACGAGTTAAACACATACTTTAATTTTTAATAATTATTATAAAAAACATCCAATACATTTTTAAAAAGAAAAATAATTCCAAAAAATAAAAATACCATTTCACAAAACAACATTTCAAAAAACAACAAACAAGACAAAACAAACAATCAAAAACATTCTAAAACATAAAATTAGATAAATTTTTTTCTTGCTTTGGTATTAGCAAACTGTCATATGGTGCTGTCACAGTCCAGTTGCTCCAATTCGTCATTCTCTATATCTAATAGGGATAATGTGTCCAGGTTTTGCTGACCCAAATTCGATCTTAAATAGGTCTTTATTCTTTTTAAAGCAGAAAAAGACCGTTCGCCTGACGCATTGGAATCAAGATATAACTTTTCCAGGCATAGAAAAAATCAGAAATTCGCTTAATACGTTTATTTTTGAATTTGATGATTATTTACAAACGCGAAATATTTTAGATCAGTTAAATTTGATTATAACTATAATTTTACAAATATTAGGGGAAATAGAAAATGCTACAGCATTCGCACACCTAGGTATATTTCATACAAATATAATTAAAATTGAAGAAATGGAATCAATGGTATATACAGTTTTAAAATTTCATACAGTAGATGAAATACTTTTTCAAAATTTAGAAAATGACACTTATAAATATTATATTAGATGTAGACTCATCTTACTCAGGCACAAAGATTATTTTTGATATTCATTTCCCTATAGTATTACCTGATATATATTCAAATTCTACTACGATTATCCCTCGTGATACCAATCTGATAATGAATGATGATTTCTACCAATACATCCAACAACCCTGCATCAAGCTAGAAACCAGCCACTACTGTCCAAATGGAACAATGTCCAGGGGAGTGGAGAGCGAAGATTGCGTATTCGAATTATTACAGTTACAGCATCCCAAACCCAAGAGTTGCCAAAGAACCCCAATCAAAATTTCAAGAAATCTAGTTCAACAAATTGATGATGCTCACTACATTGCTATTTTTATTAATCGAACCAAGATAGAAACACGATGTGGGAGAAATGACTTCACATTCCTAAAAGGAAATTTTACCATATAAATGCGAATTTATTTTAGAAAACGAAAATTTTATTAATGAAAAATTTATAATGAAAGGTCAACCTCTATTGCTGCCTGAAGTTACCATAGATTATGCAAGAAAGGAAGAGGAACTACCCGAAATACATTTAGAAAATATACCACTAGATGACATCCATTCACTTCAAGAAAAACAAAAACAAATAAAACCAATGGTCTTGAAACATCTCAACGTAAACCCAGTATCACCCTGGAATATAATGGTGTATATCATAGTAGCCATTTTAATATGCGTTTACGCCGCAAGAAAACTTTGAAAATTCTATGAAGTAACCACAGAAGCTTCCACAGAAGAAGTAGAAAATGAATCAGTTCATCCTGAGCCACAACCAAGAGCATTTTTCACTCCTTGAAATATGCCAAACTCTAAGGGCGGAGGTGTTATATTTGGTAACCCCGTATATGGTTGAACACTGTAGATGCTGACAGCGGACTTTATTATTTTGTTTATTGCTGACTTGATTATTGTACATATTTTTACTGCTGATATAGATAGTTTTGCTAATTAATTAATTCATTTACATATTCAGTCTGATGTTAACTGTTAAATAATAAAGATCGTAATAATAAAATAATATTGTTCAATTAATTTATGAAAGCAGTTGTATTAAAATAATAAAATTGTTTTTTAAAAATAAGTTCTCAATACTGGGACTTATAAGTCGAGTTTTTCTGTGTATTGTGAAAAAGTAGAACATTCACTATGTGAATTTTTACAAAACTGGTGATTGACCTTAGGAACAATTAAACATAACTAATTCCAAAAGTATCAACTATTGGGGACATGTACTTCTACCAGTGACGTAACATCAAGAGAGTAACCTGCTAGCTACCAAAGAGAGCAGATATAATTTAGTGATTTAAAGAACTTTAACAATAGTCCAGGAGACAAAACATCACCATGAGCAGTTCAAGTGATGGAGAATACTCAGAGATGGAAATAGAGGACAATGGAATATGGAGAAAAATGCGCCACAAAAGGAAAAGGCGAGGAAACTCCCCTACATCGAATAACCCAAAACAATTTATTCCTGATGCTGAAGATATCCACAGAGTGATATTTGGCCCCCCTACTAACAGCAATCTAGCAAAACAAGCTGAACACCAAATATACACAAAACATCAGCCAAGCAGAAGTAATATCAATAAAAACATACATGAAGAAAGCTCAATGGAAAATACACTGCATAAAACAAGGCAACAAATCCCACAAACTCATTATACAGACCAAATTTTTCTGCAAAAATGAGGGAGATCACAAACAAACCATTTAAATACTTATTCTACATAAAGGCCCCTGAAGACTTAACACGCAAAAAATTCTCAGAGGTATGGGACACAGTTCATCCAAACACAGAGGATGTAATACTTTCAACAAAGCAGGGCTTTCTGCTAAAGTCCAATCTAAACAAAACAACTATAACAGACACTCTTCACCAACTAATTTCCGATAAAAAAATATCAAATTATAAGGAAACCCAAGCATCACAAACACCCACTAAGAGCTTACCTGACTCTGGTGCTTCATATAGTATTATGATAGGTTCGGTCGAACACGACTTTTCCGAAAACGAAATTAGTGAACACATAACAAAATGCAAAATAGAACATCGTTATTGCAAACGAATTATATCAAGAGCAACAAACAAACCAACATTAATGATTAGAGTAATCAGACCCTGTTTGGAGGCATCAGAAAAGTTGCTGGTGGAGGGGATGTTCTATAAACACATATACTACCCGGTTTATCCAAGCAAACCCCCCCCCGCACCAATCCCACAACCATGTTCTCGCTGTCAAGCATTCACTCACGCACGTGAATCTGCACAACACCTATAAAATGCACCTAATGTGAAGGTCCTCACCACTATAGCAAATGCAACAGTCATCTACCACCAAAATGTGCATCATGCGGAGCTGAAGACCATTCAGCATGATTCTTGAAGTGCCCTCGTAGCCCAACTAAGCCAATCGTAATTTTTATTCTTGTTTTTAAGTTCAAGAGTTTTGTTTTTAATTCTTGTTAATTCCTCAGTGTATTTAGAGGAATTAGAAGAAATTGAAGTGTCTAAAGAGTGGGCCGAATGCCATCGTTCACCGGCTTTCGCGTCACTTTTTTTACTTATGTTTTGACTGTCTATTTTGTTTTTTATGAACTTGAAATTTAGACGTACCTTTATTTTTTGTGGCTTTTGGTGACGTTTTGATCGAAACTATACGTTTATTTACACGCACTATATCGTTTTTAATGAAGTTTTCACTGTCAAAGAGATCGGGTTTTATTACATTAAGGTTTTGAATTTTGGCTCTGAGCCTACGGATATACTCGGTTTGAAACTGAATCGTCTCCGTTGTTGGAGGTGACGGCATGGTTAGGGAATCAATGAGCACTGACTCTATTGATACCGAATACAAAACACTGTAACTGACCAATATCGAGCTATCTAGCTGGAATATTAGCATAGGAATGATGTGTTGGGGTATCAACATGAGGTCAAAAAATAAAGGTCTCTTAATATTCTCTGAATATAATGGGAATATAAAAGAGAAAAATTCATTATATGGCCATCGATATAGTAACAAATGAATGTATCATATTCAGAGTAGCATGCATAGTTTCACATTCATTGGTAAGTACTAATTTACTAGATTGCTATATTTTTCAGAATTGAAGCTAAACTAATATTAATCTAAATATCCCAGTATTGATCGTGCTCCTAGAATTTAGTTAAATAATGATGAGATAAAAAATTCATTTGTCAACATAAAATATATTTAACAATATAACCAACAAAATTAACTATAACATACGTTTTAAAAGTAACTTCTAAAAAATAGAACAAACATGTTTACCCAAATTGGAACTTTTCTCTCCGTTTCTGCTTTCATTCCTAGTTCAAACAACCTCGAACATTCCTGGTTTAAGCGTTCACTCAAATCTGAATTTGTTGTTACTATTGCCACTTGGGTTTCTAAATCTCGTTTTACTGACCTTTCTCCAAAGTTTGGAGATCCAATCAATGTCATTGAGGGCACATTTTTATTGGGCATGTAATACCTAGAAAATACCAAAGATAGTCATTTAAAAAGCACCATCAATTGGGGTGACATTGCCCAATGCTAAAATTCAAGTTGATAATTTTCACATAAGCCATTTTCTGAAATCCTCGATAAAATTTGTACCTTTGAAAGGTAGATTGTAGATGTGATTTATGTAGTTATTTTCTTCTTAATTCATTTCCCCTATTAAATAAAATGAAATAAGGGTGGGCAAAGTCACTTCCTGAAGTGGGATCACTCTGCTCACCAGATGTTTTCTTTGTATAACGAAGATATAAGCAAAAGATGGGCAAATCCACCCTCTCTGGGTGTTACAAGTGCCACAGGAAAGATAAAAATGGCTCAAAAATCGAATTTTATTCCCAAAATATAAAAAATAATACAATTCTGGGACAAATAATGCTGAAAACGTGAACAAAAAAAAATGAATTATGAAAATAAAGATCAGTTCATCAAGATATAAGTACCAAAAAGAAGTCTATAACAGAAATACTTATAAAATATTTAATGAAATTAACTGTCTCGACCCTTACTTCGTGGAATCTGCTCATAATAGTGTTTTAAATGAAACTCACGGTTTCTAGTTAATTCCACAATATAATAAAATTTATTGAAAATTCTAATAAATTGACAATTGTTTCGATGATATTGATTTATCGAAACAATTGTCAATTTATTAGAATTTTCAATAACTTTTATTATATTGTGGAAATAACTAGAAACCGTGAGTTTCATTTAAAACACTATAAAATATTTCTCCAAGTCTTTTGTAAAGTAAAACACTAATCTCTTTTCGGTAGGCAGAGTATGCTTGAGAACAATTTTTTCTCGTGAAAAGCTGGCTTCATCGGCAACATGAGGAAAAGTGAATGATTTCCCCTTATCCTTGGTGATCATGAATGAGACCTCCATACTCCTATTCCTACATTCATTAGTAATTTTCGGCATAAAATTCTTTACAGCTTTTTTCCCGAACATTTTCATCAGAATGAATTGAAAACCACAGAATAGTTCGTAAACATTGAGGAGGAATGTTTCAGTGACTGTAGGACTTCCGATCTATCAGCTATTTACTATGGAGGTGCGAAACTATTTTTTCAAAACTGACCTCACTTTTCTTTTCACCAAGTGTGCAATAATTTAATACTAAACTGAAACACTTACCACAATCCTTTAGAGTGATATGTCCAACGTTCTCTATAATATTCAAATAAGCGAATTCTATGGTGCTGGTTTTTTTGCTCATACAAATTTTTAAAATTCTTAGCTATATATGAATATGCATAGGGAATTCCTCCAGCCAAACCTTTTGCTCCTAAAAAACCATTAGCCTAAAAAATATAACCCATGTATCCGTGAAGTATGCAAAAAACCTAACAATTATATTGCTGTAGGAACCTAGCATTGATTTGCTATAAAATGTATATTACTATCTACCAATAACTAAAATTGACAGTCAGATATTACCAACGTTGTTTATATAAGTTGATACAAACACTTGATCTGTACTCTTGAAGTATCAGAACCATTTGAAATAAAATTATTTGAAAGAGTGATACCAGTTTAGCTATTGATTGTATACAAATGCTTATCCAAATATCGCCATACTGCACCATAATAGTGTGGAGGAGCGCTTGTTGTAATGATGAGGTATAGCACGGTAGTAGTATTGAATGTCACAGTCAAACAGAATGGCTAAGCTGACTTCATTTTTGAATTTTTACTGTGAGGGTAACTTAAATCGAAGGATACACAACTGAACCAAATAATATTGATGTTTTGAAACAATGTATTGTTATAGAATGATGAGCTAGTTCTTGATAAAGTACTAAGAGTTTCTCGATAGGATGTCCGGAAGTAAATTTTCGAGAAATTTTTATAAGTAGGGACTAATTCTTAAATCTATGATTAAAATCACTGAAAGTTTATTGATTTAATCAAACAAAACTGTCATGAATAAAAACATAAATTAAATAGTATCATTGACGTATATTAAGTTCTGTACCCCAGAACCAGACTATGGTAAGTCCAAGTTTTCCTAATTTTAGTAAGTCACTCAAAATCTTATGTCGCATTTTTTGGTATTTTACATTGTGCCGTATCTTTTAAACCAATGAGAATATATAATATATTATAATCATATACCCTTTTACCCTAAGGTGTCGGGTTTGCATTTAATTTTCGCATATAATTTTTTTTTTAGTCTTTCTTGTTAATGTTTTTGCATTTTCCCAGGATTTACCTCTCTCTTTTAGTATATTACCTAATACTGTTTGTCTTGGTCTTCCTTTATTCCTTTTTATTTGTATTTTTGCATCATATGTCCTTTTAACTTGGCTATTGTTGTCCATTCCTTGAATATGTCCCCACCAACTGAGTTGTCTTTGTTCTATAAATTTTAATACGGGTTGGACACCTAATTCTTCTCTTATTTTTGTGTTTCTAATTTTGACTTTTCATATTGCTCCAAATGTTCTTCTTAGGTATTTCATTTCTGCTGCTTGTATTGTGCTTTTTTGCTTACTTGTCCAAGACTCGCACCCATAATTTAGAACTGGTCTATATATTGTGTTATACACTTTTACTTTTGTTTCCATGGTGATTTCTTTTTTGTTTATACATTTTTGGTTCATGGCATAGTATAGCTCAATTATTTTCTTTATTCTTTCATTTATTTCTGCATCTTGTTTTCTTGTTTCGTCAAAAGTTACTCCTAAGTATTTGAATTCTTTTAGTTGTTCTATTTGAATATTATCCATTTTAATTTCTGTGTTGATCTTCTGATTTCCTATTACAAGTATTTTGGTTTTATTTTTGTTGATTTTCATGCCTTCTTCTTCCATAACAGCTTTCCATATATTCAGGTTTTCTTGTAATCTGTTTTCGCTTCTTGCCATTAACACCACATCATCTGCAAAAACTCTTTCAGCTATCTCTACTCTTTCTAAATTTTTATAATCAATGAACATTTTCTTTACCTTCTGTTCACTTTTTTTTATGATGTTGTCCATATGTATACTGAACAATGTTGGGCTCAGTCCTCCTCCTTGTCTTAATCCTATGTTGGTTCTAAACCCTTCAGATTTCATGTTGTTTTTTATGATAAAATTTATGTTTATATATATCTTGAATAATTTGAATTATTTTTTTGTGTATTCCCTTTTCTTTGAGCCCCTTCCATACTTTTTCTCTAGGTACAGTATCAAACGCTTTTTTGAGATCTATGAACGCTAGATATGTGTTTTTATTTTCTAGATGTCCTTTTCTTCTAATTGTTTTATTGTGAAGATGTGATCTTGCGTACTTCTTACTGGTCTGAATCCACTTTGTGCCTCTGAAAGCTGGTTTTCTAGAGTTGGTTTAATTCTGTTGTTTATAAGTTGTTCGAATATCTTTATAATGGTGTTTAATAAGGTTATTTCTCTATAGTTTTGACATTATTTCTGGCCTCCTTTCTGGTGTACAGGTGCAATTAAGGCTACTGCCCATTCTTCTGGGATTTGTCCATTATGCCAAGCTTTATTGATAATTTCTAATAACACATCCAGTCCACTATGTCCTAGATTCTTAATCATTTCAGCTGAAATTTTATCATTACCCGGCGCTATCCCATTTTTTAATTCTTTAACAACTCTTTTTGGCTCTTCCAATTTTATGCTCTATATTTCGACTTCTTCATTTTGATTCTCAATTTCTTGTTCGCTATTTGGATTTATTTGTGTTTGCTGCTCTAACAGCTCCTGAAAATACTCTTTCCATCTTTCCATAATACCTGGTTCATTTGTTAGTATCACTGGATTTTTATCTTTTATGTACTGTTCTTTTCTCTGATTTTCTGCTCTTAACGATTTTAGAACCTTATAAAATAGTTTTTGATTTCCTGTACTATCTTTTTCCATTTTGTTCCCAAAATCTATCCATGCATTTTGTTTTGCTTTTATTACTAGAACTTTGACTTTCCCTCTTTGGTTTTTGTATCTTTCATATTGTTCTTTTTTAAATATTTTTTCCATTCTTCCTTCTTCTTTTTAACCTCTTCTTTAATTTCATTGTCCCACTATGCTGTTTGTTTTTTCCTAGTATCTGTTTTGTAAGTCCCGCATAATTTAGTGGCAGTGTTAATGACTACGTTTTTAAATATATTCCAACTCTGCTCTGTGTTAAGTTTTTTTATATCAGTAAATTTTTCTTTTAATTTTTCTTCTGTTTTTAGTTTATATTTTGTTGCAACCGTTTTATTTCTTAATTTGTATGTTGTTATTGATATGTGACTTTCTTTCTTTACTGTTGTTTGTTCAGTTTGTGTACTGTCACCTTTAATTTTTGTTTCCAGTGAATAGTTGTCACTGTTAATTTCAGCTCGTCTTTTAACTTTAACGTTAAGTATATTTTTTCTTTCTTCTTTTTGTGTTAAAACATAGTCCATAATTGATTTTTCTGCTCTGCTATTTGTACCCTCGTGTATTTATGAATATCTTTGAGTTGGTAGACGGTATTACAAATTATCAAATTTTGTAATTGACAGAAATCTAAGTCTTTTTCCGTTGTTATTTCTTGTTTTTTCTCCATAGTTTCCTAGTATTGTTGTCCTGTTTACCTACTCTACTGTTAAAATATCCTGCAATGTATATACTTCCTTTTGATTCTTCTTCCGTTCTTGTTAAACCTTTTCAGAGGGTATGTTCCCGAGTAGACTCATAATTTGTTACTATTTTGATTTCTCGTACTTGCAGTTCCTGGGAAAAATGAATTGCCCCCTATCTTAATATTAAGCTAGTACAGACACATTAGATATCTTGAGAACAGAAAAAGCTAGTGAAATAGTTACCAAGACAAGCTTGACGGCATATTTTGTTGCTAATTTGTCGCTGAAAGATGGCTTAATTCTCAAACAGAGGTACACACCCCCAACGACGCGAGGCTGGCGGCATATTTTGTTGCTCTCAGATGGCTTATTAGTTCTCAAACCCAGGTACGAACCCCCAAGTTAAGAAACTCGCCTCTAGTACCATACGGTAGCCCGATACGGGGTTGGCAGCATATTTTGTTGCTTTAAGTTGGTGTAATTTTATTTATTGGTATGATATGGTAAAATGTCTCACAAGGAGAATGTCACGAATTTGGGTCGCCGATTTGTCTGTAACTTTGGAGAATCTTTCCACATATAAAAACGCTGCCATATGCTCTGGCGGATTGCTTCCTTGAATGGAGACAGTGTTTGTTAAGCTATATCTATCATATCAAAGACTGTTCAAAATTACAGGGTGGGGCACCCACATATGGCACAGGATCTGGTATCCAAACCATAACAATTTAAAAAAATATTTTGATATGCATATATATATATATATATATATATATATAGGTTGGTAAGAGCTACATTTTAAGAATATTTATAAATATACAGGATGGTTCAAAAAAATTTGGCACATCAACGTTATGTTTTTTTAAATGGAATACCCTGTATATTATCACATTATAGAATTTAACGGAAAAAAATAGTGTCTGTTTCTCAAGGATTCCCTATACCTATCTTTTATGGTTTTCGAAAAATCTCGGTTTGTCTCGAAATACAGTATGTCACAAAAATAAGAATAATGATAAAACAGATGGGAATAAAAGAAATTCCCTTGGATCAGTTGATTTGAAGCCTTTGGGCTACTATTTGCAATATATAGGATTATGTATAAATGTACAGGGTGTTCCAAACAGTGCGAAATACTATGGACTCTTGCTAACTTGAAAAACATGCTTATCTTAGAGCACCCGGTATTTTTTATCCTATCCGATACAGTAAACGATTCTCATTCAAACGCTATAAGGGTTCCCTATAACTAAGTTTGGTATTTTTCACGTAATCACTAGAAATAATATTTAAAGTCAGCTCTGTGTCTTTCTCTTATGTTATACAGGAGTAGTAGGCTGTGTATTATTCTAAGGAATACTTGAAATGTAAAATTTAATGTAAATGTCATGTCTAGTTGTTGATATTTTTCATGAAGTTTCGCCAATTTAAATACTGCATTAAATTATTCACAATTAATTCATTACAATATTCAGAATGAAAACATATTCGATACAAGAAAAAATTGCATGATTTTAGTATTGGGTGAGTGTCTAGAAATTTGCCTATTAGCTTCAAGTGTATATGCGCAAAAATTCCCTCGAAAAAGGAAACTTTTCAGAAGTTACTCAACACATTTCGAAATACTGGAAGCGTATGTTATGAAAAACACAATAAACCAAGTATTATTGTAGGCAATGAGAATATTGAATTCCAAGTAATTGGTTCATTTGTAGAAGATCCTCATACAAGCCAAAGACAAATTAGTCAAGAAATAGGAATAAGCAGAAGAAGCGTATCCAGAATAATAAAAAAATACAAATTTCGTCCTTATCACATACAGCTTCACCAGGGTCTTTTACGATAGAGATTTAGATCAACGGATAGATTTTTGTTTATGGGCAATGGAACAGGTGGCGGTAACTCAAAACTGCTTTGACTTTGTAATGTTTACTAATAAATATACATTCCATAGCAATGGCGTAGTGAACATATATAATTTTCATTAATATAGCGATGAAAATTTCCACTATTTCCGGACTCTCGACCATCAAAAACGATGGTCATTTAATGTATGGGGAGAAATAGTCAGATCAAAGGCGATAGGTCCTTACTTCTTTAATGGAAATTTAAATGCTGTAAAATTTCGTAGATTCTTACTGCGTCAACTTTATGAACTTTTGGAAGACGTTCCCTTAGTAGTAAGACGAAGAATGTGGATCCAGTTAGATGGTGGTTCAGTCTATTTTAATTTAAGAGTAAGAAATTGTTTAAATACGGTTATTTCCACGAAAAGGATTGGTAGAGGTGGACCACATAAATGAGCACCAAGATCCCCAGATTTAATGCCTATCGATTTCTTTTTATGGGGCTACACTAAAAATATTGTTTATAATACCAAGCCGACAACTCCAGAATACATGAACGTGAAAATAAGAGCTGCTTTCGCAACAGTATCGACTCACATGTTAAGCGAAGTTGAAAACAATTTTTTAAAAACAGTTAAATTGTGTATTGAACAAGATGGTCATCATTTTGAACACCTTCTTTAGTTGTTAGTTTGAGTTTGTTTCAAAGTGTATTGTCATTGCTAGATCTTGTTTATTGTATTCTGTTCATGTTGGTCTTTTGTTATAATATATAATTAAAATTATTTTCTCCTGTTGTCTATTATTTTGATTATTTAATATATATATATATATATATATATATATATATATATATATATATATATATATATATATATATATATATATACATATATATAGTGGCTTAACACTCCCGTGGGAGTAGCGCCGTTCTAACGAGCTTTCTAGATCCTTTTCTAAGGGTGGATCAGACCACATTTATTTGTTCTACTGTTTGTAGCCATTGCTTCCTGTCCTGCGTTTTCTCTTCCCAGTATCTAATTCCCATAGTCTTGAGATCACCTACTACATCCTGCATCCAAGTTATCCTTGGTCCTCCCCTTCTTCTCTTACTAAGGGCTTCCACTCTACCATTGAGTATATTATTGTTCTCTAACCTGCTCTCCATATATGTCCCAACCATTTTAATTTTTGTTCCTTAATTTTGTTACTATGTCTTTTTGTATTTCTTGATATAATTCCATATTTGTTCTTCTTCTATATTCTTCGCCTATTTTTTTTGGTCCTAATATTGTTCTTAGTATTTTTCGTTCCTGTATTCTCATATCCTCTTGTTGTTTTTTAGTCATAGTTAATGTTTCTGCCCCATACATCATCACCGATCTAATTATTGTGTTATATATTCTTATTTTCGTGCGCTTGCTAATTATTTATTTATTTATTTATTTATTCCAAACAGGTTGTATAACCTAATTACATGGAATAAGTATTAACAATTCCAAAATTCTATACTAACATTATATAGTATGACTATTTATACATGAAGCAGTGATATTGATTGATGCAGAGAATAAAGACAAAGACGACTAATTTCCAAAAGTGTCCCTTCATACACCGAACTTTTTAATATGTTCACAAATATTTTTCTTGAATTGTCTAATTGACATTGTCCAATCTATTTCAGTAACATTATTTATCCTATTGGCAAGTTTTAACATGGTCTCCAGAGGAGAACAAACTGACATTCTTAATCTCCCAAACAATAAGGAGGATCGAGTTAACCTTGACGGAACTTTGAAAGGAATTGAGTACAATAAATTACTTGATGTCGACATACAATTTATTATTTTATACAAGAAAATCATCATGTTTAATTTACGCCGACCAGTGATAGACATAACATCAAATTCTTCCCGTAATCTAGTTGTTCTGATTGTTCTATAATCCGGCCAATGCTTATATTTTTTATAATACAAGAACCGTAAGTATTTGTTCTGCACTTTCTCAATATTTTCCAGGTACATTTGGGGTTGATCTCCCCAGATCATAGACCCAAACTCAAGTTTAGGTCTTACTAAGGTATTGAACAACTTTTTTATAGTCTCTGTATTTGAGAAAAGAATGCTTTGTCTGAAGACTAGACCCATTATACGATTGGCACTCCTGACTGATTTTTGTATATGTGCAAAGAAAGACATTTGACTATTATAGATAATTCCAAGATCCTTAACTTCATCCTTCCTTTCTAATACTTCTTGGTCCATGAGATAATCAAAAATGATACACTCCTTTTTCTTAGATATAGACATAACACAACATTTTTCAACATTAAAACGTAATTTATTCTCCTTGCTCCATCTAATTATGCTGTTTATATCTTTTTGTAGTAGTATGCAATCCCGAACAGTCTGAATCTTCCTAAACATCTTGAAGTCATCTGCAAATACCAAACTCTCAGAATTCGAAACATAACCTGGAAGATCATTGATAAATAAAACAAACAACATCGGACCAAGGTTTGATCCTTGTGGAACTCCCGAGTTTGCATGGAATTTTCCAGATGTATTTCCGTTATATTTTACTACAAAATGCCTGTTACGTAGATAGTTTGATATAAGTTTCAATAAATTATTTGACATTCCATACTTGTGTAATTTTTTAAGCAATATGTCGTGATTCATTTGATCGAAAGCTTTTTTAAAATCTGTATATATGACATCCAGTTGTAATCGATCCTGGAACGTATCGTTTACAACTTCCGCAAAATTAAATAAATTTGTGTTTATTGAGCGTCCCGACGTAAATCCATGCTGTTGATCAACAATTATATTATTTTTTACGTGATTATAAATTTTCAGATATATTATCTGTTCAAAAACCTTAGAAACAGCACACATAATCGAAACACCCCTGTAGTTCTCAACAATATTTTTATCTCCAGATTTGTGTATAGGAGAGTATAATGATAATTTCCATTTTTCCGGAAATTGTGCGTTTGTGAGTATATTATTATAGATATGTAATAAAGGTGTCCCTAGCCATTCATAGCATCCTTTTAGTATGTATGGAGGAATTCCGTCGGATCCAGCTGCTTTTTTGGGTTTTAATTTTTTTATTGCTATCACATAATCATTTATTGTAATCTCAGAAATATTTAAAATAGGATTATTACTAATTAAATCCTTGAAGTCGATATTATAATTAGACTGTTCGGGGCAATGCACCGATGCAAAATATTCAGCAAATTTTTCTGCTACTTCCCCT
This sequence comes from Galeruca laticollis, assembly GCA_963921935.1. Taxonomy (NCBI): domain Eukaryota; kingdom Metazoa; phylum Arthropoda; class Insecta; order Coleoptera; family Chrysomelidae; genus Galeruca; species Galeruca laticollis. The sequence continues at coordinate 240,770,787 of OY998176.1, forward strand.
TCGACAACTTTTCCATCCTTAAATCTAAATGTACCTACCTGCTTAGAAAAACTATTATTTTTATTTACGTATGTCCAAAATATATTCATATTATTACTTAAACTATCTTCGACTTGACGCAAATACTTTTTATGCTCGGTGTTTATTAATGCCTTAAGTTTTCTTCTCGTTTCTATATACTTTTCGTTATAATAGTTTGAAATAAATTTTAATTTTCGGTGATTATTTTTTTCCTTTAATAACTTTTTAATATCCGAAGTGAACCATTTGGGAAATTTTTTGAAGTTTTTATAAACTTTATATTTGGGAACAGTTGTTTCAAATACACTATAAATTTTTTTATAAAAATTATCCAATGCAGTATTTACATCTGTCTGATCAGTAACGTCGTCCCACGCTGTATCCCTTAGCATTTTGCTCATATTTTCAAAGTTTGCTTTTTTAAAATTGAAATTATTACTGTTGCCAAGCTTGGTGACCACATTATCGATTACTTTATTAAAAGTTACTTTGATGTCTAGAGATGGGTGGAAACAATCTTCCGTTACTAAAGGTAACAGTTCATGAGATACTGTGCAGTTATTTATCATGTCGGTGGAGGTAATTACCAAGTCTAGAGTTTTATTTTGATGATTTTTTATGTTATTACATAGCATTAATGAATTGTAACTTAAAAAGTCAATCAGAACGTCTAATTTATCGCTAGTTTTTGTAAAGTTTAGAGTTTTACCTTGAATTTCCGGTAAGTTGAAATCACCCAGAATAAATGTATTGTTAATATTAGAGATATGTTGTTGCAGTAATTCCAAGCAATTCACATAATGGGTTAGATGAGCATCCGGTGGAATGTATATGCCGATAATTTGAGCTTTAAATTTATTATTTATCTTTATATCAACAATCACTATCTCGAAAAACGATTGATGTTGCACATAATTTAAAATTTTGTATTTCCGCTGTACTGCTATCATAACACCCCCGCCCCTGGATTTTCCGGTTATTTCCAATTTCTATCTGATCTTATTACGTTATACACATTTAAATCAACAAGTTCCCCATCTGCTATGCCCTCATGAAGCCATGTTTCAACTGCCACAATTATATCATAATTATTTTGTAAGGAATTATTATAAAACTCAGCCGTCTTCGTCCTTAATCCTCTACAGTTTTGAAAATTTATAAAAATATCTATCATTTTGTGTATAGTCATTGAGACTCCTGAACTATTTAAATATATACAAAAAGGAACAATGCAATTACTTAGTTTATAATCCTAAAAAATCGCAATCAAGCAAACTTTCTTTCAAGGTGAGTAGAAATGTACAATTGAAAGTTCCCAACTTAAAGAATATTCCTCTTATCATTAATGACAACATAAAAAAAAAGTTGTAAATAATTACTATTTATATTTAATAATTTTTTGTTAGCCTCAAATGCTTTATTTGTTGCTACGATTCTTTTCCTTATCTCAGTTTCTCTGTCTCCATCGCTACTTATTGTTATTCTCAGATATTTAACTCTATCCACTTCTTCAAATTCATATCTTTCACTTTTCACATTTTTGTACTCACAATTCTTTTTGAGTCTTAATAATTTGGTTTTATGTGTATTTATCACCAGTCCAATTTTCTTTCCCTCCCTTATTATCTCCTCCAACATTTCTTCCATTACCATTCTGTTTTTAGTCACTAGTGCTACATCGTCGGCATCAGGGCCGTTCCAACCTGGTCGAGCGCCGTCGTGCAAATGTGATCACAGCGCCTTTTTTGGTGCATATATTTTTTAAATTTTATATTATGTACATTCAACATAATCGCTAGACGGTAATTAATAAATAGTACAACTTTTAAGCAAAAATAAACATTTTATTACCAAACAAAAAATAAACATTTTTTGAACAAGAAATAGTTACCTAATCTAAATAACCTGAATAAAACTAAATAACCACTAAATAAAAGTAGCTTTACGCGCTTTCTTTCTGAAAAATTCAGAAATAAGTTCAGTCATATTTATATTGTCCAACAAATCACTTTCAATCGATATGATTGCCAAATTATCGAGCCGTTGTTGGCCCATTGACCATCTTAAGTAGTTTTTGATTAACTTTAACTTTGAGAAAGTTCTCTCCGCTGAAGCAACCGATACAGGCATTGTCAACAAAATTCGCAAAGCTACGCTTGCATTTGGAACAGAATGAGTTAAATTATTTTTTATAATGTAGTTTAACATTTGTGTCGGTGTTTGTAGATTAAGATTTTTTAAAAATTGCAACTCGTGGAACAATTCTGTTCCATTTATGTCACGCTCATTACGATTTTTGTCTGTTAAAACTCCTTCAAGCTGTAAACAACAATTTAGTTGTTCCTTTTCTGGTAAATCTGAAAATTTACAAATATCCCATAAAAATTGAAAATGGTCGGAATGGGACGACAATAAGTCGAACCTTTCGCCAATTGATCTTATAACAATATCAAGTGTACTAAAAAAAATGTTTATTTTAAAATCCCGTTCTCCATCTGTAATTGGTTCATCGTCATTCTCGTAATTAAATTGTTTTTTAACACGCCTTGGTCTAAACACATTATTAGTTTTGAGGGTTGGCTCTACATCTAGAGATTTTGCAAGTTCAGAAGCATCAACTAATACATCTCCAAATCCTTTATCACTTCGGTAACTATTGAAAAACTTTAGCAAATTATTCATTTGGGTACATGCTTCCGAGATATTAAAATCTTTGGTTTGTAATGTTTTGCTAACAGTATCGACTCTAAACAGAACATTGTACCACAATACTAATGCACATATAAACCGGTAACTTTTTAATTTATTTGCTAAAGATTCAGCCATATGCTTTGTATTGTTATCGAAAGAAACTCCACTGAATATACTATATAAAGCATCATAGACTTCCCCAAGCTGATACCTCAATGGAGTAATGGCATCAATTCTGCTCGACCATCTAGTTTCAGAAAGTGGTTTTAAAGTTAAATTGGAAATATGTTCTTTCAAAACGGTCTAACGATTAGTTGAAGCCGAAAAAAAATTGTAAAGTTCTTGAACCGTAGAAAAGAATTGCCAGCTAGAGTTGTTTCCCTTAACTGCATCATTTACAACCAAGTTCAAACTGTGATTACAACAAGGTACAAAAAATGATCTTGGATTCAAATCTAGAATTTTTTTTTGTAAACCGGCATGCTTGCGTCGCATGTTGGCACCATTGTCGTATCCCTGGCCTCTCATATCATATAAATTTAAATTATGTTTTTCTAAAGCATTTAGTAGAAATTTTTGTAAGCCCTCAGCTGTTGTGTCTTCTATTGGAGCAAAATGTATGAAACGTTCATCAACAACAATTTCCCCTGATGCTGTATCTAAATTTACGAACCTGATACAGAGAGAAATTTGTTCTTGATGGCTCATGTCTGGAGTACAATCAAGAATAATAGAAAAATATTTTGAATTTTTAATCATATAAAATATTTTCTCTTAAATTATTGCCTATTATTTCATTTTGAATGTGGATGCCAAGGTAATGATTCATTCTGTTGCTTTGCATTTGTACCCTCTTAGTATGTTCAGCCATTATAGCATCGAATTTGGCAATCATTTCCACACATTTTAAGAAATTGCCATTATTATTTTGAAACAGTTTCAAATTTTGAGCGCGAAAGGACAGATTTTGTATAGCTAAAAACTGAATAACATAGAATACTCGCTCAATAACTGCATGCCAATATTTAATTTCAGCATTAAACAAATATTTATGAGTTAGGTCAATCGTATTGTTTGTTTTAAATCTAGTTAAACAGTCAGACCATGTCTTAAGATTTTCGAAATGCATTTTACTTTTTTCGTGAATATTTAAATGTTCACTCAAATGTTGCCAATCATTATAGCCATTTTCATCAGCCAATCGGGCTTTTGCGGTGTTAAGGTTGAATATTCTGCAACAAAAACAAAACACTGAATTTTTCGATACCGAGTACAGAAGCCAATCACGCTTGATTTTTTCATTATTTGGCAAAATTCGAGTGAAGTATGATTCAGAAAATTTTCGCCCAGTCTTGTCTTTCGGAAAAATGCAATTTGAATTGTTATAATAGGTTGGACCATATTTTATCAGAAGTTCAATATTCATTGAAGATAATATTTTCGGCCACAAACCTGGATCTTTAGACAGATGTACAGTCTTACTATAAAAAAATTCATCATCATCGGCTTCGATAAACGTTACAGTTTTTTCAACTTCAACTGAACTTGATGTCGATGGCTCCATATTATCATCATCATTTTTTACGGAAGCCTCCAACACCTCCTCCCGTTTACGCTTGTTAATTAGATTTTGGTAACCAGAAAGTTTCTTTTTACCTTCAGACATCTAAAAAAATAATACCACATAAAATTTTGGGTTTGGGTTCGGGGTTTGTTGAATCTAATTAATTTATAATTACGAATTATAACGATCTGGATATACATTACTTACCTTAACTTTATTTTATACTTATAACTTATACTTTAAAGTTTGAGCTTCCAGAAAGGAACAAAATTTCAAATAAGGAAATAAGAAATAGGTATAACTTTTTAGCTGATGCGAGATGCGATTTACTCTACTGCTTAAGACAAAAGCCAATGCTCAAATGAACATGATTTCACTGCAATACTCGCTTGGCCAGACAAGAATGAACTTGTGAAATGAAACATAGGAACTAAGAAATATAGTGCGGGCGCACGGCGCTCAGTAATAGAACAAAATATGCAATAGGTCGGGACCAAGCAACTTAAAGAAGTCATATTTGAATCTATAGATGATAATAATGATCATAATAATACATTTTATAAATTATTTGTTTAAATATTATTACTTATTTCCTACTTTAATCTTAATTCTAGCATATTCAGACATTGGTAAAAATAAAAAAAATATCTTCGGCGCCGTTTTTGTGACGGCGCCGTTTTTGTGACGGCGCCGTCGTGCGCCGCACGACCTGCACATATGATTGGAACGGCTCTGGTCGGCATATGCTATTACTTGTCCTCCTCTGGCCCTTAAATTTTCTTTACATATTTTCAACGTATATTCTAGTGCCAAATTGAAGTGTTGCCGACAAACAACCTCTTTGCTTGACTCCATTATTATATGGCGCTTTCCGTTCTTACTCCTGTTAATTATCTCTCTAATTTCTTCCTTCGTTGGACTCTCGATTCCATCTTGTTTGTTCTTTACTTCTATATCAACCTCCTCTCTTACTTCTGTTTCTGTTAGTAACTCCCTAAAGTATTCCATCCATGTCTCTTTATATTCCATATCTTCATTAACTATTCTTCCCTCTTTGTTTTTTATTCCTGTTACTTTGTTTTTATATGTTCGGGTCTGTGCATTTATTTTCTGATAAAAAGCTTTTGTATTCCTTGCATAACTTGCCCTTTCTATTTCAGTAATTCTGTTTTCAATTGTTTTTCTCTTAGCTTGTTTTATTATTTTCTTTGTTTCTTTTCTTAGTTTTTCATAAGTTTCTCTTTCTTCATTTCCGTTCGTCCGTATCCATTATTTTTTCATTTCAATCACTTCTTTGCATTTTTCATCGAGCCATTCCTTCTGTTCTCTGTTTACCACCGTTCCTATTTTTTTATTTGCAGCTGTATTTATACATTTTTCTATCCTTTTCCATCCTGCTTGAATTCCACTAATTTCTTCTGTCTCATTAATGAATTGTTCTTCTATACTATCTCTGTACTCGTTTTGTGTTTCTGTCTGTTCTAGTTTTCTTATGTCCTATTTTTGTTGCATATTTTATGTTTATTTTTAATTTTTATCTTTTGTAGCATAGTGCCTGCAACCATGTAATGATCCGTATCAGCACGCGCCCCTCTATATGTTCTGACATCTTTCATTGTCGACCGTTTTCTTTTTGTTATCAATATGTGATCAATGTGTGTATATGTTTTACAATCAGGTGATCTCCACATAACTTTATGCCATTTGGTGTGTTGGAACATCGTAATGCAAATAATCATGTTCATTTTTACTGCTAGATTACAAATTCTGCGTCCATTGTTGTTTGTTTTTTCATGTAATGTGTGTATACCGCTTATCTGTCTGTAATATTCTTCTTTTTCAATTTGCACGTTCAGGTCACCCAATAATATTATCGTGTCTTGTTTTGGTATTTTCAATATTTCATATTCTACCTTTTCATAGAATAACTCCTTTTCGTCATCTTCTGCCACCTCTGTGGGTGCATAAACATTTATTATTGACAGATTGAAGGGTCTCGCCTCAATTCTTATATAGGCCATTCTCTCATCGATTGGTCTAAACGCCATTAGATTTCCTTTTATTTTTTCTCTCACTATAAATGCTACTCCATATTGTCCTTGCTGTTATTTTCCTGAGTAAAATAATTGATATTTCTTTTTTTCAATACTTCCTTTCCCCCTCAATCTTATTTCCTGCAGCGCTGCTACATCAATATCATATTTTTCCAATTCCCATGCAATTTCCTCCATCTTTCCTGGTTCTAGCATTGTCCTCACGTTCCAAGTACTTATTTTAATTTCTTTAGTCCTACGTACCTTTTTTTTCTTTCCCCTTTTTGATCGATATTTCCTTTTTTTATCGCCTGTTTTATCATTAGCGTTTCCCCTACCTTGTACCCTTTTTTCAAACATATAATTACAATTATTATTATATATCTCCCTACCTTTTTCATTTGTACTTCTTTTTTGTTATTTCCTTTATCTATTCTATTATCTATCCTATTATCTACTTTTATCCCTTTACTACAATTTGTTATCATTAATTTACTATTACTAATCTTAATGTTACTTCTAATTCTAAAACTAATCCTATCTTCCTTCTGTTCTCTATTTTTCTGTTCCTCTTCATTCTCTCTTTCGTCTCCATATTCTTCTTCCAGTTGTTCCCCTTCTTCTAGTTTTTTTTCTTCTCTTCTAAGCATTTTGGTTATTTGTCTCTGCCTTTTCTATCTTTTCTTAACCTTCCTGGAAACTATACTTGTCATGCACATTTCCATCTATTATCAATTTATCATATTTAAAGCATGCTCTACTTCCATTTTCCCTTGCTCTTTTCATAAACTGCATCATGTATTTCCGGTCTTCCTGTACTCTTTTTGGCAAATCATCATTTAGCCAAATGTTTGTACCTTATAGATAGGTTTTTCTTTTTTTTCATTATTTCCTGCTTATTTTCCCATTGCTTGAGCTTTATAATAATTGGTTTCTTAGTTCTACTATTGAATTCTCCTAATCTTCGCAGATCGCTTACTTCGTTTTTTAAGTGCACTTCTATTCCTGCTTCTTTTAAAATTCCTTCGATTTTTATTTTTATGTCTCCAGATCGTTCCTCTTCACTATCTTCTATTCCCTGTATAATTATATTGTTTCTTATTGTATTGTCTTATTTTATCGGTCAGGCATTCATCTCCTCCATTCTTTCTTTTTCAGCACCGGATTTCAAGTGTCTCGCAAACAGTTTTTGTTATATAGCTACTAAGTTCACCCTTAACCCGTAGGCGAGCTAACTTTTTACTGTGACTGATTCCTTTTATTCTTTTGAATAATTTCTGTTTATTACGCTCATGTACTCTATTGACTTTCTGACTGTATAAAATTTCTTATCGTATTCTGTGTTACCAGTTTTTGTATGTATAATTTATTTCTTGTTAAAACTGATAAATTTCAGAATTGCTCAATCGTTTCTCAATTTACTTGTATTTTATATTCTCAACAAATTTTCAATTATTCTCTACCATCACATTACATTCATTATACCTTTTGCTTGCCAGGACAGGACACTGATTATGTAATGAAATTGAATAATTTGGTTTCAATCATTTCAATATTCAACTGAAATTTACTATTTCAAGCATCGCTTAAAATAATACACAGCCTACTACTCATAAGAGAAAGACACAGAGCTGACTTTAAATATGTTTTCTATTGATAATGTGAAAAATACCAAACTTGGCTATGGGGAACCCTAATACCGTTTGAAAGAGAATCGTTTACTGTATCGGATAGGAGAAGAAAATACCGAGTGTTCTATTTAAGATAAGCATCTTTCTCAAGATAGCAGGAGTCCATAATTTTTCGCGCTGTACATTTATACATAATCCTAAATATTGCATTTTTATTACTATCCGTTTTATCGTTCCTCTTATTTTTGTGACATACTGTATTTTGAGAAAAACCGAGATATTTCGAAAACTATAAAAGATAGATATAGGGAATCCTTAAGAAACAGACAATTTTTTTATTTCCTTAAATTTGAAAATGTGATAATATACAGGGTATTCCATTTAAAAAAATATAACTTTTGATATGCCAAATTTTTTGAACCATCCTGTACATTTATAAATATTTTCAAAATGTAGCCCTTATCGACCTACATATGCGCAAGTTAAATTTAATAAGTAAAAAATATACTTTTTAAAAAGGATTTAATTTTAAACTTTATGATTAGTTACAGTTGGTGATACAATAAATTATGACTGACTTCTTTGTTAGTATACAAATAGTCCAATTAAAAACAACGAAAGTGAACTGAATTTTTGCTGAGGCGATGTGATGTATGAATTACTATAGCTTCTTATCTCAGGAATTGAGATCTGAACAAATTTTTTAGATTCGCCATTTTATCTATTTAATTGTAAATCGCTTTTGCTCTGTGGAAAAGTTCCAGTGGTATTTTTAATTGTAAATGTTTGAAATTCCCCCCCCCCCCATAATACAATGTACTTACTAGAACTTATCAACTATAAAAGTAGCGGAAAGGTTGAATATTTTCAATTTACAGTTCATCTGTTCTGGAGAAACTGCTGTGTTGATTTATTTCCCCATTATTACTGTTATTTGTTATTATTTTTTACCGTTATTGTTAACTGGTGTTTATTTTTGTTCATCTATACAAGTTCTCTTCTCATCACACGAGACAAACACCTAACTACACCTTCCAACTATATAGTGTTCCAACCAAATTCGACCAGATATGGAGGATTTATCACCATCTAAGCGACCTAAAGTTGGCCCATTGTCGCTGAACGAAAAAAATATGATATTAAATTGCTATTCCTCGTTGAAGAACGAAGAAATTAGAAGAAAAATCATGAATTTGACAGCAAGTGTTGATGAAACTGTGGAGATTACTGCAACAATGATGGGTGTTTCAAAAACAACAATTTATAATTTAATGAAGGAGAAAAAAAATGGAAACATCACAGCCCCAGCAAAGTGCATGCTTTTTTCTTTAGAAAAGAGATCCCAACTCTCTCCAAAATTATGGCTTCGGTTTAAGAAGATTCAGATTTTCCGAAAATGTCTCGAAGTACATTATGGAAAATTTTGAAGGAACTTGGATTTGAATATAAAAACAATTATCGGAACGCAATGTTGATTGATAGAGACGACATTGTCATTTGGAGGAGGAGTTATTTGCGCAATATTCGGAAAGCAAGACTAGATCAAAAACGAATTTATATAATATTATAATAATATCTAAGTTTTAATATTTGTAATATCATATCTTCTTCTTTTTTCTATTAACATATATTAAGTCAATCATTAGGTAGGTCACTTCTTGGTCTAGCCAAAATCCTTTTTTTATGCTTTGCAGATGCAATTTCCAATCACCTAATCTTTCGGCCTCTATAAACTGTAATGCTATTATAATTAGTTCAAAATATTGTATCCATAACTGTGCAGTTGGTCCATTATTCTTTAACCTGTTTAACTCTGCAATCAAATCATCTGTCATCTCGGCCACAGTAGGATTCATTCGACAATGTTTAATTGTGGGTTGTTCCGGAGAGTCGGTTTGCCAATTTTCCAGAAATGAAGCAAGGAAAGTTTTATATTCATCAGTTTTGTCACTTTCTACATTATTACAAATTTCAATACCGAGAGCAGTTAAGGTTAAAATATGTGCTCGTATTGCCCTAAAATAGGCATGGCCACTAAGCATGTGTTTAACAGATTGTGGAGCATATACTATTGACTAAAGACTGTCGAGGCCACTTCCATCCATTATATATCCTATAGCGCCAAGATAAGACATCAAACAATGAAACCCACCAAGCCGCACCACTACATTAGTTAATTTTCCATGCTCTTGAGACTCTGCGACAATGGTACGTGCTTTGTGGTACAATGGCTGATCAAATGTAACAAAACACACTTTTTGTTTCAGTTTCTCAGCTTCAGCTAGAGCGTAATGTAAAGCTGTGTTAAATGTAGTCGGTTTTGAGGGCGGCTCGTTAATAAACGGTAGACACATAACTCTTGATATTAAAGGCATTTCGTCTTCACATAAAACTTCCATGAAACCCGACCAACTGGACAATTTTGAATTATTAAATGCCTTAGCCCATAAAAGCACAGCGTATGCCGACGGTAATGATACTGAAGTTGACAAAGCTAGTTTTGTAGTGTCACTATACGTAACCATCTCCAATCCTTTTGCATATAAATAGGAATAAGGTATCGCTTTAATACTGCTCTTTATTCCAACTGATGCAGACGTAGCAGAATTATGTTTTTTCACTCTCTCTATACGACCTTCATATGATACGTCATTGTCAGGCGTGTAAATTGCAATACCACCTAGGCAGTGGAACGTGTCATGGCCATCTAGAGTATTAACGTTATGGTCTGTATTGTCAAACACATGTTGAACGTGGACCCCTTCTTCAATTTTAATTTTTGGTGGATTTAAGACAATGGACGTTTCAAATTGCACCAAATGATAATATGTAACACAGATGCCCATCCTATTCAAAAGATCAATAACTTGTTTTGATCCTATCTTCCTGTAGATATAAGTACCAACTGCTAGCTGAAGCGTGGATATAAATGTCTGCCTACGAACAGATGATATTATAGCGTGAGCGATGGTGGAACGCCTCATTTTAAACAAATCTGTATGGTCTTTTTGTTCGCCTTCTAATAAATTTTCAACATCGAGAATGCCTATGCCTGGTGGGTAGCTGTCATTCGAATAGTTATGGTTTTTGATATCTTTTTTCAACAATTCCACTGCGACTTTTAATACTGTCTGTTTCTCTGGTTCTAGAAGATACTCCCCCCTATAATATTTCTTACACATATCCCCAAAATCATAATATTTGTAGCGAACAATTGTTGCCTTCCCACGTTCCTGTTGAATGTAGATATTCGAGCCATATTCATTTCTTAATTTGTTATAGAGCAGAGTGTTGGACAAGCGCTGATCTCCCATTTGCTTGGTTAATTCGGCTAAAGAAAACTCAAATTTTTGACTTTGTTCAATATAGTCGCACACCTTTTGAAAGGCAGTACTGTTCAAAGCTGTTGCTGGTGATTTGGTACGTTCAGCTTGAACAATTTGAACGAAGTGATTGCTACATTTTATGTGATATCGTACACCTTCTTTTACTAGTGAAGTAATTTCACCCAATCAGAGCAACACATTTTTCCCAAGTGATCAGTTCGACGATTAGCTGCATTAATCACGTGATCTTAATACGATTCCTTCTGCACTACCCTCATTAGATGTCGATTGCGACGGGAATCACAAATATTGCCGCAATAAAAGCATAAAGATTTAAAATCAAAAGAATCACAACTACTCGCAGAACCAGAACTTGAGGGCCTCTCTTATGTAGGTAATTCGGGTTGATTTATCGCCGTCTCCATTATAACTGTATTAGAAATATAAAAAATATGTTCAATGTGTAATAAGTATTAAAAATATTTGAATATTTCAGTTTAAAGACAAACAATATGAGTATACCATCTATTAATAGTTGTAGAAAAAAGATTAAGAAAAAATTGGAGATTCAATTTAACTAACAGTAACGTAAACGTACTAAATTCCGACAGTGTCCCAAAATTCGACATGTTATTCCTTTTTTAATTAAAATAAGAAATCGTTTAACAATAAAGGTATATAAAGACATCTAGAGGCATGTTTAAGTATTATATTTAAGTTTTAAAAAGGTAACTCCTTTATCAACCAACAAAAAGTCTGACATCTTAACCTTCAATTTCACATGTTCACACCTCTTTCTGTTTGTGTAGAAGAACCTGTTGATTCCTTCTAAGGTAAGTGAGAAACATGCATTTTTGAAACTCTTATAATATCTCTATTTTTAACAGAACTGTTATTATTTTTGTGTAGAATTGATTTGGATACTTCAATTCAACTTAAACTTTGTTTTTAACGTGTAATTTTTTTTGCATTTTTAAAAATTTTGAGTGTCTGATTTATGTACTGACAATATAAAGCTTACCCTAAATCCGACATGCAGTGTCGAATTTATGGTCACTGTGCGTTGTATTAAAGTTTGATGTTTTCTTTTTCTTTCTTAATAAAAATATGTTCTGTGTCACTTTCTTCAAATATAAGATCATTGTATACCCTGGGTCATAAATCCGACACGGGTGTCGAATTTAGGTACGATATGTGTCGGAATTATGTGGTTGACACATTAATGCAAATTAGTATTAAAAATTTTACTTGAATGTGGTTGATGTAAATAGTTACATATCATAACTAGTTGAGTTCTTAAGTAGACAAAATTTTTTCAGCAAATCAGGATGTCCACTGGAAAATACTATAAGTATACCAAAGATGACTTAAAGAATGCCCTAGAGGCCATTAAAAATGGAGTACGTTGTGCTACAGCTTCAAAGGAGTATAGGGTGCCAAGAACGACACTAATTGGTAAAATTAAGGGAAAATACCCAGAAGACTGTCGAAATGGAGCACCAACAATTTTAACTGTTGAAGAAGAAAATCTTTTGATAAATTGGATTATTAACTTGGGGAAAATGGGATTCCCAGTCTCTAAAACTCAGTTACTCGACAGTGTGGCACTCTTAGTGAAAAAACTCAATCGTCCAGACAATTTCACTGATGGACGTCCCGGGCGTCATTGGTTTGACGGCTTTCTGAAGCGGCATCCCAATATAACTCAACGACTGATACAAAATATAACTTCGTCAAGAGCAGCAGTTACAAAAACCAAAATCCAATTTTGGTTTGAAGAAATAAGTGAATACTTTAGGACTTCCAATATTAACATTACCAATCCGAATAGAATCTTCAATACTGACGAAACTGCTATGTTTTTGTCTCCTAAAGGGAATAGAGTTCTCACAAAAAAAGGCGCTAAGACAGTATACGATCGCGCTGGGGATGAAAAGGAATGCCTCACCGTTCTAGTTACAGGAAATGCATGTGGCCAATTGGCACCACCAATGATAATGTACGCGTATGAACGCATACCTAAACACATAGTTTTACAAGTGCCCTGTGGATGGGGTATCGGAAAATCGGATAGCGGGTGGATGACCTCCGAGTCTTTTTTTGAATATATCACAAATATATTTTATCCATGGCTAATAACAAAGTCTACATAATTTCCGGTCGTATTATATCTTGATGGGCATAAGTCGCATGTGATAATGCCTTTGACAGATTTTTGTAGGGAAAAAGGTATACTATTAATAAGCCTGCCACCAAATTCCACGCATGTTATGCAACCATTAGACGTGGGTTTCTTTAAGCCTCTTAAAAATAGTTGGAAAAAAGCAATTAATAAGTTTAAAACTGAGAATAACAGCAAAGCTCTCAATAAAGAAAATTTTGCCCCAGTATTAGAACAGGCTTTTAAGGGTATGTCAGGCTTAGAACGCATATTCCAAAACTCTTTTAGATCTTGTGGGCTTTTTCCCTTTGACTCTTCAAATGTGCACTACAATAAACTGATTTTGACTAATGAAAATGAGGAGGAAAAGGCGGTAACACAAACAGAAAACTCAAACATTGTGAATCACTTGAGGTTCTTAGAGACATATATTGAACCGAACCTGCTTTCAGAGTTTTATAATCGACAAGGAGATCTGTGGAATCGCAACGATGAAAATACGGGTCTTTATCAGACATGGCTCAAAATATTTAAAAATTCAGGATTACGCTTTAAGGAAAAAGAAAACGCTTCTGTGATAATAGAAATAGAAGACGGACTTATCCTAGAAGAAGGTTGGGAAAATACAATAATCACTGAGGACTTGGAAAATAAAGATAGCAATATATTGAATGAGATGAACAATAGATTAACAAATGAATTCAACGATAAAGAAACTCAACCGATAGAGAAGCTGCTTGAAGAAAATAGTGAAGAAACAGAACAGTGCAAGTTAATGAATTCCGAGGTATTTACTGAAAATTTCGAAAATAATAAAAGTCTTACAGAAGATCAACATGAACTAACCAGCTTATCAAAAAAAGAACAATGTGAAAAAGACAGTGTTAACACAAACTTGAATAACAATGAAGATAAAGAAAATGAAGTGCAAAGGCTTGTAGATACTAAAGAAAAAGTTGTTGAAATAAACAGAAGCACCAACATTTTAATAGAAAGAACTGAGAATGAGACTAAGTTAAAAGGAAGATATGCTACACATACTGTTGAATATAATGAAACTTATTTGAAGCCAAAAGATGTTGCTAAACAGCTACCAGGAATTATAAAGACACCTGAAAACAAACTCAAAGAAAATATTTCACTAGAAACTACTGAAAGGAAGACAATTGAGGAAAGCACCGAATACAATATTACAAATTATAATAATAAACAGTTACCAGAAAATATAAAAACACCTGAAAACAAACTCATAGAAAATAATAAACCAGAAACTACAGAGAAAAAGACAGTGGATGAAAGTAGCGAATACAATAATACAAATCATAACAAACAGTTACCAGAAAATAATATTAAGACACCTGAAAATAAACACAAAGAAATTATTCCACCAGAAACAATTGAGAAGATAGAGCCGAATAAATATGAGAACGTTTTACCCGGTATTACAGTTCCATCTCTATTTAAGACCGCACTTTTTTGGCCTGGACCATCAAACGTCAAGAAAACCAAAAGAAAACTTTCTGACAAAATTCCTTCTGTGGGGACCTCTGATGAATGGAGGCAGTACTATTTGAAAAAAGAAAACCAAAAAAAGGAAATTGAAAGAGCCAAAGAAGAAAGAAAGCGAAAAAGAGAGGAAAAGGTGAAGCAAATAGAAAGACCAAATAAAAGAACCAGAACAGAATCAAAAGCAAATCAAAATAAAGACGATGTACCTGTAACCAAAGAGGACTTGCCAAATAAAAAGAAACTAACAAAGACTGATATCAATATTAATGATTACGTTATTGTAAATTATCTCGATGATTACTATCCAGGAAGAATTGTTGAAATTGAAAATGATAAATATTTGATAAGCACCATGACAAGAAGTGGCTTGAATAAGTGGAAATGGCCTTCCCTAAAAGATGAAATATTCTACGACTTCAAAGAGATCCTACAAAAAATTGAAGCTCCATTGGAGATAAACAAAAGAGGGTTTTTTGAAATTAAAGACTTTGAGCGATACCAAAATTTTTTGTTAAATTAAGTTGTTTTCTCAGGACCTACATAAATAGTTGTGTATTTTATTTGCACTATAATATATTTACTTTTTGTCCCTAATAACCTTTTTTTATTCTTGGGAATCAAGTCAACAACTGTGGAAAAATTAAATATTTTAATGCAGACGAATTTGAGATCATCTTTGTGTCTGATTTACAGACACCTGTCGAATTTATGTTCAGTTCACTGTCGAATTATTGTACAACCTACAAAATTGGGTGACGAATTTGAGGTCACTGTCAGTTTTAATATTAACATCATTTTCATGTTAGTTGCCATAATTATACATAAAAGATATACAAATACAACACTCTTCACATTCTATTTAAGCTATTGAAACAGTTACTTTCATCATCTATTGATACTATCTATTTTTTAACTTGTATAATTTGTCGTCCATATCTTAAAGTGTCGGATTTTGGGACAGTTACGTTACAGTAACAGTAACTGTATGCTATAGGTATAATCTTAAAAAAAATTGAATAGAGAAATATAAGATTTGTCTAGGAAGTGAAGGAAGCAAAATATTTCCAGATAATTTACTTATGACCAAAAAACAACGAATCAGAATACTTTAAAATAACAATATGAAGGCGCTCATCAGACATTGTTTTTCTTAAAACAGTTCTTTAATCAAAATTCTGAAATTTAATTTTTTTATATTTATAAATATGTATTTGCAAAAAAATTATTTTTTAGTCCACAACAAGTGTACTATAGTGTATAAATAGAACAAGTAATTCACGTACACTACAAATCGTAATCAATTTTATTGTTACTTAACAAAAAAATTAACAAGATAATAGTCCTTAATACTCAATTTTCACACTGTATACATATAACTATTGTACATTTATGCAAATGTTTATCAAAAACAACGATCTTAATCACAATACTTAATTTTACGATAACCACCACACAGTTAGATAAAAGTACTAATAGCTCATGAAATTAACTTACTTCGACAGATACTAATAACAGACTGTTTATCTATATCTATAGTTTTTATTTATCCTCGAAAACCCACAAACATAAACAAACATGCATCCCTCTTCCCATTGCATTACCATCTTCCACTCGACACAAGAACAGGCTGAGTTATTTTAAGTTTTTATATTGGTAAAAGAAACGTTCCATAACATACTAATCACGAAATCACACAATTTTTAGTAACGCTGACAATAAATATTTCTCGGGAAACTGTAAATCATGAACATTTGTGTTTATAATAAACTGTCCATAGGTTTATGTTATGAACTCTTGAAAAATAAAACAAGGCATAATGTTTCCAAAATAATGAAAACACAATTATTATTTTTAACATACAATCACTGGTTTACAAACAAAAACATCCGATTTATATCAATAATTTTCATTTATTAATTAAGAATAACTTCACAAATGGAATTAAAAATGAAAAGACGTTTATTTTTCAGGGCAGAAAGGAAGTCCGGCATCATGGCAATCTGATCAACACGTGCGAATATGAAACGGAGGTAAATGCGCCATGGATCAGTTTTAGGATAGAGGAGGCGCAAAAATTTCAAATCATTTTAATGACACTACTGTTGTTCATAGAAGAAAATTGATTTAACGTTGAAGAAGCAGATTTTTTTTCTCTACAACTTTCATCTAAAACTTCTCATCAGAATTCTTTTAATTCTCGATATATTGCGATTTTTATTATTTTATAATGATTTTCAACCCCTTCCCGGGGGCGAATCTCAAAAATTTGTTCAGATCTGAATTCCTGAGATAAGAAGCTATAGTAATTCATACATGACATCTTCTCAGCAAAAATCAGTTCACTTTCGTTGCTTTTAATTGGACTAAAAAATAAGGAAAATGTAATATAATGCTGAATACAGAAGAAAAAATATATGATAAGAAGATTATAACAATTGTGTAAACAGGATGTCTCCTCGTTGATTAAAGTTAAAAATTATAAATTCAATAACGTGGGAAACGTCCTGTCAGCAATTTAACAATAATTTTATATGAGTTCAACAGGACTCGCATATCAAAATATTTTTTAAAATTGTTATGGTTTGGGCACCAGCTTCGGTGCCGTATGTGACGCCCCACCCTGTATAATGACATAAATAAAAAAACTGAGAGGAGATTTAAATATCAAACAAAGCGAAAAAACTTATTTGATTAACTAATTAAATGGTGGTGTGCTGCTTTAAAGATCTGGAAATACTTTTATGTACAAAATCAAATCTTATTCCTTCAGAATTTTAGAAAGTGTCTTAATTTACTGTTCGTACAGTCAATTAGTATAAACATTTTAATTAGTCACCATACCGCGGTTTCAATGAGCTGCATGAACTTTTATTTTGCTTACTTAGTGAGGCACTTTTGATTTTTGTAAAGTACTCTAGGTATGGGTTTCATGGCTTGGGGGTGCATACTTGGATTTGAGAGCTAAGCCATCTGTGAACGACAAATTTGCAACAAAATATGTCGCTAAGAGCGGCTGCACTAAGTTAATAAGCCAATGGAGGTGGATGGTTTGACATATAAGGGATGTCTTCGAGATTGTGGAACTACGCCGTCTTGAAGCAACAAATTAGTAACAAAATATGCCGTCAACCCTGCGTCGACAATTATTACTAGTCGCTAGATAGCCTGATGTGGCTACGGAAAAGTACTAGGGGTGGGTTCATTATCTTGAGGGTGCGTACTGACAAATTAGAAACAAAATATGCCGCCAAGCTCGTCTCAGTAACTATTTCTAGCCCCGAGATAGTGTAGAACTGATGCACTAAGTTAATAGCACATTGGGGTTTAACTGCTTCACATATAGGGTTGTTTTCGGGATTTTGGAACTACGCTGTCTTAAAGCAACAAAATATACTTCTGTTCTAGAGATATCTGATGTGGCTGCACTAGCTTATTATTAATTTAAGGGGCAACTCGTTTTCTCGGGAACGACAAAATCAATTATTAAACAACAAAATAGTAACAAATTATGAGCCTACTCTGGAACGTGCCCTCTGCAAACTTAATATACGTGTATCATTGAAAATTTAATTCAAATACCTTCTAGGTGTCGTTTACTGCAAGATATATTTAAAATTATTGACCATGATTACCCTATGCCATCTCTAATAATTGCATCACTTGTCATTACTAGTTGGCAAGTATACAATTGCTAATGTTTCCAAATTTCACTAGTTAATGTATGTTGTATTCATTCCAAAGATACAACGGAGGAGGGGACTTTTCGATAGTACTATATAAATTACTACCTAGGCAGAAGATAAAATACTGATAGTATATGTTTAATACGAAAAGTGTTTGTTAATCATAGGAGGAATCAATTGTCCGAACACCATGCAACATTCATCTGACATTGTCCCTAGTGCCTATACCAACATTACCTTGGGATGAGCCATAAGGATGTCACACTTTGCTTCACATTTTTCTATGATTGTATTCATATATTCTTTTGTAAGATTAAAATATCCAGTAGCTATTTTTAACTTGCTCCCTGGAGGAGCGTCGGCCAATATTTTGTTAGTAATCAAAGCATCATGATTAACATTAAGTTGTCCCATTTGTACCATCGGATATATCAATGTGTCTAAAACCAAAAATAAAATTTAATATTAAAAATAAATCTTGGTTCGATGAACCCAAAAAGTTTTGATTGCATGGAGACCAGATTCACTAATGCTTATTCTGCTCAATAGGACTTTGGTACGATCTCCCTTGGTCGATTGATCAATAGCACATGCAATTGCAACTGAATCATCTCTAAAACCATAGGGAAATACTATTACTGATTGTTAATTAAAATCTAAATGAATTTGACATATTGCTAGAAGCATATTTGCTTAATGTAAGGGCTGCTTGTGACAATATTTTTGTGATTTGCTTGTAAATGTGGACAATTTTATTGATACTGTTCAGACTTGAAAGTGATTCCTCTGTGTAGGTACTTGGAATCCAGTATTATTTCTTTTGTTTTGCCATATTTATCCTTATTCTCAATTGCCAATTGTTTCAACGTGCGAGAGCTGGTGCCATAAGTTATAGATGCAGGCGACCAAATTGAAAAAAAAATATACTCAAACCTATCAGATTAATAATCAATTAAAAAATATGAAATTAGATGAATACTTTAGTTTACAATATGTATTTTTGTGGATATTCGCCCTTTTTTCAGAGTAGTTCTTTTTGTTTAAGTCTTATATACATTCGCCCAAAGCTCTAATCAAATCTTGGTGAGACCGTTAATTATTTAATTACAATAAAATCATTATAATAGTTGCAAAATATTTCAATAAAAGTCGAATAAGAAAAAAAGTTTTTGTAAATATGAAAATACAAATGAAATTAAAGTAACAAAAACTACAAAATATACTAAAAAATCAATAATCAGGCTCAGTCTTCGTCCTCGTCATCAATCTCTAATAGCCGATCTTCCACGTTTGGTTTAAGTGCCATAGAGAGGTAATCATGGTGATACTGCGAAAGTATTTTTTTATGCTATTGTTTTTATGGGCTATTCTTGTTTTATTTGGAGACAGACAGACTTTCAATGACGGGGAATTATCAGAAAATGTTGTCTAACAAATAAAATGATCTGGAATATCTTTACTGAATGAAGCTCTTCTTATGATTCCAATTTCTACAATCGTGCTGCTTTTAGTTTTTAATATTTTGGGGAAATCTTGTTTAGTTAATGACTTGAACTCTAAGAAATCTTTATATGACAACGTTAGGATATCATAAGGCTTAGGATTATGAGGAGCGTTTCTTATGACTGTTGACCATTCTAATGGCCCAAAAATCACTTTATTCTTATGCGCTTGGTCAATGGTACCATGAACCGAATCTACGGGCATATATGAATGATGATGGTAAGAAATTGATGACAATTTTTTCCAAATTTATTGAAGATTTTAGGAACCAGTGTATAAGAAAGACCAACTGATGATTTTTGTTGCGGGGTATACACCTAGAAGAAATGTGTACCCAATGAATACCCTTATTCGAGGAAATCCTAAGAGATCCTGGGATTTCCGTAGAAATCCTTGGAAATCCCCGGAAATTCTAATAAATCCAAGGAAATCCTCTAAAAGCGGGTTATATGCAAATCCAGTTTTTTGTAAATAGTATATATACTTACATAATTTAAAATTTTCAGATTATTGTATGAAAAATGAAATAAGGTTGTACGGTTTAAATATTTGATTCATCTGAGCAATTGGTCAGATTTTTCAATTATGAAAACTTATATAATATTCGTACCTTTTTTCGAAAAGTAACAAACGAGAGTACACTAAAAAATAGACCTCTTACAAAAATACATAAAAACAAACTTTAAATTTAACATGAAATTGATATAAATAGATGCTTTATTAAGTAAACTACCAAAAAATCAGGACCCTGGAATTTAACTCTCAATTGGTCGTATATTTGGCCAATTTTTAGAAAATATGTTTCAACCAATTCAAACGACTCACTACTACCATTAAATTTTATCAGATCTTCCAGCTCTCTTGAGAAATTCGGGTGCTTTTTCGATATTCATTCAAAGTAAGGTGTAAAAATGAATATTTCAAATCAAATAAATTACAGTGTATTTGGGACATAAAAAGGTGAGTTTTCATCAAATTTCGTTAAAAAAATTTTTTTCTTCTAAAAGATAAAAGTAAAAAACCCAAAACTTGTTTTGAATTTTTCACATAAATTTTGAGGTTATGTGGAAAAAGTGTGGATACCCAAAGTTGTAGATCTTTTTATTACCTACCACTTTGCTGTTCAACTTTTTTCCATAGGATTTGTAGTTTTGCCGAAAATCGAGATAAACCGTTTTTTACCCTTAATAACTCCCACCATCCCCTTCCCGACCTTAGATCACCCGTAAATTGTTTTTCCTTTCATTTTTATAATACTTTCCTCCTTTTCCAATGGGTTTCATCCTACTATTATTTTTTTTCACTTTTTATTATTTTTAAAGGCTTCTACCCTGGTCTATAGTTGTATTGGCTCATAATTCCAATTACCTTCTTCGGCAACAACTAGTTCCTTTGTATCTCGCAACGCACTTTTACTACAGTTTGTATGCAGTAATCAGTTAAATTTGAGTGTCTTAAGCTTTCTCGCATTGTCATTCCTATTTTGATCTATGAGAAAAATAAGGACGTGTTTCAAATCATTTAGAACATTGTTAATTGCTTTAATCCCACCGAGACATTGCATAATATCCTTTATGCTATAGTCAACTACGGTGGAAAATGTAGATGTCAGAGACCTTGTAGTGCGAAATATTTTTTCACATGTTTGGCTACTAAACAGCGAAGGAAGAAACATATGTCTCGAAAATTATTGACAATATTGATTATCGCATATGCCTTCAATTCTAAATATATACAACAATTTGTTGTAATGAAGTTATCTAACACTTTATAATGATATTGATATCCAATCCAATTCTGCCAAACATGTAAAAAAATACATAATCCCATTTAATCAATTGGGTTTTAATATCAACTGTCACATCTAAATATGATGAGATAGCTGAATGCATCATCTTCATAAGCGCATGTACCTTCACTTTCTGGAACATTTTCAAGTAACTTCGTTACTAAAGGTGAACACATCTTCTCAACTGCCTTGAAGTTCATCGTGGTTTCTCTTTTAAATCTGTAGCAGTCAATAAATGTTTATCTTTTGAAAACTTCTCAATAAAATATTGCAAATATTTAGGAGGTGCAAGAAATTTTCCCATAGGCAATGCAATATTGTGTTCTAAATTTCGCAGCTATGTGAATGGTATCTTGCACATAAGAAATTGAAGTTGTTATTTTTATCATAGCCAGCATGAAACCATGTCTATTCTGTTGCTACAGGCTAGGGAAGCAAGGCACTTTGTTGCATTGCCTTTAATAAACCAGTATCTTCATTCACTGAAAAGCCTAATACATATATCACATGTTTTTTCTGCATTTGATTTTATGCTTTGCCATCTTTGTAATACATCGTTAAAATTGAAAACAGTATGCTCTGACCGCAATCAATAATGACCATTGCATGATATTTACTAATAATTTGCTCTCAACGGCTGGCAACATTGGATGGAGCAAGGAGCGCATGCATTGGGCATGAGCAATAGAATCATTTTCCTTTTTTAAATGAAACTAACTCGTTCTAGATAATTCCATAATATATTGAAAAAATGGCAAATATTCTAAAAAATGTTTGACAATTGTTTCGATACTGCTATCACAATTTTCTTCTGTAACCTATGGAAATCGTCAGAAATTCTTGGAAAACCCCGGGCCAGTACACCATAAATCCTCAAGTGTCCTGCACAACTGTCGCAATATAGTAAAATTTCTTTAGTAGTGCCAATCTCATTTATGTGACGCAATATATATATATATATATATATATATATATATATATATATATATATATATATATATATACAAAGCTATACACTCCAATTGGAGTTGTAGCCGCTCAAATTGAGCTCTTTTGACCCTGTATCTTGTGGGGGGTCAGCCCACGTTTTTCTTGCTGTTTATCTAGAATTTATTACAGGTTTTTGCAGTTTCGACAATTGTTCTCCACTCCTTTCTGTCCTGCATCTGTCTCTCCCTGCCTTGTACTCCCAAAATTTTTATCTTTCACAAACTGATCTTCCCATCGTCCTTTCTCCATTCTTTTAACATGTCCGTACCAACGAATCCTTTTTGATTTAATTGTGTTTCATTTTCTAATATATTTCTAATTTCATAATTCATAAGTCTTCGGTACTCGTTATACCCTAGTTTGACTGGTCCATAAATTTTTCTAATTATTCTTCTTTCATATATCCTTAGTTGCTCTTCGTCCTCATTTGTCAGTCGTATAGTTTCTACTGCATATGTAACTACCGGTTTTATCGCCGTTCTGTAGACTCTTAATTTTGTTGCTCGGCTTATTCTTTTACTCTGCATATGTTTTTAAATTGATTATATGCTCTATACACTGCTTAAATTCTTTGCCTTATCTCGATTTTTGTGTCATTTTTGTTACTAATAATTGTTCCCAAATACTTAAAGGTGTTAACAACTTCAAAACTGAATTCATTTAACTTTACTGCTTCTGGTTGGTAGACTTCCTTCTTTCTTTTCATTTCCATATATTTTGTTTTCTCCTGATTTATTCTTAATCCTCTTTTTCCCGCCTCCTTTACAATTTTCTCTAATGTTTTTTCAAGACTCTTTCGGTCTCTCGCTATTATAGTTAAATAATCAGCATATACCATTATTTGTTTTGATTTATTAATTATGCTTCCATTGATATTACAAGTATTAATTATGCCATCCACTGCTATGTTAAACAGTACCGCTGACAGCCAGCCCATCTCCTTGCCTTACTCCAGTATTTATTTCAAATTCCTCCGATGGACCTTGCCTTGTCATTACTCTTGCCCTAGAATCTTTCATCGTCATTTTCACCAACCGTATGATCTTTTGTGGTACATTTAGTTATTCCATATCCTTTATGATTGTCCTCCGTTTCAGGTTGTCGGAAAGCTTGCTTGAAGTCAATAAATAGCATTTGGACTCCAACATTGTGTTCATAACATTTTTCAATTACTTGATTTATAGTATGTATGGCATCTACTGTTGATTCTCCTTTCCGAAAACCTTTTTGATACTCCCCATTACCTTTTTTAGCCTTTCATTTATTATCGTTGTTAGTATTTTATATATGGTGTTGAGTAAACTAATTCCTCTATAATTGCTACAAATATTACGATTTACTTTCTTTATTATTGGTGTAATCATACCAGTAGACCATTATTTCGGCATTGTTTCTGATTCCCATATTCTTTCCATGATTTTAAATATTTTATGTCTTAGGTCATCTCCTCCATATTTTATCAGCTCATTTATTATTTCGTCTGTCCCTCCTGCTTTGTTGTGTTTCAATTTATTAATTATGTCGTTACATTCCTCTTCGGTCGGTTTTCTTCGTATTCTATCCCTGTATCATTATCAGTCATATCATCTTCTTCATACTCCCCATCTTCTTCCGTTAATAAATTCTTGAAATATTGACTCCACTCTTTTTCTTTGATATTTATTGTAGTTGATTTTTTGCTTTGTTTCTTTATATATTGATATAATTTTACATTATTTTTATTATCATTCTCTAATATGTCCATGCTTTCATTTAACCATTTTATTCTTTTTGTTTTTATCAACGTTGTGCTCTCTTTTCTTATTTTTCTGTATTCACCATAAAAATGTTGTTGCTTAGTTCGCAGCCATTTTAATCTGGCTTCTTTTTTTTCTTTTATCTTTATTTTACATTCTTGATCAAACCATTCATTATTCTGTCTTGTATCTTTTGTACCAACCACTTCCTCTGCTGCCGTTATTATACTTCTTTTTATTTCCTTCCATTGCTCATCGATATTATCTTGTTCTTTGCTCTTTTGTAGTTGCTTCATTACTTCTTCCCCATATTCATTGTTACTTCTTTTCAATTTCTGCACGTTCCATCTCCTACATTTTATTGTCCTATTTACTATATTTACAATTCTTATTTGCATTTTGACAATTACTAATTGATGATCAGTATCATTAAGTAGTCTTCTTTTCCTATTTTCGCATTCATATCTCCAATAATTATTAATGTATCATGTCTTGCGGTTTCCTCACATACCTTTACCAATTTCTCGTAAAATTCATATTTGTCTAAATCTTTTCCTTCTTCCGTCGGTGCATAAATATTAATTATTGCAATATTTGCCATGTGGTTTATTAATCTTAATTTTGATATTCTACCGCTTATAAATGTGTAATCTAGTATATTATTTCTTATTCTTTTGCTTATCATAAATCCTGTACCGTTCTTTCCTCGACTATCTTCCCCTCCATAAAACAATATATATTCTCCTTTGTTTATTTGTCCTTCACCTTTCCAGCGTATTTCTTGAAGTGCCAATATGTCTATTTCTCTTTTGCAATTTCCTCCATTTTTCCCATTGTCAGCATTGTCCTGATATTCCATGATGCCATTCTCACTAAACTCTTGCTTTTACTTTTCACATTTTTACACTTACTCATTATCCATTTCATTGCATTGTCTTCAATTGTATATATCGCATTTTCTTTAGCTACTAGTTTTTTTACTTCTTCTCTTTATTGCCTCCTCCATGTTCCAGCAAACGATCGGTTGCTGTACGTTTCTTATCATCATTTTCTTTTAGCTTTTCATCCCCAAATGCATCAGCTCCGAGCAAAACTTACAAAATTTTAAAAATATGTGTTTCATCAAATCAAGGAGGGAGGGGGCGGAAAATTTGCACGGGCGTTAAACTAGCCATTCCCCGGCCCTGTACTATTGAACATATTCTATTAAAGTGCCACCAATACCAGATAGCTCGAAGACGTCATAATATTAATGGAACACTTGGGAAATATCATTGGCTCAACCAACAGATTTAGTGACGTGATTCATTTTCTTAATGACTGCCGCCTTCTCAACTTAATATAAATCTAAGGTTTTAATATTGTCACACTGTTGTGATTTACATTGTTATGTAATCTGTACTGTACCTTTATATTGTTCCCGTGTCAATGACCTTTAGATGTCGAGACACGTAAATTTCAATAAAAAATAATCACACATATAGGAAAACCAACATATGTGGCATCCTTTGTTAGTGTCTAATTTAAATGTGGCCTGTAATGGTAAAAGGTTCCCCACTTCTGATCTATACCAAATATCTTGTGGTTGAACTAAAATTTAATTAAACCTAATTCTTATGTTTGCTTTCATTATGATGTTGCGTCAGTTGTAACACAAAAAAGGTGAAGATTTATCAATAAATCCTTGATCGTACAGGATGAAAAAAGTGGAGTTAATTAGGAGAGTCTGAACTACAAGTTGTATTTGAATCTCTACTATAGTTATTATATCTTGATTTGTTACAAATTGTCATGCTCATTTAATTGTTAAACATAAATTAAAGGAACTATGAACAAGCTGTTTAAATATTTACAATTTATGAGATGTTTATTTCTAACGGGAAAATAAATTCTACAAGTGGTTACTACAAAAAATTAAACTTTAGTACAAAAGATGAATCATAAGAATTTATTATTTTTACACTTACCTTTAGATTTATTGTTATCATTGTAGTTATATTTCTCCATAGCATCTTCAATATAATATTTTATTTTATTAGCAGCTTTTTCAACAAAACTTTTCTTATTGCTGTCATATGGCAGTAAATCCCAATTTTTGGACAATCCGATATTGTCATGTTTATCTAAATTTAAGCTAAAATCTTGAACTTCTTTAATTAAACCAGAATAAAAATCCGTCAAATTTTTATCCTTTATTATAAAATATCTATCTTGACGATTGGTAAAGTAATCATTTGATAAATTTGCACCACTAATTATAAGTGTATTATCGAAAATATAAATTTTCATATGTTGCAAGCCTAACAATTCATTCCATCTGTCAGGTATAATCTTCTTTAGAAAACCACGCAATTCTGGTGTATGATATAAAGATACTTTCAAATTTCTATTTTCCTGAATTAACGGTAATAGCATAGTTCTAGAATTAAATTTACCTCTACTTCCTCTAGTACAATCCAACAAAATATTAATACTGAGTTTTTTATTCTGGTAACTATTGTTATTCCTTATAGATTCTAATAGTTTCTGTTCCAAATTGCCACTTCCTAAATATAGACTAACTAAGGTAATACGTTCTTTGGCGTTAGAACAGTTTGTTAGAAGGGTATTATAGAATTCTTCAGGTTTTGTTAAAATCGTTATATCTTTGCCATTTACAGGAAAACATGGTGCAACAGTAAGGAGCCATCCAAAAGGTATATTTTCATTTTTGATTATTGATTGTGTATAAGGAATTTGCTCATATGGTAAAGCTGCCTCTAACACACTGAATAATCGTCTAATCATTTTCTAAATAGCATTTAGATGTTAGTTAATATATTTTTGTGTATAAATACTAATATAAACATAACCAAATATTTAGCCATTAAGACATTTATGAAATTTTATTTGATGAGTGCACCTCGATCGCTCGATATATTTTGAATTCCATCGATATTTCATATACCGAGAAAAGACACAGAGGTATGACTACACTGCCATAGAGACAGTAATATTTATTTGATTACTGTTTTAAATGAAACTGTTTCTATAGAATTCCACAATATATTGAAAAAATGTTATAAATTCTATGAAATTTATACGCGAGATTAGTGTGACGTCACAATTTGAAACTGTATCCAAACAAAACTTGTTACCATAGGAAATTCCATATGAGTGTAGATTTTTGATTATTTAAGCGTATCATACGTGTTTTTGAAAGGAATAAATTGTTGAAAAGTAAGTAATCGTGTCTACTCAATATAAAAAATAATAGTTTTGATAATGTAAGTTATCCCGCAGTCCGTATTTTTGATTTTAAAAGCTATATTTCAGGTTATATTTACTGGATTATTTGATTAATGTGAAAATATGAGATAAATAATAGTGATTGTTCTAGTGTCATCATAACCTGTCTCAACATTCTCTTAAAACCATTTTTAATGATAATATGTGCTTGTTAGTGAAAAATGCTTAATTGAAGTGAAGTCTTCTTTCAAGTATCCGAATGACGAAAAATTAAAACCACTGTCAAGAGACATGAATTACATAATTCATTTTGATGAAAATATATTAGTGATAATTGAAAAATATTATTATCACCAGATACAAGGTGCATTACATATTGCATGAGAGGACATGTGCTATTTAATATTATGGATACCAAGTGACATTATTGTGGGAATTGCTCGACATCAAGAATGGAAAAAAAAATACATGTTTTAATAACATTCTACCTTTACAAATTTGTACCATTTATATTAACATAATAAAATGTTTTCATAATTATAAATTTTGATTTGTTGTAAGAAAATTAAATTGAGGAACCGCTGCAAATTTACATGATTGAAAATATGCCATTTAGTCTGAAAACTCAGAATGTCATGTCACAACTTTGCCTCAATCAAATCATATTTGTAGGAGGTTCAGAGTTTCTGTTGGTTGCCTTCAAATTTTATTTGATCTGTAGGCTCTTTTTTCAACTACATGTGTAAACATATTCAATTTTATCTAAAAACAAATAATATAAACAAAAACGTTTCCAAATTTCTTTATTACACAGAGAAATATTTACTTGTAATACAATGGTTTACAGTTAATACAAAAAGGAAAGTAAGGTACAATGTGGAATTTCAATTTAAAATAGCAAACGTTTAAAAAATTATATAAAGCAACTTATAAATAATGTAAAGCAAAATATGGTAAGGACAAATAATAATGTATATGTTATAGGGAGATCGATATATACAGTATAAAATCAAACATACAATGAACACGTACAAGTTTGCTTCTACCTTGTTTGCAAAGTTTGATCATGTACAAAAAAATAGTTGGCTAATTTTCTTTTCTCCGTCCATAAAATGACAGCAACACAAAAAGCTCCGGGATCTGGTTCTATTGTTCTACAAATATTGTATAAACACACAAAATAAAATGTTATATTTATCATTATGTAGGTACCTTGTCAGCTTCATCAATTTGCTTCTTACTTGTGGATCCTTTGGAAATCTATAAAACTTACAGTTCTCTCTCACATTATAATGATTATAGCCTGGTGGCCAGCACAGTACCATTATTCTTTATGTGAAGAAACCTAAAATTAGATAATACAGATAGAAAAAGAATTAAAACAATTGTATTTCATAAGTTTATAATAGCATGTTTAGGTTAGATAACTCTTTTATTAAAATTATATTGTTATACATACCTATTTTGACTGGAATCGAATATATCTCTTTGTAAAAGTCTTAGTGTATATCTAAATGCATAAATCAACAGGTATATTCAAAATATAAGGGAATAATATATGGTCCAAAATCACACCAATGGTATCTAAATGGCTAGTTATGTTTGTTTGGATACAAAATTGACATAACCTAAGACTATGACGTCACCACTAATACCGCGTATTGCTGTCATCGTCAGAATGACAGACGTTACATTTCATTTGACGCCTACCTGATGTTTAATAATTATTGCTGGCTAGACCAAGAAGTGACCTTTACCTTGTGATTGACTTAATATATGTTAATAGAAAAAAGAAGATCATTACAAATATCGTGGGGGATTCCCCGTCCCAAACTCGCGATCTTTGACGTCTCAGTTGCAACATTTCTCATTTGTTTCGTGAAGTGTGTTGTGTTTGGTTGGCGTGAATTGTTAAAACGTGTATTATTCTATAGTGATAGATAATAAAAAGAAAAAAAAATATATTTTAGAAACTTAAATGCTGTTTTGTGAACATTAAAAAGATTGATTGATTCATATCGAATATTTTACAGGTGAGATAATTGTATAATTAAATTAATTTCCTAGTACTTCTATGGACGAAACCTATAGGGTTATGCAAAAATGCATATACGTAATAAATAAAATATACTGCTAACTATCTATATCTCCAATAAGCGAAATGCGTTCCATTAAGAGTGAGAGGTCCGACTACACTCTGTGTGGCCATGTTAGTTATGCGCAAGTGCTGTATTTGCCGCCCGTAATATTTTTAAACGAAGATATTTGAGTCAACAAAAACTTCGTGTCTGATTTTTGATTTGACCAAATAAAGTGCAAATATGTAATTACATTTTTTTTTCACTTCTAACATCAATCTCAAATAACGTCTATTATAGTTGTCTAGGTTACTTCAAAAGGAATAGAAATGAAGTAGATAAACATGAAATATATAGTCAGCACATAACCAATTAGATTTATTATTTTTATAAATAATTTCTTCGATATCTACACACTAATATAGCCATACATATTGACAAATTAAATGACGATGGAGTACCCCATGGGATGATTTGTTTTCAAACGGAATTTATTTTCATATACCTGTAGACCTATGAAAATTTAAATTAGAACCAATCTCATTACATAAAAAGCACCGTTGTAGAAACATAGTTTTTAATAAAAAACTAATTAAAAGAAACACGTAAAAATCACAACACAATGATAAAACAAATAACAAAATCACTAAACATCCAAACCACATCCTAATTTTACTATGCTGTGTCCAAACAAACAACCATAGAGTAAATAAAATATATTATTTGTCTGTGCTAACAACCTTTGCCACACCTCTGAAGGTCTAAAAGCGCATGGACTAGATCTTAAGTCCGTGTGAATGCGTCAAAGCGGGAATGATACAGCCAATGATATTAAACAATGCAACGTCTCGTGACTCGCATGCGCGTATTGATCTTGGCCACCGACGGTGCAGACATATATATGTCGACACTCTGATGATCGCCACGCTTCCCGGACCGCTAGGCGCAGTATATTTTATTTATATGTATATGCAAAAATGGCTAATGTCATATCAGTCATTTTTGCGTGAGTACGTATGGACTGGCACCATAAAGTCAACCTGGGCTAATACGTCATAATACTTTTAACGGAATTTTTATCTGATTATAACATACATAATATATTTCCTTATAAACTAATATTATTATGAAATTAACTGTCTCGACCCTTACTTCGTGGAATCTACTCATATTAGTGAGTTTCATTTAAAACACTAATAATATTATTATAATATAAGTCAGGAGATTTTATCTACTTTCATATTTTAATACCATTTTATGTTGTAAATCGCACGTTTTGCACAATAATAAACTGAAATTTACACTTCGACAAGTACGCGACTATGAATGATTTCGTTATTAGAACGAATGAAACCAAATTTACTAATAACTGTATTCGAATGCGAAATTAGTAATTTACTAATCTTGTTATTCGAATAATTGTACTAATTACTCTAATTAATTAATTTCAAATTTTTTTAATAAAGTTTTTAGTAAATTCGTTTCATATTGCTTAACTAGCTTATGAGAAAATACTCTCACATTATAGACCATAACAACTGGCTTTTTGTTTTAGTGTAAGAAACAAACATCAAGTGAAAATGCCCCGGGGAGTGCATACACATCTAAAAGAAAAAGTGGATTTCAGCAAAGGAAAGCCAAACAGGCTAGATTGGATATAGCTCAGAGTATGTCTGGATCGATTTTTAAGTATGTTACAAAAACTGATGACAGTCCTAGTTCATCAAAAGAAACTGATTTTCACCTTGATGCAAATGCAAGTGATGATTTAGATATCAGCTCATATTCAGGAAGTAACATTGACAGTACATAATGAATTAACAAAAACGAAGAAGATGCTGAAAATAATAGTAGCAGTACTATTATTTCTACCAATGAACCATTTCCTCAATTGAATGATATGTCAGAATGGAGTATTCCTGTTCCTTGCAATGTTCGCATTGAAATAATAAAAAAGGAAGTGAATATTTCCAAAACAAAGAAGGACCATTTGCCACTGTTTCTAGGCACGGAACCAAAATAAAAGGTGACGCTCGTCATCTCTCAAAAGATTGGTTTTATAAAATTATGCCTAGTGGTGAAGAAATCCTACGGTCATGGATGGTTTACTCCCTCCCCGCTATGCAAATAAATATTACAGTTATGTTAATTCACCATCACATTGTGATAATGTTCTTCCTTTTTTCCTCTTGTTTTCATCATATGCACATCTATACAACCGCTTATGCCCAGCTTGTGGTTGTTAACTTTTGTGATGTTTCAACTTAACTTCTCAGTGATGTTAAAGCGCTGCCTTTTTACATTAATGAGATGTTACTAGAACTTCCTCAAAAGGAAGTCTTTATAACGAATTAAAAACAACATTTCTATTACATTCTGAAATGCTTTTTAACATATTGCCGATGTTAATGCAATGTCTAAAAAATAACATCTTATCAATGATCTAAATGCGACATTTCAAAAACAATACAGTGTATTCTCTTATAAGGAATATACAGGATGTTAGACTGTACAATATATTGTTCAAGAAATAGTTCGTGATTCTGCGCAGTACATCGTTTTTCTCACGATGAAATCAGAATCGTCTATGTTAAAGGCCAAATCTAATGTTCTATGATCCTAGTGAAATGTCAAAAATGACACAACCTAAATTATGTTAGGCTACAGGACGTTATGATATATCCCAACTGCGCATGCCCTTGGCCTAGAAATTGTGTAGAAATAGAACATGTTCTATTTTCCGATACAATTTTCGGTTCATTCTACGTTTTTGAAACAATTTGCTGTATGATACTAGCGTTCAAGAAATTGAACCAGTGGCGTCATTAAGGGGGGGGGGGGGATGAGGGGGATAGAACCCCCCCCCAGAACCCTAAAAATGAAAAAAATCTAATACATAATCACAGCAAACTTATACTTTATTGAAATGTACTAAAAGCTATGAGCTGTAGGCTATAATTTTATAAGAAAAACAAAGCTAAAATACAGTTTTAGGGGCTTAAAATTTGAAAAAAATTCCGATACCCAATTCTCCCGGTAGTACATCCCCCCCAGAGCTTCATCCTATTTACGCCACTGAATTGAACCAAATCTTGTGCAATAAATTGTGTAGTCTAAACAGAATAAATTTACTGCCAAACAATTTGTGATTCTAGATCTTGTACAAGAAATTGTGTAGTCTAAAACAGCTATTAGATATTGTATTGACATTACTTAAACCTCTAAATAATATACCTCAAACATTCTAGATGACATCCTATAGATGTTTCTGTGCCTAATCAGCAAATACAGGGTGAACAGCTAACAACGCCGGCTGTCGGCCATATTTCAAAAAATAGTCATGGTACAACTTAAAAAAAATACCTTCAGGAAAATGACCCTGAAAAATCGCTGAAAATATTTTTGAGTTCCTAAAATATCTACTATGGGGTGGAATGAACACTTAAAAACATAATACTGTGATTATATCCAAAAAAGACATACTAAAGGTATCCTAGAAATACAATTTTTGATATATTGATGAGATTATGAAAAAATGTAGTTAGGGACTTTTTGTCCTTATTCTTCAAGTAAGGGGTGGGGGAAGGTTCAACCTAAAAAACAAATGTCGTAACACTTTTTTGTTTTTTAATCAATATCAATGTTTTTGGCGTCATCTAAAAGAGTTTTTCCTCTTTAATAAGATATGCTTAACAAAATTGAACAATTTTGT
Organism: Galeruca laticollis; assembly: GCA_963921935.1. NCBI lineage: Eukaryota > Metazoa > Arthropoda > Insecta > Coleoptera > Chrysomelidae > Galeruca > Galeruca laticollis. The sequence continues at coordinate 240,804,442 of OY998176.1, forward strand.
CAGCGATATTTGAAAAAGTCGACAATTTTCCCATTTTTCTCGGAAATTTCAAATGTAATGAGGCATTTTTTAAATTCTGATGAAAAGAGGTAAAAAAATAGGAATATATTCCAAGATATAAGATTTACGATATCAGATATAAAAATTCAATTTACATTTGAAATTTCTGAGTGGATACAAAATTATCCAATTTTGTTATCAATCTTATTAAACAGAAAAACTCTTTTAAATGCAGCTAAAATCATTAATATCGGTTAAAAAACGAAAAAGTTATTCTGTTCTAAATAACCCTTTTTACGTGGGCTACTAGATGGAATGCAGGTTCTATGTTGTTATAAGATGTACTCGAAGGACCAATATGGGTGTTTTTCACTGATGTAAGGATCTAATGTATGATGAAATTAAACGCTTATGTCACTTTCGGTTTTATATTTCCATGAATGTATAATTTTATTTATTTTTGCGTAGACAATTAAGACTTCACTTGTACATACGCGATAATTCAGAGTATTTTGCACATACTATGATGATTAATTAGATGAATAAAGATTAAGCACACATGTTTGTTCCCGGTATAAAAACACCGGGTGCTCTTATAAATTGAGTACCTTTGTGTACCACGTTACATGATGAAAGAGGAAAAATGTAAGGTATATGGCGTATTTATACATTTATACGCATGGCGTATTTATACGCCGGTTGGCGTGGGTGCGAGGAAGAAGCAAAATATTAGGATCTAGCCAATGGGATAAAAGAGTTTTAAAACGTAACGTTCATATACAACAAGTGAAGTTGGCAGTTAGGATGAATTTTTTTGGGGCTTGAAATGTTTCGTAGATACAGATAACAGAGTTTGGAAGAGAGTTTTTATGAAGCGATAAGATGTCGGGTACTTTGATATATTCAGTGGAATTTCAGAAAACGATATTTATCTGTATTTCTTATGTGTTAGTAAAGTTAAAATGACTTTTTTGTTGATGTAAGGAAATATTAAATGTTGAGAAGAAGGATATATTTAGTTATATGTTTTGAGCAGAATATTCGAATTGTAGTATACAGGGGAAATTGAAATAAAATCACGGGAGAATTTGGTAATTAAAAACAAATTCGAACATATTGGGGGCGCGGGAAGAATGGAAGAAATGTGAGAGATGGCTGCTCTCAGACATCGAATGCTGATGTTAGTGACAGGGTAGGTATCGTGAGAGTGTGTAAAGTTTTGATTCAGGTGTGTGGATGAAAGTGAATAATTTTGAATGTAACTATGTAAATAAATGTATAAGGGTTGTAAAGTAACCTAATGTTGGTGTCAGAGAATTGTAAGGACTCTGACGTCATGAGTGTAAACGAATGTTTAGGGTTGATGTTAGAGTTGTAAGGAATCTAACGTCATGAATGTAACGAATGAACAAGAGTTGAGGTTAGAGTGTTGTAAGGACTCTAACGTCATGAATGTAACGAATGAACAAGAGTTGATGTTAGAGTGTTGTAAGGACTCTAACGTCATGAATGTAACGAATGAACAAGAGTTGATGTTAGAGTGTTGTAAGGACTCTAACGTCATGAGTGTAAACGAATGTTTAGGGTTGATGTTAGAGTTGTAAGGAATCTAACGTCATGAATGTAACGAATGAACAAGAGTTGAGGTTAGAGTGTTATGAGGACTCTAGCGTCATGTATGTAACGAATGAATAAGAGTTGAGGTTAGAGTGTTGTAAGGACTCTAACGTCATGAATGTAACGAATGAACAAGGGTTGAGGTTAGAGTGTTGTAAGGACTCTAACGTCATGAATGTAACGAATGAACAAGAGTTGATGTTAGAGTGTTGTAAGGACTCTAACGTCATGAATGTAACGAATGAACAAGAGTTGATGTTAGAGTGTTGTAAGGACTCTAACGTCATGAATGTAAGAATGAACAAGAGGCCTAGATGTATGCTAGTTCTTGTTTTGTAAGGGCACGAATGTAAGCAATATACTCTAGAAATGGACTAGAGTTGTAAACGATAAGAATGTAAGCAATATACTCTAGAAATGGACTAGAGTTGTAAACGATAAGAATGTAAGCAATATACTCTAGAAATGGACTAGAGTTGTAAACGATAAGAATGTAAGCAATATAGAAGGAAAGAGAGAGGGTAAGTGATTGAGTACATGATTATGTTGTAGAAGAGTAAGGTTTGGGTTAGGTTTCATGAGAAGGAAAGATGAAGTAATGAGAGAGATAGGAAAGGGCCAAGCGGCAGTTTTTTCGGACCTACTGGATCTATGTACCAGCGCAATTCGCCACCGGCAGAGGCTTACCCGGTCCGATTGGGGCCTAGCGACTTACGTCACGCCAAGCGTCGACTCTGGGTTAAAGCAATTGTGGTACCAGTTTGTTTAAGGAGTAACGGTCCAGGAACCTAGGGCATATGTAAACAAAAAGGGGGACCAAGTTGTGAAGGGGTGTGAAATTCCATGAGAGAGCATGGAAAGCTCATGTGGGTGTTTTTCCGGGTTTTTATTATATAATAATGAATGGTGCTGGGTAAGAAAGGGAACGTTTTTCTTCGGAGAACGTGAAAACTCCAATGTATCTTGCGCTACTCCCTTTCTACGCGGAGGAATGAAGTGTATAGTGAGGGTGATTGTAAGAGAGTAATGTTTTATTGTTTGAAAAATTAATGTGTGATTAATTAATGATGTGACATGATCGTATAAGTACAAGTAATGTGACCACCAATATAAGAGTAATTGTGAGAGAGATCCTCTTTACGTATAAGGTTGTTTATTTGTGCAACGAGAGAACGCTTTGTCACGTTGACAAGATATAAATGACGTTTCTTATTCATGTTTCTGAGGAATCAGGCATGGGTAACGGAATGATTTTTGTAATTGGTCGAGTGTAAGTTCCTGAAGCGGTTTTGACTTGGACCGAACGGATTTTACCGTCTTTACCAACTGTGACGTCTGTTATGCGTGCTAAAGACCATCGTAAGGGAGGGGAGTCATCGTCCTTGATTAAGACCATGGTTCCTATAGTGAGATCTTTAGATGGGGTAGTCCGTTTGGGACGGTTTTGCAATTGGTTGAGGTAGTCGACAGACCACCGTTACCAAAAGTTTTGTTGAGCATGAGTGCATTGTTGCCAGAATTTTAATCGGTTCGTAGGGAGTGAGGATAAATCTTTATCTGGAAATGCCATTAGAGGTGCTCCTATGAGAAAATGGCCTGGGGTTAATGGCAGCAGGTCAGTAGGGTCAGTCGAAAGGGGATGTAAGGGTCGTGAGTTGAGTATGGCTTCTATCTAAGTCAATATGGTACTGAATTGTTCGAAAGTAAAAGTGGAGGTAGCAAGCAATTTTATTAGATGAGCTTTAACGCTTTTGACTCCGGCTTCCCAGAGACCACCCCAATGTGGGGATCTGGGGGGAATGAATTTCCATTCTATTGATGATGTAAGTAGGTGATCATATATGGGAGAAAAATTCTTAGTCAGGAAGTGAGATACTTCAGCAAGATAATGATTAGCACCAACAAAATTCGTGCCATTGTCGCTGTAAATCACAGATAGAAGTCCTCGTCTAGAAGTGAAACGTTTCAATGAAGCGATAAAGGAATCTGTGGACAGATCAGAAACTAACTCAAGATGAATTGCCTTTGTCGAAAAGCATATGAATAGGGCGATGTAAGATTTGAATACCGGGGCTCGCTTCAGATGAGATGATTTTATTGAGAATGGTCCCGCGAAGTCGACTCCAGTCGTCTGGAAGGGACGGGAAAGTGTTACACGACGTGCAGGTAGATCAGACATGATTTGTTGTGCTGTTATGGCCTTGCACCTATGGCACATTAGACATTTGTTTATGATGCGCTTGATCTCACGCAGGCCATCGATGGGCCAGAATTTTAGACGGATATTGGCGAGAACATTTTGAGGACCACTGTGTCCTAAACGTATGTGTTCTTTTTGTAAGATCAGGGTCGTGAAATGACAATGAGCAGGCAGGAGAATTGGGTGTTTTTGTTCGTAGGAAACGGGGGAATGGGAGAGTCTCCCTCCGACTCTAATAAGATTGTCCTTGTCTATAAAAAGGTTTAATGATATAAGACGTTTATCTGAGGGTAGTTGCTTCTTTTGTAGTGCGCGAAAGGTTTGGAAAGCTGTTTGTTTGCACCTGGCGTACAAGGAAAGGTAAAGCAGTGTCTAGATTTTGTCTAGAGAAGGTTTTTTGTGTAGTAGCTGGATGACGGATGATATTTATAAATTTGTATATGTATGCCATTGCTCTGACTAGTTTGGTTAAAGATGATGAACGAGTTATTAAGACTATGAAGGGGTTTGGTGGTTTCGCTGTCGTAACGAGTGACTTTTTATTTGCTTCAGGGGGGTCCGGTAGACAGGAAAAAGTGTCGTGACGAGACGTGTCGTCGGAGGATTCCCATAGAAATGGAGGTCCACAGAACCACTTGGTACTGTGAAATTCTAAGGGCTGGCCCCATGATAGGATGTCAGCGGGGTTGAGGTGAGATCGAATATGTCTCCACGTAGCGGAATGGGTTGCTTGTTGAATTTGAGTGACTCTGTTGCAGACAAAAACTGTCCATCTAGTGGGTATACTTTTTATCCAGGATAGGGCTATTTGAGAGTCGGACCATAAAATGAACGACGAGATTTTTAATTGTTGATCAAGGATGTTGCGGAGTCGTGCGTAAAGTTTTGATACAAGGGCCACGGCGCATAATTCTAATTTGGGAACTGTAATTGGTTTGTTGAGCGGGGCGACACGGGATTTGGAGATGATAAGTTGTGAGGATGCGGAAGAATCCTTGTAAATTGTTCTCAGATAGAAACAGCCTCCATAAGCCAATGAACTGGCATCACAGAAACCGTGGAGTTCGATGTGTGATATTTGTTTGTTTTCAAATATATGCCTAGGGATATGTAATGATGATAACTGGGTCACGCTTTCTACAAATTCATGTCATTTCTCTATGAGTGTTAAGTCGTTGATGGGATCGTCCCATGCTATCTTGAGTAACCAAATATGTTGCATGATTAATTTTCCTTGAACGATCACAAGGTTGACCAGGCCTAAAGGGTCGAAACATTGGGATATAATGGATAACATCAGTCTTTTAGTTAGTTTTTGATCGAAAGTGGCAGGGGATGATATCTGTAAGACGTCAGTTTTTGGGTTCCAGGTGATGTCTAAGACCTTACTAGGGTTATCGTGTAAATTGAGATTCTTTTCAGAAGGGCTGTCTATTAAGTGTTCGGTAGCGAATTTAGAGGAGTTGGAACATACTTTATGAATTTCGAACCCTGATTGGGATAGAGTGCTTTTGAGATTTTGATGAAGTTGAATGAGGTCATCGACTGAATTTGCTCCTGTCAGTATGTCATCTACATATGTTTGTGACAATAGTGCCAATTGGACTTCAGGATGTTGTGGAGTTCGTAGAACTATTTCTTTGAATGCCCGACATGCTAGAAAGGGTGCACTGGTTTGTCCGAATGACACTGTGTTAAGTTGGATACAAATGAAAGGGTCCGATGGAGAGTCTCTCCATAACGCATTTTGTAAGAATCGGAAGCGTTCATTCAACTCTATCTGACGATACATTTTAGAAATATCAGCTGTAAGGGCATATTTAGAATTTCTGAATCTTATTAGGATGTCGAGTAGTTCTGGTTGGACTCTGGGTCCTTTGAGTGAGATGTCATTGGAGTGATATCTGGGAAGATGTTTTGGCTGAATAATCAAAAACTATCCTAACTTTGGTTGTTGAACTGCTTTCTTTAAAAACACAAAGATGGGGAACAAAATATTTGTGATCTAATAGCGGTGTTTGCAATGTAAGAGGGACAACTTCTCCGTGTTGTAGTTGGATGTATTCAAACAAGATATTTTTATATTGCTGTTTAAGTTGGGTTTTTTTTTTGTCGAGTTTCTAGTTACAGAAATCTGCGTTTGGCTATAAGAAAGGAATCTCCCAAATTTTTGTGGGCCGACTCATGTATAAGGGGCAAGTCTACTTCAAATCGTCCGTTGGGAAGGGTCTGTAAAGATGAGGTGAATATGGTTTCAGCTTTCATGTCTTCCTCAGACAATTGGGCGGGTATATCTTCTTGGTTCCAGAATTTTTCTAATAAAGTGTCGACAGTGGGTAGCGGTTCATTTACTATGGAATGAAAAGAATGGGTCATGGCGACTATGGGGATATCGTTCTTTATACAAGCTGAGGGGACCGTACCTGATATTACCCACCCAAGATAGGTGGATATAAGGGTAGGTAGGTTTTTGCCTAATTTGTGAATGCCGAGTTTTAGTAATGTGTAATAAATGTCAGCTCCCAGGAGAACGTCTATTTGGGAGGGGGTACCAAAAGAATGGTCTGCTAATGAAGATAAGAGATGAGTTGGTATTGCTAAGGACTGTATATCGATCATGACTTGAGGAAGGGACCGTGTTATTTGCTTAACAACAGCACACGTGGTTTCAAACGAGAATGATTCATTAGTGGTCGGGTAAAATGTTAGGTTAAACATTGAGTCAATATTTTGGTTGTTATTAAAGATGCCAGATACACAGAGGGGTTGTTTAAATGTTTTTCCATTCAGCTGAGTAACTAAATGGGAGCAAATGAACGAATTTTGACATCCTGGGTCAAGGCGAGGCCTGATTGAGGGTAAATAAGAATGTTAGCTGTGGCGAGAAGCACATGGCTTCCATTTAAATTCAGCATTGTCAAATTAGGGAGGGGTTGAGTGTTATTATCTTCTGATGGAACGACATGACTATTCCTGGAGGTTGAAGGACCGTCATTAATTATTTCAGTTGAATTTTCTGGATGAGAATAGATGCGTTGTCCTGAAGATGTAGGATGTGAATGGTTATTATTTCTGTTAAAAGTTCTTGTATCCGAGTTTTGTATGGATGGGTTGTCTGAATGTCGTTTTTGACAGATTGAACAGGTTTTTACCGAGATGCAATTGGATATTGAGTGTCTATAACCTAGGCACCTAAAGCACATTTTATTGTCTCTAATGTATTTACTTCGATCAGGGATAGAAAGCCGTCCGAATTGGGAACATCCATAAATTTTATGGCCTGTTTTCTTGCAAAATGTGCATGTTGAAGATGGATAATTGGAAGTAGAGTATGCGCTAGACGAAGGTTGGTTGCGTTGACCATTGTTATGATGTGGGTTTTGTTCGGGATACGAATGTTGGTTTGCAATTAATGCTACTCTGTTGGTTGGTGTGGTCACATTAGAAGACTGGTTACGATGATGGGATGTATCGGGTTTGGGATCTTGGGTTAACAAGTTTTCCAAGACCGTACATTTTTTTTCCAAAAAGTCAAAAAAAGTATCACTAGCAATTAAATTTTGATCAGTCTCTTTTTCTTCAAGAGATCTTTTTGTATTATAATCTAATTTTGTTTTTAATATGTGAACGATTAGTGCATCAAATAACTCTTCCTTATTGATATTTAGATTTAACAATGACTTTACGATAGATCTAGCTTCGGACGTGAATGTTCTTAATTGTTGGGCAGTACATTTTGAGATGTTATTACAGACTGTCAAACGGTTAAAATGGGCATACAATCTGCCGTGTATTATTATATCTAGAATTCAGTAAATCCAACGCTACATCAAAATTGGTTTCATTTACCGGTAATTGAGAAATTAAATTGAGCGGGTCACCTTTCAAGTATGATTTCAAATAGTAGAATTTTTCAGTTTTGGATGTAAGCCGGGTGTTATTCACTGTTAGGGCATTAAAAAGATCTATAAAGGCAGTGTATTTAGTGCTATCTCCTGAGAAAATCGGTATTTCTATGGAAGGTAATCTAATATGAGTTTCACTCTGAGACTGTACAGTTAATTGGTTAGTTTGATTGAATTTAGGGTTTAATTTTTCGAAAGCATTTTGTAGTTTGCAGAGTAATATTTTTCATCAATCTGACTTCTATCGTCGAATTCTAATTCAGTATCTACGGCTATGGTTTCAATTTGGTCTTGAATCTGTAGTATTTAGAGTAATATTTTTCTAAGTTGTCTATTCGGGATTTGAAAGCATACTTGTCTGACTCGTCCAGATTGCTATGGAACCAGTTGTAAATGCGAGTAATTGCTGCTTTGCAACTAGCTCGTTGCGTCTTTAATGAATCCATTTTGTAAATGATGTATTAATTATATGGTTAACATGAAATGTAAATCAATGGCTATGTTTGAACAATGCTTATTTTGTATTAGCGTAATATATTTTTTTTCTGGTGCCTTGTTCAGTTTTCTACGGCTCGTTGCAAGTTAAAATGACACTGTAATTGTACCTGATTTTCTCACACAACAATACCGACTAGTGTTATCATGGTTCCATAACAATCGTAATATATGTAATTATTTAAGCGACAATGTACAATGAATGTATGTTATATACAAAATATCGAATCACTTTGTCAATTAGTGTAACTGTTTAATTATTAATACGTAAAAAATATCAAATCACTTTGTCAATTAGTGTAACTGTTTAATTATTAATACATAAAAAATATCAAATCACTTTGTCAATTAGTGTAACTGTTTAATTATTAATACATAAAAAATATCAAATCACTTTGTCAATTAGTGTAACTGTTTAATTAATACATAAACAATATTTAAATCACTTTGTCAATTAGTGTAACTGTTTAATTATTAATGCATAAAAAAATATCAAATCATTTTGTCAATTAGTGTAACTGTTTAATTATTAATGATCCTGTCTTTTATGAATTTATGTTATATATTATAAGAAATATCAAATCACTTTGTCAAATGGTGTTATTATAATCAAACACATCCAGGTGTAATTATTTAAATCACAAAGTCTCATGTTAATTTCAAGTTCAATAATCAAATAAAGAGTTCTTGCTTTAATAATAAATACCTTAGTTGTTTGTTGACACTGACCTCTATGTTTGATAGCTGTTGCAATCTGGACTATCTTCTCTTCATTGATTAAATCCGGGCTCGAATGACCATGTTCTAAATAACCCTTTTTACGTGGGCTATTAGATGGAATGCAGGTTCTATGTTGTTATAAGATGTACTCGAAGGACCAATATGTAATGATCTAATGTATGATGAAATTAAACGCTTATGTCACTTTCGGTTTTATATTTCCATGAATGTATAATTTTATTTATTTTTGCGTAGACAATTAAGACTTCACTTGTACATACGCGATAATTCAGAGTATTTTGCACATACTATGATGATTAATTAGATGAATAAAGATTAAGCACACGTTTGTTCCCGGTATAAAAACACCGGGTGCTCTTATAAATTGAGTACCTTTGTGTACCACGTTACATGATGAAAAAGGAAAAATGTAAGGTATATGGCGTATTTATACGTCGGTTGGCGTAGGTGCGAGGAAGGAGCAAAATATTAGGATCTAGCCAATGGGATAAAAGAGTTTTAAATCGTAACGTTCATATACAACAAGTGAAGTTGGCAGTTAGGGTGAATTTTTTTGGGGCTTGAAATGTTTCGTAGATACAGATAACATAGTTTTTATGAAGCGATAAGATGTCGGGTACTTTGATATATTCAGTGGAATTTCAGAAAACGATATTTATCTGTATTTCTTATGTGTTAGTAAAGTTAAAATGACTTTTTTGTTGATGTAAGGAAATATTAAATGTTGAGAAGAAGGATATATATTTAGTTATATGTTTTGAGCAGAATATTCGAATTGTAGTATACAGGGGAAATTGAAATAAAATCACGGGAGAATTTGGTAATTAAAAACAAATTCGAACATATACATTTGTTCATAAGATTGAATCTTCCCCACCCATTATTTGAAGAATAATGGCCAAAAATCTCCTTAATTAATTTTTTTCATAATCTCATCAAGATTTCAAAAATTCTATTTTTAGGACACCTTTAGTATATTTTTTGGAGTATTATGTTTTCGAATGTTCATTCCACCCCTAGCGGATATTTTAGAGACTGCAAAATATTTTCCAGTAATTTTTCAGGATCACTTACCAAAAGGTAATTTTTTTGAAAGTTGTACCATGATTATTTTCTGAGATGTGGCCTACAGTCGTTCTTAGTTGTTCACCCTGTACATTTAAAATAAAATAGCAAAAAAAGCAATAAAGGATTTAAAACGTTTATTCACTATTAATGAACAGTACAGTAAATTTGAAAAAACGGGTACAAAATTAGAAAAAAAAATATATTGTCCAGGAATCCAACCTAAAAAAATAAAATTGTGTAAGCATATTACATTACAAGTGTGGAAAGTGGAAACTATTGAACGAATTCAGTGAAAGCAAGAAATAAAAAAGGGTATATTAATCTGTAATTGCCATAACGTAACATACTTTAAAACTGAATTAATAAAGTTTAACGGATACACATACATTACAGCTAGTTTACAGAAAATATATTAGAATAGTTTTTTAATGGTATTAAAACTAATAAAAATTTTACACCATACAGATTTTATGAAATATTACGTTAAATCAACAGAAATCCAATCTGATTAAAGAAAATTCTATCGTTTACTTACAGTTACTTTTTCGAACGCAAGAGTCATTGTTTCGAGTGCATCAACCATTCCATAACGTACACTTCAAAATTCTTATCTGTGAAACATTTGAATGTGTTCTGAATAGCAGCTAATAAAACAATTACTTTAGATCAAATTGTGCCCATGGAGATCTTTGATCGATCATCATAAACTACATCAAACTTGATTTTCAGCCAATTGACTGGGACCCATTTTCCATAAGATACATGCGGGGTTCTTCAAAGGAATAATAACATATTTTATTTCAAGAAGTGACTTTTCATGATTTACCTTCTATTACATGCCTCACTCCGTTTGGCAGATAAATTCAGGCATGAAAATTCATACTTCTTTTCTGTATAAAATAATATACTATTCACATCTTGTTATTTTTATCCTGGAACATATCGTATATTAACATGGTGGAATTGTAACTAAATGAAAACTAAGCATTATTGATACACTGTATACAAAGAAAACTACTTACGAAGAAGAGATATGAACACATTATCAAGTTAAATGAGTTTATAATTAATTGTATCCAATTGAGTATCCAATAGCTGTGTTTCCACGATAATAAATAATTGAATTCTGTTAGTTGACTGGAGCATTCAGTGTCATAAGTTACATATTCTTCAACTAGATTAATATATAGGTACCATTGGAAGGGACAGCTACAGCTTCTTTATTGTATTTAGTGTATTTTCAAATGAAAATGAGCTTTTTAACAGAAATTTCTGTTTTTAAAGTCTTAAACAGTCTCTAATTGTTCACAAGAATTGTTAGTATTAATGTTAAAATTTTCTAAACCTTCAAAACTATATTGATAGCTATGACTACTATAACAAAAACTAGAACTAGAGATACTTCATACAATATTTTTTGTACTGTTTAATACAATGTCTGTATCAGACTATCTGAAATAGTTACTCTCCTTTCTTTAGATAATTACCAACTATTTGTTTTTTATTTTATTTATGTAAGTAGCTTCTGAAACATCTTGAACATTGAAAATATTTTTTTCTAGATTCAAATCTCTGCAAACATATGAGCATGTTTTATTATATTAATAATAATATCTACCCTATTGCAATATTAAGTTTTTTGTAGGGTATAATGCATATCTATTATATAATGTTAGTGTACAATTCCGCCACCTGGAATTTCAATGTACAATAGCCGATTAAAGTATTGAATGAGTATTAAGTTTTAATAATTATGATTTTGGAATAGGTAGGTACTTACCGATAACAGTTGTTGTTCGTCCATTATAACAAGAATTATAACTAAGTATAGAAACTGTAGCTAAGTAGGAACTAACGAAAACCACTTTATTCAAGTACCTACTTCTTGCAAAAAATGTGCTTCCTGTAAATAAAATATAACACGAAACTGAAAACCATCCGCCATTTCACGCTTGTCATTTGATTCTACAGATAACTACTGTTTGTTTCGTTCGTCAGTTCCTCTTCTGTTTTCTTCTTTTTTTTACGTTACTGTGATGTTTAATATGAGATATTACTGAGAGTTTTATGAACTAACATCGTACAGACGTAGTCGCAAGGAAGTTACTAAATAACATTATTTGGAAAGATGTAAAAGTAACTGTAACATGTGATCATCTTAGAAACATGTTAATTTGTAATATTACAGTAACGTTCTCTATGTGACATTAGTGAGAAGTATACAAATTAACATCGTATGATTGTTTCCTATAGGAACTTGCTAAAAAGAAGTTCATAGGATGTGTATGTAACTGCGAATTCAAGTATTATTGTGTACATCAAAAATATGTTTTATTTACATGACATAGATGTTAATAGAGTTGGTAATAAAATTAAGACATCTCGGAGATATCTTATTAACGTTTTAAGTAAACATCACGAAAAGTCTCTAAAAAGAACATCACAAAAAAGACTTGTTATGTTTCTTGTTTAGTGGGTCTCACCTCTAAAAACCTGTATTGTTACCAATGCGGGAACATTTACGACTGGATTTCAAAAGTGGTGGAAATTAAATCCGAAAGTAGCTGACCACGAATGTTCAAATGAACATCTAGAAAATCTTGAGAAATGGAAAACTTTAGAAATAAGAATAAAACAATAGATGATGTAGCTTTGCAATTGATGGATACAGAAAAACAGAAGTGGAAGATAAAACTACAAAAGTATCATATTTGTCGCCATATATACAGAATGAATTCATTAATGTTCTATCAAACCATTTGAAAACTAAGCTTGTCAACGAAATTAAATCAACGAAATATTTTGGTATTATATTTGATAGCACACCTGACATTTCACATATTGACCAAATGTCTGAAGTGATACGTTATGTGAAAATAGGAAAGTGGAAGTCAAAGAAGCATTCCTTGGATTTTTTTCTTTGCAAGGAAAAAAAGCTGTTGATCTAAGCGATGAAATTCTTGACAAGCTTAAGACAGACGATTTAGATATTATGATGTATCGTTCCCAAGGCTAAGACAATGCTGCTGTTATGAGCGGTGTGCACGGAGAAGTACAGTCCTTTATTAAAACTAAAAACAATAAAACAATTTTTATTGGTTGTATTGATCACTCGATTAATTTGTGTGGTCAACATTCATTTGCCCAAAATGTATCATGCGTTACATTTTTTGGAACGGTAGAGACGATTTTTTCTTTTTTTCCGCCTCCACTAGCCGTTGAGAAGTGCTTATGAAACACAGCAAATTATCTGTTAAAAAACTCTCAACAACGCGTTGGAGTGCTCATTACCGTGCAGTAAAAGCACTAGCAGGAATTTTGAAGGACTTGTAGACGCAATTGAGGAGTTGGGTGATGGACGAGAAAATGTAGACACCAGAGGTGCTGCACAAAACCTTATGCCTGCTGTGTGCAATTACACTTTTTTATGTTATCTTTTCTTCTGGTATGATGTTCTTCGGGAAACAAATGCTGCACATATTGCATTGCAAAGTAAAGGCTTGACTGTTGACGAAACTGCTACAAAAATAGTGGCACTTCGGTTTTATATCGAAGACATTGTGGAAGAGGCGATAGACATTGTAATAAAAAAATCAGAAGACTGCGATATTCCAACAGAAAAACGACTTCGGCGTAAAAAACGGATGGTTGGTGAGATGGCCAGCGATGCAGGACTCACACTGAAAGAGATATGTTGGAATATCTTGACCGATTCAGAGTTGAACTCCAAACAAGATCGAAGTATCTTCAAGATGTAGCTTCATTGTTCGAGATCGTACAAACTAATGCTTTTCTTTTGGCGAATACTGAAGAACTGAAATTAGCTACATCTAAATTTACTGATTTTTATGATGAGGTCTCAGAAACCGAATTACTTTTGGAGATACCAAGACTGCGAAGACACTTAAAAGCCGCTCATGTTACGGTTAGTGATTGGGTGTCTCTAGATTTTTTAAAGTTTATTGTAGAATTGGATTTTACAGAATCTCTTCCAAATCTTATGATTGCACTGAAATTGTTCATGACGGTTTGCGTGTCCGTAGCATCATGTGAGAGGAGTTTCAGTAAATTAAAATTAATTAATAAAAAACTATTTGCGGGCAACATAGACCCAATCTCGGCTTAGCAATCTTGTTATTTTAGCCATCGAACACGAGGCAATACAAAATATAAATTTCGATCACGGGTCACGGATGATCATAACCAATGGAAATTAACAAGAACAACCTTGTCGACGATTGAAGCAGCGTTGCCAAATCGAAATCATTATCTGATGGAAGATTATTTTAAGTGGACTGAAGATAATTTTTACAATAATAAAAAAGTTATGGGCAATTTTAAAACTTTTCTAGCTATACTCGATTCTCTAATTTATTCATTTTATACTTTTTCAAATATCTCCGAATATTTTTGATTTGTAAAAATTTTGCTATTCTGAGGTATTTTTAGTTTTAGTATACTGGCATTGGCAACAATGGTATTGGACTTTTAAATAATTTTGTAAGGTTTTACGGAATGTAGAATAGAAATGTTTTTGTGCAAAATTATATGTAAATTTTATTTACGTTCCTTGATCATTTTTTGTTTAGTTTTTGTTGCAAAACTTTTCTCTATTGATTATGAATTCTGAATGGAAGGAGTGCAAGAAATCGCTACCTCTCCAATTATAATTAAATCTTTAAACAATTCAAAATTGTGACATTTCCCCCATACAGAGTTTAACTTAAAAAATTATAAATAGTGGTACATTGACTAAAACTTTATTAGGAAATCTCTTGCAGCTGACTAAAAAAATGTAAATGTTCGATTACACCCAGAAAAAAAAACTACGCCGCTTATTGGAACTTTTCTGCAGAGTGCAATTTAATCTACGAATTTTTCCTTTTTCATAGTTTTTATGACTTTTCATGTTATTTTTTCAGATGACGAAAATAGTCTTCATATGCACGTAGTCCAAGAAAATTTCATTGAAGAGGACTGCATTCTCAAAGAATTATGTAAAAAGAATAGTTCAAATGATTTGACTTTGAAGAGAAAAAAAAATGAAATTAAAATAAAGTTTTTGCAAATTCTTGAGGCTACAACTTCATTGGAGGAACTTGAGATTGTAAATAAAGATATTGCCCCCATACCACCAACAATTGCACCACCTTGTTAATTCTGCTTCTTCGCAATATATTAATATTCCACACAATAAAAAAATAAATACTCAGGGAGGTTGTTCTGTACGACAAAGAAGAAAAAATAGCTTTAAATTTGGTATCTAAGAATGTATAAATAAATTATAATTTATAATACAATCCAATAACCTTGGTAGTTTTTTTGCCCTGTTAAATATTCATATTTCCTTATGACAACAGATATAGGTCAAAATAAAACAGTATTTTTCTCGTTTCCACCATGTAAATTATAATTGTACACCCTTTCAACAGGGTAATTTTAATGTTTTTAATTTAATATGACTTCATCATAACAATGATTTAACTTTGTGCATTGTTTCTTTTTTATCAACTGGATGGTTTTGACACCTGTTTTGGATCTCTTTTTTTATGACGACAGCTTTGATAATGGCTTAATAGCCGAAAGCGCTTAGCTGCAGATTAATAAACACATACACACTGAGTACTCGTCGTTTGCATTCACTCAATTTATATCTAGTGTGTACACCATACCCACAGACAGTTCTAATTATTATTAGTTATACAAAATGACATCAAAGTGCATCCTTATTTGTAGTATTGTTACAACCTATCACAAATCAAAATAAATCTCAGCTGAATCCTCTGTACAACGGCTGTTTGTATTCTACCTTTCATGTTAATCCATATTTTTGTGAACATGTATAAATTTAAGTAGGTACGCCCATCTATGGATATGGCTGTTGGTTCAAAGCCATTAAATCATGCAGTGGAGTAGCTACTGGTGGGTCTGGGGCGCAAAATGCCCCAAGACGCCATGGTAGAATAGGCGCCGAAGGCTCCCTGGCGCCGCTATTTCTAGCTACGCCACTGACTCTATGGTTTCGATTATTCCATGTATTAATCGAATTACAAGAACATAGTAACCTAAAAAGCTTATCTTATGATACTTATGATTCCCACTCGTTAATTATTTTTCACATATCACTCCGATTCCGATCAGTGATTCCGATCTCCCACTTCTTACTTTTAAGCGCCTTACTAATCAACGGGCAACATTGCTCGTTAAATTGTGTTTACATTTTTTGAGTAGGTACACGTGTTCGCAAGTTACAGTTATTTTAACAGATATTACTTGTGTTTTAAATATGAGCAACGTTTTAGAAAACTGCAATCAAGATAATATAAAAAAAATGAAATCTGGTTTAACTTTCTCGTCACCTTTAAATGACAATTTTAATCCTCCAGATAAAAAATCAAGTTGTACCTGGCATAAAAATGTTGACAGAACAACAACACCACATACAGTTCATGATTGGTAAATATTAAAAATTTTCAAATTCTACAACAAAAAATCTATAATTAATATCCTTTAGGCGAAGAATTTCGAAAATTCTACCAAATGCACTTGCTGCTATTGGAAACACTCCAATGATAAAACTTAATAGAATTCCTCAAGCTGAAGGACTAAAATGTGATTTATGTAAGTATTGGTTATATCTATAATGTAAAGTATTCTAATTGGATTCTCGCATATATTAGTGGTCACATTTTTTCTGCAAGTCATCTGATGTAATCGGAAGTACTCATTTCATTTTATATATTACCTATTGGAAATTGAGCAATCTGTATAAAAATTTTCACATGTTTGAACATTATACTTTTTCTATAATTAAATTTAATAAACTTATAACCATGTAGTTAATTTTTTAACTGTTTATTTTATCAATACAGTTAAATGCAATATTAAGTGCCATATTTTAAAAACAACTAACATGTAGTTTATTGTTAAATTTGTATAATTTTCAGTTTCTAAATGTATACCTAACAAATAAAAAAAACCTACACACACATTAATAGTAGATGGAGTTGATTTTTCTTTAATTTTCTTCAAAGTACATGCATTGTGGGATTAACTGCCATTTATGTGGAATAACTATATTCAATTCATACCTTGAGTAGTATGTCACTTTGGGAGGTTTATTTTTTGTGAAAAAATCAGTACTTCTATTCTGTAGTAGGTGTAAAGATAGTATATTGTTTTACGAGTGACGAAAGTTACATTTTTTGAAGCAAGTGAACAATTCACGAAGTCAAAAAATGTTTTCGACATGTGAAACAATATACTTTTTCTACAAACCTGTTTATATCATAATAATATTCTAAAAAAGAACAATGAGCAAATATTTTATTTTAAATTATTGTTACATTCGAACAATTATTAAAAATTACAGGAGTACTACAATCAGGATTTTTATGTATTTTTTTAAGTATTTCAGTGCAAACTGATAAGTCTAAACAATTAATGACAAACGTCAAATTAATAAACCAGGCAACTAGATATAAATTATTTTCAAGTGTCACGGTAGTTTTACAATTCCATTTTGATTTTTAATTGAACAAACATAAAAAAATGTATTCTAATATCTTGTCTTTGTTTATTAATAATTTAAAGTTGTCAAAATATTATATACAAGTGTGGGATATGATTGAAAATATAAATTGTACTTTCCTCACTAGAGATGAAATTTAACATTATGAGAATTTGTCTCATTTGCGACGAAAATCACATTTTCTCTGAAGGTTTTTTATTACAAAATGACGTCTTTTGTAAAGGGTTGTAGAAAAACACCTTTTTGCCATCTAGTTTTCTCATTAAACATTATATAATATTACGAATTCTTTGGTATATTTATTTTTTTGTATATTCTTTCTAAAAACATGAACTGCTCTGAATAATAAGAGGCGCAAAGAACTCTATAAATATGGTGTACACTACAAATTTTTAAATACTTAACTACATTTGTAAGTCCTTTAATTATTTTAATTCCCTGTTAATTACTTTTCCAGTCTTTTCGGTACCTCCGATTACTTTTTAAGTGTTTTAATTGCTTTTTCAATATTTTAAATACTTTTGAATTATTTTAAAAACTTTTGAATTATTTTAAATACTTTTTAAGTATTTTAATTATTTTTCAAGTATTTTAATTATGTTCAAAGTATATTAATTACTTTTCCATTACAATAATTATTTTTTCGTTATGTCAAATACTTTCCAAGTGCCAGATAAAATTGTTGAGTTCATATTTATAGGAGAGCCTAGGTTGTTGACCATTGTTGTCAGCATGAGTTCTTGCTTTGGTGATAGATTCACATTTTTAAAATTTAAAGTGAATATGGCTGAATCAGGAAACAAAGGTAAGCATTACCAATAATTCAAATAATAATGAACAAAATGGTGGCACTTCTCTATTTGCACAGACTTTTACAGAGTAACCAATGACTGCACCAATACCATCTCGTGCAATACAGAAAAAAAAGAAAGTTAATGAATATGTCTGAAAAATTGGATGAAATAAAAAAATATTGATATAAATACAGGTCGAAAGAATCTTGAACGTATTTTGAGGAAATATATAAAGAATTTAACTCAATTAGAAAGAACAAAACTTAATTGTCAGGATACAAATATGAAAATAAATATAGTAGTATTGCTTAATACACTGACAGATGATGATTCAAATGATTGATCTGCAATTGCAACAAGTATAATTACTTGTTTTCTTTGTAAAAAAGAACTGAAGATATCGAATACTGTAATTCAGGCGGTTCATATTGGACACTGTCCAATTTTTATTAACATTGAAAAAATCATTTGTTGGATGAGACTTACACCTATGCACCAAGTGTTCAGAGATTGGTAAAAACTAGGAAGCGTCAAAGTAACACAGACAATTTCATGAAAGTACAGAATATTTCTTTTGGAAATGAAAATAAAACATTAACTTTAATGATCGAGGTCAGATCCGACATAGATTCCGAATGGGAGGACAAATGTAACACCTCATCTACACTATCCAATACCAACATAGAGACTAATGAAACCAATTCAAATGTTTGTTAAGCAGTGAAGTTGGAAAGACGACTTCTGACAATCTCTGCTTAAACAATTCAGAACATGTTACTAGAGAGTTCAGAACCTAATACTAATACTAATCTCGACATGAGTAATTTCAAGATACTCGAACTCATGATAAAAGTCACCGACGAAAATAAAAATCAAGGAAAGAGATATAATGAAAAAATTAAACTATTTTGAAAATATCTGCTTTTAACTGGTGGTTGCTTACTATATGAAACTCTCTACAGCAATATGAAAGAAAGCTTACATGCCCTTTTAACGGTAAGGAAAGGCCTAATAATGACTTCAACATAAATAAAGTTCGAAGATTTGAATATATATCTTGTAAAACAAAACTACCCACTGAGAGTTTGGATAAGTGAAGATGCAACTATGATAACAAGTTAGTAACTACCTATTCACTTCTATTTTTTCAGTTACTGAAATATTTCAATTTTTGGAAAGATCCAGTATGATGCCAGGTACAATGATATTGTCACTTTGCCACTTCATCCTATAAGAGGACTGCCAATAACAGGCGTATTTTCAGCTATCAATGCTAAGAAGATTGATGAAATATTTGAAAATAATAAAAATACAGTTACGTATATATAATAATGACGCAACCATTAGTACCAAATGCAGCTGCATTTTGTGTGTGTGTTCATTTGGAACAGCCAATAATTTCAAATATTTTGATGTACTGATTAGATGGATTATGATGGGAAAACAGGCAAAAGAGTGTGTGAAAAAAAACAGAGTGCTATGTCGAAATAATCAATAAGAGTAAAAGCATTAAAATAAAAATGAGTACCCTATATTGGCTATTGGAAAAGACTCATGTATTAGGTCTGACATGCTCTAATGAGTGAGAGGCTCAAAATCGTTTGTGAACAAAACAACAAAGTGAAAAATTGAAACAGAGTCAAAAAAATGTTTAAAATATGATGATAGCGAGAATACTGAAACATTTTCAGATTTGGAAGATGGATCGGGAAATATTTCTACCGAAGCCCAATTTCAAGTTGAACATTACTATGCTATAGCATATTATGATAATGGGTACATTGGGCGCATATTAGAAACAAATCAAGTTGAATCAAAACTGAAATTTTTAAAATTTGATCAAGACAGGTATATCTGGCCGCAACGGGAAGATATACAGTTAGTTAAAAAACACTTTCATTTTTATGGACCTATAAAGCTGTCGGGTGCACGTCCTTTCACCTTTACGGCGGAAACGAAAAGTCTGATAGATCTCAAATGTACCATATTAAGAAAATCATGAAAATGTCTATGTAAGTATATTATTTTTGTTCCTATTTTTACTACTTATCATATTTTATCAGAGAAGACTGTTTTGTTTGAGTTCCTATTTATATTTTTTTGTTATTGATTATTTTTTGAATATAACATACCTGCTGTTTCATATGTTGTAATTTTCTAAATATATGATGCATTTGACTGCAGAATATTGAACATTCGTTATCCAAGAGTACATATGCCTCAAATTATTAATCAGAAAAGTGTTTGCCATTTTGAAGATCTTTGACAGTTCACAAATGATATGTGACTTTTATAAGTAATTATTAGTTTCAATTCGAATTAAGTATTCTTTTATAACTCTAATATTTGCAATCACCTGAAGTGAATGTAAAGGCATTTTATTTAGTTTATGACTTACAATTACTTTATTGGTGATAAATGTTTGTTATGGTTTCATTGAATGTTTGAACATTTTTCATTATTTACCTAGGTAAAATATTCTCATTATTTAAATGGGATAAAAACATGTTACCTCTCATTAGAGGCATTGCTTGAATAATGGTGATTTCACTAGGTAGTTATTGGCGGAAAAAGATTTTTGATCTACGCTTATATTCATATTTTAAATATTTTCATCACTTTAGTTATCTTTAAATACATTTTAAATATTTAACTACCTCTTAATTACTTTAAATATATTTAAATACTTCTCAATTTCTTCCATGTATCTTAAGTATATTTTAATTATTCTTAAGTATTCCAATTACTTTTTAAATAGTTTAATTACTCTCCATTACTTTTTAATTAATTTAAATACTTTCAAATATTTTGGTTGTTTGCAAGTATCAAATATTTTAAATATGGTGTACACTTTTATGAGAGTTGTTTGCCACTCTGAATAATATGCCTTCTTATCAAAACGGTGCAGAAACATTTTAATAATTTGCCTCGAAATTAGCTAAATTGCACCAATTCATTCATTAATTATAGATCACAACGATTTACATTCCCAAAGATGGAGATTATAGTAGATTGTGTAACTAGTGTGCATATGATGGCTATATCGCATGAGGGTAAAGTTTAAGTACAATGCTGTAGGGCGAGTGTTCAATCGTCTAAATGCGGTATGGACAATCCACTCAAGTTGATCAGTATATTTTTTCTATGACCCACATAAGAAAAAACTAGAAAATATAAATTTTATCAAACTATAATATAACATATAAATTAATTAATTTACTTAATGTATTTATTTTTATTTAAAATTTTACCAATTGAATTTTATATTTTAACTACTGATTTTTTGTGACAAAGTTGTTAAATGTACAATTTGTATATGTTCCGTTTCCTTTTTTAAATCTGCCTATCTTCGGTGATGCTGTTATAAGTGGATGTTGATTCTAATAAATTTAGATGAATATTTTGCATCGATGTTGATGGCATAGCTTCTTGTTTTTTGTCAACTGACCTTACAATAGTATTGGTGATATTTATTTCTTACTTAGGGAATGTTCTATGTATGTTTCCATTACTGTGGTTCATCTCCAGACACTGAAATTTTTTTATGGTTAAGGCATCTGCAATGATAGTGGCTCCTGAACGGCGGAAACAATGTCCCAGATAGAGAGAGATATACTTTATTGTCGAATAAAAATACTTTCTTATTGACAAAGCTTGTACAAAATATTGTCTGAATAACTCTTAAAAAATGCGAAAAAATTAAAACACAAATACACAGTTTCCAACAAGTTCATATGTCATATATAAAATATTGCAATCTAAAACAGGATTTATAGTCTGTTTCTTATTGACTGACAGCACGCGAAAAGGTTACAGATGCTAGTCAGGTAGTAAAGCATAAGCGTCACAGTTCATCTCAGGAATTTATTTAGATACTATTTAATTTTATACTCGATCTGATATATAAAGGTAATATAAATGTAAATTCGGTTAGTTAAAACAACTAACTGACCTTCATACATTTGTAGAGTACATACAGTTAAAACAATAAATTATTTTTGAAATAATTGTTAGAATTCCATGAATCCTAACCAGGAGCAATTTTTCATAAAATGGGACGACCCTCTTAATACATCTACTAAACGGTAAAAACGAGTAGTCGCCGAATTGACTCGAAGTAGATGATTCCCGCGTGGCTAACCTGGTAACGAGTAGAGTCGTAAAAGTGCATCCAACAAGTACACCCTCTCATATATTTTCATTTTCTCCCATCCAAGCCTGAAACAGTGAAACGTGAAACTCAACAATTATTCAGTTAAGTAATTAATTTAGTGTAGTGATTATACCAAAAGCTGTAAGTTAATTAATTTAAGTTCACATACATATTAACTGGGGAAATTAACAAAGCTACTAATTCGGATGAGGATTAATTGTATTCACCATTCTGTATTCGTTTTATATGCATTCCTTATTTTGTATCCTTCATATATTTCGTCTGTCTAAATGTTAAAATTCTAGTGAATATCTAACATAAATAATTCTGTTTGTATATCAGATTGCAGTCTGCAGTTGGCTATGTTGCCAGATTGATAATAACAGATTGTGGAAAATAAAGAACTTTACATGTCTAAGTATTTAAATTCGTAAACCTTGTCTATCTATCCAGGACGGTAATTTTGGGTAGTGGTCCTTCGCAATATTACACAGTGTAGATTAAGCAGATACTATATCTATAACTTTATAGTTGATTTTCTACTTTCTATGAACCTCACCTATCGAAGGAGAATTCGCAATATCTACAATAATCTTGTAACGCAACTATTCTGACTGAATATTTCATTAATTATCTTGAGAATTTGAAGCAGGTCAATTCTTGGGAGACATATTAACAAACCATTTATCAATTCATTCTCCAGATAATTACTTTCTGATTTTTGAAATGTTGATAATACCATTTCCAAGAAACATCACAATAGGGTCCTACTAGGGATTGTCCCAATGACTACTTAGACATTTTGCAGGTATATACGGCGAAACTTGGTATCGCCCAAATTTGTATAATTTGTTTTGCTTAGAGTCGCTTATGTTCCATAAGTGTTAACTGTATTGTGAAAAATGTCTTCAAGTTTTACCCCAGTAAAGTGTAAGAGCTTGATTAGCTTACAAACGAAGACTGTAGTGTTAAATGTGCATGGTGCTGTTGTACATCAAATGCCGGCTGCTACTGTTAGAAATATAGTTTCGGCATGTTCCAATATGACAGGAGTTAGTGAATCTACTATTTACAGGCTTCTAAGTGAGAGGAAAAATGGAAATATATCTCCACCTAAAAAGTCAACTAGAAGAAAACCATTTGACCTTGATGAACATATGCAAAATACAATAAGACGAAAACTACATGAATTATATTTTAAAAAAGAGATCCCAACCCTTGACAGAATTCTAAGAATGGTGAAGGACGACGAGAATTTGCCTGACATAGGGCGAAAAACTTTGTAGAAAATATTACACAAATTAAATTTTACTTGGGAGAAGCAAAGTCGCATATCAGTGCTAATCGACAACGAAGAAATAATATGTTGGAGACGCCAGTATTTACGAGATATCCAAAAATACAGACAGGAGGGAAGACAAATCTATTATCTAGATGAGACATGGCTCAATGAAGGACTTTCAGCGAAAAAAATGAAAGGTTATGTAGCTAGACATAATAAAACATTTAAAATGAAAGATGTCCATGAACTCATGAAGTACTCATTGACAACAATAACTGAAGAGAACTGGCTAGATGCTGTGAATCATGTAATTAAAGAGGAAAAGAAAATGTGGGTTTTAGATAACGTCATAGACCAAAATATAGAACCGATAGTGATCTGTCTCGACGAGTCTTTGGATGATTCTTGTATGGCCAGCGAAGAGGATGATACTATAGATTGAATTTTATATTTCCTATAAATGGTATGTTTACTTTACTTAATTTACATTAATTCATTGTCAATAAATTTGAATTATCAGAATTAAACTATATTTTCCTTAATTAATTTAATTTAATAAAAATGTAACTTGTTAATAGGCCTAAACGAATTAATTTTATTTCAACTGTAATGTTGACCGAATCTAATTAAATAAGCAAAATGAACTAATATCGTAATCTCCGCCACTGCCGCACTGTTTATCCTTTTGCTGGCATTGTTCAGTTTTATTACCATATTGTACTTTGAGCTGAAACAGGGATGTACAGATAACCAATACAGACACCTACTTGTTTTGCATTATAATTTTAGTATTTATTTGTAAAATTCTTAGGATCACTCTGTAAGAGATAATTTTCTATTTGAATATTTAATGCGGCTACTGTGCTGTCAGACATCAAGAAATAGACTATAATATGTAAATTAGCAGTTACACAAATACACAGAAACGCCATGTTACAGGCAACAGGGTTCCTGAGTATTAGACCAATATTATTTCTTAATATGAAATAAAACATAGCCTTGCTTCCTGAACATTTATTGAAAAATACTAGGTATATATCAGATGTACATAACTACCCAACACGAGCTAGAGATGACTTTTATGTTTCAACAGTCACCACTAACTACAGTCCACAATGGACTTATTCAATGCAACAACTTGCCACATAATGTGGAGTTTTAAGAGAAGTTGTACTTTATACTGTAAACCTGATCCACTTTCGGAAACAGGGAGAATATTCGAAAGTTTACATTAAAAACAACAAACTAGTGTTAGACAACAATTCTTACGCATTAGAAGATTTAGTAGAAGTATCCCTTATAGAAGTACCTAAACCAAATAGCGCGCCGCCCACTCCCAATTCAACAAGAGCAAGTCAACAGGATGAAGCCGTGACAGAAAATAAAATTGTAAACAAACCTAAGACGCGTTCTGGCTCAGTATCCAATAAATAAATTAAATTTTAGTTTTTATGTCCTAAACAAATTCAGTTTAGTCAAATGCATTTTAATTCGAAATAGAAATTGGTTGTCTTTGTTTTTGAATTAGGTTTTGTACCTGGTATGTATGTATATATATATATATATATATATATATATATATATATATATATATATATATATATACAAGACTAGGAAGCAAGAAGTAAATTTTGATAGTTTATTAGTAATTCACATTTTGGTTTTTAATAAGTATAAAAGTTGCTTTTATCAATGGATCCATATGTTAGGGATGTTAACTACGAGCCTTATCCTACAATTGAATTTAAAGAACTGAAAGATATAAATGAACACTACAAAACTTAAAAAAATAGTCATTTTAAAATATTACATCAAAATATACGTAGTATAAATAAGAACATTGAAGAATTAAAAATATTTTTATCACAGTTGAATCACACATTTGAAATTATTGTCCTTACAGAAACGCTAAATATTCCTGATTTGAGTTTGATCCAATTACCTGATTATGATATAATTTACAGTGAGGGAGATATTAACCGTAATGACAGAGTTGTAATTTATATAAAAAGTAACATAATTTATGATTATAATATAGTACAAATAGGATTGTGCAAAGCAGTACAAACTATAATTAAATTGTCTAATAAAAATAAACTTTTAATTACATCTCTGTATAAAACGCCACCGATAAAGGAAGAAGCATTTGTTGATGAGTTGTGGACATATCTTGAAGACACTAAGAACAATTTAAACATTCCGAAACACTTGATTTTAGGAGATTTTAATATAAATATTAAACATCAAACTGATCTAGTTTCTGCATATCTGGATGTATTGAGTGAATATGACTTCTTATCGTTAATAAACAAATATACAAGAATTCAGGGAACATCGAAAAGTTGCATAGATCATATATTTTATAGTTCGAATACGATAGATGAATATATGGCAGCTACATATGATACCAATATTACAGACCACAAGGCTACAATGGCATATCTTCCTTTACAAGCTGAGACAACCGTAAAAAAGTTATTTTTCAAAAATATTGATAATAAAAAGCTACAAGAAGACATTCAGAGTCATAGATGGGAAGCCTTTTATAACATAAATAATTTAAACGGAAAAGTTAGCTATTTAATAAATGTGGTAAATAAATATATAAGTAAAAATACAAAAGTTGTTAAAGAAAATAAGAAATATATTAAGAGGCAACAATGGGTAACCAAAGGTATTATTAATTCAATTACAGAAAGAAACAGACTTCATCATGTTTATAAAAAAGATTTGGAGAACATAGAAAAAAAGGAAGCGTATTTAAATTACAGAGCATTAACTGTTAGAGTTTTGAGAAAAGCTAAAAAAGATTACTATACCAAACAAATAAATGAAAATTCAGGAAACTCAAAAGGACTATGGAAAATTATTAATCAGTTACAAAATAAAGCTAAAAACAATAACGATGACATAAAAGAAATACATACTGATGAGGGCCGTATGGTAACAGAGGCCAAAGATCTAGCAGAAACATTTAACAATTACTTTACTGAAGTAGGCATTACTCTTACAAAAAGCATAAGCCCACCAAACACGCCTCAACCTAGGAGATATGCTCAGAAAAATTAAATTGTTCTGTTGCCTTTAACAAATATAGAAATCAAAAACATAATAAACTCACTAGCAAACAAGAAATCACCCGGAATAGATAATATACAAACAGAATTAATAAAAGAGAATTCAGACATATTCACCCCACTCTTGACCCACTTAGTTAATGAAATATTTCTACAAGGAGAAGTTTCCACTGAACTCAAGAGATCTTTAGTGATACCAATATTTAAAAAAGGCAATAAGACAATGGTGACAAATTATAGACCGATATCCTTAATAACAACTTTCGCAAAAGTGGTAGAGAAAGCTCTAAATTTGAGATTACAAGAATATCTTAAAAAATATAATATAATTTCTACAAAACAATTTGGATTTCGAGAGGGACTCTCTACAACTGATGCAATTCTAGAATTAACTAAAAAATGTATCACTCGGTGGATCTTAATAAGCCAAACTTAACCATTTTCCTGGATTTAGCCAAGGCCTTCGATACTATACATCACGAACAGTTATTGCTGGCTTTGGAGGATGCAGGGATACGAGGAATGGCATTAAAACTTTTCGGAGACTATCTAAAAAACCGATATCAACAAGTGAAAGTAAAAGATCAGCTTAGCAGAAGCAAACTAATCACAACTGGTGTACCACAAGGGACAGTCCTTGGTCCTATACTATTTTCAATTTACGTGAATAATTTGTATATTCAACCGACTACTGGCCAAATTGTGAGTTTTGCTGATGACACGGCTGTTTTCTATGAAGCAGATACTTGGGAAGAACTAAAGTATAAAGCAGAAAATGACTTAAAAAAAATTATAGATTGGTGTAATCATAAAAAACTTACTATAAATTATAATAAATCATTTTTTTTTACTTTTGCCAGCTATATTAACAGATTACCAGATTTTAATGAACTCAATGTCACTTATAACGATCAGGAAATTACTCTTCAAAGACAAAGTTATATAAAATACTTGGGTGTTATTCTCGACTCTCACTTACGGTGGGATAAGCATATAGATAATTTAACCTACACCTTAAGGATGTTGCTTTTTAAATTTAAATTTCTCAAAAAAACATTGAGCGTTACTCACCTTAGAACTATTTACTACACACTTGTTCAAACCAGACTTCAATACTCCATCATCTGCTGGGGGGCTACCACAAAGAACCATTTAAATAAACTGGAAATTTTTCAAAAGAGATTACTGAAAATAATATTCAATAAAAAAATTAGGTATCCAACGGATTTATTGTATGATGAAACCAATATTATGGATGTCAGACAATTATATGCTTATGCAATTTTAATGTACACTTACAAACATAAAGATATATTACAAAAAAAGACATATAACTATCAAACAAGAGGTAAAGAAACAGGCACAGTATATACTCACTTTGTAAGTAAATCAGTATCACAAAGATATTATTTGTACCTAAGTGGAAAAATATTTAATCACCTTCCGGAAATTTATTTGTATTCCGTAAACTCCCCTCAATTAATTAAAATATTAATGAAAAAATATATTGTAAATGGTGACAGGAAAGCTTTGAGAGCATTGATTGAATAATGTGTGAGGAGCTTTCGGTAAAATGTGATAAAATTATGAAATTTAGAAGTAAGAAATTCAATGGATTCATTGCTATATGTATATGTGTGAGTGTGTGTATGTATATAATTGTTTATTTAGAAAGAAACGTGAAAAAAACATGCAAACATAATAACATAATATGTGTGTATGTATGTGTATATATTTGTTATCCTACTATTGTTTATAAATTAAGTGAAATATTGTTTTGTGTAATTTTGGAGAATCAATTTAATTTAGTACATTATATATTTAAATCATTTTTAGTAAAAGTAAGCAATTCAGCAGCCTATGCGCAACCGTGAGGTCATAAATAGGCTACCATGTCGCATACGTATTACATTGATGTTCCATATATAATATTGTACAACAAGAGATTTATGTATATATATATGTATAACATGAGCTGAATAAAGATTATTATTATTATTATTATTATTATACTGTAAAGATAATATTAACATATAGTCATACAAGTTTATTATTATTATGCAATTATTTGATGGATACTATACTCGATAGTCGAAATTGTGTAAAGTGAGTCAGAGCTATCTAATCAACACTTTGGTTAAAGCGCAGTTGCCATATGTATTCTAGAGAGAAATGCTGTATTTTATAAATACACTTCAAATCCATTGTGTCAATATTTCAGGTACAAAAGATGCAATGTAATTAAGTCAATACCAATTTAATATATTTATTTCAAATTTCAAGCAGACTAATAATAATTAGTTTACTTGAAATGTGAAATAAAGTGTTTATGTATATTTCTTGAACGCAAAGTTTGTTGTGAAAAACTCGCCGATTTGACAATGTTGGAGAGTCGCTTCAATGTTCCGGCTTTGAGAACGAGATAGATAGATCGAGCTACGCGAATGAGACAGTGATAGTAAACAGTTATGTGAGGTGTTTATTCTCTTCATGAGCGTAACATCAGTATTTGTGTTGTGGTTTTGTGTGATAAATCGGTTATTATTGGTATTTATTGTAATATTTATATCGGTATATTTAGTGACAATAATGGCGGAGTGTAGCGGTGTTGGCGATAAAAAACTTTTAATTTACTGGCTGTTATTACTCAATATTATTTGTAAATATGTTAGCATTATGCTATTAAACATTCTAAGATCAAAAGGCATCGACGAAGCTGTTAGAGAGAAAGAGTGGAAGGACAATTAACAGAATAAACCCGCAGGGGAGTGAGACATGTATGTGCTTTGTCACTACTTCTATTTAATATATACCCAGAAGTGATCTTCAGCGAAGCACTTAAAAACATACCGAATGGAATAAACATCAAAGGAGTCTTGGTCAACAATCTGAGGTATGTTGATCATACAGTCTTGTTAGCTGACTCCCTGGAGGACTACGAACAGCTAATAAATAGAGTTATAGTCATGGGAAAGGAATATGGAATAAGCCTGAACACAAATAAAACCAAATATATCGTCAGTAAATATAACAACGCCAACGTGAAAAGACTATATGCGAATGATGTTGCAGAGGAAAGAGTGGGGAGCATTACTTACCTGGGATATTCGATAAATGATCAATGGGACCACAACAGGGAAATAAAACAACGAATTGAAAAAGCTAGAACAAAGTTCCTAACAATGCGAGGTGTGCTATCCAGCAACATCCTGAGTTTACCACTGCACATGAGAATAGTTAGATGTTATATTTTCTCAGTTTTGTTATATGGAGTAGAGGCATGGACGCTTACAGAAGCTACAATCAAGAGAGTTGAAGATTATGAAGTTTGGGTGTTCCGGCGAATTCTAAAAATCTGTTGGACCGAACATGTAACCAATAACAATGTCTCAAAACGAATGGGAGTAGAGAGAGAATTGCTGAAGACTATTAAAGTAAGAAAGCTTGTATATTTGGAGCACATCATGCGTAATGAAAAATATGCCTTGATTCAACTCATTATTCAAGGTAAAGTGACAGCAAGAGAGAACAAGGCAGACAAAGAGTATCCTGGTTTAAAAACCTACGCCAATGGTGTGGCAAAACATCCAGAGAAC
The DNA here is from genome assembly GCA_963921935.1 of Galeruca laticollis. NCBI lineage: Eukaryota > Metazoa > Arthropoda > Insecta > Coleoptera > Chrysomelidae > Galeruca > Galeruca laticollis. Next base: position 240,834,901 of record OY998176.1, read on the forward strand.
TTTTTCGAGCAGTTGTTAATAAGTTCTGGATTGCCTTGATGATAGCCAACATTCCCTGAGCGGATAAGGCACAAAGAAGAAGAATAATGCTCATCTTCACAAAATCCTCCTGGTAGGAACTAACCCCTTCACGAACATTTTTTTTTATTCCAAATATTTATTTCCCAGAATTTTATAAAAATTGCTTGCCTGTCACTTTCACAAATTTGGCCACATACAAAATATCTTCCAGACTCTTTTTCTGTTTGCTTATGTGAACACTGTTGCATCTGCTGATTTTGCCATAGTTCTTGTAATAAGGCTTTTACAGCAGTAGAAGTGCATGTGAATTATTTTTTCCTGTACCTCTCCAGTTTCTCAGCGTACTGCAATAACTATATATTGCTCTATATTATCAGCAATCAATGTTTCCTCAGATTGTTTCATAATTTCATCGTTTGGCACTATATTTTTTGTCTTTCAAACTGTTCGTAGTTTACCACAGTTCAGTGGTAGTTTGGCTAGGAAGCTCTTCCATATTTTCTTCTACGCTGGAATTTACACTAACATAATTCTCAAAATCTATCAAAGCCTCTTGGATAGCTCTGCTTTATTACAAAATTATTGAAACATATTAATAAGATATACAACACCCACTACTTTTAAATGGATAATGAATTTTTGTAATTTGTATTAATTCTTTTATTTAAACTTACTTTTGTAAATACATATTCTTGATCCTGTGCTTCCAGGAGAAACTTTTTTATAAGCTCCGGAGTTAAACTTTTATATTTTTTAGTTGAACATTGAATACAGGGTTGGGCTGATTAAAATCAAGTGATTAAAATCATGATTTATATCGCTTGATTTTTAAAATTAAAATCATGATTTAAAATCAATTTTTTTCTTTTTTATTCAGAACCAGATAACAACATGATATAAAAGTTTTCTCAAAAATCAAAAGAAGTATGTGCTTTTAGCAAAAACAACAAAAAAGAAGTACATAATTCTAAATTCTCAAACTAAACGCAACACCTAAATTTTATTACATTTTCGTTCTACAATTTAAACAAGTTTTCCTCCTTTTTCTATGCCTAATCTGTTTCTGATATCCGAGTGTACAAGACCAAAAGAGCTAAATACGAGTTCTACTGAAGCTGAAGAAGCAGTTACATACAGAAACTGTTTTATTATCGGCAACTGTTTCAAGATTTCCGGCTCATCATTTTGTGATAACCACCATTGTAGTCTGTTTACATTTTTTATTACTTCGTCCAAAAACATAACTTGCTTAAATGGAGCACTGCGGGCATTTAACATTACATATTACTAAAGGTAACAGTCCAGTGTTTTTCATATAACTCGTTAATTGTTTCTAAAGCTATATTATTTTCTTCTGGTGTTAACTGATATTTTGTTTTTTGTGGATTCAACAATACGCTATAAAAGATATGGCATTAGTGCTTGCTTATATCGATTATTAAATTGTTGTGTTTTTTGTAATGGTAATTCCACAGATTCATCAAAGATATATTGTAAATGTTTTCACTGCTCTACAGCATCTGCGATAGTAGCATTTTTCCTCTGCACAGTATCAAGAGCAACTGATATAGGTTTTAAAATGTTTAAATAATCTTGCGCTGCATGTTTAATCGCAATATTTGAAACTTTTTGGTAAATAGTGGAATCAATCTCCTTTTTATTTTCTTCGCAGATTTTTAATATGATGTCCTACTGAGTGACATACATCTCTAAGCAGTCTCCAAGGCTATTCCATCGCACATCGCTTGGAAGGACTAAAGCGCTGCCCCCTGCTTGACTGAATTTAGCTCTAGCCAAATGGTTATTTCGAAAATACTTAACAATTTGGACCACATGGTCTTTAACGTCTTTAACTTGAAAGTCCTTGCACAGTAAATTAAAAATATGTGCAGAGCCGCCATAAGTTATAACTTTTGTGTTCGTTTGTTCTTCTAACGTTTTTCTCATAAGTGTCATATTTGCGGCATTGTCTATCACAAAAGATTTTACGGTACACTTGTATTTTAATGCACATGAAGAAATCAGGTCACAAACTATTTGAGTTAAATATTCTGAAGTATGTGGATTTCCTGATGTGTTTCGTATAGGAGGGCTTGTCCATATTCAGTGGTTATCGTTGCACATATCACTGGTTCGTTGTGCACGTTTGACCACCCATTAATTGACATATTTACGGACTGTCCTGACAGGGAGGAGAAACATTTTTCTTTTTCCTCTTCATAGATTTCGTCCAAAACACTTGTTGCTACCATTTTTCTCGAGGGAGGTGTATAACCAGGCATTAATACCTTAATGGCTTTTTCACCTCTAAATTCGCAATACATCTGAAGCTCGAATTAGTAGCGAAAATAGCCTTTGCTATTTGTTTCTCAATTTTATGTTTTTCAGCAGTTGAAGTCCGCATTACAAAACTACTCATTGTAGGCTGAGTTTCGATTGCTTTCTTGTTTTGGACTGGCTCAAAAGTTGTTGGTACTTTCGGTGGAGTTTTTCTAACATATGAACTATTCGTCATGAGTGAACTACAACTTGAGGCAGATGATGTGCTAGCAAAACTGTCAAGCGACATTCGACTCTCTGGAAAGAGAAAAAACATAATTGAAAATTGAAATTGATTAATTGATGATATACTGATATAGTAGAGATGTAAAAGCAAATTTATTGAGTTGAGTTGAAAAAAATTAAAAATTAAGTAAATATAAAAGAGTAAAGATAATCTTTAATTAACCTGGGAAAGGTCGCGTTAAAAAAGTTATATTAAAGGTCACGTGTTAGATTTCACCTAATATTTAAAAACGATCCTATATGCCTAAAATCTATATCCTAAAATATCTATAAATGGATACTTAAAAATTATATTATCTTTGTTAAAAATATCTATCACAAAATTTAAAAATTATCTCAAAAATGTATCTTCTTCTTCTCATTGACTTTCAGACCTTAAGGTCCATAGTCTCCCTATTGGGATTCCTAGCCTCATTTTTCCGGCAGCGGTAGCCAGCCGCTTGGCCAACCCTACTGCTTTAAATCAGTAGGGAGTTTGTGAATTCGGTGATTTAGTTTCTGCTCTGAAGTCTGTCCCTTGCTTCTTCTACTATTCTTTTCCATTCTTTCCGGTCTTTTGCTTTGTTTTTCCAGTCATTTATTCCAATTTCTTCCTCTACACCATCCAACCATCTAGTTTTCGGTCGTCCCCTTGCTCTTCGTCCTTGTCTTTTAGTTTCCTGTATTTTCTTGACACCCTTTCATTACCTAGAAGTTGTACATGTCCTGCCCACCTTAATCACTTACTTCTTATTTCATTTGTTATTATTGGGCTATTGAATTTTTGATTAACTTCGTAGTTTGTTAATATTCTCCATACTCCATTTTCTTTAATTGGGCCGTATGTTCTCGGTAGTATTTTCCTTTCCCAGATTTCTAATATGTTTTCCTCTTTTTTTGTTAAATTCCAGGTTTCTGCCGCGTAAAGTACGATTGGTCTAATTACTGTCTTGTATATTTTAATTTTTGTGTTTGATTTAAATGTGTCTTTTAATGCATAGAAACATTTGTTACCCTGTTGTATTCAGTTATTTGTCAAAAATGTATCTACTTATAATATAATACGTATATATTTAAAAAATATTTCAAAATATCTCAGAATATATAATTAAAAATTACACTATGTTACTTAACTTATAATTAATATTTATGTCTCGAAACTTTCACTAAATTATCTCAAAAATAAAATATCAAGTGCTTGGAGAATCAACAAAAAATGTTAGGCAAAATCTAACCACGCGATCATTCCCGTGTTAATAATAAAAGTCTTTATTAAATATAAATAAAATTAAATTAATAATTCAATTACCTGTATTCCTCTCTTGATAATTACAAACATCGTGGTGTGCTTTAAGTCTTTGGACTAACCCTTGAATATCTTTCTTGCACTTTCTACAAATAGCCCTACACCCCATTTTATTTGGATTTGTTGTCTTAATATATATAGAACTCCCATATTGGGTCCTCTTTTCTTCCACTCATTTTACTTTATTTATATGTTTTCACTTCACTTAACTAACCTAACTAGCGAAATGCGTGAAATTGTTGGACAACGTCAATTTATAGGTTGAGAAGGAAAACAAGCCTCGATAGGAATATTCTTACAAAAAGCACAACAAATGCGTTCGTGCCTCACTCGGCAGTACTCGGCACTGTGTGAGTGTGTAGGATAGAAGGAAAACAAATCGCGACAATAATTTTCTTGCAAGAAGCGCGACAAATGCGTTGTCACAAGTTTTTGAGCCGCAAATTGTATTATAATTTTTAGACTTATACATTAAAATAATTAACAATAATTTCATAGAATCAAAATGTTCAAATTTTATATTCGAATTTAAAAAATCAATGGTTTTTTTATTTTTTTATTAAAAATCAGATTTTGCCCAACCCTGATTGAATATGTTATCCAAAGAGTTGGGAGCTTGTTTTTACTTGACATTTTTTTCATATAGGCAGTGATCCCATTTTATGTTATATTTTTAACTCCTATTACCAGAGTTCAATCCATGAACTTTTTATAACAAAATTCATATTTACTTTTTGATTTTTGGAGTAATGTGTTATATGTCTCCTTTGTGGCTAAGCGAATATCTGGTGGAGAATTATTTATTGATTCATCACCGGAATCACTTATTTTTACTAATATATTTTTTAAAACTATAGAAGTATTTTGACAATTGTTATTTTGACGTTATTTTCATTGGAGGATTTCATATACATTCTAGAATTTATAGGAACTCGTTGACCAATATGGCTTACATATCCATTCTGTAAATTGTGTAGAAAAGGGATAATATACATGTAGGTGTAGAAAAAATTATGTATACACCATATTCAACCCAAAACTCTCTTTATATCCCTAAATATCATGCTTCTTTAAAAATTCTATTATACTACACCCGAAACCCAAATAATTATGCTTAGACTACAATAAATATTTATCAAGCTTATTGCATAAATGCTTACTCTTTTTTAAAAAGTAATTGCTAAATAATAATAACCTACATTTTTACCCGGTATTATAAACAGGGGATTCTATATTTATCTAGGATTTATTTTTAAATTATATAATATCTCTACATTTTCTTTTATATTATCAAGTAAATAGTTTTTATGTATAATATAGCTTTACTCTATTCTTATGAGTTTCTACTAATTTATTTCCAATTTTTATTACTACATTAGGATTTCTGTCCTCAATTTTTCATAAATAATAATAATTTTCAATAAAATCTTATCCCCAACTTTAAAATTTACATTCTAGTTTTTATATCATATTTAGATTTTATTTTTAATTTGGAAACTACTAAGTTTTCTCTTGCATCATTGCACGCTTTTTGTAGTCTATATTGAAACTCTAAGGGATAATAATTAAAGTTGTATAAAGAGTCGGTTTCATTATTTAAATTAGAAGATATGGTAGAAGATACAAATTTTCGATGAGATGCCTCTCCGGTAGAACTACCAATGTAGCAGCATCAAAATACCAACTAATCCATTTCAATTCCCAAAGTCTGGCGAATAAGATAAATTTGTTGGAACTATTTTGCAACAGTAATAATTCAACATTTGTTTGCATATCTGAGCACTGGTTGTGTTCAGATAAATTAACAGAAAATTTGTTTGAAGGTTATAAACTTGTTTCCGGTTATACACGAGAAAACAAAGCTCACGGGGGTACTGCCATCTTTGTTAAGTCAGAGATTTATCACGAGTGTAACAACATTTCCCATCTGGTTAATTCTTCCTTGTAGATTCACTTTGAGTGTTCTGCAATCGAGGTAAAAAGGATCTATGTATCCTTACCATATATCGTAGCTCCTCTGCTAACTCTAATATACACATTTTCCTGGATAAACTGGTAAGTACTTTGAATTGTGTAACAACTAAATATCTATACGTCATTGTATGTGGAGACTTCAATATTAATTTTATTGGAACAAATCACCATAAAGAACAACTGTTTGATATTTTTGAAATGTTCAATCTTACTTTGTCGTACAATGAACCAACACGTGTTGCAAAGTATGGGAATACAATAACATCAAGTGGACTGGACTACATTGTCAGTAATATTGGAAATGTTATTGGTAGAGTCACCAGTCTAGATGTTTCAGACCATTATGCACAAATTATTACGTGGATCATGCAAAACTTGATCAACACTGAGGTAAATACCTACATATTAGCACGAAAGTTTAACACCACCACCCTACACGAATTTAAAAATATTTATGTGAGGTCTGATCTTGAACAGAGTCAGGAGTCAGATATTGACACTGCCTTTAACACATTTATGTCAAATTTCCAATGGTGTTTTGATGTAGCATTTCCAAAACAAAAATTATTTAAGCAAGTTCAAAAAACAAAAAAAGTTCCATTTTCACCACAACTTCTCTCAGAACTTGCACAACTCAAAAATCTGATCTGGTTAGGGCACAGAGTCAATGATCCTGCCCTGACAGAAAATTACAAAAAATTCAAAAAATCACAACATTAAAATAACTAACGAAAAAAAACTTCACTATTCAAAAATTATTGACAACTCTAACAATAAAGCAAAGTCTCTTTGGAGCCTGGTAAACACAAAAATGGGTAGACATAAAAAAGAATCAGAAATAGTACTATCTGATTCCGGAACAAGTATTACAAATAAAAGTGAAATTGCCAATCGTTTCGCTGGTTATTTTGCAACGTCTGTTCGTGATATGATTAGTGAATGTAACTTTGCCGACGGTATTTATACGACATCTAAGATACATAATCCATATTCTATGTTCTTTATGCCAGTCAATGAATATGACATAAAAAATATTATTTTAAATCTTAATAAAAAATATTCGACAGGACTTGACGGAATCCCCTGTCTGGTATTGAGAGAATGTGTAGACAACTAGCCCATATGATAAATCTATCTGTGGTGCAAGGGAAATTCCCTACTAAACTCAAAAGGAGCAAAATCGTACCGGTATTCAAAAAAATGACCCCCAATGTGTCGAAAACTATAGAATGATTTCTTTGCTTAGCTCGTTCTCTAAAATAATTGAGAAAACGGTATGCAATCAGCTAGTTGGTTACCTAGATCAACATAGAATTATAACCCCATCACAGCATGGTTTTCAAGAAAATTATTCAATAGAAACTGTATCAACTGAACTGGTACAATATATTCATGAAAACATTGACCAAAACAAATACTGGGTGGGTATATTTTTTGATCTGACTCGTGCGTTTGACACTCTCAATCTCCAGTACTTATCCCTGAAAATAGAAGCCATTCGAGATCCAATCCAATTGTGGATTAATTCCTACATGTCTGGTAAAACACTCAGGGTGCAGGTCGGGGAGGAATTATCAGATGAATTTAGCACCTCCAATGGTACCCCCAAGGTGGTGTCCTGGGACCACTTTTGTTTCTTCTTTACATAAACGACCTACCCTTATACATCTCCCACGGACGTATTTTTATATATGCAGATGATACCTCAGTTATAATTGCGGCCGACAGTTTAGATGAGTTACTCAAAAAAATAAGGAAAATCATGAAAGAGTTCACCTCTTGGTGTCAAAGAAATCACCTTATTATAAATGATGGCAAAACCGTTTTTGTTCAATTTACATCACCACTCAAGGAAGGCAATGCCCTTGTTTTTGATTTTAATAATTGCACGTTCAACGCTTCTGAAAAAACAAAATTTCTGGGAATGGAATTGGATGGTAAATTGAATTTTAAAAATCACGTTGATTATGTATGTAAAAGGTTGAGCAGATTATATTTTGCTTTTAATAGTTTAAAATCATATTTATATCAAGATTATTTACTAAATTTGTATTACGCACTAATATATTCTGCAATCGGCTGCAATGTAATTGTGTGGGGCAGAGCAAGCGAGGCTGGGCGAGTATTTTTTATCCAAAAGATATTTATTCGTTTGATATTTGGCTTAGGCTACAAGGAGTCCTGTAGGAGCACCTTTAAGAGCAATAACATCCTGACATTCACAGGTATATATCTCTACAAACTTCTGATCTACACCTTTATTAACAAAAACAACCTTCAGAAACGTAGTGACATACATGATCACGATACGAGATCTAAGAGTGATATTCACTTGAACAAATTTAATCGTTCCCGTTTGAAGAAGTCGCCAATATATGCCGGGGGTGAATTTTTTAATCGGTTACCAGATGATATTAAGCAAATAAACCATCTCAGAAAATTTAAAACTAGTCTTAAAATGGATGAATTTAATGGGTGGCGTAGCATCTCTCAATCCTAATAACTTACCTAATTTTTTGGATCTTTTAATATTTAAAATTTTAAAAACTTAACCCTTTATTTATTTTATTTGTTTCATTTTCTTCAGATTCTTGTTTATACCTAATGATTGTTATACGCTGTTGCCTGTATACATTTAAATTCTAATTTTAATTTTAATTGTTTTAACTATAGTTTTATACTGTATCTGACTTGTCTTATGTCATATGTATGATGATAAAGACTAATAAATTATCTATCTATGTATGGTGTATATTTTATCTCTGAATGAATAGTTGTGTCATAGGCAAAACACCAAAATGGAACCCAAGTTCTCCACGTATTATTATATTTAGAAACTTGTGTAAATAAGCCATTAAATGTTTATGTGGATTTTCAAGGGCTCACAATGTCTCATAATGACATGCTGTTGAATTCAATTTATTTGTAATATATTAGAGTGGATTCTATGTGTAACTAAAATACATAATTACTATATAACATCTCTACATCATTGTGCTGTAGACAACTATTATTAAATTGAATGTAATACTGACAAAATGACAATTAAATAAGAAAATGAAAAAAATTCTTTAGTACTCAACTGCTGTCATAAATGTGCAACTTCTACAGATATAGAAGTAAATTATGAAAACCAAAGAGATAATAGAAGATGAGCCATCTATGCCCAGTTTCAAACAAGAAATATTGTAATGTGTTTCTTATTTATTTAAACAGTAAACGGGTGGGATAAACTTTAAACACACGGTATGGCTACTTACGAATTTATTTAAACACTAAACTGATCACTAACACTTAATTTATATACACTTAACTATTCACTTAAATTTAATTTATATACACACAACCTTAATTATCAATTTATATCAACACTTTGCTGGTCGCTATTTATATCACGAGATCACTTCATCAACTAAACTAACTGTCCCTGATCGGTACTTTATATATTAGCGCCTTTTTTACTAGATAATTCTAGATTGCGGCTTACACAAAAACAATTGGCTTTCTGGTATTTTCTAGATAAGACTGGTCACAAAAACAATGTCTAGATAAGACAGTCACAATCGTAAACAGTTCTAAGAAATCTCTGCGCATCCGCCAAAATTTCAACTATCATACATGGCTTAGACAGAGTCGGGTTCAGGGACTATACCAGTGTGCTGTTTCGTAACATTACCCCCTCCTTAAATGGAAGTTTCTCCTGGAACTTTTGTGTAGCCGAGACTGGATGTTTGAATCGGCACCTGGCACTTTCCGAACTTATGGAAATAGTAGTGCACCGTCTTCATCTGATACTAATAACGGGGGTTGTAGCTGCAAATTAATATCTGGACACTGGTATCTAGAAAGATAATCTCTGCCATGTTCCTGATAACTCGCCAATCCAACTGGTTACTCGCTATCTTAGGCATAGCCAGTTTCTTCACGCTGGATTCTAACACATGGTCTCGTAGGTTTCGAAGTGCTTCCCACACATCGCGGTAGTTAGATCGATCTTGAAATTCATTTTTAGTCACCACGTGGAAGACGTACCGCGAATTATGTTTCAGTGTATTGCCAGGGGCTGGAATCTGGTCTTCAAGTTTTTTTAATTGCCCGAACTTCTTTCGAAAGACGAATGCCAACACTCGTGCGTTCTTGAGACTGGCGGGGATGTTGTATGCCAGTGAATAATCTTCCGGGAGGGTGAACAAATCTTGTCGTTGTTCTGAAGTGACTTCATATCTAGCTTTCCCGGTACCTCCATACGCGACCATAAATTCATCGAAGATAGGGTCAGACACATCTCGAATATGGTTTACCCCTTTCTCTAGGTCATGGTCTCCTTCGAATGGTGCTAGTCGGTTTTGGTAAACTACTTTTGGTTTTCCGTTGGGGATCTTGCTTATGCGATATATAACATCATTGATCCTTTTCTTGATTAAGTATGGACCTTCCCAGGATTTTTGTAATTTTGGAGAAAATCCTTTTCTCCTGGTCGGGTTGTGTAACCATACTTTGTCCCCTTCTTTAAAACCGCCTTCTGTGGCCTGCGTGTCGTACCGACTTTTCATTCTATCGCTGGCAACTTGAAGATTTGTTCGAACTAATTCATGAATATCGTCCAGCCTTCTTCTAAATTGGATCACGTAGTCTTCTCCTGCTATATCTTCTCCAGGCCGACAGCCAAATTCCAGGTCACAAGGAAGCCTCATTTCACGTCCAAACAGGATTTACGCAGGTGTTTCACCCGTGGTCTCATTGACGGCAGATCGATAAGCCAATGCGAATAGGGAAAGATACTGGTCCCAATCTATCTGATGGCTGGAAACTACTTTGGACAGGTATTTTCCAGTAGTCCTGTTCATTCTCTCGACCATTCCATCTGATTGTGGATGTAATGCTGCTGTCCAGGTCTTCTTGATTCCCAGCTTGTCGCAAATCTCCTGGAACAGATGGCTTTCGAAATTTCTTCCCTGGTCACTGACGACTTCCAAGGGCCACTCCATATCGGCTGATAAATTCTTTCACCAATACATCCGCGACAGTTGTGGCCTCTTGATTCGGGATTGCGTAAATTTCCACCCACTTTGTGAAATAATCCATTACAACCAGTATGTATTTGCTACCATTTTCTGTCGTCGGAAATGGTCCAGCGATATCTAAAGCAATCCTTTCGAAAGGGCTTCCAACATTATACTGTTTCATAGGTGCCTTTCTCTTGCGATGTGGTCCATTACTCGTAGCACAAGTCGTACATTTCTTACACCAGTCCTTCACATCGTCGGAGCTGTTCATCCAATTAAACCTTTCACGGACTCGCTGAAGTGTTTTCTTTACTCCCAGATGACCTCCCGATGGACTCTCGTGTAACTTCTTCAGTACCTCAGCTACTCTCGTTCTAGGGATAACTAGCTGTCGCCTAATCTCGGAACCATCATCGTTTTCAAGGACTCTTCAACAGCCCTTCTTCCAGGACAAGGGAGTCCCACTGAGCCCAATACGCCTTGAGTTTCGGTGAAAATCTTGACACTTCTTGCCAGGTAGGTCGCCGATTTTCTTCCTTCCACTGCCGAATCTTATTTAGGCAAGGATCATTCTCCTGATCTTCGCTGATCCTGGCGGTTGACCATTCTTCATTTATTACTGTAGTTCTTGAAACTGCAGATTCCCTAGATACTGCCTTGTTGCAGTGGGAGCAGTCTGTTGGGCACGGCCGTCTGGACAGGGAGTCGGCATTTCGGTGACTCACACCAGCTCGATGTTCGATGTTGAAATCGTACTCTTGAAGTCGTTCAATCCATCTAGCGATCTGGCCCTCGGTATTCTTGAACTTCATCAACCACTTGAGTGCTGCATGATCAGTCCGGAATAAAAACTTCCTACCATAGAGATACTGGTAAAAGTGTTCTACGGACTTCACTACCGCCAAAAGTTCTCTTCTTGTGACGCAGTAGTTTCGTTCTGGTTTGGAGAGAACTTTATTGAAATATCCCAGCACTCTTTCTTGCCCTCCTTGGATCTGTGAGAGCCCTCCACCAATTCCTACGTTGCTTGCGTCAGTGTCAAGATTACAGTCTCCCTCTGGTAATGGATATCCTAATATCGGCGCCGAGATTAAATGCCTCTCCAAGGTTTCAAAAGCGGTTTGACAGTCCCATTGGAAAGCTCTTGCTTCTTCTGTAAGTCGAGTTAGATGCTTGACAATATCTCCAAACTTCCTGATAAATCTTCTATAATACGTGCAAAGTCCAAGGAAACTCCTAATTTGATGTTTGTCAGTTGGTTGCGGCCATTGCTGAATGGAAGCAATTTTCTCTGGATCAACCGCCACTCCTTCATTGCTCACTATATGACCTAGATAGTTGACTCGGTTTTGGAACAGCTGACATTTCTTCGGGTTTAACATGAGCTGGGCAGCTTGGAGTCGTTTGAATACGTCTTCCAAATTCTTCAGGTGTTCGTCAAATGTCTTCCCCAGTACTACGATGTCGTCCAAATAGACCAGGCATGTCTTCCAAGACAACCCTCTCAAGACATTTTCCATGAGTCTTTCAAATGTCGCAGGCGAATTACAGAGCCCGAATAACATGATGTTGAATTGCCATAATCCAGATCCGGTGGTAAAAGCAGTCCTTCTTTGTCTTCTGGGTCCATTTCCACTTGCCAATAACCAGACTTCAGGTCCAAGGCGGAAAACAAATTGCTGCCGGCCAAAGTATATACCGTATCGTCAATTCGCGGTAAAGGATAGCTGTCTTTCTTCGTCACGTTGTTTAGCTGGCGATAATCCACGCAGAATCTCGTAGTTCCATCCTTTTTCTTGACGAGCACTTCTGAAGACATCCATGGACTAATAGATGGTTCTATTACTTTTTCTTCAGCCATCTAATTACTCTTTCAGCTTCTTCTCTCTTCGCTCGTGGTAGTCGTCGAGCTGATTGCCCAATTGGCTTGGCATTACCAGTATAGATTTTGTGTTTGACGGCTGATGTTCTACCAGTCTTTCCTCCTTTTGGTACGAATAGGTGTAGATACTGCAAGAGAAATTCTCTCATTCTCTTTTTTTCAGTTCGATTTAAGGATTGACCAGCTACTCATAACATCTGTTCGAATCTGGCATTAGAATTGTCAGTGGTCGTTGTTTGACGCACTATAGACGTCACTGGTACACAGGATCCAATCCTGGCTTCCTTCTTGATGGTAACTGGGTAATCATTCACGTTTATCACACATACTGTGATCTCTTTCGCCGACGTAACCAATCCTTTTCTAATTAGTACTCCTTTGCCAACTTCTTCGTCGTGGTTCCTTGGCTCCATCATAACCGGTGTACCTTCCTCCATGATTCCCTGTAGCCGTGCTACTATCATGGTTTCGCTTCGTGCAGGTAGAACGGTATCTTCGTGTACAGCTGCCAACACCGCGCTGCCTTCATATGGATGAAGGAATACCTCCTCGGAACCCACTTTAACGGTTCTGTTTCTAAAGTCTAATTGGAAACCATGTACATTCATTACGTCCATTCCCAGAATCACGTCTTCTTCAATGTCAGCTACAATTACCGTATGCGTGAAGTTTTCTGCGCCAATTCCCAATTGGATTTGTGTCTCGCCGATAATGTTGGTACTCTCACCTGTGGCGGTCCACAGTCGCAGTCTCGTTGGTAAAAGCTTCTTCTTGGAGTTTATTATTTATGGTCGTATAATGGTTCTAGTTGCTCCAGTGTCTACTAGCAGAGCATATTTCTTGCCATTCACTTCGTCATCTACATATACACTGTCGTTGCGACATCTGAGAGAAGCTATCAGTATGAGAGGGTCTTTGGAACGATCATGGGTCGGTGCTGCCCCCTCGTAGCCGACCCGTTCTAGTTTTCCTGTGTCTGGGGTTCTTGGTTTGCAGGAGTTCTGGGGCGCTTACATGAACTGCGTACATGCCCTAGCTCGCCACAATTCGAGCAACAGATCTTTCTCGGCTTCTTGTCCATCATACTTTTGATCAATCTGACGATCTGGTCGAACTTGTCCTCGTCGCCTTCTTCTCGGATGGTCCTAACTTTGTTATAATCCGAAGCCTTCGTTGCTGCTTCATATTCAAGAGCAGCTGTCAATGCGTCAACTAATGTTTTGGGATGGGCTAAACGAAGCATCCTCTGCATATCGGGGTCACGTAAGCCATCAATAAAGGCCTGGAAACCCAGACATTCCATCATGTTCTCTGCACACGGTATGGCTACTTACGAATTTATTTAAACACTAAACTACTCACTAACACTTAATTTATATACACACAACCTTAATTATTAATTTATATCAACACTTTACTGTTCGCTATTTATATCACGAGATCACTTCATCAACTAAACTAACTGTCCCTGATCGGTCCTTTATATATTAGCGCCTTTTTTACTAGATAATTCTAGATTGCGGCTTACACAAAAACAATTGGCTTTCTTGCATTTTTTAGATAAGACTGGTCACAAAAACAATGTCTAGATAAGACAGTCACAATCGTAAACAGTTCTAAGAAATCCCTGAGCATCCGCCATAATTTCAACTTTCATACATGGCTTAGACAGAGTCGGGTTCAGGGACTATACCAGTGTGCTGTTTCGTAACAGTATAATATTTTATGAGAGCAGTATCGTTATTATTGTTAAATTACATTTGCTGCATAACAAATTCACAGATTAAAGCCGTTTTAGCCACAGATTTTTATAGTGCTCTTAAGTCATTAAAAAAATGTACCATCGAATTATCTAGTAATAACAGAAGCTACATAAATCTCAGATCACCAGCAAATAATAGTCATCTGCTTATTTTCTCTCATAGGAATCTCAGAAAATAAATATATAAGTGTCAAGTATTTTAATAATTAGGGGAATTAAAATATAGATACGCAGTGACAATCCCATTCATGTATAATAATTCCCATTTGTGAATACAAAAATCGTAGTTTGCTGTCGGCTAAATAGGAAGGAAGAGAGTTTGCAAGTGGATAAAAATATCGGATAAATTACGTTACCGTAGCAACCCTAGCATTTAGGTACTGTCTGTTTACTAAGCAATGCACGTCAATTTGACAATTATAAATGTCAAAAACAGAATGAATTAAACAGCATATAACAATTCCAAAAAGTATGTCGAGATTTGGAAATATTTGCAAGGCAGAAATAGTAAGGGAGATTGAAAAATCAACTCCAGAAAATACCAAGAAAACTCATTCCTCCATATGGAATCAATTTAGTGAATTTTGTAAACAACGAAACTTCAATTTGGAAACCGAACAGTTAGTGGAAGATGTGGCAGAAATATTGATGGACTGGGGCTTCAATATGAAGAAAAAGAATAAAGAAGATTATAAAGAATACGTGGTGAAAACAATGTGGAACACAACAGCGAAAATGTTGCAAAACAACAAAGTCTACATCAGTAAAGGAGCAAATGTCTACTGGACCAATTGTATATAATAATTGTATTTTTAACAATTGTTCTTTCTAAACATTATGTTTCTACTCATTGTTCATTTAGTTTGTTAAATAAAGTTTAATTGAATTGAGTTTTTTATTCATGGGATTGTCTTACCAAATACCACGCGAGCTCAGATTTAGCCGGATATTTTTTATGGTTGTTTTCGAATACTTACTTTCATTGGCAATTTAACGAGAGCTGTTCTGGCAAAATCACGAGAGCGTAGCGTTCCAAAAAAAACAACAAAAAATATCCGGCTAAATCTGAGCTTAGTGGTATTACCCCCGATTAAAATTAGGCTAGGTACGTGGAGTCAAATATGAGGATAATAACTTAATAAATGTTGAAAAAGATTTTAACGTCTTTTAAACTAAAATTTTCATTATTTTGTGTCTTTTTATACATATTTGGATTGCTTTAAAACATTTATATTAAAATTAATATTGTGAAGACTCTAGAACAAATAGAAAAGTTGTTGTACATCTATAAATTACAATATAAATATGTGACACATGAGATCGAAATATGCCAATGAAAACATTTGACATAACTGAAAATTAAGGAAAGGAAATTATTGTTTCATTAACTAATAATCTAATCACTAAAGAAATAAAATTTATCAATTATCAATAGGATTTTTGGAAGGTCACTTTATCATTTGTTATAAATTTAGAACTGATACAGGAAATTTTTAATATATTTTTTTATTATAATTTTCAAATTCTTAAGTTTGTAATCTGACCACAAAACAACTTAGTGACAGCTTGTTTTAGTTCCTCTCTAGTATGATAGATACGTCAACATATCAGGTTTTAGTTATTTTAGAAAATTTCCAAAGTACATTGATACTTAGTTTAGAAATTTGATGTTTGTATTTCGGTAATTAAAATGTACACATGTAGTTCATTAAAATAGTAATAATATCTGACACTAGACTAGAAAGAACTTCTGAACCATCCTGTACATTTAGATTTTTAAAATACATTGCTTCATATTTTGGTATATACATATACATTTGCCTGGTATGATGTTACTAAAATTATTTAAAATTTTATATTTACATTATGTAGGTAGGTAAAAGAGTGTCATAAAAAATACATATTTTTTAAATTAATAATTATAAAAAACATAGTATCTGTGGCAAGAAATATAGTAAAAAACTTAATATAAATTTAAATGATTTTTTCAGAATAAAAAAAATAGGTAGTAAAATAAAAGAACAAAATAATGAAATTTTTATTACTGTAGTAAACTTTTCAATTAATTACCTATTCATTGCGAAACAAAATTAATTTTGTAATCAATCTCCGCGTTTAATTTACTCTCGTTGAGTTCAATTTTTTAATAGTTTTATAAGAAATCGTAATTCTAAAATATTTTTTTAATTAGTTCAATTCAATCATATTAATTTTTTTTTGCATTTACGATGTTTTTATGGTTAAAATAAATAAACGCTAAAATTTGAGTTTCGATTTTAATTAATAAATATTTAAGAACAAGTTCTTATAATAATTGTTCAAAATGTGCTCCATCTACTTCCTGGCAGTAAAACATCCTATTATTAAACTCTTGTCGGACTCGGCTCAGCAACCTTATTTTCAAGGATTTGCAATCATATCATTTTTCATTTTAACTGTTTTAATCTCTGAATTGTTCACTTTTAAGTCCAGCTTTGTAGTTATCAGATGCATTTTTATTGAAATATTTAATATCTACAAAGCTTGACTTAAAAGTGAACAATTCAGAGATTAAAACAGTTAAAATGAAATGATTAGCAAATCCTTGGAAATGAGGTTGCCGATTCTGCGATTCCCATAAGAAGTGGTGAGATAATTCCTCCCTTCGGAAATTCAACTTCGAGGGCTAGCGAGGAAGTTGAACACTAGCCAGGTCAATAGGGTGGTCTTCCGTTGATTGCATCCACCGGGATTGAAGTTTCTTGCCAACTATGGTTCCTCCAATTAGAATAAGAAGACAATAAATAATTATTGTCCATACACTGTGCCTTGAGTAGATTTCTTGAAAATTTAATTCAGGATCGTTATCGGCGAGTTTTGATTTTATTTCTTGTAGATCGTCTAGGATGATTTCTTGTAGTTTGATACTGGTAGTACTCGTAGGTGTATATGATGTGTCAAATTTTAATTATGGAAATAAAATGGGTTGCCCAGGAATTTCGGTGTCGTTTTTATTTAGGATTTTAATTTGGTTTGATTTCAACCAACGATCTACTGGAATATTGATTAGGTAGGTGCCGGTAACTTTAATTACTTCTTCTTGATTTTGGCAGTAATTGTTTCTTTAAAAGGAAAAATAGTAATCCAATCGTTTGTTTCTTCTAGTCGCTCGAAGAATGGATGCTTGATGACGATTCGTGTTTCGTGGCAAGTGGAGGTGTTTTTAATATTTATTAATTCGATTTCACAAGGATTCTCTTGTTTAATGTCTTGTAGTTCGGTGTTCTCGCAGAAGTACTGATTGGTCGGATAGAGTTTAGGACAGGGTTCGCTCATAAATGCGTATTGATTATTGTTTTTTAGCAAAAATGTCTTTCTAGGAATTACTGCTTTTAATCGACCTTGCTTACCAATTGGTATTGGATACAAATGATAGTGATCAAAGTTTTCGGATAAAGTTATAGGTATTCGTAATATGTAAGTGATTCTATTATTAGAAATATAGTTATCAATTTTTATAAATTTTTCAAATGACAAAATATTTTCTGAGTTTTTTTCTATTGGTAATTTACCTTTTTCTAAATTTCTTTGTAGTGTAATTAACTCGTAAATTCCGCTAGTCTTTATTATACTAGGATGCATAATTTTTAGCCTTGAGAACAGTATGTCATTTTCTATATCTTTTAATATAGAAATAATTATTTCAAACATGTGAATAATTTGATTAATGGTATCTTTAATAAACATAGCGTTTTCTTGGTGTACAGATCCATCAACTATTAACGCAATTTGGTTTAATTTTGCCTCTAAAAGTTTTTCGTTGTAGCTTATTTGACTTATTGTCGTATTAAATTTATTTATTAAAGATATTGACAGTGAGTTTTGTGTTTTAACTTTGTCAGCTAATTGGTTTTGATTTTCTTGGAGAATTTTAATAAGTTGATCATATCTTTTACCGTCCTCAGCATCTAGATTACCCGTTAGGCCTTTAAATACAGATCCTAACCCATCGATAAGTCCTCTTTTTGTCCTATGAGATAAGGGCAAAATTTTTCGTAGTTTAGTTGTGTAATGTATTGAATTATTATAAGTCATGATTGCATACGGCATTTTTAAATTAATTGGTGTTTTGAGGGATCCTTGGGTATTTAATAATCTAATATGTTCTAGGATTGTTGAATGTAATATTTCAATTGAGCCTTGAGATTGGGGATGTACTGGACCAGAAAAATAAATTTTAATTTGATGTAAATTTAAGAGTTCTAGAATTACCGAGTTTTTGAATTCGGTTCCATTGTCTGTGAATATTTTTTCTGGAATTCCATGATGAGATAAAAAGGTTATTAGATTATTAACAACTTCGGTGCTAGATAAACTAATTAACGGATATGCTTGAGCATATTTTGAAAATATGTCTATGTGTGTGTGTGTGTGGGAGAATGGCCTCAGACATAGTCTATTAGCCACAGAAAATTAAAAGTGAGTAAAAGGTTGAAATATTAAAATGACTGTAAAGGAGTAAAGATATAAAAATGCTGATTACTGGGCATAAATCTAAGCATATATCTAAATAGACAATTTAGACTTATTTATGAAATCCACTATGGAATCAAGTACAGACTTCTCAGTATTTGCCAAAAGAGCGGTTATATTTGTGGGAAGAGGAACGTTGAAATTGATAAGAAAATTGTAAAGTTCAGTAGTTGCCTTTTTGTTTTCAGTGCATTCAAAGAAAATATGATTCAGATCTCCTACTGATGCCTTGTTACAGGAGCAAGCTGGAGAATTGACAATACCTATTTTAAAAAGATGAGCTGGGAAACGACCGTGATTTATTCTTAAACGTGATATGATGGAAGTATATTGTTTTCTATAATCAAAATTAAAAAATATGAGGAATCTTAGTTGGTAAAGTAGGATGCAAAAGGAAATATTGGCTATTAGATGTTTTAGCGAAGTCGGCGTAAGACCGCTCCCAATTAGTTCTAATATGTTTCTTATAATAATTTAAAAGGTCTGAGAAGACATAAAGATTGGTATAATAAGTCATTTTGCAGGCTCTCTTGGCTTCCAAGTCCACGTACTCATTTCCTTCTAAACCGCAGTGCCCACATGAATACAATACTTTTGTTCAGGGTTTTTAATTCGCTTGTTAATTTTTTAATTTCTAAAATTATATTTTGTCTGTAACACTTGAATGGAGAACCTTCTATAGCCTGTAATACTGACTTGGAATCACACATAATAACAGCTCTTTGAATCGGATTTAAAGTACACCAAGTTAACGCTTTTGATATGGCGAAAGCTTCTGCAGAAAAAACAGAACAATAATTGGGAATTCTAAATCTTTCCACGTAATTAGTAAGCGTAAACGTAAACGATCAAGCAATAGAAAGGGTAGAAAAGTTTAAATACTTGGGTGCTTTCATTAACTCAGACCTAAATCAGGACCAGGAAATCCGTGTAAGGATTGAAATGGCAAGATCGGCATTTCTAAAATTTAAATCCATTTTTTGCAATAAAAATTTGAATTTAATACTCCGGTTGAGATTTATGGAGTGCTATGTTTGGTCCCAGCTATTATATGGTGTAGAAACATGGACGTTAAAGGCACAAATAACTAAAAGAATCGAAGCCTTCGAAATGTGGATTTACAGACGTATGCTGAAAGTACCATGGACAGCCCGAATTACTAACGAGGAAATACTACATAGAATTGGTCGTGAACGAAAACTACTAAAAATAATAAAAATACGTAAGACAGCATATCTCGGTCACGTATTACGACATGATAAATACTCTCTGTTACAAGTGATTATGCAGGGCAGAGTTGAAGGAAAGAAGGGAATTGGGAGAAAGAAGAAATCATGGCTGAGGAATATCCGAGAATGGACAGACATGGGCGTTGAGGATCTTTTTCATATTGCTACGGACAGAGATGCTTTTAAGAGAGTGGTCGCCAACCCCCGTTAAATGGGGACAGCATTCGAAGAAGAAGAATTAGTATTTGAAACAAGAAATGCTGCCCCAGTTCCTTCATCACATTTCGATCCATCAGTGTATATTGTGGTAACATTGTCGCCTATATTGTTAAGTTCAGTTTTCAAAATTACTTGGTTGATACTAGTAACTTCGTAAAAGGAGGGGTATATGATGTTAGGAGCAGTCACTAAAGATTCATAATTGCATTGAAAAATAGGGAAATTATCTTGCTTTACGATATGATTTTCTTTGCTGTTGGTATTAAGAAAAGCCTCAGCTAATGGAGGACTGGTTTTTATTCTCCAGTATGGCATAGTCAGATTGTTAGTGTTTATTGCTGAAATCTTTTGAACCATGTACGTGTTAAATGTTCGGTATTTAATAAGAAGCTTTTCGGCTAGGTATTGCCTTCTAATATGCAACGGGGGCTCTTGCATTCTGCTAAGACAGCTTGATTAGGTGATGACATCATAACTCCTAGGCATATTTTTAATGATTTGTATTGAATTCGGTCAACAGCTATTAAATTGCTTTTTGATGAGGAACCATAAAATGTACACCCGTAATCCAATATTGAACGGATATAAGACTTATAAAATATAAAGGAAATGTTTGAGTCAGCTCCCCATTTTTGTTTGGAAACTACTCTGAGAAGATTCATACCTTTTTCACATTTTTGTTTATTGTACTTGATATGGCTAGTCCATAATAATTTTTTGTCCAGGACAATACCCAGATATAAAAATGTGGAACGCTTCACGATTTTGCGTGTCATCCTTGCGCAGGGGCCATGCTAATCTTCTCTGTATCGTTCCAATTTTAGTATATGTACTGCCGAAGCAAGTACCGAAAAAAAAAATATGTCCATAATTGTGAGGAATTTATTTCCTTCAAGAGTAAACGTATCTAAATATAAATATTGAAATGGTTTCGTTGCTGTTGGGGTTTGGTTCATTTTAATTGCTACGGGGTTCCTTTCATATTTGCTTTGTTGGCAAATATCGCAATCGTTTATATAAGTTTGTATTTTTCATATAAGGCCAAAAGTATTTTCGTCTTTAAGTCTCATGTAAGTTTCATCTATCCCTCTGTGGTTCCCCTTACCCACCCTCATGATAAGCTTGTATAATTTCTTTTATTTCGTTTTCGTTTGTGATATCTATTAGTTTTTGGGTACACCTTTTAAATTTTATAGAAGAATGTTTAAAATATTTTTGCAAGATTATTAAACATTTTTCAAATATGTTAGGGTTTTCGAAATAAATATAATAAGAACTATCTGAATTAATATAGTTTTTTATGAGGTGAATGACATCTGATTCGAAATTTTTATTAGAGATTTGAGCAATTATACGTCTTTTATTTCCAAAATTTTTATTTTAGGTCTAGCTGGTGAATGAATTAATCATTATTTGGTTTTGTCCGTAATTTACTGTAGGTATTTCAAAAGATGGGTTGTGTGTTTTATTGGAATGTATAGTATCATTATTATTGTTTTCAACAATTTCAAGTACTTCATTATCTGGTATTTCGATTTGTTGGTCAGATTCGATATTTGTATTTCTTATTAGTGTTTTAAATGAAACTCACGGTTTCTAGTTAATTCCACAATATAATAAAAGTTATTGAAAATTCTAATAAATTGACAATTGTTTCGATAAATCAATATCATCGTAAGGGTCGAGCCTATGTTTTGTTCGTTAGGTGGGTCTATATCTTTTAGAATATCATCTAATTATTGCCAAAACGGACTTGTCTCCTTAGTATAGAGTTCAATCCTTGATAGAGCGTCTGCGTTTGAATTTAAATTACCTTTTTTATATATTACATTAAAATTAAATTCTGAAAGTTTTAATTTCCACCTAGTGAATTTGGCATTTTCTTCTTTTAGGGAGAACAGCCATTTTAGTGGTTTATGGTCAGTTATAATGTTAAACATTCGTCCGTACAAGTACGGCCGAAAGTATTTAGTGGCCCTAACAATGGCCAAAAGTTCCTTTTCGATAACGGAATAATTTTGTTCGGTATCGTTGAGGGTGCGAGATGCATAGGCAATTGGTAGGTCCTTGCCTATTGGTCCCTGAGAAAGGATCATTCCATTATTATAATATGATGTAATAATTTTTTTATAATAATACATTTATTCATTCAGTGAAACATACATAGAAAAATATTAGATTTACGCTGGACGTGTCAGCAGAACAAAAGTACATTATACATAAATATATATCTACGTATACACCAAAAAAGACACAGTATACGAGAACAGTCAGTAAAGTAAGGTCACTATTATCGCTGTCTTCGTCCAAATTAATTATAAATTGTTGTATATTCGGAGAGGCATATGAATCTTCCACCTCACTTCTAATTAAATCTACTACAGCAGAACTTAGCCTTGAAGCTGTATTTTTACGCCGAATTCCCAGTTTTAGAGTACTCCAGATAAGTTCAATGGGATTTAATACACAGTAGTAGGGCGAAAGACGCAGTACCGTATGTCCTTTTGCTTGTGCCATTGTGTCAATCCGATATTTTGTAGGAATGTTCAGGTCTTTTATAATGGTTAGAAGATCATTTTTGGTGCTTTTTGATCTAGGTATTTCTATATCATTGTCAGTCATATATTGTAGGATTTCTGCTTTTTTCGTGCTTGTGGTGGGTTTCTTGTTAATTTGTTTTGAATGATAACTGGCGTTGTCCATCACAATGACAGAATTATCGGGCAAATTAGGCAACAGTTGTTTTTGAAACCAAGTCTCAAAAAGTGGTGAATTCATGTCTTCGTGATAGACGGCTGAATAATTTTTTATATTTTTTGCGGACAACAGCAACGCATTGGACACCCATCCATCGCTGCCACCGGCATGTAAAATTATTATTCTTTTTCCCCTAGCCGGAGGGGCATCTAGACAACAATTTTTTGTGCCATCAGTCCATCCTTTCTTTATAACGTCATGACTATTGTATACCATGTTTCATCCAACCAAATTATGTATCGACCTCCTTGGCGAAATCTTCTTATTTCTGTAACGTACTCCCAACGCAATCTTTTTAATCGTCCACTTTCCATGATGCTCATCCTTCCGTTGAGGGTTTTACACTCAAAACCTATGGTTTTCAAATATTTCCGAAACTATTGTTCCGAATAGGTTACTTCAATTCCCGAAACTTTCCAAAATCATAGACGTTGTTGGCACCCTATTTTCTTTGTAAAAAGAGTAAATCTGTTTTTTTATTTCAGTTCCCGCCGCTTCATCGATTCTAGATTTTTTTTTCATTTCTCGTTTCTGTCTTTCTGTGTCTCCCTTGTATATAATGTCCCTTACCGTAGATACAGGAACTTTTGTTAATTCACTTGTCACGGTGAAAGAAGTTGAACACCCTTTTTCAATTAGAGTTTGGTAAACATTTTTTATTATCGTTTTTAAGTCACTTGACATATGTTTTCTTTTAACCTTCCTGTAGTCCGAAACATCATCTTCAGTATCACTGTTGTCACTAATTTCAATCACTTCATTCTCTATTTCCATTTCATTCGACACAATGTTTTCTCATGGACGAAACACTGCCATTTTAATTTGAACAATGCACAACGCACAACGATGAAAAGTCACAGACTATAATAGACTGCACCATTGCTTTACCTGGTTGGTGATTACTCCGACCCTATTAGGACGCAGGTATAAAGGATAATTTCTAATTTATGAGGAGGCAGTATCTGTGGTCTTTATGCATTCTTGTTGTATTTAACATTTACACAATGCTCCCTGTCTATTTCAAATTCGCAAGGGCCTTCAACTTCTGTAGGAAAAAATTATTTGTCCGAATTGTCAACTTCTCCGGTCAAAGCTCTATACTTTTTATGAGGATATAAGCTTGATATATTACATTGAGCTTCTGATGCTGAACAAGGTATAGGCCAATGACATACAGAATCAGTATGGCTGATATTTTTACTGGCATATAACAAAACAGCAGCTATATGGTGACATTTACATTGCATTCTTGGGCAGTCACATTGAACATTTTTTACTTTCATCCTGTCTAAAGATATCTGGAAAAACATACATTTTATTAGTTGTATGCACAAATTTACAATCATAAGACATTAAATATGTAAAAGTATATCTACCTCGGTTTTGTAGGTCTTTTTGTTCATGCTCGCCTTCACACGACTTCTAAACTTCCATCATACTCTATTTCTATAACCTGCCCACTGTTTATACTGCCTTCACCTTTCTTTAACACTTTAATTTCATCAAAAAAAGCTCCGCAGTGCTCGATAAATTAACAATACCCATGTTTAAGCACCTTACAAACGTAAAATGACCGTAAACAAATATTTGTTTTCTCTCAGTAACTCTCAGCGGCCTTGTTTATGACGTCATCGCTTTTTTGGTCTATTCCCGAAAATATATTTAGCGAGTACTGAACTCTACTTAAGAAGCAAAATCTATGCTACCCAGCCAACATCGTTAGGAGATTTGCGACAAAGAATTGTGAATGAGTGCCTTCAAATTATTCCTCAAATATTACAAAATGTTCGGCAACGTTTTGAGCAAAATCTTTATTTACTTGGCTGACGGGGCAGTTCATTCTTCATTTTTAAATTAATTTGCTGCCAAATGTATTGATCTCCACTAATGATGATGTATTAAAAGTTTATTTAAACTTTAGATCAATAAATCTCCAAAACTACTGAACTGAAGTACACGAATTTTACATAATTATAAAAGGAATTGAAAGACCTTTCAAATGATGAATCATTTGACCCCCTTTTCCATTTAAGATTTTAGGGGCTGCAAGTGATTTTTTGCTAGTTTTGTGTCCCCCTCGAAAATAAAATCGACGGTTCTGAGCATTTTTCTAAAAAAGGACGGAGGTGCCAGTAAATGAACCTGTTTCATTTTCGATGCACCACTCTGTATATTTAGTAAAATTATCAAAACTTTCTTATCCTAGAAGCTTTCGATTATTAAATATATACTTGTAAGAAATTCCACTGTTTCATTCATCAATTACTAAATTAAAAATCCCAATGGCACAGGACCAATTGGACAGGCTTATTTCAGTAACATGTTTGCATAAAACCCAAAATAAAAAATTAGATACAAGACTAATAGAATGTTTTGAGATGTACAAAAAACCACAGTAACATTCTGGCATCAAATCAAAAACAAAAAAATTCTGGTAAATTTGTGAATTTTCTTAAATAAATGTTTTAATGTACGATTTAGAGAAAAATGTTAAATACAAAAGTTGTAGAACGTGTTAAGGTCTATAAAAAAGCTTAGTAACTTTTTTGCGTCAAATGAAAAACAAAGGAAATACGATTTTTTTTCAACTTTGACAGGCCGCCATTTCGTTTTTACTGGACCGATTTGGGTCATTAACGAGCTCGTTCAAGATTTTGGCCTAACCGATTTTTATTGCAAGTTTGGTTCCGATGCGTCAAAAAATACGCTCTCTATCATGCCTACAAATTCCGTTATAATTTGTGAATTTTCTTAAATAAATGTTTTAATGTACGATTTAGAGAAAAATATTAGCTGTTTGAGAATATTTTGCTGAGTATTTGAAATGGATTGAAACTACGTTAATGAAAAACACATTAAAAAACCACAATCATAAGTAAAAATGCATATAAAGTCAGAATATATTAAATCATTTGTTTATAATAATTAAAAAGAGTAACAATAAATATAAAGAAATTACCTTAATAATTGTCTAAAGTTTGAAAACGCTTAACTAGTATAAAAGAGAACATTCAATCTGCCCAATATGGATATGTGTTTGTCAGGAAGTAATCAGTTGTTTCTCTGAAAAGAAACAAGTTTTAGTGATCTAATTTGATATAAGAATTATTTAAACAGTGATAATATAAATATATAAAAATATCAATAACATAAAGGTAATTTATATGTCAAAATTTTTTATCAAATTTATGGAGGCAATGAATCATAAAATGATGATGGATTTAAGTAAACAGTTGCAACTATAGAATTTAGATAGTTCAAATAACGAAAGCAAAAGATATATATATATATATATATATATATATATATATATATATATATATATTAAACTGGATAGAACGGGGAGAGAAATAATGATTTATAGTTATTATTTTTTTAATTTACATTTAGTTTTGATTTGCCCGGTATATTGTAAAAATTTAAAATTTTATTACTAAAATGATTATATTTTAAAACATGAGAAACTCTTTAACCTCAGAGTAGGGTTCAGGTATAGAGAAACAAAAATTCAATTTATAGTGTGAGCGCCTAAATTTGATTAAATATCTCTGTCTTCATAAAAATTTTGTTAATAAAAATATACTTGCTTGTTTAATAATACGTAATAAATTCTTAAGACGGTCCTGTGTTTCAAGTTGAACCTTTTTACTATTCACAGATGTCAGTTTAAACTACCAACGGTTCAAACTAGATGGAGCCATCACCACAAAGAAATAAAATATATCAAAAAACAATTTTACAATGTTCTTCAAACTAGAAAGAACGTTATTTAATATTTTGAATAGACAATACATTGTTCTTTTACAAGACACAAATTAATAAAAAAAAACCTACTATCTATTATGACCACTCATTCAAACAAAATCACGTTCTCACATGAAAAAATTATCTCTATATACAAATCTAAAATAGGCAACATTTAATACAAATCTTATAATACTGAAACTTCTATATAAACGATTATTATATCAAAATGGCGAAACACAATGGTTGTAAATGTTTGTTTAATACCAAAGTTCAATTTTTTTTTACTAAATTGGTAAGTTTTATTCAACCTTTTTTATGTATAATGAAAATAGTCTAAATACCTTATTCCTGTATCGTAATTCACTTCAATTATCCTTTACTTTATTTTAGGTTACCTTCTGGAAATTGTCACATCACTGGTCCAGCTTACACAAAATCAGGAATCAATGCTATGTCCCGTCCACATCAATACATTTCAGTCCAATTACATAATCAAAAGCTTTCTAAAAGGTATGGTGGATATATCCATTCCACCATACAAATAATTATCAAGTATTATATATCAATTATACGGTTAGTATTCAAACATAATTACCAAATTGTTTCTTAGTTTCTACATCTGCTTGTTTAAATATATAATCTACCATATCATAAGTACAATGTATCTCTCTTTTCTGAATTTTGATGCCAAATATCTTATTTTTCGAAAAGTTTTCTTAATTCCCAAAATTTTGCTGCTTCTCAAATTTTCTACCACCCAAAAAAAAAGAATTTTTCCTAGTCAATAGTCTGTATAATCAACAAACTTTTCTCCTTCAATTTTTTTTATTATTAACAACTACTTGTCGCAGATTAAAAGTTTGTTGAATACATTCCACCAATCAGATTTGGTTATCAAAACTTTTCTTTATAGATTTCATTTCAAATAGTGAATTGTCCATCTATCATTTGAAAACGCTTTGTTTTAAGGTTCTTTAATGATTTTAACTCATATTGTGTCTCTTAAATTATATTTCATTTAGTTTACAAAATGACATTTTCCAATTTACAAAATATGTGTTCATAATGTCAAACCGTTCAATAAATGTCACATTCCATAGAATTAATGTTTTTCAGTTTACTTCTTATATCGTTATGTTTTTAAATATTTATAAAATCTTATTTACATGTCCTTCAAACCCTAATATTCATTTTAAAAAGAATCTCACTATTTATTTACCTTGACAATAAAATAAAAGATTATCATTTCCATTTGTATATGTAACAACGTTCTAATATTCCGTCTTGTAGGTTTATAGAGATTTTGTTAATTCATTTCACAAATGTTTTTTCAAATCTTATTTTAAATTATACAGTTAGATGCTTTCTCTATTGAATAGTACATGGTACAGATTGTCTCCTTTTTTAGATAATCTTTTAAAAAAAATGAAATTTCAAAAATTTTTATTTCTTGAAATAAGTAGTTTCTTTTATTTTATGTTCGGTATACAGGGTGTTGTTTTACTCTATGTTAATATATATATATATATATATATATATATACAAAAGGACAAATACTATTGAGGTTAGCAGCAAAAGGAAAAGTGTACTGTTCTTAGATTTCCAAGCTTTCGCAAATATTTATTTGCATCTTCAGGGAACTACAAAGACAGAGAAAAAAAACATAAATTACAAAAACAGTCCGCTACAACAGTTTCATAACTTACGCTAATTTAGAATGTATCCTTGATCTTAACATAAGGACAATCGTTAAACAGTTAAAATTAAAGAAAGAAACAAGTCCAGATTGCATTACAAACACTAACAGTCACATATTAAAATATTTTAAAATCATTAAAAGGTTGAAACATTAAAACAGCGAGAATTCACACAAGCACATGGATCTATTTTAAATTGTATCTAAATTTGAAAGCAGAATAAGGACAGGTTCTTCTTTCCTATGAAATAGAAAAGAAAAATTATTAAAAAATTATTAATTACCACGACCATAATGACATAAACTAAAAACGATCGAAACAATATATACATTTGAATAGAATACGAATACGAGGGAGGTACAATAATTCGGTCGATGTTATGTAGAAATATTGTTAGAATTATTACCAATCTGCTTACAGGAATTTTGCTTGTCTAGAGTCAAGAGGAGAGAGTACAAATTGCTCAAATTTTGAATGTCTGTTTTCTTATTAATACGGAAATCCTCCTGAAAAATGAAGGCCATTTCCAAAAATAATCTTTTACTGTAGTTTCTTTCACATGATAGAATCTTAATCCCTTCAAAATCTATTACATGATCTAAGGAGGAAACATGATTGGCAAGAGAACATCTCTCTGGATGCAGTCTTATATCGCTTCTATGGAGAGATACACGACTAGACAGCTTTTGAGAGGTCTGGCCAATATATGTATGATCACAGCTATTGCAAACAAGTTTATAGACCACATTACTACTATCTAAGGTAGGTATTTTATCTTTTAAAGGACTATAAATCGATTTCCCCAATACGGCACTCCTACAAGCAAACTTAACATTTTGTAAATATTTTGAAAAAATCCTTGTTAGTCTGGGAGTAACCTCCCTAATGTACGGCAAAGAAACAATTGAAATGGTCGATACCCCTTCCGAAGTTGAAAGGGCATCCCGACCAGCTGCACTCGCTTCAACTCCTGAATGCGTCGGGACCTGTGTCAAAACAGAAGATGTGTTGAAATTAACGAAAAACTGCATTGAAATTTTTCCGAAGTCGCGTCATGCTACTCTCTACAATAGCCCTATTTCATTCTGAAATAAGCCTAAAAACCACAGAGAAAATTTGAATATTCATTTCATTGAATAATCCCTTCTCAGTGATTATTATGACTTAGCTACTAATATTTATTTAAATTAATGTATTATTGTGTATTTTTTCTTTACTTTTATTTGCGAATTGATTGAATTGGGACTGCTTCTTTCATCATTTTTGTTTTGTGCGTTATAAATACATAAATAGTTGTATGACGCAAATTGAAGTTGGTGTTAGAATTGTTATCTAGTTGTAATTATTAAACTTAAGATAAAATCGGAATAACTACTGTTTATGTTGCAAAATATTTTAAACAAATTATGCAAATAACAGATAATATATTATAATGTACATTAACTATATTGGATTCCTTTTGCTTACACTTTAATTATGTACTAATTAAATTGTTACAGTTTACTGTTTTAAATTAAACTTACTGTTTCTTGGTAATTCCACAATATAATGAAAATTTTTTAAAAACTCTAAGAAAATTGACAATTGTTTCGATATAAATATCATCGTCAGAATGACAGAAGTTACATTTTATTTGATGCCTACCTGATGTTTAATAATTATTTTTGGCTAGACCAAGAAGTGACCTACCTTTTAATTAACTTAATATATATTAATAGAAAAAATAAGAAGAATGATATTACAAATATTAAAGATTATATATTATTAGCCCTATGGAGATATCCTGGATATTATTTTTCCAATTAAGAGCAGTATAACTGTGCAATGATATAGAAAACCAGGAAAACTATTTCTGCTGATATTTACAATTATCACTTAAGAAGACAATATAAAAGTGGAGAACTCCCTAAATATTTATCTGTTCATTGACAACTTGATATTGTGGGTTTCTTAATTGTCTTCTAATTTGTAATTCTTCAAGGACTGGAACACTTATATCAAAGGAACTTAACATTTTTGCTTTCTCAAAAAGATTTGATAAATCCCGTTCATTACGTAGGTTTTGCAAGGTAGTTTTTATTGTTTTTACATGACTGCAGGTGTAGTTTAGATCTGCATTAATCTTTTACAGGCTTCGGCTTAAGTTTGAAGTATACGAAAAAAATTTCCTTACAACTATCATTGAAACGATGAATTGACTGCTTTCCATCGCTACTTGCTACTGGTAAGCTTGGGTTGCAACTTCCCTTCCAGGTTTTTGAAGAGCTTGAAGTGCTGCAAGTACCACAGGATCCATCTCAGCAAACCTTTCGACGGCTTTGTGTTTTTCCGTCCGGTGTGTCTCACAAAGCGAGATACGCGTTAAATGAGGCGAAGTCTTTTTTAGAAGGTCATCTCGTAGTGCAGATTGTCGAAAAAAGTTAATAATACTTTTAATAGTTCCAATGCAGTTTCGAATTGCAGGAATCTCGCATGAATTAGCCAAAACTAAATGAAGGGTATGAGCTACACAATTTACGAACTGTGCTCGGCGATATTTGTCCATAATCAATGTTCTTACACCTTTAAATCGTCCGCTCATTACAGCTGCCCCATCATAGCTCTGAGCAACTAAATTTTCCAAATCTAATCCAAACGACTTAAGTGTTTCCATGATGGTCGAAGCTAAAGCTGATGATGTAACATCATGTACGTGGGGACAATGTTGCTATTTGAGCAGAAGAGACCTTGATCATCTGTATTAATATTCATACGCCGAGTATGCTTTTATCGACTTGAAGGTTATGTTCATCATTGGTTTTCCCCTTCTTTGGAAAAAATCCCAAAATTGACTGCTGTGTCTGCTGTAAAGTACGCTTCATATTTGCTTCACTAAAATAATATTTCTCAACACGCAAAATAAGAAAATTTGCACAATAAAAACAACACACATAAATATACACGACAAACCGCCATAGGCGTAATAGCGAATTCAACGATATCTGATGATGATTGACGTGGCAAGTGGCGTGCGCCGACGACGCGTGCGGGGGAGGAGCCGAGGAGCGGATATGGAATCAATTTCAATTATAGGTGAAGTTGCCAGCGCTGCGCCGATTCACAAATTCTCTAAGCAATGTTGCCGGACTGTCGGTATTGATCTGAGCGTTGATTCGCACTTGGCAGGCGTACATTGAAATTCAGTTTATTAAGCTTTAGATCCAATAACGATGAAAAATATATTATTTGTATTTCGTATTAAATGTAATTCAAATATTGCAGCAGTATGCTAATAAATTTGAACCCCCAAACCCCCCCCCTCTTATATACACATCCCTGATGGGGACATATCTGTGATAGCTTCTTGATCTTTTCATTGATAAACAACATTCAAATCTCTTTTCCCCCACTATGTGATGTTCTACTGTGTGTGCTTGTATTAGTCGCCCTTTTCTTCGCTCTTATCGTTGTTGTAATTTCCTGATTGCTTTTGTTATTAAAATGAACACCATCAGAATAATATACCTAATATTAATAGTAATTTATGCAACAAGTGTATAAAGTGGCACTTTTTTTCACGAATGTAAAAAGTTGACCGCACGAGCCATCAGACGAGTGCGGCAATTCCATGAGTGAAAAAAGACACTTTATGCACATGTTGCATGCATTATTTTTTCTACAGTCCTATATAAAAAAATAAAATGCAAATAGAAATTTGGGATATTTTAATTAAGCTCCTTCGGTAAATTACAATTATACGTATTCCAAGTTTCATGAAAGTTCATCCTCGATGCCCAGCCAAGTATCTTAGAAGTCCATCCTCGATGCCCACCCAAGTTTCATTGTGTTATCTTATGGAAAGCGTGAAATAAAGTTAACGTTATGGCATTTTTTTCAACGCTTTTTTACTTTTTTTCACTCTAACCATAAACAACCACTTTAAGCGCTACAAACCGATGAAATACAAGGTACTTTAAAGATAGGGCGTAGAAAAAAACTATTAGCTTTGGTAGATAAAATTAAAAAAGCAAGTTCCTAAATCAATAAAATTGACTTTTTTAGTTTTAAATCCCACTGTTTCAAAGAACATAAAAACAATTATTTTATAAAGAAAAAGGTTGGTTCATTGCTTGCACAAGATACAATGGTTGAGAGAGAAGTGGTTTGACGTTTACATTTTTTTACTAACAGATAATTCAGAATGATATTATTATTATTTTAAACACCCACTACAAGTGAATCCGTATCATATATATTTATTACTGTGAATATGTAATTTTGAATACATATAATACTGACTTATGTATTTCTGGAGAGTTTAAAGCGGCGTTTACATTGGTATAGTAAATGGGTTAGTGACTTGCACAAGTAGCGAGGACAGGAAAGTGAATAGCTAGCCTATCTATTTATTTGCCTATACTCGATAGTCGAAATTCTGTAAAGTGACTCATCGCTCTTACTGTCCATAAAATCAGTTGCAGAAGCGAACTTCATGAGCGCATCATTTTTGAAGGGTTCTTAATAGTCCTAAATAAAAAATAAATAGAAAATGTTCTTGTACGCTCTGGCGTTTAAATTTGAGAGAACAGAAATACGAAATTATTATGGTAGGTATCATTATGTATATACAGGGTGTTACCAAGAATAATACACATTTTTAAGGATGAGCTATAATAAGATGTATATAAAAAAGTCGATAGTCGAAATTCTGTAAAGTGACGTCATCGGTTATCTACCGATTTAAAGTGAACTCCATGAGCGTATCATAGTTTAAGGGTGCGAATACTGAAATATCTGGAATTTCAATTTTTAACATTTGAAATAACTTATCACAAGTTGTTCATAAGTAAGTTAAAACAAAATAAAAAAATGTTTAAAAGTCAATTCCAACTTACTACTACTAAAACTAAAAAAAAGTTGTTTGTCAAGACTAAAATAAAATAACAATAAGTATAGGTATGTTGCGAGGTCACTTGTAAAATGTCTGACTAACTGGAAGCGGTATCACTCCCTGACGACTCCTCAGAATCATCGCTTTCTCCTCCTATATCGATAATGAGTGGTTCCGTCATTACTTCTACACGTATGTCTAAATCCCAAAACTTTATTTCTTCTTTTAATACGTGTTGAATACATTTACGCCAACTCTCAGCAGTAACGGTATGCAGCGCCTCGTCAAACAGTTTCTCAACGTCAGCCATTTTGAATGTACTGTTTTTTCTCGCAACATAATTTTTCACTTGGGCCCAAACCAGCTCGATGGGGTTCAACTCACAGTGGTAGGGAGGAAGTCTAACAACTGAGACGTTGAAATCTTTCGCCATTTCATCGACAACGTACTTAATATAACTGCTTTTATGTTTCCGTACGAGAGATAATAATTCAACTTTTAGCATTGCCTCGTTGTGCGGAATGCTTTTACTCTCTAACCAATCAATTATAACCCTCTTGCGGCTAGCTGAAGTAGGTATTTGCTCCAGTCGACGAGAGTGGTATGAAGCATTATCCATAACTATCACTGAACCAGGAGTTACCTTTGTTAAAATTGATCTAAACCATGTTTCAAACCGGTTACCATCCATCTCTTCATGGTAATCGACAGTTTTTTTGGACTGAAAACTTAGTAATCCACCTTCTACAAATCCTTCCTCGCTGCCAATGTGAGTGATAATCAGTCGACGTCCTTTCCCAGAGGGAGCTTTTAAACCGGAAGAGAAACCCTCCATAAAGGCTTGTCGATTGCTTCGTATATTCATGTCTTGCCACACTTTTGACACAGTGTGGCCTTCATTTAACCATGTTTCGTCAAGATAATATATGTGTCGTCCTTCGTTACGAAACTGTCGTATCTGTTTTAAATAATTTCTCCTCCATTCCACAATGTCATTTCGTTCAATTAAGGCACTGTTTCTACTTCTTGTTTGGTAACGAAAATTCATTAATTTTAAAGTTCGTCTCAAAACTTTATCACTGATGTTTGGTAAAGTATCATCAGCTTCTATTACCTTGCTCAATTTAGCTACCGAGGGGATTTCATTCCTAAAATAAAAAGAATGTATTTCCCTACGTATAGCATTCCGTGTTTGGTCGTCCAAAACAATTTTCTTTCTTCCCCTACTTTCCGGTTTACAGTTTTCACCTCGTTCTCTTGTCAAAGATCCGTCCCGCGATTTCTTTAGAATATCTCGTTCTCAAAGCCGGAACATTGAAGCGACTCTCCAACATTGTCAAATCGGCGAGTTTTTCACAACAAACTTTGCGTTCAAGAAATATACATAAACACTTTATTTCACATTTCAAGTAAACTAATTATTATTAGTATGCTTGAAATTTGAAATAAATATATTAAATTGGTATTGACTTAATTACATTGCATCTTTTGTACCTGAAATATTGACACAATGGATTTGAAGTGTATTTATAAAATACAGCATTTCTCTCTAGAATACATATGGCAACTGCGCTTTAACCAAAGTGTTGATTAGATAGCTCTGACTCACTTTACACAATTTCGACTATCGACTATACTAGCATTCCTCTTCCACCGCAATTCGCAATGGCCAGCAAGGGCGTCGATATGGAGAGGGTAATGGGAGTAATTACCCCCCAATAATAAGAGATAAATGGTAAATTATTATATTTTTAAATTAAATCTGATAATTAACATGCGAAAGGCTGTTTGATTTGTGATTTGTATGTTCAAAGAAGTTTAGTTTTGTTTCTAATTCTAATAGATGTTATTTATGGCTCTCTAAAATTTGATTTTTTTATTACCTAAACCAAAAAGCCTTTATACCCCCCTACCCACTTCTCACTCTAATTTTAATAGAATCACTCTTTTTTTTGTTTCCTGGTTAATTCTAATATAGTGTATTTATATCATATTGATAGCTGAAGGGCTCATTATAAATTCAAAAACGTGATTCAAAGAATTAAACAGAATTGTAAGCGCTTCGTCATGTAAATAAGTGTTCAGTTAGCAACTTTCGTTAGATTTTTCCTGTATAGTGCATCGCAGGTAGGGAGGACAATAGAACCCTAATACTATTCAAATATATTTAGAAGTGATAAATTTGCCGTGACAGTGCATTAGAGTTGGGTAAGAATAAGATCATATTAGGTATTTTATTATAGATGAATTTTATTACAATATTTATTTCATTTATATAAATAGCACAGATATTTAATTAATAACTTTCGACGTATTTACGTATAACAATAGCAACGGAAATCCTAGATTATTCAAAATCCATTTATGAATACTTTATGAATGAATAGTTTTTATTGTTCTTTCATACAAGTACATGAACAAGGAGCCGGTTATATAGTAAATATAAATTACATATATACTCCTAACTTATCATGACTAACAAAAGGTATTACAAAAAACAATGACATAAAATTTACATGTTTTTAAAGACAGCGCACAACACATAATAGTCCAGCAATAGAGAAGTAAGAGATAAAGATAAAAAGGTAATTCCCATAACTAATCCTATACTATAAGTTATTTATGCAGAGATACTGTGGATAGCTAATCATTAATAATAAATGATCTAATTTTCATTGCTCCGCTGATAAAACTATGCAGTTGCTTCAATAGTAAGAGAGGCAATCTAGATCGTCTGAATGCATTCGTGTTCCTATAACTGTATTTCTTAATCCAGCATACATTGGGCAGTCAAATATGATATGTTCTAGGCTTTCATTGGTCTGCTGGTTACATATTGTACACATCTGGTCGGTTTTATTGTGTGAGAGGAGTTATTCACATATAGGTATAAATGTTGTGAATTAGCTGTGCGCAGTTGGACTGTTAATCTTTTAATATAAAGTGGTGACAGTCCACTTAAATAATTGTAATTATTATTATTTTGCAGCAAGAACTTATATGTAGGGTGGTGAATAGTAAGTAATATTTTATTCCAATCATTTTGCATGTTTATAGCTAGATGTGCGGCTAATATAATATGTTTAAAATTTTCATTGATAGAGTCAGTGTTAAGACCAACATTATATGGACAATAAATACTGATAACATTAATTAACTGAACAAACTAATTGTATTTGTGATGACCGTATCCAGAGTTATACAATTTTATTAATCGAAATAATGCTCTGTATGGGTACCTTGTGTGATTTTGAGATTTTACCCTGATGAAGTATTCAATTGCTTGTTTTATTAGATAATATTCTAGCCTGTACAGATTGGCTTCGACTCTTATCATAGAAGCGGCAGTAGTTCTCTGGAGGAATAGGAGGTTTTTCCAAAAAGACATCTGTATTTTCTCAGTTTGATCTAGACAACGCAGGCCCCATATATTACTGACATATGAGAAAGTGGGCATGACAACATTGTTATACAGTCATAATCGACAGAAAAGAAGATAATTTTTGCGAGTTTATAGTTGAAAGTACAGTACCTTGAGTAATTCTTGCTTTTCGTTCTCGTGATTTAAAATTATTTAGAACCAGTCCATTGAAAGTAAAGACCACTCCCAAATATGCATAAGTGTTTGAGATTTCTATTGGGTTGTTAAGGTATGAAAACGTGGGTTGTTTTTCAATATTGGGGCTCCTTCGGAATATAACTAGTTTTGTTTTTTCTGTGTTTATCTGAAGCTTGAATGTGTTGCAGCATGATTCTAAAATCCTCAGGTTCTTTTCCATTTGTATTTGTGACTCTGCAAACAGTACCAGATCGTCAGCATATAACAACATCCGTATGTTATCCCCTTCATCCTTGGTTCTGAATATAACTATCAATATCGGAAATAAATATAGCAAATAGTAGAGGGCTGAGCGGGTCCACTTGTAAAACACCTTGGGTTATTTGTACTCTACCTTCTTGTTCTATAAACAGTGCTGCTTGGTTGTATATTACTTTTAGTATTTTAGTAATTTTTGCACTTATTCCGTTTGAATATAATTTTTCCCAGAGTATATGATGGTCTAACGAATCAAAAGCTT
Source organism: Galeruca laticollis (assembly GCA_963921935.1). Classification (NCBI taxonomy): domain Eukaryota; kingdom Metazoa; phylum Arthropoda; class Insecta; order Coleoptera; family Chrysomelidae; genus Galeruca; species Galeruca laticollis. The sequence continues at coordinate 240,872,506 of OY998176.1, forward strand.
TTCTAAAATCTACAAATAGAGTATATAATTTTCTTGAGGGGAAACGAAAGTAATTGTTAATTATAGCGTAGATCACAAATATGTTGTCTTCACAGTTGCGTGTTCTGCGGAAGCCGCTTTGGCGCTCTGGTAATATTTCATTACTCTCAACAAAGTTAGTTAGTCTCGTATTAATTAATTGGGTAATTAATATCGCCGCTTTTGTGGAAGTGGATCATTTTAACATCTGACCATGTGGGTGGTATTTGTTCTTCGTTTAAAATTTTATTGAAGAATATTTTCAGGTGTATTATCCAATCCAAAGGAAGGTTTTAGAAGAATTCGTTGCTAATGTTGTCTACACCGGGTGATTTATTATTTTTAGCTGAGTATAAGACTCTAAAAATTTCATTAGTGGAAAAGTTTATATCTAGATAAGGGTGGATAACGCCAAAATATTGTGAATCTATATGTAAGTGCGTTCCATAAAACTTTTTATAAAACTTAATTATTGTGACGGTATCAATTGTGGGACCTCTATTTTTAATTCTTCTAGTTTTTGGAAGTTCTCAAAATTCGGAGGGGTTGCTGATATTCTTAAATTTATTCATTGTAACGTTTTCGTAAGCTAATTTTTTTTAATAAGTTGTTTATACTCTTTTTTAACTTCACTATATGATATTAATACATTCTGTTCAAAGTTAGAGTTTTTTAGTAGTTTTTTTGACATGTTTAACTTTTTCTTTGCGTCCTTGCTAAAGTTATCAAACCATGGTTTGAATTTGAGAACATATGATTAGTATTGTTACGATTTTTTTCCATACCTAAAAATTTTGATGTTAGCTTGATTGCCTCATTTATTTGATTGTCTATTATATTAATATAACTTGAATCTTAATTTATTTCAAAGATATATACTATATTTTTATATGGTTGTGCTTTGGCAGGATCCTACCTTATTATTGTTTCATTATAGCTATGATATTCTGATTGTTTATTAGACCCCACAAAATATGCGTTTTCTATCTTTACACTGCAACTCAGATGATCTGAAAACAGGTTTTTATTAATACATAAACTGGAAATTAGGCCTACACTACTGTTACCCAGACCAGATCTATTGTACTACGTCCTGACCGCCCAATATATGTATAAGCACCTTCATAATCCTCAAACCTACCGTTTAACAAGAGAAACCCTAGATCTTCCAAAGCCTCTACAAGTAATTTTCCTCTAGTATTAACTAGGGAATCTTTTGACTTACGTGGTTTTAACGGGGGATTGATTTGTATTACGTTTTCTGAATCAAAATCATTCAGACCACCTACTCTCGCATTAAAGTCTCCGTACAGAATCATTTTGTCATTTGATTACATCTAACGACTTCACACCACGAAGGTTTTTTGATATAAGTATTAAGATACCCCCTCTACGTCTACCCTGTTGCTTATCTTTTAAAGCTTGGAATGAGTAAGTATGATAATTGTTTAAAATATTTGGTAAGCTATTTTGGGAAGAGGTAATCCAGGTCTCTAATAAGCCTATTATATCAGAGCTGCACAAATCATTAATTTCCTGTTTTTATAAATTATCTAAAGTGTTAATACCTTGGCAGTTCCAAAATGTTATCTTAAAAGGGATAATTCCGTCCACAAACATTGATTTTTTCACCTCTGTATTAATTAGTTTTTTGATGATGTTTTAACTTCTTTGTTCACTTTTGATATTTTTTTTGTCGTTTCTTCAGTATTTTCTTCCTTTCGCTGGAGTTTGTTCTGGTAGTCCTGTCTCTTCTTCAATCTCGATTTCAGTTTCATTTTGTCCTTCTAATTCTGATAAGGTGTATAGCTTTTCGTCAATATATAATTTACTGTAGATGATCTTAGTTCTACATCCCTTGTCTCTTGCACCTTTTGAGTATTTTAAGAGCTGTTTTCTTTGCTCTATAATTTATTTGGGAAAGTCTTCGTTAATATAGATATTTGTCCCCTTTAATCTATTTCTTCCTTTCAATATGTCCAGCTTTTTATCCCATGTCTTCATTTTTAGTAATATTGGTCTATTTCTAAGTCTGTTCCGGTCTCCTATTCTTCTCGACTGTATTACATCTGACTCCACATTTATTTTGGTGTTTACTCTTTTCAGTACTCTAACCTTATCATTCAGTTATTCTGCATTTTCTCGTATTTCCTCTTCGATGCCGTTTATTATCAGGTTTTCCCTTCTTAAATCCTTTTCTATTTGAATTACTCTTGTTTCCAATTTTTTCGTAGCTTCTCGTAATAAATAATTTTCTGGTATTTCGGTGATTCATATGTTCTAACTTCTGCAGTATCTCTTCCATTAAAAATTATTTTAATATTTGGAGCTTAAGATTTAATTCAATTTTAAATTATAGGATCCTGACCCGTGTTAATGTATTCAACTTTATTTCTTAACCAGTTTATGGAAAAAGTAAGTTTTTATTCCTTGTACTTTATTAATTTCTGGCGTATTATAACCTAGCTTTTTTCAAATTAGATCTTCTTACCAGTTTTTTGGTGATTTTATTACATGTATATATACACTGTCTTCTTTTATAACATAGTAGTGAAAGTTGTAGGATTTTAATTTTTTTAATTTCTCACTCAATTCACTGATTTTACTGGAACGATTTAAAAGTACACTTTTTGTAAGCAACTTCAGAACCGGCAAAATCCATTTAAAAGCAATTAATGTGTTGTTGTGACAGTATCAGGCGGTTAGGTATGAATGAGATCATATTTGATATTGAGGTACCTAATTACTTAACCTTTGTATACATTTCACAATATTTTATTTCAGCTTTTCCTATCTGTTTGGGTATGTTATTTTCGGTAAGAAGAATAAGGTAAATTGGTATTATCTGGTATTTCGTTATTTAATTAATTAATTAGTAAGTTCTACATATAAGAATGATTTGTAGCCCTAAAAAGGGCTGATTTGTTAAAAAATTGCAGATGATGTACCTAATCAAAATTCCATTTCTTCAGAATCTGACCAATCTTCAACTCCAACATTAATTATTATAGATTCAACGGCTCCATCCATGATATTGTCCAGTTACCACATCTTCTGTTCTTCTTTATGCGTATGCCTCGCAGCGTTTTTCCAGTTCTCTGTAGACACTTTTGACAAAGAGTTTTGCATTAATTGATGTAGGTCTGTATAATTTATAAGTTTTATTGTTTCGTGCTACGTACACCCTTTACTTGCGCCCTTACAAGTTCGCAGTGGTATGGTGGTAATCGTAGCACAGTTATTCTAACGCCATTTCGTCAATTACATATTCGATTTGAGCAGTCTTACAATTCGTAATAATTCTTGTTTTACGGAATGCTCCTTGTATATGATGTGGTTATCCAACCAAACTATTATCTCAGGTTTCTTCCAAGCACTTGTTGGCAGTTTTTCTACAAGTCTTGCATGATAGCTAGCATTATCTAGAACAATTACAGAATGTTCTGGAATTAAATCCAACATCTGCATAAAATATTCTTCAAAAACGACAGCGGTCATTTCTTCGTGGTAATCTTTAGTTGATTTGGACACAAAACTTAATAACCCACCATGGATAAAACCGTTTTCATTTCCGACATGGATTATAATAAGTCTAGGTCCTTTGCCAATGGGAATATTATTTAACCCAGTTGATAAACCTTCGATGAACGCTTGGTGAGAGCTCTTCACAGTCGTATCTACCCATACTTTTAATACGGCATGTTCTTCGTTTAGCAAGTCTCGTCCAAATAATAAATATTCCTCCCTTCCTCCCTTCCTCCTGGTACCTTTTAATGGCTCTAAGATAATCCCTTCTCCAACATACAATGTCTTATCTATCAATTAACCGTGACTTCCGACTATGCTTCTCCCAGCGAAATCCAATCTCTCGTAATTGTTTCCATAATTTACTTCTGCTTATTGATGGTAAGTCATCATTTTGACTAATTAAGGAAATAATATTGTCTAATGTTGGAATTTCATTATTGAAATAAAAGGAGTGGACCTGGTTCCTAATAACATTTTTATGGAATTCTTCAATTTCCAATGGCTTACTGCCCTCAGTCTTCTTGGGAGAACTAACAGCCCCGCTTTTTCGTTCTTTCAAAAATCTATAAACGGTTGCTTCTCCAACTTCCGTCATATTTGAACAGGCGCTAACTATTTCCCGAACATTACTTGAAGGATGTTTGTGCACAAGTGAATCGTGGACATTCAGTATTATAGTTTTTCCCTTAATGTGAAAGCTGCCTTACTAACAGGCTTAACTGTGGTAAAGGCAAAACTTGTTGACGTCATTTTAAATTAAAATATACTCGGAGGGAGGATTCCGAATGCTTTCTTTATAAACTGCCAATACATAAACAAGAAATCAGATAAGTATCTATTATATACATTTGCAAAATAAACCATTAAATGAAAACGACTTCTATTTATACTAGAAAGTACTATTCTCGTAGCCTGCGCCCATTAAATCAAGTAAGTTGTCATCCAATCAAGGCACAAGATGCAATTGGCGGAGCCTATGAGAGTACTATTTTCTAGTATGAGAGTAGGTAGTATGTGCGTGTAATTTTTATGTTTAGGTTTTAGTTTCCCACGTTTAAATATCCTACTTATTGTCCATATTTATTCGCTTTTGGAGAATTGAGATACAGTTGAATTATTTTATCCTGCCTGAATTCCAATGTCCGCCTATGTTTTATTGCGGTTTCAGGGTCTCTTACCAGTAATCGTGCTATCAATATGATAAAAATATATTATAGTAAAATATATTGTTAATATTAACTTTATCAAGGAATAATGATGATTATCTATAAATTCACCATAATATTTAATGCCTTTAACCGTTGTTGCTTCTTCTGAATATAATGAGGAAATCTAAAACATTCACAAATTAATAAAATTCTTCAAATCTGTAATGAATTACTTATGTGCCGCCTATTGAATAAGACGTGGTTACTTTGTTAGCATACCTATGAAATGGTAAACAAACTCTAACTTTGCTCCTATACCAAAAAAATAGTCATTTTATCGGCCGAAATATGAAAAAAAATCACAAAAATACTTATTTAAATACTTTAAATCACATAAACTTTTGCAATTTTGGAAAAAATATACATAAGTATATGAATTAATAATGACGTCTTATTCAAAATGACATCGCTCGGGTTTCTATCGGATACGTTAGGTAAAATCGGACGCGCATATTTAATTTGACCAATAGGATGCAAACCTATGTAAATATTTACCTTCCTCTATGTGGTTATGGAACGGAGGAGATATTGGTTACAAACAATTAGCTATTGTTATCCATCTTTTCTGCGATATATAATCTAATGGGCAGACGACAAATTTATCAACTAGCCCTGTGTAGAGGCGACTGGACAAGTTTAGTAGAGTATACGTTGGGGACGGGCAAACAAATAACCACTTTTTAATGTAGATACCTACTAGCTTCTTAATTAAGAAAGTGAAATCTCCGGGGTAACTATACCAAAGTAAACGCGCCTTAATAATCTTAACCGCTTCTTTAATAGTGTACTGTTTTTCTTATTTATTTAAACGGTAAACGGGTGGGGTAAATTTTAAATACACGGTATGGCTACTTACTAATTTATTTAAAAACTAAACTAGTCACTAACACTTAATTTATATATACTTAACTAATCACTTAATTTTAATTTATATCAACAGTATATTCACTCAAACTAATTTATATTCACTTATTTACTTGTTTATCTCACGATGTCAAATTATCAACTGAACTCAACTCTTCTTGATCGGTCCCTTATATATTAATGCCTTTTTCACTGGATAATTATAGATAAAAACAATTGGCTTTCTGGCATTTTCTAGATAAGACTGGTCACAAAAACAATGTAGATAAGATAGTCACTATTCGTAAACAATTCTAGGAAACCCTGCGCGTTCGCCATAATGTTAACTTTCATAGCTGGCTTAGACAGAGTCGGATTTAGGGACTATACCAGTGTGCTGCTTCGTAACAATAGATTGTAGAAAAGTATAGAGTACAACCCGTTTGATCTATTAATGTCGCTTTCGAAATTTGTCATCATGTGATATGGAACTCTATGTCCCTTGTGTACCGGGTGGTCCAATAAGCCGATCTCTCTGCTATATATCAGAAACTATTCATGTTATAACTTTAGGAAAGAAAATTTCTTAGTAAAAGTGGCCAAGAGAAATCGCTGGAAATAACTTTCAACCACTCGGTACAAACTACGATTTTGTCCTTCTAACGAACAACAATAGTACCAGTATTTCCTACAAATACCTATATAAATTAAATTTCAGGTACCAACCTAAAATAATTTTTTTAACACAAGGTTAGTTAATCAATTCTAATTTTTCTTTTCCTTTCTTAGATGTTAAATGTGAATTTTTCAATCCTGGAGGATCAGTTAAAGATCGCATTGGTATGAGGCTCGTTGATGATGCTGAAAAACAAGGTATTCTCAAACCAGGATCGACTATCATTGAACCTTCTTCTGGAAACACTGGAATTGGTTTGGCGTTGGCAGCAGCAATAAAAGGTTTATTTTTATTTTTTTAAATCTATCACAAACCTATCATAGTAATTTTAAATTTCAAAACAGTTTATATTTAGAACGCTATAATATGTAAATTTGTGCTTTAATTGCCATATATCCGGATTTTCAATTATTATTTTAACTCTTTGTTTTTGTTTGTAGGTTATAGGTGTATTATTGTTATGTCTGAAAAAATGTCAAATGAAAAAGTATCTGTTTTATCTGCTTTGGGAGCGGAAATAGTTAGAACGCCGGTGAATGCAGATTCAAATTCAGCTGAAGGAATGTTCGGAATAACACACAAGTTAGGAAAAGAAATCCCCAATTCTGTTATATTGGATCAGGTAAAATATTGTTTACTAGAATAGTAGAGATCATATTTGGAAGATAATATTTTGTTCATTTAGTGCTGCCTCTCTGTATCATCTCATCTACTATTTTATACCATTCAGGAACCAACAAAGATTGATAAATTGTATAGAAAATCAAATTATGCCTTCTATGGGTTGAACATATCCAACATTGCTCAGAAGTTCTTCAAGACTCATTTGAAATATTACTAATTGGGCAGATAGAAACCTAATGTACCCATCCACGGATGGGGTATCCTATAGGTGAAAAATGTTTTAATATTAGTTTTAGTGAAAAATGTCATTCTTGATAAAAAAATTTGCTTGTTCTGAAACCCCGTAAATTGAAATAAAATTCAAGTTTTTCAAAACCCGTCCCATTTTATAGCCTGTTTTATGAAAACCGTATGAATTTTTGCACGAAGTTCCAAAATAATGTATTAATCTAGCGAATGACGTTTACGATGTACCAAGTAAAAAGTTAATGTTTGGTGTGCGGTTTTACCGGATCGAATTTGAGTTTGAAAATAATGTATTAATCTAGTGAGTGACATCTACGATGTACCAACTTTTATAAATAATTTTCAAATTGTTATTATTTAAGAAATATTTGACAACAGTGTTAATTATTCAAGAATTCACTATTCACTATCAAAAATAACAATACAGAATAATAATGTAAGAAAAACTAAGTAAACAAGAAACATCTATTCAATATATACTCCCCGGCTTCAAAACATCCCCCTCAATTCTCTTTCTAAATTCTGTGTAAGTATTTTGCAGCATTTCTGGGGTAATTTCGTTAACGGCATCAATGATAGCTCATTTCAAGTCTTCAATATTATGGTTTAAATTCTTTGCGTAAACTTTTTGTTTTAAGTAGCCCCATTAAAAAATCTAAAATAGTTAAATCGTGGGATCCGGGCGGAAAAAATATTGGTCCGTAACGTCCCATCCATCGCCCAGGAAAATATTCATCTAGCCATCCTCTAATTAGCAAAGTCGAATGTGACGAACGTCCATCATGTTGAAAGTACATTTTACGCCTTTGCTCCAAGGGAATATTTCCTAATTCAGGTATTAAGAAGTTGTCCAGCAAACACAAATATACCTCCTCATTTAATGTATCTTATTCGATCCGGTAAAACCGCACACCAAACATTAACTTTTTACTTGGTACATCGTAAACGTCATTCGCTAGATTAATACATTATTTTGGAACTTAGTGCAAAAATTTGAAAAACTTGAATGTTATTTCATTTTATGGGGTTTCAGAACAAGCAAAACTTTTTATCAACAATGACATTTTTCACTAAAACTAATATTTAAACATTTTTCACCTATGGGATACCCCATTCGTGGACACGCTGTGTAACCATCCGAGTGCATAATAGCCATTATACTCAAGTAGAAGACTCCTCCACGACTATACAAAGAAAAAATCGCTCTTTGATTAAATAATTGAACAGATTTTAATGTTTTAATTTTTACTCAGCCTTTTCTAATCAGTAATTAAATATTTTCATTATAACAGAAACAGCTAAACAAAACGGATATTATACAGTGTTAGGAAAATTCTGAGGGCACATATGTTTTATCGTCAATGTGTTAGAAAGAGACAAATACATATAAATTCAGTGTATTATCCTTTTTCGTTAGGATATCATAAAGTGGAAAACGTTTCAGGCTATTACTAGTCCGTTTACCACAGCAAAATGAAAAAGATCGCATTGAAAGAAGTTAAGGTTAGAAATACAGTGTAATGTGGACAGTTTAGTTTATTAGTTGAGAAATAATAAGATTGTACTAAACTGATAGCTTAATGCAATGAACAATAAAAAAAATCAACATTACTTTCGTTTATCCCTTCATTATAACAAAAGATTAATTTACAAAGAAATAATTCAGTACCTCGTATTCATCTAATTCACTATATTAGTTCGGTTAGTATAGGCTAATATGATTTGAACAATTAATTAAAACCTACCTAGTAAACGATGAAATAAAACAATATAGTTTGTTTAAATCTTCATATATTTGAACTAATGTTCAATTTAAACTTGTTGACGCGTTTCACTAAGACAGTAGCTTTGTCAAAACGAATGAAGGTAAAATATAAAAATGTCTTAATATATACAGTGCTAAATCTATTTACTAAGGTTAACAATGGTATTAAAAGATATTACCTGGAAATTCATTCACTACAAACATTCCTAAGCTATCTTCTAGGTAAAGAGGTTCAATAAAGGAGACTGACTGATATCTATTTGGTCGTTAAGGAGATTACCTGAATATTTATTTTTGTTAATCTCTAGGGCTTCTAATAAATTTAAACTAAAGGATTTACCGACTACATGGAGAATTTCAAAATTTGGGTCGAAAATGTGTTGGTTTTCTAATAAATGATTTGAATAGTTAGAATCTAATTTTTTGTTGTCATAGCTACGTTTGTGTTCCGAAATTCTAGTTTTAAAATTTCTAAAAGTTCTACCGATATAAATTTTATCACAATTGTCATTACCACATTTTAATTTATAAACTCCTGATTTGTTTAATTTTGAAGATTTAGATTTATTATTTTTAATGAACAACCCAAAAAAACAGTTTTTAGAAAAAAAATCCTGTGAGTATGTCGTTGTCGTCGGCCACTTTTCGTTACATGTCTTGTTAGCACGATACAGCCTCCGGAGTGCAACAATTCACCAATTTTATGATTGAATATTGTTAAGGACATGTCACAGATGAACCCTATTAATTTTCAGCTCACCAGAGCCAGTACAACGGGTGCTATGGTACTAGAAGTACGACATTTTAGTAATTTTTTGAGAAATTTCAGTTTGTTAGCACGATACAGCCTCCGGAGTTCATCAAGTCACCAATTTTATGATTGGATATTATTCAGGACATCTCACAGATGAACCCTATTGATTTTCAGCTCACCAGAGCCAGTACAACAGGTGCTATAGTACTTTAAGTACGATATTTTTGTCATTTTTGGAGAAATTTAAGTTTGTTAGCACGATATAGCCTCCGAAGTATATACAAGTGACCAATTTTATGATTGGATATTATTCAGAGCGTCACAAAGATGAATCCTATCAATATTTAGCTCACTAAAGCCAGTACACCTGGTTTTATGGTACTTGAAGTACCAAATTTTTGTCATTTTTGGAGAATTTTCAGTTTGTTAGCAAGATACAGCCTCCAGAGTGTATACAAGTGAACAATTTTATGACTGAATATTGTTCAAAGTGTCTCACAGATGTACCCTATTGATTTTCAGCTGACTAGAGCGAGTACAGCGGGTGCTATAAATCCAGATATATTACATTTTTGGTTATTTTTGGACAAATTTCGGTTTGTTAGCACGATACATCCCCCGAAGTGTATATAAGTGACAATTTTATGATAGAATATTATTCAGAGCCATCGATGCGGAAAAGTTAGTTTTAATCTTTAAAACCGTTTATTTTTATTTGCATTATAATAATATGTGTATCTCAATATAAACCGTCTGTATTTCCTACGCTCCTGATAAAACGATTTCGTCTACAGCCGTAATTATTCTATTTTTATCTATCCCCTCTCTTCATTTTCAATCTACACGTTGGAAGTGTAAGTACCCTTATAATATTCCTTTTTGTTGGTGAGAGAAATCGTTCGCCATTAAATTTCAACGTAAAACAATAATTCTCTCATCGTGAACGGGAAAATATAACGGTCACATGGCATTACCAGTGTGTTAGAGAAAGACAATAATGAGACAGACAATCAAAAGCCAGCGTAGATTATTATACCAGACGAATACCAATCGCGCGTGCGCCTCTTGAGTATGTTTATCTGTACATCTGGATACTGACTGGGACTAGAGTCTAGCAAGCTGCAAGTCACAAGTCACAGAAGATCCTAAGTGTGCATCCACATAAGTACGTGATCACGGATCCGTTGTAACCACGTGACTACTACCAACCAATCAGAGTGCTGGATGGTTTTACGTACATCCGTGAAGGTCATCACGGAGAGAAGTTAGTTAATTTCAACTTCAGTACGTGTTTTCTGTCCGTTTTGTTTACAGTTTTTAAATTTATTTTGACGGATTTGTTTTTGGGGTTTGGAACGTTTTTAGTTTGTGTTTTACGAAGTAGACTGAACAAACGCAGTTCAAATGCGGATATTGTGGCTTTGACTTGTTCGTTTCCACACAGTTTTCTTTTTCAACCCCTTGGGTTTAGCTCCAAGGAGTAAAAGATAATTATTACTAGTCATTCTTCAAAAAAAAACTAGATTCTGACAGAAAATAAACAATTTACATAGAAATATTGATAAAATTCGGAAAATCAAAAGTTCAAAACATTAAAAAAATAGTCCACAAAACCAAACAACAATAAAAGGAAATTACAATATTGGTGATGAGTGATGACAGTCATGGATACGTAACAACGGATGCTCTATTTGGATGGCGCAAAATTCACGTATGCGTTTAACGGATACGGTTGTCCGTGATCACGCACCCATGCGGGTCAAAAACGACTGAGGTTAGGATCCGTTGGCGTGAATGTTTAAAAATAATAGTTGTTTTGTATTGACAAAAATATTCAATTAAAACACATTGTAATTGGTTGCTGCTAGGCAAAATTAACCGAGAGTATTTGATATTCGGCCACATTTGTTAAATCATAGAGACATTGTTACTTTGACAGTAAAATTAACTTAAGAAAATATGTTAAATTGAAATAAAAATTTTGTTTGACGGTTTAACGAATTATTTTGTAATTTTAATTTTCTCATTTTGAGCTTTCAAAAAACGTGAACTAATATGGGTATTTCATTTTTCAAATTAAAATGTAAATCGTTAAGTAGGAACAAAAATAATTTAATTTTTCTTTTTTCTCGTTGTATTCATCAATTTCCAATTATTGCTATATCGACGACAATTGATATAGTAACAACAAAAAATCATTTACCTACGACCACCCCTGTAAGTAGTCAAAAACACACAGTCGGCTATCAATGTAAGACGTCTATTACGCATGGTAAAACAAAACGCACGGCTGTAAAGTAAATCGCACGGCTTCCATAGCAACCACTTAGCAACTGTCAATAGGCGTAGCCATTTTATTCAAAATGTATTACTTAGATATTTGACGTTGAACTTTATTCTATATATAAATGGTAGATAACATTTATTAGATTGCATTTAATACTAAGAGTTATTTGGAATTATATGATAATTAGTTCCGTTTCATTCAATCCGCATCTTTTAGCTGTCTATCTCATATTAGTAAACAATAGTATATTATACACCAAGCGACTAAAGTGACCCATTTAATCCCGCGGGTGGTAATTGATTCCTGAGGGAAGTAATCCACCTAAGGGATTAATGTCACTTTAGTCGAGAGGTGTATACGCTATTTTATGCAATTCCGGTAATTCTACATACATTTTTAATAAAAATAAATACTACTTAAAACGGACTTTTGCGAAACTTGGCTGGGCATCGAGGGTGAACTTCTAAGATGCTTGGCTGGGCATCGAGGAGCGACTTTTATAAAACTTGGCTGGGCATCGAGGATGTACGTTTTTACTTGTACTTCAAATACCTTAATAAGATTATAAACATAAGTACAAATGGGTCGTAGGTAAAGTATGGTACGTAACTCGTGTTGTAACGCATTTTACGCACTCACGGAATTACGCACCTAACTTTTCCGTTCGTGCGTAAAATGCTTCTTACAACACACGTTACGTAATATACTATAACAGTCGTTATATTTGACAGCGAACACTGCAGATTATCTGGTTAACTGAGATTTAAAAAAATGCAATAACAATGAAATTATCACGTTGATCAAAGAAGAAACTAGGAAAATACTGTTGACCACTGTATCTGTTGTCATAAGGAAATATGTATTATTTAATAAAGCAAACTACTCAAGAGTATTGGATTGTCTTATAAATAATTATTATTTATTTATACATTTTTTCATGAAAAATTTAAAGCTATTTTTTCTACTTCTTCATGACTGGGCTTACAAACAACACTTTTTGATATTTTTTCTTCTTTTTAGTAGCAAAACAACCTTATCTGAATATTTGTTCTTTTATTTTGTGGAACATTAATTCAGCAATAACAGGAAACTGGTCGAGAAAAAGAAAAGTTTAAATAATTAACGATTACCGATTGTAATTCCTACGCCCCTGATAAAACGATTTCGTCTACAACCGTAATTCTTCTGTTTTTATCTATCCCCTCTCCATTTTCATTGTACACGTTGAAAGTGTGCCCATAACAACATGCGAAATAATTCTTATTTTAATTTGTATTATAATAATATGTGCGTGTTTACACAGAGAATTCCTTTCTCATTTGCAAACAAACGAACAATACTTAGAAAAATTTTCGGGCCTCACCATGACATCACCACAAACCAGTATAAGATCAGAACCAATATCGAATTAAAAGCACTCTACAACGACGCCGATATTGTCCAAGAAATTAAATCACAGCGACTAAGATGGGCAGGCCACGTACACAGACTGAATAACGAAAGACTTGTAAAACTGGTATGGGAGGAGATTCCCACAGGCAAAAGACCACTCGGACGTCCCAGAATGCGATGGAGAGATAACATCCAAGCAGATCTCCGGAAAATGAACATTCCATTTGACCCTAGGTTGATGGAAGACCGAACAAATTGGAAAAAAGTTGTACAGTCAGCCAAGACCCACCCAGGGTTGTAGCGCTACGTGATGATGATGATGAAACAAACGAACAAGATACTAAATTGTTTTTACTAATACATTTAAACACCAGATGTTCCGAGACAAATTTCACGTTGCCAAATCTGAAAAAAGTAAAGGTTTGAACCGCTTTCAAACTGAAAACTAGAAGAATTTCCAGCATTACAATAAAATGTTCAACGAGATGGGATTAATTATATCTTGATATGTTACAACCTCTGGAATTATCATAATTAAAAGCTTCTTATAACCTGTTCTCATGTTAGAACAATGCATTTTACAATTAATATAAATATACAATGAAAATTGGCAACACTGTTTCTGTTATCTGGTTCGTATGTAAACAGAATTTGCAACAGATTGAGGCTCTCGAGAGCGGTTCCTACTTCCACTTTATGATATCCTGTTAGCGAAAAAGAATAATACACTGAATTTATATTTGTCTCTTTCTAACACATTGACGATATAACGTATGTTCCCTCGGAATATTCCTAATACTGTATATAGATATATAATATGTAGGTGCCTATAGTTTAAATTTACTTTCTGATCAAACGAATCGTGACATTAGTGCTGTTAGTAATATTTACTACTAATGGTATTGACTCTTGATCAAAATTGACCGCATTTAAAGTATGAGTATTTGGTGATGTTTGTTGAATATTATTAAGAGTTCTTGTATTCATTTTGTTTCTCTTAGAACCATACCGACGTGCTCTTCCAGCTACCATGTCTCTTAAGAGCAGAAATAATGCGAGATATCAACAATTAATATTTGACGTTTTAAATTGTGACTTGTGTGACTATCGGTTGCTATGCGACGTGTGACTTTCTGTTTCCAATTCTGACGATCTGTCCGTAGAAGGCTCGTGGAATCCGAAAATACGAAGGTTGTGATTGGCCGGTAGGCCGTGGATTCCAGATTAGAATTCACGGGGTGTAGAATTTATATCATTCTTCAATTTAATATCTAACAAGAATATTTATATTATTACATAGTCGTGGAGAAAGGAACCTTCTTAAACAAAACTTTGTGAGTTCCAGCGATAGTTCAACACATTTAATATTAAATCTTTTGGAAATTGAACGATTCAAATTTATTGCACATTGTAGCATCAAACTATTAAAACCATTCAAAATATGCCTGAAAGTAATTTTAAATTAAACTCATTTAACAGAACCTGCACTATTTTGAATATATAAGTCCGGAGATGTAAACAAATAAGCAGAAAACATGTCTATGCTGGTTACTCGCTAAATTGTAATATTTCCTGTTTTGTGCTCGCTTTTCTCACTTTTTTTATAATGTTATTATATTTTTTAAAGTAATTTGAAAGATTAAGTAGGGCAACCACTCCACCATGTTGAAGTGGATTTTTGGCATTTAATTTAAAAGTTTGACAAGCATGTAATGCAACCTAATAAGTCCCTGGCTGGAAACTCCTCCTCAGGGAGTGGTATTCGGTTTCAGTTAAAGTGTTCCTGTATCTATTACTAGGATAGGGGGAAGAATTAATATTAAATTGGATGGAACGAAACTTGACAAAGCAAGAACATAGTTGAAACCTGCAAACTCCTTGTAAAGAGTTAACATTAAATTGAATTGTTAGAAATTATCCCCAAATACGATCACCCAATTTACTACAAATTGCTGCAATCAATAAAAAAATTTCAGCAATAATGAATTTATTGAAATATACTGCAAATTCACATTAACGGTGTATTCAAAATACAGAACTCATATAAAGCAGTTATATTAAAAAAAACTTTAGACCTAGATAAGCTGAAGATAAGGGCAAGGGAACTTATCTTATAAAGGCTGGGGTGTTGCAGCTCTCAGCAATAATAAATAGGTGTCTTCGACGTATGTGAGCGGTATCCTAGCGTGATCGATATCCTAGAGGTGGCCTAGCGCTGCAGAGCTGTGGAAAGGAGATAAGGAGGAGGAAAACATAAGGAAGGAACGAATAGATGAACAAATCTGGGTAAGAAGGAGCTTATGCTCTAACGTATAAAAAGACTGAATTTACATTTCTTAAAATCAGGCAGGAATCTGTTCTATTTGTTCTGTTCCCTAAATAAATATAAAATACAATTTTTTACGAAAGCGTGATACATAAGTAAGTGGTCGACATAAAGTAGCTGTTAAATTATTTTGTAAGCACTACACATGAAAAGCAAAGAAAAAGATACATTGAAAAAATTTCAAAGCGGTGCGTTTATGCGGGTAGTTGGCTTGATTTTGTGCGCGCCGTTGTCACACTCTATGTTCAGAATTAGGAGATATCGTTTTGTAGAACGGTAGACAGTTAAACGTCATAGTGAATGATGAAATATAACTATTTTTTAAAAAAAATGGAGTTGGCTTGTTTGCAGATTAAGCCGTCGATATGGAGCAGAAATATGGCTAATGACAACAAAATAAGAACTGTGGAAGTGAACTATTTTCGAAGATGTTTAAAACTCACAAGAAATTATAGAATAAGAACGAAACAAATATGGCAAAAAAAACACGTTAAATGCTCTATAACAAGGACACTAGAAAATAGGTTATTAAAACGGTATGGTCACGTACAAAGAATGCCGGATTACAAATGGTCAAAAAAGATGCTAAAATGGGAACCCCCGGCAAAGATACAGAAGAGGAAGACCAGCTCTAAGGTGAGAAACATACGTCGGAGAAGTGATGGCAGATAAAGATCTGAGAGAAGGAGATTGGAACTTAAGGGAACTATGGACGGAACAAACTCATAATGGGAAAATGCCAAAGAAGAAAAGATATATGACGAAAAACGTAACAGGCCGATTAGCATGTTACAGTAAGGTTTTGTTTATTTTGTAAATTATTGTATTAGTTCTCTCATAGCAATTCTGAGACTACTTTTTGTACAAGTAACTCTTTGAACACATGAAGATTGCTTATTTAAACCAAAATACATCTCACTTTTTACAATTTTGCGCAAAATGTTATGACTTCTTGAATAATAGAAGGGTTAGCTTTGTTCAAATCTCTTTTACCTTAGGATTTCCATCGTTTTCGGTGGACGTGGAAGGCATATATATTTCATAGATATCTGGATATGCCAAAGGATGTAGCTTCCTTTAAATAAATTGAATACATGTCTTAGGTATAAACCAATACATTAAACTTACCACACAAACTCTCAATGTTTAATTAATTTAATCCACAATACTTTACGCTCACTGTGAGTTGGCAGTTTATACAATTTAGAATTCTTCTCGTCATTAGAATAAGACTTTACACAGCAGTGCGGCGTAATTTATGGCTTAAACGTTAACCCTCACACGCAATCACACAAGGCATACAATTTTAAATTCAAACGCACGAGAAAATTGAATCAATCCTTAATTTAATAAATTACTAAAAGCGACGACCATGTTGAAGTGGATTATCTTACTCTTTTACCTTTTCTCTCTCATCAATTGAGCATATTGGAATCTTTCAAGTTACTTTAGTGTTTACGTTTTAAATATTTGATAATTTCTAATTATTTAATTCTTTGCAGTATTCAAACCCGGGAAATCCTTTAGCACACTATGATACCACGGCCGAAGAAATTTACGACCAATGTGACAAAGAAGTTGATATGATTGTAAGTATTTTTTATATTGCGACGTTAGGGAAGTTTATTCCAATGAACTGGGAATAAGAGTCCCCCCGCCTTTTAAGAATTATTAGGATTTAGTTGTGGGGTCCCTACCCCACTATTAACGCTAGCGATGTAACTACTGAATACACTATTTGGGAGCTTGGCTCAGTTAAGGTACCACTATCTTAAAAAACTGAACATGTAATTAATGGTTTCAGACAACAACTGATACAGTCTCAATCTGACAAAATTACATAAAAAATACAATTTACTTACACTAACATCCTTCACGTTCACATCTTTCTCATTAGACAGGACACTTTGTCTGGACCCTGCTGAACATCCCTCTGGTAGGTTTTTCTAACTTGAACTCTTAACTGACTCAAGTTCGCTTTGCTGGTCCGAAAACCAAATTCCCGAAAAAATATAAATTTCGATCCAAGAAGTGTTCTCTCTCGAAAAATGGTGAATTTGTTGTTTTTGTTTTCTCCTTGTTTTACCTTCGTCATGTTTATTATATGCTATACTTTGTAAATAATTAAGAAAACATTAACCTACTTTTGTTTAGCCTACCAGATACTGGGTGTTATTTCCAAACGTGACATGTGTCCCCCTTTGAGGAAAGGGGACCACCCTCAGTCCTAAGTTGCCAATATTTTCTTTAAACCTAGAATATAAATTTGCCATAACTAAAGTGCTGATATAACATATCCAATGTACTTCATGGTTACCCCTTTGATTCCTAAATATTTACATTTATATAATTCAAATAATCCTATTATCTAAGTTTGTTGTTCAAATAACACAGTTAACATAACCTCTTCCTCCTGCGTCCTGGGCCTAGCTGCTCGTCATTTTTTTACCTGCCAGTTTATATTCCTATTCTTGAATGAAATGCTAGTTCCTCTTGAGCTTGGCCTCAGTGTTAATACAAGTTTTAATTTTTAAACTATGCCGTTCATCATATAGAGGAGTTTACCATGTAAAACTTTGTTTCATTAATATTTTATTGTCTATATTAGTGTTTCTATCATTTAATAGACATAAGAACTGGATGCAGGGCTTCCCAAACTTATTCGTACTGTGATGCCCTTGGGCCTTTGCTATTTTTTTTGCGACGCCCCTCATCCCAGTCTCCAAAAATACTTACCAATTTTAGTACTAGCCTAGTTACAGGTTTATCAGAAAAACACTGTTTGAACATTTATAATTTTTATTAGAAAATAAGAACGAAATCAAAACATAAGCACAAAAATGAAAAGAGATACATATTTATGTAACTGTAATAGTTTATCCTTGTCGTATTGAAGCTTTAGGCTGGAATCGCAGGACAATTCTAATAGTTGTTCTTCTTCCTCTGTTGAAAGTGTCGTTGGTGTGGGTGACTGGAAAGGGTTTCTGACCCAGTCATATTACTCCAGATTTTCGGGAAAATACTTCTCAAAGTGTTCGCTTAATGATAACAACTGCTGTGTAAACGTAATTTTTAAAGAGGGATCGAGAATTTATACCGATTTTTCTCGTAGAATACCTTGTAAAGCTGGAAAACAGTCAATTTCTTGATCTTCTAATTTTTTCTTCCATAAGAGCAACTTCTTCTGAAACCCATTAATTTTGTCTGCCAATTGCAGGATATGAGTATTGTTTCCCTGCAAAGACTTATTAAGATCATTTAATTTGTGAAAGATGTCACAGAGGTATGCTAATTTTATTATAAACTCTGAATTAATAAAGTTTTCCGCATCATTATGTGATTCTGTATGTAGATACATGTAAAATTCATTTCTTAATTCGTATACACGTGCGAGTACGTTACCTTTGAACAGCCAACGAGAGTTACAATAATAAATTAAAGAGGTATGCTCGGCTCCCATTTCTTCACAAAGTTTATGAAAAAGTCTTGATTTCACGGGTCGTGTTTTAATGTAGTTCACCACTTTAATAATGCTATCCATTACAACACTTAATTCAGGTGTAATGTTTTTTGCTGCTAAGGCCTCTCTATGTATGACACAATGTGTCCATTTTACACTTGGAGCCTTGGTTTTGATGAGAACTTGTAGTCCTCCATACTGTCCAGATATCGCCCGGGCACCATCCGTACACACGCCCACATAGTTATCCCAGTTAATATTATTTTCAGTCATATATGAATTTAAAATCCCAAATAAATCAGTAGCTTTACCACTTTCACATATTTTTTTGCAAAATAATAAATCCTCACATACATTTGTTTCTTGTATGTACCGTACGTAACATATCAATTGAGCATCATCATTACTATCAGTCGCCTCGTCCAGTTGAATGGCAAATAAACCTGAAAGTTTCCCCACAATTTGCTCATTAATATCTTTTGCCATGTCGTGAATACGGCGACTAATTGTATTGTTTGAAAGAGGTACATTTTTTATTTCTTTAGCTGCCGATTCTCCAATTATCACTGATACCATATCAACTGCTGCAGGTAAGATCAGTTCCTCAGCGATCGTGTGTGGTTTTTTACATTTGGAACACGGTGAGCTACCATGTAAGAGGCGAGTAATGCTTTGGAAGAAATTGATGCTCTTGAAACCATAGCCGTAGACTGATGTTTTAGTTCTTGCAATTTTCTTGCAAAAAAATCTCTTGGCTTACCTTGTAAATGACTGTGAGTTGATTCCAAATACCGTTTTAGTTTATTAGGAAGCATACTTTCAGCCGTCAACACTTTGTGACAAACAACACATTGTGGATGCTGTACATGCACTTGAGTAATGCAGGTAAATCCGAAATTCAAATTTTGCTCATCATATTTCCTATATTTCTTCTTTTTACTTAAATTAACATTACTGCTCTCGCCTGAGTCTTCACTTCGTTCCCTATTCTTTTGAATAAAACTATCCATTATTGTAATAAAAACTCCGCGTGCGTAGTTAAACAAAACAAAAGCTTGAAAGAATGACATGAACACGCGTGACAGTAGAGAACACGAGAGAGGGGAGCCGGCCGGCAGTGGCGGCCCCGCTGTCCGAGCCGAGATTTATGTCAGAATGTGCCCGGCGCTCAATCGACTCGGTCGCATCGACACGCGACGCCCCTGGGACAACGCTGGACGCCCCAGGGCGTCGCGACGCACTTTTTGGGAAGACCTGGGATAGTGTTTAAAATCAATGACAGCTTGTTGTTGTACAAGAAGTTTATAGTTATGATCTGCAAAAAACATGGATTACTTGACTGAAGACGAAATAAGGATGTATCCATCATATTACACTTGAGTAGAATGGGAATGCATCCTCATAAAAGTGAACGCTTTCCCAATAAAAACAAGCAAATGTGTATAGAAAGAGGATCCTAGCTAATCATAATAAGGATAAACTTAATATGATGTTGGTATCTTCCGGTGGATGTTCCACAGATGTTGAACTGCAAATGCTCTGGAACGGAATTTTTTATTCTAAATCAATATTTGGCATGCCAAACATTTGGTTGGGCTCGTTTCAATAATCAGATCAGTCTTGCAGGAGTAAATGTGTAGCCAGAACAGACGTAACCTAAACTAATCAGAAATAAGGATGAGAAAAGGTGTGGGATAGAACTACAAATAAACCACCACTGCCCTTTAATAACTTACGATGCACAGGAATATATAAGGACCCAAAAAATGTTTTCTTGTTGCCTTATAGGGTTCTAAAGTTTATTTCTAACTCTTCAGTGTGTTAGAGAGGATGTCCATTTTTACAGAATAATTCAATTCTTCATCCTGTCATGTAGATCTTATAACTTTGGTAGAAGTTAGTGGTACCCTTTATTGAAACTATTCGATATTTATATTGTTGATTATTTTTTTCGTGTAATTTTCAACCAATCAGAACGTTCAATTTAATTAAGTTACCTTGTATAATTTCGATAATACCTGATTATACTATATATAGCTCCATCAATCGAAAGCTTTACAATAATTTCATTTCTGTAGAAACCACATCGACATCAATATACAACAATACACAAACTAACAGGACCGTCAAATTTTGACGTTTATCAATAATTGTTCAAAAATGAGTCAATTCGGAGATTTATCATTAAATGCAATGGACTAAAGTCTACAAAATACAGTGAAAGCAAAAGAGTATGTGTTGAAACATTTTCTTAAGTTTTGTAGTGAAATAAACTATGTACTAAATGAATCATTTCTACTGAAATGATAGCATCCATTTTACTAGATTGAGCTTTCAATATACGAAAAGGTAATGGAGAACAGTATAAAGAAAATGTGGTTAAAATGATGTGGAACGTTACGGCAAAACAAGTACAAGAAAAATATATGAAGGAGTTTAATAAAGAAATTGATCAACACATGTCATTCTCTAGTTGTCAACTTCCCATTTCGTTCACAACGCGCTGCTCACAGTTTCTAACAGATAGTATTATAGTAAATAATGTCAGATATAAATACTAACAAATGTATTTTATAGGGTCTCAATCAAAAGCAGTTATTTTTACCCAAAACCTGGAAAATGCAAAAAATAATAACTAAAACTTTGTTAAAGGTTATGGGTGCAGGTACAGGTGGTACGGTAGCAGGAATCGGACGAAAATTTAAAGAAATATCGCCACAAACTAAAATCGTAGCTGCCGATCCCGTAGGATCAATTTTAGCTCTACCAGAATCTCTTAATAAGACTGATGCCGGATTTTATGAAGTAGAAGGGATTGGTTATGATTTTGTACCAACAGTTTTAGATAGAGATGTTGTTGATATTTGGATCAAAACCACTGATGAAGAATCACTTCCCATGGCGAGAAGATTAATTCAGGAAGAAGGATTATTAGTAGGTAAGCATTGGTTTACTTATTCATACAGGGTTCATTTAAATTTGAAATTGACCAAAGAAGATTTTATATAGAATTCTTTTACAGTATTTTAAAATAAGGGACCCCCTCAGATTACTATTTTTGTAGGTTTTAAATATATTAACAGATTCTCCAAATCAAAATAAACAATTGAATGAAATGTTACTCGTTTCCGAAATACGGGATGTTAAAGTTGAAAATTGAAAAATTACACTGGTCTGCAAAAAAGGGATTGTAGTAGTCTGAAAAGTTGAATCTGGTCTCAAAATTGCTCTATCACGTCAACCTAGAAGTGCAAAAAGATTTGTCGCTATATTCAAATTAGTTTTTTACAATTGAGTTTTTTTCTAGGATCAAGTAGTGGCGCAGCAGTGGCGGCAGCTGTTAGAGCAGCGAAAAATTTAGAAGCAGGCAAAAAAGTTGTGGTAATATTACCAGATAGTATCAGAAATTACATTACAAAATTCGTTTCTGATCAATGGATGGAAGCTAGAAACCTTAAGACGCCAAAGAATACTATGAATCACTGGTAAGTACATACTATTATGTCAAACAAATCACCGCGAATCGGTCAATGCAATTCAAATATGTATTATTCACTCACATTTATTGTTACACCTTTCGAAATAGTATACTTACACCAATGAATAATATATTGAAAATACTCCTATACTCGATAGTCGAAATTCTGTAAAGTGACTCATCGCTCTTACTGTCCATAAAATCAGTTGCAGAAGCGAACTTCATGAGCGCATCATTTTTGAAGGGTTCTTAATAGTCCTAAATAAAAAATAAATAGAAAATGTTCTTGTACGCTCTGGCGTTTAAATTTGAGAGAACAGAAATATGAAATTATTATGGTAGGTATCATTATGTATATACAGGGTGTTACCAAGAATAATACACATTTTTAAGGATGAGTTATAATAAGATGTATATGAATAAGTCGATAGTCGAAATTCTGTAAAGTGACGTCATCGGTTATCTACCGATTTAAAGTGAACTCCATGAGCGTATCATAGTTTAAGGGTGCGAATACTGAAATATCTGGAATTTCAATTTTTAACATTTGAAATAATAACTTATCACAAGTTGTTCATAAGTAAGTTAAAACAAAATAAAAAAATGTTTAAAAGTCAATTCCAACTTACTACTACTAAAACTAAAAAAAAGTTGTTTGTCAAGACCAAAATAAATTACCAATAAGTATAGGTATGTTGCGAGGTCACTTGTAAAATGTCTGACTAACTGGAAGCGGTATCACTCCCTGACGACTCCTCAGAATCATCGCTTTCTCCTCCTATATCGATAATGAGTGGTTCCGTCATTACTTCTACACGTATGTCTAAATCCCAAAACTTTATTTCTTCTTTTAATACATGTTGAATACATTTACGCCAACTCTCAGCAGTAACGGTATGCAGCGCCTCGTCAAACAGTTTCTCAACGTCAGCCATTTTGAATGTACTGTTTTTTCTCGCAACATAATTTTTCACTTGGGCCCAAACCAGCTCGATGGGGTTTAACTCACAGTGGTAGGGAGGAAGTCTAACAACTGAGACGTTGAAATCTTTCGCCATTTCATCGACAACGTACTTAATATAACTGCTTTTATGTTTCCGTACGAGAGATAATAATTCAACTTTTAGCATTGCCTCGTTGTGCGGAATGCTTTTACTCTCTAACCAATCAATTATAACCCTCTTGCGGCTAGCTGAAGTAGGTATTTGCTCCAGTCGACGAGAGTGGTATGAAGCATTATCCATAACTATCACTGAACCAGGAGTTACCTTTGTTAAAATTGATCTAAACCATGTTTCAAACCGGTTACCATCCATCTCTTCATGGTAATCGACAGTTTTTTTGGACTGAAAACTTAGTAATCCACCTTCTACAAATCCTTCCTCGCTGCCAATGTGAGTGATAATCAGTCGACGTCCTTTCCCAGAGGGAGCTTTTAAACCGGAAGAGAAACCCTCCATAAAGGCTTGTCGATTGCTTCGTATATTCATGTCTTGCCACACTTTTGACACAGTGTGGCCTTCATTTAACCATTTTTCGTCAAGATAATATATGTGCCGTCCTTCGTTACGAAACTGTCGTATCTGTTTTAAATAATTTCTCCTCCATTCCACAATGTCATTTCGTCCAATTAAGGCACTGTTTCTACTTCTTGTTTGGTAACGAAAATTCATTAATTTTAAAGTTCGTCTCAAAACTTTATAACTGATGTTTGGTAAAGTATCATCAGCTTCTATTACCTTGCTCAATTTAGCTACCGAGGGGATTTCATTCCTAAAATAAAAAGAATGTATTTCCCTACGTATAGCATTCCGTGTTTGGTCGTCCAAAACAATTTTCTTTCTTCCCCTACTTTCCGGTTTACAGTTTTCACCTCGTTCTCTTGTCAAAGATCCGTCCCGCGATTTCTTTAGAATATTGTATATAGTACTCTCAGAAACTTTAGTTAAATAACTGCACTTAATCACAGCGTCACTAACACCCAACTGTTTGTCCATGGCACGCAGTCCTTCGTACACATTTAATATGAGGACTTTTTCTTCCCGAATTAAATTGTTACGACGCCGTTTTTTATCGCCAACACCGCTACACTCCGCCATTATTGTCACTAAATATACCGATATAAATATTACAATAAATACCAATAATAACTGATTTATCACACAAAACCACAACACAAATACTGATGTTACGCTCATGAAGAGAATAAACACCTCACATAACTGTTTACTATCACTGTCTCATTCGCGTAGCTCGATCTATCTATCTCGTTCTCAAAGCCGGAACATTGAAGCGACTCTCCAACATTGTCAAATCGGCGAGTTTTTCACAACAAACTTTGCGTTCAAGAAATATATATAAACACTTTATTTCACATTTCAAGTAAACTAATTATTATTAGTCTGCTTGAAATTTGAAATAAATATATTAAATTGGTATTGACTTAATTACATTGCATCTTTTGTACCTGAAATATTGACACAATGGATTTGAAGTGTATTTATAAAATACAGCATTTCTCTCTAGAATACATATGGCAACTGCGCTTTAACCAAAGTGTTGATTAGATAGCTCTGACTCACTTTACACAATTTCGACTATCGAGTATAGTGAAATATCTTTGACGTCTTTGTCACACACATCTGGTGGTAACTATTAGTTAGAGAAACCATAAATGGTATGCATGAAATGATCTAATTGAATTACTCGGTTTATGTTTATTCTCGTGTTTTACTTTTACAAATAAAACTGTTTTGGCATTAATGTTGCCTACCTAGTATGGCCAATAAATCTATTAATCGCATTGTCATGCGCCAATTTAAAATCTGAGAACCAGTTAAAAACCATATTCAAATATAGAAACATACAAGATTGTACAATCGAAATGGATTTAAAATTAGTAGTTTAATAATGGACTCGTTTGTTGAAAACAACCTTTTTCCTTTCCTCCGTATCTATCCCTATTCAGTGGTGAGACCTGTATAATCCAGCGTCAACCCGTAAGTTTTTGTTTAGTTTTTTTTTATCCACCATCTCTTAGTTGCCAAAATATCCAACAGAAACTTTAAATTTATCTTGTTTTTACTGCTACCACTACTGGATTGGAAGCATAACAAAAACACATTTTTAAATGAAACTAACTGTTTCTAGATAATTCCACAATATATTGAAAAAATGTTAAAGATTCTAAGAATTTGACAATTGTTTCGATATTGTTATCATCGTCAAAATGACAGAAGTTATTTTGTGTGACGTTCACCTGATGTTTAATAATTATTTTTAGCTAGACCAAGAAGTGATTGATTGTGATTGGCTTGATATATATATATGAATAGAAAAAAGAAGATATGATATTACAAATTTTAAAGCTTAAATATTATTAACCCTATGGGGATATTGTGGATATCTTTTTTCCATTTTAGATCAGTATAACTGTGCAATGATATAGAATACCAGGAAAACTATATCTGCTGATCTTTGCAATTATTACTCAAGAAGACAGTTTAAGTGGAGAACTCCCTAGATTTATCTGTTCATTGACGACTTCATAATGTGGGTCTCTTAAGCATCTTCTAATTTCTAACTTTTCAAGGAAATCCAGTTCTTGTTTCTTATCACAAATATGTAGTATTTCTAGTTCTGTGTTAGGTGTCAATATATGTTTGGTGTCAAATAGATGTTTTGCGATAACAATATCCTTAATAATTACGGATATATATATATATATATATATATATATATATATATATACTCAATAAAACTAATTAAAAACATTCAATAAAACTAATTAAAAACATTAAACTTACAAGATAACTGTAAACTCATTTCATTTGATGTTACCAATATGTATTGAATTAATTCCTTACAGTGTATGCTCAGCGGAAAATTGTAGAAAAAGGGGTTAAACTTTCCGACAACGTGATTTTTTAAAAAGTCTGAGGGTCGGAGGTGAAAACGGTTTTTTGCAATTTACGGCTTAAATACTTGTTTTATCGAATTCATTAACATTTCTTAGGAAATCCTCATCAATCCATATATCTGTTCCCTTTAAATTTTTGTGTTTTTAAAAATCATGGATCTGGTGTTTTCTTTTGTCAGTTTCACTAGTATTGATCTTTCTCTACCTCTATCATGTATTTTCCAATTCTCCTAATTTCATCTATATCTTTTTCGTTATTGATGTTGACTCCAATTTTTTTCATTACTATTTCGTTATCCTTCTCATTCTCTTGGCCATTATTCCTTTTATTATAATATTTTTTAATCTCACAATTCTTACTAATTTTTCTATTCTGTCTTCTGTTTGGTTAATTTTTCTTTCAGCTTCTTATTTTCTTCTCGGATTTCTTGTATTTCTAACATAACGGCATCGAGTTTGTTTCATGTTTCCATCTATTTGTTGGAACATCTATTCTATTCATATCTGTCCTTCTGACTTCATATTGTCTTTATTACAATGTTTTTTAGTTTTATATAGATCGTGTATCACTTTTATTGTTTTATTTCCTATTCCTCTTTCTTTTAGTCCTTTCCATACTTGGTATCTTGGTACTGTGACCAATGCTTTCTCTAGGTCTATGAAAGCTAGATATATATTTTTTGTTGTAGCTGTATTTTCTCCCTTATTTGTTTAAATAGAGATGTGATCTCGCGTACTTCTCCCCGGTCGGAATCCACTTTGTGGTACTGATAATTTGTTTTCTGGGATTGGTTTTATTCTGTTATTGATAATTTGTTCATATATTACTACAATAGTATTTAATAAAGTTATCCCTCTGTACTTATTACATATTTTTTGTCTCCTTTTTTGTATATGGGAATTACTAATGCTACACACTATTTCTCTGGAATTTTGTCATTGCTCCAAGCCTTAATATTTCCAGTAATACCTCGGTTTTAACTCATCGATTTCAATTTTACCGTTTTCTTATTCATAAATTTCTGTTTCAGGTTCATTTATGTTTCCCTCATCATTTTGTATATCTTGTCCTAGTAAATCTTGGAAATGTTCTTTTCATGATGTCTATTCCACTTGTTAATAACTCTTGATTATTGTCTTTAATGTCTTGTTCATTGGTCTGTAATTCGGTTCTCATTGAATTTAAAACTTTTTAGAGTTTTTGGTTCCCCATACTGTCATTTCCCATTTTGTTCCCAAAGTCTGTCCATGCTTTATCCTTCGCTGCTCTTACTAGCACTTTAACAATTTTTCTTTGATTTGTATATATTTCATACTGTTCTGGGGTATTGACTTTTAAGTATGTTTTCCATTATTTTTTCTTTACTTCTTTTATTTCGTTGTTCCGCCATGCAGCCTGTTTTTTTAATTATCTTTCTTCCAGATTCCACACACTTCAGTGGCTGCCTTTATAGTAGTATTTTCAAAAATATTCCATTCATCTGTCCTATATGCGGTATCCCGTTTTCCCACTCAGCTATTGTCCCCTGCAATATATTTTGTTCCTTTTGCTTCTTCTACAGTTGTTGTTATTCATTCCACTCTCGAAGAATATTTTGGTATTGGAAACTAAAATTTATAACTCAATGTGAAGTTAAATATTATGTTTATCATTTGTTTTTTGCATATTTATTGAAATATAGTGTTTAAATTTTTTTTATTTATTTGCACACTTTCCTTCAACTATAATCAAAGTTGTAAAAAAGAGAGGAACATCTACAAAAAAAATATAATCATAAAAAACAAAATATGAGAACACTGAAAAAATACATTAATATTGTTTTAATAAATAACCTGAAATAAATAAAATATTCTACTCCTAACATTACAGAAAAAAATTTACTCAGCAGCTTTTTTAAACAAAAGAGAATCAATCCTAGAATCACAAAAGGAAAATATACAACAGCCTTAAAATATAAAAATATTCTTATTCCGAGATCAAGTTGGTCACTATAATGAAAAACATATAAATTGAATTAACAACCCTTGTTAATTTGAGTTTGTTCCTTCTACCTGTTGCATTAATGATTCTATCAGTTGTTGTTGCGTCTGTAATAAAAGTTGAATAATTGTCTTGTCTGATATCATCATTTCAAGTTTTTTTCTCAACCTCCAATTTTTCTTTCCTTTCGGTTATTTCCCAATCAATCCTCTTTTCTTCCAGTAGTAACTTTTTTTCTTCCAACAATACTTTTCTTATTTCTAAGTCTAGTTCTCTATTCTTGAATGTAATTTTCCTCTAATTTTTTTCTGACAGATAACCCAATGCATCCTTTCTTAAGGTTTTACTTTTATTATTTCTCTTTCTGATTGGTCCTACAATAAAGAGATTAGAAAATACATTGTCTAGATGGAATTGAAAAAATGAACATTTTAATTTTTTTATTAGGTGATGAAAAAGGATGCTTCACAAATAATTGTTTTAAAGCGTATCAAAACGCATGTGTCCTGAAGTTATAAAATAGATTTTTATGAAACCTACGTAGAAGATGTGTTTTTTCATCATCAGAATTTTTTGCTACGTTGGCAGGTACTGATACAACATCTGGTATACTTATTTTATTGGACGGGACACTCTCAGCACTGACATTTAATTCTGCAAGAAAAAAATTGATGATAAATTTTACTCATTCACAAGTAGCTATTTATAAACTTAATTTCCACATTCAATAACAAACCTACCACAGTAGTTGTGATCTCCGTCATATAAAATTTCTTCAGTTTCTATCACTTCTCCTTCAAATATAGAATTGTTGATAATGTTTTCATCATTATCTTTCAGAATGTTTAAGGCAAATGATTCTCTAGCCTGTTGACCCAATTATGCAATTTGTTTTTCTTTAGAAATCATCTTCTTTTGTTTAATAATGATATTTTGTATTGTTTTTTCTCTAAGTTCTGGGAGTTGTCCTATTACTTGTGCATGTAGTTCCTTACAGTGTCCTGTACTTTTAGTTTCCATCTTGGTTAGAATAAGAAAGCTGTGATGTGTACGGGTATTATTATTATTATTAGCAAACGGATAAGTAATACATTATTAAGGAATGATGGTAACAGAATTTTCTAAGTACTTATGAACAAAATGAGACAATGACTTTTTTTCGACCTTTTTTTTTAGATAGAACGTATTGCTGAGTTCATTTATTATTAAAAACCCTCCACTTTCTAGGCATATGCTGCTGACTTCTTGCAGTAAATGGTCTTTTTCGCTGTAAGGATCTTCACAACCTGATCTGAAAAGAAAAATCAATAGTGAATTATTTGGAATAAATGTACATTATAAGGATCTCTTACCGAATTTTGGTGATTTTATCCTTTTTAGCCCACAATTCTAATAAAAGCTGCAAATGTTGTTTTAGTGTTTTTATAAGAAATTTCTTCCCCGGAGATGTTTCCATATCACGTTGAATTCCAACCCATGCTGCGGGGTTTCTTAGAGGATCGTGGGCAATTATCTCCCTGAGTAAAAAAATATCATCATCATAACTGAATCTTAGTCTCCTTGATTTTTCTTTCTCCATAATGTTTCAAATTGTTCCCAACGTCCAACAACATGTAATCAATCACTGTCAAAAATTTCAAATTTGTCAGCCACCTGTCATGTCATATCCACCGAGCATGTCACGATCTAGCCCGAATTGAAAATAAGGGAATGTTAATTCTCCCTTTTAAATGTCCACTAATAAAGTATTTTAATAAAGTTGTCCCCATTCCAGATTCACACTGCACATGCGTACATGTCAAAATAAAGACGACTTTATTAATATGTGGCATTATATACTACTCTTGCTAAGCATGATAGACGATATATTGAAATTAGTAAAGTGTTAAATAATACATATAGGCTTAGGTTGGAACAGGCCTCTAAACAATTCTATGATAATCGAATTTTAAACTCGGAAAATAAGACTAAAGAAACCTGGGAAATAATTAGGGAATTGCAAAAAACTAACAAATCAAGTAGCCAACTCAAATTATATGATCAGGGTAACCAAATAAGTGATTCTGTTTTAGCAAATAAATTCAATATAAATTTTACTAAACCCCCTATTGATAGTTTAGTTTGTGATGCAGAATTTTTCAATGAAAATATCTCTTCTAATATTAAAACCTTCTATATGGCTCCTGTTTCAGAGGAGGAGGTTTTAGAATTAATACTATCTTTAAAAAATACTATTGCAGTTGGTACTGATGGATTAAATAATAAATTAATTAAAAAGTGTGCCGTTCTATTGACAAAGCCATTGAGTTTCTCATTGAATTTGTCAACTGAGAGGGGAATCTTCCCTGAATCTTTAAAACTGGCTAGAGTAGTTCCCATTTACAAAAAAGGAGATCCTAATGATATTAATAACTATAGACCAATTAGTATCTTGTCTACTATCTCCAAAGTGTATGAAATGAATATTAAGAATCAGTTATGCAATTTTTTTGCTAAATTTAAGCTATTATCGCCCTCACAGCATGGTTATACTTCAAAAAAAGGTACAGAGACTGCATTGATAGAGTTCCATAATAGAATTGTTAGATCTCT
Source organism: Galeruca laticollis (assembly GCA_963921935.1). Lineage (NCBI taxonomy): Eukaryota > Metazoa > Arthropoda > Insecta > Coleoptera > Chrysomelidae > Galeruca > Galeruca laticollis. The sequence continues at coordinate 240,903,603 of OY998176.1, forward strand.
TGATATTAAAAAGCATGTAATGGGTTTATTTATTGATTTTTCAAGCGCTTTTGACTGTGTGGACCACAAACTTTTACTGCTTAAACTGTCTAAATATGGGATAATAGGTATACCACTCAATTTGTTGGAGTCATACTTATCAAATAGAAAACAAATTGTTCAAGTGAATAATACTCTTGGTTTGGAACTAGAAGTCTCACAAGGTGTTCCCCAGGGATCGATTTTGGGTCCATTTTTATTTTTGGTTTTTGTTAATGACTTACTCACTACATTAAATGCTGTCCCTGGAATATATCCAACTTGTTATGCTGACGACATTAATATTATAATTATTGAAGACAATGAGGATGCTCTGAAAATATCAACAGAGAGAACATATGATCAAGTTGTGATGTGGTCAGAGAGGAATAACATAAAATTAAACAAAACTAAAACAAATACGGTGCTGTTTAATAATCATGGACAATTTAGACAGAGCCAATTGTTTGAAAACATTGGATTTCCTATTACATCTAAGGAAAATATTAAATTATTGGGTGTCACTATCGACTATGGCATTACCTGGCATTCGCATATTGACAACTTGTGTAACAAATTAAGGAAAAGCTGCTATAGCCTTAGATTTCTTGCCAGTCATTGTAGTAAAAATACACTCTTAACAGTGTATCATGCTAATTTTCACTCCCATCTAAAATATGGCATACAAATTTGGGGGACCTGTTCTACCAGGCAAAGGGTATTTGTTCTTCAAAAGTATGCTATAAGAATTATTGCAAAACTCAGAATAAGAGATTCTTGTAGGGAGTTTTTTAAAAAATACAAAATATCGACCCTGGCTGGTGTATATATATTGGAAGCATGTACTTTCATTCATAGGAATAGATCGATTTATGTGGCCGAGCGTGCTTCTCATCACTATAAAACAAGAAATAAAAGTCAATTATTGGTGCCTAGACACCATACTGCACTTTTTGAAAAGAATCTAGAGTATCTAGGATGTAAATTTTATAATATCCTCCCAGAGGATATAAAAAACAGTAATTTCTACAATTTTAAAAATAAACTAAAGCAGTTTTTACTAGGAAAAAACTACTACACCATAGAGGAGTTTTTTAATTGATAAATTGTCTTTCTGTTGTTACCTGCTATGAATCTGCCAAAAATTGTTTTGTTTTTGTGGAACTGTTTTCATTATTTTTAAGGGTTGTCTGTGGTCTTTGATGTAAACGATTATATATGTGTATGTGTATATATATATATGTGTGTGTGTGTGTGTGTGTGTTTTGTGTTCTTTAGTTGTCATTTTATTATACTTTGTGACATGTTTAACTATAACTGTTGTATAATTTTTTTGTACAATATTTTTTTTTATGTGAAATAAATTACTTTCTTACTTCTTTTGGTGTTGGTATGTGTCTTTCTTTCTTCTATTACATTTCTTGGGCAATCCTCATCAATCCATATATCTGTTCCCTTTAAATTTTTAGTGCTTTTAAAAATCATGGATCTGGTGTTTTCTTTTGTCAGTTTCACTAGTATTGGTCTTTCTCTATCTCTATCATATATTAATGTATTTTCCTATTCTCCTAATTTCATCTATATCTTTTTCGTTATTGATGTTGCCTCCAACTTTTTTGATTACTATTTTTATTTTATTTCGTTATCCTTCTCAATCTCCTGGTCAGTTATCCCTTTTATTATAATATTTTTTGAACTCACAAATCTTACTAGTTTTTCTATTCTGTTTGGTTAATTTTCCTTTCAGCTTCTTATTTTCTTCTCTGATTTCTTGCATTTCTAACATAGGGACATCGCGTTTATTGTTTCCATCTATTTATTGGAACAGCTCTTCTATTCTATTCATATCTGTCATTTTTCTCTCAGTCAACCCGTCGAAAGTCTAACTTTTATCGATCGTGAGATACACTTTAAACTTTATAATTATTCTCTTCTTTTCCGGCTGCTCTTGAAATCTGGCAACACCGCTTTTTATTCGGATAAGATTCTTATTAATGGTAGATAATTATTGTCTTTATAACTGTTTATCACTTAGCTTTACAAACACTCTACGAAATGTCTCACTGTATGCACATTTATGTTAACTTATTTTAATTGATTTCCTCTGCACCTCTAGATTTTTCGGGTTAAATAAATGCAGGAGTTATTCAATTAAATGTTTCCACATTCAACACAAGCCACCCTCGAAATTTATATTTAATACATGTACAGGGTGTTTACAAAGTAATCTGAAATATTGTTGTGATCGATTTACCATTCAATTTCATACAAAAAAATTCCTATACATGTGTGATTAGTTTTGATATAAAGTAAAATTGAGTATTTGAAGCATATTTATTAATATTGTAGCAAAGTTAATTTAAAACGATTTTTTGTAAAAATAGGTACATGAACAAGATCATAAACATAAGATTATTGGCTCAATTCGACTAGATTACTAAGTAAGTCATAACTAGCTGTCCCTATGTGAAATAAGCCATGTTAGGATTGATATTACAAAATATTAGGGAGCACATTTAAATGTTAGTATGCATTTTTGCCCAATTAAGCGCATTTTAGTATAGTTACAACTTACAACAGAAGTTGATTCCCATAGTTAATGTTTAATAAATATCATAGTTATGAATTTTATAACTGATAAATATATTTTTAGGTGGTGGGATGATCCAGTCTCAAAGTTAAATTTAAGTAAATTGCAAGTGGCTACCCTTAGTATGAGTTGTGATAAAGTTTTAAATATGATCAAAAAAGCTGGCATAGATCAAATTCCCATTGTGAATTGCGAAGGGTAAGTAATTCATAGTATTTCAACAAGATATGTTTTTTTCAAATATTGTTTGTGCATTGAAAAGTAGTATGAAATATTCTATAAAAGACTCGAAATTTATATTTTTATATCCATATCAAGGGACACTATAGCATTCTCAATTGTGAATGGTATTATTCATAATTGAAATGGTACTATACCCACATGTTTGTGAATGTATGTAAAATTTGAGACAGATCCTCGGTGAACTAAATGATTAATTCTTTATATTTGACAGTATTTATAGGGCTATTCATTATAAAATAACCACACCTTGTCATCGTTCTTATTGTCTATGAAAAAATGTTTGAAATAAAAGTTGTATTGTTAGGACTGAATTTTGTTAAAATATATATGTTATATCCTACCTTATATTGTTGTTTTTGAGTTATTAAATGTTCAAAATCTTAGTTTAACTAGTTAAGAACAAGTTAACATTTTTTTATGAAATAATTAAAATGGTTTCCAGTAGGGAAGGTAGAATCCAAATATTTACCTGTTTTATAGAACATAACAAAAATAAGTGTACAAGGGCATATAGAGTGTTGTATACACCATCACAAGATACTTTGAAATTATTTATAACTATGATATTTACAGTTTTAATAGAAAAAAAGTGTAGTTGCATCAGGGAGAATAGTTGTATATATTGATTCATTCGGTGGTAACCCATTCATTATATTTGCGAAAAGACTGCGAGTGAGTGATAAACACAGAAAGTTAGCTCTTCAAAAATGAACATATACAGTGGCATAAAACTAACTTTAATTCAATTAAGTTAGCAAGACTAGTAAATAGTCAATTGTGCTATCATGTATGATCAAATATAATTCCCCAGAAAATGGTAAGTAGGTCAAAATTTATGTATTTATGTTAAAAATATAATTGCAAATATACCAATTCATTACCTTCATCAATAAAAAATTATCGATTAGCAAAGCCGGTAGGTACTCCTCTTTATCGAAAACGATAATTACCAATAAACAGAACAGCGCTTAGAAAAAAGTTACAGGAAATTTGTTTGAAAGAAAACAATAGCACTTATAGTAGTCTGTATAGGGGTAGAGTATAATCTCAACACAACTTTATATAGAACACTATGGAGTCAATCTTATAAGATATCTAACAGCAAATAAAAAATATGGGACCAAATTTAGAAGGAATATTAGACGAGATACATATAGAGTTAAGAAGGATGATGGTGGAAAACCAAATCTTAAAGGAAGAAACACTGAATTAAGAAAAATAATGTCAGAACAAGATAAAATGATAGAATAATTGGAGAAAATAAAATCGTAGTATTTGGGATAAAGGAATAAAAAGAGGAAGACACCATACAGATGAAACTGAAAGTTCAAGAGATAATGAAAAAATAGAAGTTAATATAGAGGAAAACAAAGATATAAATGAAATAAGAAGAATTGGAAACATAGGAAGAACCTGCTTCCTGGCCTCTTCAGGGGATATTCCCTGATTGAGGTCCTTTCTTAGTGGGTCGACTATGCCGTCCGGTTCTCCCAGTTTTGGCAGATCGAACGGCATACGACATTTGTGCCGTTTGGTCTGTTTTCTCTCTGTTGGCTGCCCGGATTATGAGGTGGAGCTTCTCTCCACTACTTTTCCGGTGGTATTTTTTCCTTTCGCTGTCCATAACTGGTTCCACCGCTGCAGGGGTAAGTGGTTTAATACAATGGAGTTTCCCCCGTGCTCCAAAGTCGATACCAGTAAGGACTACTCTTTTATATCGCGACGCATTCTTTGGCCTGGTTTCCCACATTGAATTTAAGTTTTTTATGGGTTTGTCTCCTCTTGGCCTGGGCAGTTAAGCCAAGACCCCCATCCCACTGACCCGCGAGACATGACCACAGACAGCCAGGAGACATTAGTATTAACAGGTGATTTCGAGATAAGCTCGAATTTTCATCCGGCATCGTAACCCTTTGTGCAGTGTCTTAGCCAGAGGCCCCTCCTATCCGCCCCTTGGAGAAGCGCCGGGTTGGTGCTCACCACCGCCCCTCCTCCCACATTAATAAATGGAATGGCGTGGACCCGGATGGAACTGTTAACTAGCCATCTAACGGATTTAATCCTATGGATTCGTTTTTAGGGGTATTTCTAAAAGACATTGTTATAAATAAAAGACAGGATTCAACTTAAAATCAACAATCTAATTTTTTTTATTGACATTTGCATATTTACAATCTACATTATAAGTAAGTATTAAGTAAATGTGATGGATTTCTTTGGGCTTGAAAGGGGAGCATCAATTGATGCTACTCCTTATTGACAAACTTTTTCAATGTTGTATTAGATCATGTGGCAAGGTTCTATGTAGTTCTTCTCGTATCTAGACCAGTGGTGAGTAGTTCTGCTATTAGTTCATTGTAGTGATTTTCTATTTGCTAGCTATATATTCTGTCATGGTTAGAATCTCGCTTCTAACATGAGGGATGTTTAGGTCAGTGTGGAGGGTGTGATTGCTAACAAAACAGGGAGCATCTGCTATGGCTCTTATGCCCGATTTCACCAACCATTTCCTAAAGTTAGGTAATACCTAAATGGGATTTTGCTAAGTTCAATTTACGTTTCAACAAGCGCTAAGTAATACCAAAGTGTTTCTAAGCGCGTGAAGAAACGTAAATTGCACTTAGCAATTCCAAAATCCGATTTAGGTATTACGTAACTTTAGGAACTGGTTGGTGAAATCGGGCGTTAGTGTTTTGGATTGGAACCTTTGGATTATGTTAATCGATGTTGATTTGACATATCCCCAAAGTTGGATACTGTATAGCCATATAGGTTTAAGAATAGATTTATAGATGAGTAATTTGTTAGCTATTGAGAGTTTCGATTTTCATCCCATGAACCAATACATTTGATGAAACTTGATGTCTAGTTGACTTCTCTTAGTCTCGATATTTTTTTTTCCAGGTGAGTCTCTGGTCAAGAATGGGGGCCAGGGTATTTCGTTTCTGTAGCCACATGTATTCGTGTATTGTTCATAGTTACTGGTGGGTAAATATTCTGACGCCTCGTGAAGGTGACTTGAACTGATTTGTTCTTGTTGATTTTAGTTTGCCACTTGGTATACCATTCGTTAAGTAAGGCAAGATGATTTTGCATGTTTTCAGATGCTATTACTGGATCGTTGCTTGTGCCTATGATGGCTACGTCATCAGCGAATAAGGTTATTTTGGTGTTGTTGGTTTCTGGTATATCTGATGAGTATATCAAGAAAGTGGCCACAGGGCGGATTGCTGGTCAGAGTATATAACCGAGATGTGTCTATTTGATAAGTAGGATTTAAGAAGAAGGTTACTTGTTAAACAGTTTTTTAATTTGAAGAGTAGGCCTCTGTGCCATACCTTGTCAAAGGCCTGTGCAATAACAAGAAATACGGCATTGCAGTATTTCTTATCTTCTAGTGCTTTTGATATTTCATTAATTAACCTGTGGACTTGCTGTGTGGTGAAATGATATTCTCGGAATCCGAACTGGTGTTTAGGCAGTGACTCTAGGAATTCATGATTCATATACATTCTTTTTAAAAGAAGTCTCTCAAGTACCATGCTTAATGTAGGTTTATAGGATGAGGACTCGTGTGGGGGTTTGCCTGGTTTCTGTACCATTATAATCTCAGCGTATTTCCATATAGTTGGGAAATGAGACAAGCTTAAGATACGATTAAATATAGTTATTAGGAGAACAAAGGCTTTTCGCGAGTCATATGGAGACATCCTGTTAATATTATTGTTAAATTGCTGACAGGACGTTTCCCACATTATTGAATTTATAATTTAAATCTTAATCAGCAAACACGTGGAGACATCCTGTTTACAATTATTATAATTTTGTTATCATATATTTTTTCTTCTATTCGGCATTATAATACATTTCCTCATTTTTGTAAACTACAAAAGAAAATAGTCATAATTGTAACTTCAAACGTAACTGATCACTAAGTTTAATGAAATCTTTTTAAAAAGTATATCTTTTACTTAATAAATTTAACTGGCGCTGCGAACAGGATACTGTCAGTCGAAAATACCCTTTCTGTGTGGTAAAACGTCTACGTTTTCTATCAAGAAATTAAGATAGTATGCGAACCAATAAACTGTGTGAAACAAGTTACGGTGTGTGAAAAGACTGACTCCAACCCGACCATTCCCCCAGTGAAGAAGACGGCTCAAGTTCCTTCAGAGAATTAGAGACAAGGAACAAGCTCGCAGATGATCCTTCAGTGCATCCTCTTGTAAGTTTTTCTTTTAATTTTATTATTTATCGGCTAATAATTGTTTTGAATATTATAATATTTTTTTTACTACAATATAAGTGTTATTTGAATTGCAATTTAAACATTCCAATTTTAATGGTTATATAAAATTATTATATTAGTAAAGTCAATCTCTTAATGTCACAAAATCGTGATCGATCCAGATCTCCATTATCTGTACGTCGATCCAGATCTCCATTACCTCTAAGTCGTAACTTAAATACTAATACCGAGATGTATACTGCAATTTCACAAATCGTTTTATCTTTAGCAAAAAATATTGTCCCAACATATAACGGTGGTTCTAAAGATTTAGCATATTATTTAAGACAATCTGAAAAATATTTAACTCTTTTAAAAACCGAAAATAATGATTTATTCAACAATCTTCTGTTAGAGCAAGTCAAATCTAAATTATTAGATCCAGCTAGAGACGTAATCATAAATAGATCTTTTGATAAATGGTCCGATTTAAAAACAGCTCTTATCACTCGTTTTGGCGATCCTAGATCTGAAGAAATATTAGCACACGATTTAAATACTTCTATTCAAACTCATTCTCAATCATTCTCCGACTTTCATGACGAAATTTCTCAAAAATTACAAGTCCTTAAAGAACACCTAGCTATAAATTCTGATAACAGAGAAGTTAAAATTTCTAAGGAAACTATGTATACTGATCAAGCCCTTATGGTATTGAAAGCAGGTCTCTTAAATCCCTACAGAGATCATTTACTTCATATATCAATTTCATCTCTAGAACAAGCATTGTACGAATGTAGAAGATTAGACAACGAAATATCCCAAATTGAATTTGCTAACTTTCTTAGATCTCAAAAAGGTCAAAGAAATCGCCCACCTCCAAAACACAGTACACCTAACAAACAGTAGTGTGTCTTCAAGGCGGTACCTTTGAAATTTAAAAGTAACTGTCGGCCATGTTTTCTGGATAAATGTCAGGTCAGAAGCCAGCTTTATGGGAACGACAGAATCGTACTTAAAAAATTTCTTTATTGTAACAAAGCGACAAATGAGGATATTTTCTTAATTTCCGTTTGTTAAATGTTGATATATTGTGACCTTATTTAAGTCTATACTTATAAAAACAATTTACAAAACACCTGTTCACACAAGATGCAATTAGCATAAAATAAAATAATGAAAATCACAGATAAAAATGACGTTCGTGACGTTTTCTTGTTCCTCTGTTTATCGTGCCGAGTAATGTCAGACGCACAGACTGTCAAATAACTCGAATGTCGATATTCCATTGTTTGGATTCAGACGGTGACAGTGGCAGGAGAATGCACCCACACTCTTTCTTCTTGATCGGTTTAAACATTTTATCCTCAGAACATGGCGTCTAGTCTGCGCAGTCAAATCTGCGCGACTTTTGCCGCCTGTCCAAGACGCACTACTGTTTGTATTTGTATACTGTGTCCAAAACATAATACTTCATATAATCAATCATCAAGAAACCAACCTTCATTTAATAATTATAATTCGTCTCAAAGACCACAAATTCCTCAAAACCCTAATTATAGACCATTTAATAGATATAATGATAACAATCAAAGATTACATTACCAAAATAACTATCAAAGACCAAATAATCAATCAAATAATAGACAAACACAATCTCCTAATAATCAAAATTTTAATCGTCCCTCTCAACCTTCCACAAGTAATTACAAACCAACCCCAATGAGTATATCTACAGCAAATACTTATAGACCTCCACAACAAAATTCTTTTAGACAAACAGGACCTCCGAACGTAGTTGTCGAAGAATTGTTCAATATTGAAGATACTGACGAAAATTCTGATGAATCATCATATGCTAACCCCCAAAACGAACAATACGATGAAACTCAAAATTCAATTACGAGCCTCGGAATTGATATAAATAATATAAATTCAGCCCCTAGACTTCCATTTATTTACCTCTCAAATCTAGACTTAAAAATATTGATTGACACTGGTGCAAGCAATTCCATTATAAACCCAGAACCAGCCTAAAGATTATTTTCAGATTCCATTTATGAATCAAAATTTTCCGTTAAATCAATTAAAACAACTTACAATGGCAATTTTAACTGCAAATGCCCTCTTTTGAAAGAATTCGGCATTAAATACATGTTCCATATGTTTATCGTACCTTGGCACGATAGATTCGATGCATTAATAGGTAGTCAGGACTTTGATAAATTAAAAGCACTTATTAATTTCGAAAATCATTTATTACAAATTAATTCTATTAAAATACCATTCTATTTGGAAGTCAATCCTAACTTATTTACCCCTTATTCTGAATCTCTAGATAAAAGAATTTTAAATATTCCTGTGAATATTGATAATGGACAGGTAGTTCTTCCAGAATTAGAATTAAACGACATAATAATACCTGAATGTATAGCTCTAGCGAAACACAGTTACTGTAAAATACCTATAGAACAAGAAATCTCTTTAAATAATATTTCTATAAATTTTCATGAACCTCCTCCAGTCCAACCCTTATCAAAATTTGATGAAACAATTCCTTTATCATTTTATAATAATAATATTGATATTACCAAACTTCTTCGAACAGATCATCTGAATCCCGAAGAAAAAGATGCAATAATTTCTCTTTGTAAAAAATTTAAAAATATATTTTATAACGAAAACTCCGACTTAACTTTTACTCATGTAGTTAAACATCACATTAGAACAGTCGACAATGTACCGATTTATCAAAAATCATATAGATACCCTTACCATTTAAAACAAGAAATTCAAGATCAGATACAAAAGCTCCTAGACAATAAAATAATTAAACCAAGTATATCTTCGTACAGTTTCCCTACCTTCCTCGTCCCCAAACGAATGGACGCCAGTTGAAAGAAAAAATTCCGATTAGTTATCGATTACCAAAAACTAAATGAAAAAACTATCGAAGATAAATATCCCCTTCCTCGTATTGATAAAATTCTCGACAATCTTGGTCGAAGTACTTACTTTTCCACTTTAGATTTGGCACAAGGTTTTCACCAAATTGAAATACACTCAGATTCGGCAGAAAAAACTGCATTTACCGTAGATAATGGCCACTACGAATATACTCGTAGGCCAAAAAAAACGCTCCTGCCACTTTTCAACGTGCCATAGACACAATTCTCCGTCCTTTTCTCTATAAACAATGTTTCGTATACATGGATGACATAGTAATATTTTCAAAGTCTCTCCAAGACCATATTCTTCATATAAAACAAATATTCAGTGAATTAGAAAAATATAATTTGAAAGTCCAATTAGACAAATCAGAATTCCTCAGAAAAGAAGTTGCCTTCTTAGGCCATGTCATAACCCCTGAGGGTATTAAACCAAATCCAGATAAAATCAAGTCCATCCAAAACTTTCCTTTGCCCAAACATGAAAAACAAATAAAATCATTTCTCGGCATGCTCTCCTACTACCGTAAATTCATTCAAAATTTCTCCAAAATAACCTATCCAATAAATAAATATCTTAAAAAAGGAACTAAATTAGATTTAAATGACCCAGAATACCTCAATGCTTTCCAAAAATGCAAACAACTTCTTTATAATTCCCCTATTTTAGCATACCCCGATTTCACAAAAACATTTACCTTAACAACCGACGCTTCAAATATCGCTATAGGAAGCGTACTTTCTCAAGATTCCCATCCAATAGCTTTTTACTCTCGAACACTTAATTCAGCTGAAAGAAATTATGGCACTATCGAAAAAGAACTATAATCGATAGCTGTAAGCATTTTCGACCATATTTATATTCCAAAAAATTTATTATTGAAACTGATCATAAGCCACTTGTCTGGCTACATTCTCTTAAAGAACCCAATCAACGTCTAATAAGTTGGAAGAATTCGATTTTGAAATTAATTATAAAAAAGGCAAAGAAAATTACGTCGCTGATGCATTATCGAGAATTGAACTCAATGCAATCGATAAAAAACTTCCTAAATGTGATCTAAAAATTAATATAATTAGTGATATAGTTATTACTCCCCCAAACTCAAAAACAAATACTAAAGAATTCAAACAAAACCCTGATGATATCAATGCCATTTCAACTATGGCAAGAGCAAATTCCGATCCAAATCTAGCATTAAGTGATGCTAACGAAATTTTAAGTAAAATATCCGACGATAACAAAAGTACCGCTTCAGGCGACACTAGACACTCCGCACAAGAAAATCCAATTTTTGGTTTCCCAATTTCAGAAAAAACCTTAAATTCTGTCCATTTTCAAATAATCCTAAAATACGGAGACAAAAAGGATCCGACTATAATGTTATAAGTAATATGTTTTTAGAAATAGTTGATCCAACAAAAACATACTATATATACTGCCCCAATGATTCATTACTTAATATTGCTTCTACAGAATGTTCAAAAATCTTGGAACCAAACGTAAAAATCATTAAAACAAATACTTTTCTGAAAGACATAATTAATAAGGACGAACAAGTCCGATTAATTTCAGACTATCATTCAGAAACTCATAACGGTATCACAGAAACTACGAAACATATAAAGTCCCTGTATTATTTACCGAAAATACAAGAATTAGTAACGAATCACGTTAATAATTGCGAATTATGTCTCACCTCAAAATATGATAGAAACCCTCGAAAAATTCCATTTTCCGGCCCACTCATTTCTAAAAGACCTTTCGGAAATATTCACATAGACGTATTCTCTATAGAAAATAAACAATTTCTTACAATACTCGATTTATTCTCTAGGTACCTTCAAGCTTACGAAATTAGTGACTCAAATTCTATCACTATACTTAGTAAACTCCGTCATTATTTCTCTCATCATAACTACCCTTCGCAAATGACTTGCGACAATGCCAGAGAATTCACTAGCGAAACCTTTAAAGAATTCATGTCTCTCTTCCATATAAAAATTCATTATACAACACCCCAATCTCATACCGGCAGTTATCCGATAGAAAGAACACATTCAACTTTAATCGAAAAATTAAGAATCCTAAGACAAAAATCAAAAGAAAATATTACCGACTTAGTTACAACTGCTATTCTTATATATAATCAATCAATCCATTCAGTAACAAATTTTACCCCATTTTCACTTCTTTATGGACCATATGAAAATCTAAATCTTCATGAAATTACAACGAATATCGAAAAACAGAAATTATGCCATTTTTCGACGATCTTTATCAAAAACAATTAACAAAAAGAACCGAACAATTGAATAAAATTAATAGTAAACGAACAGACGATATCCCAAAAACAGATGTCGTATATTTAGATATGGAACCACGAAATAAAATCAAACCTAAATATAAGATATAAGAAAATATTAGTAGACACAAATCAATCCAACGATAAGTTAGTTTCTCAAAAATCAAAAAAGGTTAACAAACACATGATTGAAAATACTAAATTTTTCCAGGTCAACCATGAAGATAGCCACCCAGGCACTTCAAGTCAAAACAATTGAACCCCCAGGTTACATATTAAATAGTTTAGGATTAGCTAAATATAAGACCAATTATCATAAGATTTATTTTAGTATAAGTATTGAAGAAATTGAAAACCCATATAGTAAATTAGTATTAAATCAAGTTCATTTAGCTAGTAGACTTGACCATTCAACAATAACTTTAGCAAAAATTTATAACAGAGAGATCGACTTACTCTCAGAAGATATAAATAAACTTAGAATGTATGCTCGATCAAATAAAGTAATTAAAAGAGGTCTAATAGACGGCCTAGGCACAGTAGTAAAATATATTTCAGAAAATCTTGATCAAAACGATCTAATCAATTTAAATGAAAAGAAATAATGACTGAAATTTCGAAGTTGCATTCATTTGCAGGACAGATTACTCAACGCTGGCAAACAGACCTACGTAAAATACAAAATTATGCTGAAAACGTTCTAAGAGAATTAAATACCTTAAATGATAGATTGAATAACGAAATTATTATTAATATTCAACTAGAACAAATTAGAGAACTAAGAAATTATATTCAAATTTGACTAAGAACAATATCATTTAGTAATCAAGAAATTTTAAATGTAGAATTAATCAAACAAAAGGAATTAGAAGAAATTTTTAATTATTTACATACTATTCATTCTCACAATGAAATCGCTTCCGATATTCCTACTTTATTAGAAATAATCAAAGTCAATCTTATGTTTACTTCAAAAACTTTATATATTACTCTTAAAATACCCATATTAGCCGATGAATTACTATATATTTCCAAAATTATCCCTATTCCCAGTAAAGAAAATAATATCCTTCTACCCTCATACGCCTTCACATTAAATTCCAAAGGATCAACAAAATGGACAAACGAAGAATGCAAGAAGACCTTTTCGTTCTGGTATTGCGAAAACGAACCACACAAAGACCCTTGTAACTTGGAAGACCTTTCACTCTGCAACTACGCTCAAGTAAAAAACGACTTTTCACACAATTAACTAATGAAAACACAATAATTTGCTCAAAGAAGATAACTACCATCAATGAAGACTGCAAACAAAATTTTAAATCATTGAAAATATCAAAATGTAACATCGTTCTAGGAAACAATGATTGTATTTATACTTTTTAAAAACATACTTGGATGGGATCTAATAAAATATTTACTCAAGAATGGCCCAGCCTCAAAGAACCCACAGAAATTCATCACAAAATCAGCATCAACAATTTACATCTGGACGATCCAACCAAGCTACTACCATAGTTTCAAGAACCAAATTTGCTACCTATAGAACTTCCTCAAGGCCATTTAGGAATAACAACAATAATAATTATCATTTTATTAATTCTACTATTTTTGTATCTGTATAGAAAATATTTTAGAAAAATCAAAAATCCAGAACAATCCCAGGGTGAACCAATGGAGCTACCCCAATCCCTATTGGAGCCAAAGCCACGAGGTCGTGCCTTTAACAAAGAGGGGAGGAGTCATATGGAGACATCCTGTTAATATTATTGTTAAATTGCTGACAGGACGTTTCCCACATTATTGAATTTATAATTTTAATCTTAATCAGCAAACACGTGGAGACATCCTGTTTACAATTATTATAATTTTGTTATCATAAATTGTTTCTTCTATTCAGCATTATAATACATTTCCTCATTTTTGTAAACTAAAAAAGAAAATAGTCATAATTGTAACTTCAAACGTAACTGATCACTAAGTTTAATAAAATATTTTTAAAAAGTATATTTTTTACTTAATAAATTTAACTCGCGGGAATTGTTTCAGTATATGCCCGTTGATTAAATCGTACCCAAGAGCTTTACGATTATTTAATGATTCTATTTCTTCCTTTATTTCAATTGGAAAGAAGGATTTTATGGAAAGTGACATTTGGCAAGAAGCGTTAATGAAATGTTCTATTTCTTGGTCCTCATCTTCCGATTAGTTTTTAAACACTGTGCTCAGACGTTCAGCGAATAGTCCGGCTTTATCTTTATCCGATCTGGTCCACTCCCCGTTTGGTTTACGGATGGGTGGTACAGCTATTTGTGGTCTTTTTAGTTTCTTGTTGCCTTCCATAATGTTTGGTCATGTATCGAGGGGTTGTTTAGGTAATATTCAAACGAGTTGTTTTGTGCTTCTCTGAGAGTTGTCTTTTAGTTCCCTACTTAATCTGTTATAAACATGCTGATAGAGTACGTTTCTGGATCTTTGCCAAATTCATCGGGCGCGCCTTTTCTCTGCAATGAGTTGGCGAATGTGTAGTGGCACATTTGTGGTTGAATTAGCTGGCTTGTTGTACTGCAGGGTGGACTTCCAGACTGCTTGTTGAATCATTTTTTTGAAGTATTGGGCCGCTTTATCAATATCCTCCGGGGATTTTAGTCTCAGGTTAAGGTTTAGGTTCTCATTCAAGTAGGACCGAAAGAGAGTCCAGTTTGTGCTTTTGGTGCAAAGCTTTGGAGAAAGTGACTTTTTGATAATTGTAGTGCTTATATTTGAGATTACTGGAGTAAGCTAAGATCAAAGTTGGATTCAGTAGTACAATTATTTTTTTTGAAATTCCTTTTGTTATGAAGAAGTCCAGGAGATCAGGTAGCTTCCTTGGGTCGCTCGGCCAGTAAGTAGGGACTCCGTTGGAAAGGTAAGGGTGGTTGTTGTCTGCCATGGCTCTCAGTAGGTTGCATACTTTCGTTGTAATGAGTCTGGATCCCCAGTGAATGTGCCAAGACTTTGAAAGATGTTTTTATATTCGTCAGTTGATATCGTGTGGCGTGGTAGACTGTAGGTGGCTGTAACAGTCAAACTTTTGTAGCTCATGATGATGATGTAGAAAGGACTTGCGAATTAGAACTGCTGATCCACCATGGACGGTGCCATCTGGATAAGGTGTGTTATATGTGAGGTATTTCATTATTTTAAATACCGTTTGATTTGTAAAATGCGTTTCTGATACCAACAAAATGTCGATCTTATTTACATCTAAGAATGCTATTAGTTCCTGCTTGTGATTTAGCAGTCCGTTGGCGTTCCAAGTAGCTACTCGGAGTATACTCATGAATTTAGTTTACTTATGACAGTGGTTAATAGATTCAGCATGGTACTGTTTTGGGCAATTAGCTGGGAGAACATGTTTTTAAATTCATTTAGAAATATTGTTAGCTGGCTTTCTAGATTTGTAGATTGTTCAGCGCTGTTTACAGGGTTATTCTGTTGTGTTGCCTGGGCGTACGACACCTGAGGATTTGAACTTTTGTATGTGCGTTCAACGGGGTCGGGATTTTGGTGCACGTTTTGTTGGTGACATCCTCAGGCAGTTCTGTTTCTAGATGGTACTAGCTCTATGTAAACATTGCATCCTTTGTAGTTCACAGGGTGGCCTTCGTTACATAATGCACACTTTGCAGGGGTGTTTCTAGGATTTTTGCATATTTTTGAATCATGTGACAATCCGCAGCAGTACGGTTTTGTGCAGTAGACTTTTGAGTGGCCGTGTGCTTGGCATGTCGTGCATTGGACTACTGTATGATTATTTTTAGGTGATTCCACAGTTATCTTAGTGTTACATAGAAACTCTAGGTTGTATATATCCTTGTGTTTTTTCTGAGGTTCAAGGTCAATAAAGAATATTGAGAGCGGTTCTTTACTAACTCTGTGCCTGACATTCATTACATTGCGAACTATGTGTCCTGTTTTTCCTAGTTCGGCTTTTATATCGTTGATGGGTATAGAGTGGTGTAGATGCTGTATTACTATTCTGTACGCCCATTCTTTCTAAGTTGATAGGTGTGGAGGATTATGTTTTTTTCTTTGAGGTGCTCATCGATTTGCTCATACTAATTTATGAGAGAAAAATTGGACTGTAGTTTGGGGTTTAATGATAATAATAATTGTATTAAAAAAAAACAAGTAGTCGAGCTTAAAACAATATCACCTACCTTAGGATATGGGAGATGGGATGAAAGCTGATCTGCACCCTCGCTTGATGCACATAACAATTCACTGTTCCGGTTACCCATAAGTTAAATCAAGAACTATCAACGACGAGTCTCTTGATTGAAGTATATGCTTCATTTCGAGTATCGAATGTTCAAGTTATTTTTGCTAGGTAAAGAAATGGGACATAGGCGGAGGGAACTTTTATTTTTGAGGAAAGGAATGATTGCAGTATTGCCAAGAGATCGAACAAAAAAAATTAAAAACTAACATAAATTCTAAAAATCGAACAGGTGCTTTACTAATTTTCTGTATGTTTCTAGTGTAAGTGCTAAAATTTTTACGGTTTCATTCGGTAGGGCTTTGGTAAAATATGTTTCTACCTTCGTTACTGCAGATAGGCTATTGATCATCTGCTTGTAGTCCTTAACGCCATATATGTATATAGGCGGTGGTTTTGTTTCATTTAGTTGCGTTTCCTCGCTTTCTTTCTCTTCAGAGTGAGGGTTGAATCGGTTTTGTGTTTTGGTTTGGGGTGAATTTGGGCTATTAGGAGCGTTGTTTGGTTTATCCTTTTTTCGTTTCTTTTTTACTTGCTGCCACTGGTTTTTCTAGATGGTTTTTAAATTGGTTGAATCATTTTCTTGGTCACTAAAATCTATGTCTGAGATACTTTCGTTTGTTAGGGAGCTAAAGTTTAATGCTGTTGGTTTATAAACTTGACGTGAAGAACTTGGAGAGTTAGAATTTTGATATACTGGTTAATAGGATGACATTGGAGAGCAGAGGTTTTGATAGGTCGGTTAAGTAGGTATTGGGAGTTGCTGTAGTTGTGGTTGCTGAGTGTGATTAGGTATTTGTATTTGTGATGAGTTTTGTAGAAATGCATTTTTGGGTGTGTACATTAACTGTTGCATTGGATTATTGTTAGTAAGCTGCATTTGAGGATGATCCTGTATATTCATTTGTTGGTGAACTGGTTGCCCATTTTTGTCAAACCCAATAAAATTCCTCAAAGGGAACATTTTATGAATTGTTTTTATAACTAATCACTATTAAACTTTTGTTTAAAAACTAACAAAAATTTAATCACGGCGATAACAATTATCATATCATTCTAAATGAAAATAATGAAACTATTTGTAATTCAATTATAAATATGAGAAGATGTTATCAATTATGAATTGCAAATAATGGTGGACAAATCAAACATCGTTTATGACTATATTTTTTTTTAAATAAAACTGTTTTCTATTTTGTATATATATTTGGACTTTTTCTTTTTTACTCTAAACCATTTTAATTATTTTATCAAAAATATGTCAATTATCAAACATATTAGTTGTCATTTTTATAGCTTACTTTAAGAATGTTAACTTTTTATATTTACAGTAACCAAGATTTTTAACATTTAATAACTCAAAAACTGTATAAAGTAGGAGTACCATATTAAATATTTTTGAAATTAGAAAAACACTTTCAAAATTTAAAAAAAAACTATTATTTGCTTGAATCCCCTAAAATTTGCACGCTACTCTATTTTTAAGAACAAAATTCAATTCAACTTTTGTTTAAAACAAAAGTTGCAAACACATTGAAAACCTAGTTTTAAGAACAGGTTTTTGTTTAATTTTTAACAGAATAGTAACAAATAAGGAATTTACTATTTTATAGTTAGCCATTCTTTTGTGAATTGTGTCTGAAAATCTCTAAGTAGATTCCAAGAAGCATGAAGGATATCATTTTCTTTGGTATTCTGATACCTTTTCTCCATTGCTGCTACATTCGCAATGCTTCAAATCTCAGATATAATCTGTAGCAGGAAATCCCATGCTAACATTTTCAATCTCGATTGAATTACAAAAATCGTAATCAAAAACTATGCCAACTTGAAAAATTGAGCAAAATGGCTACTATTTTCTCTAAATAACCAATCATTTTTGAAATTAATATTTTCATGGGAATCTTTAAAACTTGAAATAGAAATCTTCCATAATCATTAATAATTCTTACTGCGAATTTAAGTAATAATGTCCGTTATTTCCAGAAGTATGATTGGGATGTTAACTCTACAGAATTTGATGCAGGGTTTACTTTCTGGTAAGGTAAAGCCTGAAGACAGTATCGAAAGATGTATAGTTAGGATTTATCCAAAAGTTCAAAAATCAGCAAATCTAGGCGTTGTTTCTAGAATTTTGGAAAGAGAATCATATGTTTTAGTTTTGGATACAAAAGGTCAGTATCATAAACTTATATAAAAATAAAATTTAATAGCATGTAAAGTTATTTTACTACTTTGGTTAAGTGTTTGTGAGGCTAAATTGTAGTATGCCTCTGGTAGAATTCTGGGTTTCTATTTTTTTATAGATAGATCTTACGATGAGAAAGGTTTATACCAAGCCACAAATTGCAAAAAATTACATTTTTAAATGGGGATATATGAATTTTCCTGGTTTAGTATTTTTTTAATAATTTGAGAAATAGATATTAAGACGTGGCTTGCCCAGGCTTACTGGTTGGTCATTTGTCTATTTTCTAGTTCAGAAAAAGTCATATCATCACATTTAATTTTTTTGAGAAAATCCAATATTTTGCTTATAATATCGAATAACGCCATCTATCGGCGGCCGTGTAGGTCACAACTGTCATGATTACAAGAAACCTAAAAGCCCAAGAAATGTTCTTGTCAATGATACCAAAGAGTTCGATTCTGGTAGCCGACGAGTACACATTACTTATCGGTGCTTTAATAGTACGAGTTTGTGTATAGTGAAAAAGTAGTAAGATAACAGTGAAATCATTATTAGTGCATACATAGAGGTGACCATCTGTAAGTTGCATGAACTTGTTCCTTTTCGCAAATTAAAACAAATTAAACAAACATAATTAGCTTAGTCTAATAGACAAAATCAGTTTTTTATTGATTTATACATATCCAAAATATTCAAGCAGACATATCCGTCCTCAGAACGTATGAAATCTCCCACAGAAAATTTATTAATTGAAACATGAATACAACCTCTGACGGGGTTTCTGACTACAGGGGCCTTTCTCAAAGTACAGTTACAAATCACCCACAGTATCAAGGTACAGCTTATGCATCCGCTCTCACTCAACAAACATTTCCCAGCAAGGAGCAAGCGATTGTGTTTCCAACAATTGATGGATTGTTCCTTCAGGATTACAGATACGAACTAGGGCCTCTGATTGGTCCGAAATCTATTATATTTTGCTCAAGAATATACAATGGTAGAATATGTATATACCTAATAAACAAACCAACAGTGGACACTTTTATGAATAAACATAAATCTATTAAAATCGGTAACTCTATACTTGATGGTCGTAGACTCATTACTCCATGTCAACGATTGGTCTTATCAAATGTATGTCCATCTATACCCCATGATTTCTTAGTAAATTAACTGAAACAGTTAGGTCTCACCCTACTCTCGCCTATAACCTTTTTAAAAGTGAATGTGTCGAACCCTGAGTATAGTCATATTCTAAGTTTTCGCCGACAAGTGTACTTAAAACCTATCTCAACTTCTACAGATATACCTTCCTACATTACCTTATCTTTTGACGGCACACCTTATCGTATATACATATCATAAGACGGTCTTTCCTTTCCTGTTACAAATGCAAAAAAGATGGTCATATCGCCTCCCAGTGCCCCGATTTTTTACCAGCTGTTACTCAAAGTACAATAACAAATCAAAATCCGGAATCAAATATTCAAAATACAAATATTGACATTGAAACACAACCTCTCAGAGAAAATACAGATCAATTACAAAAGATTCGAGCTGCAAAACCTCCACCAATACCTACACCACAACTAGCCCCAATCGTCATAAATACCGCGCATAGTGGAAGTAAAAGACGCATAGAACAGATTATCTCTACGCCAGATACATCCGAAGAAAATAAGGACTCAAAACAATTCATAAAACCCAAACAAAAAAAGAAGCACCCAAAAGCTGCAGAGAGTCACTACTACCAGCACAAACATTTATAAACAGTCAAAACCCTCCCAGCTCACTCGATTTTGATCAACTGGTGCTCTTGCTCGATAATACAATGAGAGACCCTGACTCTGTAAAAACCATTCTGGAATTCACCGATTATCTTGACAACTTGGCTTTGCAACTTTACCAAATCCGACCTTATCTCACAAAAAGAAGCATTAAATCTCGCTGTACACGACTCAGGACAAGAATCATGAAGCACATTGGCACTCGATCTACGGATATAGAAAGTGACGCATCATCATCCCAGGAATTGTAGTAATAAACAAACTTATGAATATATCTACTAGATCAACCTACATTCTTCAGTGGAACCTGAACGGGTTTCACTCGCAGTTACCTATGCTACAACATTTAATAAGTCAATATAACCCATTCATTGTAGGACTACAGGAAACAAATTTTACTGAAAAGAAAATAACTAGATTAAAAAATTATTCAGATTTCTATAAAAACAGGGTAAACGCAAAGATAGCTAGTGGAGGAGTTACAATTTACATAAAAAAGGAAGCTGATGTCAACGAAATATCTCTAAAAACAAATTTAGAAGCTGTTGCAGTCTCTATCAACCTAGAACGAAAAATTTCTATTTGCAATGTGTACATACCCCCCAATAAAGAAATTTCAAGTCAAGAACTAACAGATCTGTTCTCTCAAATAACATCTCCACTTATCATTATTGGAGATTTCAACTGCCACAACACCGAATGGGGATGCAAAACGACTTCCAACAAAGGCAAGCTGCTATCATCAACTACAGATCTCTGCGGTCTGAACAGTGGGGAAGGTACTAGGCCAACCCCTGCACTGGAGAGACGGCTGCTGTAGACCTTACCTTTTGTAACCCAAATTTACTAACCGTACTAACTTGGGAAATTTTACCTTTCATTTATAATGCTCCAATAATTATTAATAACTCCAATCACAGGAATATAACCAATACAAACATTAGTACAAAATGGCACTATAAAAACGCAAATTGGGCACTGTATCAGCAAACAATCGAAGAAAATATAACAAACTTTGAAATAAAATCGGATATAGACGAAACAGTTGATAATTTTGCAAATACCATGTTAGAAGCAGCAAAAAAATCAGTAAAAAATCATCACTGATTAAAAATCGTCAACCCGTACCATGGTGGAACAAAAACTGCCAAGAAGCGGTTAGAGCAAGTAAACATGCTTACAATGTATGGAAAAAGCACAAATATCAAGAAAACCTGATCGAATTTAAAAAACAAAAAGCAAGATGTAAATACATAATAAAAAAACGCAAAAAAGAATCGTGGCATGAATTCGTAGCCAGCATTAATGACAACATTCCACGCACAGAAATTTTGAACAAAATTCGACGAGTATCAGGGAAACGCACCATCGCAGGAATACGAGCTCAGATCAGAACAAGCTCACATCTGAAAATAAACTAATAGCTAATGTTTTAGCTGAAACTTACAGAAAACACTCTAGCAACTCAAATTTTTGTGCACAATTTCTCGACTTGAAGCAACAACAAGAAAAAGACTTTCCCATAACTATAGATCCAAACGGCGATTCTTCATTAAATGCTGAAATCTCTGAAACTGAACTTGAAGAAACATTACAAAAAATGAAAAACACAAGTCCAGGACCAGACAAAATCCCTGCAATATTTATCAAAAATTTGCCTTGCTGTGCCAAAAGAATTTTATTGGACATCTACAATGCTATTTGGACTGAAAACAAATTCCCGAAAAAATGGAGCCAAGCTATACGACTATATTAAAACAAAAACAAAACTTTTCCAGAATCTTATCGGCCAATATCTCTAACATGCGTGATGTATAAATTATTGGAAAAAATTATAAACCAGCGGTTAATGTGGTATCTAGAGTATCACAACTATATAGCAATGCAACAATGTGGCTTCAGGCAACAAAGATCTGTGCAAGACAACATAATAGAACTAGAATCTGAAGTACATGAAGCTTTTGTCACCAATCAATCATGCGTCACAATATTTTTTGACATCAACGTGCATTTGATGCTGCCTGGCACTACAAAATATTAAAAAAATTAACAGAGTGGGGGATACAAGGCCATATGCTTTCATTTATCTCTAGTTTTTTTAAAAACAGATCCTCCCGAATCAAAGTTAATGGAGAACTCTCAAAAAGCTTCTTCCATGAAAATGGTACTCCTCAAGGATCACTAATTAGTAATACACTTTTCCTCACAGCTATTAATAACATCGTCGATACAGCTACAGCGCCTGTCAAGTACAGATTATACGCAGATGACTTAGTACTTATTGCAAAAGGAAGGAACTTAGAATCAATTTCGAGAATAATTCAAAATCAATTAAATTCTATAGAAAACTGGTCAAAAGAAACTGGATTTATGTTCTCAACAGAAAAAACGAAATATCTTATCTTTTCAAAACACCACAATAATTATCAACCTTGTCTCACACTATACAATAAAAATCTCAGTTTTGTACAAACTTATTTCTAGGAGTAATATTTGATTCTAAATTAAATTGGAAACGTCATATTCTAGAACTCGTGAGGACCTGCAAAAACAACTTAAATATAATCAAAATGTTGAGCAACACAAGTTGGGGATCTGATTCAAGTACTCTTCAGATAATCTATAGAGCAATCATTAGATCTAAAATTGATTATGGAGCAATTGCCTACGACTCGGCCACAAACACCACTCTCAAACAATTGAATACCATCCATAATACTGCCATTTGTTTAACCATTGGAGCATTTTGTACCAGTCCTACTTCAAGTGTACTATGTGAAGCAGGTGAACTACCTTTACACCATAGAAGGCAACTACTCAGCATGTCTTATGCTACTAATGTTGCAGCAAACCCACAACATCCAACATACGCAAACACCTTTAAAAATCACTATAGAAATCTGTATCAAAACAAAAAAAGAGCAGCTCCAGCATTTTATGAAAGGGTTTCCCATTATTATAACGATTTAGCTATCACCATACCAGTTATATTCTTAGCTAACAACAAACCCAGCACTCCACCCTGGACTATTTCTAGTTCGAAATGCCACTTTGATCTTTGCAGCTTTAATAAACAAAACACACATCCAGCCCTTATTAAGTCCAAATTCCAAAACATTCTTAATATTTACCCCTCCCACGTGCAAATCTATACGGATGCATCAAAAACATCGAAAGGAGTAGAAATAGCAGTGAAAGTCCAAAATGATACTCGAATGTACCAAATAATTGATGTACCAATTATCCAAACTATCATCTGTATCCTCTGCAGAGTTATTTGCAATACTTCAAGCCCTTATACTTATTCAAGGGAGGTCAGAACAAGAGTACTTACTCATTTCCGACTCTCTAACCTCGCTGAAATCTCTCAAAAAAATATATACAGCCATTGCCCCCTCTCAAATATGATCAAGCAACAATTCCACTCAATTCGGCATGGCGGAAAAGAGGTTGTATTCATATGGGTACCCTCGCACATAGGGATTCTCGGAAACGAAGAGGTATACCGGGCAGCACAAGAAGCAATTACAAGTAATAGTGCAGTGCGCGAAAACAGAGTACTTGCGTCAGACTACAAATGTCACATAAAAACATTAATTTATAACAAGTGGTAGACCGGGTGGGGTCAATCTAAAGATAAACTGAGACCAATTAAACCAACCGTCAAACCAAAAATTATCAACGTAATGAATAGAAAATGTCAAACTGTGTTAACACGCCTCAGAATTGGTCACACTCGGTTTACTCACCAACATTTAATCACAAAATCTGATCCGCCAGTGTGTGATTTATGTAGAGTTAATGTAACTGTTGAACACTGTCTTGTAGAATGCCCAAAGTATAAACAAAATCGTCAAGCGCACGGACTACCGACCGATTCAAAAAGTATGTTGAATGTAATTCACTTCTTAAAGAAGATCAATCTTTACAATCTAATTTAAATTGCAAACATTTCTATAAATAACAGTACCGTTAAAGCGCTAATAACCCTAGTAGTTGATGCGCTTAAAAAAATGATACCAAATTTATCTAAATCCATTAAGCCGTTTAGAAGTTACAGGCATTTATTTAAAACCACATTCAAATACCCCCAACCACTTTATTTCGAAAGATTGGGTAACAATGTTCGACTTTAAGTTAATGCTTTTTTGTTACATTCATTGGAGAAAATCGCGAGAAATGTAACTTTATTTAATTCAAGATGGTGTAAACGCCCACTGGCAGCTATCTTGGAAACTAGAAAATAATTTCCAACATTTTCCCTTGCACACTTTACCTATAAATTTTTTTACCGTAATTCTCTACAATCATTAGTTTCTGAGATACAGCAACTTACCTCGCTTATTTTCCCACCCGGTATATACCGCTACACTGTATAAAAAATATAAAATCGGAACTCGACCAGAGGCATACTAAATCTGAGCCGTTGAAAGTGTCGAACGTTGATTCTTAGAATATCAGTATGCATAATACGGTTACTCATAAATTAAGGTTTCAGCTGAAAAATAATAATTTCAGGAGCTGTAACCGAAACTTTATTATCTGTAGTAACGTCATATAGAGGCAGCACTTATGTCGAGAGTAGAGCGCTCTGGTGTTAAATTAGAAAAACATAGTGATGTAAACAGACTAAAAAATAACCTTAAAATGCAAAAAAGAATGGACGAGATGATGAGTTTTCGAGAAATTTATTACCTAAACTACAAACATTTTATTTTGCTCAACCAATGTTATTTTCTATGTACTCAATCCGGACCGAAATTGAACGGTTTCAGTTCGGTTACGGTTCTACTGATTTTTTTCGGTTCTCACATTGTATAATCATTTCTGGTAAATACATGATTTAGCTTTATTGGGTTTAAGAAAGGAATGTAAGTAATTCTAACAGTTTTTTACAAGTTTATATTTAAATGCAAACTTCTTTTCACGATATTAACCCTTATTTATTATATTATTATTAAATTAAATACAGTTTTGAAGCAAGACAACATTTAATTAAGGTATAAGGTTGCCAGTGTTGCTGTTTAAAAATTATTTAATAGATTGTGATTTTATGTCATTCAGAACTTTCTTTTTTTTTATAGGTGAGGGTGATTCTTCTGTCCGGTTCCTTATATCTTCTTCATTTCCCATGTCTTCTGAGTCAATGTCTTTATCTACACTTGTCACATTCTGCACATTCTGTTTATTTTCTCTTCCAGTCTTTCTTTTAAGATCCTTACCGCTTTTCTCCTCCTGCTTCCCCTTACTTATTGAAAGCCAAAAAATTGTCTGAGACCATCGAAAAGATTCGTTCTGTCTTGGCATTTGATTGCGCCCGAAGCCTATTTAGGTATAGCCTCGTGTCGAGTAATTTTTCCGGGAAAATACATAATTATGAACGAGTAATTGAACGGAAACTCCAGGAATATTTCTACTTAGTTTCTATTAGAGTGCCTCGTACTTCATTAAAATGTCACACTTCTCCACTCGATGCGACCTGCACATTCAATTATATCAGTTCAATTCAGTGGTTATAAACATTTGAAATGTGCTCATATCAATTTGATATGCATGAGATGATAAATAAAAAGTCCCTCAAAACGCCATGAATGTCCCCCCTGTCCCTTGAAGGGGTCAAAAACCCTCGAATAGGGATATATCCCTCTAGGTGACAACACAGTGTAATAAGTACAACTATGGAGAAAAGAAAATAATCTTCTATATTAATAAACCCAGAAAACACCCTGTGAATACATATTTAGAAGTCCAAACAAAATTATACGATAGTCTGACCTACATTCTGCTTACAAGAGCGCGGAACTAGTCAAAACATTTTAAGTAAAATAATTTGAAAATAAAACACAGCTACCTATTTTAAACAGATTGCAAAATATCGACACGAATCGTAAAAATATTAAACACGTGGTGATAAAATACCTCCAAAGTACAAGTCAATAAAAAACGTTAAAACATACGTAGTTTGTTACTCAGCAAAAGCAAACCAAAAACGTAAGAAAAAAATGTATAGAAAAAACGGAGACGTGTTCGTTAGAAAGCAAACGTAATTCTTTCGCGAGAGGTGTCTGGTAGTTCGACCCTAACCGTAGAGGCAAGATAGCGTTCCCTATCACCCTACACGAGTAAGTTTATCAGTTCGTGTAACTGATTTAATTTTTTTTTGGTGTATTGTTCTGGAATTACTTTCCTTGCGTCGTGATCCGAGTGGTCGAGGTGATATTTAGATATAATCGGCGGTAAGGGAGTAGAAAAACCTCTCACCCCCGACTATTTGGTTCAATTGCATTTATTAAGAGAATATGGTACTTTAGAAATAACCGCTAATTTTTTTATCGAAAAGACAGGTTTTTCCATTCTTGAAATAATTTTAGGTAGAATAAGAAAAATTGTACTCTTGATTATTGTGACAACATTATGTAGGCTATCAGGAAAAGGATTCTTGTTTGATTGAATTGTTAATTTTAGATTATCATATTGAACAGTTGTTGTGGTCATACATAATTTCGTATCCCCGGGTAACTAACAGGTTACGTCAAGGATACACATAATACGCCGAAGGTCGCAAGTCAGCGGAATCGTGTTTCACGAGTAACTTTCAATTCTTTTATTTTAATGACGCCAGTCCAAACACGGATATATTTTCAAATAACTTTTGGGCCTGTGTAAGCGAACTATGGGAATATTGCGCTAGGTCATTCCCTAGTATACTGAGTGTACGAAACGAACTCCATTTCGACCAAACAACTTAAAACCCGACCTGATATTCGACCTTTGTGCAATGGAATATTTTCAATAGGAAATACTTTCTCATTTAAATATTTCCCAATAGAAATACAGGGTTCAATTAAATATTTTCAATAGGAAATACTTTGTTATTTAAAGATTGTTCAATAGAAATACTGTTCGGTTAAATATTTGTCAACAGGAAATACAGGGTTTAAAAGTTTTTTGAAGTGAAACTTTTTATGGGACACTAGCGTTTTGTCATGAGAGTTAACTCGTCGAGCTAACAAACCTGTTAAACTCCTTGTGAGAGAGGCGGAAAAAATTAACGAAGATCCGCACAAAGAGGAGACGCCGAGAATATTCGCAGGGCATTGTTTATTGATGGCGATCATATTATTCCGTTTATCAATCCCCACTTCGCTGCGCGAACGATAAAGTGAGAACGCATTCGGGGGGAAAAGGATACCAAAAGCGCTTAATAATTTCTGCCGATATTGGTATAATCCAGTGCGAAATTAATATAGAAATTGTTTACCTTTAAAATTAAGGCGATAAAAACTAGGAAATTTCTTTGCATTGTGTATTTATTTGTATTATTTTGAAAAAAATATGTAATAAAACGTAACAAGAGTATTGAAATATATTGAAAAAGGAAATAAACAGGTATACTTGTCCGTACAGATAAGTTCTGTACTCATTAAAGTTTAAGCATAAACTGTGTTATCTCCTACTTTCCGCATTGAGACCAACGCGCATCGTGGGCGTGTCCACTTTCAAACTTTCAGCTATATTTGCTAACCTGTACGTAGAAGAGCAAGTAAGTCTCAGTTCATCAGAGAAAGTCGTTGTAACTAGTGTTGCTTTATTTATGGAAATATTTTTGAAGTGAAACTTTTTATGGGACACTACAGAGGTTTTGGTTACGAGGTAATCTCGTAAAGGCTAACAAGTTTTGTGAAGCTCTAATTATCATTTGTACTTAAACTTAGTGAGATAAACGCAGCGCTGTTCTCCCCTTCTGTCATCACTCGACTCGATTTAAAATCAAACGAAAAACGCGGGTTCGATACCCCCATGGGCGGCCAGAACTTTTCTTAGGTATTAAAAAGGAAGGATACGTAATATGCATTCAAATTTCTTAAAAAGAATATTTACTTTTGTTTGTCTTTTATTGTAAATAGTTTTTTATAGTCTATCCGAAAAATTATTGTTTTTATTTTGGAAATAATTTTTGTTTTAATTTTTTTAAATTATAGTTTTTTATGTTGTTGATATTTATGAATTCTCTTTGTACACTCATTGGCGGTTATTGCGTCATAAAACATAAAAAGTTTCACTTCTGACGCTGTTAGTTTTCGACTGACGCATAAATCTTGTTTTTTATTACTAGGAATATATCCGCAATTTTCCATTTGTTCATTAGGTAAACGTAAGAGGGCGAGAATTATTTAGCCTATCATTTGTTAAGGGTTATAGTCTGTTATTGTTGGTAATATAGAGGCATATATTTTGTTAAGTTGAATATGTTTTATTCGCTCCCGCACCGGTCTCTGTTGATGTTCCACGCAAGTCGCTGACCGTACCAACCTGGTCCTGGCGAATGATTAAGCCCAGGCGAATCCCACGGAAATCTTGACCACTCGAGCCCGGAAGCCCCTCACTCGTTTTCTTTTGGGGAGAATTCTTCGTTCTTCCTTGTGCCGGACGGCACTGGTGACAGCGCTGTCTAATTCCCGGAGAGAAACCGGGCTGACAGATTCGTCGCGTTATTATTACACTGGTAAGTAAACAAGCGTTTATTAGAGTGGTGACTAAAAGGAGAGTATCACATCTGGTGACAGCGGTCCGTCATTCGCGAGTCATTACACTAGTGAAAAATCACAGCGTTTATTATAACAGTACGGTCGCCCACTGGCGACACACAAACATAACAGCTTGTTTTTTGGCCGAGAGGTAATAAGACAGTGCTCTCGCTCTTCGCAACGGTGTTGCCAACTTGTCAAATGAAAGATAAAAAGGATATTCTCTCAGAACCGGAAAAAAACCGTAATAATTTTAAACGGTTCCGATTTTTACAACAATCAAGTTGGTGTGTCTAATGAAATCAGGGTTCCGGTCCGGTTCTCGGCCAAATATCGGTTCGGTCCAGATCTCTGCTCAATAAACCTCGATTAATTATTTAACTGCAATATTAATGGTTATTATAATTAAAGAAATGAACCTAATCTTCGCTACTTTGTTTATATTATGAAAATTTATAGTTTCACATTAACAAGAATTATTCTCATACTTTTATCAACATTAAATATTTTCAATAGTAATACAAGTGTAATGATGATTATCGAAACATAAATACATTCGTTTTTGAGTAATATATAATGTTGCTTAAAGCAAAATTATATGTCAACGACCATAATAACGTAAGTGAAGCAAATAAATATTTATCTATTAATTTCGAATCTCGCAAAATTCACTAAATTGCTTCCTTATGTACTTTTTCGATCTTGTATTATCGGAAACCTTTTCTTTTACTACCTTTGCAATCTGCTTCAGATTTCAATTACCAAATGTATTTGCCGCAGGAGGATTCATTTTAATCACTATCTATGTTTGACGTTTATGACTTGTCATTGTCACATCATTGTAGGCTACCACGTATATTTATTTTGGTTTGTTGATCAACCAATTAAATGCCGAAATACAAAATCGAAAACACACTGATTTTCGATTATCAACACGCGTTTATGCACCAATCAGTATCTCGCGTTAGCGCTGTCGTTGAATAATCAAAGATATATCAGGCTATGAGTGCAATGGTGGACTAACCCACAAAAAAAATAATTTGCTGTTATTGCATTATTCAACTCCTATCTTCATATATTATCGGCTGCAAAATGGACCAAGCCAACTATTCCTATTAATGGCTACACTAAACTACGTTTGCCGTTTTTATTTTGACGTGACTGCTAAGTAGCAAAGTGGATCAAGTGCGGTTAGTATTGATTATATTTGTTTATGTAGCCCTACTTACATGCTGTTGTGTATAAATAATCAAATATTCTAGAGAATAAAGACATTTTTCTCCGATCGTGGGAAAAGTGACACTATTTTGACCCGTTTCTATGCGCAAAGCTCAACATTTCAGAATAATGGGAAGTTGCTAAGCAATTAGAAAATAACAGTGCGGTAATATTCTTACTGCACTGCTGTAGCGTGCGGTAATGTTACAAATGGATTATTACAATAAAATGAAACAAAGTATGGTTTTAATTTTTATAGGTATTGATAAAGTTGTTATAAAAGAATTAAAAGAAACATCTAATTTATAACGATATTCTTCAACACAAATTAATTGTTGTTAATATTTACATTTATTGTACAGACTGTACAATTCTGCCACCGGTACTAACAACAGGAATGTGCTATTATAAAAGACAACTATGGACTTACTGCTTTGGTATTCACGATATGGGAACTGATCGTTCTTTCATGTTTGTATGGGATGAAACAGTTGCCTCAAGAGGTCCCCTAGAAATAGGCTCTTGCCTTTTATACTACATCAAGAACTTTGTAACTTCAAAAAAACTTATAATGTACTCCGATGAATGCGGAGGCCAGAACCGCAATATAAAAATGTCTGTACTTTGTAATTACATCACTTTGTCACCAGATTATACTGTGGAAGCAATTGACCACAAATTTTTAGTCAGTGGTCACTCGCATCTTTCCTGTGATCAGGATTTTAGCCTGATAGAAGTGGAAAAAAAGTTTCATCCTAATATTTTTATTCCTAAAGATTGGCATATCGTAATTAGGAATGCAAAGAAAAAAAATCCCTTTACAGTAATCGAAATGGGAAAACACAATTTCTATTCTACTAAGGTCCTCGAGGACAACATTACGAACCGAAAAATTTCTGACGCCAAGAACAAGGTGGAATGGCTGAAAATACAAATGTTGCGATTTGAAAGAAAATATCCTGATACAATCCAGTACAAATACTCAAACCAAGAGGATCATTATTTTGAAAAGGTTGACACCAGCAAAAGAAAAAAAATGTATTGACTCAAAATGCACTTCCACTACTCTACCCCAACGGCAATGTAATAAATAAGGCAAAAAAGAAGGATCTTCTTCAACTCATGGAACTTATCCCTCCTATGTATCACAAGTTTTATGAAAATTTGAAGTCCTCGACTCAGTCATCAGGCGGAGATCTAATTGGATCATTGGAAGAAGATGATTAAGAGAACACTTTAATTAAAAGACTTTCTTCAACTCAGTTATGTCATAGAGAAGTATGTTTTTTTTCTGCCAATTGAAAAATTATTTGTGTTTGGATATTAAAAATACTATCAGAATTTCCATTGTTGTTTGATTCTAAAATCGGAATTAAGTCGAAAATACAATTAAGCAAAGTGGACTAAAGCCACATTCAAAAGTCGATACCTTGTCAATATACAAGGTATCTTATATTATATCTCATTTTCAATACAATTTCGCGATCTGAAATTGATTTGATACAAAATACTTAAAATTAAGATCAGTACATCACAGACAAATTTCATACAAAATGTAAACCCATTTAACTTCTATTAACCTTAATATGGGTTAGTCCACTAATGCACTCATAATAACCAAGCTGTTAATTTTATTACTTGCAAACCATTAACAAAAATGTGATAAAATAGTATATTAAGTACCAAGGTTACTTTAGTCACGAGTTTTACTAGACACGAGTGACGTATTAACACGAGGTGCTTACTATACTTTTTCTTCGCTCTCTCTTATATTATATTTTAAATATATTCATAACATGACGGACGATGGCTGACGTGACTGACAAAATCAAATGACAAAGAACGACAAAATTATAACGGAATATGAAATTAACCATACAAAAGATACACTTGATGTGACTTTTAAAAAATAAAAGATAAACGAGATGCGACTTTTCGTATTTTAAACACTAGTAGACTCATTTTGCGCATGTCAAACCCGTGTTTTAAATGTGGTTTTAGTAACGGAAGTAGAAAAAATAATTTTATGAAATGTTAAATAATTTTAATATAAAAATATTTTTATTACAATGCAACCGAATTTATTATATATTGAAAAAAAATACACAACGAAAAGAATTTATTTGTGTTATTGATAATTTACAATTTTTCGGAATGTCTTTTCGATGCAAAAGTTAACGGATATGTCCAGAAAAATTTCTAAAAATTTTCAGATGTTTGCTAATTCTGTTATCGTTTTTTTTCTTGTTGATTTGTATTGCCTATAGATTATCGTTTTATTATTGCTTTGGCAATGTTTATCAAGTTGTGTACCATAAATACAATTTCAGAAGTAATGATACTGGAACTTTTGAAAAAAAAATTGAATCTGATTATTTGATTCACTCTTTCAAGATGTATTTTCACCGAAGCTATGTTATATGTTTCTTCTACCTCTTCTTGTGTTAATACAGCAACATACTTTCGATTAAGATATCACAAACGCATATTATAGTTAAAAGAAAACAATTAAAAACTCTGATAATGCAAAACTGATACTGTTTACCATCACTTTGTTTATGTTTTTCCCGGCAAATGGCATAATCGTCATCTTTCTCAATCTCCCTATTCAATAAACTTTGAATTGACATTATAAAGCTGCCTAAATTTTTAAATTCTTAGTTTGTACCTCTATTAAAACTTGTTTACTCTGTGTATTTAAAAACAAAAAAACGTTTTAATTTTTATATGCAATAACTAATGGTCATTCATTCATTAATTCGTTTGGGTTGTGCTCAACAACCCGAGCACTTGACCCAAGTCTTGTACCGTATAATTAATGGTATTAATTATCTATTTCAGGAACAATTGAAGAACCTATTGGAATCGTCACTGCCATAGATCTTCTTCAGTATACTCAGAAATAATAGAGTATTGGATAACAATTCAGTTCACTCTGAACTAAACTTATTTATTTTATTTTGTCGACGGAAATGCGCTTTTATCAACATTTCTACAAACGTAATTTTAAACTTTCATATATATTCTCACTTTATACACTTCTTGAATTTATTTGCTTTATATTATGTTTGTTATCTTTATATCTTTTATAGTTGTTAATTATCTTATTATATTTTACATTTCATAGAAACAAAACGCTGCATGGCAGATAAAAAGTTGGCTAATTGAAAATATTGTTTTATTCTCATGAAATTTGTTACTTGAAGAGTTTTTGGGGTGAGTGTATATGAATATGCACGGAAATTAAAAAGCGACATTTTTGCAAAATTAGTGATTTCCGTAAAACTCTGTGTAAAAACAATGTGTATTTTTGAAAAAATAAAATGATTTAAAATGGTGGTCTTTATTGTAGTGTGGAAGGGCCAAATGAAATAAATTCCGTTATTCCATCATTATGCATTTCTCTAGAAAAGCCAGAGACACGTCAACCCCCAAATTTAACCCCCTTTAAGGTGACAGCTGCAATCCCTAAATCTTAAATACTATAATTCACTTTTAAATTTTATTGCAGAAATTAACAAGTAAATAATTCTTATTTCGCGTTCTTCATGTCACTAAATTTAGAATGAGATTTATATTTGACAGTCGTTTTCCTTTTTATGTTAATATAGGAACCATATATATTAATACAGTTCCTCTATTTCAAATTTTAAAGAATTTCATTTTTATATTTTCATATACAATACTTATGAACAACCCAGTATTATCTATGTACTCAATATAGTTGAAAACCCCAGTATATAAGATTTAACACTATTTAATTTCTGATGACATTTACATGTCACAATTGTAAAATATATTTAAAATTAAAAACAAATGTCACTGTAGGCATTTTACTTTTGAATAAAAGAATCCAAATCCACCTTTAGCAGGGAATAACAAGTTTAGTTTTTTTAAAAAAAAATAGAAAGTTTGTAACCACAGCGTAATGTGGTTATTTTATTTAAAAAAAATAATCATTTGAATTTGTATATTCGAACGGAGAACATATTTTTGGGAAGTCTCCAAAGATTGTAAATTAGTTTATTAAAATTTGAATATTATAAATAATAGTAAAAATTTGCATTCGGCAACTAATTCTAAATTCAGTGCGTGTGTGCTTCGTTGAAATCCAGTGGAAGATCCTGAATTCTAAATTATATTTAGAATAAGTACGAGTTATACAAGCTGTGTTCCAGTCCAAATTCCAAATTCTTTGGTGAGTCCAGTCAAAATTTAATAATGCATTATTTCATCGAAAACGTCAGACCTTTAAACAAAATTAAATAATAGATGCATCTCAACAGAAATTTATAAATTTGATTTCAAAATAATAAAAAGAAACATAAGTATATGTATCAAACAAACAATTTAGAAGAAAATATAAAAGTATTGTGAACTAGCATTTGAACTTGCCAATTCAGGTGACAATTAAAAAATAATTTGAACTATTCGGTAAATAGATATTAGATATTCTAGTTTATAATTCATTTAATCTTAATTTGTATTTGGTAGATAAGGTTTTTAGTTAGTTGTTAAAAAAAAGGAAAACTAAGATTTGTTTTACGATTTGGTGATTAGTATTTTCATTTTAACTTACTGTGAATTAATTCATTTATAATTATTAGAAGAAGTTTCATTAAAATTAAATTTATTTTTCGCAATACAAATTTTTGATTTATTTTTGAAGGTGACATTTGTTGAATTTTAGCGACTGATAATTTCATTAAAATTTAGTAGATGTCAGAAAGAAATTAAATAGCCTTGTATAATATAGAATCTACAGTTACATTATACTACTGGGTAGAAATCAGGAACAAGAATTATAATAAATATTCAATTTGGACAAACCTTGACTTGAAAGAATTTATTCTTTTGATAGCGCATTGAACCCAACCTTGAGATAAGAGTAATTTGAAATTGTACATTAAATTTATCTTTCAATAAAATAAAAATTTTATAGCCGGGAAATTTTGAAAACAACTGTCAATTTTTGAAATAGATATCATACGTCGCTTTAAGCCGTGTGTACAATATTGACGCAACCAACGTTACGCGTTATTAAAAATCGATAAATTATTGTAATAGTATAACATTTTATAATTCATAATTTTAAAAATGAATATAAACATATTAACAACCACAACGAATATACAATAATTGTCGCTGCAACGTGGGGCTCTACAATAATATATAATAGTAATATGAGTAGATGCACACGGGAGCTGAACAACCAAGGGAGTACGCGGCTAGGGTATTGGAAATTAAGAAATACATATTCTGCGGGGGTAGGGGAGGGGGGTGGCGTGCAGTGGTATGACGTAAGCGGTGTGCGTTGAACAGCGTTTTTTTAATTATAATATTACATTGAAAAATTCGTTGGTTATCGGCAGGATTCGAACTCGAGCTGGTACACATACCAACTATTTTTAAAATAGCCATAGTTGTCGTTATAATTTTTTTTTATTTTTATCAATATTGGCACCGCATTCATCAAAATAGGTTCATCTGTTTAGACTGTAGAGAGGAACAAAGAAAATAAAATAGTATCTAGCATCAGATATTTGCATAGTTGGATAAACAATACAAGAAAACGTAATTAAAGTAATCCTCGCAACAATATGCTATCTATTTCGCTGACAGAGGAGCATTTCTCTTTTCTCCATCTCGCCTTACCAATTTACACTACTTCCTGTATATAGTCTCATCCTTCTGAAAGGAGAAAAAAAAGTTTATCAGTTGTGCTTCGCGATGTGTTTTTTTACATTGGTACAACACAACTCTTTCTATGCCCTAGAGGAACTGTTGAATTAGAGCACATGTCTGTTAATTATTGTGCCAATAAACACCTACAGCACTTACGCAAGTGATGATAATAAATAGAGAATGGACATCGTGAAGGGCGAGAGCGAGCGTCCGGCAGGTGACGTCATGAAATGCCTCGTGATTTTAAGGGGGAGGAGCTTACTCCCAACTTCAACCTAGGATGTCTCTGTTTTAATCAATAAATTGCGATCTATTGAAATAATACATAACAAAAAACATGCAACTTCCTAACTAAATTCAAATCCCCATTTGTTATTTATTTAGAAGTGTCAAATCGAAAACAAAAACTTACTTTGGATAAACGCTGTATACGATATATCAAATTCATATAAATTTATTTATTTAACACTTACTTTGGATAGGTAAACACTGTATGCGATATAACAAATTCATATAAATTTATTTATTGAACACTTATTTTGAATAAACCCTGTATACGATATATCAAACTCATAAATTTATTTATTGAACACTTACTTTGGATAAACCCTGTATATGATATAACGAACTTAGATATATTTATTTATTGAACAATAGTCAGAAAACCAAAATTTTATTAATGATATTTTAAAGAAATGAATTGATATGTTTATCAATACATAGGTTAAATGTAAAAAGGTGACAGCGGTGTATAAACAAGGAAAATATTTGAACGGAGTGATACCAAGTGAAATTATGACCTCAATCATGAATAAGATAGGTTTGTAACAAACTATTGTTTTTGAAAAACTAATCAACATTAAAAAGAAAAGAATGTTGTTGACGAACAACAGAGAGTGGAAGATGAGAAACCAAGAAAGGTGTACGTAAATTTAAAAACTTAAATAGAAAATTTATACCAAAAAGGAAATAACCAGTATACATATTTAAACTCTAATAAATCTGAAATAAGTATAATTCACATAGTTTTTCCTACAAGAATTTGGTAAGACAATTTTATATTACCTTTATTTGATCTAAAAGACAGCTGGACGACGGTGACAGCAGAAGCCATATTTCGAGCAATAATCCAAGTACAACATTTTTGACTTTCATATCGTATGTTGGAAGTGCTTTATTTTCAACTATAAAAACTTCTCATTTGAACTGAAACTAAATAGAAGATTAAGGTCCGGTATTATAAACTGTCAATTCAACCCATGGTTACTCGACCTGGGGCTGAAAGTCAACCCGCGGTTTCCGTTTTATAACAAGATTTTGGGTCGAAGTTGACCAACTAAAGATTTAAACTTTTCAGCACGTGTTTGCTACCCTGTCTCACTAATTTCGACCAATGAAATAGGTTTCGTGCAGCACGTGAACTGTCGTTGGCGTGTGAGGTACAATAACCTAAAAATTTACAAAGGATTTAAGATTTTATTTTATAGTGTAGTGTATGTATGTGTTCTATTCAAAAATTACAAAAAAAAATATTAAGAAATGAGTTTAAAGGGCAAAAGAATGTATTCCGAGTCAGACTGTCATACTCTGGTGGATATAATTTTAAAGTATAAAGACATTGTAGGTGTAAGAAAAGTGATGCAGTTACTTGGAAGCAAAAGGTAAGGTGCTTGTAGAAACAAATGTTCATACATTATTTTTACTATACCTAGATAAAAACGTGGGAGAAAATTGCAGAGGCATATCATTGACAACTGAGTCCAGAACTTTTGAACAATTACCTTCTAAATTTGATAATTTAAAAAAAGACAGTTTCAACTCCCGGTTGACAGTTAAACCTGAACTTTCGGGTCCGGTTGGATGAACAGACCCTTAACCATCAATTTGATTCTCGGTTGATGTTTATAATACGGATATTGCAGTTTGTCCCAGGTTGTAATACAAACTTCGGTCAACTTGACATTATAATACCAGCCCTTAGACATTTTATCATTATAGTAGACCTTAGAATTTATTCATTATATAGAACAGAAAACTTTGAATTAAAGAAATTTTAATTATCTATAGGTAAAGAATATCTAAGGTTATGTGTTTTAATGTTTTCGATTTTATTATTAAAATATTTGTGCAGTTTATATACAATCAATTGCACAGGCTTATTAACGTTATCTAATAATAATTATCAAATAAATAACTTACCACATTGCTAAAGAACACATAATATATCAATAATTCTGAATGATTGAACATAATTCACATCACTTTGTTCACGCTTAGAAATGATACAATTAATTTTTAACCTTGATGGAAGCTAGAGTTGGGATTGGTTACTAGTAACGGTGACGTAACAGTTATACTTGTTTATTCACATTTTTTCATAGTTACTCACATGATCTTATTATTAAAGAGTTGCGAGAATTATTATTTTATTGAAAATTAAACATTTTGTTGGGAATATTTGTTTGCGTTGTTCATATTTTACTATTATTTAGAATTTGTGACAAGTAAATTTTTTTTTTGGATAAATTAAAATTGTTTTCTTCAAGTGATATCTGTACCTAATCGTTGCTGTCACTAACGAGCGTTTGTTGCCGATCCTACGCACCCTGAGATTAATGAGTAAAATTAAAATAATAA
Organism: Galeruca laticollis; assembly: GCA_963921935.1. Classification (NCBI taxonomy): domain Eukaryota; kingdom Metazoa; phylum Arthropoda; class Insecta; order Coleoptera; family Chrysomelidae; genus Galeruca; species Galeruca laticollis. The sequence continues at coordinate 240,942,243 of OY998176.1, forward strand.
ATCTATTAAATTTTTTTTTAATGAAAAGATAAAATTTATGTTCGGATTTCAAACAATTGCGATTAATTTTATTTTATTTCCGTCAGCGATGAATTGACGTTTCACGACCGCGAGCCGCGATCGGTGCATTTCCTCTCAAAAAAAAATCTGACAATGACAGTAAGTACAAAAATGATGTCCACAGCGTGTCTTATAAAAATTGTAAAATATATTGTATATTTGGGCAATTGATGCCCAAAAATTGTGTATTTGGTTTGCATAATAAATGGTACTTGTGTTGTTAACCTTCTTTATTTATGTAACCCGCAAGAAAAGGTTTTAAGAGAAAAATTTGATTGTTAAATATTGGAAAGAATTCGCGTCAACGGAGACGATCCTCAGATAAAGGCCAACGCCCTCCATAATGATTCCTCTTTTTCCAGGATATTGCTGTACTCATGTTCTCTCCTGGATGTTTTTGTTCCCATGTGCATCCTTGGAAGTGTCAGCAACTTATAAGGTAATCTATGCATGGTTTCTGATGAAAGTTTGAGTCTTATTGTGTTGTTAACATTCTTTATTTTTGGAGCCTGCAAGAAAAGGTTTAAGAGAATAATTTGAATCTCAAATATTGGAAAGAATTCGCGTCAATGGAGACGATCCTCAGATAAAGGGCAACGCCCTCCATAATGGTTCTTCTTCTCCCGGATATTGCTGTACTCATGTTCTCTCTTGGATGTTTTTGTTCCCATGTGCATCCTTGGAAGAGTCAGCAACTTATAAGGTAATCTATGCATGGTTTCTAATGAAAGTTTGAATCTTATTGTGTTGTTAACATTCTTTATTTTTGGAACCTGCAAGAAAAGGTTTAAGAGAAGAATTTGAATCTCAAATATTGGAAAGAATTCGCGTCAATGGAGACGATCCTCAGATAAAGGGCAACGCCCTCCATAATGATCGAACGAAGTTTCAAGCGGGTTGGCCAAAAACGAAGCATCTTTTGAACAAAATAGATGCTAAAGTTTATAACGGAAGGCTGCAAATTTCTGGAATTACCCAAAATGCTTTGGTCTCAAATACTATGGGTCAATTTAAAATATTCTCAAATGTCCTCGAAAATGTGTCTTTCCATTTGACTTGTGCGGTATTACAAAATATCAGTTGTAATTTGCCTCAATGCCCAATTGCTCCAGAATAAATTTCCATCCCTTATACTCTCGAATTAGCGGACCCCCAATTTTTTAAGCCATCCCAAATAGATATGTTGTAAGGCTCAGATATATATTGTGATCTACTCTCAGATGGTGTCATAAGATTTGGAAAACCGGTATTATAAAATATTGTGTTAGGATGGGTGATCGCAGGCAATGTTTCACAATCTTCTTGTTTTAAAAGTGCTTCGTTTTTGGTCAATACGCTTGAAACTTCGTTCGACTCTCCCTCTCTTAATGGTTTGCTCAATAAATTTTGGGAATTAGAGGATTTGCCCCCACATAAATTGTTAACCCCCGAAGATCTTGCTGAACAGGACTTCAAACAAAATGTTAAAATTTTGGAAGATGGATCTTTTAAAGTTAACTTACTGCTGATCTCTCCCAATGCTGTCACAAAAATTGGTGATTCCAGAAGGAACCTGTTCTTTTTTCTCAATACAGAAAATTCATTAATGGATCTGTAGCTCTAAATCATGCGCGTTACGTACCTCTCTCTTTCACAATGCTTTCAATCAAAATAAATATTTTTTGCCTCATCAATGCGTAGTAAAGGAAACTAATTCCAGTACTCCCCTCCGCGTAGTTTTTGACGCTAGTTGTAAAAGTTCTAGTGGCTATTCACTTAATGTTATAACTATAAAAGGTTATCAAGTGCAATCAGATTTGTTTGATATTATTTGTCGTTTTCGTCAGTTCTCTTTCGTGTTTACTGCAGATATCGAAAAAATGTATCGGCAGCTGAAGGTTAATCCTAGTCAAACATATTTGCAAAATATTCTTTGGAGGAATCAACCCACTGACCCCATACAGTCCATGGAATTGACGACTGTGACATATGGGACAAATCCTACCAGCTTTCTGAGCACGCGCACACTGAAAGAAGTTGTGTTGGTTAATGGAAAAAATTTCCTCTCGCATCTCAAGCTATCCTTACTCAAACTTATGTCGACAAAATTCTCTATGGCTCTAATGACATTGCAACACCAATACTCTCTTGAATAGCTCTGGTTTTCGATTACACAAATGGTGCTCGAACTCCCCCGAATTTTTAGAACTAATCTCTGAATCCTCTCGATCTATCTCTTACGATGTACCAATTGAAAATGTTACCAACAAGGTTTTGGGCCTTTCATGGCATCCTTGTCAAGATGTGTTTACTATCTCTCTCCCGAAAGCAACTCACTGATCACGAAACGAAAAGCTCTCTCGATCATATCCCAAATGTTTGACCTTCTTGGATTCATTGGCACAGTCATATTAATAAGAAAAATGTTCATGCAGTCAGTCCTTTTGGAAAGCAAATTTGAATTGGGATGATTATTTACCCCTATCTCTTGCCCATGATTGACATTTGCGCATATGCGTCCCAATCTCACTATGCCTCGTCTTGAGCTGCAAGCTACGCTCTTGTTATCAAGACTAACTCAAAAAGTTGTCTCCGTCTACGACGGCATTGTATTCTCTGTGGTCAGATTTACAGATCTCTCTATGTTGGATTAACTCTCACCTTTCTCGTTGGTAAGTGTTCGTGGTCAATAGAGTTTCCCAAATACAGGAGCTCACAAAAAATTGGAAATGGCGTCATATATCATCAGCAGACAATGCCGCCGAACCCTTATCTCGTGGCCCATTGGCCAAGGATATTATATCCTCCAAACTTTGGTGGCACGGTCCATCGTCTTTGTTGGACTCTTCGCTAGAACTCTCAAACCTTGATCAACCTGAACAAAAAAGGACGAACATCAAAGTTACATGCCCAAATATCTGGATCCAACTGTAATCTTTTGGGAAGATATTTTTAAAATTTTTCGAAATTATCTCGCCTGCTTAACACTGTGGCATTTTGTCTCAGGTGGTTTCGCAATAGGAAATCCCCACGTCAAATTAGTCGGACCTTTGAATGTGAATGAAAAACATTCAGAATAAAAGATGAAATAAAACAATATAATTTGTTTAAATCTTCATTTATTTGAACTAATGTTCAATTTGAACTTGTTGACACGTTTCACTAACATAGTAGCTTTGTCAAAACGAATGAAGGTAAAATATAAAAATGTCTTAATATATACAGTGCCTAAATACAGAATTCTATTTACTAATCTTAACAATGGTATTGAAAGAAATTACCTGGAAATTAATTCACTATAAACATTCCTAAGCTATCTTCTAGGTAAAGAGGTTTAATAAAGGAGACTGATTGATATCTATTTGGTCGTTAAGAAGATTTCCTGACTATTTATTTTTGTTAATCTCTAGGGCCTCTAATAAATTTAAACTAAAGGATTTACCGACTACATGGAGAATTTCAAAATTTGAGTCGAAAATGTGTTGGTTTTCTAATAAATGATTTGAATAGTTAGAATCTAATTTTTTGCTGTCATAGCTACGTTTGTGTTCCGAAATTCTAGTTTTAAAATTTCTAAAAGTTCTACCGATATAAATTTTATCACAGTTGTCATTACCACATTTTAATTTATAATTGATTTGTTTAATTTTGAAGATTTAGATTTGTTATTTTTAATGAATTTGGATAAATTGTAATCAGTTTTAAAGGAAATATTCATGTCTAAAGTTTCTAAAAATGATTTAATATTTAAGGATGGTGTTCGAAAGTAAGTTAAGCTTTTAAATTGTTTATTATTATTTTTATCTGAAGGGAATACTTGTTCTAAAGTCTGTTTTTTTATCTATGATATTGTCAATTAAATTTGGATCGTAATTATTATTAACAGCTATTTGTTTTATGATATTTAATTCTTTGTTAAAATTATTAATATTTAATGGGACTGTTAAGAGTCTGTATCATACTATTGAAAGCTGCTAGTTTATGACTGAATGGGTGGACCGAACTATTATGAATTGTTATATCTGTATGTGATGGTTTATGCAATATAGAATGAATTATTTTTTCTACATTATCCATGAAAATTTCTGCTAGTTGAGGGCTGAGGGGGTTGCCCATAATCAAACCATCTTTACTGCTATAAACCTCTCCATTGAAATGAAAATAATTTTGATTCAAACACACTTTTAATAATAAAGTAATGACATCAGAGTGAATTATAGGATTAACATTATTGTATGTGAGCAAATAATCAACAAGAGTTATAGTTTCTTTAGGAGGTATACTAGGGAATAGATTTGTTACATCGAACGATATGAATTTAGAATCATGGGGTAGTATTATATCTTGAATATTATCAATTCATTCCGTTGAGTTTTTAACTGAAAATCGAGGTATGAATGAACAATATTTAGAGATGACATCTATGAGAATCTTTGAAATTTTGAATGAAGGTGCTGTGAAATATGAAACAACTGGCCTGATTGGGTACCCCTCTTTATGGAGTTTAATTAATGAATAAAGTTCAGGGTGTTGCGGATTAGGTAAAAATAATTTATATTTTTCTTTATCGTTAATTATTGATTTAGCGTTATCTACTGCTAATTTTATTTCTTTCTGAAATTTATTAGTTGGGTCTTTTTAAGGGTCTGAAAATTACTTGCCTGAATAAAATTGTAGGTTTTTAATATATAATCTTCTTTAGGTAATGCTATTACTGTATTTCCTTTATCTGCTTTTGTGAAAATAAGACTATTTGACTTTGATTTTTGTTGAATTGATTTGGCAACTGATAATTCAAATTTCGGTTTGTTGAACTCGACAAATTCTTTTTTAATAATTTCTGAAGCTTTATGTTTTATATTAGAATTATTTGGAAAATTATACAAATTAATTTCTATTTCTATACCTAGTTTGTTGAAGTTATCCAATGAACATATGGGTTGAATATTACGTTTAAAACCTTTCTGTAATAATTGAACTTCTTTATCTAAAAAAATTGTATTTGAAAGATTGACGAATCTATTATTATATATATATATATATTTTTGATGATCAGGGTTTTTGCTGAATGTTTCTCACTCACATTCAAAGGTCCGACTATTTTGTCGTGGGGAGATTTACTATTGCGAAACCACCTCAGACAATATCCCACAGTGTTGAGCAGGCGAGATAATTTCGAAAATTAAAAAAAAAAATATTCCCAAAAGATTACAGTTGGATCCAGATTTGGGCATGTAACTTTGAGGTTCGTCCTTTTTTGTTCAGGTAGATCAACCATATGTCAAATTTCTTATCAAGGTTTGATAGTTCTAGCAAAGAGTCCAACAAAAAAGATGGCCACCAAAATTTGGAGGATATAATATCCTTGGACAATAGGCCACGAGATAAGGGATCAGCGGTATTGTCTGCTGATGATATATGACATTTCCAATTTTTTGTGAGCTCCTGTATTTGGGGCACTTTATTGGCGACGAACACTGACCAACGAGAAGGGTGAGAGTTAATCCAACATAGAGAGATCTGCGAATCTGATCATAGATTAACTGAAGAAAATACAATACCTTCGTAGACGGAGACAACTTTTTGAGTTAGCCTTGATAACAAGCGCATAGCTTGCAGCTGAAGACGAGGTATAGTGAGATTGGGACGCATAGGCGCTATTCGAGATTTAGATGCGATTAAATAATAAGTGACAGTGAGATTTCCTTTTTGAGAAAAATGTGTCGAGGTATCTTCAAATTATTTAGGACCAGGATGTTTACAATAAACAAATGCCAATCATGGGGGTAAATGATCATCCCAATTCAAATTTGCCTTCCAAAGAGACTACATGAAATTTTTTCCAATATGACTGGGCCAATTAATCCAAGAGGGTCAAACATTTGGGATATGATCGAGAGAGCTTTTCGTTTCGTGATGAGTGAGTTGCTTTCGGGAGATAGTAAACACATCTTGACAAGGTTGCCATGAAAGGCCCAAAACCTTGTTGGTAACATTTTCAATTGGTACATCGTAAGAGATAGATCGAGAGGATTCAGAGATTAGTTCTAAAAATTCGGGGGAGTTCGAGCACCATTTGTGTAATCGAAAACCAGAGCTATTCAAGAGAGTATTGGTGTTGCAATGTCATTAGAGCCATAGAGAATTTTGTCGACATAAGTTTGAGTAAGGATAGCTTGAGATACGAGAAGAAATTTTTTCCATTAACCAACACAACTTCTTTCAGTGTGCGCGTGCTCAGAAAGCTGGTAGGCTTTGTCCCATATGTCACAGTCGTCAATTCCATGGACTGTATGGGGTCAGTGGGTTGATTCCTCCAAAGAATATTTTGCAAATATGTTTGACTAGGATTAACCTTCACCTGCCGATACATTTTTTCGATATCTGCAGTGAACACGAAACAGAACTGACGAAAACGACAAATAATATCAAACAAATCTGATTGCACTTGATAACCTTTCAGAGTGAATAGCCGCTAGAACTTTTACAACTAGCGTCAAAAACTACGCGGAGAGTATTCGAATTCGTTTGCGTTTCCGAATGTCAAAAACATCCGATTCTTCTCCCCTCCAAGGATCACGTAGTGTCCATGATTCTCGCACACGAGCATAACCGCCTTGGTCATGCTGGCTCCCAAACAGTGTTGGCTAACATTCGGTTACAATACTGGCCCCTTAACGCTCTTCGTAAGATAAAAAGGATAATTCGAAACTGCAACAATTGCTTCCGGTTTCAACTGCAAACTTCTCAACAAATAATGGCTGATCTGCCGAAAGACCGAGTCTCCATATCTCACCCTTTCCAAAAGGCCCCCCTCTCAAAGTGCTATATCGCACTATTCGTTTGTATGGCTACCAAAGCCAAACACTTACGACATTAAGAAGCTTCATATTTCGAGGAGGTAGCCCATCCATTATTTTTAGCGACAACGTTACAAATTTTTCGGGATCACATAATGAACTTCGAGAACTTTACTCGAATTTTAAATGGTCTGATGTCATAAAAACTTTCGTAACGGAAAATTCTATTTATTTGGAAATTCATATCCCCTCTGCGGCCCTCATTGGGGCGGTGTTTGGGAGTCCCAAATAAAGGTGGCTAAAAGTAATCTAAAATGCCAAATTGGAAATTCGAATCTGACCTTTGAGGAATTGACAATGGTTTTGACCCAAATCGAGGCAATTCTGAATTCGCGCTCACTGTGTCTCATCTCAAATGATCCCTCCGACTTGAAATGTTTAACTCCTGGCCATTTTTTAATTGGGACCAACCTCACTTTCTACTCGGAACCCAGTATTACCCATATCACTGAAAATTCCTAAGTTTTTATCAAAAATGCTCCTGTATTCAACAAAATTGCTGGAAAAGATGGTCTGTGGAATACTTGAATACCCTACAAAATCGACCTAAGTGGTTGTACCCTCGGAAAAATCTAGAAGTAAATGATCTTGTTCTGCTCAAAGAGGATGGTGTACTTCCACTGCAATGGCCTAGAGCCAGAATTGTAGAAATTCTCCCTGGTGCGGATGGGGTCCGAGCCGTTAAAATTAAAACTCCATGGTAAATTCACACGTCCTATTTCAAAATTATGATTTTGATCCCAAACAGATAATTACAATTTTACTTCACTTTCCTCCCTTTTGTTTCTTTGTTTTTTTTATAGTTTAAAGCCGGTTCGCTCAAGGCCGGGGAATATGTTCGGATCTCAAACATTTGCGATTAATTTTATTTAATTGCCGTTAGCGGTGAATTGACGTTCCTCAACCGTGAGCCTCTCAAAAAAAATCTGACACTGACAGTAAGTACAAAACTGATGCCCAAGGCGTGTAAGTCAGCCTTATAAAAATTGTAAAATATATTGTATATTTGGGCAATTGATGCCCGGAAATTGTGTATTTGGTTTGCATAATAAATGGTACTTTTGTTGTTAACCTTCTTTATTTATGGAACCCGCAACAAAAGGTTTTAAGGGAAAAATTTGATTGTCAAATATTGGAAAGAATTCGCGTCAAAGGAGACGATCCTAAGTTAAAGGGCAACACTCTCCAAATTATATTACTTGAAGTGAGTAAATCAAACAAGTTCGGCGCCCATAATAATAATACAAGAATTAAATTCATTAAATATAAAACATAAAACCAAAAAATCATGTCAATATGAAAGAATTAATTTTTATCTCCACTTATATAAAAAACGTTTGATAAATTCATAAATATTTGAATTATTTTCTTTTTAAGATATATGAAATAAAATAATCCAATTTGGATAAGTAAAAGCTCAATCCATAAATTCCAAGAAAGATGAAGATAGTTCACTTTTATGATTGATAGATTTGTTTTAGTTAATAATTACCTTAAATACAGTTATAATTTACCAAGAAAACTGACGTTTTTCAACCAACTTCGTGGTGTCACTTTTACACGCATCATAAAAATTCCCTCTTATAACTCTTCCAAAGGTGCCAAAAAAGTATAACTTCAAGACTTTAATAAACATTTTTGAAATAATAGAAAAAAATAATTTCGTTTATATTCAAGAAACAATCTGTAAAAATAAATTCAACAATAACAATCCAAAAAATTATGCCGCAGTAAAACCATCTTTTTCTCGTCTAATGTATTGCATTGTAGTAACGGGACTACTAGTACCAGCATGACTCTGGATTTCGCCCATCATAACTCTCATAAATGGATTATAGATTTTTTCTTCTCCAATAGTAGATGGCACCTAAAGTTAAACAAGTTTTAGAATACATGATGACATAATAATATTAGGTTCATTATCACCGATAGACAGGTGACGAATAACAGACCTGACATTGTGGTGGTTAATAGGAGAGTCAATTCATCGGCGTAGCCATACTGAACTCCTTCAACGTTCTCAACAAACGCCAGGAGAAACTGGCCAAGTACGCTAATCTCGCCATTGTGATTAAACAGATGTGGCACAGCGAAAATAGTCCCAGTTATTATGTCATCAACAGCGTCGTGTTTAAGACCCTGCACGTCTACCAAAAAACACCTTCGATGAAGCCCAGAAGACTGTGATACTGAATAATTGCCACACGTCATACAATTTAATTTTGTGAACTGAGCCTAATCCTTTTGATACTTTGTATCTGGGATAGGTAAATGATGCAGGCTCTAAGCTGAATAAAAAGTATTTCTCATAATAATGATAATATGTATCGTTGCTAGTTCGGTTTCAAAATTTCCTTTCAAATTTCCCTTTTGAAAAGTATTTGTCATTTGCTTCTCTGATATTTATTCTAATCTTTGAGTTGATTAGTTACAGAGGAATCATCTACAACCCCTTTTTTGTAGACCTATGTTTATATTTCTACTTTGTATTGTTTGGTATTATTTTAAAAATGGTTGTAAATATGTTTCTCTATAACTGAAAATGTACTCACCGTAGGTAGACCTCTTTGTCTCTGTTCATCGGCCCAGGACATTTTCTTCAGTATTTCAGGATTTTGCTTGTCAATAAATCTAGCGAATTTTAAGTTTTGCACGGTATATTCGTGTCCACAAAATACCCTCGTATTGTCCGGAAGATTTCCCAATTTCTCTATCAACGCCGAATACATTTGCTCCGCAGTTCCTTCGAAAAATCTTCCACATCCAGCCACAAATAATGTATCTCCTAAAAAACATACACATTCGTTAACTTTTAATATACCCGAGCGATTTTTTTTCAACCTCCTATAGCACAGTATAGACGCTAGGTGAACGGCAGAAGGCATCAGTCTGCGTTACTCTACAGCCTCGTAAACATGGCCGCTATTATTGTTTCTCCCACCAAGTGTAATTCGTTTTTTACCAGCAGAAGGCAATAGAACAGCAGAAATTCATAGTACAATGTGCCGCGTTTATGGAGAACATAGAAGAGGAATGCTGACTTCTGGAATTGTAATAGTCCATAACAACGCTCGTCCAGATATTGTTGGTGCAACCCAAAGGCTCTTCGAACAATTTTAATGGAACATTTTCGATCATCCGCCGTATGGTCCTAACATAGCACCCAGTGACTTTAATTTTTTTCCTGAACTGAAGTTGAATGCTGATTTCTGGAATTGTTATGATTCATGACAACGCTTGTCCACATATTGCTGGTGCAATCCAAAGGCTCCTCAAACAATTTCAATAGAACAGTTTAGATCATCCGCCGTATAATCTTGACTTAGCACCCAGTGACTTTAATCTTTTTCCCGAATTGAAGATGTAGCTAGGAACTTTGAAACTAACGAAGATCTTCAGGTCAACATCAGCACTCATTTACTTCATTGGCGGCAACATTTTTTGAAGAGGGCACTGGAAAACTTGTCCACGAGTACCACATGTCTCGTTCTTTTCAGTGATTATGTCCAAAAATAACCATAAGTGCGAAAAACCTTTGGTAATAAAATGTTTTATTTACAGCCTGTTGGAGGTTGAAAAAAATTGCCCTCGTGCATTCAGTTCATTCCAATACATTAAAAAAAACATTGCAATAAACAAAAAAATCGAGACATGTCAATTTTTGATTGGAGGGGTATACATTTTGACACCCCTTGAAGGTTATTCCACATTGTTTTTAGATGACATAAGCTATCAAGTAATACACCTTTTGAAAAGTGTTTTAAACCCTCTTTTATCATATTTTTGTTTCGTAAACAAAACCAATTGTGTTTAATTCTACTTGAATTTCTTAACTTCCTCGTATTTACTAACTTGTATGAAGCTTTACAAGTTCGAAAACAACACCAACTAGTTGAAAATGAATAACACTGAATATAAAATTATTCGTCAAAGTGACTGATAAAAATTAAAGACCTTCAACTGATGTGGAACCAATAAATTATTGGTACAGCTCATAATAATTTAGGTTATAGTGTTGGCTTGCTTTATGTGTGTACTTTAAAAGGTATAATTGATAATTTACAAAATGATAAAAATTAACTCCTATATAAAATGTTTCATTTAATGATAGTGCTAAAAAAGGTACATCCTTTTCCATCACCGATGAAATTTCATAATCAGACTACATCTAGTACACTTACATCACTTTTACGTCTATCGTGTCAGTTATAATTATTAAGTATTGTTGATATTTCATACAGAAACATGAGTTACTTTGGTGAAGTTTCTACTCAACAAAAAACAAAAAATGTAGAAAAAGCAATTCTAAAATCCACAATTTATGGAGTTTAGTCCAGATCGAAATTATGAACTTTCGGAAAAAGAGGAATGGAGAACATTATAAAGAATATGCTGTTAAATCAATTTGGAATTCATCTGCGAAGATGATTCAAGAAAAATATTTCAGTGAGTACAATATTAAATTTGATCCTTTTAATGACACAACTTTTAAAGAAGCTTGTGATGCAAGAAATAGTAAATGAAAATAACTAAAAGCTATTCCAGAGAAAAGGAATAGGATATTCTTCAACAGGCGTATAATGATGGCTATTATTCACGAGGATGAACATTACAACACGAGCATCAGGCGCGTGTTGTAATCATCCGAGTGAATAATAGCCATTATACGCAAATAGAAGACTATACTTTCTCCACGACTATACAAAGAAAAATTCGCTCTTGAATAAATAATTGAACAGATTCTAATGTTTTTATTTTTACTAAACAAAACGGATAATATATATAGATATATAATAAATAGGTGCCTATAGTTTAAATTTACCTTTTGACAAAATTGATTGTGACATTAGTGCTGTTAGTAATATATACTACTAATGGTGTTGACTCTTAATTAAAATTGACTGCATTTAAATTATGAGTATTTGATGATGTTTGTTGAATATTATTAAGAGTTCTTGTATTTATTTTGCTTGTAATAGAATCATCCATGTAGCCTTCTGCTACCGACCTACCGATGTGCTCTTCCAGCCACCGTGTCGCTTAAAAGGCCTAAGTACATGTCGACGTCACGAGGAATTAGGATTAGAAGAGGTTCGGATTATAGAGGTCCTGCTGTATATGCGTTGTCAGGGTAGATATGCCACCGCCCTTAACACCTACCTAATGACATCCGTTTGCAATTTGCAAAAGAATGTAGAATGTAAAAATCCTATCAGATTAACAATATCATTTTTTAAGAATAGAGATGCTGAAGATGCATTAAACTATAATACAAATAATATAAATAACAACTTGGATAAAATAAATCCGGTTATAGTGACATTTTTGGACTTGGCTAAGGCATTTGACGCTGTTGATGAATACACTCTTTTGAATATGTTATATTGTATGGGAATAAGGGGGAAGGATCATGATCTTTTGGCTAGCAATCTAATCTAAGCAATCGTGAACAGAGAAGTAAGCGAAAAAAAACCAATAACTGCTCCTGTTCCTCAAGGACCTTTTTATACTTTATTTACTTGACCTGTTTGTTTTGTCTTATGAATATGATACCATTACCATTTTGACAGCAGGGAGAGGTGCGCAAAATAGGACTAATCCTTTATTAAATGTGATTGCTAAATAGTTTGAGCCAAATAAGCTAACTCTCAATACAGATAAGAGTGTTTTTATGAGTTGTGGAAATCATTGTGATAGTGTGCCTAATAACATAGAAAGTAAAATAAATAACTTAACACAGTTAATTTCTGTAAATATTTGGTAATTGTTTTTGATTTTTATGTAAACATGAACAATGAACATACCTTATATTCGACTAAGTAAACCAAATACTATATGTGCTCTATAAGTAATTTAAATTTATGAATACTGAGACATCAAAACTTATTTATTATGCTTTCCTTCATAGTACTATTAGGTACGACATAGTCCCTCAAGGCAGTGCATATAATAATAACCTTTCCCTTATTCAATTACTTCAAACTAAAATCTTAAAAATAATTTTGGTACTGAGAAAAATCTGATAAACATAAATCGGCTATTTACAGTTAAATCATTTCTGTATTATTTTGTACTGAGAAAATAATTCTGGAAGTATTACTACACATAAGCAATTATTATGAAGAAATTATAAAAGAATGATCGATAAAAACTGCTTTACTTGTGCAGTAAAGGCATTTAATTTACTACATAAGAAAAGCTCAAGAAATTAGAGTTGTGAATTATTACCATTTAAATTGCAGTAATTAAAGTTTTGCTTTATAACATAATTATTAATCAATTAACTTTTTCTTGTTTAACAATTTTATTTTATTAGGTTTAATTTAGTTTTAAGTTAGTTATACTAAACCAGTCAATGTATAGGAATTTTGTTCCTTCTGTGGTTTGAGGTGTATTTTTTTGAGTTTTGTATGCATAACATGTAAATTGTATTTGTAAATAAATAAATTTGTGCCACACGTGTAAATCGAACCCAAATCTCTCGATTTAAGTCCAGTGCTCTATCCCCTCCAATCACAATTGATCAATGTATTAGTTTTATATTATTACCTGTAAACACTGCGGGTGCTTGTTCAGGTGCAGTTACATAATAACAGATATGTCCAGATGTATGGCATGGAGTGAATAAACATTGAACATTAATGTCACCAATCTTGAAAGTGTCGCCTTGTTTCACTTCAGTAGTTAAAGCTCCAATTCTTTTATCACCACCAATAACTTGTAACGCTCCTTTTGATTTTTTAACAAGTTGTTCATTACCTCCAGCATGATCCCTAAAAACAATTCAAGGTCGAGTCAATATTAAAATCTTTATATGCAGAAATATAATGAAATTGTTATGGGTTCCATTTTCAGTGTCAAAATGACATACTTCATTAAATTTAGTACTAAAATGATTATATGAAAGTACTGAGAACTATGATGAAAAAATATCTAGGTATACTAAGCAAAAATATGAGAAATTTATTGAAAATAACAAAATTCAACAATTAAAATTAAATATTACATTATAGCAATTTGTTAAATTAATGTTAGACATTAATCCAGCAACTGTATACATTTTCAATTTCTGGGGGTAAATAATTCACTTTACATGAGTATAAGTACACAGCTGACATTTTTAATTTTCTATCTAGCATCTAACTGTATTAGATTAGATTTGAATCTAAGGAGTTGTGTATGCACTGCAGTCCAAAAAGACACCCCTCTTGCTCCAGTTGACATGTACACTACAGCTCTTCATACAGTGCCAGAGCATTAATGAAGGTATTTGGGACGGCTTCAAGGAGGTTAATTTTCAGCTTTCGATATTAGACAGAGATTATGTGTACCAGTATTTCGCTCTCTTCTCCATAAAAACTTCAGACGCTGGGGTGTTTTTCACTTTCATTCCCTCGAGGTGTTCGTTAAGTGGCAGTGTCCCATAAGGAAGCGTAAGTTGTTTTTACTTACGTCGATATATTTATTAGACCTTTCGCGGGTACAGTATCGGAGAAACAATCTCAAATGTCTAAGACCTGATATATACTATTTGAGTTCTCGACTGAATTTCTCTATTTTCTTCAGTTCTGTTTTTAGGTTATTACCTCCTGCAAAACAGATCGGTTCTGGTCTGGTGAAAGGGGTCGTAGCTCCCTATCTAGCCAAATTGCTCTGTATGCCCCTGTGTGCTGGCACACAGATTAGAAGAACTTTGTTTTCTACGCCTAGTTTATTTAGAGTCTCTAGACAATCTTTGACGAAGTTTGATTTGATTATTTGTGAGTTGATCGGTCTTATGTCCGCTTGATTGTCAGATAAGATTGCTTTGTATCTCTTCCGATAATTCTTATCTAAAATCAATTGTGCATACATTTCAATAGCTAGAAGGCACTAGGATGGATTCCTATTGAATCGGAGTATTTGGTTCTTGGCCCATATACTCCTATCCCCGTTCCTATTGCGATTTTGGAAGCATCAATATACTATGTCATGGTATGTATTGTGATTGAGTGAATAGTATCGTCCTTCCAAATCACTTTGTCACTCAGCAATACCGAAATCACATGTTTTTGGTAAATCCTCTACTGGGAATTATGGGAGGGAGATTTTTGCCACTCCATTCTCCTGAGTTTAGAATTCTCCCTTTTCCTAATCTGCCTTTGACCATCCTGATCATAGTCGCGTTGGCATGTCCCTCTATGACAATGTGCAGTGGAGTTAAGTCTAGAGTAACTTCCATTTCTGCTGTTGAACAAGTTTTCATGACCCCTGTGATACAGATACATGCTAGCCTCTGCACCTTGCTCAGGTGTTGCCTTGCCGACTGTTTCTTAAGTTTTGTAATAAATTCTAGACCCTTTTGTCACCAGTGTAACAAATGGCTATTTTACAATGAAATAAATTGAATTACTTTGCACTACACCTTCGTATAAATCTGGGAGACCGTTGTCACCAGATGTAGAACTCTACCCTTTATTACCGAGTTGTTTGTTAACAAAAAAAATCCGCTGTCACCCAATGTAATAACTGACTGTCACCAAATAAAAATAAGCAGCGGAGCGTGGAAAAAAATATAACACCAGTCCGATTTAGGCGGGGACCTCCTCGACTTAAAGCGGCGGAATTACCTTTGCCAGGCCAGGGTTGATCTCTTTGTTCGGCCTCGTATCCAAATGCACTTCACACTCTAGAGGGAAAATCGTGGTAGGGATCTGAATAAAGTTTCGGTAACCACAAATGAAAAAAAATATATTAAATCTTTCGCTGTATAAAATAGAACCAACAACAAAAAAATGTTAAATCTTTCACAATAAAAAAATATTACCCACTTATCTACAAATTGTTCAAGGTGCGCATGAAGGACTTTTTCCCTTCGCGTTATTCGCCCGACTTTGTGCTCTGTCTGCTCTGAACTTACTTTTTATCATTCCCCCAAATTTTGTTCGGTTTTTTTTTGTTAAATTGCAAAGGTTCCTTTTTTTGTTTTGAAGTGGCCTCAATTTTCGTTACCAACTCGTTTGTATACAAAACAATATTTTAAATTTGACCTAGTAAATTGTTTTATTGTTTCAAATTGTTATGGTCCTGTCTCATATTTCTGTTACTACCTACAAGACCACAGTCATTCACCTTGACCCTTGACCGCTAGTTTAATTTCCTTCTTCTCTTCAATGGTACGGAATTTCACAAGAATGGGTGCACTATCTTTATTTTTTAAATCTGTTATTGACCATTGTTTTATACATGCTTGTAAGCCAAATAGCCGATGGCAGGAAAAATATAGCCTATCTCTTCCTGTTTAATCTAATTTACTCACTCTCACTTCCATTGGAATTCGAGCACTCAAGCCAATGAGCCACCCAAAAACACACTAATATCACACGAGCGAGGCCACACTGCACGAAAAGATTGCATAAAAAAACCTTAGCCAAATCCCGAAGAGGAAACAAATCCTATATCAGGGCCCAATCCACAATAAAAAACATTCCAAATCATAAAAATCCCCCATCCCAACAAAAAACATCCCCATCAAATACCTCTCACATATTCTTGTAAAGGTGTCAACTAATGGGATTTTGTTGATTATTATTTTCCAGTAAAACAGTTCTTTATACTGATCACATATCACTGTGATTTAATCTGCTCCAAGGT
Organism: Galeruca laticollis; assembly: GCA_963921935.1. Taxonomy (NCBI): domain Eukaryota; kingdom Metazoa; phylum Arthropoda; class Insecta; order Coleoptera; family Chrysomelidae; genus Galeruca; species Galeruca laticollis. The sequence continues at coordinate 240,958,775 of OY998176.1, forward strand.
AGTTCCAGATATTTTGCAAATTCACCATAAACTTTACAGAAAAATACACATTAAACTAGACTTTGGACACATTTTGCCCAAATTTAAGCAAATTACATCATGTCTTTTATCTAATTTTTTAAATGTACCTCATAAAAATGGATAACAGTAATATGACTAAGCAAAAACAGTTACTCAAATTTGTTCCTGATTTGAATACGTACCAATGATGATGAGTAGTTAAAATTTTAGTAAGATTTACTCCTTCTGTTTCAACGGCCTCCAGAACAGTATCAGGTTCAACAGGATCTACTACAGCTGCCTCCTTGGTGTTCTCACATGTGATCTGTTAATAATACTAATTAATGTTTTCATTCTAGGTATTTAGGTAGGATAGTAGTTTTTTTAATTTTTTTCTTTTCTAAGTGGTTTCTTCAATTTAATGCTACTTTTGAGATTTAGACTGAATTGTATCTTATATTTCAGGTTTATTTTTGTTCTATTCAAGGTACATTTTGCAAATCATCAAATTGAATGTTCAAAGTTTCAAATTATATCATGGATCTCCTTTGACCTCTTATAGTCGGAACTGGCAATTCAAAAAGCCTGGACATCACGGATTGGTAATTTTTTTCAATATATACTTTATTAGCATACCAACCTAAAAGGCTTGGTATGAATTTAGATAAATAATGTCATTACCTTTTTTAATTCATTCGCACAAACTACTTTTTCTTGTTGGAAAGGTGTGGCATACCTGTCCAAAGTTTTTGATGACGAGGAAATTTCTTTCATCATACAGCAAAACTTTTTTTTTAATTCTATTCGTTTTAAACAAAATTTCAAGAATATTATGGTGTGCAATCCCAAAAACTGCCGGAAGTACCCCGCATACCGGCTTTCAAACTATTGAATGGAATTATATATATGGAAATGTATCCATGAGACAATAATCAAATAAACAATGAACCAGACTTGGCCCCGAAGATAAGATAAAACCAACACTATAAAAGCATTATGCATTTCGTATTTACCATTCATTATTTTCTTTACTACATTCATTATCAGATTCATTTGTAACTTGGTTATAAGAAAATTACTGTTTGTTAAGAATAATCAATTGTATATTTCTTTTGTGGAAAATAAACTTTTTTTAAAAGTTCGTAATTGGTGAAAATATAATTGGCGCTGCAAACAGGATCCACTACACAGAATTCCGGGTCAACTTCAGTTGTTGGGTAGAGGACCCTCGAACCAAGGATAAATCAGCACTGCTAATATTCCTGTAAGTATTTCCTTATATTGTTTTATTCATGAGCACATTTTCTGATTATACTGAAACGGATATTAATATAACTTTCACTCAATCCGTAAAAAATAATTTTCTTGATGGAAGCCCTCTTAATAGACTTCTTCTCATAGAAAATAATCTTAAAGATATCGAGGCATATCTCAATTATAAACATGCTAGTTTCAAATGGAGATATTTCCAGCCTATGTGCTACTCTCCCTGAATATACGACGGGACAAAATCTTTCCACGTTTATAAAATCCGTCGATGATTTAATTGAATATACGACGGGACAAAATCTTTCCACGTTTATAAAATCCGTCGATGATTTAATTGAATATACGACGGGACAAAATCTTTCCACGTTTATAAAATCCGTCGATGATTTAATACAATTTCTAAGAGGTCAAAATCCTACCGGCGTACAAGAATTCATTTTGAACGCAAACATTCTTTCTCGCATTTAAAAGTGAGCCCAGAGACTATTTAAATTTCTCAATTAAATCAAGTTTGACAGATGTCCGTCCAGCATTGTGAGCTAAATACGGTAATAGGATATCTGAGGAAATCTTAGTCACACAATTAACAAACACAGTTTGAAAATTACGACGAGTATTTTCAGAGAATTACAAATAATTTAAGTGATTTTTTGCAACACATTTCCTTAAATAATAATGTGGAGACTGAATTTTAAATCACCATATTTTAAAAATTTTGCTCTAAATACCTTTTTTACGGGTATTAATAATCCATACTGCGAATATCTTTCCAATTTCCAATTAGATTCATTCGATACAGCGTTACAGAAATGAATTGCATATAACAACCATAGAAATCAAGTTTCATATATGAATTTTGTCAAAAACCAAATTACTGAACCAAAACCGACAAATCCCTCACAACGCTAACACAAATTTAAATCATCAATTCGCTCAAAATTCTAATACGAACTTTAATCGAAAAATTCCTATGACACCCAATAATAACAATCAAAATAATAGATTTAATAAAAATTATACACCTTTCCCAAACCCAAACTTTCAACAGAAACACGACGAACGTCTACCAATAAACAGAAAACATTTCAAAATTCATAAAATAACACTCATCAAAAAATGAGTAGTGTACAAACCATTCGAACTCAAGCACAACTTACGTCAACATCGACACGATGGACCCATAACTTTAATGTAGAATCTGAAAACAACCCAGAACTTACCCAAGACCCTAATCTTCACGATGCAGAATATTATGATGAGGCCGATTATACCCAAGAGCAAATACAAGGCAATAATGACGAAAAAGAACATTTTCACGACCCTTCGTTACACGAACAACCCCCTCCTCAATAGATTTAAACAACATAAGAAAACAGCCAAGACTTCCATTTTTTATTCTACCTAGAAGTAAATTAAAGGTTATCATCGACTCAAGTGGATCTGACACAATAATTTCACCTCAAGCAACAACATTATTTAACCCCCGGCACACGTACAAAAAAGACTTCACACTCACATCTATGAAAAAAAAAACAACTAAATAATCTGACAATATCAGAACCCCCCTTTTTGCAGTTAAACATACCTGACTTTATTGATGCACGTATAGCTAACTGGAGTAAAGACTTTGACGTCCTATTACGAAATTTCCTAGATTAATTACACTAACACTACTACGACATAATACAGAAATGACATTCAAAACAATATCCTTTAAAATACCTGTAAACATAAATAATGGCGAATTAATATTACCTGAGATAATAATAAATTATGTAATTTTCCCAGAATCTATTCATAACGTAACTAACGGTTACATAGACGATATTACACTTGATAACCCAGCTCGGATAAAACCAATGCCAGTTGAAAACTTAGAAGATTACGAAGTAACGGACCAAATACCTTCCAACTTCGACACTAACATTATTCGTACACAATATTTAAACCCTGAAGAAGAACAAAAAATCCTAAAACTGTGTTACAATAAAATCATCCGCCCTTCAATTTCTCCATATTCAGTGCCTATCTAATTGTACCAAAGAAAGCCGACGCTTCCGGCAAAAAGAATTTCGTATGGTAATAGATTACCGTGAACATAATGACAACACAATAGAAGACAAATACCATTTACCAACAATTAACGAAATTCTAGGCAACTTAGGTAAAGCGACATACTTTACGACCTTAGATTTAGCCCAAGGATTCTACCAAATAGAAGCTCGCCCCGACGCAATTGAAAAAACCGCGTTTACAGATCCTCATGACCATTTCGAATTTACTCGAATGGTTTAAAGTGTAGTCCAGTAACTTTTCAAAAACAGATGGACACCATTCTACGCCCCTTTTTATACAAACACTGTTTTGATTACATGGACGATGTAATAATCTTTTCGAAATCACTACAACAATACCTTATTCACATTTCCACCATCTTTCAACAATTTCAAGATGCCAACTCGATAAACCCGGGTTCTTAACGAAAGACGTCGCTTTTCTAGGACATGTTCTAATTCCCAAGGTCTTTTACCTAACCTTGCTAAACTCAAGGCTATAAGAGAATATCCACTTCCCAAAACACTGAAGGACATAAAATCCTTCATAGGACTCTTTGTATACTACAGGCATTTCATTCCCAATGTTGCTAAAATCACTTCCCCCCTTATCAAGTTCACAAGAAAAAACTAATGTTGGGCGATATATCGGTAACCGCGATATTTCACCGGTGAATGGTAAATCACTGGTGCTATCGGTGATTAACTTTTTGCAGATGCGGTGATCGGTGATTCAATTTCGCCCCTACGGAATCTCGAACCGAATTATGCAATTGACATTGACCTCAGCGTTGGAAGTGAAAGACCGCATCGGTCGAAAACCGAAATATAATATATCAATTTTTTTTTGCAATGGACACGCTTGTCCTTCAGCGACACACAAATTGAAGAAATTCATTTTAAGTACCTATTAAGTTAAAGTTAAATACTTATATTATTTTTTGTTATATGGTTAAACAACAGATCATAAACAGAATCATCTCCAGTCGCGAGCAACACTTTAATACACGTAGGAAATTGAACGCCTACTTTTATAAGACCATCCACCAACTCATTACTAGAAAAACCCGCGCAGACGAAAAATACGTGATCTAGATCAGCGACCTCGTTATCATGTGGACACAGTGGAGAATCTATTATTCCTATTTTATATAAATAAGATGGAAAACACCCATGATTCATTTTCAATCGAGTTAAGATTGTGCAGTGCTTTTTATTGACTTTATCATTAAATATATGTGAAGTTTTTTTGGCAGCTCTTTGTAGATAGAAAAATATGAGCTGGTTGAGTTTTTTGCTATTTCTGTGTAATAGTTATTCCAATCTCTGAATAGACTGTAAAGGTCTCTATAACACGGAATTTTTAGAAAATTGTTACATACCCTCGCTTCTTTTGCGGCTTCATCAACTATCTCATTACCATAAATACCAGTGTGTGCTTCTGCCCATATAAATATAATTTTAACTTTTTTGAGTTCTAGGTGATATATTAAATTTTTAATCCTGCATATAATAAAATTATCATAATATTTAGTGTTTTTAAATGAAACTCAAGGTCTCTAGTTAATTCCACAATATAATACAAGTTATTGAAAATTCTAAAAAATTGATAATTGTTTCGATAAATCAATATTATCGAAACAATTGTCCATTTTTTAGAATTTTCAATAACTTGTATTATATTGTGGAATTAACTAGAGACCTTGAGTTTCATTTAAAAACACTAATATGAGCATATTCCACGAAGTAAGGGCCGAGACAGTCAATTTCATAATATTTAGTTGTTATGTTTTTTATGCTCCCTAACACCGATTTTGAATCCGATACTATTATTGCACTTTGAACATTGTTTTCCGCACACCACTCCAAAGCTTTATGTATGGCAACGGCTTCAGCTGTAAAAATGCTACGAATCTTTGGTAATTGAAATTTAAAAATATCTTTACTGTTTTCTACGTAGAATGCACTACCAACTCCTTTCAGATTTTTGCTTCCATCTGTATAAATTATTGTGTATATATTATAATTGCTGATAATAGAATGTAATGAAGTATTATTATAGGAGGGTAATATATATATATATATATATATATATATATATTATAATATATACTATGTTTTATTAATTATTTAATAGTTTAATTTATGAATTTATACGATATGAATTTTATTTGTTGATGTCACAATTTATGATTGTAACTATACTCTTGTGAATATGCCTTTACCACTGAATATAACCTATTGAAATCTTTGACAGCTGTTGTCAAATTAATATGCCCGGCTCAGATGAATATTAAATTTTATATTGTGAAAGATAAATCAATACACAATCGACTTACTCACTCTTATCTCAGGGAGGGATCAAAGATTTCAAATAATAATTCAAATTTATAAATTTTTAAAGAATTTTCCAAATTACGTATTACGCTATTCCAAATCTAGAGTAACTGTTTGTTCAATATACTATAAGACAATTAAATTATCTTATGACATATATGATTTTACTGTCAGGAAATTAACCAAATGTCACTTATTATATCAAAACTTCTATAGAATGAAAATTATCAAATACAATGAGAAATGAATATGAAATGAGTACCAAAGAGTGATTGGAATTCAAATTTATATAATATATTATCAAATAACAAATTACAAAAAATTAAGAAAAAATATTATAAACGCAGAAACAAAGATAGAATTTTCTATCAACCTTAAAATTAAGACAACCTATAATTATAAATCTACTCGCTAAATAATTTATCAAAGTTCAAAATGTTTGATTATATACTTGATGTATATCAATGTCAAAATACGCAAATTTCCGTTTAAATTGTCTATTCCAACATTATCTTCGCTTGACGTTGAATTTTATTTGAGTAACGTTACTGTAATTTCAATCGAATTTATTACCATAAGATGCATCTAATTTTGAAATATTTTTAATAAAGGCCTATTAATTCTCGAGAAATAATTGTAAATAAACTGGACAGGACTCACCAACTAGGTACTGGTTAACTCGTTCGTATTCTAAACCGTGTTTAGAATTCAGGAACCACTTTCTAAATTAATAATTTAGAAATCGGAAAATCACCCACACTTTATCGATGCAATTCGTTGCGAATTATACACGCACTGGCTTTACAATGCAGGATTTGATGATCTGATAATATTCATATAAATTACTATGATATCTTTAAATAAATTTGAGGCAACTCTTATTTCGATGTTGCCTCGTGGGGATATCAAAATCAACTAACTCAACTTTCCATATCAATAATTCTCCTCTCCTTTGGTTACCAAAAAAATTCTTTTTTTAAAAAAAAATATAAATTTACGTTTTCCTATAACAAAGAGAGATTTTCATTCTTATAATATAATTGCAATTTTGCTAACAGAGACATCTGTATTCTTGTTTTCAAATCGTTATAAAGTATATTCTGCATTAATGTCATCCGAAATTGAAATGTCAAAATTTATTTGTATGTTGAAACTTTAAAATTATTGATAATACAGTGTGTATCACTAGTATTACATCCAAACATGCACATTTTCCTTATTTCAATATTTTCTTTAGAATTTAGATAGAGGATATGTATTAATATATATATATATATATATATATATATATATATATATATATATATTATTATTATATTATATGATATTAAATACTTATTTACTTTTAATTTGAATATTTTAAGATAGATGTTTATTATTTAGAATTTTTGTTTAGTTTGGCTAGATCAGTTGGTTATTGTTATTTTATTTAGTAATTTATTTTAATTTGATTATTCGGGAGCATGAAATCCTTTTTCTCTTTGAGTCCTGGCATTTTATATTGTTGTAATTGTTTAAATAAAAAGAAAACACATTATTTTGAAATCAATTTAATTTTAAATTTAATATTTTATATATTTGATAAAAATAATATGAGACGCCACTGGTTGTATTGTATCTACTTATTTATTTTAATCATTTTATCAATGCGCATGCGTGAAAAACTAGTCATGCGCTTTAGCATAAAAAGAACTATTTTTACACTAGAGAAGCATCTATATTTATACAAACATAGTTTGTTTGACGATGCAGACAAGTAAATGGTTCAAACACATAAAAGAATTTATATATAAATCATACATATATATGATACAAATTGCTGTGGGAAGAAAATAGTTATATACATAGATAGAAATATATGGAATTATATACAGATGGACATAGTTATAACATTGATAACTTTTCAATCATTAGATTTATGCGGTTACAAGATGTTGTAAGTACATATTTTAATTTATTTAAAATTCGGCCTTTTATTAATTTTATCGATGTATGCGATTAATTCACTATATAAAGTCTGTTTCTTTCTTTTTTAGATCGATCATATGTGCAAAAGTTTATCAATTTATGAAATTAAGTACTTATTTGAGTATTTTGAGTTTTTACTCTGATTATTGGCCAATAATGATTTAAAAACACTGACCTGTTGCTCTTGAATTGGGATGAAAGTCTCTGGATCCCAGGAACACTCCTCTGAAGCTCCAAAAAACCAAAATTGATGAAAATTTCGTAAATTCTTGCCGAAAAACTTGATACAATTGACTGTGAGTATTACTAAGATTGTATTTAATAGTACTTTATAGGTTTAAATGTGTTAAACCGGGAATTTCTTGAAATTTCAGGAACACCATCACACACACTCCCCGCTTCTTGACACCAGCTTCCCTTATTAATTAAGCGTCCCCTCGATTCTCTACTTTTTTCAACAAACAGTCTTTTGTTCTTTTTCAGGTCACTATTTCAAAGTTTATTTGTTGATTCACAATTTGTTCTGTCATATTTTATAACCAATAAAATATTGTCTTTTGCAATCAGATTAATTGAAACTTCTTTCACTTATTAAAAAATTTCATACATACACTCTTTTACATTATTAGTTCATTTATAGAGTTCATATGAGTTTTTTCATCATACAAATAAATTAAAATTGGTTATCCATAGATACATTTACATGGTACAACATTCAATATTGTTATTGATAGTATATCCTTGTTACACTCATATTAATTATAAATATTAGTTCTCTTATGTTACTTGTCTAAACTCTTTGCATTATATTATTTATAATAAACTTTAACAAATTACTATTTATTGATTCAACGTTCATTTTATTTACCATATATCATTTATCTATATGTCATTATTTGTTTATCTATGAAAATCTATTGAATTCTATTCTATTCAATATTTGTATTTGTTTTTTATTCTTAAATTAATGATTATAATGAATTATCTATAATAATATTTGTATTCTAATGTAACTACTTATATCTAAAATTCTCTTGACTTGACTATATAATTATTTCTTTTTAGGTGAACAGCTGGTTATGGTATGGAAATTATTCTTCGTCTTAGGCAACTTTATTTACATCATTACATTGGTTAGGCAATATCTATATTTTGTGTTATTATTGAGGTAATTCCTTATTTATTATATTGTTATAGGCTATTATTTAATATATCTTTATTTGATATGTTGTTTAAATTAAGTAAAGTGTTTCCTTTTTACTTGTTTTCTTAAATTATATCATTTTCATATATATTTCATACTAGCAACATATTTTTATAATACTAATTCTCTTATTATCTATGATATCTGGTTCAATATATATATATATATATATATATATATATATATATATATATATATATATATATATATGTATATATATGTATATATATATATATATGTATATATATATATATATATATATATATATATATATATATATATATATATATTTATTTGTTGTAGATAGAACGAGCACATAACATTTATAGAATCCCGATAAAGCATAAAGAAATAATATTTATCAATAAAAAAATAATTTCTAAAATAAAGTATCAAAATTAATAAAATATCCATATAACAATATAATCAAGTACAATCAATGGGCACAATTATAAAGAAAGTAAATAAATATAAAAAGAAGTCATAAACAATTATTAGTAAAACAGTTTTAATATAATTCTGTAATTTAAAAAACCACCTTAGACAGAACCTAACAAGTAAACGCAGATCAATAAAATAACGTAACGCTGCACGGAATTTTAGACACCCAGAGCATATGTTTATATTTAAAGAATAAATAGTATGGTATAATAAAATCAACAATGCTACAATGATTGAACAATAAATGACATTTAGAATTAGGAAAATATATAAATAAGATATGTTAGTTAATATTTAATCATAAAAATATATAGGAAATATAATAATAAGTAGGAAACTGTAATTACAGGAAATATTAAAAACCTATACGAAATATAACAGTTGAGACAAGTATACCAACATAAAATGTATTTGAATATAAAATATAAGAATAAATGATTACCGACCTAATTTATATGTATAAATGTAATAATATCAAACATAATAAGAAATGAATTGTATCCATGTATATTGTGTAAATATTTAGGTTGTAGGAAATACAAAAATAATATAATTGCATTGACCAATCGGAACATCTCAAATAAACAATAACATGAAAAAAGAGAATAATAATAAGATGTTAGTGAATTAATCAAGGACAATAAGTTTATAATGAAGAAAAAACAATAGTTTACAATAAGTTTAAGTCAGGAAAACAATAATAAACAAAGTGACAGGTGAACTATAATCAAAGAATTTTCTAGAACATTGCCAGCTTCCGGTTATAAACAATAGAAAGGGTTTGGCAGATGAAAAAGACCGCGGAATAGTTAGTTAGGCGTTAGTTGTTGGATAAGCAAGAAGCAATGTAAAGTGATCCAGTTTTTTTTGTAATAAAAAATTTAAGTAATACGTGTAAATAGGTATAAATTAAACTATAAAAAATTAACTGATAATTAAAATCAAGTGCAAGGATGAATTTATGTGAAACTACATAAAGCAGAATAATAATTATCATCAGATAATTACAAGGAGGAAGATTACCACATAAGGCGGGAAAGCGTCATGGATGAATCCAACTGAAGGCATCATTTCAGCAAAAAACAACAAGGTCTGTGGTGTGTTTTTGATTAAATATTTGGTACCAAATAATAAAGTGAAGTTTAAAATCATAAACACCTGGTAGTAAAAGTTTTTTTCTTTAAAATGATTATAATATACCAGGAAACGTGATAATAAAAAAACTTACCATTATAAAATTTGTAGATAGAAGTATAATTTCTGTCATGTTGAATTTTTTCAATCATATATATAAAACTTTCCACTAAACAACAAACCACAACTAATTTCAGTTCTTCTTTATTACCTACACAATTGTTATAATACGTTAAATAATGTTTTAAAAAGATCAAATTTGAGTAGATAAATATTTCAGATATGCTTTCAATTTCACGTACCGAATAAAACTAAAATAGTATTTTAAAATATTTCAAATAATCCTATTTAGAAAACAAGCAGAAAAAAAGTTTACAATCGTTGAACAAACTTTAAAACGCACGAGGTCGTATAATTTTCTAAGAAATCTAACGTTTACAAACGGTTCACCCAAGTTATGCAAATGAGTCTGCAAAAGTCGTCTCAAAAGAGAATGAATAGTTTTTTTTATAATGGTTCAAGGTATCTGATGTTTTAATAATTCTTTTCATCATATATAAAGAGCTGTTCCAGCGTGTTGAAACTTCTTGATCTAATTTGTAAGGTACCTTGTTTCCTTTTCCTACTCCTTGTTCTTCTCTAAAAGTGTCTGCAGCAACATTGCTGCTTTTAATAAATCTTACAAAATCTTTGCACTTTTTCAATATCTCTTTTAGACATCCTAGTGTCAAATTGTCTTGGACAACCAAATTTAATGTGTGAGCAAAACAAGAAAGGTTCCTAATTTTCATAATTTCACACATTTTCAGTGCATTTGCAGCATTATCTGTGACTATACAAATAATTTTATTATGTATGTTCCAATCTTGAAACACTTCAACTAAAGCATTAGCCATATTTTGACTAGTATGATTTGTTGTCATTTGTTTAATAGATAAAATTGCAGTTTTAAGTTCATAGTTTGGATCTATGAAGTGTATTGTTACGGAAATATAGGATCCTGTTGCAATAGAGGTCCAACAATCTATCGTTATTGCGAAGAAATTAATATCTTTTATAATTTCTTTTAATTTGGTAACACCTTCTAAGTACAAATTTTTAAATACTGAGTCCCTTATTGTAGATTTACTAGGTACTTAACACATATTTTGGATCAAGAAGTCTGACAAGTGATTGAAATCCAACATTGTTTACAATATTAAATGGCTGGAAGTCAGTTGAAATCATCATACCCAGAGACCTATCTAATTCTTTTTTTCTTTGGGAAGAACTATCATACTCTAACGTTCTTTTGAGAAAAGGACTTATAGATCGAAAACTTGATATAGCTGAATTAGGATCACTACTTGAACAGGGATTTCTTGTGCAGAATTTAAAGTGTCAGTGTAGTGAAATATTTTTATATGGTCAGCTAAATTGCTGGTATTACCACTGCATTTATATTTCTTACCACAGGACAAGCATTTGGCAAATCTTTTGTCAGCTGTTTTTTTTTAAATATTTCCACACCATGGATATTTTTCTCCTTTTTCTAGGTGTGCTTGTAGTAGAAGCAGTATCATTATCTGATTCATTGCCACTTGCCGGAGTTTCTACACTTGGTTCTAAAAATATGAAATATGTAAAAAAAACTTGCACAAGTATTTTCTATAATTCACCTGTATGAGCGCCACTATTTCTCTCTCCTTTTTCAGACTTTAATATCAAAAATTTATCCATTTCACAAAGTAATATTCAACTAAAATTGGTGCACACCCAATTTGCACTTTCAAAGATTATTACATCCACTTTCCTAATTTTTGTTTTAGCCGATTGTGTAGTTCTGTAGTCCCCCCTCAGAAATATACCCCATCCTATCCCTCTAGTGTAATCTCTAGTAGAATTTCTGAGCATGGTAAACAGGAACCTGTAATCTTGCAAACTATGCTAGACTCGCTAGCCAGGAAGACAGCCTCCCAAAGACTTTTGGAACCTGGCATTTTCGTTGGTCTATCGGCGTCAGCGACGGCCGACCTATTAAAGGAACACTCCCTTAATAAGTTTAAGGGTAGATGGGACGACGCAGAAGGCTGCAGGCTTGCCAAGGAACTGCTACAATATCCGGACAGTAAAGTAGCCAAAAAACACGTGACTATGAACAGGCGGAACCTACGAACAGCCACGGGTATTCTGACTGGTCACTGCCACCTACGAAAACACCTCCACAGACTGGGTCTCTCTGACACCCCACTTTGTAGAGGATGTGAGCAAGAAGATGAGACTGTCGAGCACATTCTTTGCGAATGTCAGACACTCTCTCCTCTTAGGTTTCATGTATTCGGCGAGCACAGGCTAACACACGCCAGTATGAGGGAACTTAATTCAGGCGACGTTATCGCCTACTTCAGAGAAGTAGGCTGGATGACGAGCTAGAAGGAAGTTTTGAACCTCAGAAGGATGCACAATGGGCCAATTGTGGCCTAAGTGCTGTGGGGTCTACCCACCCTTCTAACTTTTACAGATACAGAGATGCTAGCTTTCACTAGATGGCTGTTAACTTTTGAAGGTTTGGTGGAAATACGATAAAATTTCGTTTTGTTTTTTTAAATTATTAGATGATATTGGGGTATTAGGACTAGGGACAGGAGAAACTAAATCAGTAGCTGTTGATTTTTCGTTTTATAAATCAAACATCTGGAACTATCGATAGTATTCGATAGCACTAAAAACTATCGATAGTTTTTGATAGTCCCGACTATCGATAGTGCTATCGATAGTAGAGGTAGACTCTAATATATTGTATATAATTATTTTCGAACTCTCTGTTATTTAGGGAGTCAAAAACTCAATAAAGAACCTTTTTAATCTAATCTAATCCAGACAACGACGGCTCAAGAACCCTTGAATGCTACTGCGAAGCTGTACGTCCCGAGTCTTCCCAAGATAAGTACATAATTTATTTTTGGTATATATAAAATATAGAGCGTTTTCACATCCGCCATGTTGGCCCCCACTACTCACCGCTTGGGGGTAAAACAATACCAGCTGTTTCAATGCATTTGTTATGAAGGCGAATGTAAACATTGCATTTTTTAGTTAATAAAAATTGTTTATGTATTTATTAAAGTAATTGACGTTGGTGTTGATTATCAATAGACAAACTCCTTTTTATTAAAAAAAAATAAATTCAATTATCGTACAGTTTTCGTGCAAAAAGTGGTTTTTATATCGGGTGTGTCGGAACATATTATCCTTTACAAATGAATGTATAAATAAAAGCATAAATAAAACTGCTCCATCATGAGCCAATATTTCATGACTCTCAGTGGTGATGTCCGAGATCGTTACATTCAAAAAATTAGTGTAATTGATAATTTCGACCCATATACATTCACTAAGGAACACTATAATATTGATCTTAAAGATTTGCCTAAAGTAGATTACATTGATATAGTTAATTATTTTGTACTGTCCCACAGTTACTATACCGGGAAACAATTAAAAAGTATTAAAAGTTTAGAAGCTTATAAATATTATAAATCTGGTTTTGTTTTGGAAATAAACTGTACTAGAGTAGGAGAAAATTATGTGACTGTAGGAAAGGTAATAATATAAATACATTTTCATTTATTCATAGTCGTCAGTGTAAATAATATACTCATTACTAATTATATTTGATAAAATATAGATTAAACATTCTCAGAGGATGAATGATACTCCGCTTCATCCATGGGTGGTAATTTTACCAGAAGGTGACATCTCAAGTGCCCACTGTAATTGTATGGCTGGACTTGGAGAAGTTTGCAGTCATACTGCAGCGTTAATTTTTGCTATTCATTTTGAACAAAATAAAGATAGTGCATCATGTACTGATAAGTTATGTTCTTGGAATGTACCAAAAACAAATCAACCTTTAGTTCCTCAAAGAGTGAGAGATATCAAATGGGGCAAAAATATTAGTTCATTTAAAGGTATTTTTATAAGTATAGTAAAACTTTTTTTTAATTTTTAACACAAACTATAAATAAACCTACGTATTTTATTGCAGATGTTGAACAATTAAAGGTTTCACTTTTAAGCAGAGAGAATTTTCATAACTTTTTATCAGAAGTTGAAATTGCTAATCCTTCAGCTGCCATCTTAAGTGTTGTCCAGCCTTTTGCATCTCAAAGAACGATAAGTAATGTTGAACATTTACCAAGTACCTTAGATAAATTGTATGAAACAATTTATGAAAGTTATTCGTTACAAGAATTAAGAAGTGTAAATATTAACTTGTCAATTTCAAAAAATGAACAAGAAGCTGTACAGAAAATAACATTGAAACAATCAAAAAGTCATAATTGGTTTAAGTACAAAGCTGGGAGAATTACATCATCTAATTTTAAATTGGCTTGTAAAACATCAGTCGATAAACCATCATTATCTTTAATAAAAATTATATGTTATCCTCTCAAAGTATCGATCAAAACAAAACAAGTAATGTATGGTATTAATCATGAAGATATTGCAAGAAAAGATTATGAAAGCTTAATGAAATTGCATCAAAATCTACAAATCACATTATCGGGATCAGTCATATCAATAGACACTCCTATGTTTGCAGCATCCCCTGATGGGTTCGTTTCTTGTAAGTGTTGTGGCCCAGGGTGCATAGAAATTAAATGCCCCTACAGGTTACTGGATTCAAGAGTATCAATAAAAAATATTGCCGAGTTAAGAGATAGTTTTTTATTAATAGATGAAAACAATAGTATAAAATTGAAAAGAGATCATGCATATTTTTATCAAGTTCAATTACAAATGTATTGTACTCAAAGACGTTATTGTGATTTTGTTATATGGTCAAAAAAAGAAATATGCATTGATAGAATAATGTTTGATTTAGAATTTTTGACTGTAAATTTACAAAAAGCTTGTGATTTTTACTCATTGATATTAAAACCTGAATTGCTGGCGAGATGGTATACACAGTCAAGATATTTATTTCAATTAGAAGTGTGGTGTTATTGTTTGCAGCCAGATGATGGTAGGGATATGATAAGATGTTCAAATGAAAATTGTAAAATCAAATGGTTTCACAAACAATGTGTTTCAGTATTTGAAATACAAGAAACTCAATTTTGGTTTTGTACAGAATGTTCCTCACAATTCAATGAAATAATTATAGAGAGTATGAAAGGGATCGAATGAATAAACAACAAATTCGAATAAAATAGTTTTATTTATTTAAAAATAACCTTTTTGTATCATAACAAAATCTTATCATTTTGTAGATGCATTGTAAGTTGAAGTCAGTAGTTTAGTTTTTAAACTTCTTTAAGAAAATAGTTAATTTTACTGATAATTTTTTTTAAGTAAGAATACCACTAATCCGTATTATATACATACACAATCATTATTTAAAAAAAATAGTAGGTACTAAAAGATAATTATTATATGAGTAATTTTTCATACTAAGTAATAAATTAGTGAAACATCAAATAAAAAATTACTGTAACTTATAAATAAAAAACAGGTTAACGAATGTTTATGCAACTATGGAAGAACACAAGTTAATTAAACCACAACAAACAACAACCATTTCATCAAAGAAGCATACATCATTTTCACCAGGATAAAGCATGTAGATTGGAATCGTACCTGCTAAGATCTTATATTTCTGTCTTAAAAGTCCAATGACTCTTTCGACATGAATTCGAACATTTGCAATGCGTCGAGTCTCTTCTAATCCCTTGGGGTGCAATTGACTTTTACCTGTAAAAAATAATGTATAATGTTTTAAAAATTATAAGAAGTTTTTGTTTTTAATAATGATTTGTGTACCTTTGGTAAAAATAGGAATTTTAAGAGAAGCCCCTAAAGGATGAAGAAATTCTTCGATTAAGAAGCCGCGATCAGCCATAACAAGATCTCCTGGTACAATTTTCTCCAAAATTCCACAATCTTCTGTAATAAACTTATCACTAGCACGTCCTCCATAACTTGGAGAAATGAAACAAATGGTTCCTTGGGGTGTTATTCCAATCAAAATTTTGACAGTTTTGTGGTGCTTGTATGATGACCAACACTGTGCATTGGACTTTAAAATTGATGTGCTTTCAATAAATACTTCAAAGCAATCAATTATAACTAACTTCATCACTGAAAGCTTCTTTAAAGCAGGAAGGCATTGTAGAATGAAGGGTTTCTTTGTCAGGCCAGTGGATGAGTGGTAGTAGAAGGTAATATAACACATGCACACATTTACTAAAATACCTACTTACTGTGAAAACAGCTACTCCAAACCTAAATAAAATGCTCAATTAATAATTACAATTTTAATGAATAATTCAATGAAAAAAAGCACAACCTGTAAGATAAATATTGGAAAGGTAAGTCCAAACGTAACTTCATTAACATAAGGAGCAGTTGTTTGAATGTAGGAAGGGAACTTGGTTTAGAATTCTTGGATAGGTATGGAGACACCAGTTTGTGGAGAGCTTGTAACAATTTGAAATTACTCAAACCAGTAAAATACTTAGTTTTTTTATTATCTCCCTGGAACGAGCTTTCATCCAAATTTAACGTGGCCATTTGTGCTCTTATCTTGTCATTTTCAGTAGTCGTTATGTCAAGTCTATTCAGTAAAGCAGTTAAGTCTTCCATTGTCATGTCTGTCTGAGTGCTTTTCCAATTTAAAGATTCATTTTCAAATAGTTCAGCATCACCTTCATTCATTATTTCATTGCCTGCTTCCATGACTTCTCTATCTGAACTTTCATTCATCGTTTTAATCTAAGATAAATAATTTAATTATTTTTAAGTTATAATATAAAATAAATATAAAAAATGACTAACTCTCTTCTGATGCCTGTTATATCTTTGTAATGCGGATTTTCTTTTGATTGATGTTCCAATACTGCATCCTAAGTGCTGACATGGAATCCAATCTGGACTGTTTTCTTCTGTTAATGCGGCTGGCTTTCCTATAATGATTATGTACTTTTTGATAATTATAAAATGATATCAGAATAACAAGAAAATTGAATAATGATATTACCTGAAAGAAGGTGTTTATGACAAATTCTTGAATGCTTTAATCCAGACTCACTTAACGGTCCCAGTTTTAATGCTTCTACCCAAGCAGTTTGCCTCTTTTTTGAAAGTTCAATCAATTTTTTATGCTTTTTTACATCATGTTTTAGTACACAATTCTTATCACTAATTATTGCTGGTATTCTATAAAAATGTGCACCATCATCTTTCTTTGAATGTGTTTTACAACTTAACACAATGCATGAGTGAACCATTTTGACACTAAAGTAAAAACTAACATCAATAAAATCTTAAATTAAAATTAAAGGGACTAAAATTAAGAAGTGCTCTAATATCCTAACCTGCCTAGTTTTATAAACAAAGTTCAGGTTATAATATAACTAAGTAAAAATAGACTATTATTACATGACTCTGATTACTACTTCTACAATTTCGTAAACCATATTAGCATACTAACATTTTGCGCACTACATATATAACCACCGGCTGACACTCGATATAAGAACCACTTTTTGCAGGAAAACTGTACGATAATTGAAAGTATTTTTTTTTAATAAAAAGAAATTTGTCTATAGATAATCAACACCAACGTCAATTACGTTAATAAATACATAAACAATTTTGATTAAATAAAAAATGCAATGTTTACATTCGCCTTCATAATAAATGCATTGAAACAGTGGTTTTGTTTTACCCCCAAGCGGTGAGTAGTGGGGGCCAACATGGCGGATGTGAAAACGCTCTATTGAGTTGGACATTTTTACTGTAATAACTGATATTTATTCGTATTGTATAGAGAATATACAGTTTATGTAAATTTATCTTTGTGTGTCAAATAAATCCATTTGTCCAGAAATTTTGTTTGTTGATTCACCTTATCCCAATTTAGGTAATAAAAAATAGTGTAACTAAGGCCGAATTCACCACCTGAGCAGAGTCCCAAGGCCGGGTTAACAGAAGAAACAGAAAATGAAAGACGATAATTGTGAATAAAAAGAAAATTTTTGAAGATAAATTCTTGTTTACTTGTTTAAGTCTCTTTTATTGATTGTATTACCTAGAATAAAAAAATACTTCCATCACTCCTCTGACCATAATTTATCCTCCTACAATCCTAGATCCACAATATAAATTAGAGATCTAATTCAATTAAAACAATTACCTTAGAATAAATAGAAGAATAAATGAAGAAAAAATAAATGGTTTTAAAGATTAAAACAAACTTTTCCGCATCTGCGGCCCTGAATAATATTCTAGCATAAAATTGTCACTTGTATACACTTCGAGGGATGTATCGTACTAACAAACTGAAATTTCTCCAAAAATAATCAAAAATTTAGTATATCAGGATTTATAGCACCCGCTGTACTCGCTCTAGTTAACTGAAAATCAATAGAGTACATCTGTGAAACACCTTGAACAATATTCAATCATAAAATTGATCAGTCGGAGGTTGTATCGTGCAAACAAACTGAAAATTCTTCAAAAATGACAAAAATTTGGTGCTTCAAGTACCATAGCACCCGGTGTACTGGCTTTAGTGAGCTCAATATAAATAGGATTCATCTTTGAGACGCTCTGAATAATATGCAATCATAAAATTGGTCACTTGTATATACTCCGGAGGCTGTATGGTGCTAACAAACTTAAATGTCTCCAAAAATGACAAAACTATCGTACTTAAAGTACTATAGCAGTTGTTGTACTGGCTCTGGTGAGCTGAAAATCAATAGGGTTCATCTGTGAAGTGCCCTGAATAATATTCAATCATAAAATTGGTGACTTGATGAACTCCGGAAGCTGTATCATGCGAACAAACTGAGATTTCTCAAAAAATGACTAAAATGTCGTACTTCTAGTACCATAGCACCCATTGTGCTGGCTCCTGTTATATCCAGAATGCTTTTAATATAATATGTGTTTAAACAATTTGGTATTACGTTTATATCCGAGACTAACTCCCCATTACCCATATCTTTATATTTAAACTATTTCCTTGTTTGCCATTTGGAATGAACGCTTTAAAATTCTCCACATTTCTGTCAGATTTTGTTTATTATGATCTATCTTATATTCAAAATACTTTCTCTTTTCTTCCCTTATCGTTTTTACAGCTATATTTCTTTTTTGTTTGTATATTTCCCAGTAGTCTGTTGTTCTGTTTTTTATATATATTCTATAACTTTCATCCCTGTCTCTTGCCGCCTGCTTAACTTTTTCATTCCAGAATCCCTGGTAATGTTTATATATTTTTACCTCCCTTCTTGGAGCTACTTCATCTAGTACAGAA
Source organism: Galeruca laticollis (assembly GCA_963921935.1). NCBI lineage: Eukaryota > Metazoa > Arthropoda > Insecta > Coleoptera > Chrysomelidae > Galeruca > Galeruca laticollis. Next base: position 240,978,489 of record OY998176.1, read on the forward strand.
TATACCTTTCCACAAACATTTTATATCTTTTATTCAAATTTATTTCTGTATAGTTCCAGTTTATATTTTTTAATTTTAACCCAATTATGTCAAAGTCAATATTTCTGCCCCTCGTTTCTATATACAATTTTTTTCTTGGTACTTTTATGTGTTTCAAAGATATTAATATATTGTGGTGACAGCTTATTTTAGGGAAATCAAAAACACTTACATCTATTTCTAAATTCGATAAAGCCAGATCAATTAATGTACCTCCCCGCTGTGTTAAGTGTGTATATTCTGTCACTGCCTACCACCGCAATTGTTATCATTATTTAGCCAATTCAGATTAAAATCCCCACATAAAATAGTTTTATCGTTTACCTCATTGATATTTTCCTCAAACCAATCTTCAAATAATTGCAAAAATCTTACCATGCTACTGTTTGGAGATCTATACAGAACAAATACCCAATACTTTTTATTTTGGAATATAATGGACACTCCAGTTATCCACAAGACTCCCTCAATACAATATCTATGCACCTCAACTATTTTTAATTTATTATCTACAAATACTACAGTTCCGCCCGTGTGTCTGCTATTACTGTCTGTCCTATGGACAATATAATTACTAATATTAATTTCAGAATTAAATATGTCCTCTGTAACATGAGTTTCTGATAGACATACAAGTAAAGGTTTTTTTTAACTAAATTCCTAACCTCATCTACGAGTATATGAGCTGGAAGACTTTGTGCATTTAGGTACAATATAAAAGAGTTATTTTTAAATTTATTTTCTATGTTGTGATGTCTTCGCTGTTTGTTATTTCTAAAAAAGAGTTGCTATTATTTTTACTGTCTTCATCACTTTGTTGCTCACTGATTTTTTTTAGAATTTACAGTATCGATAAATATATTATTATTCTTTTCTTAATGTAATATCTCATTAATTAACTTATTGCAGACTTTTCCATACATATTAATATTAAAAAATCCCTTTCTATCACATAAATCAATCACCTTTGCAAAACCCTGAGCATAATTGTCCAGCCTTTTTATATAGTCCTGAAATCTAAAGTTAAATCTATTTACATATCTTTTACTATAGTTTTTAAAGTTTCCCTCCGGGATGTTAATAAATACCAAATTTGTATGTGTACAGTGTTTTACCTTATTATTTATGAATTTTATACTCGGGTATTTATTATTTTTAAAATTATTTATACCACCTAAAATAATTACACAGTCATTTAGATTATAATCAATTACAAGTTTATCTATGACTGCAATAATATTCTCGTAAGTAGTCCCCAGTTTTATAATTGTTTCCAACATAAAATCCTTACATCCTAAATTATCTAATTCTAACTCTATTGCCCTTCTTAACTTACATCCATTTTCATCACACAGTACTAATAATTTCCTCTGTTTAATGTTTCCTCCTTCTTCAATGTCCCGTTTATTAATAGTTTTCTCTATTTTATCTGATAGTTGTACTGTTTGCGTTGCATCCCTGATTGCCTTTTTTTCTTTATCCAGTACTGTCAGCCCTATCCTATTTTCATTTTCTAATTTTTCATATCTACATAATTCTTCATTGGCCCTATCATTTTCCTCCTCCAGCACTCGTATTGCATCCACCATTTCCCGACTAACATTTCCTTAATTCTATTGTTCAGTAAAACTTGGTTATCATTTCTGCTTTCTAATTCATTCTCTTGTGTTTTCAACTTATTTTCAATTTGTGTAATTTCCTTATTTAATTGTTTTATTTTTTCATCTTGCTCTTTTATTCTCTGGGTATCTCTATTTTCAAACTCAAATACCTCATCTTCAAAGTCCTGCGTCCTTTTATTCAATCTTTGTATATAACAATTTTTATCATTTATTTCTTTGTGCAGCTCATTACTTCTAGTTGCATTTCATTCATTTTGTCAACATTTGCACCTTCTACTTTTACTAATTCTAGATCCCTTTCTCTAATTTTATATTTTAATTTAGCTACTTCTTCATATAGATTGTTAATCTTTATTGTTGGATCATTTTCTTCACATTTTACTGAGCAATAAATTTTATTCTGATTAATTAGTTTATATGCATTTTTCTATCCAAACAAGAAAAATGGTACACATCAAAACAAACAATACATATTAAGTTTGAACATTCCTCTTTTTACAACATTTAAAATGCCCTTCCATTTTTTTTTCTTTTATTTTTTTATGTATGCATCGGTACAGTTGGTTTAATCTTCACTATAACTGTCCGGGCGGGAAATAAGTGGACTGTAGTTTTTTTGGTACTTAATTCAATGTATAGTTTGATATGCCGGCAATAAAAATGTAGAAAGAAAAAACACTATAAAAAAAGAGGAAGCCGATAACCTGATTGTTGTAATAGGTCTTCTTGTAGGTACCAACTAATGGTATAGATAGGACCACCATGTGAATTTGAATGACTGGAGCTATGCACTTAATTGCGAGAAAGTAATAAGGTTTAAAGTGATTGTGTATATCTATTGTCAACTACTAGCCTAGCTACTACTACCTCAAAAGTTTAGTTGACACGCGCCGAACTATATTAAACTTGGGTGCAATGCTAAATGCTTCCAAAAATTAATTAAACAATATCTGCGGGGATTGAACAGTATGTATTAAAAAAATCATAATTTGTGATAACGTGGCTTTTTGGATTGTCGGCTCCTGGACTATCACCATTCATAGTACCAAATTTATTAAATATGTTTTTTACTTTAATAGAATTCCAAATTAAAACAACAAAAGTGTAAACCTTCTTAGTGTTATATTTACTGAAAAAATTGGATAACGCTCCACTTTTTAATATCTGACATATTTATTTTGTGTAGATATTTCATAAATTCAGATTCCATTCACACACTGTTTTCTTAATGAAGCATGTTCACAGTCTTATTCCTGTTTACATAATCTCAAAAAAATACATCTAAAAACTAGATCTTGCCAACTCTTGCAAATAATGTATACATCCTCATCAAGATAGAGATACATAAAATCTCGAGAAATATTACTTTGATGAATCCATGACTATTGAAATTAAAATAAGAGAATTGAAAAATCACCTCCCACAGAGGAATGGGATAAATAAAAATATATTAAACTTAATTTGGTACTTACTAAATACATATAGTTGTCTGTGAGGGCTGGGAGAATTTTGATCTTCATTTTATTTAATGCAATAGTAACTTGGGTACTGTGAAATCTATTAAATCCGTTATTCAGACGTGCCTGAACTGTAATAGAAATATTAGAAGATTATAATTTAAATTCAACAAACAAATAATATCTGATTTGTATTGAAACTGCAAATTTAATGTGTTTATGTGGATACTGTTTCATGTAAACACAAATATTTTTTTAAATTGCAAATAAGACAACGCATCCAATATAAGGAATGATTCAGAAACATTCATACACAATCCAAAAATTTGCAGGGTATTATCTGAAACTTTTTGCAATCGAAATTTAAAACATTATTAACGTGTGATAGTTTCTTAGAAAGCAAATAGTTTCGTTTCAATCAAACAGACATAAAAAAATTGATACATTTTTTTAACCAACAAGAATCTTCTCATAATAATAACAATTAATTACTTTATTAACAAGTTCGATAAAGATCTAAGCCAAATTTCAAAAAAAATGTTCATAAATCAATAATAAACACAGATACATTGCCTTGAGGATTATCAAAAGTAATATATTTATATAAAAAAACAAGTTGACAAGCTGTTAATTATGTGTAAAAGTGTCATTAAAATAAACAACGAAGAGCTACCCATCCGACGATTTCTAACCCCAAGTGAAAGATAATTAATTTCTAATCTTTGCCCAAGAAACCAAAGGACAAGGACCTCTCCAACTAAAATTAAAACCTTTTATAACCATCCTCTGAATTAAAACAATAAAGTCTAATGTTGTTCTTAGATAAACTTTTCTTGTTTTGACTGTATTTCATCTCCACAAGAAGTATCTCTCATATTGTTATCAATTAAAAAACGATACTATTATTTCATAAACACGTTTATTTTTGCGGCCAACAATCCTAAAGGCCAGTAGTAAAATAATGAATGCATTAAAAAAAGTGAGGATAGTATTGCGGATACATGGCATTGGTAATTTTCCCTGTTTTTCTGACACACTTGACACTGACGAACGATGATAATCCAAAAACATTAAATTAATTAACTTAAAATTTACTAAAAGTCTTCAAAAACAAAAGAACTAAATTTTTACTCGCTACTCGTAATAAACAAAACACGTTTGGCATTACTTACTATGAATACTATAGTGTATTAAAAATTATTGTGGGGGACGCTCTGAAGATATTTACATCTCTGTTTACATTGTAATTAAGCAAAGATGTAACTACTAAATATGTTACCCTACGCCCCACGGTGTGAAAAAAATAATTTTCTGGTTCGTAAACCTAATATCTCACGTTTTAGTGGACCGAATTGGATGAAATTTTGTGTACGTATAGTTCAAGTTATATGGAATAAGGGAAAATTATTGAAGAGGCCCAAAATAGTTTTCCAAGGCCAAAAAATTCAAGGAAAGCAGGCCCCATTTGCAATTTTAGCTACAAATTCGATGCCATTTTTATTATTTATGATATATTTTGGAAAAAAACTATGTTATATTTTAGCCTACTGAACTTGAATCCAACGAATAAAGTTATCAGCGAAAATTCCTTCTTTCAGGAAAATTCACTTAAACATAGAACATCGTGCATTTCTTTGATAGAAAGCATTATAAATTTCATAAATTGTTTGGTATTAAACATTCAAGTTCAGTAGGCTAAAATGTATAAGTAACATGGTTTTTTTCCAAAATATATCATGAATAATAAAAATGGCATCGAATTTGTAGCTAAAATTGCAAATGGGGCCTTGCAAAACTATTTTGGGCCTCTTCAATAATTTTCCCTCATTCCATATAGGTAACTTGAACTATACGTAAACAAAACTTCATCCAATTCGGTCCACTCAAACGTGAGATATTAGGTTTACAAACAAGAAAATTCTTTTTTCACACAATGCGCCCTAGACACATAAAGCAGGTACTGAAATTTTTAGCAATGTTGCCAGTTTCAATTACAACAAATACTTGTTTAAAATGTATATAAGAATATGCCTTTATTAAATATAATTCAATTATTTCAAATTATTTTTAAAAGCAGCGACTTAAATGTATTAGTATGACTTTTTTTTATTTGCATAAAGTATGAACAATAAATAATAATAATAAATGAACTTAATTAAGTATAAAAATAATACTCAACTGGCCATTGACCGAGGTTCTTCAGCCACAGTGGTATAAGTTATTGTGTGAATTACAATGATATTCTCAAAATATTACAATTTCAGATTGACTAAGAGAGAAAAAAAAACAAAAAATAACCAAAACTATAGTTTATCCCATAGAATTTCTTCTGGATGTTTGTAGTGTGTTCTTCTGTTGCAATATGGAGAGATGAGGTTGTTGTTTTCGGTTTTCTCACTAAATAAGAACAACTGTGATAGTCTCTCTTCGATGTGTTGCACTCCAGTAACTTCATAAAGCAGTTGGTTGGGTTGATTAAGGATAGGATTATTCGGATGTTTAATTTTCGTGATAATGCGCAACGCAGTTCTTTCGGCCACTTGGAGATTCTTCAGGGCAGGATTTCTTATGTTCTGGAATATTAAATGTCCATATTCAATTACTGGTCCACATATAATTTTGTAGATTTTAGTTTTTGCGTTTAAGTTTATTCCATGTTCTTTTAGATATAGATTTGAAACGATTTGCCCTTGATATTGTTTTCTTTTTTATATTTCGTGTGTGTGAGTTGAAGTTTAGCTTATTGTCCATAGTGATCCCTAGATATTTTGTACATATTTCTGGACTGAGTTCATGGTCATATAACCATACTGACGGTGATGGGGAGTGGAAAAATATTAGCAAATGCGATTTCCCCAGATTAGGTTTCAGTCACCATTTATTGAACCATGATGTTGGTCTGTCTGCTAGCTGTTATAATCTTTCAACGCTTGTATTTAAACTCCTGCAGTGAGAAACCAAAGCAGTATCATCTGCATATTGTATATAGTTATCTGAATCAAAGTATTCTGGGTCTGCGTGGTATATATCTGAACAGTATATGTTGTATAGTAAGGGTGATAATGGAGATCCCTGAGGTACACCTTGCTGTGGGGTAAATTCTTGAGAAGTTTTGTCCTGCACTTTAACTCTCAGTTTTCTTTCATTCAGTAAGTTAGCTACCAAATGGATCAGGTATTTGGGACAACCAAGGTAGTCCAACTTGTATATAAGACCTTTCGTCCAAACACTATCGAAAGCTTTGTTAATGTCTAAGAAAATTGCTGCTGTTTTGTTTCTGTTATGCTTAGATGCTTCTATGTTGTTGGTGAGTATCACTAGAGGGTGGGTCGTAGAACAATGACTTTTGAATCCAAACTGATACCCTGGGATACGATTTCCCATTGATTTCACTATTCTGTTGTTTATGATTTTTTCAAGGTTTTTTCCTAGCACAGGTAGCAGCGTAATTGGTCTATAACTGGTAGGTGTAGAGTGATCCATGTTTGGTTTCGGAATAGTAACAATTGTACCCGTTTTCCATTCTCTAGGTATGTAGCTGTTTTTTCAGACAAAACTGATACATTTGGATGATATATTCGTGGATCTTATGGTGTAGCTGTTTAACCAACGATTTTTTAATGAAATCTTGCCCTGGGGCAGTATTTTTACCTTGGTTTATTATACTGTAGTATTCTTCTTCTTCCTGTAGCTCTTGATATGATTCTTCTGCAGAATCTGTGATCCACGTTCTTTTTGGTTAGAAATTCGCTAATTGATTTTTCTTCTATTTCTAATTCTACTGATGCAATGACTACAGAGTAGCTGGAGGATTGCTCTGAGGTAGCAGGTACATTTGATTTTGTCGCCGATTCTTTGAATTGTATTATTTTTCCGACCTCAACCATTTTGTTCAAAGTTGATATAATAGATTCTTTTGTGGTGTCAGTTTTCAAAAGCAAGCCTTGCTTTGTGCTGATTATTGTATCCTTTGCATTGGGGTATATTCTCGTCCAGAAATCAGTGAAATTGATTCACGTGTAGGATTCCTCATTTGTGATGTAGAATATGTGTTGGTATTTCTTTTGTTGAATGTCCCTCATTATTGGAGAGTAGTGTATATTGGGATTCCTTGTTGGCTGGTTTGTTTTTTGTTGAGATTGTTTTTGTATTGGGTTTGTTATAGCATTTTTTGTGCTAGTATTTGTTGTGTTGGATTTTTCTAGAACGATATCGTTAATTTCTTCTTGAGTCAACTCTTGCGTTCGGTTTCTTTTATGCTTGTTTCTTCTTTTTCCTTGAACTTCCGTCCAGTTTTCCACTGGATTCGAAGTATCCATTTCATCATTAGAGCCATTGCTTTCAGATGACATGTTAATGTTTATTCACACAATTGTCCGCAATAAAGACAAGTTTTTATATGTCACTTAATATATTTTTATTGTAAGTAGTTTTTGTTTAGCCTAGACATAACACCGATTTTGCTAATTAGCTTTTAATTATGGTACGTCCGTTCTCTATGAAGGTCCGAAACAAACGAGTTTGAACAAATTTTCAATGAAATTTTTAATTTCATTTTTCCTAGAACTAAATAGATCAGTAAATATGGCAAAGTGCTGATGTGTCCGCAAGTGACCTTAGAATGTGACAGCTTTTGGATCTGTATGAACCTAGAACCCAACTTAATAAAAAATTCTCATTTCAAGCTCACATTTACTACTCAAACGGTGTAGGTAATTGTATAAACTTTTTTATATTTGTAGTAGAAATTGTAATGCTCGAAAAATGAAATAAACCATTAACACATCAAATAAAAACGTAAACTAAAATCGTTTGTAGCATCTAGTAGTACAATTTTAAATTTTGTAGTAAGAATATTAGTCCCTATTACTACAATTACTTACATTATCAAGGTATCATCTGCTACAACCAAGCACTCAAATTATTTGGACACACATGTAGCTTAGTAAGCTTCAAGTCAGCATTATGCAATCATCTCATCCAAAATGCTTTTTACAATGTTGAGGAATTTCTATTATTATAATGACTTTCTGATTTATCTACATAAATAAATGGTGGTTCCAAAAAAAGTTTATATTCCTTATGTATATATTTGAAATAAGTCTTTTCCAGTGTAAGCATTGTGTCTCCTAGAATACTTTATCTGTTTTATCTCTTTAATTGTATTTTTTACATATCCTTAGTGGTATCTTTGTTGTTACTATTTGTTGAGTGTATATACCATAGAAAAATTAAATAATTAAATAAATATAAAAAAAACAATAATAATAACAATCATCAAATTTTACATATATTTTCAACTGTTTGTGTCTGTACATAGGTTAGTATCCTATTGATCCTGATAAAATTTTATAAATGTATGTAATGCAGTTGTAGAATTTTCAATGATGAATAAGTTTCTTTCTTTCATTTGTAGTACGTGTGAGCTTAAAATGAGATTTTTTTTAATAAGTCGAGTTCCAGGTTCAAACAGCTAATGTTTGGGGCAGCGAAAATCAAAACAAACATATCTATTTTATGTGTTAACCTAAGGGATATAGCCTATCTGATATAAACATGTTTCTGTTATCCGTTGAATTTTATTCAATAGCACAGTGAATTATTATTGAGTAATTTTAACTAGGAAGATAAAATAATGTTATTCTTTTATTATTAGGCATAAGTACTATTATTACTGTCACTGTCTTACCAATAACATTAATAAATCATAACTATTATTAATTATACCGTTTTTGTCATTACAGCATAGTAGCATAAGTCCATATTTAGTGCTTGTGTTTAGAACCGCAACATCATAAGTCCATTTATTAATAAAGCTAACAGTATTAAAGAAAAATTGTTTCTACAGATAAAAAAATGTTTGTATACCTAGTTTTACATTTTCGCTGCTAAAAAAGTTATAAAAGGGGGTTCTCCGCCTTGTCCTGAAGCACAAACAGAGTTAGAATATGTTTTTGGGCGCACCTGATAAGTGGACCTGGGGTACAGATAAATACTCTAAACAAAAATGAAATTAACACCCTGCACCACATAGATGGAAGTTACTATAGAAAAATACATGAATTAACACCCTGCACCACATAGATGGAAGTTATTATAGAAAAATACAACACAATTATTGGGAGGACCTTGAAAAAAGTAGAAACAATTGAAATATTGTAAAATCCATTTTTTGAAAAATGTTGCACATAAAAAGGGTCAAATAAAGTGACTTTTTATAAGTTCCTCAAGGAATCATATATAACAGAAACAGTTAAAGCACATCAATTAGGATATATTGAGGATGGAAAACCACATAATCACAAGGATAGTGCTCATACAAGGAGTAGTAGGGAGAAATAGGTAGGGAGTCCAAGGCCGAGATGGAGGAAAAATTGAATGTCACAAAATATAAAATAAAAGGTAAGTCTGAAATAGATCATGAACCAATCTATAGGCCAACTATGCACATTGAGTTTTCCTTTACGTTGTTAAATTCAATATATCTATGTTATCTATCCAGGAATTTTGAGAGTGGAATAAGATTGTAAGTTACCAAAAATCATTTTACCATAAGAATGTATCTCAGCATGCAACTGGGAGAGCTGGAAATTGCTATAAAACCTAAGGTATTGGTAATATTTATTCATTTATTGCCAGTAGTTACCACAATATGTGTATACTACAAACACTTTATATTTATTAAAAAATAGCTGCATTATATTTTAACACACATAATCCTAGAAGCCAAATTTGAATATGAAAATAATATATAATGAAGAACAATAAACAAAAAGCATCAACATCTAAGAAAATGTATGTATGAATTATTCAAAAGGGAGTAAACATCAAAATGCTAATAAACATTTCTGACATTAATATGACTGACAAAATATCTCAGAGGATGGCATTTACAAATTGTAGATTATGTTCAACTCATATATAGCTGTTAATTTGTAAATTTTTGTTTCATTTCCATAAATATATAAGCTATTTTTCTTTACTGTCAACAGGGAATTTGATTGCCCTGAGTTTTTTAAATATTGATTTAAAAACAGAGTATTAATTCTGATCATATTTTAAATTCTTATCAATTATGTATTTTTGAGCACTTTATTTTAAAATACACAATATTTAGCAAACTATTTACCTCTAAAATAAGCTGCCGTTGCCCCATGGACGATACAATTGGGAATGTGAGAATTTAAAAATTGCAACATTATAATATATGTATAAAAAAACGTCAAATCATCTTTTTCATTCCATTCAAAAAGTCATAATACGCTAACCTTGATGTGCATTAATTAGGTTTAAATTCGTCTGCTTCAGTTCAAATTTTAGATAAACATGGGTATATGAGCAATTGATAACTATTAACTTTGGTTATTATTCCCAAAATTTTGATTCAATACATTATACAGTTCCTGATTAAAGAGTGATGTTATTTATTTTTGAGAATAAATTTTTCAAAGTAATTCATTAATAATTTAAATAAATAATTATTTATGCCTATACTATAGAATTACCTATTGTTTATTACTAGTCGCCACAGAACTAATTGATTCAGAGTTGCCATCTTACCCACGGAACACGAATTCCGCGTTTTGATTTTAGTTCAGTGGTAAAACCGCGGTTGTCAGTCCTGTGCACGGAACTGACATTCATTTCAGTGGTCCTGTGAGCGCCAAGTGGAGAAGAACCACAGAACTAAAAACGGAAAAGTTCTGTGAGTGGAACGCACCTATAGTATTTCAAATCGACATGTGCTATGTAAAACTGTCAAGTCAAAAGTGTGTTTATTAAAACAGAAGACTTAAATATCGCCAATTTTCTAATTTTGTACTTGTGTGATGGTCAAGTAAATACAAGAAAAGGGATATAATTATTGTAATTAGTAATAAATTATCAAAAATGACTACAGAAGAACAAATTAATCAAGAAGTCACAACAGAAGATATAAAAATAGCTGAAAAGTACAAGTCGGATGCTAATGAATCCTTTAAAAGTAATTAACCTAGAACATGTAAAAACCGCATGACAAATGTTTTTAGTAGGAAATGTGTTGTAATTACTTTATACAAACTATTATTATTGAATTCAAACATTCCAAACAATTTTATTTCAATAGAATTTACTGTTTCCAACCTTACTTTGTTGGTTATTTTTTTTTGTAGAGCAAGACTTTAATAATGCAATAGACCTATATACCAAAGCAATTGAAAAGAATCCTACTGTAGCTGTTTATTATGCAAACAGGAGTATTGCATATCTGAAAACGGAATGTTTTGGTTATGCTTTAACAGATGCTTCAAAAGCAATAGAACTAGATAAGTCATATGTTAAAGGTTATTACCGAAGAGCTGCTGCTCACATGTCATTAGGAAAATTCAAAGAAGCTCTTAGGGACTATGAATATGTAAGTATTCTATCCTACACACAGCTAATCTAATTGTAAATGTGCCCATGTCCACAGTTTATTCTTATTAATTGAGGGGTAAACAACTCTCATAAAAGTGTACACCATATTTAAAATGTTTGATACTTGCAAGCAACCAAAATATTTGAAAGTATTTAAAGTAATTAAAAAGTAATGAAGAGTAATTAAACTATTTAACAAGTAATCGGAATCCTCAAGAATAACTAAAATATATTTAAGATACTTGGAAGGAATTGAGAAGTATTTAAATATATTTAAGTAATTAAGAGATAGTTTAATATTTGTGAAGTAATTAAAATGTATTTAAAGATAATTAAAGTAATGAAAATATTTAAAATATGAATATAAGCGTAGATAAAAAATATTTTTCCACCAATAACTGTCTAGTGAAATCACCATTATTCAAGCAATGCCTCTAATGAGAGGTAACATGTTTTCAACACATTTAAATAATGAGAATATTTTAACTAGGTAAATAACTCAGTAAATAATGTTCAAACATTCAATGAAACCAGCAGAAACATTCATCACCCTTAAAGTAATTGTAAGTCATAAACTAAATAAAATGCCTGTACATTCACTTCAGGTGATTGAAAATATTGGAGTTATACAAGAATACTCAATTCGAATAGAAACTAATAATTACTTTTAAAATTGTGTCATATCATTTACGAACTGTCAAAGAGCATCAAAATGGCTAGCACTTTTCTTATTAATAATTTAAGGCATATGTACTCATGGATAACGAACGTTCAATATTCTGCAGTCAAATGCATCATGCATTTGGAAAAATACATTTGAAACAGATGGTATGGTATATTAAAAAAATAATCAAAAACAAAAAAAATACAAATAGGAACTCAAACAAACCAGTCTTTGATAAAATATGATAAGGATGTGTACCCGACAGCTTTATAGGTTCATAAAAAATTAAAGTGTTTTTTACTAACTGTATATTTTCCCGTTGCGGCCACTTATACCTGTCTAGATCAAATTTTAAAAATTTCAGTTTTGATTCAACTTCATTTGTTTCTAATATGTGGCCAATGTACCCATTATCATAATATGCTACAGCATAGTAATGTTCAACTTTAAATTGGGCTTCAGTAGAAATATTTCCCGATGCATCTTACAAATCTGAAAATGTTTCAGTATTTTCGCTATCATCATGTTTTAAACTTTTTTTTGACTGTTTCAATTTTTCATTTTGTTTTGTTCACAAACAATTTTGGGCCGCTCACTCTTTGGAGCCTGTCAGAACTAATAAGAGATTCTTTTGCTTCCAATAGCAAACATAGGGTACTCTTTTTTATTTTAATACTTTACTCTTATTGATTATCTTGACGTAGCACTCTGTTTTTTTTCACACACTCTTTTGCCAGTTTTCCATCATAATCTGTCTATTCAGTACATCAAAATATTTGAAATTATGGCTGTTCCAAATGAACACACATAAAATGCAGCTGCATTTGGTACTAATGGTTGTTCCATTATTATATATACGTAACTGCATTTTTTATTATTTTCAAATATTTCAAGAAGCTTCTTAGCATTGGTAGCTGAAAATACGCCTGGTATTGGCAGTCTTGTTTAGTGATGTAAAATGACGTTAATTTGAAAACGTGACCACGTCACGGTCATTTAATGGTCATTTTCGGTCACGTCAAAAATTATCGCTTTTTTATATGTTCTACACTAAAAGGCACATAAAAAAATAAGTATACTTACATCAAACTAACAAGGTAATAAAAAAATCTTACATTAATAAAGAGAACACCAATATGCTAAAAACCTGAAATAAATAATTATTCATTAAGTAGACATACATTATTATTTTATTATAGCATGTATATTATTAACAAGTAACAACAAAAACAATGTAATAAAATATAAAATTAAAATAATATTCTTTGAAAACTTCAAATAGGTAGGTACCTAAACTATTAAGTTTCATGAAACAGACTGTGACTGAACAATGATTTGTGTATAAAACGTAAAAATTAAATTTAAATTCTTTACAAGCGAGAAATGAGAAAATTATGTCAACTTCCCATCTGACATCATCAATCGATTTCACTGTCACTATCGCGAAACACTTCACTATCATTTTCTTCATCCGACCGATTAATTTCCTGTTCCATTTCTTCATATGTCATTCTCTTCAGTATCCGAAGTAGCAACTGAGATTGCTTCCTCTTCAGCGGAGGTCAAACCTAAAGAATTAGAAAAATAAATTGTTTACTTATTTGTTATTTGAGATGTTACCAATTTAGCTCACATACCTGAATTGCTCGCAGTCCTACTGGTACTAGGGTGATCTTCAACGGGCTGTGACTGTGATAAACGGGAAGGTTCTGGTGTGCATGTGACTTCCTTCAGCCTGAGATTTTGGTTGACGTATGGGAGCATGCCAGCATGTTTTGCTGTTAGCCTATTCCTTTTTTTAGTAGGGATGTTTCCATAAGCACTAAAGGACCTCTCTGTGACCGCAGAGGTGGCTGGCATGCTCAAAACCGCTTCTGTGATCCGTCTCAAAGGCATGTCTGTACATATTCCCTTCCAGAACGTTAATGGGGAGATATTTTTATTTCGTGCAGATTCCTGCACAAATGGTATTGTCCAAAATCCAGTACCAGCTCTGTAGTCTGCGATATTTTCTAAAACTCTGTTTTGGTCTACATCTGACAGATGTATAGCCAATTTGTGAATATACTGCAATCCTTCTAACTTTTCTTCTTCACTTAGGTACTCTCACTTATATCTTGCGTCTAAGATATGCGCTACGTAGTGAATTGGCTTCATACACATTAGTTTCCTGTTAGTCACAAATAAAGCAGCTGCCTTTTCTTCAGATTTAAGAAGCGGTAATGAGCTTAATTCGTTCTGAAATGTCTGGTTAATTTCGCAGAAAGCTACAGCAACTTAGCTTATTTTCGGACTGTCACTCTCTGGTTGTGTTATCCACATTTTTACTGGTTGCAGAAGTTTCAAAAATCCGGTAATTCGCATCCAAAATATGTCATCGTCCAGAATATTTGATATGTTTTCTCTTTCTAACATGTCTTCATATTCATCGGAAATAGCCAAAGCTTTCAAAATGCTTTTATTTTTTTATAGACTTTCAAAACTTGTCACAATTGAAGCCCATCTTGTAACAACAGGTAACTTCAAAGAACACTTTGATGGATGTTCTACCAAAGTCTTTTAATTTTGCATCCTAGTAAAAGCAGCCAAAAGAACAGATTTTCGTTTTACAGTTTTAATAATTGCAGTAGCTTGTTTTAATAAAGTATCAGTAGTTTTCAGCTTTATTATATCAGTTATTATCAAATTCAGTGTATGCGCAGCACAGCCATAAAAACAAATTGGTTGCTGTTCTTTATACTTTTCTTCTAATAAACTCCAACTCTTCGTCATATTTCTAGCATTGTCAGAACAAAATCCAAGTATTTTCTCAACACCAATTTTATTCAAAACTATATCTACCTGTTCTGCTATGTATTCTACAGTATGGTGATTTTCATCAGTTGTAATGGACTTATAAAATACTGGTTGCGGTTTTGTAACAATAAAGTTCATAATACTTTGGTTTTTAATGTTTGTCCAAGAGTCACACTGAAGCCCGAACACGTATGCACTGTTACATTTCCTCTTTATGTTGGTAGCATGTTGTTTAAAGTTCAATTTGTGGTCGATGTCTTCCCCCAGATACCTCACATATTTTACGCAGTGAATGTCTTTGCCGTATATATTTATTTTAGCTGAGTTTGGTGAATTATTGTGGTTAAATATTATGTATTGTGACTTGTCTGGATTAACTTTCAGCTACAATTTGTTTATTTATTTATTTATTTACGGGCAAGCCCATTTTAGGTATAAATTACAATTATAAAATTATAATTAAAATAAAATGAAAAGATATGGAATAGATATGGAATATTTACATGTCATACAATAAAGAATAAGTAAAAAGGTTAAAAATTTAAAAAGACAAAAGACAACAAACAATAAACTTCAATAAAGCATTAACATCAGAACATTAAAGCTCGGCACTCAGTAACTGAGTTTTAAAGTGATGAAAGGGGGTGCTAAACATCTCAAGATCATTATGAGTATTGGCTAATCTTAACATTCTTGGAATACAGCTATTGAAAGTATTGTTTAAATGATAAAAAGGTACATAAAATGTTTGTTGCTGTCGGGTTGATCGGGTTTGAACATGAAGATTAATTTTTGCTAGAAGTTCAGCACAACTGCATCTGCCATTGATAATGTTGAAAAGTAATGTCAGGTCTCTCTGTTTCCTCCTAGTTTCCAAAGAGGGGATGTTCAGAAAATGCTCTAACAATTCATAATCGCAAAAGATACCCAATTTATAGGCCATGTATCTAAGAAAATTGTGTTGGACATTTTCAATGTTCCTGCTGAGTGTTATGTAATGAGGAGACCAGACAGACCAGGTCAGGGTCCTGTCTAACAATACTTGTAAATTTTCAACGGTTTTCTAGAGGGTTCTGTTGTGAGTAGTCAGGGCCGTGTCATCAGCATATTGCAAAATGTAACAATTGTTATTGAAGTAGTCTTGTTGATGACTGTAGTTGTATATGTCGTGACAGTAAACATTATATAGAAGAGGAGACAATGGCGATCCTTGTGGAACTCCTTGTTCGTTGTAGAATGTTGCCGAGTATTGGTCGTTGATTTTGACTTGCAGAGTTCTGTTCTCAAGATAGTCTTTCAGGAGCAGGATCAAATATCGAGGGCGTTCTAGTGTCATTAGTTTGTAGAGTAGTCCTTTGTGCCAAATACTATCAAATGCCTTGCTTATATCAAGAAATAGGGCTGCAGAGTGGTTTCCCATTAGTTGGTTAGCTTGAATGTTGGATGTTAAAATGGTTACTGGGTGAATAGTAGAAGTTTGATGTTTAAAGCCGAATTGGTAATCAGGAATTTTGTGTCCGATTTCATTTTGTAACATATATTTCATGATGTTTTTGAGTTGCTTTCCCAAAACTGAAATAAGAGTCATAGGGCAGTAGTTTTTTGCTCTATGATGGTTCATATTAGGTTTAGGAATGGTTCCCTGCTTCCACTCACTAGGAAAGTAGTGATGCTCCAAACAGTACTTGTATATTTTGATGAGATATCTGTGTATCTTTTCACCCAGTATTTGTAATAGATCTTTAGTAATGTGGTCATGTCCTGGAACAGTACTCCTTCCCTGGCTTAATATTTCAAAATATACATCTTCTATATTACTGTTGTGTGCTCCGTGTTCCCCTTCAAAGTATTCATCATACCACTGTCCGATTTCATCATATATTTGTTGGTCGTATCGGGGTTCATGGTTTTCAATACACATTGTAGCCCATTTGTGTTCTTTGTATTGTCTAATTAGGGCTTGTACATTTTTGTTGTAATTGTTTAGTTGCATTTTTGCCTCAATATTGGGATCTCTGAGATAATCCCTATGCATTTTTCTTTTGTTTTTTATCATTTTGATTATGTATGGTGGTAGTTCGTGGATATAGTGTTTTATTTTCAGGCCTTGGCTGTTTTCTATTGTGAGTGATGTTATTGTTCAATTTTTCCTCTATCGATCGGATCGTCCCCCATACGATCAATGTACTCCTCGATCTTTTCGTTAAGTTTGTCTATATCTCACTTCTTGATGTTCTTTTCTATTATTTCTTGCTCTATGATTCGTCTTTGTAGGTCGATGGTTATTTCTATTGCATCATGTTCTGTTCCTAAATCTGGATGGGTTTCTACTGTTACCATGTTATTTTTGATGTTTTTCATGTTTATTACACGATCTGGTGTAGAGTCTAAGTTATGGGCCATTCTTGGAGGAGTAAACGCCATTTCGAAGGGTGCATTATTGATAAAATCCTTTATTTGTCTGCTTTTATTCCGATTCACATTTAGATCTCCTACAATCACAGCATATTTGTATAGGGAGGCTTTGTTGAAAAGCGTTTGTTCGATGGGTGCATTTGGGTGAATATATACAAGAAAAATGTGTAGTTTATCTCCTAGAAATGGAATTGAAAAGTGAAGCACCTCATTAAGCGGGTTATTCATTTTGGGAGGGTTTTCTTTTAGCATTTTTAGTCCTGGATGTGCGTGTATCAAACTTCCACCACGCACATTAGTGTTTACTATGTTTCCATTTAGTTGTAGAATGTTCCAGTTTCTGTAGTTTGTGTTACTATTTTCTTTTGTCCACAAATAATGCAGTTTATTTTATGCCTCTGAATAATGTTGTTGATGAGGTGTTTTCTGGGTGAGATTGGCGTACATGATTTTAATTGTCGACGTGAACTTGAATATTATTATTCCCTTGGATAGATTGAGTGGTCGAAGTCGTCGAAGGTTGCTCCAAGTCGAACATCAAAATATAGTCTATTTCCCGAGAAATGCGCAACTGTGTCTATGGAGTATTGGGCGACGAATTTTTTCCTCAGTTTTGCAATTATTTCATCTCTGTTGGTGCTATTAATTTTATTTAGTTTGTTGGCATATGTGTCAATAATCTTATCGTGAATTGTGACTGCTGAATGTATTTTGGAGTTTTTGGTTATTTTCGGGTCGATTTTGTGGGATTTCTTGTTGAGTGTCTTCTATCTGTATCTGTAAAGATTTGAAGGGTGGGTGGCCCCACAGCACTTAGGCCACAATTGGCCCATTGTGCATCCTTCTGAGGTTCAAAACTTCCTTCTAGCTCGTCATCCAGCCTACTTCCTTGAAGTAGGCGATAACGTCGCCTGAATTAAGTTCCCTCATATTGGCGTATGTTAGCCTGTACTCGCCGAATACTTGAAACCTAAATTGAGAGAGTGTCTGACATTCGCTAAGAATGTGTTCGATAGTCTCATCTTCATGTTCACATCCTCTACAAAGTGGGGTGTTAGATAAACCCAGTCTGTGAAGGTGTTTTCGTAGGTGGCAGTGACCAGTCAGAATTCCCGTGATTGTTCGTAGGTTCCGCCTGTTCATAGTCACGTATTTTTTGGCTACTTTGCTGTCCGGGTACTGTAGCAGTTCCTTGGCAAGCCTGCAGCCTTCTGCGTCGTCCCATCTACCCTTAAACTTATTAAGGGAGTGTTCCTTTAATAGGTCGGCCGTTGCTGACGCCGATAGACCAATGAAAGTGCCAGGTCCCAAGAGTTTTTGGGAGGCTGCCTTCTTGGCTAGCGAGTCTGCAATACGGTTTCCTTTCGATTTCTCATGGCCCTTGATCCAGCCTAAAGTGACCGTGTTGTTGTTACAGGCTTCGATTAAGGCCATGTGACATTCTAGTACTAGGCCTGATGTAATACGTGGTCTGTTCAGGGCTAGTAGTGTTTGTCTACTGTCCGTATGGATGTATATATTATTACCTGTGGTTTTCCTTTTGATAATCTCTTTAGCAGCGATGCAGATAGCAGTGAGCTCTGTTTGAGCAACACCTGCATTGCAGCCCATTGCCCATTTTATGTTTAGATTCAGGGATCTGGAAAAAATACCACATCCTGAGCCTACATTGGATTTAGACCCATCTGTGAAGATGCGGATTGTGCCTTCTTCCAATAGGTCTTGTGAGTTGTTTTTAAAGATTACCTTGTAGGGCCTGTTGAAGGCATATCGCGGTGGAATCGAGTCCGTATTGGCCTGCAGCAGTGGGATCTCCCTGAGGGCCTCATGCCACAAGTTACGTCTCAGTTTACCGGATCCTACATCAGGTTGTATACCAGTAGAGCGCAGACGTGCCATGGTCATCAAAACAACCTCCTTGATGTATATGTCAAGGGGAGTGAGACCGAGGATTACCTCCATAGCTCTTGTTGGTGTGGTTCTCATGCCTCCTGTTGTGTTGAGGCATGCTGTTCTTTGGATTTGGTCCAGTTTACGGACGACTGTCAGCTGGTTTGCCTTAGCTCCCCAGGCAACCGCACCGTACGTTAGCATAGGTCTGATGATGGCAGTCTAGATCCAGGCAGCAACCTTAGGTGACATTCCCCAGGTGCGGCCGATGGTTCTACGACACTGCTCATAAGAAATATATGCTTTTTTAACTCTGTTTTCTAAGTGGGAGTTCCATGTTAACTTATTGTCAAAGGTGACCCCTAAATATTTCACCTCTGAAGAGAAATTAAGTTTGGTATCTAGGAGCTTTGGGGCTTGATGTTTTGCAAGCTTCCTTTTTTTCGTGAAGAGGACCATCTCAGTCTTTTTTGGATTTATTGACAGCGAATGGTCTCTGCACCATTGTTCTATGATATTGAGGGCCTCCTGCATTAAAGCGCAGAGTGTCTCCTCGAATCTTCCTGTTAGCAGAATCACTAAGTCATCTGCATATGCTATTGTGTAGTAGTTGTTATCATTGAGGTGGCTGACCAAGGAGTCTAAGACCATGTTCCATAGTAGTGGTGAGAGCACCCCTCCCCGTGGACAACCTTTTACAACCAAGCCTCTGATGGTTACATCATCTACACTGATTTTTATTGCTCTTTTTGAGAGCATGTTATATATCCAGCCATTTATGGTTTGGGGGATATTCTTATTGGAAAGTGCATTTGTTATTTTAGGAAAAGTAGTTCTATCAAATGCGCCTTCTATGTCTATGAATACACCCAGGGTGGACTCCTTATTTTCCAACGATTTCTCGATGCGGCCCGCCACGAGATGAAGAGCTGAATCCGTGGATCTCCCTGGAGTGTATGCATGTTGATTTGGATGCAGTGGATTTCGTGTTATCACCACATCTCTTATGTGTCGTTCGCACAGCCTCTCTAAAGTCTTCATTGTAAACGATGTGAGGCTAATGGGTCGATATGCTTTTGGGATGGAATAGTCCATTCTTCCTGGTTTTGGTATGAACACAACTTTGACTTCTCTCCAACCTTTTGGAATATACCTCAGTGCCAGTGAGGATCTGAGGATTCCTACCAGGTGCCGCATTAGTTCATCCAGGCCCCACTGAAGTAGGGCTGGATAAATGCCGTCCGTTCCCGGGGATTTAAAGGGGGAGAAGCCTAAGATGGCCCACCTCAGTCTGTCCGCGTCGACGATCTGTCGTGATAAACGCCAGTCATCGTCCGTCGGGTAGTGATTCTCCTCATCCTCCCAGGCCGCCGTATTTGTGGTTCTGGAGTCAGTGAAGTGAGTTGACATCAATAATTGTAGACTTTCCTTTAGGTTGGCAGTTTTAGAGCCATCCTCTCTGGTTAGTATACCGATATGACGGTGGGGATCTTTTGAGAGGGCTTTTTGGAGTCTAGCTGCTTGGGGGAAATCCTCGATTTCCTCGCAGTAGATTCTCCATGCCTCTCTTTGCTTTTGTCTGATGACTTTTTTATACTCTTTGAGGTGAGACTTGTATGAGTTCCAATCCTCTTTGAGTTTTGTTCTTTTTGCCTTATTGAAAGATTTCCTCGCCGTCCCCCTGAGCTGGCTAATCTCATGGCACCACCACAAAGTGGAGGCTCCATCGAGATCGATCCGCCTGAGTGGGCAAGACATCTTGTAGGCATTAATGATGGAGTTTCGAATTGTTTCATGATAACTTTCCAAATATCCTTTATTGTTGGGCAACACATCCTCGACTCTTCGCAGATCCCCTTTCAAGCAGTGGACTTATTTTGTCCTATCCGTTTTCCTGGGGTCGCGAGTCATTGTGGAGGTTGTAAGCGCAAGTTTTATTTCGAATTTTATCCAGCGGTGGTCCGACATTGAAATATCGTCGGATACATGCCAGCCGGAGATTTTATTCGAAGTATTAATAGTAGATAGGGTAATATCTATTCGCGTTTGACTACGAGAGTTAATAAAAGTTGGTTCAGTACCTCTATTTAGAATGCAAAGATTCTTGTTAGTTATATAATCATAAAAAGACTTACCTCTAGTGTTAATATCTTTGCTGCCCCAGCTTACATGGTGAGAGTTTGAATCGCAGCCTATTACCAGTTCAAGCTTCTGGGTGAGACAGTATTCCACAAGGTTCTCCAGCTCCTTAGTTGGTGGTGGTTTAGCTGCGTCTGAGGGGAGGTATGCGGATGCCAGTATTAACACTTTCTTTTGACCTTTCTGTGCATATTCAACCTTCACTACCGTTAGGTCGGAGGACGAAAAATGCGTCAGTGGGTAGGTCTTGAAATTTCTAGGGACGTATATGGCCGTCCTAGGTTGCTGATTGCTTGGAAAGCTGAAACTTAAACCTTTTGGATTATTTAGACCCATGATTTTGGTTTGTCTTATCCAGGGTTCTTGGATAAGTGCTATTGTGTCCTGCATCACATCCAGGTGGCGGCAAAGTGTTGCCGAAGCCACCTTTTTGTGTTGAAGGTTGCACTGTATGAATCTTACCTTTTCATTGTCCATCTCGGCTTGATGGTGGTGAGATGGATATTTCTTTTAGGCCATCTCCACTTCCTCACTTGGAGGTGTGTTGACGTCGCCTGTGTCCTGGCTTAGAGCTGTTAGTTCTGCCAGGAGAGTGTCAGTCGCCATCTTGGAGGATGGTTCGACAGTCTCCGCAGAAGCAACAGCTTCTTGGAGTTCCTCGGGTGGAAGAGGGGGGTCCGTGCTCGATCCCTTCCGTTCCGGGTCCAGTTTCTTTGTTTTGACAATCAATGAGGTGAACGCGTAGCTCATCCTCATTGTTGTTGAGTGTCTTGATCTGACTATTAGCAATTCCTTCGATTGTCTTAGTTGGTCTATGAGGGCACTTCAAGGACCTATGTGAATGGTCTTCAGCATGATGCACATTTTTGTGGCAGATGACTGTTGCATTTGCTATAGTGGTGAGGACCTTCACATTTGGTGCATTTTATAGGTGTTGTGCAGTGTTCACGTGCGTGAGTGAATGCCTGACAGCGAGAACATGGCTGCGGGATTGGTGCCGGTGGGTTGCTTGGATAAACCGGGTAGTATCTGTGTTTATAGAACATCCCCACCACCAGCAACTTTGCTGATGCCTCCAAATAGGGTGTGATTACTCTAATCACTAATGTTGGTTTGTTTGTTGCTCTTGATATAATTCGTTAGCAATAACGATGTTCTATTTTGCATTTTCTAAAGCGTTCACTAATTTCGTTTTCGGAAAAGTCGTGTTCGACCGAACCTATCATGATACTATATGAAGCACCAGAGTCAGGTAAGTTCTTAGCGGGTGTTTGTGATGCTTGGGTTTCCTTATAATTTGATTTTTTTTATCAGAAATTAGTTGGTGAAGAGTATCTGTTATAGTTGTTTTGTTTAGATTGGACTTGAGCTGAAAGCCCTGCTTTGTTGAAAGTATTACATCCTCTGTGTTTGTATGAACTGTGACCCATATGTCTGAGAATTTTTTGCGTGTTAAGTCTTCAGGGGCCTTTGTGTAGAATAAGTATTTAAATGGTTTGTTTGTTATCCCCCTCATTTTTGCAGAAAAATTTGGTCTGTTTAGTGAGTTTGTGGGATTTGTTTCATTTGTTGCCTTGTTTTTCTCTTGCAGTGTATTTTCCATTGCGCGTTCTTCATGTATGTTTTTATTGATATTACTTCTGCTTGGCTGATAATTTTTTGTGTGTATATGGTGTTCCGCTTGTTTTGCTTGATTGCTGTTAGTAGGGAGGCCAAATATCACTCTGTTGTTGTCATCCATCTGCTATTACGTGATGACACATTGATGATTGCTCTATATATAAATACTTTATTTATTCAATAAACAACTAATATATACTTACACTTATTAAAAGTACAAAAATGAATAACATAATTAATATAAAATAACATTAATACATTTTACACATACCATACTCAAGTCTACATTTAAAAAGCTATACATTTAGTAAATATTGTTTTAGTTTATTTTTAAAAACATTTAACAATATTGAATCCCTTACAGGGCCAGGCAATTCATTAAATTGTTGCAATCCCTTAAAAAACTGAATTCTGAGCACTTACCCTATTTACAGGTGGAATATAAAAGTGATTTCTTCGTCTTCTATTATGTTCATGTATCGTATGAACTAGTGTTAACTTAGTGGTAAGATAAGTTAGTGAATCTCCAGCTTTAATCTTATATATAAAAATCAATGTATGATATAAAAAGAAGTTCCTCACAGGCAACCATCTTAATGTAACAAATATTTCCATAATAGGGGTATATCTAGAGCAAGACAGAAGTGTTCTCATAGCCTGATTTTGAAGTTTTTGAAACCGGTTTCTTTCGTTCTGATTTAATAAATACAGTACAGTTGAGCAATATGTAAAGTGAGGAAGAATTAAAATATTAAAAACTATTATTCTTGCCCGCCTTGACAAATAGCTGGAGCATCTAAAGAGATAATTTAGTTTAAATGAAATTACTTTTATTACATAATTAGCATGTTGTTTAAATTTCAATTGTTTATCTATAATAACACCAAGATATCTTACTTCACCCGTATTAGAAATTGGGCAATTCCCAATCAAAGTTGTTTTCCTAAAATAATCTTAGTTGTTGTTTATTGCAAATTAACAAGCATTTTGTTTTAATAAAATTTAAATTTATTAAACTGGCACAACACGATCAGTGTATAATATCCAGGCTATTATTAATCATGTTAACTATTTGCTGTATGTTTATAGAAGAAAAATAAATGAGCAGCAAAAAGATGTTTGTTGCAACTAATTTGGAGTGAAGCCACATCATTAATATAGATAAAAACAGTAATGGGCCTAACACACTTCCCTGAGGTACACCACACTCATTCAATATTTCATCTGAAGTTGTATTGTTAATTTTTACGTTTTGCCTTCTATTTGACAAATAACTTTCAAACAATGTCATTACTATTCCCCGAAACCCGAACATTTCCAATACAGTAGTCTATTTCTATCCACTGTTTCAAATGCTCTCTGCAAATCTAGAAAGACACAAACAGTTGCAAATCCTTTATTGATGTTACATCGCCATTCGTCAAGACCACATTGTAAGACTTTCACATGAATGCTTGCTTCAAAAACCAGATGGAACCGTATTTATCAGTTCATTTATTTCAATAAAGTCTACCAATTAAGTATACACTACCTTTTCCAAAAATTTTTCAAAATTACGCAACATATTTACAGGTCTTAGGTCAGATGCTTTATTAGACTTTGACACTTTACGAATAGGTATAATAGTGGAAACTTTTA
This sequence comes from Galeruca laticollis, assembly GCA_963921935.1. Taxonomy (NCBI): domain Eukaryota; kingdom Metazoa; phylum Arthropoda; class Insecta; order Coleoptera; family Chrysomelidae; genus Galeruca; species Galeruca laticollis. Next base: position 241,003,166 of record OY998176.1, read on the forward strand.
TATCATCTGGTACTACACCAGTTTCCAAAGAACTGTTAATTAAATTTAACAAAGGGTTGGATAAACTGTTGAAAGTGTGTTTTATAAAAATCATACCAATATCATCAGGACTCTTTTTATTTGGCATGGAAAAAATTACTTCTTTAAGAGTAGCTGTATACATTTTTTTTTGCTTTAAGGCATAGCCCATGCAGCCAGACACTAAGTAGGTAAAATGTTCGAAAGATCATGTAAAATTGATCTAAATATGTAAACCTGCAGACAAATTTTATAATTAAATGTGACAATGAGTTGATGCCTATTATGCCTATCTATCAGCAATATCCCAGAAAATAAAAAATTTTCCCTAACACAAAGGATTAAGTTACAAAGGTCAATCTCTTCTCGCCCAGGGGTCTGTCAGGGCATTTTTTAAAACAACAAATACAAGGTAGACCACGGTAAGTAAGGTAAATAATACAGTAGGGTAGACATTTGGGAATGCAAGATTATCTAATGACTACAATTTAATATTTGTCTCGGTAACAAAACTAATAAGGCAGTCGTATATATGTTTTTTATTTGTCGATAATAGATACAAAATATTGTAAGGAGTTTCAACTTTTAAATTTAGGAGTTTTTGTATCAATTTTTCAGTTTGATTTTTGTATCTATTGCAATTGAAGAATATGTGGTCTAAGTCGGACGTAACATTGCAAGTAGTACATAGGTTACTATCCAAGATATTGATTTTGCGTAAATGTGCAGGATAGCTGGCATGTCCAAACTTCATACGACTGATGGTGGTTATGTATTTCCTTGGGCGCTGATAATCTTCGAACCAGCATCGTTTTTCGATTTTTGGTACTAGCTGTGTGTAGCGAGTAGGTTTAGTGTTACAATATTCCCTGTATCGTTTATTCCAGTTTATGTACATTTTAGTTCTGGTTAGGTTAATGCCTTCGTCCAATGTTAGCCAGCAGGTCGTTTCTTCGCCTGTTATTATGCTCTGTTTTGCCAGTTCGTCCACTTTTTCATTATATACAATTCCGGTATGGGCTTTGACCCATACAAAAATTATTAGTTGATTTTCATTGAGTTCTGCCAGATTTATTTTAATTTTTGTTATATATGGGTTATTATACTTTGAATTTATTTCTAAGTGCGATTTTAAACTATTTAGGACAGCAAGTGAATCAGTAAAAATTAAAGATTTTTCGATATTGTTTTGAATTGTATATTCTATTGCGTTTACTATAGCTATAGATTCTGCACTGAAAATGGATGTGTGTTTTTCTAGTTGGTAACAGTGTTGTATCTGTTGGGGTATTACGAATGCGGCACCGGTCCCTTGATTATTTTTTGAAGCATCAGTGTATATTGGTGTGTAGTTTTGATATGTACTTGTGATTTGTTTGACTACTGCATTGTTTAGAGCTGTAAATTCTGAATATTCCAGGATTATTATTGTCACATCGTGTAGAAGTTTCATGAGATCTGCAGAAATGCTGGTAGGATTGAAATCACTTGTGTTTCTATAAGCTTCACATAAAAGGGGTGAGCTTTTATGTTTCCAATATTTAGATGTCAGGTCATGAATGTTTAAAGCTGTTACCATAGTCATTAATGGGGAATTTTTAGTTTTACATTTTAAGATGTTTTTCTCTGCTAACATTTGTTTCCGTAGTTCTAGGGGTGCTCTAACTTTTCTGCTCAAAGTGGTTCGATGGGAGTTGATTTCATTGCTCCAATGCACGACCTCAAAGCTTTATTTTGTAACACATCCAGCTTCCGTAGCTTCTTCTTGCTTGCGCAGCCATATAATGTGCACCCATAGTCTATAATTGACTTTATGTATGCCTTGTAGAAAGTTAGAGCAGTTTGAGGGTTTGCACCCCACCATGTTTTCATTATAGATTTGAGAAAGTTTAGTCCTTTACTTGCTTTTACTAGAATTTCCTCTATGTGTGTCTTAAATGTCAACTTTCTGTCTAGTGTAATACCAAGATATTTAAATTCGTTAACTAGAGGAAACTGAATATTTCCCAATGTTATTGTGGGGGTATTTAAGGTGTTATGTCGAGTAAAGATCACACACTGTGATTTGTTAGGAGAAATATCCAATCCATGTTTCTCCAAACAATTGAAGAGTAGTGTTATAGCTGCATTAAATAAAGTTAAACACTGTTCAAATCTTTTCGAATGTATGTAGATGGCAAAGTCATCTGCATCCTGGATAATATTAGTGTTGGGTGTAAACGTGTGAATGTTTATAGTGTAAATATTGAATAGTAATGGTGCTAATACAGAGCCTTGTGGTAGACCTCTGTTGGCTATTCGACTTTTTAACAGGGTTCCATTCTGTTGTAGAACTGTTAAGGATCTCTTTACATACAGTTTGCAAATAATATTTGCTATTTCTACAGGTACCTGCAAATCGATTAATTTTCCGCGCAATATTTGCCATTCTACAGTCATAAGCGGATTTTATATCGAGGAATAGTGTGATAAGATATTCGTCTTTTGCGAAACATGCTTGTACTTCAGTAACAATATGTGCCGCTGCGTCATAAGTTCCGTAGTTTTTTTTATATCCATATTGAGTGGAAGGGAGGACATTTATATGATTTAACCACCATTCTAGACGATTTTTTATTATTCTTTCGAAAAATTTTAAAACACAAGGTAGTAACGATATGGGCCGATAAGAGTCAGCATCCTCTGGATTTTTGCCATGTTTTAAAATAGGTATGACTATAATATTTTTCCATTCAGTGATACTTTCGCCAGACAGCCAAATGTCGTTAAATATTTGTTTTAAAATTTGCTTGGCATTTAGAGGTAGATGGTGAAGCATGGGATATCGAATTTCATTGTAACCTGGAGATGTGTTTTTCCTATTTTCAAGTGCATAATCTATTTCCTTCAGGTTAATACGTGTTGAAAAAATGGAATGATTATTTTTGGACTGTTTGAGTGTCTCTAGATTGTGGTTGATGTCATCGAGTGGCATAGGTGGTGCAATTTTATCAAGGAAGTCCTCCTGCCAGGCAGTACTGTCATTTTTTTTCACACTACTTACTTTTCTTTGCATTCTTTTTGCTTGGTTCCAGAGCTCCGTCACAGATGTGTTTTTATTAAGTTTTGAGCACCATCTCCTCCAACTATCCTTGGTTTTGTCTTTTAATAGTTTTTTTTACTCGTGCTATTTCTTGTTTGCATAGTGTGTAGTTCTCCACGGTACTTTGATTTTTATAATCCAATTTTTGTTTACGTTGAGTGATTGCGGCGTCGCATTCAGGGTCCCACCAAGGAGGTAAATTTTTTTTATTTTTGTGTTTGAAGGGTTTGTTAACCGGGATTGCCACGTTGGCAGCCATATTAATTCCTTGGATAAGAAGATCATATTTTTCTTCAGTAGTATGCATTCTTCGGCAGTTTTGGGAAAAAAGTATCAGCTGCGTCCTGGTATAATTTCCAGTTGGCTTTACGCAAGTTCCATTTAGTTTTTGGGAGATAATCTTCATCAAAGTGAATGTTTTTGTTTACTTCTATTATAATAGGGAAATTATCTGATCCCATAACGTCCGCAAGCGTGTACCATCGGTAGTTAAGCGCCAGATCAGGCGTGGGGAGCGTGAGATCTATTGCAGATTGATTGTTATTATTAGTAAATCGCGTGGGTTGCCCAGTATTTAAAATTACAATATCACTATCGTCCAAAGCTTCTTTGATTTGTTTACCTTTGGGGTTATTTTTGTAAGAGCCCCAAAACTCGTGATGTGCGTTGAAATCTCCACCTATTATACTGTTTGAATCCAGTAAGCCAATCACATTCTGCCAGTCAGTGTAATTTGTGTTTATATCCGGTGGGCAATAAAGTGAGAAACAGTTGAAATTTACATCGTTAGAGTTTAATATTTGAATACTGCAAATTAAGATTCCAGGTGCGAAATTTTGTTGAATATTGATTTCCTTAAAAGAGTAAATATTTTTAATTAAGATTGCAACTCCTGCATATCCATCATCCCTGTCCCTCCGGATTATATCATAACCCCTAAACGAAATTTGTCTGCTGGGTTTAAACCATGTCTCAGATATAAGTGCTATGTCAATATCATTTTCATCCAAACATTTCACCAAACTTAATTTATCTGAAACTGCAGATTTAGCGTTCCATTGCAAAATTTTAAAGTTACTTTTGGCCTTATTAGCCATTATAATAAATGTTGCTAATTTTGTTTTTTACAATTGTTGGATTTATTTTTTTTAATTCATCAAATGAGCTTATATCATCTAGTACACTTTGAAAGACATTAAAAAATAGTTTTACAATTTCATTTGCATTCTGTTCATATGTTGATTTATCAAAAGGAGGGAGGGGACGTTCGGGCCCGAATGTGAAAGGAAACATGGGTTCTTCTGGTATAGGGGAGTAAACTTTTTTTCTTTTGTTGGGTGGTGTTGGTTCAGGGTGTAGTTGAGAATGGGATGGCATTGCTCTAGTTTGGTTGGAAGTGGATGGTTGAATGGGTATATTAGTTCTGTATGTATTACCAGGATTTCTGTTTGTATTTTGTGTTAGTGGTGGAAAGGATTCGATGTTTTCCGTGTCTAATACCAGATACTTGTTATTTGTAATTATATTTGCGTAGGAATTTTTGAGACCAGTTTTTGCTTCTAAAAAAGTTAAATTTTGTTCTGCCATGTGTTTTTTTTTTATTTTATGTTGCTCAACAAATGTAGGGCATACTTTGGAAATTGATTTATGTTTATCACTTTTGCAGTGTAGACAAAAACTGTCTTGAGGATCCCTACAACTGTGCTCGTTTTCTTTTTCTTTAGAGCAATTAATGCAAAGTGTTTTTGTACTTCGACAATTTTTTGCAACATGACCATGTTCTAAACATTTAAAGCATTGTATGACTTTGTGTACATATGGTTCGACTGCACATGCTACGCTATTGATGAAAACATGACTGGGTAGCATGTTCCCCTCAAATGTTAATAGGACCATTTGCTGCAGTACAAAAACAGATTCGCTATCTATGTCTATTTTTCTTTTTACTCACTTTAATTTAGTTGTTTGTATTTTCACCAACAAGTTTTTGGTTTTTTCGCACCTCTATTAATAGTCAATTAATAAGTATAGTTTTTACACTAACCGGTTTGTTTACAACAAATATCTGTTGATACGCACTTGTTGAAAGACCGATTCGAACTGAGCTGTATACATTCATGTAAAATTATCCTTGCCATGGTCAATACGTATTGTAAAATCTGGCCCAGTTTTATCTATCTCCTCCACAATTTGGTTAATACTATTAATATAAAATGAATTTAATTTATAAGGCATATCTGCTACTACTATCGTTTTTTGTTCAAACTCAATTTCAATGAAATAGGCATTCACTACATTATTTTTAATCAGATTTTTCAGTGTTTTCCACATTTCAGTTGTATTGTTTTTATATTCATCAATTTTACTTTCATAATATTTTTTTTTCTCGTTTCACATGACCTTAACTGCTATGTTATGCTTTTGTTTATATATGTCTCTATTTTCATTTGTTTTATTACCTACATAATGTTTGCGGCGGAGTCGAATTGTCTCCCAAAATAAAAATATTACCTGCTCTCAAAAAGGTGACGGTCGAATTGTCTCCCGGATGATTTTAATCCGTAATTAGCATAAGTACTTATAATACCTTAAAATCTAAACGTTGTTGCCAAATCGATCTTACTTATATCTTGACGAAATATTTGGAATGGTATTTCCTAATTTTGTTAAAATAAAACAGTACGTAGGAAATTATAATTATTTTATTATAATAAAACAAAGGAAAATATACAATGGTTTACTTATATAAATATATATATATATATATATATATATATATATATATATATATATATACTTATATATTTCAAGACAATAATATTTACAAAAATGATATAAAAACTTTTTCACTCTACACACTTATAATACAAATTAGATTCTGCATTTAAAAGAAATATTTTTTAAAAATTGAAAATTGGTAATCCTGCCGTCTTGTAATTTGTCTAAATTATCTTCCAAAAACTTTTTTTCATTAATACTTTTCGATCATATACTTTGACCACGGTATCAATACTTTGAAGCTTAATATAGGTATCTATTTGAAAATCTAGAAGAACTTTTATAAACTGGTTAAAATTTGGGTGTGTATTATAAAATGAAGCATTATAACGCGAATGAAAAGATTCGCATGTGTTTGTTGTCCTTTTTAAAGAAGAAGAGTTTTCAGCCCAAATGTTAGGAGGAAAGGTAGAAATTTCATCTATGTAAGTTTCAACTAAATAGTCATTAAATTTAATCACCCTCTCATCATCTGGTTGAATTGCAATGAGATCAAGAACAAAGCAATCGCCAACGTCTTCTGCTTTAAGGAATGGTAAACCAAAAATATAAGTAAGGTATTTAGTTATATCTGTTTCTAAATTGTCTTTTAACTGATACTCGGTAGAAAGTCCTAAACTTTGAATTTTTCTATACCAACTTTGACCTAGGTGAAATAGACATCCCTTAATTTCTGTTTTTGGAAAAATTTCGCGAATTGCTTTGTGTATTGCTAATTCAAAATCTGAAGTTATAGTTTTTGGAAGAAAGTCGTGACCTGTTGTAGATAGATATATTTCTTTTAAATATTGTAAAGCTAATTTATACGATACTGTATTTTTATTTTTTAGAAGAAAGAAAACCAAAGGAATATAATGATTATTTTTAAAGCCATGAATGGTAAACAATTGTAAAAAAAATTTAGGGCAATAATCGAAAGTGCCATCAACATATAATTCACTTATTTCTTTTAGAGCACTAATATTTGTTTTCATGAAAACATGACTATATTATTTATTTCATCATTTTTAAGAATAAAATATTCGTCCCTATTAGTTTTTAAAGTAACAGAATTTAATAAACTATGAAATTCAACTATATTAGTTGGAAGTTTTGATGCAATTTTGGACCTAGCAGTATACATATTTTTTCTCATCCTTTCAACGTCATGAGTAGTAATAGTTTCACAATGGGATTCTCTTACCTCCTTTCTAATTAGGCCCATTGGTTTTGCCGAAACATCTTCTATTGCTTTAATTTTTACAGCATTGCTTAGAGTCTGCCTATTTAGAAGTTCTTCTGATAATTTCTCATGGTTGTGGTTTAAAGAAGATTCGATCACTTCTGGACGGTCCAATTTTGTTTTAACAAAAGCTTTGCACTGCGTTTTCCTGGACGCACAAAGCCATCTTTTTAGAGTGTCTCTTGCTAATAACTTGTGGAATGAAAATTTAAACCCATCGATCACTAACAAATCTTTGCCTTTTTCACTTTTAATTATTGTAGCCTCCATTATACGTATAGTTTCACTGTACCACTTTTAACTATTCAACAACTTCGTAAACAAACTTTACAACCTCTGAAACTTGTGAAGAATATGTGAAATATGGTTTACTATTTTTAATACCACCCTTTATAAGGCGAAGGAGGGAAAGTACTTTCAAACGATAATGTGAAATTAATGGTACCTACCTGTTTTTGGATTTGTAAAATGTTGATGGATTAACTTAACATTCTTTTAATGTTTAATGTAAGGATTATTTTCTTACTTTTCTATTTCAAGGTAGTTAAATGATTCTCATATCCTGAGAGACATTTTACAAAAAGAAAAAGGTATCAATAGTTCAACGTACTTTTAAAAATAAAAATTTTGATTTGGCAACAACGGTGTACTTTGTGAAAATTAATACCTTTTAATGTATATTACCTTGGGAGACAACTCGACCTATGATTGGAGAAAATTCGACCTATAAAAAAACTACCTGCTCAAGACGGGAGACCACTCGTCCTTGCCCAATGTTTGTAACTTCTATCTCTCTCCACAATCGCTTGCTCAACTGTCTTATTCCACCGTCCTTTAAATCTAGGATAAATAGTTACAGCTTTTTTAGGGGTGACTTGATCAAAAATACTAATAACTTGATCATAGAAGTTTTTATATTTTACATTAATGTCCAATTACCAATATTTCCAGTTAATAGCCAATAATTTTTTATTAATATCCTGGTAATTTATGTCGCGACCCCTACTTTCAATAGTTCAATTTGTTAGTTCATTTTTAGTAATTTTTAATTTTACGGTTATAAGAAAGTGATTACCACTGATTCTAGATGTTTTGTCCACATTAGCTATTAAAATATCGGTACTTGTTATTACCCACTCTATAAGCGTCCCTCCATTTTGTGTCGGATGTGTACACTCTTCAACAATATTCTTTAAACTAAGATTTAACCGAACCGCATTTATTAAATTCGACCAATAATCTATATTAAAATCTCCACTAATAACCACATTAACTTTTTTATCACAGATATTCGGCTTGCACCAAGGTTCAAAAAAATTAATGATATAATCCATACAGTTTCCCCTTGGAGATCTATATAACGAGATAACTAAAAAATGTACACCTTGATAGACAATATTTCCATTAGGAAACCAGTAATTCTTATCGACACACATTCTTTTAATGTTTGTTACTTTTAATCTTTTAATAACATATATAATAGTTCCGCCAGTATGTCTACTCATCCCATCTACTCTAAATATCTGATAATCATCAATATTTATTTCATTTATTTCACTATCAAAAATATCTGATGTAACAATTGGTTTGGTTTTTATAACTAAATTGCTGATTTCATCAAAATGAGCTGGAAGACTTTGTGCATTTAAATAAAGCAAAAATACACCCGAACTAAAATTACTTAAGGGCTGCTTATTTCGGTCGGGAGTTCAGTCCTGGCAAGATAGTAAAAGACACGTATTATTTTCGTCTGTATGTAAATGATTGATTTTCATTGTTTATCCACCGAATAATATAATGAAATAGTATATTAAGTACCAAGTGTCAAAAAGGTTACTTTAGGCACGAGTGGAGCGAAGCGGAACGAGTTCCTTGTGAAACGAGTGACTAAAGACGTTTTTGACACGAGGTGCTTACTATACTTTTTCTTCGCCCGCGAGATAGAAAAAATTATATTATATTTGAATTATATTCATTACATGACTGACAAATCAAATGATGCAGAATAACAAAATTATCACGGAACATGAAATTGAACATACAAAAGATACACTTGATTTGACATTTAAAAAACAAAAGATAAACGAGATGTGACTTTTTGCATTTTAAACAGTAGTGTTTAAAGAGTCGTTTTGTGCATGTCAAACCCGTGTTCAAAGTGCGGTTTTAGTAGCGGAAGTAGAAAAAGTTAGTGTTATTATAGCACAACAGTAAGAAGAGGTATGTAAAATAAGATCTATTTGAAAATGCAAAAATTACCTAGTTTTTAATGAAATAGTGAAATGATTGTCCTCCAAGATATTAAAGAATAAACTTTAGTCATTAAACTAACAAGCATTTAGAACTTAGTATAACAGAGCTGTATTTGGAAACATAAATAATTATTAAAATGGATAAAATTTTGGAGAAACTAAACACCATGGATGAAAGGAACATTAGAATGGAAGAGAAAATAGATGGATTACAAAAAGAACTAACCGCCCTAATGAAAGAAAACTTCGAAAGAAAACAAGAAAATAAAGATCTTAAAAAACAGCTAAACAAACAAGATAAAAGGATACAAGTCTTAGAAAGAGAACTGAGGAGTAAACATTTAATTATCTATGGAATCAGTGAAGTAACGGATGAAAATACCGAAACCCAAAAGATGGAAGTACAGGAGGTAATTAACCAACTAGGGGTTCATCTGAAATTCGAACAAGATATAATGGATATCAGGAGATTAGGAAAAAAAAAAGGAAAATTCAACTAGACCAATATTGTTAGAAATGGCACATAAAAGTAAGAAATTTGAAGTGTTAAAATTGGCACGGAATTTAAAAAATTCGAAGTGGAGTCATAGCGAAGATTTTCCAAAAGAAATTTCGATATCAGAGAACACAACTTTTGGAACAAATGAAAATAGCTAGGAGTCAAGGTTGCAAAGCTTTTGTTAAATACAATAAACCTGTAGTGAATGGAAAAGAATATGAATTTAAGGATATGGGAGGTTGGAAGCAGTAGATAAGTATGCAGACACCAACAGAATTTAGAACAGCAGGGGGAAGAACAGTAAGTGATAGATCACCAACACAAGAAGAGCATTCTTAAAAAAACCTGAAACTTTTATAAATGAAAATAATTTGAAAATAACCACAATTGAAAAGGAATCACACACTAAGAATGAAAACAAAATTAAACTAAATGAAGCCAAAACACTAAATACAAATTGTAGAAAGGAAAAAAAAATTCAAATGATGGAGAAAAAGCAACAAGCACTTCAACTCGGGATGTGCTCTTGGGCAACCAACGCAGTGTTAGAGTAGTACTCCGGAATGTGCAGGGATTAAAAAATCTCAACAATTTTCTCGTTGAAGACTCGCATGTGCAATATGATTTCATATGTTTATGTCAAACGTGGCAGGCTACTGATATTGAAGTACCAAATCTTATACGTAATAATTACAGTGTTGTTTACTCCAAAGCAATTAGGGAGAAGTCGGTAGGACGTGCAAAGAGAGGCCTAGCCATATTCTACAAAAACAGTTACAGCCCAAGACTCCTGGAGACTTCTCCTTGGTGGCTTATATATCAGTTTACAATGTCTTCTCTTCAGTTCATTGTTTGCCTTGTGTACATTCCACCGAGAAGTAACTACAGTGAATTATTAGAAACATTTGGAATTTCACTTGATGTGATACTGGAAAAATATTCCGGCTGTATAACTTTCATAATTGGAGACTTTATTGGTCGAATCGCAGAACTTAGTGAGATCCCTGAAGAGACTGTAACAAATACTCAGTTTTTTCCTGACATGCTAAGTCACGACAAGATGAGTAATGCTCAAGGTCGCTATCTTCTTGAATTTATGTCTATTAGAAACTTTTCATTAGTAAATGGTCATGTTAATACTGACAGACCTGCAAATTTTACTTTTTTTAATGCCTTGGGGCAAAGTGTTATTGATCTATGTTTCTGTTGTAATGATAAACTAGAATTTGTTGACAAATTTAGTGTACTAGATAATCAATATTTGTCAGACCACTTCCCAGTACTTTTGACTTTCGGCCCTTTAATAAGGAATGAGCCTAACATTGCATTTTCATCCTCATTCACTAGCCTGAAATGGGACAATACTAAAACCATAGATTTCATTAGGTCAATTCAGCACTTGCCGAATGTAGGTATGTGTGGAGATGTAGATTTTGTATAATAATCTTTGTTCAAGTATTTGGGACGTAGCAAAAAATGTAGGTCTGTTTTCAACGAAAAAAATTAGTAATACAAAAAAACATCCTCGTAACTCTTGGTTTGATGTTGAATGTAAAGAGCTAAAGACTCAAGTAAAAATTAAATTAAAAGAGTGCAAAAAGTGTGAGTTTTCAGAACCATATAAAACGAATTACATTACTATAAAAAAAGAATATAAGCAGCTAATTTTAAAAAAGAAACAAGTGTGTGAAAATAATCTTATGATTGCTCTTTCCAATACTAGAAATCAGTCAGAGTTTTGGAAAACATTAAACTTATTTACACACAGAAATAAATTCTGTCCGTTATCAATTGCGCAATGGGAGTCATTTTACGACCACTTAACTACAATTAAGGTTAAATTTGATATCAGTTTTTTTGGCGTTGAAAATGAGTTTCTGGATTCACCTATAACACTCTCAGAACTTGATCAATCCCTGTTGGTGTGTAAAGATAGTAAGGCTCCCGGTAGGGATGGCATAACCTATGAGTTTCTGAAACATTTACCACAAAATTGGCGCTTGTGCATGTGTCACTTATATAATAAAATATTAGAATCTGAAAAAATTCCACTTGACTGGTGTGACACAATTCTAACAATGCTTCACAAGAAAGGACCCTTAGATGATCCAAACAACTATCGCGGTATATCACTAATCAATTGCTGCGTTAAAGTATTCACACTTATTTTACTAAATCGTCTGTCCAGCTGGTGTGAAGATAATTTCATCCTTCCAGAAACACAATATGGCTTCCAAAAAGACAGAGGCTGTTTAGATAATATTTTCATTTTAACCCCGATCTTGCAAATCACTCTTAGACTTCAGCGCAGAAAAGTGTTTGCTGTCTTTGTAGACCTCAAAAGAGCATTTGACAGTATAGATCATAAACTTCTTTGGTTGAATCTTCATAAATTTGGGATTAGTTCTAAACACATTCGGATACTAAAACAGATATATGATAAGCAACATTCTCAATCAAGCAACAAAACTTATACAGTAAAAAATACAACATCTCGGAAGGTGTCTTGCAGGGAGAATCACTTAGTCCCCTAATTTTGTCTATTTTGATATCTAACATTGAAGATTATTTTCGCTCAAAAAATCTTAATGGACCTACATTGTCGGCAACACCGACGTATTAATGCTTCAATACGCAGATGATATAGTTATCCTTGCGACTCTCCAATTGATATAGAGCGAAAACTAAAGGTACTCGAGTCTTATTGCTTTGATAACAAACTTGTAGGCAATACCGATAAAACAAAAGTAATGATATTCACAAAAAGTGGCCATGTACATAATTATAATAAAAAATTTCATTATAGTGGATATTGTTTGGAAACAGTAAAGTAGTTTACTTACTTGGGTGTTGATTTCTCCTCCACAGCCTTGTTTTGCACTATGGCTAATAATTCTAAAATCAAAGCTAATTGGGCCATTGGAGCAGTAATGGATATAATGTGTCGGTCAAAAATGAATCCTTGGGAATCGCGGATCAATCTATATAATTCAATTATTTTATCTTCTCTTTCTTTTGGAATTGGTGTATGGGGTCTGCGTTACACTGATATTATAGAGTGTGTACAGGTAAAATTTTTCAAAAAACTCCCCAACTCTCTCAAAGAATATCCCAGATTACATTGTACGCTTGGAAACAAGTTCTGATCATTTGTCAACGGTTGTTTTCAAACATGCCTTACTTTGGTTAAACAAACTCAAAGGAATGAACTCTTCAAGACCTTCAAAAATTTGTTTCATTCGAGTTGCTCAGTTAGCATCTGATAATAATTCAAAGTATAATTTGGTGCCACAACATAAAGAATGGTTTATTTATGCACAATGTGAGTGTCTATGGGAAGATTATTTAAGTACAAATGTACGCAGTTTAGATAAACGTATTCTAGATAAATTTCGGAAACAACTGTTTGATAGTGACATAAACAGAAAGGTTGCTTCTAGTTACTCTTTACTATACTCACACTTACTAGTTGGTGAAAATAGCAGTTATTTGCAAACACCCGCACACATTTATATAACCAGAATAATAGCGCAACTTAGAACCTGTAGTAAAACATTTTTAAAATTGTCATTTATAGGAAGTTTTTATATTATTAACAGCACTGAGAATTGCACTGTCTGCAATATGGATTCCCCGGAGTCATTACATCATATGCTTTTTAAATGTCCCATTTACAGCCCTCTAAGAAAAAAATAGTTTTTTTCAGAATGTTCATAATATTGATGATCTGGTACACTACCTTAATATTAATAATACACGAAATGGATTCTTTGAACTTACTAAATTAGCTCATAGTGTTATCAGTATATTAAAGCTGCGAGCATTTGCACATGTTGAATGATCTGCTTTTCCATGAAGTACTCACATATTTTGGTTTTTATCTTAACTTTTTTATTAATTTACAAATTAGTTCTATGTCTTTATTTCGAATTATCTTAATTCCTCTCTTGAAATTTTGTACCGAACCCTTGTGAAAAGATTTATCTTATGCACAATAAACTATCTATCTATACACCCGAACTAAAATTACTTAAGGGCTGCTTATTTTTATTGTAGGTGGTTCTAAAAAAGATTCAACACTATTAATATGATTATTAATTTCTACAAATTTAAGTTTTGTTCTATATTTTTCTGAATTCTCTATTGCCGCTAATATTTTATCTGCAATAATATGTTTTGATATCTTAAAATTATGTAGATTATCTATTCAACTTATACTACCTTCAGAATATTCGTTTAACTTGCCAGCATATTCTGACAATTTATTATTAAATTTCATTATATTTTGTCCGCAATACTTCGTACAAAACCTAATGGGAATTCATGTAAATATTAGTGTTTTAAATGAAACTCAATGTTTCTAGCTAATTCCACAATATAATGAAAAATGTTATATTGTGGAATTAGCTAGAAACATTGAGTTTCATTTAAAACACTAATATGAGTAGATTCCACGAAGTAAGGGTCAATACAGTTTATTTCATGTAAATATAATATTTCTATGAGTATAATATTTTACCTTACTGTTAACTTCTCTGAAACTGGGATATTTTTTCTTATTAAAGTCATTTCCACCTGCAATTATTATAACATAATCATTAGTAGTGTAGTTCTTGGTTAGTTTGATGATGTCTTTAATTACTCCTCCAAATAGGGTTTGATAATGGTTTCTGTTTGTACACTGTCATTTTTAAGTCCAATCTATGAATGAATAGACTTTAGAAAAGGGAGTCCATGCATCACAGGAGGGATTTACGAGGTTGAAACAACGCCAAACTACCCTAAAATAAGCAGTGATTTTTTTCATGTATTGGACAATATTGTGTTATTGTAGGAAAACCTTATGACCATATGACTTTCATTGAACCTACAATGTGATTTGTCATAAATTCATAATTTAATTTTCAGGTTACTAAAGTGAGACCAAATGATAAAGATGCTAAAATGAAGTATACAGAATGTAATAAAGTGGTTAAAAAACTAGCATTTGAACGAGCGATAGCTGTAGATGACAATAAGAAAAATATAGCTGATTCAATTAATCTAGATGCAATGAGTAAGTTTAAAATAAATTTCATACATTATCGATTCTTCTTGTTTGTTGCAAAGTTTTAAGTTTGTAATTACCACCTCTTAATGTGATGTTCACCTTACTATTGGGGCAGTAGTTTCTAGGATATGTAAAAAGTGTGGAAGTGCATAGAGCCATGTGTAGACACTTGTTTTGTAATGTCTGCAGTGTATGAAACTTGTGATCAGTGCCAGAATAATATGTATGTTATAATAATTATGCATAATGGATAAATATAACAACAAACTCCTTTGTTAATTTCATGGTGATACCCAAGCTGAGAATGTTGAATATTTGGTTTCTTTCTCACAACTTCTATGTTTCAAACTGAACCTATACAAAAATGTGTAAGACTAATACATTGTGATGAATTGAGGGGCAACGAAAATGCAATTGGGATGACTTTTAGGCATCCACTTTTGTGTGATTCACAGAACATAATCTTTTCTAGGATATAACTCTGACTATTTGCTGCTTGAATTAAAAAGAAAGTCTAATAATCTCTTTATAAATTTTTTAAATTGAAATAGTTGCATAGTTTTTAAATTATATAGAGAAAGTATACTGATCCATGAAAAATCAAAAATAGCAAATCATGAGTAACTTTATTACAAATATAGAAATAATAGTGAATTTTCTTTTTGTTTTACAGCTATAGAAAATGAATATACAGGACCTGAACTGGAAGATGGTAAAGTAACTCTTCAATTCATGATTGATCTGATGGAACTTTACAAAAAACAAGGAAAACTCCACAGAAAATATGCCTATAAGGTATTATAGATATAATCAGACCTTTCTACCCTTTTGGTGTAAGGTCCATCATTCCTTCGTGTCTTGCATGATCAGTTTTGTTTTATTCCTGTTTTTACTACTTCATTTTAAAAAAAATCCAATTGTGCTTTCCCAAGTTTTCCTCAGTTTCTTTTGCTTTTCTCTTACTTTCTTGACACTGATTCATCTATTTTTTGTAAGTGCCCTAATAATCCTAACTGCCGTTGTTCTTTGTATTCCTGTATTTATTCTACATTTTATTCTGTTCTAATGTCTTAATTCGAGACCAACGCAGGACTAAAACAAGGGGATCCGTTATCCACCACTCCGTTCAATATTGTATTAGAATGGATAGAGTAGAACATCGGAGAATGAACTGAAGAGAATAGGCAATCTTTCATAGAAACAGCAGAGACAGTGCGATTTAACGAAGATAAATTGAAGTTTATGAAAATGATAAAATCACAAATCAAAGGAACAATGAGGAATTTTCCAATAGAACTGGAAGGACAAAAAGTAAAGAATTTAGAATAAGTCCAAAACTATATACATCTTGGTGTGATTATCAAGGATCATCACGACGAGGGAGGGCATTTAGAAGCTAGACTGGCGAAACGAATAAACAGGTAGGAACATTGAACAAGATAATAAGTTCAAAGAAAAACTTCAGAAAGCTACATTTGTACAAAACAATAATCAGACTAACAGAATCTACGGAAGCGAAAAGTGGATACAGAACAGAGGAATATGAATTAGATATATGAGAAAGGAAAATACTCAGGATATTAGGGGGCAAAGAGAGGAAGAATTATGGCTAAGAAGAACAAATAACGAAATACAGAATTTATTTGGAAACAAAAAACCGAGTAAAATGATAAGATCCAAAAGGATAGGGTGGCTGGGGCACATAGAGACAATGTTATGTTTCAGAATAACAAAAATTAGGGACATAAAACAAGCGGGATCAAGAGAAAAGGTGTACCAAAGAACAGGTAGTACACAGAAGTAATAGAAAACCTAAGAGAGAAAGAGAGGCATCCAGGACTGGAAAACACAAAGACAAAGGATAGAAAAGTGTGGAAGGAAATTACTTCCAAGGGGCTTAAAAGGCCTGTATGTACCACTTATAAACAGATTTGAGTACACTACCTTCTGTTGCACCTTCCCTTTGGATACCCCTTTTTCTCTTTTGAAAGTTTCAGTTCAATTTCTCGTCGTTTCTTTGTTTGGCATACTTTTCTTCTTTTTATACTAAATTTAGCATCCTCAAACATAACCGTGTTCCACCACCCTCCTCCATATATCCATATATTTTATTGTCTTTGTTGTAATTTTGTTATTTCTCAGAGCCTTTCCATTTAATTATTTCACTTATTACTTCACTTAGTTCATTCTTTTCTTCAAAAAAACCGACTTCTTTTTTATTTTCCCATAAGAAGTGGTTGTTCCTTATCCTAAAGAGAAATTATTAGTTTGAATGTTAAATAGATCTGTATCTGCAAAGGTTTGAAGGGTGGGTGGCCCCCCTAAATAGATAATGTTGCTTGCAAAAACTTACTTTGTAGAATCCATATCTCAGTTTTTAATCCTGCTGTAACAATTATCTTTTGAAATGAACTACCTTTTTTATGTGCCCATTTTATAGCCAGTTTTAGCCAGTTTCAACTATTATTTCAACATATTTTTTAATAGTGACATTGTATACAGTTCCTCGAGAAATACTTGTGCTTTTCTATCCCCAGCAAGTTCTTACTTATTAATTAGAAGAATATCGTTTACATAAACACTTTCCAGGGACCATTTTGATAAGTAATTAAATTAAATCCTTCAACTAACTTTATACAGGGTGATTCATAACTATTGGGACATAGGCTAAGGGTAGATTGTTTGGACCAAAATATGGCGATAGGACCGAATATACCTAAATAAAATATTGCTGTGGAAAAAGATAAAGGGCATTGAAATTTTTTTTTCATTTTTTGCTAATAATGTCTATATTTATCGATTGTTTTCAAAATCGGCACAGAGCCATAATTTTATACAGGCAATATTATTTTATGTATTATTTGACATTTTGTTACAGGGGGAGCCTCGTGAAGGATTTCTGATGATGAAATTGACTGGTAACTTTTTTTGACGAAATTTTTTAGTGCTTTTTATTAAAAAATATGATATAAACATCATTTATACGTAATATTGGTACTCTTGTTCAAACACGATATTCTCATTCGTTTTCGAGAAAAACGCAATTGAACAATTCAGAGTATCGGAAGGGGATTTCAAGTAACGGACAATAAAAAAACTTGTATCTTAAGGCTTTTATTTCGACGATAAAGCATAATTAAAAACAATGTAACATAAAAAGAGCAAACTCAAATTAAATGTTCTACGTGGCCTCCTCCGACTTCTATGTCTTTTCTAATTATTTTAATAAAGGACTTTCGAACTTCAAAGAACATATTATTCTGTCCCCTTATAAAGTTAGCCGCATTTTGTATTTTCCTCCAGAGTTAATTTCATTGGCCTAAACTAAGGACTTCATATCCCCCCAAACATAAAAATCAAGCGGGTTATATGCAGGACTTCTTGGTGCCCATTCAAAATCACTTCCTCTGCCAATCCATCGTTGAGGAAATATGTCATTTAGATGATTTCTAACAACTAAAGGGAAATGAGGTAGAGCTCCATTCTGCATAAACCACATTTTATTTGTTACAGCTAGAGACAGATTATCCAAAATATAGCTAAAAGTATTTTGTAAAAATAAATAAGAATCTCCATTTAAATTTAAACTCATGCTGGAAATGTCTTCCTTTCAGAGCATGCGATTTTTTTCTTCCCAATAATGGCTGTTTCTCCAATTAAATACCCCTCGTCTGGTAAAAGTCGCTTCATCGGTGAGCATAATATTCTTAATAAAATTTCGGTCACCATTATGCTAGTTGAGAATACGTTGGCAGAACTGTAACCGTCGTGAGAGATCTCTTGGAAGCAAATTTTGAACAGGAGTGAAGTGATACAGGTGGAACTTTTCTTTTTTTAGAATTCTAATAATAGACGACTGACTTACTCCTGTTGCTGATGACAAATGACGTGAACTTACTGTAGGATTTTCATCTATTCGAACCAAAATTTCATCTTCTTGATTAGGTGAAATTTGTTTCGGACGACCACCTTGATTTTTATTGTGAAATGACCCGGTTTCACCCAAACGATGAAATAGATTTGAAAAAGTTTTGTGATTTGGTTGCCTTCTGCCTGGATATAACAATTCATACCTTCTGGCTGCAGAGTGCCCGCAAAAATGTTCTTGTGTGTATACACAAATCATATCCCGCATTTCTTGATTCGTAAAATGATTGTGACGAGGCATTTCAATCGAAAAAGTATATGATAGCTTTTAAAAAATGCAACAATTGACTATAAACTTGCTGAAAAAAATATTCACTGACAAGAAATGTCATTTACCAGCAACAATTATCTGACAGTCCAAAGCACACTTTCCATAAACGAAATATTTGAAATCCCCTTCCGATAATCTGAACTGTTCAATTGCGTTTTTCTCGAAAACGAATGAAAATATCGTGTTTGAACAAGAGTACCAATATTACGTAGAAATGATGTTTATGTCATTTTTTTTAATAAAAATAACTAAAAAGTTTCGTCAAAAAAAGTTACCAGTCAATTTAATCATCAGAAATCCTTCACGAGGCTCCCCTTGTAACAAAATGTCAAATAATACATAAAATCATATTGCCTGTATAAAATTATGGCTCTGTGCCGATTTTGATAACAATCGATAAATATACAGTGAAATTATTAGCAAAAAACGAAAAAGGGTATATTTGGTCCTATCGCCATATTTTGGTCCAAAGAATCTACCCTTAGCGTATGTCCCAATAGTTATGAATCACCCTATATATAATTTCTTTTGATAATATAATTCTCTTTTACTGGATAAAACAATATTTATCATTATGATTGAATATTGACCAATTAATTTGCGAACTACCTTTCCTTTTTGTTTATTTCATAATTATTATTGAGTTGATATTAGTATTGGATTAATTAACAAAACTCATCATTCGTTTTTATCCTCTGCTAGATATAGCCATGCAATCCATCGGTCGCTATCTTTTTATCCAGATTCCTACAATTCTTATTATGCTGTCACTCCATTTTGTTGGTCGCCAGCCTCTATTTTTCTTACCTGTTCAATATCTCCATTCCAATATTCTTTTGGCCCATCTATTAACGGCGATTCGGGCTATAAGTATGTTCTGCCCATTTCCTCTTCTTTTGCAATATGATTTTGAGGCTGTCATTGAGCAAAATTACATAGTACTATTTAAAATGATTGAATGAACTCTAATTAAGAAAAATTAAATTGTTTGTCATTGTGTCTGAGCTTGTATATACAATTGAATTTTAATATTGAATTAAATTTTAGATATTATTAGATATAAAAGCTTATTTCATGAAGCAACCTACTCTAGTTGATGTACCAATTGAGGACGACGCCAAATTTACAGTATGCGGAGACATTCACGGCCAATTTTATGATCTCATGAATATATTTGAATTGAATGGCCTTCCATCTGAAACGAACCCATATTTATTTAATGGAGATTTTGTGGATAGAGGATCGTTTTCTGTTGAATGTATTTTTACGTTATTTGGGTTTAAATTATTGTATCCTAATCATTTCTTCATGTCTCGAGGTAAGATATTATAATTACTTTTTTCATTTATTCATTCATATATCTTAAGGTCAATTCATAATAACATGCAGTTGTGTGCAGTGTGCAACTGTTAGTTTTGAATGGTAAGACTGAGTCGAAAAGGAATTTGTAAACGTAAACTAAAATACAAAGTATTGATTTATTAATAACTATAATCATTAACGTTGATTCAGACATTTTATTGAATGCAACAATCCATCCAGTGGCCTTAGTTGAAAGTTACTTCAAATACATACTTAAATTCATTTTTATTTGTTGATTATTTTATGAACAATAATAATAATAATTAGTGTACTTTATTGGGTCACCCAATAGGCCATCGACCGAGGTCCTTCAGCCTGTTACAATATATTACATGGTGGTTTGTATAATTATTAGATAATAGTACTGAATTAAAAATATATGTAAAGAGAAAAAAACAAAAAAAATTTGGTATGTGGTCTTCTTATTCCTTAAATATTGTAATTTTGAATGTGCTCCCATATGGTATTGAGTGGGTATTTTCTGTGTGGCCTTCTTTCTTGATTCCTGTTCGTACAGAACTGGCTTAGTATCTCTAGGTTGTGTTCTTTATGTGCAAAATTTTCAGAGAGGTTGTGTATGTGTTGATTTATGGGGACAATTCCTGTTGTATCGTACAGTAGGTTATTGGGTGGGTTGTGCAGAGGATTTCTGGGGTGTCTTATCTTCTTTATGGCTCTCAAGGGAGTGGTTTCTGCAGTCTGAAGTGTCTTGATGGTAGGAGTCTTCGCAGTAAGGTGTATTGGATGACAGAATTCTAGGATAGGTCGGCATATTGAACATATATATATATATATATATATATATATATATATATATATATATATATATATATATATATATATGTGCAGCTGTTTTCTTACTTTTTCCCGAATTCTTGAATGTTAAACTCCGAAAGCGTTTGCTCCTACTGTTACATTTCCTCTTTATGTTGTTAGCATGTTGTTTAAAGTTCAATTTGTGGTCTAAGTTTACCCCCAGATACCTCGCATAGTTTATGCAGTGAATGTCTGCGGTCTATATTTATTTTAGGGGAGTTTGGTGAATTATTGTGGTTAAATATTATATTTGGTGACTTGTCTGGATTAACTTTAAGCCTCCATTTGTTGAAACAGATCAGGGTCCTGTCTAACAATACTTGTAGATTTTCAACAGTCTTCGAGAGGGTTCTGTTGTGACTAGTCAAGGCCGTGTCATCAGCATACTGCAAAATGTAACGATTGTTATTGAAGTAGTCTTGTTGATGACTGTAGTTGTATATGTCATGACAGTAAACATTATATAAAAGATGAGACAATAGCGATCCCTGTGGAATCCCTTGTTCGTTGTGGAACGTTGCCGAGTATTGGTCGTTGATTTTGACTTGCAGAGTTCTGTTCTCAAGATAGTCTTTCAGGAGCAGGATTAAATATCGAGGGCATTCTAGTGTCATTAGTTTGTAGAGTAGTTCTTTGTGCCAAATATTATCAAATGCTTTGCTTATATCAATAAATAGAGCTGCAGAGTGGTTTCCCATTAGTTGGTTAGCTTGAATGTTGGATGTTAAAATGGTTACTGGGTGAATGGTAGAAGTTTGATGTTTAAAGCCGAATTGGTAATCAGTAATTTTTTGTCCGATTTCATTTTGTAACAGATATTTCATGATGTTTTCGAGTTGCTTTCCCAAAACTGAAAGAAGAGTGATAGGACGGTAGTTTTCTGCTCTATGATGGTTCATATTAGGTTTAGGAATGGCTCCCTGCTTCCACTCACTAGGAAAGTAGTGATGCTCCAAACAGTACTTGTATATTTTGATGAGATACCTGTGTATCTTTTCACCCAGTTTTTGTAATAGATCTTTAGTAATGTAGTCATGTCCTGGAGCAGTACTCCTTCCCTTGCTTAATATTTCAAAATACACATCTTCTATATTACTGTTGTGTGCTCCGTGTTCATCATACCACTGTCCGATTTCATCATATATTTGTTGGTCGTATCGGGGTTCATGGTTTTCTCTGAACGTTTCCCTGTAGTAATTTGCAAATACCTCTGCTTTTTCTTCATTGGTGGCATACACAATGCTGTTTTCTTCAATTGGCTTGTGATTTTGATATTCCTTTGTAGTTTGTTAGTTTTCTAATTTGTTGCCAGTAATCTTTACCTTAGGTCATACACATTTTTGTTTATTTTTTAATATAGTTTTTCTGATAGTATATGTTAATTTAGTTTTTTAAATCACTTCTTACAAAATGATGATGCAACACACTGAAATATCAAGGTATCATCTGCTACAACCATGCACTCAAATTATTTAGACACACATGTAGCTTAGTAAGTTTCAAGTCAGCTTCATACAATCATCTCGTCCAAAATGCTTTTTCCTCTGTTGAGGAATTTCTACTATCATAATGACTTTCTGATATATCTACATAAATAAATGGTGGTTCAAAAAATGTTTATTTTCTTATGTATCTATTTGAAATAAGTATTTTCCAGTGTAAACTTTGTTTCCTGGAGTATTTATCTGTTTGATTGTTTTTTGTATATATCTTTAGTGGTATCTTTGTGAGTACTCGCATATATGTTTTGTTTATACTATTTGTTGGGTGTACATACCATAGAAAAGTTAAATTAAATAAATAAAAAACAATTATCAAATTTTACAAATATATTGTGAACTGTTGTGTCTGTACCGGGTGATCAGTTAAGGCCGAGCGGCCATATCTCGTAAGATATTGGTCGTATAGATTTTGAAAAAAAAATTCATGATAAAAGTCTTTGCCTAATGAAAGTATATTGATGATATTATTTTCATATTTACTGACTATTCACCTACACTTTTTGTCTAAAATGTTTTGTTCTATCTATAAAAATAAAGCGGTGGGGAATTGTTTTTTTAAACAAACCAATATTTCTCCCGTTTCGCTTGACCGATTTTAACAAATTTGGGCTCACATGAAAGAGCATAATTTACACTACAAAACGCTTACTTGGTTTTGACTTTTTGACTTTCGTCTTTGCCGCTAGATGGCGTTAACTGAAATGGTAGCAAATGTAATGGTATATTCATTTTTACATATTTTAAAAGAGGATACTTTTTTCTAAAATTTAATGAAAAAAATCTACCTTTTTTTGAACCGTTGATATTGAACAAAATATAATTTTATCACATTAAAAAATGGCACCCCACTGCTTTTTATCAAAATAAAAATCATTTTCGTAATCACTTATTAGTTGCTAACAAAAAGAACCCCCTGACTTTTTTTCGTTAGACGAACGGTTTTGGATTGAAAAAATAAGATAGGTTTACATACTGTTTAAACTATCATCGCATTTAAGCGAAGCAGGCCATGATCTATATTAAGAAGGAAAACACCAAATTGTCAATCACGCTGATATTCATTTTGACAGTTCCTGCTATTAACATCTAATTTAATGCCATGTAAAAAGTATTTTTACAACAAATCATGCCTTTTACGAATGAAGAAGCCTTTGATATGTCGAGAATTTATTTTCAATGTTTTGAAAATGCGGCGATTGCTTCTAGGCAGTATGCACTGCGTTATCCCCTCCGAAGACAGCATTCGAGAATGGTTCTTCGTCGTTTAGCCTTACGTTTAAGGCAACATGGCCAAGTGCAACCAACTCTAACTTTGAGAAGAAATCGTAGAGTAAGAAGAGAATATAACATTATAAATGTGTTGGCTTATATTCATGCAGACCCCCATTAAAACATAAGAGAGATCTCCAGATATTTAGGAATATCCTATGGCTCACTGCAAAAAATATTAATGGATTTTAAAATGCATCCGTATCACGTCGTGATTCATCAATCCTTAAATGAGACTGACTTTGAACGTAGGCTCGATTACTGCTACTGGCTTAGAGATTTCATTAGGGAAAACCGTCATATTTTGTCACAAATATTGTGCACAGATGAAGCATCTTTTTACAGTAATGGCGGGGTAAATCTTCATAACATGCATTACTGGTCGGACACTAATCAACACTGGTTACGTGAAGATTATCAGAAGGAGCGTCAACGTCTGATGCGGTATTATTAATAGTGTTATTATCGGTCCGCACATTTTTAATGGTAATCTAACCGGTGACATGAATTTGAACTTTTTATTGAACGATTTACCAGGACTCTTAGAAAATGTACCTTTAGAAGTAAGAAGAAACATGTGGTTTTAACAAGACGGATGCCCGGCACATTATTCTCGAAATGTGCAAGATTTTTTGAACAGGCATTTAGTTGTTACGTCCTCTAGCGGACGTTTGACAAACTCGAAAATAATTTCCATCAATTTCTCTTGGCGACTTTTATCATGAATTGTTTTTTTCTAAATCTATATGACCAATATCTTATGAGATATGGCCCCTCGCTACCCTTAATTGATCACCCGGTACATAGGTTAGTATCCTTGACTAGTCTGATAAAATTTTATAAATGTATGTAATGCAGTTGTAGAATTTTCAATGATGAATGAATTTCTTTCTTTCTATATCATCCATTCCAACAGCCTTGGTTATAATTTCAAGTAAACATGGATTAAGTTGTACGATAACATTTCTAAGTAGCATGGTATAAGATGTTTGGTAGAATTGGAATATTCTTTAGTTGAAACTTTAGTAAATTAGTTTTATTTTTATCTTTAGGGAACCATGAGAGTGCTACAATGAATCAGATGTACGGTTTCGATGGAGAAGTTAAATCAAAATATACTGCTCAAATGGCTGATTTGTTTACAGAAGTATATAATTGGCTTCCATTAGCTCACTGTTTGAATAAACGAGTGCTGGTAAGCTGTTTTACACTTTAGACCCAATATATGAAAATACGTTTTAACCTACTGTATTTTTATAATGAATTATCGGGATGCGTTAAATTGTTAATGGACTGAAACATAAATCTAGTCCAGTTTAGAGGTATCGAATTCCATCTACTTGATGTTTTTTAAAACATAAAATGAATACTTTTGATGACTTGTCCTACATCCATTCAACAAATTGTTTTACAATTCTTAAATTTAAATTTTCATATTTCCCTTAGGAATGTATCATTAGTTTTCTAAGTGATATAAAAAGTAAAATATCTTGATAATTATGGAAAAATATTGATTTAGAACTTATTAAAAAAAATTGGCCTAAAATTAAGTGTAGAATTTAAAACTGTGAATATTTTTAAAATAAATTCAATATATTTGTGGTATTCTATACTTTATCCAGGACTATTTCTAATCGAATTCTAATCTTATTTTTTATAGTCTTTGAACTATTAACTTTTATTAACAGAGGCTTCATAATATTTCATTGGCACCAAAATTTGAGCATTGACTATACATATTACATTTCAACTTTATATGAACCTTTCTCAATGCTATATCACAGCAAAATGTATATTAAAAATTCTATCCGTTTTCTTAGGTAATGCACGGAGGTCTTTTTACCAGAGACGACGTCACACTAGACGAAATTAGAAAAATTGATAGGAATAGACAACCTCCGGAAGAAGGTCCTATGTGTGAATTATTATGGTCAGATCCGCAACCTCAACCGGGTCGGGCCCCAAGTAAAAGAGGTGTAGGTTGTCAATTTGGACCTGACGTTACTAAGACATTCCTAGAACTGAATAAACTTGATTACATTATTAGAAGTCATGAGGTCAAAAATGATGGTTACGAAGTTGCTCATGATGGGTTGTGTATTACAGTTTTCTCAGCTCCTAACTATTGGTAAGTTTCAAATATGTATCCAAAGAAACGGACCACCCCGTGTGGTTAACATTAGTAACTAATAGAAAACTTTTTTTGTAAAGCTATCTTTGTATGACTTTGAGACCATTTTTTTATAAGCTGTTCATTACATTCATTAAATATTCACTAAACACATTCACTAGATATAATTATAGAGTTTAATATCCTTTAGGTACTGTATTTTTTGTACTTGTTCCAGAGTTTTTAGATTTTCATTAACATCTATGGCGATTTTGTTCCTTTGTCTTTCCTCTTGAAATTCTGGACAGGGAACAAGGTCGTGTTTAATGGAAAGTCTTACATTGCACTTGTTACATTTGGGGGGTTCTTCTTTAAATATTCTATATTCATGCATTATATGTGTATGGCCAAGTCTAAGTCTTGATATTTTAATTTGTTCTAACCGGCTGGATGTTAATATTAGTCAGTCAGTAAATTGCGATTTAATGCTTTTGAGACTACTTTGATCATTATTACATTCTGTTTGCATATTTTTCTTAATTAACTTCTTGAGGAAGTAGTCGATATCACTATGAATATATATTTGAGACCTGTATCAGCGGACTCATTGCCATCGATTCCTACATGCGAGGGGATGTAGATAAGTGTGACTTTTTCTTCTGGCGTAGATAGTTGGTAGAAAAATTGTTGGATTTGTTGCACTAAAGGGTTGCTTGCATACATATGTCTAATCGATTTTATGGCACCTAGTGGGTCAGAACTGATTGCATATTTTGGTTTTGGGTTACTCATTACATAAACTAGAGTTTGATGAATGGTGAATACTCTACTGTATATACATATAACACTCCTCTGGTAGCCGGAATTTTTATGTATTAGTTGCTCTAACTACTGAACGATTTAATCCATTTTTTGATGCATTAGTGAATAAAACTTCTGACGGTTTGTAAATTCCACATATTCTATTGAATTCCTTTTTCAGTAGAGAAGGATATGTTTCTTTTTTTATTGAATTTGGAAAGTTCTGTGTTTAAGGAGATAGGGGAGAGAATTCGGGGGGCAAAATTATAGCTGTTTATAGGAATTATTTCAGTAAAACTGTAGCTGATTTCTCCCATATACGTTTTAACTGTGTTGTAAAAAGGTGGTGTATATTGATACTTGCGGGAAGAGCTGTTTGCACTGGTCTAGTGCAAATTTTTGTGTGGTAAGGGTGGTTAGGAAGGGCCAAAAATTTTGTCCAGTAAGATAAAGATAAATGTTGAACTCTATATGTAAATGGCATTTCTCCAAGAAGTTTATAGAGACTGTCTGTGGGAGTTGTTGGGAATGCATTATTTGAAATTATTTCCACAGTTTTTATATAATTTTTCTTAGCGGTGTGGAAAGCCATAGCTCCATATTCTATTTAAGATCTAATGGTACTTTTGTAAGCTGTTTATATCTGCTCCCCATTTTTGATGTGATAGGATTTTTAATATGTTTAAGCTTTGCATACTGTTTTGTCAAAACGTTTTTTCCAGTTAAGTTTATCATCAAAATTATTCCCAAAAATTTTATATCTTTCGTGAAACTGAATTTGGTGTTTCTTATGGTCAATTCCGCGTATTCTTTCTGGGCTCTTAGGGCAAATAAGACAAATTTTGTTTTTTCGTGAGATATTTTGAAGCCAGATTTGTTTTTCCATTCATAAATTTTATTTAATCCATTTTGAATTAGGGACTGCAATGTTTCTATATTTTTACCCTTTCCGTATATTACAATATCGTCATGGAAATGTGATACAAGAGGTGAAGTCATTTACAGCGACAAGAAATAATGTCGTGCTTAAGGAAGATCCTTGAGGAATTCCATTCTCTAGTTCTTCGTGGGTAGATACTTCACCATTTGTTTTGACTACAAAATTACGCTGTAGAATTTTATGTTGCCAGGTTAAGTTGTAAGCTTTTTCAAGATCTATAAATATACATAGCAGTTTCTGACCATTTGCAAATGAATCATGTATCTTGGATTCCAGGTTTATAATGCTATTCATTTGCTGATCTGTTTTTTCGAAATCCGTTTTGGCTGGTCGATATAAGGTTATGTTTTTCCAAATGTCACATTAACCTGCGGTTTAATATCTTTTCTAAAACCTTACACATTGTACATGTTAGGGATATCGGTCTGTAAGACGTTACCAAGTTCTTTGGTTTGTGTGGCTTGGGTATTGGCACTACGATAGCTTCTGACCATGATTTTGAAAATTTGTGATCTAAGTAAATTGCATTGTATGTCTGTAACAAATACTTTTTATCAGTTATTGGGAGGTTTTTTTAAAAAGTGTAGTTGAGTTTATTAGGTCCCGGGCATTGTTTCAGCCCCTCTTCTAATTCTTCTTGTCGGTTTGCACATTTAATATGTGGTTTTGACCTGTAGTATGATTTAATTTTATGCTTTGTTCTGTATCGCATTTATATTCCCTAAATTCTGGGTTCATCACTTGGTATCCTAGAGAATTCTTCTGCAAATGTTTGTTTTATAAGTGCATTATTAGAGATAATTCCAGTATTGTGGGATAAACTTGTTATTTTGTGTTTTGATAAAATTCCTTAATACTTTTATAAAATTGGGTTTTTCCTATTACGAATTCGTATTTTTTCATTTCAGTGATACTATGGGTAATAAAGGTGCATTTATTACATTAAAGGGAAAATCTATGGAACCAGTATATAGAACATATGAAGCTGTGGTAAGTATAATTTTGCATTACAATTTTAAACATTTTAAATAGTTTTGACCTTTGATCTATTGATAATATATGTAACAAAGAGCCTGTAGTAGTGTGTAAAATCAAAGTGCAAAATCTAAACAGAAAGGCTCATGCAATGTGTTGAAGAATTACTAGTCACCAAATGAATAATAGTTCAGATTATTGAGAAAATATCAAATTCATTGAACTAAATTTAGCTCAGTATCAAAAAAAAATATATCAAATATGTAGTAGATGAAACAATGCAAAAATGAGGTGTGAATGTACTCAGATTCTGATTTAAATGCAATAGAACTTATGGTAGTGAATTCAAATAAAATGTTTAAATTGAACGATTATGCTGCGAAACTTGCTAGAGAACGGACGTATATTAATTGCCGATTTGATAGTTATATAGTCAGTGTGTTTAAACAAAAACCAAATCTCAATATTCAATCAAATTTTTTCTATGGAATGAAGAGATAATAGTTGTTTCATCACTAATTTTACAATTCTAAAATACATACCAAAAAGTGAATATATTCAAATTATTCTCTAAATACTTTGTGAGGAATACTTACTTATTTAATTTATCTTGGACACGTTTTTTGTTGCCTTTTTTCTTGTCGGTTTGACCCGGCTGATTGGTTATCGGTAAATTTATTGACGGAACGGCGATGTTTTGCTGGTTTATATCCCAGCAACTCATGTGTTCATAATCGTTCTGAGTAAAATGTTTGTAGCAAATAAGAGAAAATTTCACATTAAAATTGTCCTGGAGCTTCAACAGTTGTTTCCAAACACTCTGGCATTTTCTTATCTTTATGAAAGCTAAAAAACTTCGTACCAAGCACAAAACTCTTGCAGTTATTGTCAACTGTGCAACAACAATAATGGTATTATTTTCAACAAAACTTCGCTGCAAATAGTAATGAACACATACAAAATATAGCCCAATGTGGCAAATTTATCACAAGACTATGTCACACAAGTCACGGTATCGTATCTTGTTTTATTTCTTTCGTGACTTTATCTTATTAATCTCGGTAGAAGACAATTCTGTAAATTGTGTTTAGTTGTCAAATTTAGTTATTGACATTCACGAGTTGACTCTCAGTAGACGGACGTGTTTTATTTCCTGTTCAATTACCTCCGTTTTTTAGCTGATCTAGTAATTAACGAGTTTTATTTGTTTTTGTGAATTTAAATTTATAACAATAATTTGGTAAGTGAGTAAACTTTATTCATCGAGCGAATATTGGTATTTTTTTTTCTAGGTTTATGGCTTTGGCGATTGCCAATTAGCCAGGCTGATTTTGTTAAATTATTTGTGATTATATTTTACCATTTGTGTTTACTTTTTCTCTTTTTTTCTGTTTTCCTTTTTCTTTCTTCTTTTTTCTTTTTTCTATCTTGATAATAAGATTGCTTACAATATTTTGTTATACTCGATAGTCGAAATTGTGTAAAGTGAGTCAGAACTATCTAATCAACACTTTGGTTAAAGCGCAGTTGCCATATGTATTCTAGAGAGAAATGCTGTATTTTATAAATACACTTCAAATCCATTGTGTCAATATTTCAGGTACAAAAGATGCGATGTAATTAAGTCAATACCAATTTAATATATTTATTTCAAATTTCAAGCAGACTAATAATAATTAGTTTACTTGAAATGTGAAATAAAGTGTTTATGTATATTTCTTGAACGCAAGTTTGTTGTGAAAAACTCGCCGATTTGACAATGTTGGAGAGTCGCTTCAATGTTCCGGCTTTGAGAACGAGATAGATAGATCGAGCTACGCGAATGAGACAGTGATAGTAAACAGTTATGTGAGGTGTTTATTCTCTTCATGAGCGTAACATCAGTATTTGTGTTGTGGTTTTGTGTGATAAATCGGTTATTATTGGTATTTATTGTAATATTTATATCGGTATATTTAGTGACAATAATGGCGGAGTGTAGCGGTGTTGGCGATAAAAAACGGCGTCGTAACAATTTAATTCGGGAAGAAAAAGTCCTCATATTAAATGTGTACGAAGAACTGCGTGCCATGGACAAACAGTTGGGTGTTAGTGACGCTGTGATTAAGTGCAGTTATTTAACTAAAGTTTCTGAGAGTACTATATACAATATTCTAAAGAAATCGCGGGACGGATCTTTGACAAGAGAACGAGGTGAAAACTGTAAACCGGAAAGTAGGGGAAGAAAGAAAATTGTTTTGGACGACCAAACACGGAATGCTATACGTAGGGAAATACATTCTTTTTTTTATTTTAGGAATGAAATCCCCTCGGTAGCTAAATTGAGCAAGGTAATAGAAGCTGATGATACTTTACCAAACATCAGTGATAAAGTTTTGAGACGAACTTTAAAATTAATGAATTTTCGTTACCAAACAAGAAGTAGAAACAGTGCCTTAATTGAACGAAATGACATTGTGGAATGGAGGAGAAATTATTTAAAACAGATACGACAGTTTCGTAACGAAGGACGGCACATATATTATCTTGACGAAACATGGTTAAATGAAGGCCACACTGTGTCAAAAGTGTGGCAAGACATGAATATACGAAGCAATCGACAAGCCTTTATGGAGGGTTTCTCTTCCGGTTTAAAAGCTCCCTCTGGGAAAGGACGTCGACTGATTATCACTCACATTGGCAGCGAGGAAGGATTTGTAGAAGGTGGATTACTAAGTTTTCAGTCCAAAAAAACTGTCGATTACCATGAAGAGATGGATGGTAACCGGTTTGAAACATGGTTTAGATCAATTTTAACAAAGGTAACTCCTGGTTCAGTGATAGTTATGGATAATGCTTCATACCACTCTCGTCGACTGGAGCAAATACCTACTTCAGCTAGCCGCAAGAGGGTTATAATTGATTGGTTAGAGAGTAAAAGCATTCCGCACAACGAGGCAATGCTAAAAGTTGAATTATTATCTCTCGTACGGAAACATAAAAGCAGTTATATTAAGTACGTTGTCGATGAAATGGCGAAAGATTTCAACGTCTCAGTTGTTAGACTTCCTCCCTACCACTGTGAGTTAAACCCCATCGAGCTGGTTTGGGCCCAAGTGAAAAATTATGTTGCGAGAAAAAACAGTACATTCAAAATGGCTGACGTTGAGAAACTGTTTGACGAGGCGCTGCATACCGTTACTGCTGAGAGTTGGCGTAAATGTATTCAACACGTATTAAAAGAAGAAATAAAGTTTTGGGATTTAGACATACGTGTAGAAGTAATGACGGAACCACTCATTATCGATATAGGAGGAGAAAGCGATGATTCTGAGGAGTCGTCAGGGAGTGATACCGCTTCCAGTTAGTCAGACATTTTACAAGTGACCTCGCAACATACCTATACTTATTGGTAATTTATTTTGGTCTTGACAAACAACTTTTTTTTAGTTTTAGTAGTAGTAAGTTGGAATTGACTTTTAAACATTTTTTTATTTTGTTTTAACTTACTTATGAACAACTTGTGATAAGTTATTATTTCAAATGTTAAAAATTGAAATTCCAGATATTTCAGTATTCGCACCCTTAAACTATGATACGCTCATGGAGTTCACTTTAAATCGGTAGATAACCGATGACGTCACCTTACAGAATTTCGACTATCGACTTTTTTATATACATCTCATTATAGCTCATCCTTAAAAATGTGTATTATTCTTGGTAACACCCTGTATATACATAATGATACCTACCATAATAATTTCGTATTTCTGTTCTCTCAAATTTAAACGCCAGAGCGTACAAGAACATTTTCTATTTATTTTTTATTTAGGACTATTAAGAACCCTTCAAAAATGATGCGCTCATGAAGTTCGCTTCTGCAACTGATTTTATGGACAGTAAGAGCGATGAGTCACTTTACAGAATTTCGACTATCGAGTATAGTATAGCTACAAATTTATTTTACACTTTTTGATATGTAAATAGAGTATGTACAATATGTTAGTATTTTCTGAAAATAAAATGCAGTTGAGGTCTGTTGGGGGAGGTATTTGATGTTTAATTAAACTACTATATAAGTTATTGATTTCAATGGCGTTTATATGACAATCCAACAATATATCTACCATGTTAAGTTTGAATTTGTATTCTGGTGTTAAGGCATGGTTTGATCGAGCTCGATTTATTGTAATGATGAAGTTTCTATTAGATTCTTTGTGAAACCATCTTTGATTTGGAATTTTTGGTTGGTTTAGAATATAATTTTCTTCAGTCACTGCATCTCTGTGGTGTTGCTGCCATTCCTTATTGCTTTGTTGTTTAAATTTGTTGTATATGTTACGGTTAAAGTATTTACTTGGCTAGTATATAAACTAGTTGGATAGTATACAAACTATCCAATTGCCTGGTTATTTTGATGAAAAATCATATTTTCACTAAAATAGCTACGAGTAATGGCTGGTTTGTATACTATCCAGCTAGTTTATAAACTATACAAAATTTATCGCTAAAACACAAACCACAAGGAAATTACACAAATTAGCTAGCGTTTTTGGCTACTTTGTAAACTATCCACATTAGTTGGATAAAGTTTGAACCTGATATTGGTAGTAATACATAATAACCAACGAGTTGGTTATTATGTATTACTCAACAAACTAATCAATTCTCTTGGGTTAATTTAGTTTAGGATAGTAGAATCCTTAGTCAAAAATGGTTTCTTCATTGGTACAATGTAAGATTGTTACAGGTACCTATTATTACTTTAGAAAAAGTAAAAGAAATATACTCAAATAATACCAGGTGAGAATATATTAACAATAAAATATGGCAGGACGTTAAAACCACCAAACAAAGAACAGTATTATTTGTTGAAGCAAGTTGCACTGTTGTGGCACTTACTATTACACATATATCCAGACGCAAGACATCTACACTTTTTATTCGCACAACTCTTCTTGCAGTGACATCGCACATATCCTTGGGTTGAACCCGATACTGAAAATGTTCCTGCAGCGCTTCGTAATGTTATTTCGGTGTCCGTCTTGATATTATCCAACTTTAAAAATTGTTGCTCACATATTTCAAATTCGTTGCGGGAATAGAGCTGTTTAAGGACACCGTGAACAGTTCCAATTCGGTAAAATTCATCTTCTACACTCATTATGACGCCCAATATATTTCTGTTCTGACCGACTTCGATCTACATCTGGAATGGGTACTCTCACAGACATGCCGACAGTTCCTGGTTTAAATTTCTTGCGAGAATTTTGTAGCATTTTTTGTGCTTGCCTTTTTAGACTTTCCTGGCATGAATCCCTTATCGCTTTAATATTGTTTTTATTCTGACAATGGTCACATACGTTTTCTTCAGAACATAATAATCATTTTTTTGGTAATGATTAATTGAGAGCATTTTCTGTTGTTTCAGTAGAGAACAATGCCATTGCTTGTTCTTTAAATAAAACTGAGGTTTTATTGTTAACTGCGGTTTCAGTATTATTTTCGGGTAAAACTGGGGTTTCAGTATTAACTTTGAGTAAAATTGGGGTTTCAGTATTATCTGCGAATACAACTGGGCTATGAGTATTATCGGACAGCAGAACCAACGTAGCATTTTCAATTGAATCTAAAAGAAATTAGGTTGCATTGTGAAATAATGAGGAAATACTCTATAGATACGTACCAGACAATTGTTGAACGGCCATTTCCTTTTCAGTGACAGTAGAATTTTCATCGGGTACAAAATTATTTGAAGGATGTGAATCTTCTTCCACTTCATCCTCGGTGTCATTACTAGAAGATAATAATGTTTCCAGTTCTTCTTCTGTACATATGGATTTAATGTTTGTGATAGAAACAGGGAGGTTATTTAAACCATCTCTACATTTTACACCATATAAAGCTTTATAAGGACTGCGTCCAATACCAGAATGAAAGCAGATACCAAAAACAATGAACTGAGGTAAAACGCAACTTATACAAACACAGAGTTGCTGTTGCAAACACAGTTTCTTTTCTTAAATTTCAAAATACTAGCATACTCACCGATTTTTTTGAAATTGAACAATTTTTAAACCTTCACTCCATTTTGTCGAGTTATTATTTTTCATCCACAACGCTAACTTGTTCTCTATATCTTGGTTCGCCCTCTCCACTGAACCTTGTGATTGTGAATGTCTCGGTTAACCATGCACAATATGGCAGTCAGGCCACATTCAGACTAATTCCTCAATCACCTAAAAAAAATCAAAATGTATTGATTTTGTTTTATTTCATCCATATAAGCAACATTTAAGGAATTTGAAATAAAGGACATGGCACTTCAAAATACATGTAAAATTCAAAATCTCAGCTTTGGGCCCATTTTTCCGGTACACCCAGTAGAGCTAGGAGTTTAGCGCAAAGGAAAAAATCTTTTGATGTCAGCTACAACATATCAAAAATACAGAGGCCCAAAATTCCCATAAAAGGTGCCATGTCCTTTCTAGCATGCCTTTTACCCTAATACCCACCTGGTTTGCAAATTCTCGGCCATTGTCGCTCTGCAACACGCAAGGGACTCCTAAGTCTGCAAATACTTCTAATAGGTGCTCAGCTACTTGTTTAGCTTTCTTTGTTTTTAGCGCTCTCAACCTGACGTATTTGGTTAGGTGGTCTTGGTAGACAAAACTAAGTTTGTAGTCACCATCTGGTCTAGTTTGTAAGTCGATGAGATCGATTTGGCATCGAGATTTTAAATGATTTGAAACAATTGGTTTAACAACAATTCCCTTTTTAGTTTTGTTCCGTTTAAACTGACAATTTTCACAAGTTTCAATGAAAAATTTTACCATTTCCTGTGTTAAGTTGTGATACTTTTCGTTTAATAATTTTGTTGTTGCTTGACGCCCTCCATGCCCAGTTCTCTGATGGGCAGCTTTAATTGCATCATAATATTCACTAGAACGTAAAATAACCATTCTAGATCTTCTATGTATAAGATGATTCGATTCTTTGTAAATCATAAGTATTTATCACATGATAATCACTCTTGTTACTACTGTCAGGACCAGTTTCGCATATTCTCTTGATACATTGCAAAAGTTCACTACAATCGCTATCTTTCATTAATTTTGAATTTTGCGACTTTTGGTCGTAAACGTCTAATAACAGGTTTTCAAATTGTTGCTGTTGATTTATTTTTAATAATCCGATACCTATTCTTAAACAAATTTCACGAGACACAACTGTACACCGTCACAACAAACAACACTTGACGAAACATAACCGCACTAAATTACCCAAAGAGAATTGGTTGGTTTACATAATCACCAACTCGCGTTGGTTGGTTTACATACTAACCAACTCGTTGGTTAGTATGTATTACTACCAATATCAGGTTCATACTTTATCCAACTAATGTGGATAGTTTACAAACTAGCCAGAAATGCTAGCTAATTTGTGTAATTTCCTTGTGGTTTGAGTTTTAGCGATAAATTTTGTATAGTTTATAAACTAGCTGGATAGTATACAAACCAGCCATTACTCGTAGCTATTTTAGTGAAAATATGATTTTTCATCAAAATAACCAGGCAGTTGGATAGTTTGTATACTATCCAACTAGTTTATATACTAGCCAAGTAAATACTTTAACCGTAACATATACATCAGATATTGATGGATCGTCCTGTAGGACTTCTCCTGAGGGAAGGGATTTTTTTGCTAGTCTGTCTGCTACTTCATTTCCCTGAATACCCGAATGTCCTTTTATCCACATAAGGCAGCCTGATTTGTTGTTACTTCTTATATCGTGGTGAAGTTTTAATATTTGGGCTTCAATGTGGTTTATTTTTGTTTTTCTACCTATGTGATTAAATCTATCCACGGCGCTTTTGCTATCTGTAAGTATGATGCATTTGTCTTCAACCAAATTTAATTTTATATATTTCATAGCTTGAAGTATTGCTATTAGTTCTGCAGTATAGATTGAGGCATCTTCATGTAGGCTATATTTTAGGCTTATATTTCTGTTTGAGTGGAATATAGCACATCCGGTGTGACCACTTTTTTTGACCCATCTATATATCTGCTGATGATCAGACCAGTGTGTTCTTATTGCATCCTTGAATGCTGATGGAATGTAGCTGGCTACATCTACTGTCGGTTCAAAGTATTTGCGGGGTATATTGTAACAGAACAATTCTTCCAGTTTATGTAAATAATAAGGTAGGTGATGATTGGTATATAGTAGATGTTTGCAATCCGCAAGCTTGGTAATGCTATTGATTAGAGGTGGGATTTTTCTGAGATGCCAATACCTATGTGTTAATGTTGAAATTGTTAGTTCATGTAATTTGTTTATATATGGCGCCATTTTTGATGATGCTTTTATAATTATATTATCACAAAGCAATTGTCTCCTCAATTTGAGGGGAGGTTCTCGAGATTCTGCTTCCATGACATTAATAGGTGTTGATTTTAGATAACCTAGGCATATTCTGAGTCATTTGATTTTTTGGGTCTCAATTTTACGTAGGTGAGATTCAGATGCTGCGCCATACAAATGACTTCCATAATCTATTATTGATTTTGTCATTGATTTATAAAATAGTAGTGCAATATTTGGGCCTGATCCCCATTTAGTTTTACAGAAAGTCCTTAGTATATTTATGGAGTTTTCACTCTTTCTTATTGTTTGTTGAATACAATCTTTCCACAGCAATTTTTTATCAAGTAATAAGCCCAAGTATTGAACTGTATTTTTTATGGGATAATTATATGACCCTATTGTAAGTTGTCCTTGGTAATTGGTTCTGTTTCTAGAAAAAATGCATATTTCAGTTTTCGGTACATAGATGGAAAGTCCTATTACGTTGCACCACTGTTGAATTTGTATAAATTCGGCCTTTAATGTGTCTGTACATTTTTCTACAGTTTTGTCTGATGTGTATATTACTATGTCATCAGCAAATTGTATATGTTGGATGGAGTTTTTGGAGATAATGTTTTCTAAGTCCATGGTATAGATTATGTATAAAAGAGGGTTGAGGATGCTGCCTTGAGGTAGCCCGAATTTGGAACATCTGGGCTGAGTAATTTCATGATTTATCTTGAGAAAGGTTGAGCGTTCAGAATATGCTACGTTCATAAAATTAGCTAAGGAGGTTGGCAGTCCGATCTGGGTGAGTTTTTCACAAAGAATATTAAGTTGAACGTTGTCGAATGTTGATGTAATGTCTATAAATGTGGCTACTGTTGGTAATTTTTTTGTGAAACTTAAGTAGATATCATTTGTTAAAACTGTGAAGGGCTCTTGAGTGGATCTGGACACTCTGAAAGCATATTGTGATTCCGGAAGTAGTTTTTCTCTTTCCAGCCAATGTTGTAATCTATTTCTGATCAATATTTCAAGTGTTTTAAATAAGATGCTAAAGCTATGGGACGGTACGAGTTTGGATTGTCTGATGGTTTTCCTGGTTTTTTTATAGGCAGTACTATATACTCTTTCCAATTTGTTGGGAATTGGTTGTTGCCAGTCCAAATAAAGTTGTATAGAATTAATAATGCCTTTTTGTGTTTTAGAGGCATTTTGTGTATCATTATGTATGATATATTGTCTGCCCCAGGTGAGGTGTTTTTGGTATTTTTTAAACATTGTTCGAGCTCCCAAAAATTGGAGGGTAGTAGCAAATGTGTGTTGTTTTTGTTTACTGTGTAAATTTCTTGCATTATCTCATTTTCTACCCATGGAGGTGAAATGTTTGCATGAAAGTCGTTTATCCAGGCATCTTTAGGGTCTATAGGCGTTTTATTTGCTTTTTTATTATTTTTATATCTGTTAACTTTGTGCCACACTTCTCTGATTGGGGTATTTTGATTTAAGCTTTGACAATATTCTATCCAGCTTTTTTTCTTCATTTCCTTGAAAGTTTTTTTGGCGATCGCATCCAATGGTTTATATTCTGTCAGATTTTGAACATTTGGATTTTGTTGATATTGGGCGTAAGCTTCTTTCCGTGTTTTTGCAGCTATATCACAAGTTCTGTTCCACCATGGTTTAGACATGTGGTTTCGCTTTGTCATATACATGAGTATCTAGGAATTGCAATACTCGCGGCTCTGTTTATGTTATTAATTATGGCTTCATATGTTGGTATTGGTTCAATAGAATCTAATATTGAAGTGTATAGTTCCCAGTTGGCTTTCTTCAGATTCCATATATTGTGTACCCTTGTGGGGATATTTGTTGGTGAGGAGTTCAAGGCCATCTTAATATGTATTGGCAGGTGATCAGATCCACAAGGCTCTTTTATAATAGTCCATGTAATTAAATGACTTATATCTTGCGAACATAGTGTTAGATCTATTGCTGTTTTATGGTGTGCTAGGGTAGGTGATCCATCATTTAGTATTATAAGGTTACAATGTTGTATCGCTTCCAATAGTACCTTACCATTTACGTCATCATGTTCGCAGTTCCACGCTAATTTGTGTGCATTGAAATCACCTCCCAGCATGAAGGGCTTTGGAATATGTTCTAGAAAATGAATCCACTGCTGTGAAGTTATCCGGGAGCGTGGTTCAATATATACCGAGGCTTGATGTATTTTTTTGTTTTTATAAGGTATTTCCACAGAAATACATTTGTGTTCA
Source organism: Galeruca laticollis (assembly GCA_963921935.1). Taxonomy (NCBI): domain Eukaryota; kingdom Metazoa; phylum Arthropoda; class Insecta; order Coleoptera; family Chrysomelidae; genus Galeruca; species Galeruca laticollis. The sequence continues at coordinate 241,042,654 of OY998176.1, forward strand.
AATTTTAATTTGATTTCCTTAAATACTAATCCTTCTCTTATTAAAATGGCTGATCCTCCGTAACCGTCGTTACGATCTGCCCGAACATTATTGAAGTTTTTGAAATTATAATATCTGTCAGGATGAAACCAAGTTTTGGATAAGAGCGCTAGCGAAAATTGATATTTGTCTAATAAGTACTCTAAGTTTTCCTTATTAGAAACTGCTGATCGGCAGCTCCATTGTAAAATGCTTATTTCATTTGTTATGTCTGCGAATATGAGGGCGTATTTACATCAAATTGTGTACTAATTATGTGCATAAGCTCTTCTTTTGGAACATTTATATTTTTTGATGCTAAAAATTTACAGATAGTTTCTATCACGACTTCTAATATTGTTATAATGCTATGATCTGCAATCTGTGTGCTTGATGATTCACTATTGTTTTATATGTAATTGGGGTTTACTATTCCTCCAATTTTTGGTAAGGGAAGTCTGGGTTGAGATATTATCTCTTTATGTTGTTCTATTATTATGTCTGGGCTGTTTGGTCTGTGCCTCTTGTTTGCTTGTGATGAGTTTTGATTTGTGGAAGTTCTGAAGGAATTTTTTGGGAGTGAGAGTTGTGGGGGTATAGAGACAGGATGTGAAGTAGATTTATGAGGTGCGAATTTAATGGGGGAAAGGATTTTTGACAAAAGACATTTACTATTTGAGATGGTTCAAGTTGACTATTCCTTGAAACCACATTGGAGTAGGAGTTTTTGAAATTTCTCTATTTGCGTCATGATAGCTTAGGTTTGATGTGGACATAGCCTCTTTGATTCGTTTTTGTCTACTGAACTCGGGGCATGCTTTTACGTTTGTGGTGAGATGATCACCTGAACAACTTAAACATTTTGGTTCAATATTTGTTTCGTTACATTCTTTTGAATTATGAGATTCATTGCATTTAAAACATCGGGGCTTGCTTTTACATTGTCTACCTTGATGACCATATCTTAAGCAGTTGAAGCACAATATAACTTTTTGTATATATGCTTCCATTGGTTTCAGTACTTTACTTATTGTAATGTATTTTGGGAGAGTTTGGGATTTGAAAGTTATTACGCAAGTTTTTGTTGGGACATATTCTATATTATTTTCATTCACACATTTCCTGTTTAGCCTCTTAACTTCTAGTACTTGAAATTTACAATGCATGTCATGCATTTTTATTTTATTTTTAACATATTCTACGCTAAATTCAGTGGATACATCTCTAATTATGCCTTGACGTATTATTAGAAATTTTGGGACATATATTTCTAAATTATTTTTAACAAAAATTTGATTGTCTTTTTGATCGATAATATAATTTGCTGATTTGTAATCTTTAAGCTTGATTCTTATTTTATTTCTGCCAATGGAATCGATACTTGAGATTTTTTCGTCAAGATGAACAAAATTTGAAAGGATGATATCACCTATTTTTAAAGGATTTAATCTACCTTTAAATTCGCTTGATTTATTTTCAACATATACATGATATGGGCCGAGGTCAGATTGTTGATATAGAAAAACTTGTTTAGGGTTTTTAATTTGTAAACTTGGCGATTTGTTTACTAATTGATCTTTCAAGTTTTTGTCATTATCATTTGTTTCGCATGATAAGGTTGAAATTGAAAATATTTTATTACTTATCTGAATATTTCGTTCTTGTGATGTAAATCCCTTGAATTCATTTTCAGAGACGTCTAGGAAATTTGTTTTATCGTTTGTATCCATCACATCATTCGTGTTTACGGGGGCTTGACCTCCCGCTATTAGCACTAATTTGAAACTTATTTTTTGGTTATTAATCACAAACTAATGTTTTTCTACTACTTTAACAAACCAAATAACTAGTTTATTCAAATTGTTTAAAGATATAAGATTTAAATTTTAGCACTAGATCGAACGCACGTCTGTTTACAACGAAGGAATTGATATAACTCGAATATTGGTATATTCGCCGTACTTTATACCTCTCTGTCCTCATATCTGCGATTTTGGTAACCAGAATCGCAGTGTGGCTCATCTACCAACTAACTCATTTAACAAATCCACTGTAAATCAAATTCAGAGTACATCTCAAGCCATAAACACAACTCATCGATCATATGTCGCTGCTACCCTTAGTAAAGCGCCCCCGCCCCAACACCCTATAAAGATCAAGCTATTGTGATGCAATCTATTCCTATTCTATTCTTCGACTACATTAAAGCAATTGGCAGCATTGTTTCTCCCAAAAATGTTCATTTTGCATCCCACATTGCCCATGGCCGTATTTGCATATATTTATCCTCTACCGAAAAAATTGAAAATCTCCTAAAAACCATTCCTAACATAACAATCAAAAATAATTCCTAACATAACAATCAAAAATAATTTTAATCTCCAATGTTAGCCCCTCACTCTCGTCGACCTCGGATTAAAAAACATTACGCCAGTCACTCATGTTAGATGCGGCACACCCGACGATGCGTATGCTCATGTTCATGTTATGAGTTTCCGAAGGGTGACTTATATAATCCCAGATCGCAAAAAAAATTTTCCCTCCAAGCATCAATACTTATCACCCATGAAAACAACCCTCGCCGAATTTTTATATCGACTGATAAATTAGAACGCTTCCTCTGTAAGCAACCAAATCAATTTCCCTACATCCTCCCCTTCCCAATTAAATGTTGTATCCATTGAACCCTTACCTGATCTTTCCCTCCCTTCTGCTGACTGCATTGTAAATAATACCCAAATCTCCTTCGATAACTTCCTTGATCCTTCTGATCCATCCTACGTACCATCACCAGGACCTGGTGAGAAAAGACCACACTCTAATGATAGCAGCCTGTCTACCTCAACTCTTTTATCACCCGAAACCATCAACTTTCTCCAACCAAATGCAATCTCCCCCACTACACCCATTATATCGCAAACCCTTGAAAAACCTTCTAAAAAGAAAACGAAAAAATCAAAATCTGATGAACCTGAGAAACATGTTTTAAGTTCTACAACTCGTTCCACTATTCACAAAATATGCTCTGATTCGACTAGTCCTCTCTCTCTTACCGAAACTCAACTGACTGCTTTTCTTAAAATACTATCTGATCTACTTACTGAAGCAAATAAATTCATTTCTGATATTTCCTCCTTACTCCAAGACCTGAAAACTGCTTCTATTGAACGCTCCTTTAAAAATCGCTTAACACGTCTACAAAACAAAATTAAATCCTGCTTCATCCGCTTATTCCGATGACCCGACAACTGACGACTATAACTCATCCTCGATAATATCCCACTAAACCTTTTCACTGTCCTACAACGAAATTGCGATGGATTTTATCCTCGCATACAACGAATTCAAAACTTTACTTCTCTCCTCTACCCGATTTCATTTGTCTTCAAGAAACTAATTTCAAAACCAATCACAATCCTCTCGTAAATCACTTCAAAGGTTCTCACTTTTATGGTTCCTTCAAAAATACCAAATTATTCCAAGCTTCCAATCTGGTTTTCGACGTAATCGCTCAACCCGAGATAATCTTGTTCTTTGACATCGAAGGTGCTTTTGATACCATCCCTAGGAAACCGGTTTTAAATAAACTTTCCCACTGTAACTTCAATGGAAGTATCTACTACTTCATCGAACATTTCTTACTCTCCAGGTGCTTCAGAGTCTCTGTTAATGGTAAACTTTCTGTGTCTCGTCTACAAATTGATGGAGTCCCCCAAGGTTCTGTCATAAGTCTCACATTGTTTATACTTTCTGTAAACGACATATGCACCAACTTTCTGCCCCTGTTCAATAAGCACTGTACGAGGATATATTGAAAAATTCTTAGCCAACTATAGAACCAAACAAAACTTCAATGTCAAAGTATTTTATTACTCAACATATTCTCCTCTTAATTGATACATTTATTATAGTGAACCTGCAACGTCTCTAGACCTTTCAAAAAAAATGTTTCTTCTTGCTCTGCAAACCAGACCTCCACAGCTTTTATTACCTCGTTGGAAGAAAATTTACGACCTTTTAAACTTTTTTTCAGTCGAGGAAAGAGATGATAGTCGGACGGAGCCGAATCTGGTGAATAAGGGGGGTGTTCTAGTAATTCAAACCCTAAATAACGAGTTTTTTGCATGGCAACATGAGATTTTTGTGCAGGGGCGTTGTCCTGCAAAAACAAAACACCTTTGGATAGCTTTCCACGTCTTTTCTTTTTAATTTTTTCCCGTAGAGTGGTCAGTAATGTGGAATAGTAATCTCCAGTTATTGTTCTACCCTTATCCAAAAAATCAATCATGATTACTCCATGGCAATCCCAAAAAACTGAAGCAAGAACTTTTCCAGCAGATTTTTGGACACGAAACTTCTTAGGTCTTGGAGAACCAGAGTGTCGCCATTCCATCGATTGTTGCTTTATTTCTGGATCGTAGAAATGTACCCAAGTCTCATCCATAGTAACAATTCGGTTTAAGAAGTCTATATCGTTTTAAATCGAGCACAGATCGAACGCTACCCTTGCACGCTTTTGGTCAACATTCAAAAATTTAGAGATCCATTTTGCAGCAATTTTTCTCATGTCCAAATTGACGTGAACTATATGATGAACGCGTTAGTATGAAATATTCAGTGCTTCTTCAGATATCCGTTTTAGCCCAATTCGACGGTCTGATAAAATCATGTCATGAACTGCATCGATATTTTCGGGGACTGACACAAAAACTGGCCTCCCCGATCGGTCATCATCTTCAATGGAAAATTTATCTCTTTTGAAGCTTGCAGTCGAATTTTTCACGGTCGCATACGAAGGAAATTGATCACCAAGGGTATTAAGCATATCTTCGTAAATCTGCTTACCTCTTTTAAATACAGGTACTGGATGATGGCTCGATACTCCAATTTTTCGATTTTCACAATTTCGGTGGACATCTTTTTTCTTTTAATTGATTGCGTAATTCTGGTTTACTTTTTTGACGTCAAACTTTACACTGACACTTCTAATAAGTTGTTCGTTGCTATGGTAATGCAATATTTTGTTTATGCATGGAACTGGTCTCGGCTAACTAGATATCAATACATCCTCGTATGTTGACGATTTAATTATTTATTGCCATGGGAAATCCACCTTCACTTCCTGCCAAACGTAGATCAACTACAAAACACAATTAATGACTTGTGCTTATCTTTATCTCTAAATAAGTCTAAAATGATTAAATTTAGTAGAAAAGCTGCATCTCCTGCTCCATTTATCATTCTAAATAATTCCACCTTAGATGTTGTCAATTCCTGCAAGATCCTTGGAATGCTTTTTGATTCACGGTTTAAGTGGAAACAACATATAAACGATATCAAAGCGTTTGCCTGAAACGCTTAAATATTATCATAACTCGCACTTCGTCTGGGGCGCTGACGAGAACGTCCTTCTTAGAGTTTATAGAGCACTAATTCGTTTCAAAATGAACTACGGCTGATTCATTTACATGACAGCACCCAAATCTTATTTAAACCTACTTAACTCAGTTCACAATACTGCTCTTTGACTTTGCCTTGGCGCTTTTTGCACCAGCCACAAACTTTAAAAATAATTTGGTTGAACCTATTTTTGACACCGATCCCGATTTTGAAGCAAGTACAAACTTTGAAGGACTAAATAAAGAATCCTGTCATGAAAAAGATACAGTCCTTGAGGATAGTTCTGATGACTTTGTGCCCGATACTGATTCCAATTCTGAATCAAGTTCTGATAGTGACGACAAGCAAGGAAGGAATAAGTTGACAAAGAAAGTCATTAGTCACATAACAGCGGAAGAAATAGTTGAAGAACAAGAGATGATTGATGATGGTGAAGCTAATTTGGATTTGGATAATGTAGAAAATAATGAAGTAGTAAAAAAGTCAAGAGGCAGGAAAAAAACTAAAGTAGGGAAAGAAATGAAGAAAAGGAAAAGGGATCCAAAACACTGGGAAAAAATATAAGAAAAAGATTGAAAGTCCAGGGCAAAGAGTATTACACATTAAAGGGAAAAAAGAAGCTAGAAAAAAATCAAAGAACCATGTGATTGCCGAAAAAAATGCTTTGATAAATTTTTACCAGAAGAAAGAGAAGAAATATTCAAAGATTTTTACAACCTCTCGTTGGAAGCACAAAATCAGTGTATCGCTAATTTGGTAGAAGAACAAAATAAAAAGGTTGAGAGGATGAGAAGAGATTGAAACGAAAGCAGAAGAAAATATTCTAGAAAATACAACCTGCTTAAAAATGCTGCTAGGACTGAAGTTTGCCAGAAAATGTTCCTAAACACTCTGGATCTAACACTTAAAAAGGTTAGGGTAATAATAGAGAAGAAGAGGTCTTCAGAATCCGGTATATGTCCAGAAGATGGAAGGGGAAAACATAGTAATCACCCAAAGGTACCAGACAAAGATAAGAGGAGATTCGAACACACATTAAAATGTTTCCAAGTTACGAAAGTCATTATTCTCGGTCTCACACAAGAAAACGGTATCTGTTGTCAGATCTTTCAATTTCACAAATGTACAGATTGTATGTAACTCACTGCTTAGAGAAAAACTTGACCCCCAGAAACGAAGCTCTTTACCGACAAATTTTTGTAGAAGAATTTAACTTAGCTTTTCACAAACCGACGAATGACACTTGTGGAACTTGTGACAAGTATAATCTTCTACTAAAGTCTGCCCCAAGTGATGAAGAAAAAGAGCAGCTTGCATTAAAAAGAAATGAACATCTGCGGTTGGCTAACTCGGCGTACGAAGAAAGACGCAGTGATAAACTACGCTGCAAATCAAACCCAAAAATGGTTGTCGTAAGTTTTGATCTTCAGAAGTGCCTTCCGACTCCATACCTCACCAGTGGAATCTCTTTTTACAAACGAAAATTATGGACCCTAAACCTCACTTTTTATGAAACAAGAGGCAATAAGAATTCTGCTATTTGTGGAATGAGACTATTGCCAAAAGAGGGGGGCAAGAAATAGCATCCTGTTTGTTTGCTTACCTAAAATCTCTTCCTCCCGACGTGAATGAAGTTATTTTTTATAGCGACTGCTGTCCTGGACAAACACGGAACATTTACTTGCCTCTAATGTTTATGACAATTTTAGAACAGTTTAGTAATTCAGGCAGAGAGGTCATCATTAGTCACAAATTTTTAGTCCCTGGCCATACATATATGGAAGCTGATACTATTCACGCTTCAATAGAAAAAGCTAAGAAAACAACTTTTGTTAGAGTCTATATTCCTAGAGACTGGGCAAATCTTATACGAATGATTCCTCGAACTCCCCCTATTGTCGTTATTGAAATGGATTTAAACGATTTTTTTGACTTTAAATCCCTTTCGCGCAATCGTTTTCAGCATAGGAAAATAAATGCCAGCGGCCAGCCAGTGATATGGAACAAAATTAGGTATATACAATACAGACATGATAAAAGGGGTACAATGTTTTACAAATTTTCGTTCGATAATGAAGAAGAGTTTAGCAGTTTAGAGTTATTAAGAAAAAAATACCGCAGTTTGCAGATTTTGCAACTGACACCAATTTCGAAGAATCCCTTAGGAATACCTGAAAATAAACTACAGCATCTGAGAGAACTGCAGCCCTATATTGACAAAAATAGCAGAATGTACTACAGTCAGTTTATTAGCACTGTAACTGTCTCTCCTACAGCTGTCGATATGTTGACTGATGATGAAGAGGATCTTTCTGATGAAAATTAAGTTATTTTTAACTGTGTTTAAATGTGATTAAAAATATACAAATAAAATAAGTTTCAATTAACCTGTTCAATACTGTTTTTTCCTAGTTTTTTAAGTTACAGAATGGCCAATGATGGTATTTTTAAGATTTCTTTCTAAATTAACAACGGCCAATGTCACTTTTTTTGGGTTAATTTTAATTATTGTTTTTGAGAAAATCTACAATTAACTTCTCTTTTACACGCCAAACGAGAATGTGGAGCTCTGGTTTTAAAAAAGATTCAATTTGCAACATTATTATTGACTGTGGTTTTGATTAAAACTTTGGACTCAATTTTCTCAGATTAGTGTTTTTTGATTTTGGCCCTTTTAGAACCAAGCCACAGAATTGTATCACACTGAAATGGCTTCTTCTGATGCCGAAACTTCCGATTCTCAATGTTTGGATGTAATATTCTCATGTGATGCAAATAATATGCCAGAAAATAGACTAGATGAATATAGTTCTGGATTGAAAATGATCCTGATTGTATCCCCAATGATCAAGAAGAGTGCGATACTTCTGATTATGAACCAGAAGTTTCTCCAAATAATACGAGTCCTAACCCAATTAATAATACAACAAGAAGAAAGTCCAGGGGTATGAAACGAAAATTTGATCACTATACGACTGTTATTGCAAAAAAATTGACAATTATCAAATTTACTTAAATGTGAATAAACCGGCGCTTAATTCAAAAATTAATTTAGTTCTAATTACTGAATTCCAAAAACCAGTTGAATATAGTTTCTTAAAGTAAACAAAAATAAACCTACTTACCTGTTTTATTGGCTTTTTATACTAAAAACTAAACTAAACAGAAGCTGCACTGACATAACCTTAATACTATTTGTCAAAACTTGATATGTCACATTTCCAAAAGGGATATTTCCTCGATACTAACCACGCTAACCTGGTTAGAAAAAAGTTAACTACTCTAATTTCCTCGATACATATTCCAAACAATGACGTCACACTTAACCAACATCTCAAACCACCTGGCCGAGGTAGTTAACATGTGGTTTGAAGCTATGATCTGTCAGTTTGTCTGTGGTTTGTCATTGTTATTGAGGTTAAATGTTATTAGAGAGTTTTTAAGCCTACAAATATAACGGAGATTTTGGGTGTAGTTATGGTTAACTTTATCAACAATAACGATTACATTGAAAAAGGAAAGAAGGAGTTTTTAAGCCATCTAAAAATAACGTATTCTGTTTAACAGTCACAGATTAATTATAATGATAGTTGACGAATTGTAAATATAACCCCATGTTATTTAAATAGTAAATACATCAATATTTTATAAATTTAACAATGGAAGAAGCTTTAAAAAATGTTATTGTTAGGAGGATCCTTACATATTGAATAATAATTAATCATGGATAATAATAATGAAGGTTAGGTTTTATGTTTGGCACAATAAATTCTTAACGTTGTCAGATTTTCTCAGAAAAAATATGTAACAGCTTTGTTGACAAAAAAAATTGTTTTATAAACTATTGTCTTCTAAAACATAAAGACATATAGTAGTTTCCTTTACATTAAAGAAATTAAGTAGGTTTTAACAATTGCGTCTACCAAAATATATCAATTTTGACAACGTTGTAATTGGAAAAATAACCATAAGCATAAAAACCTGCTTACGGTATTTCTCCGTAAATAACGAAGTCCGTTATCGTTATTAAAGTTAAGGTCTCCAAGTTTTCATACTGCGCATTCTCAGAATAACGATAACCATACTTACGTGACAAAATAAAGGGTGTGGTGATAACACGAAATCCACTGCATCCAAATCAACATGCATACACTCCAGGGAGATCCACGGATTCAGCTCTTCATCTCGTGGCGGGCCACATTGAGAAATCGTTGGAAAATAAGGAGTCCACCCTGGGTGTATTCATAGACATAGAAGGCGCATTTGATAGAACCACTTTTCCTAAAATAACAAATGCACTTTCCAATAAGAATATCCCCCAAACCATAAATGGCTGGATATATAACATGCTCTCAAAAAGAGCAATCAAAATCAGTGTAGATGATGTAACCATCAGAGGCTTGGTTGTAAAAGGTTGTCCACAGGGAGGGGTGCTCTCACCACTACTATGGAACATGGTCTTAGACTCCTTGGTCAGCCACCTCAATGATAACAACTACTACACAATAGCATACGCATATGACTTAGTGATTCTGCTAACAGGAAGATTCGAGGAGACACTCTGCGCTTTAATGCAGGAGGTCCTCAATATCATAGAACAATGGTGCAGAGACCATTCGCTGTCAATAAATCCAAAAAAGACTGAGTTGGTCCTCTTAACGAAAAAAAGGAAGCTTGCAAAACATCAAGCCCCAAAGCTCCTGGATACCAAACTTAATTTCTCTTCAGAGGTGAAATATTTAGGGGTCACCTTTGACAATAAGTTAACATGGAACTCCCACTTAGAAAACAGAGTTAAAAAAGCATATATTTCTTATGAGCAGTGTCGTAGAACCATCGGCCGCACCTGGGGAATGTCACCTAAGGTTGCTGCCTGGATCTACACTGCCATCATCAGACCTATGCTAACGTACGGTGCGATTGCCTGGGGAGCTAAGGCAAACCAGCTGACAGTCGTCCGTAAACTGGACCAAATCCAAAGAACAGCATGCCTCAACACAACAGGAGGCATGAGAACCACACCAACAAGAGCTATGGAGGTAATCCTCGGTCTCACTTCCCTTGACATATACATCAAGGAGGTTGTTTTGATGACCATGGCACGTCTGCGCTCTACTGGTATACAACCTGATGTAGGATCCGGTAAACTGAGACGTAACTTGTGGCATGAGGCCCTCAGGGAGATCCCACTGCTGCAGGCCAATACGGACTCGATTCCACCGCGATATGCCTTCAATAGGCCCTACAAGGTAATCTTTAAAAACAACTCACAAGACCTATTGGAAGAAGGCGCAATCCGCATCTTCACAGATGGGTCTAAATCCAATGTAGGCTCAGGATGTGGTATTTTTTCCAGATCCCTGAATCTAAACATAAAATGGGCAATGGGCTGCAATGCAGGTGTTGCTCAAACAGAGCTCACTGCTATCTGCATCGCTGCTAAAGAGATTACCAAAAGGAAAACCGCAGGTAATAATATATACATCCTTACGGACAGTAGACAAACACTACTAGCCCTGAACAGACCACGTATTACATCAGGCCTAGTACTAGAATGTCACATGGCCTTAATCGAAGCCTGTAACAACAACACGGTCACTTTAGGCTGGATCAAGGGCCATGAGAAATCGAAAGGAAACCGTATTGCAGACTCGCTAGCCAAGAAGGCAGCCTCCCAAAAACTCTTGGGACCTGGCACTTTCATTGGTCTATCGGCGTCAGCAACGGCCGACCTATTAAAGGAACACTCCCTTAATAAGTTTAAGGGTAGATGGGACGACGCAGAAGGCTGCAGGCTTGCCAAGGAACTGCTACAGTACCCGGACAGCAAAGTAGCCAAAAAATACGTGACTATGAACAGGCGGAACCTACGAACAATCACGGGAATTCTGACTGGTCACTGCCACCTACGAAAACACCTTCACAGACTGGGTTTATCTAACACCCCACTTTGTAGAGGATGTGAACATGAAGATGAGACTGTTGAACACATTCTTTGCGAATGTCAGACACTCTCTCAATTTAGGTTTCAAGTATTCGGCGAGTACAGGCTAACATACGCCAATATGAGGGAACTTAATTCAGGCGACGTTATCGCCTACTTCAAGGAAGTAGGCTGGATGACGAGCTAGAAAGAAGTTTTGAACCTCAGAAGGATGCACAATGGGCCAATTGTGGCCTAAGTGCTGTGGGGCCACCCACCCTTCAAATCTTTACAGATACAGAAAGGGCTTAAAAACTCTCTAATAACAACGGGACTTAAGTTGAAAAAGTAGGTCAGAATAATGAATATATACGAAGTATTTGTAAACGAAGAATTATACAGTATCAATGATACAGTAGAAATTATTAATCTTCTACAAAAAGGTAAAGAATGCCAAATTGTGAATAGATATTCTTTTCTCTGCCTATAACTGATGAACATTTTATATTATGTTAGTAATAAAAATAATATTAAATGACGATGTTGACATTTGACATCCCCCTATCAAAATGATGATGACATACTACAGATCCAAACTACGTTAACCACTGACGTCATAGCTTTGTTAACCTGGTTAAGCTAGTTAGTCTCGAGGAAATTCGCCTAATGTCGACCAAACATGATATGTCAGACATAACAGGTTTTGGAAAAAACTGAAATTGCATTCACAGACATATCAATTACTGTAAATTTTTAACGCATGCTCAGATTCTTGGATTGACATATCAGCTTTTGGCGTAAATAAAACTAGACTCGATTACATATTAGGGTGATATAACCTAAAAATTAAAAAAAATGACATATCAGCTTTTGGCAAATCACCACAGAATTATATCCAAGTTATGAGAAGTGCAAGATAGAAAAAACCTTTTGTTGTCACTGAAATGCTAAGTAATGACATTTTTGGGACATAAAAACTAGAAAAATTTTTAGTAAATAGGAAAGTCGACGAAGAAGGAGGAAAAATTAATTGGCTTAAAATTCGGAAGATTAAACTAATAAAAGAAGAATCCCTTAAATTTTATTGTCGAAAGGATTTTAAATCCGAATATTCAGTAATAGACCTTGAACGCAGAGTATCAAAAGGAAAACTTGCACCAATGTGGGAAAACGGAAAAGAAATCGTTACTTCATCTTATTCCAGCAGATGCAAAATAATTTTGTCGCAGTTTGACTGGTAGTCTCGAAGTTGAAGACGATGTTGGTGGGTTTTGTATTCCTCCAGATTTTGAAGTGGATATTGAAGAGACAGCTTAGTTATTATAATTATTGTTAATATCATATTTTTTTATTCTTGTGTTCATTAAAAAGTTTTTTGTAGATAAATCGATTTTTTTTTGTTTGTTTATGACCAGGGAACGAATCCGTAAATCGATTTATTTTATTTATTTTTTACATGGTGTGTATATAAATAATTGTTTTCCCTAAAACTCTATTATATTTCATAGAAAAGAACCAACATCAAAGTTCTTTTATGTGCTTTATTATTAAAACATTTTAAATATAGCAGATAAAAACCAACCCACAAAAACTTGCAATAATTATTAAAATTTGGGAAAATAATTAATATTTATAGTTAAAGACGTTTCATAAAATAAATTCCTATTCTAAAAAACAAAAATTACCATTTGTGAATGTAATGTGAATTTAGAAACACAGGTTTACTTCACTTGTCATTTTCTCAAAACTTAACTCATGTTGGTTGGTTCCTTTCAGCTTAATTTAATAACTATGTATAACCCTAATAATAATAATACTAAACTAAACTGGCAATTGCAACTGTAAATATTAATTTTATTTTAAAATAAACAATAAATATACTCTCTTTTTTACTATCAGACTCGTAAAGGTCATGTTTATAGTATAGTATTCAACACAATTTTGAAATCGAACTGTAGTTTCATTTTACGAAGATTGGTTCTAAAACAATTGAGAAATTCCAACATTTGTTTATTAATCTTGCATTATTTGTAAAATAAAATATTAATTTAGTTTTTCTTTTTGTTTCAGCCCCATCCGAACGTCAAACCAATGGCATTCGCAAATTCATTGTTGAATTTTGTGTGCTAGTACCTGCCTTTTGTAGTAAAATTTTTAGATTTCGTTTTATTTTAATAATTTCCTTGATAAGTTGATGACCAATATACGTTTTATTAAAAAATAATCGCTTTGAATCACTACAATCTGATATTTCGACGAAATAATTAAAATATGTACTGTACAGGGTATCCTGTTTTCATATTTTTGAAATTATCTCTAGAATATTTTATAAGTTTTGGTCAAATTTTTATTCCATAGATGAAACAGAACAGCAGTATTTCTAAAATAATTGTTATTAAATGAGAAACAACCATTTGTTAGAATCTTAATACAACAAATACATTTTTTGTTAAACAATTAATTTATTATTCCTTTAATAACAATTTGCATTTAATATTGGAATATTGTTGATGGTTCTATTCATTCCTTTTGACTGGGTGCAAAGCAAAAGTTTGTTTGACACTGTTTGAAACAGTTTCTTTTTTGCTCACTGTGTTTATCCAAGGATGCCACAAATTAGTCAGCAAACTTTTTCTTAGATTTGTATGGCTCCATGAATGGATTTGCACCTACTTCAGGTAATAACCTATAACAATCAGATTGTTTTAGTTACTATTCTTTGTAATCGGAAATGGTCCAATAAAATTATTATAAAAGTTCATACAGTTTCCTGAAAACTTCTCTTTCCTGAGACAACGCAATCCTTGCTGGATTTTTGTTCTAAACTATGATTATGTTTTACTGAGAGGTTCCTTGGTTTCTAGCTTGCATCAAGTGTTCACTTGAGCTGCATAATGATGACATATTTTGAAAAACTGTCCTATATTGTTCGGAAACATACAATCGACTCTCGTGAATTCGAAACTCGAGGGACTCTTAAAATATTACGAATTATCGAGGGTTTGAAATTTTTGAGAGAAAAGAAATAAAATTTCGAATTATTGAGTGTTGATAATCATGTATTTATTATTAACTGCTATTCTTTAACTACGACAAAAGTCGAGGTACATATATTGTACATATGTGTACATATTCATAATGTGAATTAATATTTCGAAAGAAATCTGTTATATTAGTTTGCTTCAAAGCACAGTGCTGCTTAGACTGCTCAATAACTTTTTTTAAGAGAAATAGTGCCTGGAATGCTTTATCATCACTTTCGTTTTGTAGCCAAAAGTTTTGTAAGATGTCTTGCTTCCTTAACTGACACTTCTGCCAAATGTTCTGATGTGTCATTCTCATCTTCATCGTTTCTTTTTTCATTTGTATCTGTCGCAGATAAAATTTCGCCATCGGTTAGTGAACATCTTCATCCACTCGAACAAAATCGGAAAAACTCACACCGCTGATGTCAACTAGTGGTCAATTGCTGGTTCTTCATCATCCATAATTATAGGAAGATTTTCCCGATTTTCTTTTATGAAACCGGATTTTTTGAAGCAGTTGAAAATAGTTTGGGGTGTTACAGCTCTCCATGCCTCGTCAATCAGTGAAATAGCCGTTAGAACTGTGATACTATTCGCTGGTCGATAGATTTTAAAATGATCTTAACAATTTCTTTGCAATAGAACGTCTTAAAATTATGGATGATCCCTTGGTCCAACGGTTGCATTTTGGAAGTTGTATTCGGCGGAAAGTAGTAGAGTTCTACGTTGGACAATGTAGGAGGACTGTTGTGGACAGTGCAATTATCTAAAAAAAGTAAAATTTTTATCTTTTCTCGTTTCTTGTCTTCATTAACTGTTAAAAGCCAATTGTTAAAACGTTCTGTCGTCATCCAAGCTTTTTTGTTTGCATCATAATCAGTAGGAAATAATTTTACTCCTTTGAAACATCGCGGTTTCATTGCTTTTCCTATCACTAAGGGTTCAAGTTTTCTCGATCCGTCCATATTCACTGCAAGTAAAACTGTCAACCTCTCTTTACTATATTTTCCCCCATGACATTTTTCATCTTTAAAAGCAAGCTTCTTGTCCGGTAAACATTTGAAAAATAGGCCATCTTTATCAGTATTAAAAATGTCTTGGGCATCATAGTTTTCAATCAAAGTCTTCAATTTACCGTGCCCACAAACTTTTTTAACACAACTCCATTTCTCTTTTTGAAATTTGTAAGCCACTCATCACTTGCCGCAAAGTTTTTGATGCTTAGAGTAGACGCGAACTCTATTGTTTTTCTTTTAACAGGTTTCCGCTAATAGACTGTTTTTGTCCTCTACACTGTCTTAGCCAAATGACCAGGCATTCTTCCAGATGAGAAAATTCACCTTTATTAGTTCTTTTTAATACTACAACAGTTCGAGTAGCATACATTTTCTTCTTGTACTTTATTATGGCTGAGAGAGTACTCAGAGGAATCTTAAATTCTTTTGCGACATCACTTTTCTTCTCACCTCCCTCTACTTTTTCGATTAACTTCTTCTTTTCAGCCATTCTTAAGGATTTATACTTTTTAGGACTCATAACTAACACAAACTTTTATTTAATCTGTATACAACGAACAAATGAGTAACAGTAACTGAAACTTAACTGTTGTAGAAAGAATAGTTTTCTCTCACATAAGAGTGCTCGAGATTTAGTAAATTGAAAATCCTAAAGGAGATTAAGTGGAATTTATTACCACCCCACTGGTGAAAATGATATGTTTTGCAAACTCTATTTATATCGTTTAATGTCTTGTTCTTCAAAAAACAACTAATTAAGAATTAGTAAAATAAAAAATTAAAAACAGTATTCGGGTTACCACCCTTAAAATTCAATAAATCTACAAAAACAAGAGAATTTCAGTTATTTGGTCACCGCCTCCTGGACATCTATTACTGGAATTTCTTGTAAAAATTATAATTACATGCAAAATTCAAAAAGTTCGAATCATAGAAATGAGAATTGAATGTAAACTTTTAAATTACACATTAGACAGGTAGCCTAACATTGTATGACAAAATGTAAGCCGCCTCATTGAGAGTTGTCCAGATCTGCTGCCTTTCTGCATGAAGACAAAAGTAGCCGTTCCGCCGTTATTTGATAACAATAAATTATTATTAGTACATTACTCAGAGTAATACTACAAATAGAGTCCGCAAGTCATTCATTAAACTATCCGAAAAGACGGCTAACATTCTATCGCCAGAGATATGTTTCTATGAATGACTTTCAAGGAGTGGGTAGAGACTGTCGGATCATGTGCTCAGTTCAAGGCACCGGCTTATGTCCATAGGCGTAATAAAGAAAGAAATTAAATTAAATAAATGTTCTATTACTACATTTTTAGTATTAGTTTATTTGGCGATATAATTAGAAATTTGAAAACTTGAAAAAAAACTTGTAATAAGGTTTTTTTTAAAGGAAATTGTAATATATGGGATGATAATCTTTAAAATAAAACAATAAATTCGTTTAATTAAAAACGGGTTATAATTTGTTGTAGATAATTTTAATACAATTAATTATATGCATATATACGTACATATTTTTGGCATTCGTATAGTGGTAATAATAAATAATTAGGACCTATTCGTAACGTTTGGCAAAGCCGAATACAGTTGAATACGGGTTAAAATATATACTATATATATATATATATATATACATATATATATATATATATATATATATATATATATATATACATATATATATATATATATATATATATATATATATATATATATATATATATATATTAAGCCAGTCCTCTAGTATAGATAAATATTCATATATTAGATTGAATTAAAAAGGAATTTTTTTTGTATATACGTATGGTGTATCATTAGACACTACCTAATTAAGAACAAAATTTAACATAAAACGAATGAATGACGTAAGCAAATGTATTATAAAATATTGAGTACATCAATTTAAGAAATGGATTAAGGATAAGGAATAGAATGGTAATGATAATATAGAAATTAATTCTTAAGAAAATGTTACCTTCACAAATAAATCCTAAGGTCAAGTCAATGTCAACAATTTTCATTAAAATCAATCTGAACGCTGCTATGTCCACACTTGAATCGGGAAAAGGATGTTAATTTGTTCAAAACCTAAAATAATAAGATTTAATAATCAAATCACTAATTTATTAACGATATGCAAATACAATAAAAAGATGCAATTTGAAAAAAATAATTTATAAAAGTAAAACTGTATGAAATATGACATTCGGAATAAGAGCCATATTGTATGTCATAGAAATCTAGTAATCAAATCGAAATCAATGAAGGAAGTGATTGAAT
Source organism: Galeruca laticollis (assembly GCA_963921935.1). Lineage (NCBI taxonomy): Eukaryota > Metazoa > Arthropoda > Insecta > Coleoptera > Chrysomelidae > Galeruca > Galeruca laticollis. Next base: position 241,060,329 of record OY998176.1, read on the forward strand.
CTAGTTATAATATTGCCAACCTAAATTCAATGAGTTGGAAGTTAATATAAAACAGAGAATGTAAATTTGAAATTAAGTTAGAGTTTATATAAAGCGAAATTAGTGCTAATTAAAGAATTAAAAAATTAACAGTTCCATATATATAAATCATAAATTTAGATTGTAGAAATTGTATATTAATTGTAAACAAATTTACTAAAAAAAAAGGAATTACAAGGATTGAAACCATTGTAATACATGTAAAATACTATTTATATATTCTATAAGATATTGTTAAACCATTTATACAAGTGATTTCACTCTCCAAGACTATTTTAATTGAAGAATTCAGTATTTCCATAAAAAAAACATTATCATTGACAATTGTTGAATAAAATAACAAATTAGGAGGCTGTGTTTTAGAGATTGTAAAAATGTTGTTGATTTTTAAAAGAAAAGGGAGTCGAGAGTTAGTTGGGGAATGAGGAACTGGGATGTAATTCTCTGAGAAGATTTTTGTAAAAACTTTAAAGTAAAAGTAATAATTTTAAATCTAAATCAATAAAAAATTCATAATATTAATGTCGATTAACCCCTGTGAAAAAGTGAAACGTGCCGAACGAGTATTTCTTGGGTAAGGAATACCTAAGAAAAGAGACGGGATGTTGCAGGTCCACCACGCCGAGAATGGAATATAAGGTCTGTGTTATTTGAGTTTTTTTAATTTGGAATTCCAAACAAACAAAGAAAAAGTGAACTTTTGAAATTAATTTGAACATTTAAATTTGAATAATCTAAAATTGGCCAAAGAAACTTTAAAATAATGAATACCAAATTTTATCCATGGATAATTAAAGAACTCTAATTTTTTGCAACAATAATTTTAGATATTAAATATGTACTTACTTGTAAAAAGTTTTTCGTTTGTAAAATAATCAAAGTTCACACCACTCATAAATGCTTTTCCAATCTTAATTTCCGCTTTGCATGCTGACCTATTCTTACAACTATCAAACACACACTTAATTCACAACTTGAATTATATATGTAACTGTTTAATATAAGTTTTCAACCATATTATTCTAAATGCACTAAATTGATGAACATTGAACTGTTAAACGTTTGCATCCTCCACGTTAACTGTGTACTATAATTTTGTGACGACGAGAAACGTTGAACCGGAAGAGTTGCTCCGTTGCGCCGAAGCAGCTACTATAAGCGTTCAGTGCGCATGACCATCAAAGAATACAGGGGAGGTTCAGGAATATTTGTGTGTGTAAAATTTTGAAGATTTCATCAACAATTTATTAAAATATTTTTATTTAAGTGTTGGTATTTTTCTTATTCCAGTCAATGTCCATAACACTTTTCACGAACATTGTTTAAATCATTCATTCGATTATCATATGGTGAGATGATTGAAATAAAGATATATAATTTATTCAGGAATAGACCTATCACGAAATCATAATAAGTAAATGTTTATATGTGTAAAAATTTTTTTCTAATAGGTGTCCAGGACTCAAAGAGAGAAGTCTCATGCTTCCGACTGCAATATAAAATTTAAACAATACATACAATTAAAAAATTTTCATATAATCATATAGGGCTAGCCGAAGGTAAAAACGGGTAAATTAAGGTAAATCATATAAGTATATATTAAAATATAACTATATCCACTATAAATTGGCACCCAAAAACGTGGGGCGATTATAAAAATAATATTTTAAAAAAAAAAAAAATTAAAAACAAAGAACAATGGAAAATAGGAAAATGATGTTGCGCGATGGGAAGCAGGTTGGAAATGATAGTGGATCTGAGGAGGAAAGAGAAGGAAGAAGCCATGGAATGGGAGATTTCCAGGTGCAATACCTCATCCAAGGACAGCAATCGGAAGATGATGCACAGGAAGAAAGGAGAACAGGAGATGAAGAATATGGAATAGAGGTAGAACGAGTAGAAGAAGGATTGGATAGAAGTCAAGAAATACAAGAGAGAAGGGAACACCAAACAAGAACAAGGAATGATAACCAAATGATGGATTTGATGCAACAATTGTTGAACCAGATGAATACAATGAAGGGAGAGTTAAATGGAAACATGAACAAAATGGATCAAAAGTTGAATGGAAAAATAGACAATATGAATGGAAATATAAATAGCATTAACGGAAATATGGATAGAATGGAGCTTAATTTGAGGGGAGACATTCATAATATTCATGAAAACATGAACAGATTGGAACGGAAGATAGAAGAGGTTAGATTTGAAAACTGCAAAGAGATTAAGGAACTTAAGGAGAATCAAGAAGAACATAAGAAGAGTATTCGGCAAATACAAGAAGACATAGAGGAAAATAATAAAAACATGACAAGAAATACAGGAAAATGGTATGAAAATCAGAGAAAACATAGTAGAAGAAGTATTAGAATTTAGAAGAGATCTAGAAGAATATTTACCAGAGAATATTAAAGTAGAGGTCTCAAAACAAAATAAACAAATAACAAAGGAAGTGGAACAGATGAAAGATAACGTAAATAGAAAATTTAAGGATTTGGATGGCCGGATTGAAGAGAGAACGGGGATGAGTCTAACAATAACCGACGACATAAATCGACAAATGAATAAAGAAATCGAAGAAATGAATCGGAAATTAAGGATCACGATAGAGGAAATGGAGGAAAATTTGAGAAGAAATGGAGGAAACAATATATACCCAGGAAATTTCCACAATTTAGAAATCGGAGTGAAATTTGATGGGAATATTAACAATATACATCCCAAAGTATTCCTCAAAATAATTAGAAACAAAATTAAAGGAATCAGAGATATTGTTGAGATCAAGCTTATTATAAGGAGCATATTACAGGGCCATGCTTTATTGTGGTTTTGTAATAAGGAAGAACTAATACAAAGCCTAGAAGAGTTCGAGCAACAATTCTTAGCCTATTTCTGGGGAGAATTGCAACAAGCAACATTCAGAGAGCGGTTATACTTCGGGAAATTTGATTATAAGAAAAGCAAAAACCTGAATAATTATGCGATGCAATTATATAATATAGCCCAGTACTTAGATCCGGGAATGAAGGAGGAGGAATTAGTGCTATACATTGGCAGACATTTCAATTCAGAAGTAGCTGAAACAATAGCGCTTCATAATATTAAAGCCATGGATAGTTTATCAAGATATCTACAAAGAGTGGAACGGAGCTATACAAATCATAACGATACAAGAGACAATCGATTAAATGAAAATGGGAATGGACAGAATAGAAGAGAAAATGAAAGGAGAAATGATCAGAGAAATTATGAAAATCGAAATTACGAGAGAAGAGGACCAGGACGGGATGATAGAAATCCGAGATATGATAATTACAGAAACGGAAATGGAAACTATCGTAATGGGTATCAGAATGGTAATAATGGGAATCGGAATAATGGATATAATGGAGGAAATTACCAAAATTATGGAAGACGGAATAATAACGACAATCGTAATCGGAACTGGCAACAATACAGAAGAGAGGGGAGAAATAATGAAGAGGACAGAAGAAATGAAAACAGAGACAGGAATTATGATCAAAGAGATAGTCGAGGAGGTGAAGATAGAAGACAGGTGAACATGATACAAAACCAGAAAGAGATAAGAAGGGATAGTGATCAGGGCCCGAGTTCTGATCCAAATTTCGAGTAAGTTGCTCTTATGTGCATAATATTGTCTATTCTTCTAAATATCAACATCCTAGAGAATTTATATTAGATGAAGAACCAACAAACCCAGAATTAAATAGATTAGTATTTATAGAGGGAAATTTAGATAACATTAAATGTAGAGTTTTATTAGATACGGGTTCCGAAGTTTCCATTATAAATCAAAATATAGTAGACAATTTAAAACAGGACAATATTATGGTGATAAATACAAATAAAATATCATTAATAGGGGCAAATGAAAGAAAATTATATGAAACTACTAAAACCATTATGACAAACCTAGAATTAAATGGTGAGGTTTTATCAGTACAATTGTTGATTGTGAAAAATTTAAAATATGACATAATCATGGGTACAGATGAATTAAGTAAACATAGAATTATAATAAATTATAAAATGCAAAACATAATATATAATAATCATACAATACCGTTTATAACAAATTATCAAACAGATACAGGAAAAAACGAATGTGCAATTGGACAAATAAATCACATTGCTGAAGAAGAACAAAACATGAGGGAGGAATTATGTCTGGAGGAATACAAACAGAGAGTCTATGAATTACTTGATTCTCACGAAAAGCTGTTCAATGAGGAAGTATGCGTTGCGACTAGATATGTTCACAAAATTGCAGTCATACCAGAAATAAAAAATTTTAAGATCAAAACTTATCCTATACCTTATAAATTAAAACAAGAGGTATATCAGGAAATTAATAAAATGTTACAAGACGGTATTATTGAAAGATCTAATTCACAATACATAAGTGCAATAACTTGTGTAAAGAAGAAATCGGGGGATATTAGAATATATTTGGATGCTAGGAATATAAATACATTTACTAAAAAACAATACGAAAGTCCATTAAATATTGAAGGTATATTTGGAAGAATTACAAAGGCTAATATATTTTCAAAATTAGATCTAAAGCATAGCTTTTGGTTAATTCCATTGGATCATCGTTGTAGACAATACACTGCATTTATGGTAGATGGAGTGGTGTATCAATTTTGTGTAGTGTCATTTGGACTCCAAAGTTCTTGTGCAGCCTTAGTACGAACGTTGCATACAATCTTGAATCCGTATGAAGATTTCACTCTCCACTACATAGATGACATTTTGATTTTTTCTGAAACAGAAACGAAGCATCATAAACATCTGGAAATAATATTAAAGGAATTAGAAAATGCTGGACTTAAATTAAACTTAGAGAAATGTCAGTTTTATAAAAGAGAAGTGGATTATTTAGGATATGTTTTAAGTGACACTGGTATAACAATGAATCCTGAGAGAATTAAAGCAATCCTAGAGTATAAAACACCACATAACTTAAGAACTTTACGAGGGTTTCTAGGTATCATCAATTATTTCAAGAAGTTAGTTCCTGATCTAAGTAAGAGAGAAATTCCTCTTATAGAATTATTAAAGAAGGATATTAGATGGAAATGGGACGAGAGAAGAGAAAAGGCATTTCAGGAGTTAAAGGAAATTTTTCTAAACAGCCTAAAAGTATTTCATCCACAATATGACAAACCTTTTATCTTGAGAACGGATGCTTCAATAGAAAGATTGGCAGGGGTATTAATTCAAATACAAGATGGAGAAGAAGTACCTATTAGTTTTATATCCAGAGTGACTAAGCCAGCAGAAAAGAAATATTCGATAACAGAATTAGAAATGGCAAGTGTTGTATTTTGCATTAGCAAACTAAGATTCTATCTATTAGGAGCTAAGTTTATTTTAGAAACTGACCACTCAGCACTTACAGCTATGTTGAAAAACCGCTATGCCAATAATCGTGTACACCGATGGATCTTGTTGTTACAAGAATATGAATTCGAAATCAAATATATTCCAGGGAAATTAAACGTGGTAGCAGATGCATTGAGTAGAGTAGATGAAGTAGGGAACAATCAAACCAAATTTCAAATTGGAATAAACCAATTGTACCAAACAGAGGGGATATTTACATTGGAAAAGGTTAAAGAAGATCAGAGACATTTTGATAACGAGAAAGTTAAAGGTGCCTATAAAATTGATGAAGTGTGGTATAAGAAATTGGAGGACAGAGAAGTATTTGTAATAAGTAAGGAGTTTGCACAGGAAATTATTCGTCATCTACATAAAGAGAATGGACACATAGGAACAAGAAAACTATGGACTTTGTTTCGAGAAAATTATGTGGTGAAGAAGGATTTGAGTATAGTGAAAGAAATATGTAAATATTGTCAAATATGTCAACTGGCCAAAGAAAAAAATTACCACAATAGCATGACAGCAAAATCGATAATTACAAATAAACCATTACAGATTGTGGCAATGGATTTTATAGGAAACTTAATTAGGAGTGAATCGGGTAATAAGGATTTACTAGTAATAGTTGATGTTTATACCAAATTTGTTAAAACTTTTCCATGTAAGAGATCAACGGCTAAGGTGGTAATAGAATGTTTGGAAAAATATATAGAAGAAGTAGGAAGACCTGAGAGAATTATACTTGACCATGCTACATACTTTGAAAGTAAAAAATTAAAGCAGTATTGTGATAAAGAACAAATAATACTACAATTTATTAGTATTAGAAGACCTAGCTCCAATCCAGCTGAGAGATATATAAAGGAAATCTTAAAATATTTAAGAATTCTTTGTCAAAAGACACATATTAGATGGGATGAAAATTTGGACAAAATTGAAGAATTTATTAATAATTTACCACATGGGGTAACAGAGGAAAGTCCCAATTTATTTAATGAAAGGTATCCAACCTAAAAGAAACTGGATTCTGAATAGAGATACTACTCTAGAAGAGACACTAGAAAAGGTGAATATCAGAATAAGGAGGAATTCAGAAAAATATATACGGGATCAGAACAAGAAAATTAAGAAGAAAACAACCTTTAATAAAGGAGAATTGGTTATAATCAGAGCATTAAAGACATCTAATAAAGCAGAAGACCAATGTATTAAATTGCAATTGCCATTCGAGGGACCTTATGAAATAATAAATGATAATGCACAAAATAGTTATAAATTGGCATACCCAGGAACAAACATGATTAGGGGTATTTTTAATATAGAATCAATTTATAAGTATAATTCACCATAAAAGAGTGATAAGAGGAATAGATAATATTATGTTACTTACATGTAAATAGATAGTAGTATAGGTAGATGTAAGGTTTTTTTTTCGATTTTACTTCATAAGATGTATTCTCATATACAACGTGAAGATAATGACCAAGTTAAACATAAGATTTTCAATTTTCATAGGTAGTGTACTAGTAGGCAGCATACAGTATCCGTGGTTAATGTAATCTAAAAAATTGAAACATAAGGAAATATAATGTATTAATGATAAATGAATAATATCAAAGAAAGATGGCAAGTTAAGCTTTAGTATAATAGTAAATTTTTATGAGAATTTCTTAGATAAAGGACATAATAAAATTAAATAAACACTCATTAATAAGGACAAGTAGGAAATAGGAAGGATAAGATAGGAAATAATTAAATAAACAATAAAAGAGATGAGAAGGAAAGAAAGTTTTCAAATCAAGATATAAGTAGGAAATATTCATGTCAAGAAAAATTTTATAGGAATTAGGGAGAAAAGTATAGTGAAATAATGGAAAGAAATATTTATAAAGTATATGATATGATTAATTATTATGAGATAGGGAGATATGATGAGAAAATTATGATATAATGAATATAGTTATGAAATAAAGTTGATGAATTATGATTAAGAAATATGAAAATAAATATAAATATGGATAGAAAGTAAAGAGTTAAAGGTTCGACTATAAGAATAAATAAATTGACATGAATATAGGTTGAAAATTGATATGAAATTATAGGAAATCATTGAAATAATTAAAAATTATGTTCTTAGTATAAAAGATGAAATAAAAAAAAAGAATAGAAGAGTAGATAGGTAAAGGAGGAAGTATAAGTACTGAGATTTTGAATAAGAAACGGTGGAAAAGAGTAAGGAATATAAGATATGAATAATTTAATAAGAATAAGAATTATGAGAATAAAATGTAAGAATCATTATTGTTATGTCCCTAATGAGAAATTATTTTGGAATGAGTTTGATATGGTTAAATTATAAGAATATCATAAAAATTTTAATAATAAGAATAAAAATAAAAATGTTATCAGAAATGTAAGTACTGAGCTGAAATCTATAGATCGATTAGCATGGATTACAGATTGAAAATTGAAATTTTAAGAAGTTATCTAAATAGACAACTTTTAAAATTTAAATTTGAGGGTAGTTAAGCCAGTCCTCTAGTATAGATAAATATTCATATATTAGATTGAATTAAAAAGGAATTTTTTTTTGTATATACGTATGGTGTATCATTAGACACTACCTAATTAAGAACAAAATTTAACATAAAACGAATGAATGACTTAAGCAAATGTATTATAAAATATTGAGTACATCAATTTAAGAAATGGATTAAGGATAAGGAATAGAATGGTAATGATAATATAGAAATTAATTCTTAAGAAAATGTTACCTTCACAAATAAATCCTAAGGTCAAGTCAATGTCAACAATTTTCATTAAAATCAATCTGAACGCTGCTATGTCCACACTTGAATCGGGAAAAGGATGTTAATTTGTTCAAAACCTAAAATAATAAGAATTAATAATCAAATCACTAATTTATTAACGATATGCAAATACAATAAAAAGTTGCAATTTGAAAAAAATAATTTATAAAAGTAAAACTGTATGAAATATGACATTCGGAATAAGAGCCATATTGTATGTCATAGAAATCTAGTAATCAAATCGAAATCAATGAAGGAAGTGATTGAATCTAGTTATAATATTGCCAACCTAAATTCAATGAGTTGGAAGTTAATATAAAACAGAGAATGTAAATTTGAAATTAAGTTAGAGTTTATATAAAGCGAAATTAGTGCTAATTAAAGAATTAAAAAATAAACAGTTCCATATATATAAATCATAAATTTAGATTGTAGAAATTGTATATTAATTGTAAACAAATTTACTAAAAAAAAGGAATTACAAGGATTGAAACCATTGTAATACATGTAAAAGACTATTTATATATTCTATAAGATATTGTTAAACCATTTATACAAGTGATTTCACTCTCCAAGACTATTTTAATTGAAGAATTCAGTATTTCCATAAAAAAACATTATCATTGACAATTGTTGAATAAAATAACAAATTAGGAGGCTGTGTTTTAGAGATTGTAAAAATGTTGTTGATTTTTAAAAGAAAAGGGAGTCGAGAGTTAGTTGGGGAATGAGGAACTGGGATGTAATTCTCTGAGAAGATTTTTGTAAAAACTTTAAAGTAAAAGTAATAATTTTAAATCTAAATCAATAAAAAATTCATAATATTAATGTCGATTAACCCCTGTGAAAAAGTGAAACGTGCCGAACGAGTATTTCTTGGGTAAGGAATACCTAAGAAAAGAGACGGGATGTTGCAGGTCCACCACGCCGAGAATGGAATATAAGGTCTGTGTTATTTGAGTTTTTTTAATTTGGAATTCCAAACAAACAAAGAAAAAGTGAACTTTTGAAATTAATTTGAACATTTAAATTTGAATAATCTAAAATTGGCCAAAGAAACTTTAAAATAATGAATACCAAATTTTATCCATGGATAATTAAAGAACTCTAATTTTTTGCAACAATAATTTTAGATATTAAATATGTACTTACTTGTAAAAAGTTTTTCGTTTGTAAAATAATCAAAGTTCACACCACTCATAAATGCTTTTCCAATCTTAATTTCCGCTTTGCATGCTGACCTATTCTTACAACTATCAAACACACACTTAATTCACAACTTGAATTATATATGTAACTGTTTAATATAAGTTTTCAACCATATTATTCTAAATGCACTAAATTGATGAACATTGAACTGTTAAACGTTTGCATCCTCCACGTTAACTGTGTACTATAATTTTGTGACGACGAGAAACGTTGAACCGGAAGAGTTGCTCCGTTGCGCCGAAGCAGCTACTATAAGCGTTCAGTGCGCATGACCATCAAAGAATACAGGGGAGGTTCAGGAATATTTGTGTGTGTAAAATTTTGAAGATTTCATCAACAATTTATTAAAATATTTTTATTTAAGTGTTGGTATTTTTCTTATTCCAGTCAATGTCCATAACACTTTTCACGAACAATGTTTAAATCATTCATTCGATTATCATATGGTGAGATGATTGAAATAAAGATATATAATTTATTCAGGAATAGACCTATCACGAAATCATAATAAGTAAATGTTCATATGTGTAAAAATTTTTTCTAATAGGTGTTCAGGACTCAAAGAGAGAAGTCTCATGCTTCCGACTGCAATATAAAATTTAAACAATACATACAATTAAAAAATTTTCATATAATCATATAGGGCTAGCCGAAGGTAAAAACGGGTAAATAAAGGTAAATCATATAAGTATATATTAAAATATAACTATATCCACTATAATATATATATGTATTTAGTACTCGCTAACAACGAAATGCCTTCAGTACGCGGAAGCAAAATCTAAAAACAAATCAACACATGAACTACTTATATTTAAGTTTTCTATTGAATATATTATTGGTTTTTGAAAAGAATCTGAAAAACGTTTTTGCTGATTTCCATGTACTTTTTGTAAAATTAGAGGCTTTTACCAATTTTCCATAAGTTTTTTTTTTCTTGCAGTGAGCTGACAGTTTCTGATTCTAATATATTTAAACATTTTAGACATACCAAACAAGTTTTAAGTTTTCTGACTACGAAACCAGAAATGTACCCTACAATATCTTCCACATATATCCCATAGATCCCAAGCTGAAGAATTGTGAAAATAATATTTTTCGATATCTGCATTGATTTGTTTTTCTATGTTAAGAAAAAAAGTTGTATCTTCCAAATTTTCCCCACATTCTATTTTAGTAATGTTGCGCGCTAATAACACTATAACTGATTTACGTTAAGCGAAATTAAATTGAAGAAACCAAATATAATCATCCTATGTCAGATGTGGCAGACATATTTTGTCGGATATAGAATTCAAGCATTCTCAAAACTACAATATTCTGTTCAATCTTATAAATATGTGCAGGCGGTGGTCTGTCACTAGCTTTTAGACAGTGGAGATGGGTGGGGTACACAAATACCTATACTCAAAGAATTTATATCGCGCCACTAGATTCTCACTGCTAGGCACAAATGTTCGACTAGAATCTTGAAGAGCCAACTAAATTGGTTTTTATCGACAGAATAATAAATCGATACTCTACCTGATTATCTGATACCTATTTACCACAACCAAACAACGGGAGGGTAACTAAATAAAAGGTCAAAATACCTGGTTGTAAATACAATAGATTTTAATGAGGACTTTAATTACTGTTTATCTAATATATGAATTTACTCTACACCAAAAATAACAAATATTACCTGAATTGTTCTACACAAAATTAAAAAGGTGACCTAAGTCACAGTGATACAGAACTATTTCCTCAATTTTGAATATTGTAGTAAAGAAATATTAAATAATGCAATATGAATCTGAGTTTACTCTACACAAAACAATAAAAATATAACCGGAATTTATTCTATGCAAAAATCAAAATGATAATGAAGTATTCCTTCAAACCTGAATAGTAAATAGCAATTTAATGTAATAAAAAGAATATTTTAAAGTTGAACCAGTAAGTGGGGTCTACCCAGTTCCCCCGATGTGGGCACAACGAGTTTACAGCGTGGGTAGCTGTAGCTCACCTTTATATTATAATAAATGCTTAAATAAGCTTGTATGTTGAACAAGTATTATCAAAAAAAAAATAAGAAAATAGGTGCATGCACCTTTTAAATATAAATAGATATAAGAAAATAATCGATAACAGTAATAAAAGTAAACTTAACACTTAGCTGCACTGGGACGGTATAACAGTCACAGCTTCTTATCCAGGAAACATTTAATTACTCAGTCTGTCCTCAGGGCACTCTTAGCTCAGGTAAACAGGGAACCTCTCGAGTATCCGAATCCGTTACAAGAACGCTAAATTAAATGAATTTAATTTAGTATTACGCAAAAAAACTATGCTCGTACAATTTATACAGCAAAAAAAGTAACTAAAAAGGTTTAGACAAAAACATCTTACCTCTTTCACTCTAGAGGGTTTCTCTATAACGTTCTCTGCCGTGTGCTCATAAAAGATACATCCAAGTAAATATAACTCCGCAGGAAAATATAAATCGGTAAGGTTAGTCAACGTAGGGTCTATAAAGAATAGCAAAACGTAATAAAATGCTAAGAGAAAGTAATAATTGTAACATCATACCTGAATACAATCCACAAATAGGGCTACCAGTCTCTCTGGGGTGATTGATCCCTATACAGGAAGCGGTACTGGTCACAAAATCTACTCCTGCAATTCCAACAGGCCAATTACAAATACCCAGTACCAGAAAAACCGCAAGAGAACTCAAAATCCCCTAAATGGGCGAAGAATAGCTGAATAGCAATCTTCACACAGAAAAGTTCTACACGTACCACAATGAGATGGGGCCCCAATGAACCAAAACCAAAAATTAATTGTAACTAGCATGGTGAACAAATTGATTCCCGATGCCAAAATTAATAAAAACCACAAAAACGACATTGTCAGCGACTTCTTGTAGAATACAAAAAAAAACCCAACATATGAAAGCAAAATTCTCGAATAATTCTATTATCCAAGACATACGGCTTTTCAAATACATCTATTAGCCAAGAGATACAGAATGTATATCTATCTCATTTTCAAACACAGCCGAGCTGAACAAGACAAGGATATACAGAATGATCTTATAAACGGTGCGTAGCGGGTTGTCTATTTTCGAGCTTCGAGTTAGAAATAAAACTTGAATAATAACCTTTAAAAATAACTTAGTTGGTCGATCCACCAATCCGATATTATGAATTCCTGAAAGACATTGCTGAATATCTCATCAGACAGTAAAAATAGAAAATATACAATTCAATCTCAGTTGAAAAGTAGCAAAGTAGTTTGCAACATAACGAAACCAAGGCCCTACAATATAAGAAGAAGACTGGTTGACATCAAGCACATAACAGCCTATGATTTACACTTTTGTTTACAATAACAAACCTACTTGTAAACAGATATCAAAGTGCCACAACAAAAGACAATAAGACAATATGGGCACAGTGTATGTCAACCTTTTTTTTGCCCAAGAGGTGGGGTGAAAGCTAATGCCTTCCTCGCAGCAGGCAATGCTATGCTACGAGTTTGTGTGGGACTTTCACCGCACTAAACCACCCTCCTCATCCGTATAGAAACGGACAGAAAATAAGGAAACACCGAAAAGAGACATCGTCTCGTGCGTCAGGTCTCCTCCTGCTTCTCTTAATTATCTTGTATGGCTCTTTCATCTGCTCTATCCTCCGCTTCCTTTTTCTTCATAATACTGGTAATAAAACATGAGAAACGTTCCCAGTACCTTTTGTTTTCTAACATTTTGGGGATGATATCCTCGATTGTTGGTATATCGCCTATTTCCCAGATCAGCTCTTCTCGTTGGTTTTCCCAACGGGTGCACTTGTAGAGTACGTGCTCGGGGTCGTCTCTTACCTTGCATATTCGGCATAGGTCGTCCGGGGTCTTTTTTATTCCATACGTAAAACTACCGAAAGATCCGTGTCCTGTTAGGAATTGTGTAAGGAAGTACGACATTTTCCTGTGTTCGCACTTTATCCACTGTCTTATGTTCGTTATCAGCTTTCTGGTCCACGCCGCATTTTCGGTGCCGTTTTCCCACCTCTAATGCCATTTCCTGAGCGTCCTCTCTTTTGCCATCCTTCTATTACCCCCAAGTCTTCCCCCTATTATATATAGGAAGCATATTTATGCTATCAAAAGGTCTGCGGGCGGAAAACCCGAGATAGCTTGGGCGGCCTCAGCGGAGACCGTCCTGTATGCAGATATCGTCCTAAGCAAGCTCTTTCTTTGTATCGATATTAAAAGGTTGCAGTTTCGTTTTGTTTTTATTGACTCCCTCCAGACCGGGGCCGCGTATAAAATAATACTGTGTATTACCTGACATAGTACCCTCCATTTGTGATAACTGGGTCCTCCTACGTTGAGCATAATCCTCTGTAGTTGTGCCCCTTTTTTCGCTGCCTTGTCCGCAATGTACTTTATATGTTGTGAGAAGTTTAGGTTCTTGTTAAAAATCACTCCCAGGTATTTCATGCTTTTGGTAGCCTCGATCAGTTGTCCCTCTACCATTATGCTAAAGGACCCTATACTTCTTGGGCCTTTTATCACCATTACCTCCGTTTTTTGGGGGGCAATTTGCAGCCCTTTACTTTTTGTCCATTTTACGGCGTGCGAAATAGTTCTCTCTGTTCTCTTCTTAACTTCTATTTCGTCTTTCCCTTCCACTACATATATGAGGTCGTCGGCATACGCTACTGCAGTAACCTCCCGATCATACGGTAACCTCAGTACTCCGTCGTATAAGATGTTCCACAGTACCGAGCCCTGCGGGACACCCATACAGCATTTGTGATTTACTATCCCGGATTTTATTATTCTCTTTTCAAAATAGCTTTCTACACAGTTTATCAGGTAGCTGCTTATTCCTCCATCGAGCATTTGTTGTATTATGTGGTCCCATTTTGCAGTGTTAAATGCATTTCTTATGTCTATTGTGGTCAGCAGCCCCCATTTGGATTTTATCTCATTTATGTTGTCCTTGACGGAAAGCATAGCAGTTACTGTAGATAATTTACTTCTAAAACCGTGTTGGTGTTCTGATATCAGTTTTATTTCATCAATTTCCTCATTTAGTCTATTTACAATCATGCGCTCATATAATTTTCCGAAGGTGTTTAATAAGCATATAGGCCTATAACTGGATGGTTTTTCCGGGTCTTTGCCTGATTTTGGGAGTAGTACCACCCTCGCGATCTTCCACTCCTCCGGGAATCTCTGTATTTCCAGCAGTGAGTTAAGTTTGGCTAGGATTTGTTCAGGGACTATTTGGTTTGCCAACTTTAGGGCTTCCACCGTAAGGCCGTCTGGGCCAGGGGCTTTGCCGTTTTTCATGCTTCGAATTGATAAGTCAAGTTCTTCTTTTGTAAATCGTGCAGGTTTTACTGGGACTATTTTATGTTCTCTACGTGGGTTTTTTTTGTTTTACAGTTGGGAATAGTTCTTTTAGGATCTGTTTCCTCTTTTTTACGTTTATTTTATACCCCGAGGCCTTGTTGGCTATTTTTCCGGTGACAATACGATATCCTTCCCCCCCATATGTCATCCTCTAGGTCAAATAGTAATTTCTCCCACCTCTCCCTTTTTGCAACTTGTATGATCTTTTTTAGACGCTTTTCCTGTTCCCCAAAAATATCTAATAATCTCTGTCTCTCCTCTTTGTCCTTACTTCTTGTATATTTTCTTCTTACTTTAGCATATTCCCCTCTGGTCTGCTCCACCTCATTGTTCCACCAGTATGGTCTCTCTTTTCTTTTTCCCGTTTCTTCCACACTAGCCTTTTTAAAGATCTTGATAATTGCTTCATATGCGTCTGATACGTCCTTTACTTTTTTTAGGCTCTCTATATATTTTGTTACATCCAAATATGTTTTTTTCCGTGTACTGCTTGCAATCTTTCCCTTCGTCTTTAACTCATACCTGATTTGACCGTGGTTTGTGAAAGGATTCAGAAAATCTATACTCCACCCTTTTATCCGTTTTGTGGTACGCTCCGAGCAGAGGGTCACGTCTATGTGGCTCTTTGAGGAGCCCCGTTCGAAAGTGTGGTGTCCGTTGTTTTTGGCCGTCCACTGAAGCTGCGATACCCAGTCTTCCACATATTGTCCTCTTTGATCGGTGATGGCCGATCCCCATAACGGGGATTTTGAGTTTA
This sequence comes from Galeruca laticollis, assembly GCA_963921935.1. Taxonomy (NCBI): domain Eukaryota; kingdom Metazoa; phylum Arthropoda; class Insecta; order Coleoptera; family Chrysomelidae; genus Galeruca; species Galeruca laticollis. The sequence continues at coordinate 241,075,962 of OY998176.1, forward strand.
TATCACCAGCTACGATAGAATCCAGTGGGTGCTCGGAAGCATTCTCAAAGACTTTATCAATTACTTTTTTATAGTCCTCAGTTGGAATATTTGGTGATATGTACGTTGCAACAATATTCATCCCGTGTAGCTTGACACTTACGAATCCATATTTTTTGCTTACTTCCTCCACCTTGATGTTATTATTTAGTATAGCGATTGCCACATCTTCTCCTTTGTCCATTAACCATTTTCTTTTATTACCAATTTTCTTGTTGGGTTCTGATACGATCATAATATCTGAGCTGGTTCTTGCAGCTTCATCAAAAGCCACATCATGCGCGACTTTTGATCTGCCCAGGTTAACTTGGAGTATTTTTATCATTTTTCCTAGGGTTCCCACACTCAGAAATTTCTTTTGCGTCCCTAGATTCTTTTCTTTGACTGTGTTTTTTTCTGCGCCTCCCTGATGCGGTTCTATGACCTTCTTCCAGGCAAGTCAAGCAGAATGGCTACTTGTGCATTCACGCACCATGTGCCCCACTTTGGTGCAGTTTCTGCATCTGTCGCTCCTGTCCTCCCCTTTACATTTTAACTTATTGTGGCCTTCCGCCCAGCACCTGTTGCATCTAATCATTTACCTTCTTTCCCTTAGGTCCACAGTGGAGAAACCCACTCTGAGTATTCTTATTTCTATTAACCTCTCGACTATCTTAGCGTCCGCAACTAATGTGGCTGCTTTCCTTCCTCCTGCCATCGGGCGCAGTGCCTTGATTTCCAGGTCATTTTTATCCCCCTGTGGATTTAGGGCTTCTTCTAACTTTTCCTTTATTTCATTCTCCTCAGTGTCAATATCTAGACCGTATATATTCAGTGCCATTTTCTTATTTCCTCCCTTGAACCTTCTGATGTTCTCCTCTTTCATATTCTCTTTAATCTTTTTATATATATGCTCTATCTCTTTACTACCCCTCTTTACCTCTAGGAGCAAATGACCTTCTCTTGTTTGCCTTATTCTCTCTATTTCCTTTATTACGCCCTGGTCCTTTCCTACTGCGTTTTTTAGGTTAGTGACCATCTGCGCGTACGTTACCTCCGTTGATTTTTCTATAAGCACGGCTTCCGTGTCGTATTTTTTCCCAATTATTTTAGTTTTGTCCCTTTTCTCCATCTTTTCATGCAGGACCACCTGTCCCTCGTACTCGTGGAACACTGACTCGATGATTTTTTTCTTTAGTATTATGTCCATATCTACCATGATGGCAATATGCACGTTCCCCTTTCCATTCCTTAGAATATTATTTTTTATCTTTTTGCACATCTGGTACAGGTCCAGAGCTGTAGTTGCATCATCCTTGCTGTGTATCCTCCCTACATGTGTAATGTTCCTCTCACTGATACTTTCCTCTCCTATTACCGCATTTCCTTCGGTCGTATGACTTAGTATCTGCCCTTCCTTTAAGCTTCCCTTTTTAATATATTCATACACCTTTCCCCCCACCAAATTGCGGAGGAAACGGAGTTCTGATACTTTTGCGAGGTCGATTATCGCCACCTTATCTCCGTCCTGCTCTACATTAGTGATTCTGTTCCCGCTTATTCTTATCTTATAGATATCTTCTGGCCAGTCTACCTTTAGAGCCTCACTTAGTTTCACCTCGTCCATTTCTTCCTTTATCATACATTCGATTCAGGCCACCGACATGTCCAGCCTAATCTCCTCTAGCTCAACTTGGCAGCTAAAGTCCACGCTCTCTTTTGGTCGCTTTGCTTTCCTAACCTGTTCCATCTCGATTTCCAGAATATCTTTTAATCTCCTGATTTCTTTTTTTACCTCATCATTGACAGTGGTCATATTGAGAACTCCTTTTGCGACTTCTTCCATCGACTGTGTGATCGAGTCCATAACCTCGCTGCTTACGTTTATTTCCTGTTTTGGTGGTGTATCTTCAATTCTCTTCCTCTTGTTTGTATTCCAGTCCGTTGTTAGCCATCTTAGGAGTCCTTCTTCTTCTCCTATATTTGGAGTACTGGTTTTCATCTCCTTTTCCTCGTCCTCCGTCTCGTCTTGCTTCTCTGGAGTTCTCAGTATATTCTTAGATATCCCGAAGATCTCAACAGCATTTGTTTCCTCACTTCCAGACATTTCCACCACCGCATGGTCCTGGTCGCCTAACTCATGCGCAGTGCAGTCGCTGGATGACGGTCGAGCCTGGCCTGCACGATCACCAGGGTCATCGACCGGCACTAGGGTATCCCTCCCTTGCACCGTATTCTGTTCGTTTTTTTTTCTTTTTTGTCATAATTATAGTAGGTTTTGGAGCAGTGCAGGCACACATCTCCGTCCAAAGTCTTAGCCAGTTCCGTCTCCATAAAATCCGTCCTTGGACTCTTCTGTCTGGGTTTCCATACCATAGCCGAGAGGTCCCCGTTTTACGACGCCGGGAACTCGCCGTTCGCCCTCCGTATCTGGTAGGGCTTGTCAGTGTGTTCAGATGTAACTCGGGCATGTTTATTCTTCTACTAGCATTTGTTGGTGCTACCTACTCGACATCGGAAGCCCCGCCAGTGCCCCACTGACCATTTCTTGAGCTGTTTCTTGGCTTCACTCTTCCCTTCCCGTCCTTCCGGCTCGGGAAAGGGAGAAGTTATTGGGCCACTCCACCAACGACAAGGTCTTACAGCTCCTAGGAGTAGAGTGTATGTCAACCTGGAAATACGACTTTACAAGGTTTTACATGCAGAAACTCAAATAATAGAAGGAAAACACTAGCAATAGTAGGTAACACATTATAACCAACCATACATAATAATAGAAAGATTTCATCTTTTTCAGGAGCCATTAGGAATGATACTCAGTACAGGGTATGAGGAAGAATAAAACAAGATGTGCTATGTTGTTGAATTGTGAAATTATGATTATAAATTAAATATATTATGAAAAATACCTCAGGGCTTGATTATAATTAATGATTGAGTAAGTACTAATTAAAATATTGTAACGTGATTGGGAAGTAACTTTAAAGTTGAGAAGTTAACGTTACAGTAAGAAGCGAGCCCGACCCACATTTTAAAATAGAAATCTGTTGTAAATTAATGACATTACCTGAATTTGGAACAGATCTTTCTGATTTTACAAGAAGTCTTTTATAGGCAGCTTCAAACAGCCTGATTATTATTGAAACCTCCCTTACTTCTAATTGCCCCAAAGAACAGCTCTAAATGATCTTGTAACAGCCGATAAGTGGTAATATATTTTTATTTTGAATGACATGAAACTCTTATAAATCTTTTAAACTTTGAATACAAATTATAGTTTTTTATTTCATCGAGAAATTGAAAAAAGTGGCTTTCAGTTGCATTTGATAACGACTTTTTATACATATATTTGACTAATCTTGTTCGTGAATTAAACACGTGAAAAATATTATTAAATTTAAGGATAAATTCGGCAGTCGCCTTAGAATGTTTGAATTCTTTGATGCATAAATATTCAGCCAAAAAAATGAGAGCATCAGAAATACTTTTACTTAATGTTTGAATCGAAAGTCGTACTTTCACTTTTTCCCGAGTCCACTGAAGGTCTCTTAGCCTAATTTTTGTTGCTGCGTGTAAATCCTGTAAGTTTTGTCTCTCAACAAGCTTAGAAATATAGTCCCAACTTACAATTTCACCACTGCCATTCTCTAAAATTTTCATCGATGCCAGGCAATTACGGACCAATTTTATCATGTGGCATGGATCATAAAATATATAAATTGCTTCATTTGTGATTAGATGGTTAAAACTTGTTTGTAATTTTGTGACATCACTGAAATCTGCCCCAAGCTTTTCTGCCATGCTGACATTTGATGCAGCGCCATCAAAAGGTAATGAGGTTATGCGAATACCAGATTCATGAATGCATTCCAAACACTTTTCATTTGCTGTTATTCCATTAATTAAAAAATATCCCACTATAAATTTCCAATTACCATTAAGGCAAACAAGTAAAAAAATAATCCCTCTCTTGCTGGAGGTAGCTCATCCGAGTCCATCTGCGCTCCCACATCTACATACCCTGTAAGTCAACTGCCATCCCATTCTATTCGTTTCCTGATTGCCATCTCATCCATAACAAGATTGCACAATAGTATTTTATTTCTCTCAGTGCATTTTATCTTTAGGGCTTCTAATGCTTCTTTTGTGAAACCTGGTTTCCCATTAATGGAAGTATACCATTTCGAAATGGTGTTTGGGTGTGGCAGTGACTTATTGAAAGTAGACCGTACAAAAGCGTAGGCATGGGGAGAATAGAATGATAAAGTAAGTGCAATTGATCGCATCCGGACATCATACTTTTGACGTTTAGGACCCTTTAACATTCGCTCAAATAATTCTCCTGCGGCACCGTTGAGAGGTGCCTAAAACAAATAAACAAAAATAACTTATGTTTAAATCTCCTATACATTTGTCTAACAGTTAACTAGCTAGAAATATGCAAGACACAATTTTAATAATGATTTTAAAAAGCCTGAGATTACTGAAAGTATGTTTACAGAAATAAAAATTATACTTTTATGTTAGATCCAGAGGAGTCCAAAATTAAAGATTTTTTCTTTAAATGTTGCAGCAAGGATTTCAAATTACTAATCCTCGATCTTAAACGCCTCATAGGTCCTTGCAATTTGTGAATCTTCCTTTGTTGTGATTGGGCTGATCTTTTGACAGATAAAACATTTTTTCCTCGTTTTCTAGGGGTAGCTAAATCATCGCTGCTTAAATCTCCTATGTATCCCCTTTCCCTAAAAAAGCAAAAATTAATTAAATTTTCGTATTTTAAACATTCCCTAATCATATTTCTTAGGCCAAAATAGGAAAATGCAAATAAATTCTTAGCAAAAAAATCATTTTACCTCTTTTGATTTTTTTTAATAGTTTCAAGGGTCCTCTAAAATTAGTTGATGGACCTACGGCATCTTCCGATAATATTTTAGCATTGCTTTTCACAAGTTTCAGAAGCTGCAATTGCGTACAGGAAGCACAGGAAGTAGTGGATGAAGATTCATCAGTTGTATCATTTTCAGCCACTTCGAGGCTAATCCTGAAATGCTTGGTTCAATAAGCCTAAAAATAAAGTGCATTAAATAAAACAGAATTTGGCAAAGATAATGTGAAACATAATACCTAATAGGTAACAGCATATCTACAAAAACATTGCATAATTACAAACAAAAAATATCATGTAGACAAGCTGTTATTGTACATACATACCTAATTGGTTTGTTGCTTTCTGGAGGTAACACTGACATACCATTTAGTGAATCGGATTCATGGCTGTCTCCTGAAAAACTAAAATAAACAAAAAACATAATATTTTGTAGGTACTTTATTTGGATTACATATACTTAGTTATTTTACTACATTATTCATTAAAAGGTTTATAAATTAACAATGTGGGATATGGACAAATTGAAAAATTTACAGGAGGCCAAAAATACCGTTCCTTCATATAATAGCAATGGATAAAATAGTCTCCTATGTCATCTATCTAGAAGAATAGGTTCCTATTTTATCTATTGCTCAGTATATTATATAATAGATATTCCACATTCATTATAAAAAACAGTTACCAGATCCTAAACATGTAAATTAGGTAACTTACCTAGATATGTCACTTAAAATTTCCTCCCGATTTTTGGGTAGCTGAATTGGTATAGAATTACCATCAATGGAATTTACCAAATCCAAGGTTCCTACAGAGGAGCTAAAACATATCCCGGAGCGTGTTGAGCCCGAGACTGAAGCGAATTCCCACTTCACCGAGATGACGCTGTGTGTTGAACGCGGGATCTGGTACCGAATACACTCCGTTTATTTTAGGCAACCTGAAAGGGGTAAAACGAGTATCCCAGGTCGAAAAAATTGAGTAAGTTTACTGATTCATCAATAAATCGAAGGGACGAGGTACGACCGATCCCGTCCATTTACTACGAAAAGCCGTAGAATAAGAGGAGATCTGTAGACAACCGGACCAGGCGACCACCCTCAGGGAAGCCCCACAGAATCAAGGACCAACAATTGTATATATAATAACTGTATAAAGAATTAGTTTTAAGTTGTAAAGATTTTATATTAATTTTTAGTGGAACAGGTAACATACATGTTATTATTAAATAAACACATCTAACCATCAAGCCCTTTTTATGTTCTACCCCCTCACTACCCACGGTAATTACAGATCGACGCCTGAGCAGAAGAATTACAAATCGACGCTCGAGCAACGATTACAAATTGGTACAGATTTATAAAATATTACACCGAAAACACTGCACCATACTGACAAAACTACTAAGGAAAAAACAGAAATGGGTCTGGAACGCCGAGCAAATAAAAGCATTCGGAAAGATTAAAAGACTGCTAACACAAGCACCAATATTAGTATGCCCCGACTTTTAAAAAAAAATATCTTGCAAACAGATGTATCAAATGTCGGACTAGGGAAAGCCCTACACTACAGAAAGACGAGAACAACAACGATAGAGTCATTGCATACGCCAGCAGAACTCTGACCGTAGCGGAAAGAAACTACACCGTAACTGAGAAAGAATTACTAGCAGTAATATACGGAATAGAAAAAAAATGCGGCCTTACTTGGAAAGATACCCTTTCTCAATAATCACAGATAACCAAAGCCTCAAATACCTACAGTCAATGGATAAGCCGTCAGGTAGGATAGTAAGATGGGCTATGATCTTACAACAATTTGACTTCGACGTTATGTATAGGAAAGGATCAGAGAATGTTGTAGCTGATTCCTTATCTCGGAATGCTGTAGATTTCGTTACCGTATTGTCGAACAATATTGGTACGAGAAAAGAAAATCCAGAAGTAGAAGCACAACCGCAAAAATATTCAGATTTCACAATTGTATTGTAATGTTTTTCTAATTTGTTTAAACAATAAACGGGTGGGATAAATTTTAAACACACGGTATGGCTACTTACTAATTTATTTAAACACTAACTAACACTTAATTTATATATACTTAACTAATCACTTAAATTTAATTCATATGCACAAAAACTTGATTATTGATTTATATTAGCACTTTACTGTTCGGTGTATTTTTGTTTATTTCTCGAGATCACTTTATCAACTCACTCATCCGCTGATTGGTCCTTTATTTATATTAGTGCCTTTTTTACTAGAAAATTCCGGACTGCGGCTTACTCAAAAACAATTGGTTTTCTGGCATTTTCTAGATAAGGCTGGTCACAAAAACAATGTTTAGATAAGATAGTCGTAAACAGATAAAAAAAAACTGCGTATCCGCCATAATTTCAACTTTCATACCTGGCTTAGACAGAGTCGGATTTAGGGACTATACCAGTGTGCTGTTTCGTAACATTACCCCCTGCTTAAATGGAAGTTCCTCCTGGAACTTTTGTGTAGCCGAGACTGGATGTTTGTTTCGCCAACTGGCCCCATTTTTACACTTTCCGATCTTATGGAAATAGCAGGGCACCGTCTTCATCGGATACTGATAACGGGGGTTGTAGCTGCAAATTAATATCTGGACACCGGTATATTGAAAGATAATCTCTACAATGTTCCTGATGATTCGCCAATCCAACTGGTTACTCGCTATCTTAGGCATAGCCAGTTTCTTCACGCTGGATTCTAAGCCAGGTATGAAAGTTAAAATTATGACGGATACGTTAGGAGTTTCCTTGGACTTTGCACGTATTATAGAAGATTTATCAGGAAGTTTGGAGATATTGCCAAGCCTCTAACGCGGCTTACAGAAGAAGCAAGGGCTTTCCAATGGGACGAAGATTGTCAAACGGCTTTTGAAACCTTGTAGAGGCATTTAACCTCGGCGCCGATATTAGGATATCCATTACCAGAGGGAGACTTTATTCTTGACACTGACGCAAGCAACGTAGGAATTAGTGGAGTGCTTTCACAGATCCAAGGAGGGCAAGAAAGAGTGCTGGGATATTTCAGTAAAGTCCTCTCCAAACCAGAACGAAATTACTGCGTCACAAGAAGAGAACTTTTGGCGGCAGTGAAGTCCGTGGAACACTTTTACCAGTATCTCTATGGTAGGAAGTTTTTAATCCGGACTGATCATGCAGCACTCAAGTGGTTGATGCAGTTCAAGAATCCCGAGGGCCAGATCGCTAGATGGATTGAACGACTTCAAGAGTACGATTTCAACATCGAACATCGATCTGGTGTGAGTCACCGAAATGCCGACTCCCTGTCCAGACGGCCGTGCCCAACAGACTGCTCCCACTGCAACAAGGCGGAATCTAGGGAAGCTGCAGTTTCAAGAACTAGTGTAGTCAACGAGGAATTGTCACCCACCAGGATCAGAGAAGATCAGGAGAATGATCCTCACCTGAATATGATCCGGCAATGGAAGAAAGAAAATCGGCAACCTACCTGGCAAGAAGTGTCAAAGTAGTTCACCAAAACCGACTAACGCCATTCGAAGGAGACCATGACCTAGAGGAAGGAGACCATGACCCAGAGGAAGGAGACCATGACCTAGAGGAAGGAGTAAACCTTATTCGAGATGTGTCTGACCCTACCTTCGATGAATTTATGGGCGCGTATGGAGGTACCGGGAAAGCTAGATATGGAGATACTTCAGAACAACGACTAGATTTGTTCACTCTCCCGGAAGATTATTCACTGGCATACAACATCCTCGCCCGTCTCAAGAACGCACGAGTGTTGGCATCCGTCTTTCGAATGAAGTTCGGGCAATTAGAAAAACTTGAAGACCAGATTCCAGCCCCTGGCAAGACAATAAACCCCAAGAAGAAGCTTCTACCAACGAGACTGCGACTGCGGACTGCCACAGGTGAGAGTGCCAACGTTCACGGTGAGACACAAATCCAATTGGGAATTGGAAAAGTTCACGCATACGGTAATCGTAGCTGACATTGAAGAAGACGTGATTCTGGGAATGGACGTAATGAATGTACATGGTTTCCAATTAGACTTTAGAAACAGAACCATTAAAGTGGGTTCCGAGGAGGTATTCCTTCATCCATATGAAGGCAACGCGGTGTTGGCAGCTGTACAGGAAGATACAGTTCTACCTGCACGAAGCGAAACCATGATAGTAGCACGGCCACAGGGAATCATGGAGGAAGGTATACCGGTGATGATGGAGCCAAGGAACCACGACGAAGAAGTTGGCAAAGGAGTACTAATTGGAAAAGGATTGGTTACGTCGGCGAAAGAGATCCCAGTACGTGTGATAAACGTGAATGATTACCCAGTTACCATCAAGAAGGAAACCAGGATTGGATCCTGCGTACCAGTGACATCTATAGTTCGTTAAACAACGACCACTGACAATTCTAATGCGAGATTCGATCCTGGTTTCCTTCTTTGGAGTCAGAAGTGGGATTTAGGGACTATACCAGTGTGCTGTTTCGTAACAGTATACTTTAGACTATACAGCAATTTATGGGATAAATACGACTTTAAGGTAACAGAGCTGCCAAGCCCGTGGAATTTGTGCATCCCCAGAGACAAACAACAAGAAATAATAAAGGAAAATTACAGCGGCTATACATCAGGACACCTGGGAATAGCAAAAACAATAGCCCGATTAGCCAGAAACTACTATTGGCCAGGAATGTTCCGAGACACAGCTAGATTCATTAGAGAGTGTCGAAACTGCCAAAAATATAAAGCGTCACAACTGCAAACACCGGTTCAAAATGCAATCGACCAAAATTCCTCAAGAACCGTGGCACACAGTAAGCTCCTACGTCATAGGACCACTGTCAACCTCAAGTAAGGGTAATAATTACTTGATAGTTTTTTAAGACACGTTTACCAAATGGGTGGAGATAAGTCCAGTCCGGAAGATAACCGCAAATGTAATAACTCAACATTTTAAACATAAAGTAATAATGAAATTCGGCTGTCCAAAGATAGTGATAACGGACAACGCCAAATCATACGAAAATACAAGTTTCAAAGAATTACTAACCGATTTCAATATATAAAAACAAGAAACATCACCGTATTCACCGCCAAACAACCATGATAGCACAATTTTGTGACAACAATCACAAAAAATGGAACACACATATACCGGAACTAACGTTCGCCATAAATACCGCCAGACACGAGTCAACCGGATTCTCACCACCTTTTCTAAAATTCGGACACGAGTTAAGACTCCCAAGTAAAATTGTAAACGACAGGACGACAAACACAGATTGTACAACACCAAACAAATGGACGAAACTTGAGGAAACTTTTAAACTAGTCTAAATAAATCCAGCAAAAACATTAACATCACAAAGCCACTATTTATTACAACCTTAGAAGAAGGAATTGGTCACCAAAAATCGGAGAGAAGATGATGAAGAAAGAACACCACCTGTCAAATGCAGGGAAAAATTTTAGCGCAAAATTAGCACCAATATTCAGGACCGTTTACAATAGAAAATAAAATAGCCACTTACATCTACCAAATTAAAACCGACAACAGCAACAGAAGTCATAAAGTTCACGTAAAAGATGTAAAACCAGCATGGCCGGAACCCAAAACCGGTTAACCCCACTACCAGTACACAAAAAAACCATCAAACGCTCCAACAAATTACAATTAAATAGCCGGACAAACACAGAGCAAAAGCAATCCAAACCAAACCGCGAAGATGGAAGACGTGCTCGATATTTTCGTCGACAACGTGTGTCAATTCGAAGAAGGAGAGTTAGACCGACCTCCAACCCCCGGGAAGTCTGTAGACCAAGACTGGAATCAGCTGATAAAAATGAGAAACCAATCACTACCGGTGAAAATTCCCCTGATATACCTCGTGCTACGAACAAATAAGAAACGAGGGCGCGGCGGGCTTATTCTGTAAAAACAACAATTATTTTGCAACTAGCAACCATTGCACAACGGTCGCACAATCAGTCGCAAAATTTGGTATTCTGTAAGGTAGTCGCGTCGCAATTGCTGGTTGCTGTCAAGATGCACTTTTATGTCATGAAACTAGCGCCACTTGCAATCGGATAGCAATGATCGGTAACTATAAATTGTCTGTAAAATCAGCTGGTGAACAAAAACAAATTTAAAAAATATTTAATATGCATAAAGAACCAAGGATGCGTCGAAAAATCATCATTACTGAAATTGAACACAAATTTTAAATAAATTATTCTGTACGAAACAATTCTTTACATAACTAAAAGCAGTTGGAAATGGGTTTCCAAATACTTTTTTAGATGATTTGTTTAAAAAAAAGGTTAGTAAAATAATTTGAGAATGGGTACTGCTACTATTAATTGTTTTTGATGTACATACAGAAAATGGGAGAACACAGAGTTTCCAATAGCCATTTGGAAGAGTTGCTGGACTATTTAACTAGTCATCCTAATCTGGCCAGAGGGGTAGGTCTTGGAGCAAGATCTAACGAGACAATTGAAAAAGAATGGAATGATCTTGCCAAAATGCACGAGCCATTACTAAATACGTAAAAACAAATAATGACTATAATTTATTTTATTACGGTGATAAGTAATTGTTATTAAATATTAGGTAGTTGTGTCCACTTTTCTGAGGGCAGTTAGTAAGCACACTAAATTACTATTTGTACAAATAAAACATGTTTATTATTGACAAAATGTTATAATTCATTACTTATCTTCTATTTCTATTAAGAAAACTTGATTTAATTATCAAACAACTCAATTACAACTACTATAATTGTGATTGCTATTCAACAGTTGCAATCGCGTTGTAATTGCTAAAAAATTGCTTACAGAATACGTATTTTTCACACGAACAACTGAAAAATGCAATTTTTTAGTTAGCCAATTGCTCACTAGAGGCAGTTAACAGATAAATTGCGATCGCGGTCGCAGTTGCTTCTTCGAGAATACGAAACCTGCGTTTGACAGCGACAATTGCGCAATTATCGGCAGTTGCAAGTTACAGAATAAGCCCGCCGAAGACCAAGAGAAGGAGATATCGATACCGGTTAGCAAACTGAGAAAGGGTTAACATACATTACGAGGTCAGACGATCAGAATAGCCTCCCATACATCCGAGGATATTCACCAATCTACAAAACTTCTCATCCCAAAATTTTTACGACCTGGGAGGAGGGTGTAACGACATTGTCGTCTAAAATATAAGTTAACATCTCCTATGTACAAAACATTGAGGAATTGCGATACAGAACACTACCCAAACCAAATTATCACAGTAGACGAAGTTGGGTACCCAGTACCTAGAGGGCAACACTTTCGCCATTTCGCTAACAGCTCGACCGATATTACTAACACCGATACACTTCAATGCACGTGCAAGCTCGATCCTGACGTCTAGAATCAATAGGAAGCTTCAGCGGAGGATAACCGAGTTAATACACTATATCCTGGAGCTTGTTCTGCCTAGGATTGTGATTAACACCCGGCTTGTCGTCGCAGTGTTGCCAGAAATGCAGCATTTTCTTCGATATGCAGAATTTTAGCCTTCAAAAAGAGGTAATGAAGAAAAGAAGAATATTTTACGAAAACCGCTAAAATATGAAGAATTTTTGTAGATTCACTTGTTTTTGCAACTATTTTATTTATTTCGTATGCATTCTGACATCTTTCGGTAAAATGGTTTAGCTACGACTTCAAAGTATTGGCAATTCGGCCTTGAGATGGCCCTAGCAATAGCAAAATAAAAATATAGCAATGTGCTAAGTGTGCTACATCATTTTATAGTGAAACTGGGGAAGTCCCGACTCGTGCATTTTAATAAGTTAGATGTTAAGCATTGGTTTGGTATAAAGTATGAACATAAAAACATTGAAAACTGTGAAGGTGTTTATATTTCAAGCATTTGCTTAATTGTGTATTGTAATTTGTGTCGATTCTCGATTTGAAAAGGTTACAGATTTATTTAAACATGAGTTCAAGTGAAGAAGATTCTCAAGGGTAAATAACATAATTATTTTAAAATATGTATGCATATTAATTAATTAAATGAATGCCTTTGGCACAACAAATATTAATTAGGTATTTTGTACCATATTTTAAGATTTTCCATAATACTGGACAATTCGCAGCATGCTTCTACTATCTGGTGAGAAAAGCAATACACCGACAAAAAAAGAAAATATCGTGACGAGTTAAGTGAGGGCGAAAAACAAACAGTTTTTAAAAAATGTTTCATTCAGATTGGAAAATTGAGGAAGAATATAAAGGTAAGGCAATAATAAAACTGAAATGAGGTCGTATTTCAAAATTCTCTGTGAAGTGCCAAATGAAGACGCAAAATTTAAATGTCAGGTGTGTAATGTAATACTTTTACTTAGAGCTGGAAAACAAAAAATCGTTAAGTATGCAAATTCAAAAAAGCATATAGCTAAAGTGCAAGCAAGGAAATTGACAACATCAGTTAAAAGCATGTTTGAAGTATCCCAGACTGCAACATCAATGAAGGACGAAATTGCGACAGATGAGATTCGAATTAGTGCTTTTTTGCAGAACATAATATTGGTATTTCTGTAGCCGATGATTTTGTAGACATAATTAAAGCCACTTGTACCAAACCCGATGTTCTTAAAGGAATATCACTTGGAGGAACTAAAAAAACTCAAGTAATTAATAATGTATTATGTAAAGTGGAGACAAGTAAACTAATTTCAATCTTAAAGGTAATCAATTTTAGCATTCTAGTTGATGAAAGCACAGATTTAAGTATGGATAAATACTTATGGATTTTAGTTTGTCCAGAATCAGGTAATTTAATGACTAAATTACTAAAAATCTTAAAATTAGATGCAACTGATACAACAGCAGAAAATTTATATAATCAATTTAAACAATATTTCATAGCAAGTACTGCATGCTACGTTTTACCTGCAGCTCCCGAGGATTTATTACGCGTCTTAAGTTCATATGTATCCGCTAGTGGTAAACGATCTGCTCAGTTAGCCGAATTACAGGAGTGTCTAAATGATTCTTAAAAAAAACTCTTCTACAAGGTGGCTGTGTCTGCATCAGTGCATTGAAAGGGTTTTAGAAATGCGGTCTACTTTACAGCACTTTTTCCTACTGGCCTCTACTGAGGACCATCTTAAACAAACGCAATTTATACTAGACGCTTTGAATTGTAACGAGACCAAGGCCTACCTTTTATTCCTAAAATATGTTCTAAATTTTCTTAATTCTTTTAATGCGCTCTTTCAGTCCAAAATCGTTCTTACTGACCAATTAGCAGCAGAAAGCAGACGTAACTTTCTCAAATTTTGTAATAATTTTATTAAAACAAATGAAATTAAAATTAATGTTAACTGCAATGTATCAAGTAATTTTGTCGCTATATGGAAAGTTTATTAGGGCCTGACAGAGAAATTCATTTTAAATTTAGAACAAAATGTGCAAAAAAATGTTTAGAATTTTATACCGTTAATTGTAGAGAAATGCAGAATCGTTTAACGATGCAAGATAATTTTTTTTATCAGTAAATACGAATACCCAAAAGATAATTTCATTGTAGAAAATTTCAGAACACACGGTAAAACATATTTTATTTTAAATCATAATAAAAACTGGAATGCGACCCACATTTTGTTTAATAAAATAATACGAAGTCAAAACAGAATAGAATAAATAAAACATCTTACTGGGTCAAAGCAAAATAATTGTTTTGAATACAATTATTTCGATAACGAAAATTAGCACGCTTCAAAACACAAAAAGTTGTTTTTGCAATTCGACAAAAACCCCAAACCGAAGTCGGGGGAAAAGAAAAAACGGGTGTAGAGAGCAGCAGCGGCAGAGTGCCGGTTGAACACGCGAAGGGAAAAGTCCTTCCCTTGTCACGGTACTAGTTTTTTTTAGTGTTAGCGTTACGAGAGTTAAATTTCTCTCCGTTGTGTCAGGGTGTAATAGGGATACTGAGATTATTCCTTGACGGTGAACACTGTCCCCCGTTTCGATACACAAACGGTAGAATTACCCTCTACGCTAAATTCTTTTCAACATAGCACGATACCGTTTACTGGCACTACTCGTGGTGACAAAAAGATAGCGAAAATAAAGCAGTATCCAGGCTAGATGGAGGAAGTTTGCCAACGCAGTAAGTTTTTGAACAAAATTTAGATTGGGATGATTTTTTTTTTTCACTAGTGAGATATTTATTCGTTATTAATTGCGCTGGATTCTGAACTTGGGAGTATATTTCCATTTTCGGTACACAAGGGGTAGCGATAGCAAATATATTTATTTGATTTTTTTTTAAATTTTCAATGGGACTGAACACATCTGTTCATTCTCAGTTGCATTTTTCGTCCTGATAAATATATAATTTACCGTGTGTGCTGATATAGTTAAATTTTGCAGAGTTTCGCCAACCTGACAAAAATTAGGTTTCATTTTTTAATTGGGAGTTATTATTTTGTGGTGCCGCATATTCTCTTCCACCGGGTAGGTAGCAAGGAGATAGAAATTTAGGCGAGGTTAATTTTGTACATGGTAACACAAAGGCCGGAGCGTATGATTTTCCATTTTTCGTGGGTTTCAGCGAACTTGCGCTGATAAGTAAATTAATATAGAGAAAAATTGTTATCATTCTTTTGTTCAGACGTGATTCGAAAATTTCTTAATTGCCAGTGAAATGCATAAATTATCGTAGGTGATTTCATTACTGGGGAATTTCGCAACTTGTAACGCCAGTGTCGATAAATAATTTTATTGTTTCCTAGCTCAGCAGAATTTTATACGAATTAAATTTCACTTTCATTTTCTCAAGGTTAATGGCGACCAAACCGACGTAAGCTAAAACGTTATTACAATTAAAAGGTGATTACACATAATATTTTATTTATTGTCTCGACACCGGTGACTAGAAAGTTGGAAATCGAAAAGAATAAACCATACGCCTCTCATGCACTTTGAAAAAGGCCAAGCCGATAAAGGGGGTAGTTAGTCGTTCCATCACAAAAACGAGAACTCTATCATAACTTTGGTTTTTTGAATAGTTATATGATATACAGGGGTAGGATTAAAAAGCACATTATAGATAGATGTATAGGTAGGCTTATACCAGGGACCTCTAGTTATTTGGGTCATACGGGATTTTATTTTTGTGTTAAGGTTTATATATATATATATATATATATATATATATACGTGTATGAATTTTTTTTTATTATATATTTTTTATACAACGTTGTGGCTCTACCTTATTTTATTTATCATCCCTACTCCATAATTCCCCCTCTGGAGAGTGTAACAACCGTGGAAGTGAGACAGAACCGGGAGAACAACCCTGTCCTGGCAAAGGAAGATTAAACCGTTTTAAGACCAGGCGAACCTAGCTCAAAAATCAGACTGGATTTGCCTTACACGCTCAGCCCCTCATTTGAGACAGAAATTGGTGGAATCGAAGGTAGGGTTCCTTTTTTTATTTCAGGTGGTGACAGTTCTATTTAAGGAGGTTTCATTACCTTTGGTGACAGATATTGTTACACTGGTGACAGCGGTTTGCGAACCATTCTCAATTTTAACAAAACCCACCCAGGGAGGGTGTGTTATTACAAGCAGTGATAGCGGTTTGCGGATCATCCCCTATTGGAACAACCTCACCCAGGGAAGGTGACAGCGGTTGTCCAAAACCATTTCTCTCCGAGAGGTAAATCCGGTTGTCTGGAACCACACCCCACGAGCGGTGACAAGCGGTTCAGCTACCCTACCTAGGAGGGAGAAAAATTGATGGTCGCAACCAGGATCTAGTATAGCGCAACATAGAGCCTACGGGACCAGAGCTTCCGCTAGATCAAGACCAGTGTGCGTGGTGAAGAGTCACAACCTACACGAAGTGTCACTGCGGGCGCAGAACACACTGGATCTAGACCAGAGAAGGTCGAGAAAAAATCTATACATCAGATAAAAGGCGAAATACCGATCTGAGGTGAACATGCCAAACGGCGTAAGGTGGAATACTTCGGTCAACTAAGTATTGACAACGGAGTTTTTCTAACCAGGGTCTATTAATTGCGCAAAACATATCTTCCACTAGACCAAGATCAGTGTGCGTGATGAAAAGTCACACCCTGCCAAACGGGTAGCCCAGCTCCTGCAAAACACACTGGATCTAGACCAGTCAAGGTCGAAAAATAATCCTACTCAGCAACCATCGACTGAGTTGATAGCTGCTTCACCATAAGAGTGTAAAAATAAGGTCTAGTAATTATTACAAGTGGTGACAGCCGTTTTCCGATACAGGGTTGTTCCGTTAGTTCTTCACAGCGGTTCCCCGATACAGGGTTGTTTGGGTCAATTCTTCGCAGCGGTTCTCCATTACAGGGTTGTAAGTCAGCAGGGACGCCAGATCTTCATACAAGAGATTCCTGTCAGGCCAAGATTATATGCCAATCTTGCTACAGCACAAGAGAATACAGGGAACGGTTAAGCTGTACGGTCTGTAACCAGAGGCTGCAAAAGGCAGTTAAAGGGGCATACAGGAGGGTAGAAAGGCTGGAAAATATCGAGAATTAGCCGATACTCCTCCACCATCATCTCAGTTATCCATAGGTACAACAGTCGTCTATGAGAACAATTATACAGCATTCTGCTACAAATTAGTCTAGTTTGTCACTCCGGCATACAATTGATTTTTTTTGTTTTGTCCTTTCGTCTTCAGTTCCTTGCGTTACAATAAATCATATTCCCTGAAACGACGTAAGCTTCAATTTTACAAAGGGGAAAGTTAACCCATCCTCAAATATCCTATCCGTGCACCAAAAGCTATCCATTTCAGGTGTCGTAGAAGCCAGAAAGGTAGGAGTTATATAAGTTTATAAAGTTAGAAATTTTCATTTAATTAAGATAAAAAAAATAACCAAGTTCAGACAGCGTTATGCCACTCGATTCGCAAAATAGGTTAGGTACAGGCGGTCAAGGAGGCCCAGAAACCATGGGAGACACAAGCAGCACGCCGCCCACACTGAGGGTAGTACAGGCACAACCATTAGGGGTCATAGCTGCGACTTTAGCCGATTTCACAGGTAGAGATGCGGCTAGATACATAGAGAAACTCGAATTAAGGGCTAAATTAGACGGGTGGACGGAATCAGAAACACTAACATTATTGAAATTTAAACTTGCGGGCGTAGCACACGAATTTTTCAAGGCGGATCCTAGGTTGGACACAGTGTCATATTCAGAATTTAGATGAAAATTACTACGGAAATTTGTACCAAAAAAATCGATAACAGATTGGTGGATGCAACTGGTGCAATGCTACCAAAGACACGATGCGGACGTAGCGTCGTTCTGCACCAGACTAAAATTAATCGGAAACAAGATACTAGAAGAGGATATAAAGGGCGCAAGTAGGGAACAAATACCAAACATACAAAAAAACACAATTCGGTATTGAAATTGACTGTCTCGACCCTTACTTCGTGGAATATGCTCATATTAGTGTTTTTAAATGAAACTCAAGGTCTCTAGTTAATTCCACAATATAATACAAGTTATTGAAAATTCTAAAAAATTGACAATTGTTTCGATAAATCAATATCATCGTCGAGGCACCATAGAAGCAGGAAGCCAACCAATATGCAAAGCTCCATACAGAATAACATATTATCAAAGAGAAGTGCTTCAAAAAGAAATAGATAGGCTACTTAGAAGCTAAAGTAATCAGGACATCATCCAGCCCATGGCCAGCGCCAGTCGTATTAGTGGTAAAACAAACTCATGAAGGAGAAGAGAAAGTGAGAATGTGCATAGACGACAGAGGACTAAATGCAGTAACAAAAAAGGAATATTACCCTCTACCAAACGTATCTGATCTACTACAAGGCTACAAAGCAGGAGGAGAAACGTTGTTCTCAGTAATTGATGTATCAGAAGCTTACCACCAAGTAGATATGAACGAAGAAGACATTCCACTAACTGAATTTAGCACATATTAAGGGCACTACGAATACACCAAAATGCCATTTGGACTGGCAAACGCCCCAGCAACTTTCCAAAGATTCATGAACGCAACCTTAAGAGGCTTAACGGGAATAAAATGTATGGTTTATTTGGACGACATAATCATATTTAACTATGCAGGAAAAAAGGACCATTTAGAAAAATTAGAAGAAGTATTCAATAGATTAACAGAAGCAAACATTAAACTGAAACCAAAGAAATGCAATTTTATGTTAAAGAAAGTGAAATATTTAGGACATATCATCTCACAAGAAGGAGTAGCTCCAGATCCACAGAAATTGGAGGCAGTACACAAATACCCCCTACCAAAAAACGTAAAAGGAGTAAGAGGTTTCTTAGGACTAGTAAACTGGTACAGACGGTTCATACCAAACATAACCGAATTAGCAGCACCATTAGTAAACCTAACCAAAAAAGACACACCATTCAAAATAACAGAGGAAGTAATTAAGGCAATGGACCAACTAAAAGAATCGCTAACGTCAGACAAAGTTCTAATCTTCCCAGATTTCTCCAAACCTTTCATCTTATCGACAGATGCATCGAACATAGGTGTAGGAGCAATATTAAGTCAAATAAGGGACGGTAGGGAAAGACCAATAGCGTATGCAAGCAGGACACTACGTAGAGCAGAAACAAATTACTCAACGACGGAAAAAGAACTTCTAGGAGTGATTTTCGCCATTAAAACATTCAGATGCTACATTTACGGGACAAAATTCACAATGATCACAGATCACAGAGCATTAAAATGGGTACTTACACTGAAAGATCCAAATTCAAGACTAACACGATGGGCCTTAACCTTAGCAGAATACAACTTCGAAGTAATCCACAGAGTAGGACGGAAACACGGAAACGCAGACGCACTAAGCAGAATGTTCGACAAAACGTGCAACTACATAGAGACGTCATACGAAGATTATTTACAATACATAACGGAAAACGAAGTACCAGCAAAAGACAAAATACTAGAAAAAGAAGGAAAGTTAGTATCCATACAAGAAGAACAAGCAATAGTACTATTTACAGCCAAAAATAAGCCAAACCAAGATCCATTGATAAAGGAAATAGAAGCCACATATAATTTACCGGACGTCGCACAGAATCGAATAGAAGAAATTAAAGAATGGGACACGTTAGACGCAAAATTCTACATAGGGGTAAACAGAGCAGCGGTGAAGGAAGAAACTTCTTATGAAATCATGTGGAGCATAATACAACAGTTGAAGACACTATGCGAGGAAAACAAAGAGGAGAGCATAACCTTCATAGCAAGCAAAGACCAAATTCCAGGACTTTGTTGGGACGAAATTACTAAAATGATTCAATTTACATTTTACCCACCAAAATAATCATTATACGACCAGATAACACAGGGGAAACAAGAAAAATTTACGTGATAGAAATAGAAGAAGATTGGGAGCCAATATGGGACAAAGGCATGCTGAAAAAAGCACAAAAACGAGATGAATTCTGCAACAACACCTTACAACAAATGGACAAGGACGAAGAAACAAATAGAAAATACTACATCGACAAAGAAGGCATTTTATATAGACAAGAACAGGAAGAACATAGAGATCAACTGGTAGTACCGAGAAGCTATATCGCCAAAGTGATAGAAGACTTTCATGACTCACCCATATACTGTCATCAAGGACAACAGAAAACATTATTGGCAATAAAGAGACGTTGTTTTTGGCCAACGATGAGAACAGACATGATAAACTACTGCAAACAATGCGACGCATGCAACAGACGGAAGACGTCACCACACTTCAAGAAAGCTCCATTACAAAAATTTACAAAAGTCACAGAACCATGGGAAATAACCTCTATGGACATAGTAGGACCACTACCAACCTCAAGCGAAGGAAACAAATACCTACTAACATTTCAAGACCACTTTACCAAATACTGTGAAGCAATTCCGTTACCAGATCAGAAAGCAGATACAGTAGCAAGAGCATTCGTGGAACAAATAATATCAAGACACGGAACACCCCAGAAACTGTTAACAGATAGAAGAACAAATTTCATGTCATAATTAATGCAGGAAACATGCAAGTTACTAAACATAAAAACGCTACACACGGCAAGTTATGCGCCAACGACAAACGGTCAAATAGAAAGATTACACAGAGTACTGAAAGACATGCTAGCACACTACATAGCACCAGACCAAAGAGATTGGGACAAATGGATACCATACGTACTTATGGCATACAGAGGAAGCGTACACACTTCAACAGGATACAGCCCATATTTCTTATTACATGGAAGAGACCAATCATTACCATTTGAAAAATTCATCACCCCGAAAAGAATCAAATACGACATCGACAACAATTATGTGTCAGAACTAGAAGCTAGACTAAGTCAAGTATACAAGACAGCACTGAAAAACACAGAGAAAGCAAAAGAAGAAATGATAGCCAGATATAACGAAAAAACAGCACTAAGAGAATTTGCACCAGGAGATTTAGTATACCTACTCGACATAAGCACGAAAGTAGGAAAATCGAAGAAACTACAAAACCAATGGACAGGACCTTTTGAAGTAAAAGAGATGGTAGGACCGGTTACATATCAAATCATTTCACGAAAAGGGAAGAAGACACAAATAGTACACATCGACAGATTAAAAACATACCACGGAAAAATAGAGGACAAGGAACATAAGATACTACAAGATATAGATAACTTGGAAAGTATAGAAGAGTTAGAGGAAATACACGAGCAGGAAGAAAATGAAGTAGATCCAGAAAAAGTAGCAGCACTACCATTATGGTCAACGAACGAGAATCTACAACCACCAAAAAACAAACCAGCATCCCAAACCAGACATAAAGGGAATAGAACAGAACAAAGACCACACTTCTCACTACGACCCCCACCGGAGATAAGACGCTCTGCCAGAGTGAGAAACAGGATACAAAGTGCACCCAGTTACACAAAATCATTTAATGCCGAAAGGAGACTAACACGGAATACAGGACAAAGACAGACGAATAACTATAAAAGAAACAAGACCAAAATAAGTACCAGATGGATAGCGATGAGCTTGAAACGACGTAGCTAAAACGTCGCAACCAAGCATACATGTATATATTAGGTTATATTATTAATCCAAACAGATTTACGGGTTCAATTCATAGGTTAAGTCAAAGTAAGGGGATAGGAATAATTGAGTAAGTTAGGAATCATAACAGAATAATGAAATAAAAGACCATAAGTCACTATAACCAAGCAAATAGACAAAGGATACTAGTAGTACGATTATTAAAATCATTTCACACAAGTAAGCTCTTTTTCAATTCAAAAATACAAGGGGACTACAAAAGTATTCAAATACAGAAGTAAATAATGAGGAAACAAGCTCACAGGGCATAGGTTTCAAGAATTTTTTTTTCTCTTCAAAAGAAGAGAGCTCATTTGACAGTCCTAAATAAGTGTGAAGCTCGGTCAAATGAGGAAATGTCATATAAATATGACAACATTGTAGGTAACATAGTAATGTAACAAAAAACGTTTGTAACAAAGAAATTGTAGAAATATTGGTAATAAAGATCAGTTGTATTAACAATTGTAAATTTTATAAATCTTGAAAAGATAAATCAAAATGATGTACGACACAATATTATCCTGACCTGGGTGACATTCGTCATGTGCGGGCTACATATAGCAGACGAACTAAACGCGTATCAGTGATATCGAAAAAAGTTGTTCAAAATGTGCGCGGAAACAGAAAAAACGTACGCGAGTGAAAAAACAGACATACAAGTGATTCAACGAAACGAAATAAAAATGCAAAAAGTATGGTCATGCGTAATAGAAGTAACAAAATTCATGTTCTACTGCAGGATGCACAGCCACACATCAGTCGTCAACGAAGGACTATCAACATACATCCACAAATTGGGAGAAGAAGAATGCAGAAACACCCACAGATATAAAATAATAAAGTTGTACCAACAAACAATAGACAACATACTAATGAACGGTACCACAACAGCGTCAATCAAAATAGGCGGCACACTCGACAATATGGGAACATGTAAAGGTATCACATACCAAGAAAACGGCAGAAGTTAGAACGACGTAGTAATAATAGCAACAGCCAAAATAACAACCAAAGACTATCTAGCTAGAGTAACGCTAGAAACGAACGAGATCCACTTACAAGGAGAAATAACTTGCAAAATCACGGATGGTTACTGCTTCGACTCCACGGTAGGAGAATCCACCTGGTCCAGTTATGAGCCAACAACATGCGAAGACCATCTGAGCCAGTTATACGAAGGCATAGGCAACAAAATCACAAACACAAAAACACAAGAAGAACTAATAGTAATTGAAGAAAAAGACAAAGTATTCGCACTAACATTGCAAAAAAGAAACATACTATGTGGAATAGAAGTATGGCAAACAGAACACTCACGAATTGTCATAGTACTTCAAAACACACAAAAATTACATCCGACAATGCCAATTCTAATACAAAATGTCGATCTAATGAATTATGTAAATAGTAAACTACTCTATATTGAACAAGCATATAAACGAGACGTAAACATGCTTTACACAGATACAATACACCGAAGATGCTTAACGAAGCGAGAAATACTCAAAAATAGACTGCTAATGGCACATACACTACCTAATGCAGTCAGCCAACTAATGGAAAATGAACCTGGACACATAGGCAGAGTATTAGGCGGAGTACTTTATATCATAAAATGCATACCAGTAACAGTCGAGATAAGACGAACAAACAGATGTTACAACGAACTACCAATAAAAGTAAACAACGAAACAAAATTTATGGCTCCACTAACCAGAATAATACAAAACTACGCAGAAGAGATAGATTGCAATAACATGATACCACCACATTTTATAGAGGACTAATGGATAGGTCTAACGCCACATCCCACAATAGCCAACCAACCAAAAACAATAAAAGTAGAAGAACAAATAAACCTCCATTTCGACCCCATTCAACCACTAGGAGCGAAGGGTTTGTACACGCAAGAAGAAGTCAATGCAGCACAAAGAGCTCTCACGTTCGGGACAGAGAGAAAAGCAGTAGAAAACATAATTACTCGCAGAACAGCGGGAATGAATGCCAATAGTCAAGGCTACACCGTATCAAACATATTTGATACAAAAGAAATCAAGAACCTCGCAGAATCCACCCTAAAACACACATGAGCATGGTTCACAGAATTAGGTTCAGTCATAAGTGGAATAATTGGAATATACTTCACATTCCAAACCATTAAATACATAGCAGGCACCATACTAAATGGAATCCGTATCCACCAAACAATAGGATGCAGTATAGCACTAATAGGCAGCATATGGGACTCCCTAACGGCATGGATAATTCACTCACATCAGACGAGGAAACCAGAGGAAGAAACAATAGAAATTGACCAAATAACGCAGCAAGAGACGAGCCACCCAAGGTCACAGCATTGGACAGACAGAAGTCGTCAGATGAACGATCTACTGAACAGCAGTGTCGCGAGTGTAAACGGTCGCGACCTAGGTCAGGGATAAAAAGGGCAGTAGCGAAAAAAATTGCCAAATTCAGTGCCGATCATAAACATTGAGAAAATGTAACATAAATATGTAAAATGTATAAAACTGTATCACTAATTTTAAGATTATAGGCCACTATTGTAAGCCGACGGCCACATATAAATTAAGGGTAAAAAATAGTTGTACATGGGTTTTGAAGAAAAGGTATTGGACCAGGGAGGTCGCAATACTTTTACAAAGGGGGAAGTAATGTAATAAATACGAATACCCAAAAGATAATTTTATTGTAGAAAATTTCAGAACACACGGTAAAACATATTTTATTTTAAATCATAATAAAAACTGGAATGCGACCCATATTTTGTTTAATAAAATAATACGAAGTCAAAACAGAATAGAACAAATAAAACATCTTACTGGGTCAAAGCAAAATAATTGTTTTGAATACAATTATTTCGATAACGAAAATTAGCACGCTTCAAAACACAAAAAGTTGTTTTTGCAATTCGACAAAAACCCCAAACCGAAGTCGGGGGAAAAGAAAAAACGGGTGTAGAGAGCAGCAGCGGCAGAGTGCCGGTTGAACACGCGAAGGGAAAAGTCCTTCCCTTGTCACGGTACTAGTTTTTTTTAGTGTTAGCGTTACGAGAGTTAAAGTTCTCTCCGTTGTGTCAGGGTGTAATAGGGATACTGAGATTATTCCTTGACGGTGAACACTGTCCCCCGTTTCGATACACAAACGGTAGAATTACCCTCTACGCTAAATTCTTTTCAACATAGCACGATATCGTTTACTGGCACTACTCGTGGTGACAAAAAGATAGCGAAAATCAAGCAGTATCCAGGCTAGACGGAGGAAGTTTGCCAACGCAGTAAGTTTTTGAACAAAATTTAGATTGGGATGATTTTTTTTTCACTAGTGAGATATTTATTCGTTATTAATTGCGCTGGATTCTGAACTTGGGAGTATATTTCCATTTTCGGTACATAAGGGGTTTCGCCAACCTGACAAAAATTAGGTTTCATTTTTTAATTAGGAGTTATTATTTTGTGGTGCCGCATATTCTCTTCCACCGCGTAGGTAGGAAGGAGATAGAAATTTAGGCGAGGTTAATTTTGTACATGGTAACACAAAGGCCGGAGCGTATGATTTTCCATTTTTCGTGGGTTTCAGCGAACTTGCGCTGATAAGTAAATTAATATAGAGAAAAATTGTTATCATTCTTTTGTTCTGACGTGATTCGAAAATTTCTTAATTGCCAGTGAAATGCACAAATTATCGTAGGTGATTTCATTACTGTGAAATTTCGCAACTTGTAACGCCAGTGTCGATAAATAATTTTATTGTTTACTAGCTCAGCAGAATTTTATACGAATAAAATTTCACTTTCTCAAGGTCAATGGCGACCAAACCGACGTAAGCTAAAACATTATTACGATTAAAAGGTAATTAAACATAATATTTTATTTATTGTCTCGACACCGGTGACTAGAAAGTTGGAAATCGAAAAGAATAAACCATACGCCTCTCATGCACTTTGAAAAAGGCCAAGCCGATAAAGGGGGTAGTTAGTCGTTCCATCACAAAAACGAGAACTCTGTCATAACTTTGTTTTTTTAAATAGTTATATGATATACAGGGGTAGGATTAAAAAGCACATTATAGATAGATGTATAGGTAGGCTTATACCAGGGAACTCTAGTTATTTGGGTCATACGGGATTTTATTTTTGTGTTAAGGTTTATATATATATATATATATATATATTATATATATATATATTTACGTGTATACAACGTTGTGGTTCTACCTTATTTTATTTATCATCCCTACCCCATAATTCCCCCTCTGGAGAGTGTAACAACCGTGGAAGTGAGACAGAACCGGGAGAACAACCCTGTCCTGGCAAAGGAAGATTAAACCGTTTTAAGACCAGGCGAACCTAGCTCAAAAATCAGACTGGATTTGCCTTACACGCTCAGCCGCTCATTTGAGACAGAAATTGGTGGAATCGAAGGTAGGGTTCCTTTTTTTATTTCAGGTGGTGACAGTTACATTTAAGGAGGTTTCATTACCTTTGGTGACAGATATTGTTACACTGGTGACAGCGTTTTGCGAACCATTCTCAATTTAAACAAAACCCTCCCAGGGAGGGTGTGTTATTACAAGTGTTTATAACACCAATTGCTTTCGCATTAGAAAGACCTGAGGAATGTCAACAACTTTTGGCGGATATAACAAAATTTCAGTCAATTATAGATCAAAAAAATGAAATTGAAACAGAGTGGCAAAATATTCAATTTCACTTCAGTGATGAAGAGGAGGTTGAACTACTGGAGCTGTCAATTTCCAAATTTTGGCAGAAAATAAGAGATACCAAAGACTTTAAAAACGAAAGTTTTTTTTAACATTGGTACTTTAGCATTACTCCTACTTTCGCTACCACACTCAAATGCAGGAGCTGAACGGGTGTTTTCAATAACGAATGATGTGAAAACAAAAAAACGAAACAGACTTCAAGAAAATACATTGAATTCTCTTTGCGTGTTGCGTAGTCATTTTCAAGAGACGGGTACAAAATCTGTAAAAATGTCTGTCACCAAAAAACATTTAAATGAAGTCAAAAAATTTATATTCCTGATTAGGTATTATGTTCCGGCTATAAAGTAAATATGTGATTTTGTTTTTCTTTTTTTTTCTTTGTCATTAAAATTAATTATTTTTTAATTTCTACGTAACCTACCTATTTCAGAACTCAGCAGCTTTTTTCTTTGGTTTTAGGCCTTACTAGGTTTTACGGAATATAAAATATTGATTACATAGACTTTGGCCTTACTAACGGTGGGTGTGAAATACAAAATGACGTCACACACCACTGCAGAATTATGAAGAATTTTGGAGGTAAAATTGAAGAAAATTCATATAAATTATCTGGCAACAGTGTGTCGTCGACCCCTTGGAGTGTGTTGATCCCAAGGCTAGACACTAGCAAACCCCGTCTTTCGGCCGAAACTCTAGAGAGCGTTGAGCCTAGAACAGAAGCCTTCCCGTCTAGCTGAAATCCCGGAGCGTGTTGAGCCCGAGACAAGCGAATTCCCACCTCATCGAGATCACGCTGTGTGTTAAAGGCGGGATCTGGTACCGAATACACCCCGTTTATTTTAAATAACCTGAACGAGGGGTAAAACGAGTACCCAGGTCGACAAAATTGAGTGAGTTTACTGATTCATCAATAAATCTTTGCCGTAAAGTCGAAGGGACGAGGTACGACCGATCCCGACCATTTACTACGAGAAGCCGTAGCATAAGAGGAGATCTGTAGACAACCCGACCAGGCGACCACCCCCAGGGAAGCCCCACAGAATCAAGGACCAACAATTGTATATATAATAACTGTATATAGAATTAGTTTTAAGTTGTAAAGATTTTATATTAATTTTTAGTTGAACAGGTAACGTACGTGTTATTATTAAATAAACATATCTAACCATCAAGCCCTTTTTATGTTCTACCCCTTGACTACCCACGGCAATTACAGATCGACGCCCGAGCAGAAGAATTACAAATCTACGATCGAGCAAGTATTACAAGTCCATACTAATTTTTTGTCCAGGATAATACTTAGATATTTGTATTCGTCGACAAATGGGAATGTGAACTCATCTAAAGGAAGAGCCCTGGACGTTTCCAGTCGATAACGACTGAAACATACCAGAGCAGCCTTCTCCGAAGAAACACTAAAACCAATACTTACCAGCCATGGTTTGAGTACTTGAATGAATGCTCGTAAGTCTTTAACATATTCTTCATATGAATTACGAGTGACATAGAATCATAAATCATCAGCGTGTTGAATTCAATTGTTTCACCGCCTAACCTATGCAGCTTTGCAGTATAGATGTTAAAAAGCAAGGGACTTGATATGGATCCCTGTGGTAAGGCGTCGAAGACTGTGCGTGGACCATGTAACACGTTATTAAGGTCGCGGATAAAAATTTTTCTATTTGTAAATAAATTAACTACATTAGTACTAACGTTTTTGCTAATACCAGAATCCACCATTTTTCCAAATAAAATATTTAAATCTACTACATCATATGGACCTGTCAAATCGATAAATAAACATAATGTGTACTGATTGTTCGAAAAACATATTTGAATATCTGCAACTAATGCACCTACAGCATCCACTGTGCCCAGTCCCCTTCTGAAACCGAACTGCGTCGTAGAAAGAATAAAACTGCATTCAAGAAAATGTTCAAGTCGAAATTTGATTTTTGTGATACAAGACCATAGAGAAATAGGTCGATATGATTAAGGAGACTCTGCATCTTTATTTGGTTTTAAAAGGAAACAAATTATAATATTTTTGAAATCGCCGCAATATTCTTGTTTCACCCACCAATCGTTAAAATCTGAAGGAAAATCTTTACCAATAAGGGTAGCTTTTGAATAATTTTATAAGTAAAGCCATCTAGCCCTGAGGCTGTATTACGACTATGTTTTGTAGCAAATTCTAGTTCATCTATTGTAAAAAACGTTAATGAATAATCCGTGGGTTGGAAACCAAATGAGCTGCAACTTAAGAGATTGGGTTCAGAAAGAGGAGCTAGTTTGTTTAAAAAATTTTCAATTAGCTCTTTAGGAATAGGCTTTTTACGATCTTGATTGCAGTTGCTGTTCATAGATCTAATATATCTCAATATATCAGTTAGTGGGGTATTTTTATTGAGTTTTAATTTAAAAATGTCATCTAGCTGTTCCGTTGTTTGACTTTAAATAAACGTTTAGCATTAGTAGCAGCATTTTGGTAGTTCAAAAAATTTTCAAAATTCACTAGAGTTCTATATTTTTTAGAGCTTATTTCCGTTTTTTAAAATATCATTGTACATTCCTCGTCCCACCATACAGGCTTAGGGGTAAACGCTATAAAAGGCTTTTTGACCGGCATGGATTGAAACGCCGCATTTCAAATCATTTCAAAAAGTTTTCACTTTATCAGGGCCGTATGAATTTTTATCAGAAAATACTGAAATTATGAGAAATGGGGTTCTTTAGTTCGACAAATCGACTGGTTTTGTCCATTTTTCTATGAGATAAATGTTTCAAATTTCAGCAGAGGATTTAAATTAAAAGAAAACATGCCCTCATTTAAAAAATCGCAAAGACTAAAATAATGAGAATTATCATTTAAATTTCTAGGAAAGTACTGTCGAAGGTCTAATCTATGATGGAAAGAATCAGGAGTGCACTACAATGATGCGATTCAGAAATAGAGTGCGTCAAACTTAGAGTATCCAATAAAGAGAGGGAAAATAAAATATCCATAGTTACTCAAAAATTAATAGAGTTAGGACTTTAACAAAGTCACCCATCGATTATAGACGAAATTTCATCGAATCGAACATGTTTCGAGAGAATGATAGGTTAAAATTGTATTTTTGGAGAATTGCAACAAATGTAATATTTTCCATACTATAGTTCGGGTACATATTTGTACGACACATCGACTAGTGTTGTCCATTTTTCGATGAGGTAAATGCTTCAAATATTAACAGAGGGTTTAGATTAAAAGAATATATGCCGTCATATAAAAAATCGCGCAGACCAAAATAATGGAAATATTCATTTAATTTTCTAGGAAAGTACTGTCAAAGGTTTAATCTACGGAGGACAAAATCAGGAGTACACTACAATGATGCGATTCAGAAGAACAGTGCGTCAAACTTAGAGTATCCAGTGGAGAGGATTAAAATCAAATATCCATAGTCACTCAAAAATTAATAGAGTTAGGGTATTAACAAAGTCACCCATCGATTTTAGACGGAATTTCATCTAATCGAACATGTTTCGAGAGAAAGATAGGTTAAAATTATATTTTTGGAGAATTGCGACAAATGCAATATTTGTCGAAAAATATTTTCCTCTCAAAAAATACTGGAATTATGATAAATGGGGTTATTTGGTACGACAAATCGACTGGTGTTATCTATTTTCTTATGAGGTAAATGTTTCAAATATTAGCAGAGAATTTGAATTAAAAGAATACATGCCTTCATATAAAAAATCGCACAGACCAAAATAATGGAAATATTCATTTAATTTTCTAGGAAAGTACTGTCAAAGGTCTAATCTACGGAGGAAAAAATGAGAAGTGCACTACAATGATACAAGAGGGGTATAATCAAATATCCATAGTCACTCAAAAACTAATTGAGTTAGGCCATTAACAAAGTCACCCATCGATTTTAGACGGAATTTCATCTAATCGAACATGTTTCGAGAGGAAGATAGGGCAAAAATGAATTTTAGGATAATTGCGAAAAATGTAATATTTTCCATACATATTTGTCGAAAAATGTTTTTCCTCTCAATAAATACTCAAATTATGAGAAATGGGATTCTTTGGTACGAAAAATCGACTGGTGTTATCCATTTTTTTATTAGGTCAATGTTTCAAATATTAGCAGAGGATTTAAATTAAAAGAATACATGCCTTCATATAAAAAATCGCATAGACCAAAATAATGGAAATATTCATTTAATTTTCTAGTAAATTACTGCCAAAGGTCTAATCTACGGAGACAAAAATCAGGAGTGCACTACAATGATGCGATTCAGTACAGTGCGTTAAACCTAGAGTATCGACGAAGAGGGGTATAATCAAATATCCATAGTCACTCAAAAATTAATTGAGTTAGGGCATTAACAACGTCACCCATCGATTTTAGACGGAATTTCATCTAATCGTGTTTCGAGAGGAAGATAGGCCAAAAATGAATTTTAGGATAATTGCGAAAAATCTAATATTTTCCATACTATAGTTTAGGTACATATTTATCGAAAAATGTTTTTCTTCTCAAAAAATTCTGAAATTATGATAAATATGGTTCTTTTGTACGACAAATCCACTGGTGTTGTCCATTTTTCGATGAGATACATGCTTCAAATACCAGCATAGGATTCAAATTAAAATAATACATGCCTTCATATAAAAAATCGCACAGACCAAAATAATGGAAATATTCATTTAATTTTCTAGTAAAGTACTGCCAAAGGTCTAATCTACGGAGAAAAAAGTCAGGAGTGCACTACAATGATGCGATTCAGAAGTACAGTGCGTTAAACCTAGAGTATCGACGAAGAGGGGTATAATCAAATATCCATAGTCACTCAAAAATTAATTGAGTTAGGGCATTAACGAAGTCACCCATGAATTTTAGACGAAATTTCATCGAATCGAACATGTTTAGAGAGGAAGATAATCCAAGAATGAATTTTTGGATAATTGCGAAAAATCGACTGGTGTTGTCCATTTTTCGATTAGGTAAATGCTTCAAATATTAGCAGAGGATTTAAATTAAAAGTATACATGCCTTCATATAAAAAATCGCACAAACCAAAATAATGGAAATATTCATTTAATTTTCTAGGAAAGTACTGTCAAAGGTATAATCTACGGAGAAAAAATCAGAAGTGATACAAGAGGGGTATAATCAAATATCCATAGTCACTCAAAAATTAATTGAGTTAGGGCATTAACGAAGTCACCCATGAATTTTAGACGAAATTTCATCGAATCGAACATGTTTAGAGAGGAAGATAATCCAAGAATGAATTTTTGGATAATTGCGAAAAATCGACTGGTGTTGTCCATTTTTCGATTAGGTAAATGCTTCAAATATTAGCAGAGGATTTAAATTAAAAGTATACATGCCTTCATATAAAAAATCGCACAAACCAAAATAATGGAAATATTCATTTAATTTTCTAGGAAAGTACTGTCAAAGGTATAATCTACGGAGAAAAAATCAGAAGTGATACAAGAGGGGTATAATCAAATATCCACAGTCACTCAAAAATTAATTCAGTTAGGCCATTAACAAAGTCACCCATCGAGGATAATTGCGAAAAATGTAATATTTTCCATACTATAGTTTAGGTACATATTTGTCGAAAAATGTTTTTCCTCTCAAAAAATACTGAAATTATGATAAATGGAGTACTTTGGTACGAAAATTCGACTGGTGTTATCTATTTTTTTATGAGGTCAATGTCTCAAATATTAGCAGAGGATTTAAATTAAAAGAATACATACCTTCATATGAAAAATCGCGCAGAGCAAAATAATGGAAGTATTCATTTAATTTTCTAGGAAAGTACTGTGAAAGGTCTAATCTACGGAGGAAAAATCAGGAGTGCACCACAATGATGCGATTCAGAAGTACAGTGCGTCAAACCTCTAGAGTATCCAATGAAGAGGGGTAAAATATTCATCGTCACTCAAAAATTAATTGAGTTACGGTATTAACAACGTCACCCATCGATTTTAGACGAAATTTCATCTAATCGAACATGTTTAGTGAGGAAGATAGGCCAAAAATGAATTTTTGAATAATTGCGAAAAATGCAGTGCTACACCTGAACACGAATTTGTGGGGATCCACTGTATGATTCATCAAGAGTCCTTGGCAACTAAAATACTTAAAATGGATCATGTCATGAAGCCAATAATTAAAATTATAAACTTCATTCGGAGCAAAGGCCTAAATCACCGTCAATTCACACAATTTTTAAAAGATCTCGATGAAGCACATTCTGATATTATATACTTTACAGAATTTCGTTGGCTTAGTCGCGGTTCAATGTTAAAGCGATTTTTCGAATTGCGTGAACATATTGTTAATTTTATGGATCAAAAGGGAAAACCAATTAATCATAGCGACGAATGGTGGCTTGATTGTGCTTTTCTGGTGGATATGACGGAGCATTTCAATAACTTGAACGTTAAGCTTCAAGGCAAAAACATGATTGTCACGCAAATGTACTCAAATATACAGGCGTTTGAGATAAAATTAAAGTTGTTGGAGTCCCAATTGCGAGATCAAGTACTTCACCACTTTCCTAGTATTCGAGCACGTGGTACGTACAGTGCAGAGAAACTAACAGAGTTTGCTACTCTTCTACTTGACCTTATAACGGAGTTTGAAGGTCGTTTCGCAGATTTTCGCGAATTGAACTTCTGTGAATTTCCTTTGTTTAATAATCCATTCACCTTTGAAGTTGCCAAGGCGCCAACAAATATGCAAATGGAACTTATAGACTTGCAATGTGACACTGTTTTAAAAGACAAGTTCAAGGAAGTTGATATTTTGACATTCTACTCAAAATATTTTAAAAGTCATGGTAACTATCCCAACATGAGCAAACACGCTGCTCGTATTTTATGTATGTTTGGAAGTTCATATATATGTGAACAGATGTTTTCAATAATGAAAATCAACCAGTCTAAACACCGTTCGAGACTGACAGATGAACATCTTCAAGCTATTCTGAAAATTAGTACATCTGATTTGACACCAAACATCGACGACATAATGAAGCTGAAACGATGTAAAGTATCTGGGTCATCGAAATAGTTACTATACTAAACTTTTATTTATCTATTGTATAGATATAACTTTTTTTTATTTTATGTTATTTTATATATTTCGTTGAATAAAGATTTCCGTTATGATATATAAACAAACTTTTTTTAAGCCGGCCCCCCAAGCATGCCTCGAAGAAAAAATGGCACTCATGTAAATTGAGTTTGACACCCCTGCTGTAGAGTATCCAATGAAGAGGGGTAAAATCAAATATTCACGTCATCCAAAAATTAATAGAAGTACGGTATTAACAACGTCACCCATCGATTTTAGACGAAATTTCATCTAATCGAACATGTTTCGAGAGAATGATAGGTTAAAATTGTATTTTTGGAGAATTGCAACAAATGTAATATTTTCCATACTATAGTTCGGGTACATATTTGTACGACACATCGACTAGTGTTGTCCATTTTTCGATGAGATAAATGTTCCAAATATTAGCAGAGGATTTAAATTAAAAGACATGCTTTCATATAAAGAACCGCATATACCAAAATAATGGAAATACTAGTGTTTTTAAATGAAACTCAAGGTCTCTAGTTAATTCCACAATATAATACAAGTTATTGAAAATTCTAAAAAATTGACAATGATAATGATTTATCGAAACAATTGTCAATTTTTTAGAATTTTCAATAACTTGTATTATATTGTGGAATTAACTAGAGACCTTGAGTTTCATTTAAAAACACTAATATGAGCATATTCCACGAAGTAAGGGTCGAGACAGTCAATTCCATGGAAATACTAATTTAATTTTCTCGGAAAGTTCTGTCAAAGGTCTAATCTACGAAGGAAAAAATCAGGACTGCACTACAATGATGCTATTCAGAAACACAGTGCGTCAAACCTAGAGTATCCACTGGAGAGGGGTATAATCAAATATCCATAGTCACTCAAAAATTAATAGAGTTAGGGCATTAACAAAGTCACCCATTGATTTTAGACGAAAGAACCTAGATAATATTCCACTTCATAAATGTCAACATGCCTACAGTGCGGGTCGATCAACTGAGACGGCTATGTATCAGCTGACCGAAGTAATCCAGAGAACTCTGAACAACAAAGAAATCGTAATCTGTGCATTCCTGGATATATCTGGGGCCTTTGACAACACAACTCATGTGTCTGTCAAAGAAGCACTAAAAAGGCGAGGAGTAAATGAAACCATTGTAAAATGGATGTATGAGTTGTTGACGACGAGGATAGCTGAGACACAGGTTGGGAATCAAAACACCTCAGTTAAAGCCACTCGGGGGATACCCCAAGGGGGAGTAATATTTCCCCTCCTATGGAGCCTCGTAGTAGATAAGTTGCTCTACAGGCTAACGAAGCTTGGCTTCGAATGTATGGGCTATGCTGATGACATAGTTCTAATTGTCAGAGACAAGTTCGAGAGCACCTAGTGTGATTTATTACAAAAGGGCCTCAGAATCATTGAGCAATGGTGCTTGTCAGTGGGGCTAAACATTAACCCAAACAAGACCATAGTAATTCCATTTACCCGGAAAAGAACACTTCCAACCATGAAACGCATATCCTTAAACGGGGAAATCATAGAATGGAAATAAGAAGGTTAATATCTAAGGATAACCCTAGACAGTATGCTGCTGTGGAATAAGCATGTTGAAATAACTGCTAGTAAAAAGCAATAAGAGCTTTGATGGCGTACAGAAATCTAGCTGTTAAGAGGTGGGGCTGTAACACAAAAATACTGCGATGGATGTACGCCATGATTGTGAGACCAGCAATTACGTATGGGACAATAGTTTAGCATACATAAGCAAGTCAATACAGCACGAGGAAGACCCTTGACAAAGTTCAAAGGCTTGCCTGAGTGTGGAGCTATGAGACCGGGTCCAACTAGGGCACTTGAGATCATTACAGATCTCACACCTTTACATCTGGTGATAGAAAGATCGGCCCAAGAGGCAATTCTTAGAATATCTAAGGAAGGTTCAGGCAATGAGAGTATTAAAAATACATCTCAACAGCGCATCTTCCCAGTGATGAAATGATCAAGAAAGTATGTATAGAAAAGAATTTCACTACGATGCTAAATAAGAGGAGAGACTGGCAGAGGGAATTCAGCACCCAAACTCTCAAAGAAAACACCATTAGATGGTATACGGATGGTTCAAAAACCACCACTGCAGCAGGCGCTGGAGTGTTTGGGCCTGGCACCAGACTCATTATCGTTAGGCTCTTTCCCGAGCGTCTTCCAGGCAGAAATACTTGCGATTGAAATATGCGTGGAAATGAACCTAGAGAAAGAAACTATCAGAAATGTGACATATCGATCCATTCAAGCAGCTATCAAAGTATTGAGCTCCCATGTCATTGACTCAAAGTTGGCATGGTAGTGCCGAAGAATACTTGATGAATTAGGCAAGAATAACAGGGTCTCTTTAGTCTGAGTTCCAGGCCACTCGGGAGTCACGGGAAATTAAGCGGCCAATACACTCTGGCGGTATCTTCCCAGGCTGGAACATTCCAAAAAGTTCCTGTTGAACTTTGGCACTGCTAGATTCAAAAAATATTTGGACCTCAGTAAAGATAAGCTACATCTCCTCACGGTCTTCCTTACAGGACATTGCCGCCTTAGGAAGCACCTAATAAGATTAGGTCTAGTAGAAATTACGAGTGTAGATTCTGGAACTGGAAAGCGAGCTGTAGTAGTAGCCAGAATAGCTCTGATAGGGGGGGGGGGGCATAATGAAACTTAGGTTTCAGCGCATTGTAACCCCGTTAAAATCTAATCTAATCTAATCTATGTCACATATGTCATGAGGAAGAATCCGAGAGTGACAACGAAAGTATAGATGAAGAAGAAGAGAGAAGAGCGTTTAAAAACGCGGTTAATAGAAATGGAAGGATGATGTTGATAGAATAGAACAAATTGGGCAAGGGGTCAAATCAAAGGGGAATCTAAATATAATAGAAGAAATGGAACAAGGGGTGAAACAATCGAATACTGATGTAGGTAGAAGAGAACTTGAACTAGGGGACGTATAATCACAGAATGATGTAGATAGATTAGAAGAAGGAGAAGTAAAAGTGTCTGCCAATACGGAAGAAGATGCCAAAGAAATAGATAATATATATGAAATGTATATTCGTCAAGCATAAGGCAATTTTCAGTGTATAACTAAAAGGTTCGGTATAGGTCATAGACACCAATGTATAAAGTATACTTACTTATTAATACCTTACAAAAGATTAACAGAATATTTCCCAATAACTATGAAAATAATGACGAATAACTGTACATTGTGTACACTAACTATACATTTTGCTACTCTATCGCGAAAATGCTTTCTTTGTAACAAATTACTGTAATTCAATTTTAATAAAATACGAACATAATGGTATACTCTCATTAATGTTTCATTATAGGTAACTTAGTGGTTGAATTTTGAGAATCAAAATTTTCTTAAATGAACAATAACTATACGGTTCACCCTATTAACGACAAAGATCACGAACATCTTACATATAAATAGTCAGCATGCCTTATTGCAAGTTAACACATCTTTTTAATCTATTTTATAACTCCCTTTGTTTACACAGCTCTGTAAAAGGGATCGGTATTGTTCTTGTGAAAATGGAAGTCGTTTTGGTAGTAGTTTTCTGCTCAAAATCGAAACGTGATCTTAGAATTGCTCCATTCTTTTAGTTTCTCAATTATCTCAACCTAAAAGTACAAACACTTGATTTTTGCTATATTAGAGATTATGTTATCATGAATAAGTTTTTTCTCAAATAAGAGCTATGTTATCTTAAAGTAGCACTCTTATTTTTCAAAACTCTTTATCAAAGATTAGAAAACCATGACTGACAATACCTTGTCCGATATCAAGACGTTACAGTTACAATATACAGTGTTGAGAACATTACGAGGGAATATACGTTTTACCGACAATGTGTTAGAAAGAGACAAAATACATATAAATTCAGTGTATCATTCTTTTTCGCTAGCAGGATATCATAAAGTGGAAAACGTGCAATTACTGTATGTCTAATGGGATGTCTGGCAGGCACCGCCTTCGAGAAGCGTGCAGTTTTAAATAAACAAATTAGAAATGCATTCAGGCTATTACTAGTCACTTTACCACAGCAAAATGTTGTATAAACAACTCATTATGTTAAAGAACGCAATGAAAGAAGGTAATGTTAGAAATACAGATGTGTAATGTGAACAGTTTAGTTTATTAATTGAGAAATAATAAGATTGTACTATACTGATAGCTTAATACAATGAACAATACAAAAATCAACATTACTTTCGTTTATCCCTTCATGATTAATTTACAAAGAAATAATTCAGTAGTAATAAACTAATTCACTATATCAGTTCGGGTAGTACACGCTAATATGATTTGAACAATAAATTAAAACCTACCCAGTAGGTATTTTAGTAAGTACCATTAAAAACTCTGGAAGATAGCAAAAAAATTACATTCGTCGATATTGAGGGTACAATTAATGAATATAAGCATACTAATTTCCATTAACATCATAAGGAATAATCTATGGCAACAATACAAAAGCGACAATATGTTGTAATAAAACAAGTGTATTCTGTGTATCACCATTTTCTTTGACAGGATATCATAAAATGAGAAATAAGTCGTATGCTAATATTTGTTCAACTGTCTTTTGTTTTAAAAATAGCTGGATGTAATCCGCCTGTTTCCTACGCTCCTGATAGAACGATTCCGTTTGCATCTCCAATTATTCTATTTTTATCTGTCCCCTTTCTTAATTTTCAATTCACGCGTTAGATTGTAGAGTGCTCAAAATTTCCTTCTTATTTGTGAGAGAAATCAGTCACATTTAATTTCAACGTAAAACGATAACCTCTCACGGCCAAAGAGAAATTATAATGGTCACATGGCGTTACCAGTGTGATAGAGGTGGACAATCATGACAAAGAGAATTAGAAGCCAGCGTAGATTATCATATCAGACGAATACGAATCCCGCATGCGCCTCTTGAAGATGTTCAACTGTACAATCTGGGTACTTCACTAAACGTTTGTTTGCGAATGAATAACGATATTTTGCAAATCTTATTAAAATGAGTATGCAAGTACACCATAAAGTGCAAATTGTAAAATGGTACTACCAGAGTCATTCATATCGAGAAATAGCAGAAAATTTGTTTATTGTGGCATTCTAAAATGCCCAACCAATTAGCAAAAAACAAGTGAGAACGGTTATAAAAAATTTTGAAGAGCATGGATGTGTCAATCCTACTAAACATGGACCGCGTACACAAAATCCTCAAACCCAACCCGAAAAAGAAGAAAGAGATATTTTAATTTTTGCCAGTGTGGAATATAATCCCCTACAATCGTCCATTCATTTAGCAAAGGATTTTGATGTTGATCCGAAAACGATTCGGACTGTATTAAAAAAATGGTTATCGTAGTTTCAAACTGAAAAAGAGCCATGAAATTTTTCCAGACGATCAATTTCATAGAATGGAATTTTGTGCAATAGTTATGGAAAGAATACAATTGGACGCAAACTTTTCGAAAAATATTTTGTTCACAGATGAATCGACTTTTCTCATACACGGTGCACATAATTCATCCGTTATTCGATATTGGTCAAGGACAAATCTACACAAACATTACAGTAATAGAACTCAATATCCCCAAAAGTTAAATGTTTGGGCTGAAATAGTAGGTGACCATTTAATTGGACCATGACGGTTGTGCATCACATAATTATCGACTAGCAATAATTTTTTTAAATACACAATTTCGCAATCGGATAATCTCCACGAATGGTAACATAAGATTGCCTGCGAGATCTCCAGATCTGGCTCCCAACGATTTTTTTTCTGGGGTTATATAAAATTGAGAATTTATGGGTTCCATGAAACCAGAGCCACTTCTCTAAATGAACTAAGGGAACAAATTTTGCAAATTTGTATGCAAATAACACCTGAAATGCTCATACGTGTTCGTCAAAAATTTTATAACCGTCTCGGTTACTGCTTAGCTCAAAACGGGAGTTTATTCGAACGTTTGAGTTAAGCTCATTGAAGAATTAAGTTTTATTTTTTAATTTATTACATATCATAATATTACTTTTATTTAAAAATTATAGGAATTTTCATTAGAATTCGATTTTATTTTCTTTTTTTTTAAATTTATACTGTGTGTGTGTTTACACATAGAATTCGTTCTCATTTGCACACAAACGATAAAGATACAAATTTTTTTCTACTAACACATTCGAAACACAGCAGATGTTTCGAGACCAATTTCACGTTGCCAAATCTGAAAAAAGTAAAGGTTTCAACCGCTTTCAAACTGTAAACTAGAACAATTGCCAGCATTACAATAAAATATTCAACGAATAGATGGAATTAATTATAGCTTGATCTGTTAAAATCTCTTGAATTATCATAATTACAATCTTCTTATAACTTGTTCTCGTGTTAGAACAATGCATTTTACAATTAATATAAATATACAATGAAAATTGGCAATACTGTTAGTAGCTACAAAGAATTTGTAAGAGGCCGGCGTTGTGGGTTTTCCACTTATGAGATCCTGTTAGCGAAAAATGAGAATTGAGATATTTGGAAACACATATTATTATTAATACAAATTTTATTTCGCATGTTATGTTATCTATTCCAATACTAACCGAACTAGTATAGATAGATATAGATTATTACTACTGAATTATTTCTTTGTAAATTAATCATGAAGGGATAAACGAAAGTAATGTTGATTTTTTTATTGTTCATTGCATTAAGCTATCAGTTTAGTACAATCTTATTATTTCTCAATTAATAAACTAAACTGTCCACATTACACGTCTGTAAGCGGTACCTACCAGACATACCTTTACACGTGGTGGGAGTATACTTCCACCACGCCTTTACACATATACAGTAATTGCACGTTTTCCACTTTATGATATCCTGTTAGCGAAAAATAATGATACACTGAATTTATATGTATTTTGTCTCTTTCTAACACATTGACGATAAAACATATGTGCCCACAGAATTTTCCTTACACTGTATATTATTAGTGCTAAGGCCGTTCTCCGGCCTGTTTCATACGTCGTACATAAATCTGATCTTCCTACCTGTCATGAAATCATCACAGTAACTTACGCTCATTATACATCAGCACATCAAAGCCAGGGTACTGCATCGCAACGATTACACATCATCTAATGCCATATAGGCGTGGATATCACCAAATACGTGAACATTTGACAAACAATCACTGATTCTCTTTATTTTCTTCGTCTTGTCAAGAAATTTTTCAATATTGAATTAGTTCAATGAAACTATTATTAGTTCTGATTTGGTTTTTGTATCTAGTTTTTGCAATTCTGTTCTATTTTTACTATGGCAATATCTGTAAGTTCGGTTCCTGGTCTTGTTAATACGATTTAAGCTTGTCTAGGTATTATAAATAATAATTTTTGGGAGTATTAATTTGAACGCTTCTAGAAATATGCGTAATTTTATTGGTTAATAATTGGACTCAAATATATTGTATTTTAAAATTTTATTATTTTATATTTCAGTGACAATTTTATTGTTATTAATCTAGCTATATTTTAATGAACAATAAACCTTAACAACTACAATGTTAGTGTAGATTTAGTGATAAAGATAATAAATAAATAGATTATTTATTACATGCTGTATCATTATTTACTGAAGAAGGTACTTCCGTTGTAGAGTTAATATTGCGCCATGTTGTTATCTGTTCAATTATTATTGTTTGTTATTTTTCGTCGACAAAAAGCACCAACAATACATTTTCATAAATCTCATTTGCTTTTCTTCTATTTACTTTATTCCAGTTTCACATTTTAATTAATGTTATTTATTTATTTATACCCAAACAGGTTTACAACATTATTACATGGATATTTGAAAGTGAATAAACAAAAATTTATAAACTTAATACATATTAAAATAATATAATAACACGATTTAAATACTATAAACACAAGTATTCCAGAACCAAGACGACATAACTCACACCGCTCAATTTCTACATTTAATTGAATTGATATGAAAATTTAGGTGACAATTAAAAATAAAGTATTAAGTGGCGAAAACAGCAAGATGCCCACACACCCTCCCACGATACTTAACAATGGGTACTGTCCAGTCAGTGTCAATAAATGTATTCAAATTATTGGCCAATGTCAATATGACTTCTAATGAAGAGTGTACACAAGTTCGTATTCTTTCGAATAATAAAGGACAGCGGATTGGTCTCGCTGGAACTTCAGATGGTATTATACTTAACAGACAACTTGAATTTATATCAATTATCTTACCGAGGAATATCATACTTGCAATTTTCCTTCTATTCACCAATGAAATTAGTCCAAATTCCTCTCACAACCTGGATGACCTTATTGTCCTGTAATCTGGTCATACATGGTACTTCTTAAAATATAATTGCCTAAGAGATTTGTTTTGTACCTTTTTTACTAAATTTATTGCACTTTTGTCTGTTCACCCCAAATAATAGATGCATATTCCAAGTTTGATCTAACCAACGTATTAAATAAAATCTTTATAGTTTCTGTACTTAGAAAGGAAGAACTTTGCCTTGTTACAAACCCTAGCATGCTGTTTTTGATTATAATTTAATTGAACTTCGTCGACTCGCGTAGACATTCAACTATATTAATAATCTTAATCTGACAACGTTAATGTCGAAATTAATAGTTTATTATATACATATATACAATGAATTGTACAACTGGATGAATGTTTGAACTTGATGCGGTGACCAATAGTAACTGTTCTAATTAACCCTTTTTTACGTGGGCTAATAGATGGAATGGAAAGTTCTTTATTGTTAGCTGATGCTCTCGAAGGACCACTTTATTGTATTCACTATGTTGTAGAATGTATGATGAAATGGATGAAGAAATTAAACACTTATTCACGTTCATTTTTATATATTGCAGGAATTTATAACTTTTTTATTTTTGCGTAGACAATAAAGAAACTCACTTGATCGTACGCGTTACACTGTGATTATTTAGCACATAATATGAGGGATTAATGGATGATTGAATATTAAATACACATGTTTGTTACCGGGACAAAAAACGCCGGGTGCTCTTATAACTTGAGTACCATTATGTACGATGATTAAATGATGAAGAGGGAAATGTACGAGTGACGACTGGGAAGTTTGTGACGACTGGGAAGTGTGTGAGTGACGACTGGGAAGTGATTAAAATTGAGGTTGTATTCGTATTTATATGTCGGTTGACGTGGTTGCGAGGTAGGAGCAAAATATTAGGATCTGGCCAATGGGATAAAAGAATTTGAAACGTAACGGTCAGATACAGCGAGTGGAAGTTTGCAGTTGGGGTGATTTTTTTGTGGCCTGAAAAGGTTTCGTAGATACAGATAACAGTTGTTTATGAAGCGATAAGGTGTCGGGTACTTTGAAATATTCATTGGAATTTCAGAAAACTATATTTATCTGTATTTCTTATGTGGTAGGAAAGTTAAAATGAATTTTTTGTTGATGTTAGGAAATATTAAATGTTGAGAAGAAGGATATATTTAGTTATATGTTTTGAGCAGAATATTCGAATTGTATTATACAGGGGAAGTTGAAAATAAAATCACAGCAGAATTTGGTAATTAGATCAAATTCGAACAGTAACTGAATACTGACTAAGACCGATTTGTTCGGCTTTGAGTACACACTGGACTCGAATACTGATTAAGAAGCGGTATGCTTGAACTTGAGTACACTCTGGACTC
This sequence comes from Galeruca laticollis, assembly GCA_963921935.1. Lineage (NCBI taxonomy): Eukaryota > Metazoa > Arthropoda > Insecta > Coleoptera > Chrysomelidae > Galeruca > Galeruca laticollis. The sequence continues at coordinate 241,119,684 of OY998176.1, forward strand.
GGATATCAACTAAGTAGTGATATGGTTGACTTAGTATCTCTGAAACGATGTGTTTTGATTTGAATTGCACTTAGAACTTGAGTTTCGACTTTGTTGCACAACTTAAGAAACCGGTTCACTATTCAACCAACTAACTCGTTAATAATGTAACCGATAACTTACTAACTGATTGCGAAACTATGTGATAACTGCTTCACTAAGTGTGACTGCTTGAATTTGAGTAATGTCTACTTCGTAATGTAATGATGACTGATTTCTTCACATTGTAAGCCGTGTTAAATATAAATCTTCAAAGGGGCGTGTTTACACGTAGATTGGGGAGACTTGTTATAGTTGCCACATTGCTATGTTTAACATGTCACATGTCATTGTAGTCAGTCACATTCAGCATTTTGTTCTAGAATGGCAGTTACATAGTTACCACGTCAATTATATTTCTTTTAATTAATAAAGTTAATCTTGATTTGAATTCGAAGTGATTTATTACGAAGCATTCACCCATCTCCATTTTTGACTATACACAACAAAGAATTGGCGACGAGGTAGGCAAAGCAATACAAATCGAACCTACAAAATATGTACATACAAATTTTACTACAAATAGTCCAAGCAACGGTATTGCTTCAACAAGAACAATGGCAAATCAAAGCGAAAGAACTGCTACATACACTACATCTACATTTACTATAGAAGCATTTGACCCAAAGCAAAATAAATGGGCCAGATGGGTTAAAAGACTTGAAGTAGCTTTTACTGTTTTCGAAGTTCCTGAATGACTTACATTACACTATTTACTACATTACATGGGCTCCGATGCATACAACACACGATAAATTGGCACCTGAAGTTCCGGAGGACAAAGACTACAACTTTATAGTCGTTACAATGGATGCATTTTTTGATCCCGTTCCTTTGGAAATGGCAGAAACATTTAGATTTCAATCCAGAAGACAACAAGAAGGAGAGACAGTTAGTGAATTTTTACATGCTCTACAAAAATTGGCCATAAACTGTAAGTTTGGTAATTTTTTAAAAACAGCTATACGAAATCAATTTGTATATGGTTTACATGCTAAAAGAATTCAAAGTAGATTGTTAGAAACTCGCGATTTAACTTTAGAAAAAGCAGTAGACACAGCTGTAGGTATGGAAGTGTCCGAAAGGGACGCTAATCAGCTACATAAAAATAGTAGTACAATTAATCTCGTCACTCCTAAAAATGAATTTAAAAATAATGTTAATAAAAATTACAATACAAATTCTAATAATAACAATAGTCAAAATACAAATGACAATACTAGTAGAGGACAAAAATGTGTTCGTTGTGGTTGTAAAATTAGGGGACACTTACAGAAGGCTTGTACTAAAGCAAGTAAGGCTTTAAATACAAATAAAGTTGAGGAATTGCAAAATGCTTACGACATACAAGAAATTCTTGACTTAGAGTTAGGAGGGGAAAATTTAACTAATAGGGATAAATACATTTTGAAATTACAAATTGATAAAAAATGTATTACGATGCAAGTTGACAGCGGTGCTGCTGTTAGTTTAATCAATTTGACACAATACAAAAAATTGTTTATGAATCATAAATTACAAAATACAAAATTAAAGTTAGTTTCTTACTGTAAAACTCAATTAGAAGTTTTAGGTTTTATAAGAGTTACAATTAATTACCAGGGCATAGATTACACAGCAAATTTATATGTAGTACATGGTGGTCGTAACGCACTTTTAGGTAGAGAATGGATTCGAATTTTAAAAATAAACTTACAAGACATTGAGAATATACACTTATTAAAGAAAAACAAAGTTATTGATGAAAATATCTCTGACGTTTCTAAATTAATTTCAAAATACAAGCATATTTTCGAACCCGGGGTTGGTACTATAAAGGGTGTTCAGGCTTCAATTTATCTAAAAGAGAATGTCAAACCTGTATTTATAAAAGCTCGTACAGTGCCTTTTGCTTTACAGCCTGCAGTTGAAAAAGAAATTCACTCTTTGGTGCTACAAGGTATTTTGGAAAAAGTAGACTCTTCTGATTGGGCTACACCGGTGGTATCTGTAATTATGCAAAATAACCAAATACGTTTATGTGGCGACTACAAAGTCACTCTTAACCCAAATATTTTAATTGATGACCATCCATTACCAACAGTGGATGAGTTATTTTCCAAGATGGCTGGTGGTACTAAATTTACAAAAATCGATTTGAGTAAAGCTTATTTACACCTTGAGGTTAAGCCGGAAATGAGACATTTATTAACGTTAAACACTCATAAAGGTTTGTATCGCCCAACCAGATTGATGTTTGGCATCGCGAGTGCTCCAGCAATCTGGCAAAGACTGATGGAACAAATCCTACAGGGTTTTTTCCAGGCTGCTCTGTATTTTTGGACGATATTAAAATTACGGGACCCAATTTACAAACGCATTTAGAAAGGCTCGATTTAGTATTTAAAAAATTGAGTGAACATAATTTAAAAGTGAATATAGAGAAAAGTGTATTTTTATCCGACGAAATTGAATACTGTGGGTACAAAATAAATAAAAATGGAATTCAAAAAGTTACAAATAAAATTGACGCAATTAGTAAAATTCCCATTCCGGAAAACAAAACGCAAGTTCGCGCTTTTATCGGTCTCATAAACTACTATCGAAGATTTTTTAAGAATGCTAGTACAATTTTATATCCGTTAAATAACCTTTTAAAAGACGATGTGCCGTTTAGGTGGACCAGGGAATGTCAAAATGCTTTTGATGCCGCGAAAATACAAATACAGTTAGATCAAATTTTATGTCATTACGACCCTAACTTACCCCTTATTTTAGCTACGGACGCGTCACCCCTGGCGGTGGGGACGGTATTGAGCCACGTTTTCCCAGATGGTTCGGAAAGACAATTCAATTTGCCAGTCAAACATTAACAAAGACTCAGCAAAAGTACTCACAAATTGATAAAGAGCCTTACAGTTTAATATTCGGCGTTAAAAAGTTTTACCAGTACCTTTGCGGTAATAAATTTACATTATTTACCGACCATAAACCGTTAATACATATATTTTCTCCATCAAAAAGTTTACCGTCATTAAGCGCCACCAGAATGCAGCATTATGCGGTATTTTTACAAGCATTTCAATACGATATTACATACAAAAGTACAGGAACACACGGAAATGCAGACGCACATTTACCTTTAACTTCTGAAGACCTATCGATTTTCGACGAACCTGACGTTTTTGAGATTAGTCAGTTCGAGACTTTACCAGTTACCGTTGAAATGTTAGCAAGAGCTACGGCTCAAGACGTAACACTAAATAAGTTGTTGAATGGATTACGCACTGGTAAAATAATTCCTAGAAACGATTGTTTTAACATTGATCAAACTGAATTTACTTTACAATCAGGTTGTGTAATGCGAGGACAAAGAGTTTTAATTCCTGTTTCTTTACGAGGTAAAATACTAGCTGAACTTCATTCCGTCCATTTTGGTATTGTTAAAATGAAAGGATTAGCTCGTAGCTACTGCTGGTGGCCCGGCATAGATCAGAGTATTGTAAATATTGATAAAGACTGTTAGGAGTGTAATAAGTTGAAAAACAATGTAGAAAAGGCAGAAACGCATGTTTGGGAAAAAGCAGATTATCCTTTTGAACGTGTTCACGCTGATTACGCAGGTCCTTTTAATGGCGGATATTATTTTATTCTTGTTGATTCGTTTTCAAAGTGGCCTGAAATTCATTTTGTGAAGAAACAACCACAGACACAACCATTGAACTTTGTCGAAATATTTTTGCTACATTTGGGTTACCAAAATTTTTCGTTAGTGACAACGGTTCAACTTTTACTTCTTTTAAGTATAAACAATTTTTACAGGAAAACGGTATTTAGCGCAAATTAACAGCTCATCCCGCAACTAACGGACAAGCCGAGAGATTTGTACAAATTTTAAAAAAAAGTATTAGGACAATGATTACCGAAAGCGAGAATAAAAATTTAAATTTATGCATACTACTTATACAATACAACAAATTCGGGTAATATACAAAAGAATCAAAATTCCATTCCAGAACTTACGCCAAGTACAACTTCTGAAAGTGTTCCTGATAAAACATCTTTAAGGCGTTCTCAGAGAATTAGAAAAGCACCGAATCGTTTAGATTTGTGATTAGTTTTTTTATATAATTCTTGTTTTACTTAAATAATAAGTTTGTGTTTTGCAATGTAAATTTTACGAGAGAGAAACGAGATGTTATATTTGCCACATTCCTATGTTTAACATAAGTCACATGTAATTGTAGTCAGTCACATTCAGCATTTTGTTCTAGAATGGCAGTTACATAATTCCCACGTCAATTATATTTCTTTTAATTAATAAAGTTAATCTTGATTTGGATTCGAAGTGATTTATTACGAAGCATTCACCCATCTCCATTTTTGACTATACACAACAGGACTAAAAGCGAATAAACCTTTTCTATTTGTCAGAATTATTTATCCTGCCGGAACCATTGACAAGAATCAACAATGGACGCATCCAATAGATATTTCAATTATTATTGAACGTCAAAGCTGAGGCCGTCCTATTGAAACCTTTTACTTATGTCATTCAAATATTTATCACAGACCTTCCGACACCGATCCATTATTAGGATTCCGTCTTGTTTAACCATAGAAATTCAAATACAATAAGTCTTTTACAAATTTTACAATGTGATATTTCGTTTGTTCTAAACAATCCGACTTTATGGCGCTAAAATCCTATTAACACAATGAGATAATAGTGTGAAACGTGATATGTTTCTAAATTTTTAACAATGCTACAGAAATAAAATAAAATTACGCTTCAAATGTACAACAATAGTGAATAGTGAACTGAAACAAATTGAGTTTCGTATCTACAAATACCTTAACACATTTCTAGAAATACCGTAATATATACAAGAATTCCCAATCTTGAACACATGCTATTTGCTTTTTTTACTAATCGGTTAATGTGTGGTACAAATTATAGTTGCTCATTATATATAACCCCTAAATCTTTAATTTCACTAAATCTTTGTAGAGAATCCTCCCCCAACATATAATTAAATATTATAGTATAACAAGCCGATCGCCTGTTACGATTTCTATCGGACTATGGTATTTTAATTTCGTTGTACTAATGTTTCGAAATTAAAAAACTTGTTTCTCTTCCAAATTTCGTGTATTTAAACGATATCATACATTGGAAAAGTCTCTTCCTATCAGTAAAATTTATAAGTTAGTACCTTACATCGTTGTGGTTTCACATATTTGCTGGTGAGTTAGATTTTTTGAATATTTTTTCTCCGTGTTTATTCTGCTTTATTTCAAATTATAATATGGGCTGGCGTTTGTTGAATTTTGTATGTTCAATTCTTTTTTATCGTAAAAAAAGAAACATTTTATATTCTTTTTGAGGCAAATTTTTAATAATTTCTTTTCATTCTTTTTAAGCTTCATAATTCCGCATTTTCTGTTTATTTAGGGAACAAAGCTAATGTGATAGAACAGACTTCTGTTAGTTTTATTTTAAAAACTAGATTCAGTTGTTTATGCGTTGAAGCATAAGCTTCCTATCTGTTCTATCTATTCCTTCCTTCCTAGAATTTTTCCTTGATTTTTACTCTTTTTTTCTTTCCTCAGCTCTGCAGCCCCTGGGGTAGGCCCTATGAATAGAGAACACCAATAGAACAACACAAAACCGGCCGGGATGGATTAAGGACCCGATCTCCATCGACTAGAACCTAGCTGAGAGCTGAATAATTCCAGAACCTTACCAAGATAAGCCCTTTGTCTTATATTCAATTAATGGAAATCTAGAATTGGAGATTTTTATTGTATAACGGCGTTCGTATTCGTCTTGTATTTTGGATATGCAGTTAATGTGAATTATCTATTGAGTTATTAATAAATATAATTTACTGAACATTTGATATTTGATTTTCAGCAATTTATATTAACTTCGACCATCGCGTTAAAATATTTTCAGTATTTCGTTTTGTTAAAGTAAATATTAGGTTTTCCAGCTTTTAACTTTTTAGTTTTTTTTTGTTTAATTTAAGTATCGCTTAAAAATCTGGTGGCGTCCAATTTAATATCGATTGTTCACCCCATCCCAGTGATTGCTATGAAAATACATTAACTGGAGTCGAATACCACAACCTGAGGAAGAGACCCAAGCCGGGGGAGAACATATGTTACAATAGGTTCCTTTTTTTGTAACAGTCGTACTCCCACATTTATTAATATTAAAATTTATTTTATTTTGGATACTACACTACACAAACTTTCAAAATATAGGGCGGTAATCCGTCCCTACCTGCGCATTTCCTGGGTTTCATTTTTTTAGGGCATTACTGTAATCGTTATCTGATACGACAGTTAATTTTAAGACAGTATTATTACAGTTTGAAAACCCAGTTTTCTCCCTGAGAAAATGAATATTCATTCATTTTCAATCCCGAACTTTTAATGACTTCGCACTCTTTCCAACCAATCTATTTCATAATGTACTCTTTCTCTCCCCGTGTATGCTCTTCTCCGACCCGATCAGATTCTCCGAACGCCTAAAACAACGCAGTCAATTTTGACAAATAAAAAAAGAAAAAAGCTCTAAAAATCGTTACTGTTGGTGAAAGTGACAAAAATGTGTGACACGTGTGTCAATAGCTACAATCATACTTGTGAATAATGTATATAGTTATTTAGATTAAAAAAATATCAGTATAACAGAGTTGTAAATCAGTGCACAACAGTTCATTTACCTCACACGATTGGAAGTGAAAAATAAAACAATCCAATTCGCGCATGGTCCTTCGAAACAGATTTTTAAAAGAAAAAGCAAGAAGCTATAGCATCATCAGAATCGTAAGTCTTGAAAATACATTAAAATTAAGAAAATCATCACCTGGCATCAGGCACAACGACGGAAGTGCTACGGCAGCCATCTTGGACGACTCCTCCCGAAATCCGAACTCTAGCGGACAGTAGACGAACTTCTTGCAGTTCAAAACAGCGCCTTCTAGCAGTCTGTCGCCTCGCTCTCATCACGCATCTGTCTATATCTCTCTTGGAAGAAAACTACTAGCAAATCGAGGTAAAAAAACATTGAAAGGTCGGTGACTCTCGACATGTATTCTAAACTCTCAGTGTTGTATTGTCCATATAATATTATGTTTTTTAAAATGTGAATTTTAAGAGAAATTTAGCAGCACAAAATGTCAGACGTCGAGAATGAAATCCAATATTTTAAAACAATTAGAAAAAAAATGCCAAAGCGCAATTCACTAGAATTTTTTATTGGTTTAAAAATCACAAAGACACTTTAGTAGATAAAAACGAGTTCAAAAATAGAATAAAATTATTAGAAAATCACTTTGAAAAATATTCTAATGCCGAAGAGGAAATTAATCACTTGGACATCGATGGCATTGACTCGGATAATAGGGAAGAATTTGAAAATAAATTTATCGCTTTGTTATCGAACTTACAGACTGAACTAGAAACCCAGTGTCAAAACATAGTAAGATAATCCATCTCAAAAGAATAATATCAAATTACCCAATATACAAATACCAACTTTCACAGGAAACGCTCTTAAATTCAGCTCCGTCAAGCTGCCCCCCCCCCGGTAAGATTTTTGTTACCAAAATGCTAGCACACATAAAGGGCACCTAGCACAACAATTTTTATAGCTATCACACCAAGAGCTCACAATAAAAATGCTTTTGAATTCAGGGGGGGCCAGGTTAACGCTAGCCCCCCCACCTCTTCGTTGGAATGTTTTCGCCAAAATGCTAGCACAGATAAAGCACACCTAGCACAACTTAGCACACCATTTTTTATAGTTAGCACACCAACAGCTTACAATAAAAATGCTTTTGAATTCGGGTGGGGCCAGGTTAACGCTAGCCCCCCCCCTCGGTTGAAATTTTTTCGGCAAAATGCTAGCACAAAGAAAAGACACCTATCAGAACCTAGCACAAAGTTTTTAATAGCTAGTACATCAACAATGCTTTTGAATTCAGGGGGTGGGAGACGTCTGCAAAATAATGCTATGGTTACACGAATGAATGAAAATGTTGGATGTATTTGTCCCTAAACATCATTTTCCTATAAAATGGCCCCTAAACAGATGTTGCCAGATTGTGCGTGATATCTATATTTTCCCATCTAGCAGGGTATTTGATTAATTAATAATTAACTATTATTTAATTTATAATTATCTATTTATTTTCAATTAATGCTAAAAAACGAAAGAATACAAAAAAAACCTTCATTTTTAAAAATAATTTTGTTAAAATAATAGTAATTTTAATAAAACAAAATAATTAAATTCAACCATTTAGTCACGGAATCAGAAACAATCCGTGCACGAAAAGTTGCAAATTACGTCACACTATAAAAAAGACAACGACAAACGTTTGCGTACAGACATGTTGGATAAATAAATGTCCAAAAAAGCGAAGCCGTGTTGGATATGTCCTTTGGACAAAGTTGTTTAATCTGGGAAGGGGCGGCTGAGATCCCTAAAAATGTTCCAATATATTGAGAATACATGTTTTAGACTGATCGTGGTTCACTGTAGTCCTTATTTAAAAGAAACACTCAAACTTTATATTTAAATTTGTCAGAATATTTATTGCCGAAGTTGATGGTTGATTAACCATTGTAATGATTACATAAATTCTGCATTTCACTATCAGATTTTTTTTAAATTCCCAAATTAACTTAGAACGTGCAGCTTTTAATTCTTAGAGCCGGTTAATCAGAGCTTCAAATATTTCTGTGGCATATCATAAGACACCAACACTACTATGTATTTTTAGTATGTAACTGGCAATGTATGTTTGTTCGGTTGCAATCTTGCAACTCAGTTTTGAAGCAGATATCTTCAATCGATTGATTTGAAATTCTGTATATACGTCTAGTTTGCATGCCAATCCATGATTAGGTATATGACGTCATTCTAAATTCAACATGGCGGATCACCAAAGTTGGCGGACTAGAGAAAGTGGACTAATTTTTTTGCTTTCTTACAATATGGGTATTAAATGGAAGGCAGCAAAATTGATGACATAGGTATTTTTATTTTTCTAAAAACTAGGTATAATCCATCTGAAGTTCTCATCGGACTTTTTAAAAGGGTCGTTAAACCTAGTCTATCGTTAAAATTTGAATAATTTTTATAATGCCGTTTTTATGGGTCTCAAGAGTAAATAAAATTCTTGTAGGTACATCCAAACTGGCCGAATCAGATGTTTGGGTTAAGAAAGGGTTTCCCTGAAGGGCTGATGGTTGTAATAATATGTATTCTTTCTAATAATATTACAAGCAACATGGACTATATAATTAAAACTAATGATCTAACTATTTTCATGAGTGTAATTCGATAGAATATTTCTCGATTAGGTGACATAAAACTGTATTAATGCGGAATTTATATTAATTAAACATCATTACATGGTATCTAATTAACCTTTTTGGTTCATTTTCAATCACTGATTTTTGGATTAAACTTGAAGAATCGTTTCCAAACCGTGACATTTTTATGATATTTTAAATTAAAATTATGATAATAACAACAATTGTTACTTAGACGTTACTTAGATACGGCCTCAAAAGAGAAATTATCGGCACTGCCGGAGAGTTATCTCCGAAAAGAAGTTATCACCGAAAAGATCCTGCTTCATTTGGAATTTTTACCATATGAGTGGAATATTCCGAAAATTTTTCGTAACTACAGTAAGAAACAATTAAACCAGCCGTTTTACATATATATTCAACATATTCATTTATCCATTTATCATTTATATCGAGTAAGTATAGCGTTATTTCACTGACCTCCGTCCCACTCCTCAGAATTAAAAGTGTAGTTGCTGTGCTAGCTATAAAAAATGGTGTCCTAGGCGAAAGAATTCCGACCGGAGGTAGCTAGCGTTAACCTGGTCCCACCCGAATTCCAAAGCATTTTTATTGTAAGTTGTTGGTGTGCTAGCTATGAAAAATGGTGTGCTAGGTTGTGCTAGGTGTCCTTTATCTGTGCTAGCATTTTGGCGAAAAAATTCCAACCGGGGGGGGGGTCTAGCGTTAGCTTGGCCCCACCCGACTTCAAATCATTTTTATTATAAGCTGTTGGTGTGCTAGCAGCTATAAAAATGGTGTGCTAGGTTGTGCTAGGTGTCATTTATCTGTGCTAGCATTTGGGCGAAAAAATTCCAACCGGGGGGGGCTAGCGTTAACTTGGTCCCACCCGAATTCAAAAGCATTTTTATTATAAGCTGTTGGTGTGCTAGCTATAAAAAATGGTGTGCTAGGTGTCCTTTATCTGTGCTAGCATTTTGGCGGCAAAATTCCAACCGGGGGGGGCTAGCGTTAACCTGGCCCCACCTGAATTCAAAAGCATTTTTATTGTGAGCAGTTGGTGTGCTAGCTATAAAAGTTGTTGTGCTAGGTGCCCTTTATGTGTGCTAGCATTTTGGTAGAAAAAATCTAACCGGGGGGGGGGGGCAGCTTGACGGACCTCTTAAATTCACATCTTTCATGGACTTATTCACAGCCTTGATAATAAACAACCCTAATTTATCAGCAAATGCTGAAAAGTTTTTCTATCTAAAAACTTATCTTATAGGAGAATCACTTAATATTATTGATCAACTACCTGTAACCATTGATTAAGAAATTTCTTAATCAATGCTGTAACGGAACATAATTTCCAAATTGCATTACAATTGTTAGACAGAAGATACAATAATAGTAGACAGTTAATTAATAATCATTTTAAAAATATGTTAAACGCACCTGTTTTAGATGAAAGTAATTATGTGAGTTTACGGCAATTGGTAACGAACTCGAGAGCAAATATTGATGCTTTAAAAAATTCTAAACCTACTGTTGAAGAGCTATACGAAAATTTGATTATCTATATACTAGAACGAAAACTTGATTTCAATACAAAAAAAGCATACGAGGAGCATGCAAAATCATCATTATCCACCTTGGATGAATTCTTTGAATTTTTGGAACATAGATGCCAAGTCTTAGACAACTTGAATACCACAGAATCTAACAAGGATAATAAATTTGATAAAATTCACTCTTATAGTAATTCCTCCCGAGAGGTCAATCACCACACATACACAAACAACACTTCATTTAATTTCTCACAAAATCATCATAGAGATAAATTCAATAATAAAGTAACACTGCACACCAATAATTCTCAAACTAGTAGTAACGTTTCTCATTCCGATTCACAAAATAGACTTCTCAGATCACCTCCGCCAAGCTCTTCTCCTCGCAATAAAATCTGTAATTTTTGTAATTCGAGAACTCACAAAATATATACTTGTCCTGATTTCTCTCTCTTGGTCCCGTTAGAAAGAATTAACGCAACACGGAGCAACAAACTATGCTTCAATTGTTTAGGTAATAAACATCTGATACCCCAATGTCCCTCCACACTCACATGTACCATCTGTCATAACAAGCACCATACACTCCTACACAATGGGAACTCCAACAATTCAGATATCACTCCAGATCGCAATGCCTCACTGTACAATTACACCAACAATACCGCACAGACTCAAACAAGTTGTTCAAGGCTGAGCGAAATTCCGCAAGGAGCTGCTTCACTGTCAGCAGTCACTATAAAAAATACCTATGTACTATTAGCCACCGCAAAGGTACGAGCATACTCGAAACAAGGTCATCCACTAATTTTAACAGCTTTGTTAGATAATGGAACTCAAACTTCATTTATTAAACGTAACATAGCCCTTAGATTAGGAAACACATATTATTCTTACAACTTGTAGATACAATGACAAATGTCAATATTCATTCAATCTTGGATAACCAAAAGTTCAAAGTGTTATGTGCTATTGTAGAAAATATAACACAACTCTTACACCAAATACGAACTGATCCACAAAAATTGTAAATTCCGCCTTCTCTCGTGCAGCATTTAGCTCTTTGCTTAAGGGAGGTTTTATTACCCTAGGTAGAAATAGTGATATTCTAGTAGACACTCATTTAGGATGGATTGTAGCTGGCACAATACCCTCTAATTGCATAGATTACTCTTCTCGAGAAAGCACTCCCACTATTGTTTCTCACACTTTCTTTGCAACTAACGTTATCTCCTCTCCTCTGGAAGGTAAATTAGACACGATGCTCGAAAAGTTTTGATCTCAAGAAGAGATTGAAAATTCTCCTCATCTGTCACCGGAAGATGTATTAGCTGAAACAATTTTCACTTCCACGACTCAAATTATGGACAATGGCAGACTTACCGCTGATTCACCCCAACGCTCATAAAAAGCTAAGTGAAATGTTTGCACAAGCCAAAAACAGATTTATCTCTCTCGAAAAAAGTTTGAAAAAAAGCCAGAGCGTTTTATTGAGTATAAAAAGTTCATTACTGAATATGTTGACTTAGGTCACGCTAGGTATATACCCCTCGAGCTCACGAATATCACATCTGATCACAAATATTTTGTACCTCATCTCTGCATCATAAGGGAGCAAAGCGCCAGTACGAAGCCGCGCATAATTTTTGATTTTAGCTGCAAAACAAGTTCTCGTCTTAGCCTTAATGATATCACTCTCAAAGGCCCTCAAGTTCAGCCCGAGCTATATGATATCTTATGTAGATTTCGCTCATTCAAATTTGTATTAACTGCGGACATCAAACAGATGTACCGACAAGTGATAATAAATCCCAAATTCAACTTTCTTCAAAATGTGTTATGGAGAAATTCTCCATCAGAACAATTTTCGTGTATCGAATTGAACAGAGTTTCTTTCGGACCAAAAAGTGCCCCCTATTTGGCGCGTCGAGTGCTTATCGATATTGTAAAATATTAGCAGGTACGAATTCACCCCATTATCTTGACATTTTATTAAGTGATTTGAAAATTATTCTAGGGAAAGCTGATTTTCATCTCCATAAAATGTTCCAACACTAAAGATATTTTTAATCAAGACTTTGTCAAATCCGAAACCGAAATCGACTTTAGTTCATAGACTCCCCCTGTAAAATACTAGGAATGACATGGAATCATCACACCGATGAATTGAAGATAAATGTTTTTAAATGAGTGAATGAATGAGTGAAGTCAGCTGAGTGTACCAGAGAAAAAACAATTATCAAGAAAAGACTTTTTTATATTTTGGTACAATGATTTATTTAGCAGAGCGCTTTCAGTTTAATAACAAACCATCCTCAGTGCCCCATGGTCAGGGTGTACAACAAATCATCACATTTAGAAGCAACATACACGAATTAAAATACAATGCTTAGCACACAGTCAGCATCCAATAAAACAATAATAATAAAAACAACACCCTCAACCCATTGTCCAATGGATAAATCCCTGAAATAGGGAAGAAATTTTTAACTCAATGAGTCAGCTGCTTGACATACGACAAATGTTTTTACCTCACTCGAGTTGAACGTTTTTACAAAACGAACAATTCTATCGCATTTATGTCAATGTTTTGACCCGTCAGGTCGTATCAACCCTATTATAAGCCATTTTTTTTTGAACTTAACCACACAAACCGGGTTAAATATAAGTTAACCAGTCAATATTCCTCCACTAGTATTCCAAACTATGACGTACCAGTTAACCAACCACACAAACCAGCTCACTGAGATAGTTTGACAGAAATGTTATCTTATTGAAGGTTAGGTGTTGTTTATTTCTTAGTTTTGACTGTGTGTGTATACCTTATCTAAGATTTATTTATATTTGTGGAGTTCCATCTGAGAATAAAAGTGTATTATGGATTCATACAAAGTATATGTGAATGAAAGATTGTATCAGATTACTGATGAAAAAGAGATTATTGACTTGTTGAAAATAGGCAAGTACTTAGTTGATTCTGCTAATATTCCTCCATAAATTCCATAACTAATAAATTAGTTACATCCATTCTCACTGTATTTTCAACAACCTGAATAGAAATTACAAGACAAACGTAAAGAGTGTAGAAGATAAGATATCAATCGATCAAAGCAATATTTTTTATTTTTAACCAATCAAAGGGTTGTCTCCGACATCAAACATAAACAAACTTAAAACAAATTGACATATGTCATCTTCACAAACCATTACGTCATAGAAGTTTACCGTGACGTCATAGTATTGTTAACCCGGTTTGCGTGGTTAAGTTCAAAGAAAAATGACTATAGTTAAGGGTAAACTGATAATGCAAAAGATATGGTTACAAAAACATGAATGGGATGAGGAAATAAGAGACCCACATATTAATAAAGAATGGAACAATTTCTCAAGAACAATCTTACGAGTTAAAAATTCCCGGTCATTTATTTTTAACAAAAGTGATAGGATAGCGAAATTTAACTTCACGGATTTTCGGATGCTTCTCAAGAAGCCTTTCCTTGTAATATTTACATTCGCTCAATTTATTCAGATGATTCTACCCATTGCTCTCTAGTCACTTCAAAATCTCGTGTTGCACCTTTACGAAAAACCAGAACTATCCCTCAGTTAGAACTCAATGCCATGTTAATTTTGTCGAAACTAACTAAGAAGAATTTACAAGTATTTGAAAATATATTTATTATAGATTCAGGTAATTTATGGACCGATTCCTCAATTGCATTAACATAGGTTAACAGTCCTCCTTCTCGTTGGACAACCTTTGTAAGCAACAGAGTTTCTCAAATTCAAGAGATCACTCTAAACTGTCATTGGAGACACATTCGCTCAGCGCTTAATCCCGCAGACATGTTATCTCGTGGTAAATTGGAAGATAAAGACTTCTTATTTTGGTATTCTGGTCCAGAATTCCTGAAAGACACAAACATCGATTTTAATTCACTCAATATCTTTTCTCCCATTCCTAATCCTCCAGATCAGAAAAAAACTGTATTAACTTCTTCGTATATAGCCGTAAATTTCTAGCAAAACATTTTTTCAAAGTTCTCTTCATTTCAAGGGTTGAAAAGAACAGTGGCGTACATCTTTAGATTCTTTCACAACTCAAAGGCTACAGATACAAAAATATCAGGCCCTCTTCAAGTCAATGAGCTTGAAAAATCTCTCAATTTTATTCTTAAAACTATCCAAAATCAACATTTCGAATCAGAAATGGAAGCAATCTCTCTTCCAGACCAATTAAAAACAAACAAATTATTTCGCTTTACTCGTTTGTAGATTCCGATGGGTTTCTACGTGTAGGTGGTCGATTGACTCACGCACCCATTCCGTTCGCTCAAAAACATCCTATTCTTTTGCTATCCAAGAATCATGTGGTATTTCTTCTTCTTAAATTTGAACACAACCGGCTAGGTCACAGTGGAGCACAAAATGTTCTCTCTAACATACGCTTACGATATTGGCCTTTAGACGGTTTACGCTAAACCAAAAGAATTATCATAGATGTCTCATTTGTCACCGATTTAGTTCACAAGCAGCCCAACAAATTATGTCGGACCTGCCTAAAGATCGCATCACAATTTTCCGGCCTTTTCAAAAAGTCGGAATAGATTTCGGAGGTTATTTTTTAGTTAAATCCTCCCCTCTGCGTAAGGATCCTCTGTATAAAACTTATTTAGCCCTGTTTGTATGTATGGTAACCAAAGCTATACACATCGAATTAGTTTCAGACCTCTCTACTGATTCATTCTTAGCCTCGCTCAAACGGTTTATATCTCGTAGAGGTAATCCTACCTTATTTGCTGCGATAACGGCACTAATTTTGTTGGAGCAGCACATCGGTTGAAAGACTTGTATACCTTCCTTAAATCCGAAAGCACAAACACCGCGATTGAAAGTTATTTATCTAACAATGAAATTAAATGGAAATTTATACCCTCACAATCTCCACACTGGAGATGCATATGGGAAGCAGGTATAAAAAGTGCTAAACATCATCTCCATTGGATCGTAGGCAATTCTCAATTCACGTACGAGCAATTTTTCACAATTCTTACTCGAATCGAGGCAATGCTCAACTCCAGGCTCCTGTTCCCCTAGGATTTACAACCCTTGACCCCGGGCCATTTTCTTATCGGATCTGCTCTTACCGCTTACCCTGAAATATACATTTTTTCTCAGCCCACAAATAGACTCTCATTCTGGAACAAATGTTATCAAATTCAACTTTTTGGAAACGCTTGACACTAGAATCGACTTCGAAATCGCCCAAAATGGATGATTCCCCGTCCCAACATTCAGGTAAACGATATGGTTCTGGTAAAGGATATTAATCTTCCTCCTCACAAATGGCCCTTGGCTAGGATGATAGAAGCACTCTTCGGTAAAGACGGCAGGGATCGTTGCGCCACAGTTTTGACTAGTGATGGACAATATACTAGAGCTATTACTAAACTGATATCTCTACCAAAAGATTCAGAGTAAACAATACCTCATTACAAAAATAATCTACTCACATACAACCCTTATCTCAACCCCATACCATCAGCACCCTTACACCACTCTAATATTAATACCAGAACACTATAAACTCTCTCCCATTCTCGCCCGCGTGTTCGAAAACCCAGTTTTCTCCCTGAGAAAATGAATATTATTTCATTTTCAATCCGGAACTTTTAATGACTTCGCACTCTTTCCAACCAATCTATTTCATAACATACTCTTTCCCTCCCCGTGTATGCTCGTCTCCGACCCGGTCAGATTCTCCGAACGCCTAAAACAACGCAGTCAATTTTGACAAATAAAAAAAAGACGTGTGGCACTCGGGGACTGCCGCGGTAAAGCTATTACATAGAGTTTTACACTTTGACGTACACAATTTCTTTTTCTTTTTAGCTCTTTTTTTAGCTCTTTATGCTTTTCTTCTCTATAAAAAGAAAATATATAGGTATAAATAATTAGGTATTAATAGTGTGATTACACACCAAAACAATTATTCACTCAAAAAATTTGAACAAGAATAACGATATCAAGAGTTTGATCATCGAATTTCGCGCGATGTACATTTATATAGATATAATATCATAATTTCTCTGCGCGGCATTAATGTGTATTACCTATACATAAAAATATAAATTAACAAAACAAAAAATAATACTGCATTTGTGATAATAATAATGAAATGTATGTATATAGAGTATAGGTTATTTTCGTTACGGAATTTCTGGATTCGGTCTCCATGCTCAAGGCCTGCGATAGAAGCTGCAATAGCTTAAAAAGAAAAGCTCTAAATATCGTTACTGTTGGTGAAAGTGACAA
This sequence comes from Galeruca laticollis, assembly GCA_963921935.1. Taxonomy (NCBI): domain Eukaryota; kingdom Metazoa; phylum Arthropoda; class Insecta; order Coleoptera; family Chrysomelidae; genus Galeruca; species Galeruca laticollis. Next base: position 241,136,939 of record OY998176.1, read on the forward strand.
AAATGTGAGACATGTGTGTCAATAGCTACAATCATATTTGTGAATAATGTATATAGTTATTTAGATTAAAAAAATATCAGTATAACAGAGTTGTAAACCAGTGTACAACAGTTCATTTACCCCATACGATTGGAAGTGAAAACTAAAACAATCCAATTCGCGCAATTATTAATGATTAAGTTTAAGTAATTTAAATCATAACTTGATTTTTTATCGTTGTGAGCAGTAGAGATATACTGTGCGAATTTTTCAGCAATCTCATTGTTTTTCAATATAATTTAATTGAACTTCGTCGACTGCCGCAGACATTCAATTATATTAAAAATTTTAATCCGACAACGATAATGTCGAAATTCATAGTTTATTATATACAAATTTACAATGAATGGTACAAATTTATGAATGGTTGAATTTTGATAGGTTTCAGATCGGAAGGTAAACAAGAACTTAATGATTCGGAAACGTTACGTTTCGACTTGATGAGGCGACCAATAGTAGCGAATGTATATCTCTACTTTGGGGCTAACTGAATACTGACTAAGAATGATTTGTTCGGCTTTGAGTACACACTAAACCCGAACACTAATTGAGAACCGGTATGCTTGAACTTGACAACACTCTGAAACGATGTGTTCCGACTTATGAGTACGTACTTTGCTCGAACAGCAACTAAGTAACGATATGTTAGACTTAGTATCTCTGAGTCTATCAATTTAAGTGAAGATTACTTCTAAATGTAACGACGACTGACTGAATTTGAGTGAAGATTACTTCGATGTGTAACGACGACTGGCTTTTTCACGTTGTGAGTCGTGTAAAAAGAAATCTTCAAAGAGGCGCGTTTACACGTAGATTGGTGGAACTAAAGCGAATAAACTTTTCTTATTGGTCAGTATTAGTTACCCGGATTGAACCATTGACAATCAACAATGGACGGCTCCAATAGATATTTCAATTTCTATTGAACGTCCAAAAGGTGAGACTGTTCTATTATAACCTTTTACTCTGAAAGGTTATTCAAATGTTTATTATAGACCTTCCGACACCGATCCATTATTAAATAGAAATTCAAATACAATGTGACAATAGGTTTTTCAAGAATTTTACAATGTGCTATTTCGTTAGCTCTAAACAATACTACTTTCCAAATAATAGTGTGAAACGTGATATTTTGTTTGCTCTAAACAATCCTACTTTACAAATAATAGTACGAAACGTGCTATTTTCTAAATATTTAACAAAGCTACCAAATAAAATGAATTTACGCTTAGAATGTACAACAATGGTGAACCGATGCAAAAATAATTTCATATCTACAAATATTCTACATTTTTTTTGTTATTTTAGCTTAACGTGCCTCGACGGTGCAGGTCATTGGCACAGAAAAATAATTACAAATATTTACATGATATTAAATAACAACTATTACTAATTTTTAAATTGGATTTTATGGTAGAGATCCGTAGCTTTCAGAAACTGTAAGACTTTCTTGATCTCGGTGGGACAGCGGGGCCTTAGGTCGAATCGTTTATATATAGTAAGTAAGTGCTTAACGGTCAGTATAGTATTACAGCTATAGCAAACAGGACGATTTCCTGAAGACATCAGATGACCGTGTGTGAGTTTGGTGTGGCTTATTCCAATTCTTCTGATTATAGCGGCCTCTCTCCTTGTTAAAAAGCTAAGGGAGAGAGGAGAAGTAGATGAATGGATATCGTGAAGTGCTGTCATACTGTTGCGCCACAGATGTCGCCAAGATTCTTGCGTGACGTTTTTGAAATGGAACTTGAGGTCGCTGGCGAGTTGGACTATGTGTTTTGGATTGTTGCTAGAGGCAGCTTCTTTCGCGTGGCTATCGGCAGTTTCGTTACCAGCAATTCCAATGTGAGATGGTAGCCAGATGAGAGAGACTGTTATATCATGAGCAACGAGTGTTTGATATATATCATGTATGTTCTGGACAATTGGGTGGTCAGTGAAGATTCATTTAATTGATAAAATGGAGGAAAGGAAATCAGTGCATTTTGCAATATTTTTGTGGGGGACGGAGATATATTTAAAAGCCTGAAGAATGCTATGAAGCTCACCTGTATGGACGCTACACACTGAAGGTAAAGTAAAGGAGCCTATGAGTTCATGTTTCGAGGTAACTGCACAACCAACTCCGGAGTCAGTTTTGGAAGCATCTGTGTAAAGTGTTAAATCGTAAGATTTTTTTGTAATAATTCAAGGAATGCTTTACACGTTTTTAAAAAAGTACCGTAACCTATATAATCCAATATTTCCAAATCGTGAACATCATTTACCGTTTGCCCGTTTACATTAAATATCTACATAGATTTATTTTAACGTATGTCCAGAAAGAATTTATATCATTCTTTACATTCTCTTCAATTAGCATCAAATAATTATTGTGTTCATTATTAATTAAATATTTTAGATCCCTTCTGGACTGTAAACATTTGAAAATGTAATAGTCGGAAGCATAGCTTAGTTTTCTAAAATTATTCTTCTCTTTTAACAACTGTTTGATTTGTGGGGTGAACCATTTGGGAAATTTATTCTAATTGTTGTAAGTTTTATATTTCGGAACAGTGATTTCAAAAATATCGTAAACTTTTTTGTAAAATATCTCAATTGCTGAATCTGCATTGTCATTATTTGTAACGTCTATTCAACATGTAACCCTCAACATTTCACTCATCAATTGAAAATTAGCTTTTTTAAAATTAAATTTGTATTCAGTTGCCTTCTTTTGTTCTTGTGTATTTTGCTTCACCAACGTTATATTAATATATAGAGATGGATGCAATATATCTTCAGTAACCAAAGGTAATTGTTCCTTCGCCACCGTGCATGTATCTACATTATCATTTGACGCATTAACAAAGTCTAACGTTTTATCTTGAATATTTTTTATATTATTGTACAAAATAGATTAGTTAAAATTTAAAAATTCAATCAAACTCTCTGGTTTAGGAATAGTATTAAAGTCCGTATTGTCTGTACCTTTTATTTCTGGTATATTAAAGTCGCCTAGAATAAATATGTTATCTTTGTTGAGGACATGTTTTTGCAAAATCTCAAAACATTCTATATAGTCGTTCACTTTACAATCGGGTGGTATGCATACTCCCACCACATGAATTTTATCTTTATTAGTTATTATTATTTCTGCAATTAAAATCTCAAATAATGAATGGTTCTGAAACAAAGTTGAAATTTTATGTATTTTCTTTGTAACTATTAACACACCACCTCCGCGTGATTTGCCAATGAATTCCCATTCCGTATCTGATCTCATCACATCAGATGAGGAATCTAATAAAAGTCAAAAAAATAGCCACACAACACAGGTACTTGTACATAAACAGGCCAACCGTTCATGGGCAGACGAAGTGGAAATCGAACATACTGAAATTAATACACCGACTGACAATTTCATTTCCCAATACGAGAAACTAACAAAAAAACCAATTATCTCCAGACAGCTGGACATGACCAGGAAAAAACAAAATGAGGACTTAAATGAAATTAACATATTACCATCAGAACCAATGGATATAGTGACAAATCAAGTTGATTTCACTGTACCTAAAAAAGTCTCATCGTTCAATAATTTATTAAAACAAACTAAAAAGCAATCTATTGTTCCAACGAGCAATAGATATGAGTCACTTACAGAAGAATCGGAGGAGGATGAACCGATAAGACAACAGCTTAAAAAAAGAAAGAAAACCAAATTTCGGAAATTCACCGCGACTGACGATAGCCCAGACGAGATAGAAGATCAGAACACCAAGCGAACCAAGCAAAAAGAGCAATCCACAAAAAATATTAAAAAAACTTCTACTGCATGTCCGCCGATCGTTATTGACGGGAATGTATCTGCGCATAAAGACATGGTACGCAGGCTCAAAGAATGCGTAAATAAAGACTTTGAGATCAAATACACATCAAATTCAACTATAATATTCACAAAAGTAAATGAAGATTTCGACAACTTAAGACTGATCCTAAGATCAGAAAAAGTCCCTTTTCATACTTATACTCGAAAAGAGGAAAAAACCCACGCTTTTGTAATGCGAGGGTTAACAGAGGGTTTACAGATAGATGAAATAAAAGATGAACTGATTAGAGCTTACAAAATTAATGTCAAAGAAGTATATAGAATGACTACTAAAGCAAGACCGCTGTATTTGGTAATAACGGACCCTAAAATAACATTAGAGTACCTTAATAAAAACGTTAGGGTACTGGAATACACGAGAATCCAGTGGGAGTATCGTCGGCAAACTAAGAACATTATCCAGTGTCATATATGCCAGCTCTGGGGTCATGCCACTTCAAACTGTGGCAGGGCACCAAGATGCTTAAAATGCGCGGAATCACACTTAACACCTGAGTGTCCAAAGGAGAGAACCAAACCAGCGAAGTGTGTCAATTGTAAAGGCGACCATCCGGCAAATGCTCAAATTTGTCCGGAGTACATCAAAAGAAGAAATTGGCTTGAAGAAAAAAGGACAAGGACATCAACCAATAAAGCAGCTCCTAAATTCATCCCTGCCCCACTTCCTACAACAAATCCGTGGAACAATAAACGCACCCCTAATCAACAAGACTTCCCTAGCTTACCTACAAAAAAACCTACCCCAGTACCTCAACAAAATAATCCTAAAAAAATAATAATTCCTCAAACAAACGCAACCCCTGCTGTTGAAATTGATAAATTCACGGAGCTAAACTCAATGTTTCAAGAGCTACAATCTATAGTCAACTTAGATGAACTAACCAGGGCTGTAGCAGACTTATTACATGAGATGAGGACAGCATCAAACAAACTAGAAAAGTTCACCATTTATAATAACTTTGTCGCCGGGATTGATAAATATGACATCTAGGCAGGTAGGTGGTAAAACAGGAATTCAAAAACGAAATTCTCTTAAAATAATCTTTTGTAATGTAAATGGAGTAATTAACAAACTTCATCTTCTTCGACATTTTCATAAACCTGATATTTTCTTCTTAATGGAGACGCTTCTTAAACCAAATAAAACCGTGAACTTTAGAAATCCAGACTATCGTCTAATTAGACAAGACCGCCCCGCAGGTGTCGGCGGACGCGGCCTCGCAGTATTAATTAAAAAAGACATCAAATTCCAACTCATGCAACCAAATAACTCTTCAATTGAGCATATCGCGTTACTTATTGATAACAAAATTAAAATAGTTGGGGCATATAATTCACCCAATATAAAACTATATGAAACTGACTTTTTTAACCTAGTAAGAACGCATAATAGAGTACTTATAGTGGGAGACATTAACTGTAAACATCCCCTTTGGGATGCTTATGCAACATACGCTAACCCGAACGGAATAACTCTCCAGAGGTTTTGTGATAATTCAGAATGTCACATCTTTAGTACTGATGACCCTACCCATTTCCCATAATCCGGCTTCACCCCAAGTACCATTGACATTGCCATTGGCAAAAACATCAACACAATACATAAAATGAAAACCATCCCCGACCTTAATTCCGACCATGATCCCATCCTAATAGAACTTAAAATATCCCACACATTACACCCCCCACTAACTAAACGATATGACTACACCACTACAGACTGGACAAAATATAGAAAATACATTAATAAAAATTTAAATATAATAGACCAAATTGAAAACACAGATCAATTAACAACAATAATTCAAAATCTACAAAAGTTAATAATAAATGCAAGAAATAATACTACATCTTACAAACCCAAACTTATATCCCACAATACCCTCCCCAACCATATTGTTGAAATGATAAAAATCAAAAACAAACCATTATAAATTCCGCTATAAACGATTTTAGAAATGAAGAATGGAAATCATTTTTAGAAAAGCTGTCACCAAGAGATAATACACTGTGGAAAATTACACGAAAAATGAAAAGCGGCAGAGAAGAAATTTCTAAAATTGTTTGTAATGGCCAAAATATTACGCAAAAAACTGATATCGCAAAAGCCTTTGGAGAGTACTTTCAAGATAATTTTAAAAATAATGCATTAAACAATCAACATCATGTAAATATAACGCAAACAGTATCTGAATACTTAAATAAATCTATATCTAGTAACAATATAAACTTAGCTTCCACTACTGAGATTGTAAATACTATTGCTCTTATGAAAAATAAAACAGCGCCAGGGATAGATGGTATCTCGAATATCCTTCTTAAAAGTCTGCCGAAAAAAGCAATTGTGCAAATCACACATATTGTCAATTTTATTTTAAAAAACGGCACATATCCTGATATGCTCGAGATTGCCAACGTCATCCCTATTATTAAAGCCAATAAACAACCGTGTTATGTGGATAGTTACAGACCAATTTCACTATTGAATAATATAGCAAAGGTGATAGATAAAATAATTCTCAAGAGAATTCAACAGTTTGTAGACAAACAAAATATTATTCCTCCAGAACAATTTGGGTTTAGAAGTGGCCATAGCACAGTATCCCAAATTATTAGAGTGTTTAACTATATCAGGGAAGAATTCTATAAGAAGAACAAAGCTGTAATGGCCACTCTAGATATCCAAAAAGCGTTTGATACTGTTTGGCATGAGGGACTAATTTATAAGTTAATTAATTTAAAAATTCCAGATTATATCATAAAAATTATTGATTCATATATTAAAAATAGAAAATTTTATGCCTGTGTGAATGAAGGTCTGGCGGGGCCATTCTCTATACAGGCCGGAGTTCCACAAGGCTCAGTTCTTTCACCTTTGTTGTATTCCCTGTTCACCCACGATTTACCAACCCCCCCAAACATCCTGACAGCGATGTATGCGGATGATACTTGTTTTGTCGCAGCTGCAGCTACACCAGACATTGCATTACAAAACATACAAACACACATCAATACACAGATACTTACATACATGAAGGATAATAAACTTGCAATCAACCCTTCAAAGACAGAGTACTTGTTACTCAGAAGGACTGGAAAAAACAAAGGCTCATTGCAATCACAGTTGTGTGTAGATGGGCAAATAATAACACCCAGTAGCACATTAAAGTACCTGGGTTACACAGTGCATGGCAATACAAAACCCAGCGCACATATTGCGATACAGGTACAAAAAGCTAAACTTGCAATGAGTAAATTGTATCCGCTGATTTGCAAAAGAAGTTATCTTTCAATACATAACAAACTCATGATATACAGACAAATTATTAGACCTATATTAACATACGCCTCACCAGCATACTATAACACTACAAAACATAATTTTTACACACTGCAGGTGGTGCAAAACAAGTGTCTACGGATGGCAATACCCTACAAAACAGTTTATCCCAAACTTCCTAAAAATTCATGGTTATATGATCAAGCAGACTTGCCCACTATCAAGGACTTCATATCAAAAATCTCGCAAAACTTTTACAATTATTGTTTACCCGATAATCTTCGTGAAACACTCAAAACCGCAAATCGCGCAGAAGACACCCGTGATAGTGGGTGTAGGCTTCTGCATGGTAACTTATTCACATAATCAGTTGTTTAATCTCAGCAACCAAGAACATCGAAAGAGAGGTAAATTTATTGTACCTCTACTCAATCATAAATACCAATTCTCAAAACTTATAACCCCAAGAAAAGAACATCGTCATGTTGCCGCTTTTATAAATTAAACCTTATTCGTTTTGAAACCCTGTTTTTCAGCTGCTTTTCAGGGATATACACGACGAAATAGCTATGGAATCATATTTATGAATACGGGACAAAGTAATTTACCAAATGATAACAAGTGGATTATGCGTCAGCAAGGTGCCATGTACCTATCACAGGAACAACAAGATTACAACGGGGCGGCCAAAACATCGGCCTTTTGCATATTTGTATATATATATGTCTTGTCTGTAATCTTATATAAACAATGTTAAACTATTGTTAATAAAGACCTTTTTAAACAAACATTGTAAGAGTATGTGTCAACCAAGTCTCCGTCCGCCACCCCTTCGTGTAACCAAGTTTCCACCAATACTATAATATCATAATCACCTTGTAGGCAATTGTTCTATAGCCCTGTCGTCTTCGGCCTCATACCCCTGCATATTTGAAAATTTAGTACAACGTTGATCATTTCTAAGAATAGTCAATAAGTAAATATGCACATATCGCCCCTGAATATGAAAGGAGAAAAAAAATGTATAGGTAATTGAATAACTTATATATCTGTTACACTCTACAGAGTAATCACCAAATTCAAAATTTGAATTTAGGTATAGATGACTATTATAATAATGATCATCAAATACGAACAATTATAATTTTAAATTAACGTTACTTATTCTATTATTATTGTGCACAAAGACTAATTTGAAGTTAGTGAATGAACATTCTTATAATTTTTTGTGTCGAATATCTTCCATAGAACTAAAACTACGAATATATTGGGTACAGATAGAAAATATTATATTTTTCAGTAACCATGCCTCTAAAAATACTACGGATTATCCAAATGCTAGTGCTAGAACGTCTCCATCTCTTAAGGCCGCTTGACATGGAGCAATACTACCAAATAATACATGTTGGTGTATTCATTGATGCTACCTGCAATGCAATGCAAGACGCTATATTTCTTGATCACAAGCATGCGCAGATGAAGCTTAGCTGATGCTGATAGCACTCTCAATTGCAACTTTATCGGGTTGGTGCCGTTTCTATTGCATGCAAGTTGCAATTATAAGTTGAAATCTAGTTACTTTTGGTTTAACAATCAACCAAATGTGAGTCAAATCACTTGATTAACTGTAGAACATTTTTTTGTAGAACTAACCTTCTTGTTGATTCGTGATTTTGTTAATGCCATTTTAATTTGCCTTGCATAATGTCAAACAACGTGCAAGATTCATCACATGCAATATTTTGACCTTGCACTAAATTGCATGCAATTACTTGCAGATTGTATTGCTTCATGTCAAGCGGCCTTTGGGCCCGTCTAAAATTGAACCGCCCTCTATCATCCCACGTGTGACCGAGACACAGTCCAAATCACAAAATATTTGGTTAGTAGCTCTCTGGTCCGAACACACGTTTTTTAATCGTACCTAGTGCATCTTGAAACACAGTCACACCTATCCAGAAGCGTAGCCAGGAAAGTGAGTGTTTATTAGTTCTCTCGGACTTTCCTACTCAGTTTCCGTATAACCCGTTATTCCACTAGACCGTGTTAATACCGTGTTTTTTATTTGTTATTTCTGGGCAGTTATCTTGATATGTAGCCATAATAGCTTCTCTAAATACTTCCGCTAGCGCATTTATAGTTTCTTCGCCTTTAATTATTTCCATACCTCCCTTGACATTTTTGCTGATGGACTCTCCGAAATATTTCTTAGTTTGTATCTCTTGGGTATGATATTTAATCTTCAATAGAAATGTACTCTTACTGACAAAAGTAGGTTTATTCTCTAGATTAGAAATTATTGAACCCTCAGATAAGATGAAATTTGAAATAGACCCATTGATGTTCGTGCTGCCCCATATGATAAGGTGTGCATTAAGGTACGCGTCCACTAATCGGCGTCAAACGGACGGTACGCATCGGACGAATCGGATTTTTTTTGCGTCCTGCGTTTACTACCACGGATTATTGGAGTCGGTATCAGCATTTCTCTACGACGGAGAGCCAGTCATTTCTTTCCTGCTATTGAAGCCAAAGCAATGTCGTTACTGAACGAAAAAGATGTTATAATTATTTGCGTGTTGTTAGAAGAAGAAGATAACGAAAGAAATAGAAAGAAATGTTGGGTGCATAATATTAACATAAAGAGACCAATATTCGGGAAATATCACAGTTTATTTTGTGATTTAGTTCGAGATGAAAGAAAGTTCTTTGAATATTTTCGAATGTCACACGTTAGATTTGAACCACTTTTAAATATTTTAAGAACAAATTTATTGCGACAAAATTCACCATTTAGAGAATCTATAGGACCAGAGGAAAGATTGGCAGTCAGTTTATGGTATGTATGATTTTGAAAATTAATATTTTAAGTAATACGTTTTACCGTTTTTAGCATGATCTATTTAAGCCCTTCCAGTTTCCATTTCTAAAATAACTAATCTTTTTGACTACACAACTTTTGCTTTTGACCCCATGTATTGAACTAAGAATTATTCTAAAAACAGTGGGATACAATAAGGTCAAAGAATAAAGGTTATTCTTAAGAAAATTTAATATTATGTTTAATAATAATGAAAAGAAAGTAAAAGGCAGCGCCGGTTTTACCACTAGGTGCGCTAGGCGCTAGCAAAGGGTCTCAAAATCTGAAATGGTCATGTGCGGCGAAACTGGCGCTGCCTGACGATACATTTTGAAAAGTCTTTACAAACGGATTAGATTCTTCTACATCACTTTGAATTCTGGATGGAACGCAGTGTGGGGACCATACAGACTTCTGGTGTTCTTGGAAACTTGCAGAAATGTTTTGTTCGGTTGTCTGCGTATTGGGCGGGATACAGCTTGTAGATAAAATACGGCCCTGCTGGTGGTAGACATCCGGAGAAGAAAAATTTGATTCGGTTGTGGCAGTACTTTCAATCAATAATCTTAGTTCGACGTCATTAACTATTTTGAATAACTGATTCTTTATCAAAATCTGATCTCGTTTTGGAAAAGTTTTTGTGGTGTTAGCCATATTGATAAAGAAGTCAGTTAAAGGATCTGCCGGCTCTGGCGGATCTACTTTTTCCTTTCGTGACAAATAGTTTTGCAAAACTGAGGCGGCAGTTGAATTATGCGGAACAACTTTTCTAATCCTTTTTTTGCCACGAACAATTATTGATGGTGCTGATACGTGTAATAAATGCGAAAAAACACATGAATATATTATTGTACAAAAATTCGGAACACTCGGTAAATACAAAATCTAATTTAATTAATATAAAACTAGAATACGACCCACATATTGTTTAACAAAATTTTTACGAAGTCAAAACAGAATTAAAAAAATAAAACATTTACTGGGTCAAACCAAAACAAAGTTGTTTAAAAAAATATCATTATTTCGATAACAAAAAGTTTGCACGCTTCAAAAACAAAGAAAAACTGCAACTCAAAAAACAAAAACATCTCACACCCAAAGTCGGGTGATGGAAAAAAACAAAAAGGAAGAACGGCTCAGGACTCGAGAGAGTACGGGTCGTACACGCGAAGGGAAAGGCTTTCCCCGAGTACGAGAGTATAGTGTTTTAGTGTTGGTGATACCCGAGGTAAAAATTTCCCCGTTGTGTCAGGGCGTAATAGGAATACTTGGTGATTCCTTGACAGTGAAGTCTGTCCCCCAGTATCAGAGCACAAACCGGTGGAATCTCCCTCGACGCTATCACTAAATCATCCTAACACGTCTCGGCAAATTTCGCATTTTCGGGGCAGCGGCCCAGTTAGAGATACAGACGCAGTTCCTGCAGAATATAAAAAGGGAAGTTATTCTACCGTAAGTTTTTGAACAAAAGTATTATTTTATTTAATAACGTATATTTTTGCGAATAAGACCAGATTTACCGCGTGTCTCGAGGGTTTAGAGAATTTAAGGATTTAAACGGGCATGTTAAAGCTTGATTTGAGGATCGTAGAATTTTTCTTACGTTATTATTGTCTCATTTTTTTTTTACACAGAGTATCTTTTGGTTCGTGTGGTAGATAAGAGGAGAGCGAGAGCAATCGAGAAATAACAGAGTTGAATTTAGTTTTAAGCCAGAGCGAATTGATTTTTCCGTTTTAATCAGGGACCATTTGATATATAACAAAAGAAAACCATATTTTGGTTAAATTCCATTTTACATTTATTTCCAGGTGATAGACAACCTTGGGGCTTATAAAAGCTGACACCGAAAAATTTGTACTATTTTGTAATGTTATAACGTAAGAATCTTGTTTCACTACGGAAATATCCACTTTAAATGCCGTCATACTCCAAGGCCGTTGGTGATAAAGCACACGTAAACTAAAAATTCGCTTGGGGGTCACAAGGTAATTGGCCTATGTTTATTTGTTTACTGAATCGAATGCGACCCAGCTAACTGGAAATTCTAGACGGAAAAATATAAAAAGGAAAGCACTTGGCCCCTCGGGCTTCTTTCTATTTTTCCTTTCTCTCTCTTTTCTCATTTACCATCCTACTAATATTATACGCGGAATCCGAAATTTATTATTTTGTGAGTAATTCCGGCGTATACCGGAGAACCGGATAAATATCCTATAATTACTAGTTGAGAGATTTATATCAGGGTACGTCTAATGTTTATTTTATATATATTATAGTTGCTACTTCAGTGCGTAGACAGATTTCGTTAAGTTGTAAATTTAATTTTGACGCACGCATTATTATAAGTATAGTATTTTGACAAATGTATATATGATTGGTCTGATTTTTTTTCATATAGCTATTATATACGTTTAGTTACATACGCTGTGTGGTGTTTACCATAAGTTTTATTTTATCACCCTATCCCTCATCCCGTACTTCCCCGGGAGGGTGTACATACGTTGGAAAAAGGGGGCCGATTGCCGAGAACAAACCCTATCCTGGCAAGGAGATTATTCCGCTTTAAGCCCAGGCGTACCTAGCTCAGAAGTCGGACTGGATGTGCCTTACCCGCTCGGATTGCACAGAATTTCATTGGAGAGGAGGTATTACACAGTGACAAAAATAAGAAGGGTAACGAGGATTTATTAGAATAGCCCTTAGGTGCCCCAGAAGTTATTAGATACGTATGAAGTAGAAGGTAGTGTATCTGATGTGGTGGGTGAAGGGGGAGGAATGTGGGGAGTAGGGCTAGTCAACACCATTTCTGGGTTTCCCGATTCTTCTTCAATATCACTCTTTTGAGAAGCAGCAGTAGGAGAAAACTGTGATAAGTTCGATCGCCTTTCTTGTTCGTCGTTCAAATATGGGGCCAGAAACGCTAGTTCTTTTTCCTACTTGGCAGGCTTTAACTTTTATGCACCTTAGCCACTTTTGGTTTTTCGCAAGTTCGTAGTTTTCCGAAAATTATACCTAGTTTTAATCCACCGTTCTTTGCATAGTTTACCTGCAACAAACAAAAATATTCTAAAATATATTGTATTTTCTGTTTCAGATTTGTGGCTACTGGAAACTCGTTTCGAGCACTGGCTTTTTCTTTTCGACTCGGTGAGCGTACAGTAAGGGAAATAATATATTCAACTTATAGTGCAATATGCAAGGTTCTGCAACCAATTGTTATGCCAGCACCAGATGAGAAGTTGTGGACTGCATCAGAAAAATGTTTTCGGGAAAAATGGAACTTTCCAAATGCGGTCGGCGCTCTGGATGGCAAACATGTGCTAATTCAGGCACCACCACATAGCGGATCAGATTTCTTTTGCTACAAAAAACATTTTAGCATAGTAATTTTAGCACTGGTTGACGCAAACTATAGATTTATCAGTGTTGATGTGGGTGCATTTGGTAAAAATTCAGATGCTGGTATATTTCGAAATTCTCTTTTGGTCCAACGACTGATGGACGAGAATTTCAATATGCCTCCCCCAAAAAGGCTACCACAGACTCAAGTAACTCTGCCCCATGTTATAATTGGGGATGAGGAATTTCCATTAAGCAAATTTTTAATGAGACCGTATTCACGTGATGATGCTCAAGGAGACGAAGAGAAAAAAGTGTTTATAATTATAGATTGAGTCGGGCAAGAAACACGGTGGAAAACTCTTTTGGAATTTTAACACGAAAGTTTAGGATTTTTGAACGAAAACTGAGCATGTCCCCTGAACATGTTGTCTGTGTTGTAATGACAACTTGCTGCCTTCATAACTTTTTAAAAGATGATTCATGCCAATGGACAGAGAATGATCAACGCGTTTCCCTTTCCGATATGGCAGGTTTGCAGCGTTTAAGAGAAACAGGAGGTGTGGCTCGACGTGATGCCCTAAATGTTCGAGATTCTTTTAAAGCATACTTCAACTCCGAAGTAGGGTCAGTAGAATGGCAAATGAGAAGAGTTGCGGCTGGAAGACGATTAGAATGAACTAGTTATCAGTAGATAAATAAAGATTTAACTTACTATATTTTTATAATGTCATATTACCCCAGTGCAGCACCACCGAGTCAAAAAATTAAATGAATTTTTCTCCAGCCATGTTTTTTATTATTAAAATTTAACCTTCTTTTTCTCCGCCCCTGAAGGGGCTGAATAATAAAATCAACTAGTTCAAACCACGACTACTCACCAAAAATTCGATATAAAAATGGGCTTTTTAAAAATTACATAAACATCAATGCCATTACAAAAACATTACGGCATGACGATTTATTTATTACATTTTATAAACATATTATTTACTTACTGGGTTCATTCATTCTCGTTCCGATTTCATCCCAAATATTGTCCCTGCGAAGAATATTAGAATATTTTGGATGCCGCAGGTTGTAAATTTCTTCATACTCCTGTACAATCGTGATAAATCTTGCTACATCCATAATTACTTTTAAACAATATTGACAAGACGAAAGTCACAAACTATTAACAAAACAAAATATGCTCTTATAATAAACTTTGGAAAGAAAACCCCCGTGCCTGCGTGTACTTGTCGGTAATCGTACTATCAGCATCGGCAGTGTCCGCACGAAACGGATTTTGATTTCGTCTTTGGAATCCCGTTCGGGAATGCCGAAGTGCGGTCGCTTCGATGCCGATAGGTGAATGCAGTTCTATTTGATACAACGTAGTTAATCAAATAATCCGATTCGTCCGATGCGTACCGTCCGTTTGACGCCGATTAGTGGACGCGTACCTTTAGCGTCACATCCGAAGATTAGCCACAGTCCTTTTTTCACATAATGTTAAACTATGTCGCTTAGACATCTCCTCTCCCAGGAAGTAGGCCGAACAGACCACCAATCTCCTTTCTCACCCTTCCGCGGATATTGTTAGGATACTTGTAACAATCTCATTTGTACAAAGTGACGATATTGGTACCTATACAATCTACCCTGTTACTGTGAATTATACACGCTCTTGACCTCAAAGCCTTAGGTGAATATAAAACCTACCTTGTTTGATCGACAGGTCAGAAATATTTTCTGCTATCCTCCATGGTTTCTGCAGGAGGGCCACATCAATGCCGTCTAGCTCCAATCTTCTAACAAGTGTTGCCGATGCAGCTTTCGCATGCTGAAAGTCAGCCTGCAGGATTCTTACCTGTCTCTTCACCGTGAAAAGATCTCTGGTTGTGGCTGAGCTGGCTTTCCTTCCTCCATGGTTACTTATCCTTAACATGTTTAGGATCCTTTTGGATTGAAGCCGTTCTCCTTTTTAATCTGGTACGAAGACGACGCATATACAGGGTTTCGGTATCTCCTCGCTCTCTAGTAAGGGATGCATTTTCCCTAGGCTTTAAAGTCGGGATGATATATTTCGCCCAACTTGCGTTTGTGTCGTCCGCACACGTTAACTCCAGAAAACCCGGTTTATGTGTGTACTTCTAGAAGTGGACCTATGGTCGTCCCTCCGGGATTGCCTCAATGCAGCCATCATGGATTTTGGGCTGCTTTAAGCGTATCCATATCCATCCTGACCTCCAGGAATTCTCCGCTACCTTGACTAAAGAGCGACATCCTCACTGAAAGTTACATCTTGGGTTTTTGTCCTTTTCCATTTGCGTTGGCTTTTAGGCGATGTATTTCCGTCGGATCTGGGCTATTTCGGGCCTTATTTGTTTTATGGGTACGGGACTGTGTCACTTTTGCCTTGTCAAGATATCTGATAAAGTTGGCTTTGATTACAGCCCTTCTGATTTGTATGTAATCCTGTCTTTTCTTTACCAGTGTGCTTATTTTAGCTTTGGAGATACCAGATATTTTTGCAGCCTTAATTTCTTGTAGTTTCTGGCCTATCAGATTGGGAGATACAATATTTCGAGTATCCTTGTCTTGTTAGTAATGCCATGACATTTGCATCAATCCTATTGGGACAGACAATTTTCTACTGAGTTTTTATTTTTCGTAATTTGTACCCAGAGGTTTTTTGTTTCGCTGAGTCCAATCCTACAAACTAGATCAAAATAAACAGTGGAAAATTTCAATAATCTATTCGAAGAAAATACCAATATTGAGAAATGTGTTCGGATTAACGATTATCTCCATTGTTATTCATATTATTAGTATCGAAATATAATATTACGGAACGACCTTTAATGAAACTACTCGGTAGTTATCTACCTACAATGTTTCTAGAAAAAACGACACTACTATTAAAATGGAACTTTTTTTATTAACGAATTCAATTTGCTAGGTATTCCCCAATCAATTTGGAAATTCAATCAAGTATTTCAATATAAAAGAGATTAAAAATATAATACGTATCTATATATTTGTATAATACGTATTTATAGATCATCTTTCATATTTTAAACCTGCCATAAATACATCGGTCGGTATCAAAAAAATATTGAACCATTCAGTACAATGTGTAGTTCCTATAGTAGCGTTAAAAAATGTCCCTCCGTACTTATGTATTCTCAACGATTATTTTACTTTTTCCTTTCCATTGTAGCTGTGAAAACATATCGTAAGTAGAAATTTTGAATATACTTCTCAATTGATAATAAAACTGCGAAAATACGAAACACAATGTATTATTAAATATATTCTCTATATTAAGTGATAGACACTATTTAAAGTGCTTTGGAACTATGTATAATAACTTCCATATGCATAACAATGGTTAAAATATCCGGAAAAAAAAATTAACATATTTATTTGTCAGAATATGGAAACACTATACACTGTGGGCCGAAATAAAGGAGTACATTTTTTAATTGAAAATATTTTTTTTGTTTTTTGGGCGATTTAATTTCTTTTTGCAGGGCTGATAACCTAACATGTCCTCAACATGACTGTACATTTGAAAGGAAAAATAATGTACATAGTCGGACTTATATAACAGTGCATTTGAGCTCGCTGCAAATGAAGACTGTCTTAGCCAAAATTGTACTAATATGCTTTTTCGGTAGATAAACTATCCAGAACACTTCAGTAAAAAGTAAATTTTCCGAAATTATCGGATTCGCGAAATACCATTTTTTTATTAAATAATATTTTAACAAATAACACATTTATGAAAACAGGCCATGACTGCTCAGGTTGCCATGGAATTTGTTTGACATTTACAGCTAAATAAGTAAATTATTCAGTTCATAATTCCACTTTTAAGCGAAGAGGACAGAATATTAATTAAATATTTCCGTGAAAAATATAATTATGGCGCTAGAAAAATTGTAAACGAATTTCCTGAGAAAAATTGGCATATTGGAACGATAGGAAAGTTCTTAAGACATCTAAGGGAAACCGATGGGTCTATTAAACATAAACGTGGGAGAAGAAGGAAGCGAAGCTCGAGAACTGAAGAAAATATTCGTAGAGTGAGGGTTGTTTTAGGAAATTTGCAACCTGGCCAATCTCTTGGAACAAGGAAAATCGCAAAAATAACTATGATTTCCCGTACGTCAGTTTGAAGAATCATTAAAGAAGATTGCTATCTTAAAATATTTAAAAATTTGCTACTACGAACTGTCTTATTGATAAATCACAGAAGTCTTTCAATTTTTTTTCGCTTTAAATAGTTATTTTGCCTAAAATTCATATTAATCCAAGTATTCGAATATAAATAACTTTCAACAGATAAGTGTTCATTAATCCATTTAAAGACATTTTGTCAGGACTTACTACCTGTGGTCAGAGGATTAAGGATGTTTATTTTATTTGATATTATTACAAAATCTACTTGAACCTTAAGTTCATACCTGGGCGGCGATATTTGTTTCGGAATAACGACTCCCTACACAGGGAATTATTGTTAAATTATGTCTAAGTTGTAAGTTAAAACGAAAATATTATCTTGAAAAGTACTTTAGTGATTTGTAATTGTTTACTTCATTGTATATTTGAATATAGTTAACCTTTTTAATACGTTTGTTAAATAATCTTTTGGAAACGACAGTAGAATGAATGGCTTCATAGGCGATGTCCCTTGCTTGTTGAAAATAATAATAATAATAATAACACTTACATGATGTGTTCTCCATTCCTCTACGGAGAAAACTAAAAACTAACACACAGACAAAACTAAAGAAAAATCTTTTAAAACCTTATTATACTTGCATGTATGTGGGTAGATCGACTCTTGACAATTTAAAGGTAAACGATTTAAAACGACAATACAAAACATAATATACATAAAAATGCTAATTTAAATTGAAAAAAAAGTTACTGACTTAAAAGGTAGGACCTCATGTCTTCTTGTTCATAGAAGAGAACGTATGCTTCCCCACTGACTAAAGATTTCGATGATATTGATGACACCCTTGAATCATTATATTCGTGCCACTGTCCAGTGTAGGGATTTCGGCAGTATGCCGTGTAGTGACCACTGTAAGTGGTTCCGCTGTGATTTGATATAGCGTAGAGGTTGTACCTACAGGGTGCCACATTATCAGCTCCGTAATGGATCATATCAAGCCCTTCTATTGGAAAATCTATTGTAACATTAAGTTTTCGCCTAAATCTTTCTGTCGGCGAGAAGCGCTTCAGGTGAATAACCAGGATTTTCGGAAATTTATGGATGGAAAATGATTTAGTGCATAGTCTTCGTTCCTTACATTTCGAACATGTCGGTTTCTCATCACAGTCGAGCGATTCTTCTCTTGTAAACGAATCCAAACATTGTGAAATACGTAATTGACCTGTTCTTTGGGGTATGGGAAGGGATAAATCCCAAAAGGGATCAAAGGTAACAGAACAGTGACCACAATATGTACACTTGAGTGTAGATTTTAATTGACCAACGAAGTTATCTACGATCTTGGAGTTGTCCATTTGCAGATGTCTTAACCAAGATTCTTGTGCTTTTTCATTGTCACTGAGATTTTCATCAATTTCTGTTAATATGGGTTTATGTTTTTCATGTACCCTGTTGATATCTTCGTGAAGTCCTTCTAATAGGTAACGAAGTAACTCCTGCGCATCTTGTTGAGCATATCCCATAAACCTTGGAGCGAATCGCTGAATCTGACTTTTTAATGATACGGTGTTAACCACCCTGTCCGAACCGTCTTCAGACCAAAGCTCTTTGATAACTTCAGCAAATGCTTTAATTAGAGCTCCCTTCATGCTGGATATTCATGAGTTAATATCTCTCATGTATGTATCTTTACTTAAATATTCTAATAGCCACCTTGTGTTCGATAGGCATTGGATAACGCTATTCATGAAACATGTGTTATCGATATTTTTGAGGCCATCAAGACCCAGAGATTTTTAGGAAACACCCTCCAAGGACCTAATCGTGGAGTAATTGTTAACAGCTCTTTCGCAACCACTATCAATATCCGAATAATCTCGGATTCTATTACTGTCTCTCTCAATTGATCTACGTGATAAGGAATTTGACTTGATGTTATTTGCTATTGATTTGGATGGATAAATTGCGGTTTTTGTAAGTTTGGGAGATGTCGATAGATCGTTGGTCTGGATCACTTTGCTAATACATTCCTTGACATTCTTTTGTTCTGCTTGAGTGTCATACCCTCTCTGAAAATCTTTGGTAGAAATTGAAATGTGCGAAGAGAAGTTGTTAACTCTCGAATAACTTTCAGAGAGGGAATGGCTGCTTCTTGCTTCTTCAGTTACCACGTCACTATCTTCCATTGACCGTACTGAAAAAGAAGAAGGTGAATCAATCAGGTTTATTCAAGTCATTGCTTTTCATTTTACCTATATTCCTACTGTGATCTCGTTCATAAGCAGTACTCTGCTTGACACATACCTATTACATTTTCACATAATAACAAATTTTTTCAGTAGGATGTCACACTACATATAACAGAAACTCTAAGAGCGACTTGACTCATTACACTTTATAAATGTCACTTAGGGGTGCCTCAGCTTAATCAAAATTTTGTTATTAAAAATTGGGCATAGTTTTACCCAGTAGCGTAACTTCAAATCCGGGGCCCCCCCGCAAGGATTTTACCGGGGCCCATCATATAAATGTACAAATAAGTATATGTATTTACAAGTAAAGGGGAAGGGTTACTCATGAACCAGCGTTTTCTAAAAATAATAACCCAAAAGGCGTACATAAGTATATAATTTAGAAAATGAAACAATAAGGCACATATAGGAAAATAAATGTGTACATTCCAAAATAAAAATAAAAAATATCACAAAACGAGGTATATTCATGTGTTGGACATACCAAAGAAAAGTAGAATAATCTAACATATAATACGAGTACATATTTATATATTTAGATAAACAAACAAAACATCATATTATGCATAGAAATAGTATACCTATGCAAAACCTTTATTAGTCATTAGGTACTTTTGTCTCCTTTTACCATTGTATTGTCATGATAACACAATTTTAAAGAGAAACAAAGCAATGACAAAGGGTAGGTATTTCAAATCAAATTCTTTACATAACTGAACAAGAAAATATTTAAAAAAGAAAAAAAACCTGTGTCAAATAAAGAAAAGATCAATACCTAGAATTCTCGTTTACGGGTCTTGTGGTTGGCAAATGCCTGAACTAATTCAGATACGGTTATTTTACTAGCTTCTATGGATAGTAACCCCAATGCATTTAGTCTAACTTGTGACATGGTGGAACGCATAAAGTTCTTTATAAGTTTGAGCTTTGAAAACGAACGTTCTGCACTGGCTACCGTAACAGACAACGTCAAAAATAATACTAATACGGAGATTACTTCAGTAAAACTAGAACTAAGTTCCATATGTTTAATTAAGATTAAATTGAGTAACTCTCTTATCGTAAAAATTGAATCTAATTCGGATTTAAAAGTATTTTTTAAAAGAACTAATTGTGAAGCAAATCCTTCACTAATATCTTTCTCATAGTTTTCTTTTAATTTATTAGCATGTACTATGATTTCTAAGTCATTTAGTGTCGATAAGCGCTGGGGTTCAAGAAACATAAACTTATCGCTTACATGAAACATTCCTTCAAACCTAGTTTTTAATTGCTGAGTAACAATATCCACAACCCTATGAAAAACATTTACTCTGTACATATCCTCAGCATTATTAAATCGATGATCTACTGATAATTCGTCATAATGTTTTTTAACTGTTCTAGCTCTTTTATTAGAAAATATGTGTATCTCAATACCCCATTTCTGACAAGTTAATTTTGCCTCTGCGATTATGTCCGAAAATTTCTCTCTGAGATCTGTTACATTAGTTAGACATATTTTTAATAAATTGGTAGCGTTAGATAAATCTTGATCGAGTTTTTGTAATTTAGTAGAGGCCAAATTAGTTATAGTTAATAACTTTGTAACAATAAGGAGCGTGATAACGAAATTAAAGGTTTCTATTTTTTTCTTAAGAGATAAAGCTTGATTACGTTTGTCGGCTTTTTTACTTTCAAAATTTATGTTTGTTAATGCCTTTATGACATCTAAGAAGCGCAATTTAACAGCTGTACAAGATAATAATCGTCCAGACCAACGAGTTGGATTTAATTTTTTTAGTGTTACTTCTGATTCTCCAGTGATGCTTGATAAAATATCCCATCTATTAATACTGAAACCAAAAAAAATTATGAAGCTCTTGCAAAACTGTAAAGAAATTTGATACTTCTTGGACACCATTCAGTGCATCGTTGAGAACGAGGTTAAGGTTATGTGCAGCGCAATGAACAAATGTAGCTGTCTTTTTAATTTGTTTTATACTAGTTTGAACTCCAGAATAAGCACAACTCATTGTGCTAGCTCCATCGTACCCTTGCACCCTACATTTCTTAATGTCTAAGCCTAAGTTTAAAATTATATCTAAAATTTGAGAAGACATATCACCGGCCGTTTGGCCTGTTACTTTATAAAAGTCCAAAAAAGATTTAAATATCGGTATTTGTTTGTTTTGATCAGTTTTTACATATCTAATAACTATGCTAAGCTGATCTACCTTGAGGTTTTTGCCCAAAAGTTGAATCAGTTCATTTTGGATTTGCGGACTTAGGTATTTGATAGTTTCCTTTGGTAAGTTAACAACTCGTTTCATAACATCATCATATTCAGCTAACAAACATACAAGGGAAATGAAATTTCCATTATATACATCATTGAAGGATTCTCTGTTTAGCAATTTTAAGTGTAATTTTTATTAGCCTTTCTATGACCTGGGCCCAAAAACTACAGGCGTTTTTTGTCTGCTTTTCTAACTCTCTATCTAACGTAAAGCCTTTTTTCCATCGTTCATTTACTAAGCAAGCTTTTGCGTGATCCTCTGATTTTTCATGTTTTCTTATTTTATTTGAATGTCCTTGCCAGTCGTTGATACCAGATATCCACCCTGATCCGTCCGATACTTGCCACCGTTCACAAAATAGCCAGCAAGGCTGACAATATACCAAGTTTAACTTAGGCGAGTAAGAAAGCCAAATATTTTGAACTTCAATACCTGCCTTTGAAGTACTTTTATAATAGTTTTCTGAAAAACAACGATTTTTCAAATCTCTTGGAAACGGACCTTTTGGTTGACAAGGTTCCATACTTAATATTAACCTTTTTTGTTCTGCAGTAGGTCTGTCGGGAAAGTTGGCTTTTTCGGAGGGATACAACTTGTTAGAATTAGAACTAGCAGTTCTGTTTTTAATTATTTTGTTTAAAATTTCACTATCGATGATACAGGTTTCTGAGGCCATATCATAATCAGTCGATTCTATGTCACTCGTTTTATTAATACTTGACTGATGCTCCTCACAAATGCCATCATCATCATCATAAGCGAATCCAATTGCCGATTTATCAGTCTCAGTAATTTCTTAAATGATAACATTTTCTTCATTTATTGACTCTTCAGACGTTGACGTTGATGCCTTTAAACTTGTATCTTTTTTTTGTAAAAAAAACCAGTTAATTTTGGTATTTTAGTTAATTGTTCATCTCTTCTATGTTTCTCATTTTCTTCTTTTCTTCGTTTATATGCACCACTTTCGTATCTTTTTTTTTCTTGGCCTGCTTGCATTTTTACCTATAAATAATTTTAGTTTTAAAACATATATTCTATCTTACCTACTATTTTAATTATTATAATCACACACTTAATACACTGAATATAAAGTATGTTTCGTTTGCAAGCAAAACTAAGAAAGAAAAAACAATATACTTACTTAGTCAGTATTGCAGTATGTTCAATATTAACAAAATGATATTTCTTTTTACGTAATGTTTTTTTTTCACAAAAGATATAAACTATATAAAAATAAATAAGACAAATTAACAATACAGCTTATTTTATAAACCAGAAACTACACTCACTGATGACTGATCAACAAAAACTGAAGCGCTCTGCCTACACAATAAGGGACGAGAAACGAGAAACCATTTTTTACAACTATAAAAATAACACTGATCAACACTAATTTTATTGTCAACAATATTTGGGTGATTTGTAGGTCATTTCGTGGTGCTGATCACGAATTTGAAGTCCATTTATGTGAATTTGCTCTAATCTTAGAGATATATTATTAAATATGATAAGATAGAGAAACATATCAATTTAATAGACCAATGGCCCTTATAATCAACTTTTAGTAAAAAATATTAAAGTGGTTTCAAAAAAAAAGAAACGAAAAAATAATAAAATTCATTTATTGATTAGGTATAATAGCGAAGAAAGAATTTAATTTGAAAAATTACATCTAATTCCTAGGACAGAAGCTCTTTTGTAGGATTTTCTTTTATCACCGTCAGGTACATCACGTTGGAGACTCCAACAATAGTCTGCCATCATATGATGATCCCATCTGCCCTGATACCTTACCTCCATCTCCTTTATATCCCGGTGGAACCGTTTCCCTTGTTCCCCACTGAAATTGCCAAGATTGTCGGGAAATTTATCCAAGTGGCTGTGAAGAAAGTGTACTTTAATACTCATATTAGTACCCAAGTTTTTAAAGTTTAATAACATCTGTTGCACTAATTCCTCGTAATTTTCCGCTTTGTGATTACCCAAGAAATTTTTAACTACCATAACAAAGCTACACCAAGCAGCAGCTTCAAGTGTCTTCATGTGATTTGTAAAATTAGAGTCCTTAATAAGTTTGCGAATTTGAGGGCCATCAAAAATACCCGCTTTTAGCTTTTACTATCTACTATCCCACAAGCAGATACAACAAGGGTATTTTGTGTACCCACCTTGCTGCCCAAGCAAGAAGTTGACCATTTTTAGATCAACACAAATGGAAAACTGATGTTCTTCATAGGATAGTTTCTGTAATACCAACTTGATGTTTTGATATTCTTCCTTAAGTTTTGTTGAATGGGCGATAGGAATTGACGCATATCGGTTGCCATTGTGTAGCAAAACACACTTTAAGCTTCTACTGGAGCTGTCTATGAATAGTCGCCAATCACCTGGAACAAATTGTATTCCCATTTGACGAAAAAGTCCGGGAATGTTGTTGCAATAAATAAGATCTTCATCTTGGCTAAAGTAAGGAACAAGTTTCACCTCTCGTGTTCTATAAACGGTTATTTTTATATCTAGTTGTAGACAGTTTTTTTCTTTTAATCTGGATGCCAGAAGTTCAGATGCTTGCTTTGATAGACCGAGATCCCGTATCAGGTCATTCAGTTCTTCTTGAGAGAACTGCTGTGGTGTTGATTGTATTTCCTGCTCATATTCACTTCCACTGCTACTGTACTGGTCCTTAATTCCTTCTTCTTCTTTCGCCATCAGAACATCTGGCAGTGTTGTATATACTGGTACGGGAATCTCTTCGCTATGTGGCACAGGTGATTCTAAATCAGGATAACCCATTTGCCTTTCTTGTATTTGTTAAAACCTTTTACATTAACTAAACAAAAATAACAATCATCATGGTGGTTTTTAGGTTCTCTCCATACCATGGGCACACCAAATTTCAAACTTTTTCTTTTTTCGTTTGACCACTGTCGTAAACATTCGACACACGTTTTGCACACTATATGGGGAGCCCTGGACTTGTCTTGGTCTCCAAGCTGTACGCCGAAATAAGCTTGATAAACTTGTCTAACAAAATCTGTGATATTTTTTCTTTGTTTCGCTACAGTATATTCGCCACAAATGTATCAGAAGACATTAGGGCTGTTCAAACACCTTCTGCGTGAAGAACTCATTCCTCTGAAAAAAGAGTAACTTTAGTTAAAAATATAGGTACAAATACAGATAATACGTGAGAAAAGCACAATAACCGCGACGCTAAGTCTTAGTAGAACAACTGCTTACGCTGAACTGACAGTTAAAATCAAGAGACACAAGACAAACAAGTGCATGCACTGATCACGTGATCAGCAGTCGGCACGTGGTACGCTCACTAAACAGGGTCGAACTCTAGGTTCTGCGTAAATTTCTTGTTCGTAAATTATTCTTAAAAAATAAAAAGCATATGTTATAGCTAAATTCTTTAAATAATTTTGTATCCATTACCTCAAAAACTAGAGCCAATTTGGAAAAACTGCTTTTATTTTTGAATTCAGCAGACCTGAATTACCCTAAATTCGTTCAAAAATACTTGGCAACAAATTTTTTTTTAAATTTTGTAGGGCGGTGTAATAATAAATGTGCTAGCCACATGTTTGTAATGTATCTCTAAAGTATAAAATAAACTGAAAATTTATTCAAAAAAACCTAAAAGTGGAAGTGGGTGCTGCCATACTACCATTTACCGCGCCTTTGCAAATATAGTACCTAATTGAAAGTATATTAAATTTAAAATATTGAGGGTTTGGTCTGTAAAATAATGAGTTTTTAGTTTAGTACTTTTTCGTTGCGCTGGCGCTTGGTGTCCGGGGCCCCCAAAACTACGGCCCCCCGCAACTGCGGGCCCTACGGGCACTTAGTTACGCCGCTGGTTTTACCATCATACCGAAACCTTCATATTTAAATTATTCAATTACCAAAATTTAACTTACGTCAGCAAAACGCTCTTTAACAAAATTTACTAAACATTTTCACACTATAAAAAATGATGGCGAGGTAGATTTACTTGATTTACAACAACTTCTAAAAAAGCTGAAACCGTATTTGATGATTTTCACAATGCTCAACTTGCTATTGAATCTGTAGATCCTGACTTCGATACAAAATATTGTACGATATTGATTAATAACTGTTAACCAATATCCACATAATTGTCAAAGTTGGTTCTCCTTTTCCAAATAAAACTTGTGTGAAAACTTAACACTTATATTAACTATTAACAGGAAGTAATATTCCACATTACTTAATACAAAACTATATTTATTCAGTGACAATTTGTTAGGATATTTAAAAACCGTTAACTTTATTTAAAATGATATTGAACTGTTTATAGAGAACCGTATTATAAGTAACCAGATGCTTACTAAGAGAATATCGCAATTACTTGAAATTATTAATCGTCGGTGGAGGAAAGGTAAAATCGAACACCTAGTCCTCAAAATTATACAAAGAAGTTAACGGTACTTCGTCTCACGAGGTTCTCGCTCTACTGCCCTCTTTTAGACAATTTGGGTGGCTAGGGGAGAAAAAAATACTTTTCAGTCCCTATCGACTAATGACTAGTACCAGACATTCTTATCTTTTTGAAATTCTGTATGTAATTCAAGGTTAACGGAGTTAAATATCCTCTCAAAGCGACACAAATATCTAACACATGCTGGTGCAGCCACGAGCAGCGCAGGTATTTTTTAAAAGGGGATTCAATCTGTAAAATAAACATTGTTTATTGAAGAAATATGACACTGTACACTCTCATGTGGGAGAAATTTTTTATTATATCACACGAAAAAGATGTTCATGCAAGTATAAACAAAAATGGCAGTAATGATTAAAATAATAATGTAGTACATACAAATATTCGCTTGCCACAACTAAATTTACCCACATTTGACGGTTGTTTAGAACAGTGATTATTTTTTAGAGACAGCTTTAAATCAATCATTCATGATAATTCTATGATGTCAAATGTACAAAAATTTCATTATTTGTACCACATATGTTGTGGGATCGTCTATATTATTAGAATTTCACGTGTGGAATAATTATACACTATACAAATTATGTAGTACTACTCGTATTTTTTACTCAAGAACAATCAAAAGTACTCTCTTATACCAAAACATAAAATGAAAATAACATACATATAAACAAAAGTTAGATAATTAGGTTAGAAAATCTTCTTATTTGTTTACGGGAATTTTGTGGCGCGTTTGAGTTATTTGACACTAACATAGGTCTCCGCCTTGAAACGCTTTAGGGTTTCAAAACAAATTAACTTGATTGTTTGGTAAAACACATATCTTCACTACAGGATGCTCCAGCTCATTTGTTGCAGTTCTGATGGTTAGGGAACGTATGATGATATCAACGCCTGTGTGGATTTGGAGAATTCGTTTAAGTTTCCATTTGAGTGGTGGGATGCCGCCTTCTTTGACTATAACTAACGTACCTACCTGAAGCAGTTGAGGATGATTTACCTTCCATTTGACTCTAGTCTGAATGTGTGGAATATATTCGTTGGTCCACCTTGACCAGAAGTGTTGGACAATTTGTTGTGTTCTTTGAAAACGTGAAAGTCTGTTTTCTTTGATATTAAGAAAACTTGGTTCAGGGATTGTCGTCAATTATTCTCCTATTAGGAAGTGCGCAGGAGTTAAGGGGTTCATATAATTTGGATCGTTAGATAATGGATAAAGTGGTCGGGAGTTTAAACAGGCTTCTACTTGACAGTCACAAACTCCTCGAAGCTAAGAGCTGCATCACCCATTAAACGTTTTAAGTGGTGCATATGAAAGAGCTTACACTTAATTCCCATATCCCTCCTAAATGAGGAGATTGTGGGGTATTGAATTGCCACTGTTTGCACCAACAAACGTAGTTCTATTGTCTGAATGGAGTTCATGGCATTTGCCTCTCCTAGACACAAAACGTCGTAAGCAAGCAATAAAGCACTCGGTAGTTAGGTCATTTACAACTTCTAAGTGCAGGGCGTTTGTAGCAAAGCAAACAAACAATGCTACATAAGCCTTGATAGTTTTAGGGTTTATTCGCTTTCGATCTCGAAGCAAGAATGGCCCGACGTAATCTAGACCGGAGAAAAAAATGGACGAGATGGTGTGATACGAGGTAAAGGCAGATTGCCCATTAAGTACTGTTCAGGCTTAGCAGTAAATTTGAAACATCTGACACATTCACGCACGAAATTTTTAACCAGCCTGCGGTCAGGTAGTGGCCCGAATCTTTCTCTAATGGAAGGGAGAAGAGCTTGTGGCCCCTGCATATAAGCACCTGGAATACTTAGAGCGTGCTAATATTAATATAATTAATATAAGTGGTTCTTATACGGGATAATCATTGGATATTTCTTAGAAAAGTTAAAAGTAGAATTGTCTAAGCGACCGCCAACCCGTATTATACAATTCAAATGGTCAAAAAAGGATTTAGGTTAGGAGGTTGGCTCCTTTTTCTAGTGGCTTAGAGTTGAATAGATTATAGTAGTCATTGGGAAAATGATGATGCTGTGTGGAACGAACCAAAAAATTCAAGGAGTTGTCAGTGGCCCAAGTCTTTTAGCGATTTGGTTTTTAGGTCGAATATTGTTTATGTATCGTAAAACGTGTGCAAAAGTACGCTGAAGCTTTGTGAAACTTAAAAACTGATCGTTACACGAAATAATGTCTTTTTCAAATTCATTTATGTAGTTAGCAAAGGATGAAATAACTACAACTACAATCAGCATATATAGCATAAAGAATGCCGGCTGAATTAGCGAAAAAGTACACCACTGAGGCGACAGTAAAATCGTTAACAGTAAACGCAGCATCGGACACGACAAAAAAAATCATAGCAGCGGGAAATTTCTCGATACCACAAAAGATGTTAACAAATCTTATGTCAGTAAATGGGATTGCCAGCCAGCAACAAGAAAAAGTTTTACAGTTCAGGCGAAGCTGCAACAATTTCCAGCAGAAGAATGGATTCAATCTAAATAGGAGTTACGAGAATGTGCGCGGAGACTATAATAACGCGAAAAATTCGCCGAGCTGTCGTAAATTTAATATTGGCTAACCTGTCGACTGGGAGAAGTCACAGCACTCTCGGTACGTAGTTAAAAATTTCAGTCCTCCATTTGCCGTCAAGGTGTAAACACACCGCTTCAACTAAAAAATTTCGCATGTGCTCTGGGAGCCATAAGTGCTTTATTGGAAAATCCGACAATTCCGACATAGGGAAGAGAAATACGGCTGGAACCAACAATTGGCAGCTCCGACCCGATAGGTTTCTGGTCCAAAAACGGTCGATGACTGTGGGTTCCATAAAAATTTAGTGGAATTGCGTTTTGAGGTAAATTTCCGTAGACGGCGTTAGCTAGAAGGATTCATTAACAAGGTAAATGATTGAAAAATACTTTCTCGGAATTAACAGTTTTGTAGGTAATTTAACGTAGAAATTCTGCTTTGATTCGTAATTTATTGTAATCTGGATTTCGCGGGATAGTTTCGTTGTATTTCATAAATTCTTATTAATTCATATTCTTCATTGCTTTATATTTTGTTGAAATAAGAATATATCACAGGGGTTGTATAAATATTCAGGGATGTGTCCAACGACGTAGTTTTTATATTATGAGTTTTTATTGGTATCGTAGTTTTTTTTGCTAAGCGGAAAAAAACCAGTCATATAGTTTTTATTCTCAGAGTAGGTGGCTTTTATACAGTTAAAAGTCATGAGGTATGATTATTTGCGAATTTCGGGTATTGTTAATATAGTCAGTATGATGGGATATTACGGGGGCACGTCGAAAATTTGACCGGGGTAAAATGTAAACCCTATGTAGAGGCTAATTCGTTTCTCTATTTTAGGGGGGTTTTTGTATATGGACATTAAAAAAAAAATCACTGATTGGAGTTTAATGGGTCAGTGAGACCAGTTCCAGGAGAGCTGGGATATTCTGGAGAAACTTCAGTTCCTGTTCTGGTGCCGGAAAAGGATAAGTGAACAGTTTTCCTTTACTTACTTCTTCAAACTCATTAGTAAACTCACATTTATGCTTCACATATTACCGTTTTTTTATATTAAGTTTTATTTCTTTTTTTCTTGCGGCAATTACTATAATCTCGCTTACACTTGTATTTTGTATTTAAAAATTTGAAATCTTTGCTCATAGATTAAGATACGCTAGAACACTACGGTACGTACCTAGTATTGCGTTATTTAGTGGTTTTTTACCTATTTCTAATTTTATGTATATAACTTGCGCCGTACATAATTTTGAGTTGTATTTTCTCTAGCAACGCTAAACTCGTTACTATTTAAATTTTTGGCTTATGCAATATTTATATTTATATTGATGTTGGTATAAATTGCGGAAATGTGGGCCCTTGTAACTATACATTGTTGATTTTGATATATATATATATATATATATATATATATATATATATATATATATATATATATATATATTATCGTTGTATTTTTGGAATATTGTACATGAACAATTTGGTCGATTCTCTAGAATTTTAGAATTGAGATATCGGTGTAGTTTGGGGCCCTCAGCTCTTCTGCACCCTGAGATTACAGCCTTCAGCTGAGCTCAGACGTTATTTGTAATATTTTTTTTTGAAGTGACATTATAACAAATATTTTGAAAAGAGACCTTTGGTCCACCAAGACTAATTAAATCTTCAATCAGGGGATACTTGCTGACTTTTATTTACTTATGATAATTTACCTATCAGATTAACCTTTGGAGTGTGTAGTGTGTGTTGTTAACCCACTGAGGAGTTGTGGGCTAACTTAGGAAGTCTTGGGTGCTTGCCAAAACTTCTCTGGCGCCCTTTTTGTATACTTAAGAATTTTTTGAAGAATCCACCCCTTCTTCGACTCGAAGCTAGTCGACTGGCGAGCACGGGTTGTACCACGTGAGACAACCCGCATACCTATAACGAGCACTGTGAGGGTTTGTAGGTTTTTCTCGTTATAATCCTAACAAGAGTCATCCTAACAAGCGTTCATTGGAAAAGTTGTTGCAGCTTTTCCGAAGAACAGGCAGTGTATCTTATAATATGCAAGAACGGCAAAAACCGGTTACTGGAAATGAGGAAAATTAATATTTAGTGATGTTATCTCTAGTTGAACACCCTCACACAAGTCAGCGAAAAATATGTGAAACAACTGGAATAAGCAGACGGAGTATCCAAAGAATAATTAAAAAGTACAAATTCAACCCGTATCGCATTCAACTACATCACCAGCTTTTTGAAGAAGATTATGATCGACGACTGAATTTTTGTTTATGGGTTTTAGAAAAGTTTGGTGATGAAGAAAGTTTTTTTGATTATGTGCTTTTTTCCGGTGAGTCAACTTTTCATAACAACGGATTAGTTAACAGACATAACTTTCACTATTACAGTGACGAAAACCCTAATATTTTTAGAACCCTTGATCACCAGCACAGATGGTCTGTTAATGTGTGGGGTGGAATAATTGGAACGCAAGTAGTAGGTCCTTACTTTTTTGATGGTCACTTAAACGGCGAAATGTTTCTCGGATTCATTAGGGATAATTTGCCTGTGCTGTTGGGAAGTATACCTATTAATATTCGTTAACGGATGTGGATGCAGCTAGATGGTGCTCCTGCACACTTTGATAGACGTATTAGAAACGAGCTAGATCGACAATATCCAAATAGATGGATAGGACGAGGAGGTCCACAGAACTGGTCAGCCAGGTCTCCGGACCTTACAAGTTCCGACTATTTTTTATGGGGATATATCAAAAATATTGGTCACGATACACCGCCAACGACACCTCAGGATATGAAAGTACGAATAAGAAATGCGTTTCATTCCATACCGCAAAATATGTTATCCAGAGTTCAGCACTCATTTCAAGAAAGAGTTCGCCTATGCATCGAGAATAATGGACACCATTTTGAGCGTTTATTAAAATAATAAACTATTCAAGATTCTTGATTTTTCGGTAAAATGACTTCAAAAAGGTTTTTTTGCTTTTCATTACAATACAGTGTGTTTTATTTTTAAGATAAATAAAATACCTAAAGTAAAATATAAAAACGCCTTTTTTGTAAAAAGCGGAAGAGATAGGTATAGGGAACCCTAATGTAATTTTGAAGGGAATCTAATTCTGCGTCGAATTACGCCACTAAATACGGGGTGTTCCATTCAACTTTAAGAAGTTATTTGATTAAATGTGTGTCCAAATTTTGAGGCAATTTTTTTCGCCATTCTGTATAATATTGCATTAAAAATTTCATGTAGTAGTTAACTTTAACCTTTGAGCTAAGCTGTACATTTAATCACGAGTAGCTCGTTATACGTTACAGGATGAAAACAATTTTCAAATTATGGTCTGTATTTTTAAATTTCTCAGAAACGGTCAGTTTTAAGTATGGGAAATATAATAGTATTTCACCTTTATTTTGTCTATAGTATCTAAAAATATAAAAAAATATGGGGTGTTCCATAAGAAAAAATATAACTTTGGTATGTTATTTTTTTGGGGATCACCCTATATATTTCAAAATAATTTTGGAATATGCTCCTCATGGACCTACATATGACTGTGCTAGATGTTTTCCCCCAACTCTCATCAGTTCTCGTAGAAATACCGAGGCGAATGTGGTGGGCCACCCGGTATATTAAGTACATCTATCTATTGCACGCCAGCTTGAGGAAAATTTATAAAATAATATATATTATGTATTGGTTTTCAATAATTTATAACATCTGTCACTCTTCATTCACACTCCATAACAACATCGTTTTATTTTTTATTTTCGTACAGATGATATAGTCGACTTGAAAAATTTATTTTTTAATTAAGACACTTATTATTTCAATTTTCTTTTTAAGTATTATTTGTTTAATGTTTGTTGATTTTAACTATTTGTACACAGGTATTTTAACATGATTATTTACAGTACGGAAAAGATAGCCGAACTGCACGCATGCGCACTGAAAAAAATATATGATGAAAAGGTGTATAGATTCCTAAAATTGAAAATATACACTAAAGTTGAGGTTAATACTGGAAGAAGTAATTCAATAGACCTAAACATGTCGAAATTTACGGTTACTACAAGAGATAATTTCGTTGACAATATTCTCTGAAAAAACATCACATTGAGAAACAAATGAAACGCAACTAGTGCAAAATGATAATTGCACTCTTGAGTTAAAATAATCTAAATAGGTCAAAAACCCAGTGTTTTCGATTGTGTTATTAAAATTGAGTTTATTTGTTACAGCTGATTGTCCAAGCGACGGTTATAGTTCGGTGTATTTTCCGAATAAAGAATACTGTGGGAGATTTTGGCAGTGTTCAAATGGACGTCCATATTTATTCAATTGTCCAGCAAATCTTCAATTTAATCCTGAGTTGAATGTTTGTGATTACCCTCAGAATGTTGGATGTATAATTTCAACAAAAGGTGATTTATTATATATATCAAATATTTTTTGTTCCAATTATCAGTTACTAAAGCAAAGCTTAAACTGATTTCGTCTATAATCAAGTTATTTACTTATTTAAATGTAATTTTTATCTAAATGAAAATTAGTTTTCATAGTAGCAATTTTCCGAATTTGAAGCAACAATAATTGTTGATTATTTAATAGTTATTTGTAAAACAAATGTCACAATGACTCGTTTTGTAGTACGAGTGAAGTTTGCGCAACGAACCGCGAAGCTGTGAGTTTCCGCAAATCACAAGTACTACAGAAAGTCATTGCGACACAAGTTTTACACAATATTTTTTATAATTCGCATTCATTTAATTCTTAAATAAAATATAATTACATAAAATCCCTGTTTTTAAACTAGGAGGAGTGGTTTGAATTTAAGTTGGTAATTCTGTAGATTCAGCCCTTTTGACATATAATGACCGAATAATTGTAAACAAAATTTAATTTAAGGAATTAGAGGATGATTATTTGTTTAAAAAAGAGCTTCTCCGTATATGCTTGGATGTATTTATATTATATCTTGAACAGAATATTTTTTATAATACATCTTCACATTGATATCTGGTAATTCATCCCAAAAATCGATCGTTATGTATACCTATATATAGTGCTATTCAACGCGTCAATCGATTACAATGATTTCCTGTCATTTAAAAAACATGTTCAACAATACATTTTCGATATCAATCGATCACTCTGATTATAATCGGTCTAAAATTATGATGCTATTTAAATCAATCGTAAATCGGAAGCATATGATTGGTCGAAAAATTTAAATAAATTACCGTTTGTCTATGGGTTATGTGATGTGACTGATATTTTGCAATTGTATATAACATTTTTATTTAACAGAACAGCGTCAATAAAATTAAACTAAATGAACTTGAGAAAAGTGTGAAATACACGTGAAATGAAGTAAAATAATGATAAGGCTATGTCATTATTGATTTATTTGATTTGTAAAATGGCATGACAAATGTCAATTTTTTTTGGTCGTTCAACAAACATCAATCTGTTTTCTATTTCGATTATAAGCAAAATCGGAATCAAGATCGAAGTGTTGAATAGCACTAATGACCCTATACAATATAAAAATAAACAATTGACAAATCATTGATGAATAAACGTTAGAGTACTTTATTTTTTAATATTTTTAATATATAATATATTCCAATTTACCGTTAAGACCATTTAATATAATAATTTGCTAGCTAGAACAACGCTAGACCATTTAGTACATACAATAACCAACTGTACGACACTAAAAATAACTAAAAAAGTGTTCATAGAGACGTCATTGTGACACTGTAAACAATGTTATAATATACGCGAAATATAAAATAGTTATTTATGATATAAATACGTGAAGTGATACTATTGCGCAGGAGTTGCGAAAATTATTCGCAACGAGCGCGCAAAAGTACTTCAAACTCGAGTATCCCTTAAATATACATTATATATCGTTGGCTTAATTCTAGCCCCTCGCAACCCACAAATAGAACACTTTACAGAAGAGCCAAAAAACGATATAAAACTGACCCTGAAAAGGACATTATGTGAATCTAATAGTTAATCGGAAAGAGTAGAAGTAGGCAAATTTAAATATTGTGCTATAATGGTTAATACGAAGCTTTCTCTAATATGCTTTTCCGCACAACCTATCGAATATGCGAGAAAAGTATTGGTTTACCCCAAAAATTGAATTTTTTCACGTTGACAAGAACAACACGAATAAACGGTTTTGAAAAAATCCTGTGTGTATGTAGTCGTCGTCGTCGTCTTTTTCGTCGGCCACTTTTCGTTACATGCTTTGTTAGCACGATACAGCCTCCAGAGTGCAACAAGTCATCAATTTCATGATTGAATATTGTTCAAGACATCTCACAAATGCAGCCTATTGGTTTTCAGCTCACCCCAGACAGTACAACGGGTGCTATGGTACTTGAAGTACGACATTTTTGTAATTTTTTGAGAAATTTCAGATTGTTAGCACCATACAGCCTCCGGAGTGCAAGAAGTCACCAATTTTATGATTGAGTATTATTCAGGACCTCTCACAGATGAACCCTATTGATTTTCAGCTCACCGGAGCCAGCAAAACAGGTGGTATAGTACTTTAAGTACGACATTTTTGTCATTTTCGGAGAAATTTCAGTTTGTTAGCACGATACAGCCCCCGGAGTATATACAAGTGATTAATTTATGATTGGATATTATTCAGAGCATCTAAAAAATGAGCTCTATTGATATTCAGCTCACTAAAGCCAGTACAACGAGTGCTATAGTACTTGAAGTACCAATTTTTTGTCATTTTTGGAGAATTTTCAGTTTGTTAGCACGATACAGCCTCCAGAGTATCCACAAGTGATCAATTTCATGATTGGATATTGTTCAGGGCATGTTATAGATAAACCTTATCGATATTCAGCTCATTAAAGCCAGAACAACGGATGCTATGGTACCTGAAGTGCCACAATTTTGGTACTTTTGGAGAAATTTCGGGTTGTTAGCACGATTCAGCCTCCGTAGTGTATACAAGTGACCAATTTCATAATTGAATATTTTTCAAGGTGTCTCACAGATGTACCCTATTTTCAACTGAATAGAGCGAGCACAGCGGCTCCTATAAATCCAGATATATTACATTTTTGGTTATTTTTGGAGATATTTCACCTAAAAATAAAATGCAAAATACAAGAATAATAAATTTTAAGTTTTATATTGAGCGGAAATAAATAAAAAACCGCGTCTGCCATTGCCGAATTTTTAACCTTTTTTACTAAACTGACCAATCTAAATGGCTGGAATTTGAAAAACCGGTGAATTAATATACTCAAACATAAATTATAAAATAAAAAAAGCTTAATAAGAAAAGATAAAAATAAAAAAAAAGATCGCCAGCACGGGGTGTCGGACTACAACTGCCATCGTGGCAGAACAATGCTCTAAAGACTACACCACCTCAACCTCGCTGTTCACGTTATGTGCGACCTGCGCGAGCAAAATCCCATCGTGTGCTTGAAGCTCTGCTAGAATTTGTTGACGCGCGAGCTCTAGCCGCTATTCTTCGATTTACGTTTTTTTCAGTCACACACAACACCTAGCATTATTATAATCTTAGTTATTATATTATGTTCTAATCTAACCACTCTTTTTAATAATTGTGTTTGAATTATTGCCTACCTTCCTCATAAGAATTTCATTATCTGATGCTCCATTTATAAAATTCAAAATCTGTTCCCTTGTGAAAATTTTAGATTTTTGTGGTTTAGGGCTCTCTGATCGTCGTTTTTTGAAGGTAATACGTTTATGAAATTTACTTATATCAATGTTTAAATTCAAATCTAAAGTCTGTTTTTGTATATTTTTATTTATGATATTATCAATTAAATTTGGATCGTAATTATTATTAACCGCTATTTGTTTCATAATATTTAATTCTTTGTTATAATTATCAGTGTTTAATGGGACTGTTAAGAGTCTGTGTATAATACTATTGAAAGCTGCTAGTTTATTAATGATAGGGTGGACCGAACTATTATGAATTGTAATATCTGTATGTGATGGTTTATGAAATATAGAAAAACCATGTTTTTTTTATTTTTATTTGAAATTGAAAAAACTTTTTAGACTTATTTTGTTCAAGCAATTATTGTGAATTGAGTTTATGTAAATAATGAAGCTCTCTAATTGTCTATTTATACCAGTGAAGCTAGCTAAAATATCGTCCACATATATCGGTGCCAGTACATAATTTTTTTACTAAGTGGGTGTTTATGATTTATTTTTCCTATATTATCCATGAAAATTTCTGCTAGAAGTTTTAAACAAATTAAATTGTTTTTTTCATCGTTCAGTATGGATCTTCATCAAGTAAAAGACTCATCTATTCAATTTCTTAATTTATTGCTTATTTTACATGAGCGTCTTTAATAAGTTAAACAAGTTGCTGTAGTCCAGTCAAATTAGACCAAAAAATAGGAGTGAAGGTACAAGAAAGCCCCTAATTCAAATTTGATAGGATTGTTCAAAACACCATCATAAATTAAATCTAAAAAGTCCTCATCGATCCGATAGCTGGAAAAAACTTACTCGGGGAGAAAGGTCACAAAAACGGGATTTTCGCGATTTTCAACAAAACCGTAAGTTTTATCATAAAATTAGTTCAAACAAAAATGATAAATCATATAATTATCTATAAAAAATGTTTAAATACTTTTTTCCTAAGAGCCACCGTTTCTGAGATATAACGATTCAAAAAGTTGGAAGAGCTGTAATCTTCATAATATGCACACATTTCCAAGCCACTTTTGAGGTAGTGTCCTTAGCGCGTTTTTATTTACGTGGTTTACCTGGTAGGCCTATTCCACGGAACTGTTGCGATTCTGTTAATTTGAAACTATTGAATAATCAAAGATATTGGCAGGGGTTGAGAATGATAAACGCGATGTAAATAAAAAAAAAATAGGGAAATTCATGTGTCTGATTCATAATTCTCTAATACTTCTGCTTCCTCTTCTCGTTGTTCTTATTGTTCTTCTTCTTCATCCTGGGTGCAAGTAAATTGCCTTTGATCATAAATCAATTTAGAATCCTTACATGAAAATTTTTTGATTTGGCCTTCTTTGTTGATCCATGGTTCTTGGATCAGTACAATATCCAGTTGTAGTCTAGCGAACAACCTTGCAAGCCGTGCTGAAGCTCCCTTCGCGTGATGTAGGTTAATCTGAGCTACATTCGTGAACGTGAAGGTGAATTATTATGGATGAGAGAGGCCGAGTTACTCAGCCTCTATTCATCCAACTCCTTTCTCTCTCCCTGACCCTCCTCGACCACCATGGCAGTATCTCCCTCGGCAATCGAACAGGTTTCTTGATCTCGAGTCAGACTCTTGACCCCCAGGCTGCTCTGCCCAGTTTCTCGGGATGCAGAGGCAGTCTCCGCATTCCCAGTCATCCCAGCAGAGTCGAAGGAGATCTCGGGCTGACCCAAGGTCAAGCTTTCGCCTTTTTCCCCCTTTCCAGAGGTTCCGGATGTGGAGGGTATCTCGATGTCCTTTGGACCCTCCGCGGGATTCTTCTTTTTTCCCAGCCCCGAGACAGGGACATGCCCAAAACGGAAGTTAAGCGCGTAACCTCCTGCCTTCAGAGCCTCACCAGATTGGTGATCGATCCCAATCGTGAGGGTAGTTCCCTGTCCCTCTTTTTTAGTGTTTAGGATCTTCCAAGCCGTAGTACTGAGGTTGGAGTTCTGAACCTCGACAAGTTGGAGTATCTTCTCCAGTTTCATGTCTTTGCTTCTTGGGAAGAACACTGTTATGATGACCGGCTTTGGGATGTCGTCTCCGCTTCGAGCCACCAATTCGGGTCCTTCCCAAGAGTTTAAATCCGGCGCTGACCTCATGAGCCAGTCTGCCGATTCTTGTGACCCACAGTCCACCAGTATCATTCCACAACGGAAATGGATACCTGAGAAGTGGATTCCCTTCTCTTTGCTCTGGCACAGCTCTACCACCAGAGTGTCTTCCAGTGTGGAGAGCTGCTCTGCTTTCAGGATGACCCCAGGATAATCCTTGGGCATTATTCCCACCCTAAAAGCTTTCTCTGTTTTGACAGCTGCTGCGTAAC
This sequence comes from Galeruca laticollis, assembly GCA_963921935.1. Lineage (NCBI taxonomy): Eukaryota > Metazoa > Arthropoda > Insecta > Coleoptera > Chrysomelidae > Galeruca > Galeruca laticollis. The sequence continues at coordinate 241,176,146 of OY998176.1, forward strand.
CAGTGCTTGCCCGGTTACCGTTGCAGCTGTTTTTGGTTCCTTCGTGGGGGGGGGGACGCTGAATAGCCTGCTTCCGGGCCTCTTCAGGAGATATTCCCTGATTGAGGAGTCGCAGGTATTCTCGCACCCCTGCTCCACTAAGACCTTTTTTCAGTGGGTCGTCTATGCCGCCCGGTTCTCCCGGTTTTGGGAGGTCGAACGGCATACGACCTTTTGTGTCGTTTAGCCTTTTTTCCCTCTGTGAGGTGCCCGGATGAAGAAGTGGAGGTTTTCTCCACTACTTTTCCGGTGAAAGTCTTGCTTTTTCTCTCTCTTTCCATAAGTGGTCCCACGAGAAGCTAAGGTCATTATGGTCCCCCGCTGCAGAGCCCCGCATGCAGAGGTAAGTTAAATACAATGGAGTTCCCCCCGGTGCTCCAAGGTCGAAACCAGTAATGACTATTCTTCTATATAACCACGCATTCTTCGGCCTGGTTTCCCACCTTGACTTTAGGTTTTTAATGAGGTTGTCTCCTCTTGGTCTGGGCAGTGAAACCAAGACGACCCCCTTCCCCCCATCCCACTGGCCCGCGAGGCTTGACCACAGACAGCCAGGAGACATTGGTATAACAGGTGACTTCGAGGTAAGCTCGAAATTTCACCCGGCATCGTAACCCTGTGTGCAATCCCTTAGCCACGATACTACAGCTGGGACAGGTAAAGTTGGTCCGCGGCAGGGTATTAGAGGGCTGCCAGTTGAGTTTTTAGACACAACGAGCCCCAGCTATTTCCCCGCAGACCTCCTCCTCATATAAAATCATCTCAGAGGCCCTTCTCCTATCCGCCACCTGGAGACGCGCCGGGTTGGTACTTCACCCACTCTACATCAATAAATACCCCGACGAACAGCGACGAACTACGTACATATCTACTGATGTGGACGCCAAAATCAAAGGATAAGCCGAAACTTTGAATTTCGCACTATATCTCTTACGTGAACCATACCCAGACTATTTAAGCTAGCCGCTATCGTTAATAGCAAAGAGAATCACGCATTAAACATGAATTAGAGCCGACATGCGGCATTAGAAAGAAGAGGTGGTTAGTACGATTTATTTAGTTGAATTGCTACCCTTCGATTTTGCCACCCGTGGCTTTTGCCTACGTTCGCCACATAGTTGACACGTCTATGTAAAAGCTGACATCATTATTCAAAGTAGTTTTATCTTGAATAAATTTTTGTCAGTTTAGATTAAAATTCGACTCGTCTAGTGTTATCCATCAAAATGGTATGTTTCACGTGAAACATGCATTTATTGAGGTGGATTTGGAACAATATCTTCAATTTGCTTATATCTACTAATTTAACCTTTGTATTAATTGAGCTGGATTAAAGTATTACGAAACAAAGGAAAAAATATGTAACAGTATTTCTGAATAAATAAAAAAACCAATAAAGCGTTTTGTATAAATAGTTATCAATAAAATGTAGATAAGATTATGTAAATCTGGCATTTCTTGAACACACCTCCTTTATTCAAAAAATATTTGGCATTACCTGTAACGAATAAAAATACACTGTGTTGAAGGTTAAATTTTCCTATAGAACATTCCAGTAAGTGTGAATAGTTTTTACTGTTTTTGAAGCAAAAAAAACGTGTTTTCTTTGTGAAAATCTGTTCAAAATGTCGAGTTTTGGATATTATAATAGTTTGAGAGGTGATATTAAGTCGCGATATAATCAAAATATTTTTGTAATTAACAACGTAGATCCATATGAACTTGCTCCTGGTAACTACACGTTGAAAATATGTGATTTAGCTAACATAACCATTGTGGATTTAATTAATTTGTTATCCCTATCCTATAGTTTTTATAGTGGACTACAGTTTAAGTCCAAGCCTACAAATTTGCTGAATCTGGTGCTGCTTTAAGTATTTTAGCCAAAAAGGTTAATGAAGAGACAGTGGCGTAGCGCAAAATTCGGAAGTCCCCCGCTCGATTTTAGTCGGTAGCCCCTTCCATAGATCCGGGTAATAAAGAAAAATTGATCAAATAATATATATTCAATAACAAAAACAAAAATATTTAAACAGAGATAATATAGATTCTCATATAAAAAATAAACAGTCTTAAAGATTAAAACTAACTTTTCCGCATCTGTTAGATGCTCTGATTAATATTCTATCATAAAATTGTCACTTGTATACACTTCGGGGGATGTATCGTGTTAACAAACCGAAATTTCTTCAAAAGTAACGAAAAATGCAGTATATCTGGATTTATAGGACCCGCTGTACTCGCTATAGCCAGCTGAAAATCAATAGGGTACATCTGTGAGACACATTGAATGAGACACCTTGAAAAATATCCACTTGTATACACTTCGGAGGCTGTATCGTACTAAACCCAAAATTTCTCCAAAAAGGACAAAAATGTGGCACTTCAGGTACCATAGCACTCGTTGTACTAGCTCTGGTAAGCTAAAAATCAATAAACTTCATCTATAAGATGCCCTGAACAATATTCAATCATAAAATTGGTCACTTGTATACACGCTGGAGGCTGTATCGTGCTAACAAACTGAAAATTCTCCAAAAATTACAAAAATTTGATACTTCAAGTACCATAGCACTCATTGTACTGGCTTTAGTGAGTTGAATCTGAATAATATTCAATCATCAAATTTGTCACTTATATACACTCCGGAGGCCTTATCGTGCTAACAAACTGAAATTTCTCCAAAAATGACAAAAATATCGTACGTAAACTACTACAACACCTGTTGTACTGGATGTGGTGAGCTGAAAGTCAATAGGGTTCATCTGTAAGATAATATTCAATCATAAAATTGGTGAGTTTTTGCACTCCGGAAGCTGTATCGTGCTAACAAACTGAAATTTCTCAAAAAATGACAAAAATGTCGTACTTCGAGTACCATAGCATCCGTTGTACTGATTATTGTAAGCTGATCAATAGGGTTCATCTGTGAGATGTCCTGAACAATATTCAATCATAAAATTGGTGATTTGTTGCACTCCAGAGGCTGTATCGTGCTGACAAGACATGTTACGAAAAGTGGCCGACGACGACGACGACATACACACAGGATTTTTTTTCTGAAAACCATTTTTTCGTGTTGTTCTTGATGAAAACCGCAAAATTTTTTTCAAAATTTCAACTTTTTTGTGGGTAACCAATACTTTTCTCGCATATTAAATAGGTTGGGCGGAAAAGTAATAAATGCTCTGAATAAAAATAGACATTTATTTGAGAAATAAATATGAATATGCAACTTAACCCTAGGATGCATATATGAAATTCTCGAATTCTCAAAGATTCTTATTTAAAAAAAAACACCAATTTATATTTTACGTTTATTTATCATAATAATAGGTTAAAAACAAGCGTTAGAAATTAAAATATATATTAAAAATTTTAATTCAAGTATATTGTGCATACTAAAACACTGTGTTCTTTGGATGTTGGTTTATTACACTTAGTACAAGTCAGTGTACTCGTTCTTCCAATTCGTGTAGGACATTACGAACATCTTCTTTTCTTTTTCAAAACTGAACAGGCTAAGATATTCTCTTCTTCCGAAAGCGTAATAAAAAGTATCCCATGCATCTTTGATACACCAAACTTGATTTCTTCTTTGAGGTCCAGATGTAAATCTTACCATATTGTGTAATCTTATCCTTCCTTGTGAGGGCTGAGTAGAATTCGACACAAAATTATTTCTTCCAACAAACATACCATTTGAGACGTCTGAAGGTGAGTTATGATCCGGAATACTTTCTGTTTCGCTATCTGAAGCGCTTTCTCCAATGTCACTAGATCCTTCAGGTGGTTGATATTGTTCATCAGTGTCTGATGTATCACTTTCACTAACAACAATATTCTCATCATCTTCTTCATACCATGTCATCAAAGTTTCCTGAAAATTAGAGTCACTGGGTCGTATTGATCGTTTTCTAGATGTACTTGTTGAAGCCATAATTTATACTATGTAAAAAATTTAAAAAAACTTATAAATATTGAGATTTTGTAGTTTTTGAAAATAATAACCTAACCTAAACTCTTACAAAAATAACCAGTATTGTACAATAAAATTACATATAAGAGTCTTTGGAAACAGTGAGCACTGTTATTTTAGGTTTACTTCTAGAAAAGCATAAAGTTAACTGAACAAACCAAAACAAATGATAAAATCACGTGTTAATTACACATGCGCATTGGAATAAGTACATACATACATAGTTGCCGATATAAATAGTACAGAACCGTCAAAACCAACAAGAGTCTAACAGACTCATGATATGAATTTAGCGACTGTAGGTGAAAACAATTTTTTTTGTCAAAATTTGTAAAATACAGAAGTTATGAACACAGTGATATACATTTAAACTAATAATGAACAAATTCTTAAAATATTAATGCTGTCGGTAAAATACATTAGAATTTGTACCTGTTTAAATTTGTTCATAAGTCTCTGAGACTCATGTTATGCATCCTAGGGTTAAAAAATTATTTAACAAAAATTGATTAGCCTTCTTCTATTTTTGTGTGCAGACATATCTATCAGCTTGTTGATGTCCAAATTTCTGGCCACTTTTTGTTCAATGCTGAGTAGGCTCAAGTATGATAGACGCGTTAGCGACATTGAATTCCTTAGATAATTCTTGATTATTAAGCTTGGAAAAAGATCTTCCCGCACTGGCAACAGTGACAGTAAGAGTTGTAGAAAGTTTTAGTATTATAAGCACTTCCGGTACACAACTTAATAATGCTTTGTGTTCAGAAATTGATAGTTGTGTTAAATCTATTACAGAGGTTGTTGCACTCAAATCATCCCTGATATCGCTTCTTAAGAGATTCAGTTGTTTGACAAAGTCATAGAGGATTAAGCCTTGCCTTTCTCCATAAAATCATTATCACTCAAATGAAGCAAGTTGTAGGAACTAAGACCACATTAATTTCAAACATTTTCTCTGGTCACCTAAACTCATTTCGTCGAATACTTTTTTCACTCTTCTTCTTCTTTTGTTTCTGAATGAGGGTTGAATATGCCATTTACTTACTTTACTTTTTATAATTTGAAATAACTTTCTCATGTCTTTCATATTTGTCACGGTTATATATAATAAATCCACTGCAGTTGCTTAATCTGACTATTTTTCCTGAAGAATCTTCGAAACAATGTTTACGCAATTCAATATTTTCGATTGAATTTTTACTATCATAATGAATTCAAAACTATTTATCAGATCCAGCAGGGTCTTTGCTTCAGATTTCTCATCATTATTTTTAGATGACAGAATAATTCTAGTGAGAGCTTTTATTATTTATGGGGTCTCGAATATACCGTTTTGGTAAGCAAATATCAGGCATTTCCTCAACAATGTCAATAATCTCTAAAAACCCTTCCAAATTTTCTATATCCATTTCGTTTAATAACACTTTAAAAATGTAAATTTTCTATAAACTTAACCCTCCGTTGTATGTTTATAAAAGTTGAACATAGAATATATAAGAAGAACGACAGTTGACAGATTTCTTAGACGAATGCGGTCGATAAAAACCGAAAACATGCAAGTCGTGCTCAAGGTTGGTCTCTACCCTACTTGGGCATGTCTCAGATTCGTTTATAGTATACAGACCCTGTTTCAAGTCGTGCTCAAGCTCGAGACCAATCGCAAGTCCTGAGTAAAGGCCATAACTGTACTTTCAGCTGGTCCTCCAAAAAACAAGCTATGGTCGCTCTGTTTTCTACCGAGACAGAATATGTAGCACTTCTTGTTACAGTGAGTGAAACTTGCTGGCTTCGATACTTATTGATTGACTTTCAAATGATAGATAAGAGTTGGAGTGTATTAATATACGAAAATAATCAATCAGCTATCAACTTTTGTAAAAACCCAAAATATCATAAACGTCTGAAACATATAGATGTAAGATACAACTTAAAGTATATATCTACAAATCAGCAACAGGCTGATTTTTTTCACAAAGCATTCATTTGATCACTTTTCAGAGTGAAATGTGGCTTAGCTTAGGTATCCTTCATATATGTTTGTATTTATCTAGTGTGAACATAATAAAAATATGTCTCTTACCATTGATGGGGGTGTTAAGTTTTGATATCAGTAGCGACGACTAGCAATGGTAAAGAGAAGGTTTCGTTTTGTGTTGGTACCTACTCCTTGATAATTTTTGTATAAGTTGGTATATCTATCCATTTTCTAGTTAGTTACAAAAAAAGAAGGTGATGTTTGAAAATTAAAATATGTGTCGAAATTGTCACATAAAAAATTAAAATAAAACTCGTTCAAAGCAGTTTTTCTGTTACATCCCAGTGTATCTAAAAACACTATCAGAGAACATTGGATTTTTAAAGTTTACATCCAGCATTCTGCCTTTTCAAGATTGCTTGGCTAATGTCGATATTTTGGTTGATAATAAGTACAGCTCGCAACATCGAATATCGAGACCATAACTTTATTTACTTATTTCAACAAAATATGCAAGCAGTATCTTTCTGAAGTATGTTGCACACTTTTAATTGCGCACCATTTAATACTGTTATTTTTTATTATTCTACAGGAGGACTTCACTGAGTACAGGTTAATTCAAAATCAGACATTATGTACTTGTTTAAGCAAAAAAATGAAATTTCGTAACGGGAAGAATATTGTTTGTCGATAAACTAGTAAGCAACAGTTTCATGAAAAAAATATTAAATTATGACAACAAATTTTTTCAAAATTAATGTTTTTAAAAGCTGGTAACTAAGCGATAGTGAATAAAATAGTTTTTCTACGCCCATGTCTGTAAACGTCAAAAAACGCACTGTCAACATTCCTTGTAAATGACATATAACAATAACATGCACGTAATGAGATCTCATAACATACACGTGCGTTTTGAGAAGAAAACTTAAACTACTTGGTTTAATTAAATTACAATCAAATTTTTATTTACGTAAGACTTTAATTGGTCTATTTACACAAATTTAGTCAATTAAAAAACATAAAAACTTTTAGCATTAGCGAGATATATTTGGGATTGAAAGAGTGATGCCCCTAAATGTAGGCAGCACATTATGCAATTTCTTTAAAAATAGGACACGTTTTCTTAAAATATCATGTCATTAATATTGTCAATTTTTTGAACAAAATATAATACAATTATAAATAACCGTTCAACACCATTAAATAATAAGGCACAATCGATTTACAATAATTGTTCAATTGTTATTAACAACTATTATAATAAAGTTTAAATGAATGCGATGTTTTTTATTTAATGGAAGAAAATGAATGGGCGTAGAAAAAGTATAGTACGTTACACGAGTTGTAAGCCCATTACGCACTCATGAAATTTATGCTTTTTCATTTCGTGCGTAATGGGTTACTTACAACTCTTGTTACGTAATATACTATTACCTACGACCACCCCTGTAAGTAGTCAAAAACACACAGCCGGCAATCAATGTAAGACGTCTATTACGCACGGTAAAACAAAACGCACGGCTGTAAAGTAAATCGCACGGCTTCCATAGCAACCACTTAGCAACTGTCAATAGACGTAGCCATTTTATTCAGAATGTATTACTTAAATATTTGATGTTGAATTTTATTCTATATATAAATGGTAGATAACATTTATTAGATATGAGATTGCATTTGAGCATTGAATGTAAGTCGAGAATATACAAAACCTGCATACGACCAGTGATGACATATGGTGCGGAAACCAGAGCTGAAACATCGGTAACAAAGAGAATCCTACGAACTACTGAAATGAAGACCTTAAGAATGATAACTGGATACACATTAAGGGACAGACAGAGAAATGTAGACATAAGAGAAAAGTGCCAAACAAACGACGTTGTCAGATGGATACGGCAGAGAAGAAGAAAATGGAACCAGCATGTCAATAGAATGGGCCCCGACAGAATGGCCATAGCAATCCGCAACAATGTACCCCATGGCAGAAGACCAGCTGGACGTCCACCTAAACGTTGGCGAAATAGTTGGCAGTCAACCTCGCAAAAGTTGCTTAGACGAGGAGGAAACCGGAACTAAACAGGCGATACGCCTTCTAAAGAGGAAGAAGAAGAGATTGCATTTAATACTAAGAGTTATTTGGAATTATATGATAATTGGTTCCGTTTCATTCAATCCGCATCTTTTAGCCGTCTGAATGTATCTCATATTAGTAAACAATAGTATATTATACACCAAGCGACTAAAGTGGCCCATTTAATTCCGCGGGTGGTGTTTGATTCCTGAGGGAAGTAATCCACCTAAGGGATTAATGTCACTTTAGTCGAAAGGTGTATACGCTATTCTATGCAATTCCGGTAATTCTACATACATTTTTAATAAAAATAAATGCTACTTAGGACGGACTTTTACGAAACTTGGCTGGACATCGAGGATGAACTTCTAATATGCTTGGCTGGGCATCGAGGAGCGACTTTTATAAAACTTGGCTGGGCATCGAGGATGTACGTTTTTACTTGTACTTTAAATACCTTAATAAGATTATAAACACAAGTACAAGTGGGTCGTAGGTAAAGTATAGTACGTAACTCGTGTTGTAACGCATTTTACGCACTCACGGAATTACGCACTCGCCGCTACGCGGCTTCGTGCGTAACTTTTCCGTTGGTGCGTAAAATGCTTCTTACAACACACGTTATGTAATATACTAATACTTACCACGCGGAAAGGATCATTCCAGCCACGGCTTTCAACTGCACTCGGCTGTAATGATTTACTTCCCAGCTAGCTATGTAATATACTATTACATTGTCAGGATAGTATTTTTCTTATCTATTTGAACGTTTGTATACGACGGGGGAGATAAATTCATACGAACGGTATGTCGACTCACTTAATTTATTTATTCACTAAACTATTCACTACTTTATATTATAAACACAGTATATGCACTTAAACTAATTTATATAAACACTTCACTACTGTTTATTTTCTTAGACTTAATTTATTTACTTGTTCACTTGTTTTCCTTACGAGATCACTTTATAAACTCACTCCTCCCGCTGGTCGTTATTCTTTATATAAGTGCCTTTTTTACTAGATATTTCTAGATTGCGGCTTGCACAAAAACAATCGCCTCCCTGGAATTTTCTAGATAATACTGGTCACAAAAATAATGTTTAGATAAGAATGGTCACAAAAAATCGTAAACAATTCTAAGAAATCCCGGCGTACTCTCATACATAGCGTAGGCAGAGTCAGATTCAGGCACTACACCAGTGTGCTATTTCGTAACATTACCCCTTACTTAAGAAGAAGTTCCTCCTGGAACTTCTGTGTAGCCGGAGCTGGATGTTAAAATCGGTAACTGGACCCATGTCTGCATTTTCCGGTCGTATGGAAATAACAGGGCAGCGTCTTCAACGGGTAGCGATAACGAGGGGTATAACTGCAAATTATTATGTCAACACCGGTATCTTGGAAGATCACCTCTATCCTGTTCCTGATGACTCTCCAATCCAATTGGTTGCTCTCTATCCTGGGCATTGCTAGTTTCTCCACGTGGGATTCCAACACACGATTTCGAAGGCTTCGTAGAGCTTCCCACAAATCGCGGTAGGTGGATCGATCTGGAAATTAATTTCTAGATATCAGGTAGAAGACGTACCGCGAATTGTATTTGAGTCTCAGTGTCTTGCCAGGGGTTGGCATCTGATATTCAAGTTTATCTAATTGTCCAAACTTCTTTCGAAAGACGGTTGACAACCCTCGTGCGCGTTTGTTACTGGCGGAGATGTTATGTGCCAGTGAGTACTCTTCAGGGAGCGTGAACAAATCTTGTCTTTGTTCTGTAGTGACTCTGTATCTAGCTTTCCCGGTACCTCCGTATGCGCCCATAAATTCTTCGAAGGCTGGATCACACTCTTGTTGTAGATGGTTCACCCCTTCCTCTTTGTCATGGTCTCCTTCGAATGGCGCTAGTCGGTTTTGGTGGACTAATCTCGGTTTTCCATTGGGGATCTTGCTTATACGATAGAATATGTCGTTGATCCTCTTCTTGATTAAGTATGGACCTTCCCATGATTTCTGTAATTGTGGAGAAAATCCTCATCTCCTTGTCGGGTTGTGTAGCCATACTTTGTCCCCTTCTTTGAAACTGCCTTCTATGGCCTGCGTATCATACCGTTTTATTCAGTCTGTCGCTGGCAACTTGAAGATTCTATCGAACCAATTCGTGCACATCGTGCATCCTTCTTCTCAATTGGATCACGTAATCTTCTCCTGCTAGATCTTTGCCAGGCTGTCAGCCAAACTCCAGGTCACAAGGGAGCCCCATTTCACGTCCAAACAGGATTTTTGCAGGTGTTTCACCCGTGAACTCATATATGGCCGATCGATAAGCCAAGGCAAATAGGGAAAGGTACTGGTCCCAATCTCTCTGGTGGCTGGAAACTACTTTCAACAGGTATTTTCCAATGGCCCTGTTCATTCTTTCGACCATTCCATCTGACTGTGGATACCAAGACGCATTTACCACCATTTTCTGTCTTCGGAAATGGTCCAGCGATGTCTGAAGCAATCCATTCGAAATGACTTCCAATATTATATTGTTTCATAAGTGCCTTTCTCTTGCGATGTGGTCCATTACTCGTAGCACAAGTCGCACATTTCTTACACCAGTCCTTCACACCGTCGGAGCTGTTCCTCCAATAAAACTTTTAACGGACTCGCTGAAGGGGTTTCTTCACTCCCAGATTACCTCCCGATGGACTGTCGTGTAACTTCTTCAGTACCTCAGCTACTCTTGTTCTCGGGATGACTAGGTGTCTCCTCTCGGAACCATCAAAATCTTGAAACTTCTTGCCAGGTAGGTCACTGATTTTCTTCCTTCCATTGCCGAATCTTCTTCAGGTGAGGATCATTCTCATGATCTTCTATGATTCTCGTGGGTGACCAATCTTCGTTGACTACTGTAGTCCTTGAAAAACTGAATTTTCCCTCGGTTCCACCTTGTTGCAGTTGGAACAGTCTGCTGGGCACGGCCGTCTGGACAGGGACTCGGCATTTCGGTGACTGACACCAGTTCGATGTTGAAATCGTACTCTTGAAGTCGTTCAATCCATCTAGCGATCTGGCCTTCGGGATTTTTGAACTGCATCAACCACTTGAGTGCTGCATGATCAGTCCGGATTAAGAACTTCCCACCATAGAAATACTGGTAAAAGTATTCCACGGACTTCATTACCGCCAAAAGTTCTCTGCTTGTGACACAGTAGTTTCGTTCTGGTTTGGAGAGGACTTTACTGAAATATCCCAGCACTCTTTCTTGTCCTCATTGGATCTGTTCGAGCACTCCTCCAATTCCTACGTTGCTTGCGTTAGTGTCAAGAATAAAGTCTCCATCTGGTAATGGAAATCTCAATGTCGGCGACTTGGTTAAATGCCTCTACAATGTTTAAAAATCCGTTTAACAGTCTTCGTTCCATTGGAAAGCTCTAGCTTCTATTGTAAGTCGAGTTAAAGGCTTGGCAATATCTCCGTTCTAGTTTTCCTGTGACTTTGTTTCTTGGTTTGCAGGAGTCCTGGGGCGCTTACACGAACTACGTACATGCCCTATCTCGCTACAATTCCAGCATCTGATCTTTCTCGGCTTCTTGCCCATCATCCTTTTTATTATACTGACGAACTGGTCAAATCTGTCTTCGTCACCTTCTTCTTAGATGTTCCTAATTTTGTTATATCCCGAAGCCTTCGTTGCTGCTTCATATCCAAGAGCAGCTGTCAATGCGTCAACTAATGTTTTGGGATGGGCTGAACGAAGCGTCCCCTGCATATCGGGGTCACGTAAGTCATCAATGAAGACCTGGATGCCCAGACATTCCATCATATTCTCTGGTGCTGATAGATAATCAAATCGAACTAGTCGGACAATATCCAGTTCATACTCTCGAAGGGATTCATCACGTTTATGCCTTCGGCTCTTCAGCTGGAATTGGTACAAATGTTCTAGATGTTCATGACCATATCGCATGTCCAACCTCTTCTTCAGCTGCTCGAAGTCATCCGTTTCTTCCAAAAGTATCGTCCGAAATATATCTAAGGCATCTCCCCGAAGCGCGATGGTTAAGTTTCCTGCCTTCTCCCTGTCGGACGAATTAATCACTCTAGCAGCTGCTTCAAATTGTTTCACATTATTCGTCCACGACATTTTTCCATCGAACGTTGGGGCATTGACTCGGGTAAAACTGCCAATGTCTTCCAACTTAGGGTGTGCTTCTGCCTTGCAAGGTTTAGTTTTCTCGGCCATCTTTTCTTCTACTGGAGTGTCTTGTGTTCTTAAATCGGCAATCTTTCTCTTTAACTCCTTGACTTTCTCGTCCATTTGGCTTTCCATTATCGACATCTTGTTCTCGATTTTATCGTCCATCCATGTTATTCTCAATTTCAGATGTTAGAGACGAAATTTTATTTTCCACGTCAGCGGCAATGTCATTTTTCATCGAATATTTCCCTCATGTGTAAAAAATCCCATAAGAGGAGTGCAATTATCGATTGATTACAGCGGTAACTGTACTGTAGAAACCGAAAGAGCACACAATGAGGGGAGATATGAATAGTATGGGGGAGAAATGAATGAGAATATGAATGATATAAAGGGGAACATGAATAACTTGGAAAAGAAAATTGATGAGGTGAAAATGGAAAGTTTGAATGAGATTAAGAAAGTGAGGGAGGAGAACGAGCAATGTAGAAAGCAGATTGAAAAGGTAAAATAAGATATGAAGGGCCAGAATGAAAATTTGCGGATGGAAATTCAAGAAAATGGCATTAAAATCAGGGAAGATATGATTAAGCGTGTAGTAGAAAAAGTACAAGAACTGGGAAAACGTCTTGAGGAAAATATATCAAATGTGATTCAAATAGAAGTCACAAAACACAATGAAAAATTAACCAAAGAAGTGGGTTCTATTAAATTACAGGGACAAGTAAGTGAGGAAGTGATGCAGAATTTTAAAGAAAATGTTGGCAGGGAAATTAAGGACTTAGAAGTTAGAGTAGAAAAACAAACAGGGATGTGTGCTAAAAAGAGTGAGATATGGGACAACAATTTTAAAAAGGAGATGGACGAAATGAATAGGAAGCTGAGAGATACAAATGAAGAAATGAGGAGAATAGGGGGAAGTTTAGAACAGAATTCAAGGGCAGTTGTAGTACCTTCAGCAGATTTTGTGGATGGAGCAATTAGGTATGATGGAAATATTAATCATATTCATCCCAAAGTATTTATTACAATTGTGAGAAGTAGGGTTAAAAATATTAGGGATCTGGCGGAAATGAAATTAGTAATCAGGGATATGTTAAGTGGGATGCCATTACTATGGTTCTGTAACGAGGAAAATAAAATAGAAAATTTAAGGGATTTTGAAAACGGATTTTTAAACTACTCTTGGGGAGAAATTCAACAGGCAAGTTTCCGGGAAAGATTATATTTCGGAAAGTTTGACTATGGTCGTAACAGAAACATGAATATGTACGCTATGACATTGTACAATACAGCACAATATTTAGAACCGGAAATGAGAGAGGAAGAAATAGTCTTATACATATCTAGGCATTTCAATCAAGAAATGGCAGATACCATAGCCCTGCATAATATCAAAAGGATGGAACATTTGTCAAGTTATCTGCAAAGATTAGAGAGGAGTGTAGCAAATCAGAGTGGATACAATCGGACAAATCAATATCAAGGAAATCATTATACTGATAATGATAGACAGGGTAATAGAAATTTTAGGGAGAACAATGGAGATGCTAGGAACTTTAGTAGGTATAGTGGTAATCGGGGAAATTACTATGGAAATGGAGGTAGAAATAATGGATATAGACAGTATGAAGATCAAGGAAAACAAGGAGGATACGAACGAAGAAACTATAATGGTAACAGGAATGGAAGTTGGCAACAGAATAGAGGGGAAGGAAGAAACAATTATAATGAAAGAAGAAATGATTATGAAAGAAGGAATAATAATCAACTAAATCAAGAGAGAAATTATAATAGACAAAATACAGGTTGTAGCCAGAATAGAAGAAATAGTGGGGATAATCAAAATAGGCAAGATGATATACCTGGGGAAACTGTCACAGGACAGGACCATAGGGATTTTGCCTAAATGGCTTCCATGTCCATAATATCATTTATTCTTCTAAATATGTGCATCCAAGGGAATTTATTGATGAAGTATTTAATATTGAAAATGTTTTCAAGTACTATGAATAATATGAATAAGAAGGGGGAATAAGTGATATTATGAGACTGAAGTGTGTAAATAATATAGGATAATTTTATGTTGTTTGATATTTGTTTTTAATATTTATAAGGAAAGGAAACTGGAAAAATATATTCTCACGTCCTTCAATTATACAATGAATTAGATAATGAATAGAAAGAATTGTAAGAAGTGAAACTTTTGATCAAATAGATAGAAATTAGGATGTGTGAAAATATAATTAGAATAGATAGGTATTCGGCTAATAACTACAACAATTTAAATGATAATAATGATTAACAAATTTGAAAAATGAATTAAAATTTAGTGAATGATAAAAAAGAAATATTTGAAGTAATATAATTAGGTACAGAAATAATAGAAAAATAAAGAGGCGAATGAAAAATATATGGCAATTATATATATCTTACTAATGGTAATTATGAACACAGGTAGAATGTAATTATTGAAACAGATGTACTGGAAAGATATAAAGATAAATCAATAATAAATATGAAGAGAAATTGAGATTTAATGGATGATAAATAGACTTTCAAAATCAAGATATGGTTGAATAAGATTGAAAATAAATAAAATAATGATTATTATAAAGAAGAGGAATTGAGTGTAATTATAGATTGTGAGGATAAATAGTATATAATTATAAATAATTTAATGAATAGGAATGAGAAAATAGTGTCGATGGAATTGGTAGTGGCTAAATGATTTGCATGGACTGAAATGTTAGAAGTATGAGATTGATAAGAAGGAATTATAAAAATAACATGTACACTGTATATAAATCCATTAGTTTTAACAAAGATATAGATATTAGATAATAAGTATGCCAGAATAATAAACTTTACTATAAGTACATCTATATAAAGCACCCATATGACAAACTAAAATAATAGATACGACTAATAATTCAAAATCATTTATTAAAAAGAAAAACAATAACATTCAAAGGATGTTATTCATAAATAATACTATCTGATTATAAATAAAACATTATAATTAAATCTGAAATAGAAAATAAATAATAATTTTATAAGCAATTCTAGAGATAAATAAATGAATTGTGAGAAATGTAGAATGTTGTATATAGGATAATAATTACTACTTTTAAATGAATAATAAATAATATTGCAAATACTTAATACATAATAGTTATTTGTAAATAGTTGGTTAAGTAGATTTATAAATAGACAGGTCAAGTCAAGATTAATACATTACAAGGAATGAACAGAAACAGTTTATTATAAAATAAATTAATGAATAAAAAGATTTAATGTGAAATTTAAATTTAAGCAGCTATTAACATGGTTAATATCTGTTAAATTTAAATTTGAGGGGATTTGAACTCATCACAATATCTATAAGGGTTTGAAGGTGTTGGTGTGTGAGGTTTTCAAGCTGAATTTGATTGTAAGTTGCCAAAACATAGGGAATTATTTGTTTTTCATGATATGAATGAAATTAAAATGGGTTATATATTGAATTTGTACCTATGATATCGTTTGTTTAATGTAAATATTGAGATGCTAAATAATATTCAAAACATTTACCATTGTCAGTGCTTCCTAAAATAATTCACTCATAACTTGTATATCAGACCATAAAAATAATCTTTAAACAATATAATAACTTGTAAATGTGTCATATACGTCATTAAAAGTATCTAAAACCCTAAAAGAATAAATAAATGTATTTAGATTGTTATAATACATCATGTTTAATAAGAATTAGTAGCAGGCTCATTATATTAGATGTTTATTATTTGTATTATGACACAGAGAACTGTCAACAAGATTGGAATGTCAAAATACTTTCAAAGCATGAAACATCAGCGACAGATTTCGATGTGCGCGACAGGAATTCGTTGTCATAGAACTATGTAATTCTGATTGATATCTGAAGGGACAATGAAATATAACACATGAAGAATTTTTGTATATATAATTTTAGGCCAAGTTTATGAGAAATCATAATCGTGACCAAATTTTAATAGAAATTGAAAAGAATTATATATATAGAATGGAGACGTATTACACAATGAGAGGTTTTTTTTATAAATAGGGATATTTTTGGAGAAGTAGAGTTTTAAATATATAAATTAAATTATTTTGGAAATAAACGAAGCATTAAATATCATCAGATAGTTAAGAAAAATATTAAATTAAATGAAAACCTCTGATTTGTAAATTATTGTTAAAAAAAATCTAGTGGGATGATGAGTTTTGTCCATAGCAACGGACAGGAAAAAGGATGGTTGTTGATTTGGAAAAATAGAGTATGTGGTGTGATATTGTTGAGGGAGGATATATGCAAAGAAAAATTTAAGAAAATATAAAGATAGTCCTCATATAATTAAAAGAAAAGCATAAAAAGAAGTTAAATAAAGTTAAAGAAGTAGTTTGAGAGGATTTGAAAGATAAGTAAAGAAACAGAAGATAACTAATTAAAATAGATAAAAAATCAAAGGCTATAGAATAATAAAATATACCTGAAAGCATTATTTAAAAAGATATTTAAACGAAAGAAACCAGATTGTGGAAGAAAAGAAGATAAATAAAATAGTATAAAGTATATCAAGAAAGAGAAATTCAAAACTTACCTGGAGGAGTTGTGTCTAGTTGGAGTCCACCGAGAGTAAAGGTAAAGGCAGTAGACACAATAATACAAACGTTGTGTTATAGGAGATTGTTGGTGCCAAGCAGAAAACATTGTTCAGTGAAGGTTAGTGTAGCGTAATTTTATTGATTAACCAATTTAAAATTTTCTGATTTGGCCATTTTAAACAATATAAATTTGCGCAAAGGTACCTATTTTTTTGACCTATTAAAATTTAGTTGTTTGTTCCAATATTTCGAATTTGTTTGTATTGATGTATGTAGTTCTTTCCCAATTTCCATTGCATTTTTGATAATATATAATTACAGTGTTCTTCATTGTCGTTTCAATACCCAATATCAGAAACAGTAAATAGTTATTCAGTTCATTTCAAGTGTCAATTCTAAATACAGGAATAGGTTTGATACCATAGGCGTCTCAACATAAATTTAGACAAGGTATAATTTTTTTATTTCAAATAAAAGACCAAAACAAATAATTCTTTATGAAAATATATAAAACAAAATAATAAATTACATAAAAATCTTTAGCCCTGTGCTCAAGAGATTAAGGAGTACTCATGCTCTACTTGATATAATTACCCTAATCATAAAAAACAAAATATTTATTAATTGACTAATATATTATAATATATATTATTATAGAGTGAAACACCCTGTATATCAAACAATAAAGAATTAAGATTGTGCATTGTAATCTAGAAGAATTTTTTTTTAAGTCAAACATTTTTTTAACATTTGAATGGAGACAATCTGTACGATCCACTATTCGATAGAGAAGGCATCCAGAAAGGACAGACTGTATAATGTA
This sequence comes from Galeruca laticollis, assembly GCA_963921935.1. Classification (NCBI taxonomy): domain Eukaryota; kingdom Metazoa; phylum Arthropoda; class Insecta; order Coleoptera; family Chrysomelidae; genus Galeruca; species Galeruca laticollis. The sequence continues at coordinate 241,193,847 of OY998176.1, forward strand.
GGGATAATTGCGAATAGGTGTGATAAACAATTTATGTGAAATAAATTAACCAAACTTTTATTAAAAAGATCAAGTATCAGAATTTGTTCATGATAAGAAACTAATAATGCTTTATTCTGTAAAGTCAAGCTAATCTCATAATATTTGTTGATTAAAACATTAAAGTAAGTTAGTGTAGCTGTTTAGACATAACAGAGCAGAAAAGTATATAATAATGTGAATTTCAGAGAACATGACTCATAAAAAAAACGAATTTTCATTTTGCATACATATTTAAAGGTAACAGCTGTCATCTATTAAAACATTAAGAATATTCATTTGACATACATACTTAGAGGTTAGGAAGTGTCATTTTAACAATACTAGGAAATATTATTGAATGAAAATAATATAGGAAGTCTAAGCAATTAAAAACCTTAGAATACAATATCCTGATATAATGGATGAACATTTCACTGGTTGAAATGAAGAATTTGAGTGATAAAATAAATAGTCAAATTTGATTGGTAAAAAAACATTTAAAAAGGATCATATCGGCGACAATTATGTTGCTAACGAAAAAAAATCGGAATGTGAAAAGTTGTTGATTATGGGGTCTATTCACTAAGAACTCTCTTTTTGGGAAGAAAAATTTGTAAGCAGAAAAACTCTTTGGTAAAGAAAATCATTTTGAAATTATTTGGAAGATAAAAATTTGACTATAAAATTCAAGAACAAATACATTATACTTACAAGATATACATCAGTGTAAGTAGTTAAGTTTATATTAATAATTAAAAAAGGAATTGTCGAATGTTGTACAGTACTAACCATGATTTTTATTTTATAATATGGTGTCTTGTATCTTGTGGAAGTAAAATAGCCACAATAGCTTTTGGAAAACACTCAATAATGGAATTTATATAAACTTGGATTTTGAATGAAGTACAGCATCGATTCCTGTTCTGGTAGAAACGGAATGCCAGCATGGAGTTTTTCCAGGAGGAGAATCTGAAACAAATAAAAGAAACGGATCATTGATGTGAACAAACAAAACAGTGAAGTGAATAAGGTAGTACAAGTTAATTTATTAATATATTAAAAAGTCAAGCGTACTTACCAATTTATGCAAAGAACTAAAATTTTGTGACGCATAGACGCTTTTAGGAGTGTATTTCGCCATTTTCTAAAAATCATATGTTTATGAAGTTGTATAATTGTATTTCACTCTTATAATAATATCTCACCAGAGTGCGTGTATGTTGTATGATAGTTGAATTTTTTCAAGAACACTTGTAAAAGTGTAATGTATTTATTTTCATTAAATTAAATATCGTTTTTTCCTTTGAAGAACGTTTTTAAACTATTTTTGAGTTATTCAGTTATTCATTTCATCTGGTGACTTGCGCACCATCTACTTACCATAGGCAGAAGCTCTGAATGACATCTATTGAATTATGCAGATTTGTTTTAAGCAGGACAGGACCGTATTTAGTTTGGAATCATTGAACAAGTAACATATTCTGATTAACAAATTTATTTTTGAAATATAAAGCATTTATTAACTTTGGCGCTAATATATATAGAATTCTAAAATCATTTTATCCTAAATACTTGAACTCTACCCTGAGATGAGAAGTTTTCATGTTAGTAATATAAACTGTTTATCATATATACAAAATCATCAATATACCGGGCAAACAATAAACTTAAAGTAAATTTAAACTAAAATAAAATAAGTATAACTTTCTTATTACACCATAGCCAATTCATATTAATATATATATATATATATATATATATATATATATATATATATATATATATATATATTGAACCAGATATCATAGATAATAAGAGAATTAGTATTATAAAAATATGTTGCTAGTATGAAATATATATGAAAATAATATAATTTAAGAAAACAAGTAAAAAGGAAACACTTTTCTTAATTTAAACAACATATCAAATAAAGATATATTAAATAATAGCCTATAACAATATAATAAATAAGGAATTACCTCAATATTAACACAAAATATAGAGATTGCCTAACCAATGTAATGATGTAAATAAAGTTGCCTAAGACGAAGAATAATTTCCATATCATAATCAGCTGTTCATCTGAAATGAAAACAAATATTATTATAGTTAATTCATTATAATCATTAATTTAAGAATAAAAAACAAATACAAATATTGAATAGAATATAATTCAATAGATTTCATAGATAAACAAATAATGACATATAGACAAATGATATATGGTAAATAAAATAAACATAGAATCAATAAATAGTAATTTGTTAAAGTTTATTATAAATAATATAATGCAAAGAGTTTAGACAAATAACATAAGAGAATTTATATTTATAATTAATATGAGTGTAACAGTGATATATTATCAATAATAATATCAATCAATTTTGGTTTTTTGGAGCTTCAGCGGAGTGTTCCTGGAATCCAGAGACTTTCATCCCAATTCAAGAGCAACAGGTCAGTGTTTTTAAAATCATTATTGGCCAATAATCAGTGTAAAAACTCAAAATACCCAATTAAGTACTTAATTTCATAAATTGATAAACTTTTGCAAATATGATCGATCTGAAAAGAAAGAAACAGACTTTGTATAGTGAATTCATTGCATAAATCGTTAAATTTAATAAAAGGCCGAATTTTCAATAAATTAAAATATTTACTTACGCCATTTTGTAATCGCATAAATCTGGTGATTGAAATTTCATAATGTAATAACTATTTCCATCTGTATATAATTTCTATTTTCTATCTATGTATATAACAATTTCTTTCCACAGCAATTTATATCATATATAACTATGATTTATATATAAATTCTTTTATGTGTTTGAACCATTCACTTGTTTGCATCGTCAACAAACGTTGTATAATATGAACAGATGCTTCTTACGTATCAGAATTGTTCGTTTTATGTTAAAGCGCATGACTAGTTTTTCACGCATGCGCATTGATGTAACTATTAAAATAAATAAGTAGATACAATATAACCATTGGCGTCTCATATTTTTTTTATCAAATATATAAAATATTAAATTTAAATTGATTTCAAAATAATGTGTTTTCTTTTTATTTAAACGATTACAACAATATAAAATACCAGGACTCAAAGAGAAAAAGGATTTCATGCTCCCGAATAAACAAATTAAAATAAATTACTAAACAAAATAACAATAACCAACTGAGCTAGCCAAACTAAACAAAAAATCTAAATTATAAACATTTACATTCTAAATATAAATAAAAGTAAATAAAAATATAATATAATACAAATTTAGTCTAATTGTCACCCAAAACGTGGGGCGGTTTATTAAAAATATAGGAAACAGTTGTAAATTTTAAACTCAATTAAAAATGGCAAAACGAATGACGTTGAGAGATGGAAGGCAGGTAGGAGCAGACAGTGGATCAGAAGAGGAAAGGGAAGAACGAAGTCATGGTATGGGAGACTACCAAGCGGTCTATTTGGAGCAAGGACAACAAGTGGAAGGTGATGCACAGGAAGAAGATTTGACAGATGGGGAAGCTGTAGAACAAGAAGATAGGACACAGGAGATGCAAAATAGAAGAAGTAGAGATGATAACAATGATGCAAATTTTGATTAGCATGAAGGAAGATATGAAGAAGATGAATGGAAAAATGGACAATATGGAGAAAAATATGAGGGGAGATATGAACAATATGAGGGGAGATATGAACAAAATGGATGGAAAAATGGATAATATGAAGGATGACTTGAATGGGAATATAAATAGAATAGTGGGGAGCCTAAACGGGAAGATGGATAAAATTAATGGAAATATGAATAAATTGGAAAAGAAGATAGAAGAGGTGAAAACTGAAAGCATCCAGGAATTCAGGAAACTTAGGGAAGAAAATGAAGAATGTAGGCAGCAGATAAATAAGGTGAAAGAAGATATGGTGGAGCAAAACAAACATATACGGATTGAAATTCAAGAAAATGGTATGAAAATTAGAGAGCAGATAGAAAATCAAGTAGTAGAACAAATTCAAGAAATAGAGAGAGGTATAGAAGAAAAATTACCGGGAACGATCCAAGCGGAAGTTATAAAACAAACAGAAGATATAACGAAAGAAATGGAGTATATTAAATTCAGGGAACAAACAATCGAAGAAATTATGCAAAATTATCAGCAAAACGCGGAACATAAATTTAAGGAATTAGATATAAAGTTTCAAAAACAAATAGGAACATGTGAGGAGAGGAACGAGCACATTGGACAAACATTTCATAAAGAACTGGAAGAAATGAACAGAAAATTACAAGGACAAGCAAGTGAAGAGGTCAGGAACCATTCTCAAGAAAAAATGAATAAAGAAATTACAAATTTAGATGACATAATAAAAAAATCAACAGACAAATGCGTTAGAAGAAGTGGAATCATGGGAAGACAATTTAATAAGGAAATACAAAAGATGAACCGAAGATTAAAAGAAAATACAGTAGAAGAAATAGAAGATAGCATAAGAAGAAATGAAGGAGGTATAGGATATTCAAGAAAATTTTATAATAATAATAAAGTAGTCACTGGAATAATATATAACAACATGATAATAATTTACACACAAGCTTTCTTAAAAATAGTAAATAGTAGAATGTATAAGATGGAAGAATGGGAGACGCAAATTTTAATGGATTCATGGAAAGAAATTTATGAGATATGGGGCAACAAAGTTAAAAAGAATATGGTAGAGAATAGACAGACGCTTCAGCAAATTATCGAAATTCAAACAACAAGAGAGAAAAGCAAGAAAAAGGTTAGAAAAAGAAAAGCAAATTAAATAATAGAACAAGAGAATAGGAATGAAGTATGGAGACGAAAATGCAATTCAATGAAAAAGGGAAAGGATACAGAAATGAAGTCGAAATAAATAATGTACATGAAATTTAGCAATAATGAGTAATCCAATTATAAGTCATGTATATAAATTATTTATATGATGTTATGTTACGAATAATACTTGAAAAAAGGAAATGATAGTCATAAGGATAGATTTAAAATTTAATATTAAGTAGTGTACAAAGATAAAGTAGATATTAGACAGAGTTTTGTTTTCCATTTGGCAGCTGGTGATCCAATTAAATTCATCTCGTTTGTTTCTTCAGAACCTAAAAAAAATAAATATAATATAATATAAAGAAAAATTTATTAGGTAAAACTTATAATTAAAACATTTTAAAAATTTGTGAGTATGGCAAATCAATATATATAGCAAATAAAGGAAACAATTTATAAGAGATACTGGTTTTACATAGAATGAAACTATTAAAGAATATAGGATAGAGGGGATAAAATAAGAATAACTCAAGTATCAAATAGAAGTTCACATTTTTAAATAAGGAAATAAGATGTAAGTAATAAAGGATAGGAAAGGATAATAATGAATGATATTGATTAAAAATATAGGAGGTAATGTTTAATGTCAATTAGAATCTTATATATTACTTGAAAATACAGGAAGGAATAAGGAAGTTGATATTGATATATATATATATGAATTTAAGAAATAATTAATTATATTGAATAATGAATATTGAAAAGAAATATGATATGAGGAGTATATAGAAGTATAATGTAATTACAAAGAAGTAAGTTGATATATAAGTGGATGTTAGGAAGAAATGATAATAGAGAAGTATTATATGAAGTAATATTAAAAATATAAATTGACATTGATCTTAATCAAGTGTATTTTAAGGAAAGAATTAGGAGACAGTTATTGAAAGAAATAGATTTTGTAGTAGGAAAAATGTGAACAAATATTTGAGAAACAAAGTAAAAGAAAGTAAGATTATGCCATAAAATTGTTAAATTTTTTTTTGAATAAAATAAAATCAATCATTTATAATAAGAAAATTGAAATTTAAATAAATATCCAGGGTATGGATATCATTTAAATTTAAATTTGAGGGGAATTGAACCAGATATCATAGATAATAAGAGAATTAGTATTATAAAAATATGTTGCTAGTATGAAATATATATGAAAATAATATAATTTAAGAAAACAAGTAAAAAGGAAACACTTTTCTTAATTTAAACAACATATCAAATAAAGATATATTAAATAATAGCCTATAACAATATAATAAATAAGGAATTACCTCAATATTAACACAAAATATAGAGATTGCCTAACCAATGTAATGATGTAAATAAAGTTGCCTAAGACGAAGAATAATTTCCATATCATAATCAGCTGTTCATCTGAAATGAAAACAAATATTATTATAGTTAATTCATTATAATCATTAATTTAAGAATAAAAAACAAATACAAATATTGAATAGAATATAATTCAATAGATTTCATAGATAAACAAATAATGACATATAGACAAATGATATATGGTAAATAAAATAAACATAGAATCAATAAATAGTAATTTCTTAAAGTTTATTATAAATAATATAATGCAAAGAGTTTAGACAAATAACATAAGAGAATTTATATTTATAATTAATATGAGTGTAACAGTGATATATTATCAATAATAATATTGAATGTTGTACCATGTAAATGTATCCATGTATAACCAATTTTAATTTATTTGTATGATGAAAAAACTCATAGGAACTCTATCAATGAACTAATAATGTAAAAGAGTGTATGTATGAAATTTTTTAATAAGTGATAGAAGTTTCAATTAATCTGATTGCAAAAGACAATATTTTATTGGTTATAAAATATGACAGAGCAAATTGTGAATCAATAAATAAACTTTGGGATAGTGACCTGAAAAAGAACAAAAGACTGTTTGTTGAAAAAAGTAGAGAATCGGGGGGACGCTTAAGAAAAGAAGGGAAGCTGGTCTCAAGAAGCGAGGAGTGTGTGTGATGGTGTTCCTGAAATTTCAAGATATTCCCGGTTTAAGACATTTAAATCTATAAAGTATTATTAAATACAATATCAGTAATACTCACAGTCAATTGTATCAAGTTTTTCGGCAAGAATCTGTGAAATTTTCATCAATTTTGGTTTTTTGGAGCTTCAGCGGAGTGTTCCTGGGATCCAGAGACTTTCATCCCAATTCAAGAGCAACAGGTCAGTGTTTTTAAAATCATTATTGGCCAATAATCAGTGTAAAAACTCAAAATACCCAATTAAGTACTTAATTTCATAAATTGATAAACTTTTGCAAATATGATCGATCTGAAAAGAAAGAAACAGACTTTGTATAGTGAATTCATTGCATAAATCGTTAAATTTAATAAAAGGCCGAATTTTCAATAAATTAAAATATTTACTTACGCCATTTTGTAATCGCATAAATCTGGTGATTGAAATTTCATAATGTAATATTTATTTCCATCTGTAAATAATTTCTATTTTCTATCTATGTATATAACAATTTCTTTCCACAGCAATTCATATCATATATAACTATGATTTATATATAAATTCTTTTATGTGTTTGAACCATTCACTTGTTTGCATCGTCAACAAACGTTGTATAATATGAACAGATGCTTCTTACGTATCAGAATTGTTCGTTTTATGTTAAAGCGCATGACTAGTTTTTCACGCATGCGCATTGATGTAACTATTAAAATAAATAAGTAGATACAATATAACCATTGGCGTCTCATATTTTTTTATCAAATATATAAAATATTAAATTTAAATTGATTTCAAAATAATGTGTTTTCTTTTTATTTAAACGATCACAACAATATAAAATGCCAGGACTCAAAGAGAAAAAGGATTTCATGCTCCCGAATAAACAAATTAAAATAAATTACTAAACAAAATAACAATAACCAACTGAGCTAGCCAAACTAAACAAAAATTCTAAATAATAAACATCTACATTTAAATTTCACAATAAAAGTAAGTATTTATCTTAATTTAGTCTAATATATATATATATATATATATATATATATTATCAATTTATTTATATCATATTTTTAGCAGAGTTATATAAATGTGGAAATATATTGTGTGGCCAAAAATTTTCTGTGGCATCCATTAACATATCTGTATATTGTTCATCGTATTCTACCCATATATAAGAAAATTTGGACTTATTTCCAAAATCAGGATCCGCAACACAAAATAAAGTTTTCTTTTTGTTAAATAAAAAATCTGTAGTTGTGTCTGAGCGTTGTACTTTGCTGTAATCTCCTTATTTTTTGTTAAATAGTTGCAGACAGTTTTATCAGATTTCGTACATTTTATCTCTACTACAAATTCCTCAGTTATAGCGTCTGTAGAAGCCCCAAAAATTGGATGCCTTCCATTGAGCTGCAGTCCTGTATGGATGAATTTGATGTTCAATTTAGTTTCCAAACATTTGACAACTGCTCACTCCAGCTTTTTCCCTCGAGACATTGCTTCTGTAGCAGGGAGTTTGGTTACACCAAGTATTTGGTTCACCAAGGAGCCATCTGATTTCTTACAATGCGCTGCATCATATATTTTCGATGCAGTTATTCTTCCATACCGCAGGTCAAACCACAAACCTGAGTTGGGCTGTTCAGTGGTCATTTCCGCAGCTTCAGAGCACAGCTTGGTATCCATTTCCTGACAACAAAATTCTAGAAATTTCGAACAACCTGATGCTCCATCACTGCTAACAAATTTCAACATCAAGTGATATACACCAAGATGTTCCTTTATTCTATCGGGCTTAAAATGTTTTAATATCTGGGTTTTAGAATTATTTTCCAGGCCCTGACTTATAACTTCTTGTGAAAAAAGTGAGCTTTCTACATCTGAGCTTAACTCTTCTTGTGCTCCAAAATCCTTTAATATTAGGTATTTGATTGAAGTTCCGACTTTCGAGAGTTTACTTTTCGCCCAGTAACAGGTAACTTCAGTTGGAGAAGGCTCTTCACTTCTTCTATGGAGCCACATCAAGAAAGCTATAGCGTGTTTACACCCACCTAGAACAAAATAGAAATTGTTACTATAAATTATATCTAAAATAAAATCTTTTTATACAACATGGAGCAGATGCTTTACATATACCTTAAAATGAGCACTTTCGAGTCTTTTACTAGTTAAAAATTGCAACCAAAATATTTTTCAGATTTCACTAAGTTTTACCTTTAGAAGCAACACAGTCATAGCACTGAAGTTCCAACACTTTTTCAGATTCTTCATCTATACTGCAAGTTACAGCATACTGTTTTTTAGTAACATTGTGCTCAGGTGTAACTTTAGCTTTCACAGTGCATATATTTGTAGCTCTTCGAACCTGCATCCACCCTATTGCGGAATCTCCATACGAATGCCTTCCAGATCTGTAAATGATATTTTCTATAGTACATATTCTTGTGCCAAACCTTTTATTATGAAATCAATACTTATTTTCATCAATACCTACTATTTTATTTAAAAGTAAAATCAGGGCCACTAAATACAAACCAACAATTTATTGCATTATGTAAATAAAACGACTAAATATTTCTTCTGTTGAAATGGAATTAACCTACCTGTTAGCTTTGACACCCCGAACTTCAGCAAGAGAAAAGCTTTCCGTGTTTTTTATGAAGGACGCCACCATAAAGATATCCATTAGTGGTAAGTTGTCAGATTGTCCTTTTAAAAAACCCGTGTCAGTCATTTTTAAATACCTGTTTTAGTTTTATATAACACACAATTCACAAATTATTTCTCTCCAAAACACAATACAATAAGAATATTTATCTAGCAAGACTCAAATCCGTATCTGCGACTACGATGCAGCGTTTGGGCGTTGACATCGGCAAGATAAACGAGCTGTTTGACGTCACAGCTGCTCCCAGCCAATGGCGGCGCGTTACCAGAATGATTTGAATTTCACACATTTTAATTGCTTATATTTCTTATATAAAAAATTTTATCTCCAGCTTCTACACGAAATCGCAATAACTCACGAAAGTTGCCTTCATTGATGACAGAAGATGAAGTTAGCTCTCCATCGTCACGATGCCCGCGTAATGGAATATTTTGTCGCCCTAAAAATATGATAGATTCAATAATTGGTTTGAGTCTCTGTCGGTTCTCTTAGACGCGCTTCAGTCTATCGTTATTTATAATATGTCTAATGTCTTTTTGTGGAGATTCGTAAGTCCTTAGGAAAGATTCGGCAAGAGACACACTATTTTTGTGATAATAATTATATTCATGTCTGATTAAATCGCCGTCTTTCCCAAGTAATTTCGAAAAAGTTATCAGGGGACTGAAAACTAATTTTTGTAATTTGGTTTGTTGATGGGAACCACCAAACTTTGCAAATACAAAACAAAATTTACAATATATACCTTTCGAACTTTCAGAATACATCAACCAGTTGAATTGTTTAAAATGTTTGGAGGATAAATAACACCTCACCTCTTTTCCACATTTTTTGTGAAGAGAGAATGGTAGTTTACGGTCAGATGGTATCAATTCACATTTAAGTATATTGTATCTGTCAAAATCACTCATGTTTTTGAACGTGTAGGTCCCAATATCTATATAGACACTCACATCGTCAGTTGATGTTGATGGTTTGAATTCTAACTCTGCAATCTCAATATCCGGCTGATTTTCAATGGATTCCTCCAATTTCTCATTTTCGCCAAGTTTATTTTCATTCTCAACTGGACTCGTATACCTCAAACTAGTATTTATGTCCAATTCAGCTTTGTTACTGCTAGGTGTTATCGATACAACTGATTCTTCAAATTGCTGTTCAACAGTTTTGGTTTTCTTGATGAAAAATGAATCCAAAGTGGCATTAACTCTTTTTTTACTCATTTTTGTCTGAAAAATCAATGAATAACATATTATAAATCCTAATTTGTGAACTTACTGATTCACCCACGATGAGAACAATAACAATATACTTACAAATTGATTTATTTAGTCATCACACCACACCAAGCAGAAAGAACGATAAACCCTTCAAAAACAAAATAGGTACGATAGAAATAATACGTCTCGCCACCGCTTACCCGGCTTACTAACTAGCGTCTAGCAAGCTGCAAGTCACAGATGATCCTGACCAATCAAAAACGACCGAAGTTAGGATCCGTTGACGTAAAAATTTAAAAATAATAGCAGCTTTCTATTGACAAAAATATTAAATTATTTCAATTCAAACGCATTGTAATTGATTGTTACTAGGCAATTAACCGAGAGTATTTGATATTTGGCCACATTTGCTACTCTGAGAAAAAAGAAAAATATTTTTCCAGTTGAATTAACTAAAAAAATATGTTAAATTGAAGTAAAAATATTGTTTGACGGAATATCGAACTATTTTGGAATTTTAATTTACTCATTTAAGTTTGAGTTTTCAAAAAACGTGAACTAATATGGATATTACATTTTTCAAATTAAAATATAAATCGTAAGTAGGAACAATAATGATTCGTTGTATCCATCAATTTCCTATTATTGATATATTAACGAGAATTGATATAGTAAGAAAAAAAATCATTAGACGTTATATACGACTATTGCGTATTATCTGGTTAACTGAGATTTAAAACATTGCATAGTTAAGTCTAATTATCACGTTGATCAAAGTAGAAACTAGGAAAATACCGTTGACCACTGTATTTGTTGTCTTAAGGAAATATGAATATTGAACAAAGCAAACACAAACTACTTAAGACTATTGGTTTGTCTTATAAATAATTATAATTTATTTATACATTTTTTGATGAAAACTTTGAAGCTATTTTTTCTACTTCTTCATGACTGGGCTTACAAACACCACTTTTTGATATATTTTTCTTCTTTTTAGTAACAGAACAATCTCGTCTAAATATTTGTTCTTTTATTATGTGGCTCCGGAAATTGATCGAGAAAAAGAAACGTTAAATTATTTTTGTTCCTACTTAACAATTTATATTTTAATTTCAAAAACGCAAATACATATATTGGTACAAGTTTTTTGAAAACTCAACATGAATAAATTAACATCCCAAAAAAAATCCTTAAACCGTTAAACAATAATTTTATTTCAATTCAACAATCTCGTCTAAATATTTGTTCTTTTATTATGTGGCTCCGGAAATTGATCGAGAAAAAGAAACGTTAAATTATTTTTGTTCCTACTTAACAATTTATATTTTAATTTCAAAAACGCAAATACATATATTGGTACAAGTTTTTTGAAAACTCAACATGAATAAATTAACATCCCAAAAAAATCCTTAAACCGTTAAACTATAATTTTATTTCAATTCAACAGATTTTCTTAAATTGAAATAACTGCAAAACATTCTCTCAACTTTTATTTTCTCTCAGTGTAGCAAATTCGTTATGATTTAATAAATGCGTCCGAATATCAAATAATCTCAGTTAATTGTCTAGTAAGAACCAATTACAATGCGTTTTAATTGAAATAATTCAATATTTTGGTGAAAAGATAGCAGCTATTATTTTTAAACTTTCGCGCCAACGGATCCTAACCTCGGTCGTTTTTGATTGGTCAGGATCATCTGTGACCTGCAGCTCGCTAGACGCTAGTGGCTTACTACGCCAATTACAGACGAAATGCAACAGAAGTAAATCGCTGTCGATCGTCGATCTATCTGACAATTTGATGCCTTTGACGGGTCGGCTCGACAATATTCGAGTTCAAGTGCAGGGAAGGGATAAGATGTAGATGTACAGTGCATTTTGTGGAAGGGGGTGCTAGCGTTCGAACACGGTGGAGTGCTGGCTCTCAACCTTAGCCTTAGGGAATTTTGAAAATGTCATAGCATTTTTTTTTACTTCAAAGCTGATTCGGCACTGAAACTGTGAATATTTCGACGAGGCTTGGGGGGGGGGGTAATTACCCCTTTACCCTCCCCCCTGGATCCGCCACTGACATGCAAGCCAAAATATCAGGTTTGAATACAGAGAATATTAAACTAACTAACCATTCCTTACGAGCTACGGCTGTCTCCAATATCGCTAAAAAGGGTGTCAGCGAGTAGCAACTTATAAAAAACACTGGCCATTCCAATTCAAAATCAATAACGCCATATCTTCAAATGAATGATAATCACCATGAAGAAATAGGGACAAAAATGCGTGGTAATGATGTACCACAGAACTTTCAAACATCTTCAGCCGTTAATGTACCGGTATCTGCATTGTTTAATCAGAACACAAAGAGTTATTACAATTGTGTATTAATTGCAATTCCTGCAACTTTTAGTTTAGGTTTACTTTGAAATTATCGCTTTATTATATATTTCCGTTCTTTCTATTAAAAATAGTTATGAAAAAGTCGTATTTTTGGATCTTTTTATTTTGTTTGTACCTAGCAGCATGTTTTAAAATGGATATTTTGTATTAAAAAAAAAGAAATAGGAATTTAATATTTAAACCAATATTTGTATTCGGGAAATATTCCCCCGAATTACACTCGTGCATCAAAATAACCAGATAATTTTGCATTCGAGCATGTTGTCTTGGAAAAACTGCATTCGGTCATTTTCATATTTTGTTAAAAGACCCCTCCACCTTCGGTGTCGGGCTCTTTCTCCAAAATATAAAAATGAACTCATGCAGTTTTTAGACAACACGCTGTCATGCAAAATTATATTTGAGGCACTTGTGCAATTACTTCCGATAAGGTATCGGAAGAAATATCGTTCTTCATAGTAGAAATATCGTTCTTTATAGTTGAAATCTTCTCGTCCATATTAGCAGAAATATCGTCCTTCATATCAGAAATTGACGAGATTGAAGTGGAAGCCTCGTCATTGAATAAAAATGTTTCTGGATCCAAGCCGTCACTTCTCAGTGCCATTTTGAGTCTTTCTATTAATTCACTTTTCTTACCGGACGTTTCTAACTCGCGATTTTCCAATTCTGTTCTTAGTTCCGTCACTTTCAGGTCACTTAGTTTCTTGGCCATTCTGACACCAATGTAATGTTTTTCTTATTTATTTAAACGTTTTTATACGACTGATGGGATAAATTCATACACACGGTATGTCTACTCACTTAATTTATTTATTCACTAAACTATTCCCTACTTCATATTATATACACAGTTTATGCACTTAAATTAATTTGTATAAACACTTCACTACTGTATATTTTCTTAGACTTAATTTATTTACTTGTTCACTTGTTTATCTCACGAGATCACTTTATAAACTGACTCTTTCCGCTGATCGTTATTTTTTATATAAGTGCCTTCTCTACTAGATAATTCTAGATTGCGTCTTACACAAAAACAATCGCCTCCTTGGAATTTTCTAGATAAAACTGGTCACAAAAACAATGTGCGGGCGTTAGAGCGGTGTAATAGTTGGGGTCGGTGGATAACGGAATCAACGGCCGTGAATTTATTATTGCCTCAATCTGCGTCAATAACGAGTAGAATTCTTCATAATTAAGGTGTGCATTTGATAGAACTCTTTTAAGGTGATGTTTTATTAATTTAACACCCGCTTCCCAAAGACCACCAAAATGGGGTGAATATGGCGGTGAGAATTTCCAATCTATCTCGTCTTTGGACAATGAATCAATAATTGATGATTTGGTTGATTTAAGGAATGTACTAAGCTCTTCAAAATACGTACTTGCAGACACAAAATTTTTACCTTTGTCTGAAAAAATTTGTCTGGGCTTTCCCCTACGTGAAATAAATCGTTTTAGTGCCAACAAAAATGTTTCCTTGGATAGATCCGTAACAAGTTCAATATGAACCGCCTTATTGCTAAAGCAAACAAATATGCAAATGTAACCTTTTGATAATTTGGAACCGCGCCCCTTTCGGTCTCGAATTAAGTGCGGCCCTGCGTAATCAACTCCGCTTACTATAAATGGTGGTCCAGGTAGGAGGCGCTGGGCAGGTAAATTGCCCATGATGGGCTGTATGCCTTTCGGTTTAGCGCGAAAGCAAACTGTACAGCTATGAACTATGCGCCTAGCTGAATCCCTGCCCCTTACTGGCGAATAGTTTTGTCTGATGTTGGCTAAAAGTAATTGCGGCCCGGCATGATATAAGTTTTGGTGATAGTTATTAAAAATTAGCCTCGTCGGTTTGTGATTAGATGAAATTATGATTGGATGCTTTTTATCGTAGGTAAACTCAGAATTTTGCCAAATTTATGCAGTTTTTAGACAACACGCTGTCATGCAAAATTATCGGTATTTTTGAGGCACTTGTGCAATTACTTCCGATAAGATATCGGAAGAAATATCGTTCTTCATAGTAGGAATATCGTTCTTTATAGTTGAAATCTTCTCGTCCATATTAGCAGAAATATCGTTCTTCATATCAGAAATTGACGAGATTGAAGTGGAAGCCTCGTCATTGAATAAAAATGTTTCTGGATCCAAGCCGTCACTTCTCAGTGCCATTTTGAGTCTTTCTATTAATTCACTTTTCTTACCGGACGTTTCTAACTCGCGATTTTCCAATTCTGTTCTTAGTTCCGTCACTTTCAGGTCACTTAGTTTCTTGGCCATTCTGACACCAATGTAATGTTTTTTTTATTTATTTAAACGTTTTTATACGACTGATGGGATAAATTCACACACACGGTATGTCTACTCACTTAATTTATTTATTCACTAAACTATTCCCTACTTTATATTATATACACAGTTTATGCACTTAAATTAATTTGTATAAACACTTCACTACTGTATATTTTCTTAGACTTAATTTATTTACTTGTTCACTTGTTTATCTCACGAGATCACTTTATAAATTGACTCTTTCCGCTGATCGTTATTTTTATATAAGTGCCTTCTCTACTAGATAATTCTAGATTGCGTCTTACACAAAAACAATCGCCTCCTTGGAATTTTCTAGATAAAACTGGTCACAAAAAACAATGTTTAGGCTCTACACCAGTGTGCTATTTCGTAACAGTATTATTGTTTCGATTCTAGGTTTTATGTAACTAAGATAATTTTTAGCCCAAAATATTATACTAATATTTAATATAAGGTTATTATGATATTACTTAGGTGGTTCAAATAGTTACACATTAGTTATAAATAATATCAATATTTTCATAAAATCATTTTTTTTCAGAATTTTTAGTTAAATTTATTTGTCAGTGGTGAATAAAGAATCGTATTCTACTCGCATATATAAGGGTAGCCTGCGGCACGTGTTCATCTTCATCCCTGTCAATAATAGCTACCATTATGAGCTCGTTGAATAATATACTATTACTTTGCATGCCTGTAAAAAAAATTATCGTTAAAATAAATGACATAAAATTATGATTTGTACCGTTTAATAGTTATTTATGCAACAAGTGCAAAAGTGAGTATTTTTTGCACGCGACGTGAAATTGTTGAGTGCAAAAAACACGTTTTGCACGAGTTGCATACAATATTTTTTCTACATTCATGCAAAAACTGGAAAATTGGAATATAATATGTTAGGAACTCGAACTTTATTAATATTAAAACTCTGATATTTAATAAATACCATTTACCATGTCAGAATGTATTTCAACCGTTCTTCTTTTTTTTGTATCTTTATGGCCTCCACCTTGTCAGTAATTAATCATAGCTGGTTTTCGATTTGACCATTTAAATTTTAAATATTCAAAGATTTTTGCAATATTTGTAACTCGTTGAGACTAAGTAGTAAGATATACATAAATTATTGCTGTATTAGAGCAGGATCAGACACTTGCTCTGGATTTTTATTTTATTTAAACGTTTGTCATAAATCATCACAAAACTGACAAGAATGACAGATGAGTGCAACAAATATTTTGTTGCACTAGTGCAAAAAAGAACCACTTTTTCCATTAAATGTGTTTCACAAAAGTGTTGTTTTTTGCATGAATGTAGAAAAATAATATTGTTATTATTAATAATATAATATATATTTTCAGAGCCATCAAAAACGACAACAGAAAAAGCTATGATTTCAACTACCAAAGTACCATCTCCCTATACTGAAACGATCACAACTGTTCCTACAACAACGCCAAAGATTACGTCAATAAGCACTACTACAACATCTAGATCATCTACAAGGTGTACAAAAAGTACAACTCGAAAAATTGTTCCAACATCCAGCAAGACAACTATTACTACTCCACCAGCTACTACTAAGTTAATAACAACTCCTTTAATAATTACTACAGCTGTATCAACTGAAGCAATATCAACAATCACTCCTGATAATGTTGATACGACCACAGCAGATACAACAATATATTTAAGCCCAAATGATTTTTCAGAATTCACAACGACCGATGAAACTATTACTGAAATCGATACGAGTACAACAGATTTTGTTAATTTAAGTACTATACCTATTGTGTCGGATATACCATCGGAAATACCCAATACAACAACATCTTTATCTACAGTATCTTCACAAGTACCCACTGACGATACAACAACAACCACCACTACGGCTACTCCTGAAAATATGGACTATGTTTGTGCAGATCTATCCTCTGAATATTTCATTGCGCCCCACCCCAATGATTGCACTTTGTTTCTAGCTTGTTCGTATGGCAGAGCTTATGTTATGTCATGCAACAATAATCTGTGGTATAATAGCCAATTAATTAGATGTGTAGAGCCTGCTAAATCTGATTGTAAAATAAGTAGAGTAGTTCCTGTAAGACTTGTAACTGTAAGCTATTCAACTCCTGATGATAGTTTAATTTCTATTTGTTATAAGGAAGTTGATGGAACTTACAAACAGCATTCTACTGATTCTGACAAATTTATTATTTGTGCCCATGGATTTCCATTTACTATGTACTGTCCTGAAGGTTTACAGTTCGATTTGTCAGAAAAGCAGTGTGTGTATCCTAATAATAAGAAATGTAGTTTGAAGAGCTGATTATTTATGTCAAAAATGTTCAATTATTCTTTTGAATTCCTTTTGCAAACGTAAATGAATTTTTCGACTCCAGTGGTCATTATGATGGTCAATGAGAAAATATATATATATGTACAGTAAAAACAACTCATGAAATAAAATAGTTTGTGCATTTATTTTAGGAAATTATTACTAGAAAACCTGCCTCGGATTCGCACGAGTGTAGTTAACAAAAAGAAAAAAAAAGTGAAAATGTGAAGTTACTTTCTTTTCATATAGCATATTGTTTGTGAGATGTCTGTCGGAATAAAAGTCGTGAAGTGAAAGGAACATTGAAAACTATATTACAAAAATTAAATAAATCTAAGAATGTACATAAATGAAACAAGTTCTCATCTCAGCGTCTTATAACATAATGATTTTAAAATGTGCTCTCAAAACAGGTATGAAAGCTACAAATAAGGGTGGTCCAACCACTTGACTGTAAACACTGTCCAGACGCCATAATATTTATGGCTCTCTTTTGTAGAGTGATTTAATATAATGGGAAATATATAATTTGCGTGTAAGTAACTGACAAGCGTCAACATTCCCCCAGCCTTGGCAAAAATTGCCGAAAGGAAGAGTACAAAAAAAACATACACTTATGACAATGCAATAAATAAAGTAGTTGTCGTATTGGTAGTAAATATACATAAAACTAATACCTAATAATAAAAAGGTAACACAGAATTTTTCTTGCAAATACAAGCAATATCATTAATTTCGGCAATAGCTTCGTGAAGTGACTACTTATATTTAAATTTAGCATGCTATAAAAATCACACTTAAACTACCTAATGCTAACTTATATGCCTAAGAGTTTGAATTTTTAAAACTGTTTTCTGATTTAATTATTGCCTATATCATCGTTTACGGGTAACGGACATATTTTTGAAAATGAACGGGTTGTAATGCCACTATAAGTTTTAATCTTAAAAACACGCGCAACGCCGTCGCTACCACATATCAGTTCACTAACGCGACCAAGTTTCCACCTCATGGGTGGCAAATTGTCCTCTTTGATAAGGACTAGACGATCTTCGACAACCTTATCACCTTTGGTAGCAACCCACTTGCTTCTCTTCTGCAACTCAGAGATATACTCCTTATTCCACCTGTCCCACATATGTTGTGATAGTTTTTGCGCCAGTTGATAGCGTGATAGTCGATTTATAGGAATGTGTGTAAATTGTCGGTCGCCTGATGTGGTTATAGGGCGACCAATAAGAAAATGGGCGGGCGTTAGAGCGGTGTAATAGTTGGGGTCGGTGGATAACGGCGTCAACGGCCGCGAATTTATTATTGCCTCAATCTGCGTCAATAACGAATAGAATTCTTCATAAGTAAGGTGTGCATTTGATAGAACTCTTTTAAGGTGATGTTTTATTAATTTAACACCCGCTTCCCAAAGACCACCAAAATGGGGTGAATATGGCGGTGAGAATTTCCAATCTATCTCGTCTTTGGACAATGAATCAATAATTGATGATTTGTTTGATTTAAGGAATGTACTAAGCTCTTTAAAATACGTACTTGCAGACATAAAATTTTTACCATTGTCCGAAAAAATTTGTCTGGGCTTTCCCCTACGTGAAATAAATCGTTTTAGTGCCAACAAAAATGTTTCCTTGGATAGATCCGTAACAAGTTCAATATGAACCGCCTTAGTGCTAAAGCAAACAAATATGCAAATGTAACCTTTTGATAATTTGGAACCGCGCCCCTTTCGGTCTCGAATTAAGTGCGGCCCTGCGTAATCAACTCCGCTTACTATAAATGGTGGTCCAGGTAGGAGGCGCTGGGCAGGTAAATTGCCCATGATGGGCTGTATGCCTTTCGGTTTAGCGCGAAAGCAAACTGTACAGCTATGAACTATGCGCCTAGCTGAATCCCTGCCCCTTACTGGCGAATAGTTTTGTCTGATGTTGGCTAAAAGTAATTGCGGCCCGGCATGATATAAGTTTTGGTGATAGTAATTAAAAATTAGCCTCGTCGGTTTGTGATTAGATGAAATGATGATTGGATGCTTTTTATCGTAGGTAAACTCAGAATTTTGCAAACGACCTCCCACGCGAAGAATACCTTCTTTGTCAATAAATGGAGATAAATGTGTGATGCTGCTTGAATTTTTAAGAGTAGTTTTGCTCGCTAATAGTTGTTGTATCTCATTGTAAAAGCTTTCGCCTTGTGCGGCATTTAAAACGTAAATAAATGCTTGATTAATTTCATCGACTACAAGTGGACCGAAATTACGCTGATCCCTTTTGACCTTACAATTGTTAATAAACCGTAATACATATGCCGCACTTCTTTTCAACCTAAGTAAATTTGAAAAGTTTTTTATTAAAAATAAATCACCTTCCGTGTGTAGAACGAATGAGGATATGTGTTTTTTTATATCAGGAATTTCTTTTGGAAGCGTCAGTTCCAAAAAAGGCCAGCTATCGCGGGACTCGGTTAGCCATTTAGGACCATACCACCAAAGGCTAAATCGTTACAAATTTTCAGGCAAGACGCCCCTGGATAATAAATCGGCTTGCAGGGTGGGACCGGCCATTTGTAGGTCATTAAGAGAGAGACCTGAGGATGTGGCTGCGGAGCAATCAAAAACAACTCGAAGACGCGTAGCTAATGAGCTTTCCTTTAAAATACTATGATGGGGCATAAAGTAGAATTGTTTGTGTGGCGCATTAAGAGGATCCATACACTCTATTTCTTTCATGTGTCCGAGATTAATGTATTCGTGTATAAAGTCAGTGTAAAGTTGCCTTGATTTAGGGTTAGATTCTAATTTTCTTTGTAAATTAAAAAATCGTTTTCTTGCAATGCTATAAGAATCGCCTAATTTTTCGGTCGGTTCCTTAAATGGGACAGCTACTATAAATTTGCCATTGGAGTGTCGTCGCGTAGTTTCATGAGAATGTTGATCGCAGGAAATTTCTTCCTTTGATAAGATTTGTTTTTCGACAATTTCCTCTAATTCCCAAAATCGCGCTAATTGATTTTAAATCTGAGCCTCGGCCGACGCTGTTGAGAAGTTACAGCTTACTTCGTTGCGCTCTGAAAATTGTGCTAAATACGGACCTACTATAATCCAACCGAGTACTGTTTGGTGCATTATCGGCTTATTTTTACCTAAACTAAAAGTATTTTCAATATAGGTGAGTATTTTCAATATAGGTGAGGGAAATAAAAGTATTTTGACTCAAGAGATTCCAAAATAGGTCACTACCGATAAGGATATCGATTTTTCGGGGTTTAGAAAGCATGTGGTCGGCTAATGGCAAGTGTTTTGGAATATTTAGATATTGTAAATTTAAGGGAACAGCAGGTATATAACCCGAAATTTGTGGAACAATAAAGCATCGTAATTGTGCGTTGAAATCGTTTATTTTTGAAAATATTTTTATATGACACCCTTTCTCTAATTGGCATGAAATATTTGTTAGGTATGCCTGACACTATCCAGTTGACCTGTTCCGATGAAATACCTAATTTACTATGCAATTCAGCAGATATAAATGAACTTTGCGATCCACTATCTAAAAGTGCTCTAGTTGTATGCATTTCATTGTATTTATCATACACGTTTATTAGAGCGGTTGATAAGACTACCTGACCTTGCTTTGCGATATTAGAAATGGAGCAATTTGCTAATGAAGTAGATGGTTCGATTGAGGTTAAAGCGTCAGGGTTAGAGGTAGTTTCACGCGAGCGATCATTGTTTTGAACGCGATGGACATGTAGTAGTGTGTGATGCCGCCCATTACATGTCTCACAAGAATTCATATGACGACAGATTCTGTTGTCGTGGCCAGGTTTTAGACAATTAATGCATAATTGGGCATTTTTAGCCCTTTCATATTTTTCAGTGGGAGATAAATTCATAAACTCTGTGCAGTTGTATATGACATGAGAATTTTTACATATAGTACAAAGCGGGTTTTGATTCGATTTACTAGGAGGCTTGTTTTGGTTAGACGTGTGCTTGTTTGAATAATTTGATGCTTGGTGAGAAGGATAATAACCGCGTGTATGATTGAACGTACCTCTGAAATTGTTATTGAACGAATTATTATTATGAGCTCTTTTGTCAGCTTGGTTAGTTTCTAATGTTTCCAATAAATCGGCGCGCGATTTTAAGAATGTCTTAAGATCGTTAAATGAAGGTACCTCTTTATTGGCGTTTGATTTCGTGTTTTCCCATTCGCGTAATATGGACGAATCTAATTTGGCTGTTATAATGTGAATTAATAATACATCCCAGTGATATGTTTGTTGTCCCATTTGTTTGAGAGAATGTAAGTGTTTAGAGTATGTGTCTATTAAATAGAGTAATTTGTAGGAGGATTCTTTATGGATGGTTTCTAGGTAAAAAAGTGATTTTACATGATTAAATACTAGAAGGCGCTTATTGTCGTATCTTTCGCAAATAAGATTCCAAGCTACAATATAGTTGCTACTTGTAAATTCAATCGAACGGATAACTTGAGCCGCATCCGCTTCTAAAGATGACCGTAAATAATGAAATTTTTGAATGCTATCCAAGGCCTCATTTTTATACACTAATGATTCGAACAAATCCGCAAATTCTAACCAGTTTTGGTAAGAGCCGTTAAATTTGGGAATTTCAATGGGTTTTAATTTTATACCTGCAAGTTTAAAAGTGTTGTTTTCGTAAGCGCTGTGTAGAGGTTCGGTACTAAATAAATTAAAACTTGATGCATTATCTGAAGATAAGGTAGAATTTTTTATGATATTTTTTGCTATTGCTATTTGCATGTGAAAGTTAGATTCAAAGGTATCGCGCTCTTCATACTCAATTTCTAATGAATCTTAATCTGTTGTTTTCTCCTCAATCACACCCTGTATGTTCTCAAACTCAAAAATAATATTTTTTGAATGATTTAAACGCTCTTGCAACGCTAAAAGGTCTACGTTCGCTAGAATAGCATTCGGTCCTTTAATGCTTGATAAATATTTCCCAAAATTGGTGAGCTTAGCTTTATTCGCGCCTCGCTTTCTTTTTAATTCTTCCAAAGAAAGAGACGTAACGTCTGACATTTTGCGAATATTTAAATATAATGAACAAAACAAAATGTAGTAAATAATGAATTGTGATAATTAAATATATGAAATCGATTATGTTATGATTATGTTGAATTTGGATGTTAATTGATTGCACAACCTTAGATTTGAAAACTCTCGTTAAAAACACAGACTTAAAACAATAACAAATTAGCACTAATGATTGTATGAGAGGAACGACCACACCTGATGATTTGCGATGCAGTTGGCTACTTGTTGTTTTTAGGCTTCGTGCTCCTAGATCCACTTACAAATTTGATCAAGTAATCCTTTAATGATGCGTTATGGTGATGCTCGGGAATTCCGGATATGGTTGCGTTGTGCACTCGCGTAAGACACTATTTTAGCTTTCGCCTTTGGTTACACGCACGATAACTTTTCGGCGATTGACGATTTCAACTTTTAATTGATTACGCGAGTATTCACTTGTTTTGTTTTTCACTTGAATTCGACAAAGATCCGGCTTCAAAGGACCATAATGTTCGTGAGATGTGTGTCGGAATAAAAGTCGTCAAGTGAAAGGAACAATTGAAGACTATATTACAAAAATTAAATAAATCTAAGAATGTACATAAATGAAACAAGTTCTCATCTCAGCGTCTTATAACATAATGATTTTAAAATGTGCTCTCAAAACAGGTATAAAAGCTACAAATAAGGGTGGTCCAACCACTTGACTGTAAACACTGTCCAGACGCCATAATATTTATGGCTCTGCCTTTTGTAGAGTGATTTAATATAATGGGAAATATATAATTTGCGTGTAAGTAACTGACAAGCGTTAACACATATTGTAATGTTTTTTTCATTTATTTAAACGTTTTTATTACGGGTGGGATAAGTTTATACACACACGTTATGTGTACTAAGTTAATTTATTTATTCACAACACTATTCACTAATTTATATTCACTACTTAGATTATTTACTTGTTCGCTGTTTATATCACGAGATTACTTTATAAACTGACTTCTCCCGCTGGTCGGTCCTTTATACAGGGTGTCCCACGACGTTTTGACAGTCCAATTTCTCGAAAACTGTTGATATGACATGAATGAAATTTGGCAGATATAAACAGTCGAAACTGATGCTTATATTTATTATAAAATGACTTCCGTTTTTCCTGTCATTTCGGGTCACTTGACCCCAACATATTTTTTTTTAATGGGACAACCGGTATAATATTACAATTTTGGATATATCATTCAAAAACAAATTCAACGATATCACACTTGTAGCTTAGGGAATTAAAAGTAATTAATGAAAATGTTCAAATTGATCACTGTTCAAGATTGTAAAATCTTGATTTTCATTGTTTACGATACTTTCAAAATATGTAAGATATTTGTATGCTTCATTTCGTCATTGTATATATTTAAGGCGTAAATTCATTTTAGTTAATAGCGTTGTAAAATATGTTTCAGAATTGATAAAATCTTTTATATTGTTGTAAATTCAAAGGATAGTTTCATTTTATTTCCAACTTTTGTTAAATACCTTTAAAATATCACGTTTTGCAACAATAATTGTAACTAGTTTTGTTTGGGCATTGAAATAGCACATTTTTGAAAGTCGACATCTTGTCGCATTGTGTTCTAAATCCTATAGTTAAGAAGCTAGGGAAAGGTCACGTTTCACCCTGTTATACATTGTATTGTAAAAACCCTAAATTTAGTGTCACATCTGCATGAATTTTATGGTCGACGGTCGGAAGATATGAAAGACATTTTTGAATAACCTTTCTGAATAAAGAGGTTACAATTGCTATTGGAGTATTCAATAGAAATTTAACTATGGCCAATAGGAAATAATTATTTTCGTTTGGTCAACCCAATCCACGTGTAAACACGCCCCTCGCAGATTTCTATTCAACACGTCTCACAACGTGAAGAAATCAGTTCTTCACTCATCAGTTCTACACTTATCGACGCGAGTTTTACACTAATCGAATCGAGCTCAACGCTCAACAACAAAGTTAGTTTCTCCCTCATCAGTTCCACACTTATCGACGCGAGTTTCTCACTCATCCGTTCTACACTTATCGACGTGAGTTTCACACTCATCGAATCGAGCTCAACGCTCAACAACAAAGTTAGTCTTTTACACTCATCGACGCGAGTTTTACACACTCATCGAATCGAGCTCAACGCTCAATAACAAAGTTAGTTTAATATTCATCAAATCGAAACATAAAGTGTCTTCCGATCTGAAACCACCGAAGTTCACCATTCACAACTTTGTACCATTTTGTAAATTTCTATATAATAAATTATTAATTTCGACATTAATTTTGTCAAATTAAGATTATTTATCTAGTTGAATATCTACGCCAGTTGACGAAGTTCAGCTAAAAATATAATCAAAAACATTGGTCCTTCGTAAACCGGATATAACAAGTATTGTTATATAACATTGTAAAGTACCAGTATCAAGAGAGCAGTTCAAATCGAAGTATAGCAGTTCAAATCATAGTGCAAGTATAGCAGTTCAAATCGTAGTGCCAGTGTAGCAGTTCAATTGGCAGTCCAATTAGCAGTTCGATTAGCAGTTCAATTAGCAGTCCAATTAGCAGTCCAATTAGCAGTCCAATTAGCAGTTCAATTAGCAGTTCAATTAGCAGTTCAATTAGCAGTTCAAATCGCAGTTCCAAGGATTCATCACAGCAGCAGCCAGGATAATCAAGTTGGTCAGTTATCTATTTAAATGTGCCAATTATCCATCCTGTCTCCGTATTAGTATTGTATAAACATTGCTGAAATTCCTTACCATACTGACGCATGAACTAAATTCAAAATGGCTGAACTTAAGCTATTAAGACGACAACGCGATTATATATTAACAACCATTACGGCATTAAGAAGAGTCGTCGACCAAGCAAACGATGAATCCGCGAACGTCAATGAATATTTTATTCAATAGACATTAGAAAGGACAACCAAACAATTTGAAAAATTTGATTCAATTCAAGATAGGATAGAGGAGTTAGATCAAGAGGAAATTGATCAACGTAGCTACTACGAAGAGAGCTTTATGTGGGAAACGTCGCGTGCTAAAAGGTTTCTCGATAAATTCGCAGCTCTACCAAGCAGTAGATACCGTGCAATACAACCAGTAGATACCGTGCAAACGGCCAACAAAGCACGTTTAAATGCCGATAAAAAGACATCCACCGTTGTAAACGTACCAGTAATCTCTCACGTTATGTCATATGAATCGATCCAACGTGAGTAGATAAAGTTGCCTGCTAACATCAAATTAGCAGAAACAGAGTTGCATCGACCTGAACCGGTTGACATCTTAGTAGGAACAGGCACAAAACTGCCTGTGGAACAAATCAAAGTAGCAGAAATAGAGTTTCATCGACCTGAACCGGTCGACATCTTAGTAGGAACAGGTACTACACTGCCTGTAGAACGAATCAAATTGGTAGGAACAGGCACTACACTGCCTGTAGAGCAAATCAAAGTAGCAGAACCAGAGTTTCATCGACCTGCACCGGTCGACGTATCAGTAGGACTAGGCACTACACTGCCTGTAGAACAAAACATATTAGTAGGAACAGACACTACACTGCCTCTAAAACGAGCCAAAGTAGTAGAACCAGAGTTTCATCGTCCTGCACCGGTCAACAGATTAATAGTAACATGCAATACACTGCCTGTAGAGCAAAGCAAATTAACGGACCCAGGTGTCCACCGACCTACACCGGCCGACAAATTATTAGAAGCAGAGGCTACCATGTCTGCGGAAAAAAGCAAATTAGCATCACCTGATAATCAAGAATCGAACAAACTTCACATGTTCCCTGTTGTGGACAATACGTTGATATCAGATGTTTATTATTTATCTCATCTCGCAATCAGTAAGGAAATGAGTCCAACTACGAGAGTAAGTGTGGTATACGACGGTTCTTTAGAGACTTTTGCAGGCGTACTGTCGAATGACGCCCTGTATACCGGTCATAATAGTCAACCTAGTTTATTAACTACTTCTAGTCGAGTTCGCGAAAACCCTATCGTGATTGCAGGTGATTTAAAGTGAATGTGTGAACCATTTTTAGTAAGAAACGAATACTGTAAGTTTCAATGTCTCATTTGGAGAGATCGAATGAAAAACTTACGAATTTTTGAATTAAATATCGTCATATTCGATATTAGATGTGCTTTGTATCTAGCAATTCAATGTTTACCTCAATTAAGTATAGATGAATGCAAAATATATACCGTGCAAAACGACACGAATATGTATATACTGAAATCTATTCAGATTAAGGTTTCCAAACGGATAACACTATTCGGAGTTTTCAAACTATTCGAACCGTTAGGATTATTGGTTTCCGTGATTGTACTCGGGAAAATAATCCTACAATACTTGTGAATCTATAAGCTCGATTGGAACGAATCGTTACTTATTATATTGTATATTGAATGGCAAACATATTGCCAGCCATCACCGTCAAATGATCTGTTATTATTTCGACGCACCGTAATTACCGCCGATGTTGAAGGCATTCAATTACATGGATGTTCCGATGCAACTGAAACGGCATTCGGCGCATGCGTTTACTTACGCACACTATATCTCTTAAGAAAAATTAAAGTGCAATTATCATGTGTTAAATCTCGTGTTGTACCTATCAAGAAGATAACCATACCGAAATTAGAGCTTTTAGGGGCACACCTCTTGTTTACATTAATGGAAATTGTAAATACGGGCCCCCGAAAAGAAATTCATTGGTCCGATTATGAAATTGCATTACGTTGGCCTCAAGCTTTTCCTAGGCGATTGATAAATCCTTTTCGGGACAAAGAAGGGATAATGAGGACATGCTACCGTTTGATTGTTTCTAATTCAACATTTGACGCTAAACACTCCGTTATCTTGTTTAAAATTAGACATGTGATCATTTTAGTTATGATGTATTTTCAGAAAAAATGTTTGCAAGCTGTAATTCAGCAAAAGTTGTACTCGATATGCCGTAGATATGTGATTATTGACGGACGTAGTCGAATGTATATACATATAAAACTGTGTTGTACCTGCTCCAAGGCAAAGTTTCCGCAGCCACCACGTGTTGGGAAGTTAGGTGAAGCAACATTGAAAGGATTTGAAAGGCATTTGTACAAAGTCGCCGGTCGCGACTGGTTATTTACGTATGGACGATTTAACGTGTTAATCATCGAAAACGAAACTAATATTTCTTCTGACCCTACCGATCCTATCACCCTTATTCCTGGCAATTTATTATTAGGTAATTTATTGACCAACTTGCAAAGTCGTGATTACCCCCCGACTACCAGTGAACATATGTATCACGAGCAGCACATACTTAAGGTTAAACCGCATTTCTGGACGCGGTGGAGCAAGGAATACCTGAACGAGTTGACGGTTCGCACCACTTGTATACGTGTGTAAGAATGAAAATGTAACCATAGACAACCTGTCAAAAATATCAAGTGACATTAAAAAATATAATTGTAAACTGAGATATAAAAAACTTCAACTTGACAGTTCAATTTAAAAAAAACGTTTGTAACATCATTTTGTGAAGATTACTATCAAATAAAACTTATTTACGAAACAGATCGGTGCTTTATATTCAACGAACTAATATTTTTTTTATGGTGCCGAAACCAGGGAAGTTTTATTGTCTAGTAATTTTTATCGGATCGAACTAAAACGATTATAATGGATTTAGTACTTCGAAAAACGTTACGCGCAGCATTAACGAAGCTAGTGAATAACGCGAACGACATTATTAATAACGAAACTGCAAATACTAGTGACGTGACCGCGTTAATAGCTCGCATTGAAGCACAGAAGGACAGTTTAAATAGTGTTAATGAACGACTGTATCCCACGTTTAGTGATGAACATGCTGAAGCTGAGTGCGCGAAGATTGTGGAATACGATGATCTCGCTGTTACAACAGTTGCGAGATTGGAACAACGTCTGAAACTGCAACAATCTTTACCGCCACAAAACGATCAGAGAAGCTTGGAGCAACAGTCATCTAACGGTAACGTTCATAGTCAGGAAAACATGTCGGTAAGATAACCAAAACTAAATTTCATTAAATTTAACAGATATTGAGGCTTGGCCGGCATTTTGGGAACAATTCCGTTTGGTCGTTCACGAGAATGGTTCTTTAAACGATGTTGCAAAATTTGCTTATCTTAAGTCTTATTTGTCTGATAAAGCCGCTGTAACCATTAACGGATTGACTTCTAGTCAGTCATCGTACAAAGACGCGATAGAACTTTTAAAAAAAGAATCTGCTAATTCTGAACGTATAGTGGACAAATATATACAAAAACTTTTAACAATAGTTCCAGTAAAAAGTGAAAGAGACATTTCCGCGCTTCGTAAACTGTATAATACTGCGTCAACGATTACCCGTTCACTGTCAACACTAGGTTTGTCACCTCAACAATACGGACTAATGGTTAAATCTATCATTTTTAAGGCTCTACCATATAATTTGCGCGTTTTGTTCAACAAACAAAAAATTACAAGTGAAACGGTTAGTAGTAACTCTCTTTCGCAATCGGAAAATTCAGACAATACCGTAGATTATAATAAGCAAATTAGCAGTTTATTGCAATTTATTAAATTAGACTTGGATTCAATCGAACAAGCTAACTGTGAAAAGGTAACGGACTATAAAAATTGCAAAGATAATAATAGCAAACGAACATTGTCAACTCAAAATAATAGTGCATCAGAAAACGATCAATTTACGGCCGCGAGTTTATTAACTGTAAATAATGAAAACTGCTTGTTTTGCAAATCAAAAACGCACAAAACAAAAGATTGCGAAGCGTCTGTAAATATCTCGCGAAAAAAGGACATTTTAAAAGAAAACAATTGTTGTTTTCGCTGTACCAGACCTAGGCATTCTTCAAAATTTTGCAAATCGCGCCTATCTTGTGCAAAGTGCAACCGTCGTCACGCGACTCAATGTGCGATCCTTCATTTGCCAGTAACAATATTCGAAACGGAAATAGCAGCTATTCTCAGTCTAGTCTCACCGAAAATCAAAATAATCACATTGTTGACAGCACCCCTAATAATGTGACAAATCGAGATAACTCTACTGCATTAATAGCTAACGGGGCAAATAATAACGTTTATTTAATGACAGCAAAATGTTTAATAAGTAATGATACCGCTAATGACATGGTGATTCGGTTGTAGATTGTAGATTGTAGATTGTAGGGGGGTCGTACAGTCTGTACAGCCTCACAAGCACTTCGACCTATAAGTTCTTTTGTGCGTGACCCTTGATCTATTCGAGGCCCGGGATTCCGAGACTTCTTGTGAAGTTTATCAGTTTCCTGGGAGCTAAGTTCCTGATGTCGGAGGGCGTTAAAAAGGCCCCTTCCATGAACTTAAGCCTCTTGCAGAAAAGCGCTGGGCATTCGCAAAGCAAATGTTCTGCAGTTTCCGCGAAATTCTCGCAGTAGCGGCAACTGTCACTCTCTGATTTGCCCATCTTTTTGAGGTGATACCCCAGAGGGCAGTGTCCAGTGAGGAGTCCCGTTACCATCTTCAAGTCTTTCTTGTCCAACTCGAGAAGCTGTTTAGCTTTCTTAGGCGATAGGCACACTAGTATTTTCGCTTGTCTTTGTCCTGGCACTTTATTCCAGTGAGATTTCATTTCATCGGTTTCCCAGCGTCGGAACTCCTCTTTTAAGTGGGCTTTGGAGAGTCCACAGAAGGGTTCTGGGCCGGGAAATTGTGTATTTGCCCCTTCTTTGGCAAGGCAATCTGCTTCTTCGTTGCCTTTAATTCCTCTGTGACCTGGCACCCACATCAGGGTGACCTGATTGTTTGCTGCCAGTTGTCTCAGGGATTGTTTACAGTCCCAAGTTAGCTTAGACTCACAGGTGTATGACCTCAGAGCTTTTAGCGCTGCTTGGCTATCTGACAGTATATAGATTTTTTCCCTTCGAGTGCCTCTTTCAAGGCATTCCTGGGCACATAGTTCTATAGCATGTACTTCTGCTTAGAAGATGGTTGGGGTGTTACCAAGGGGTTTTGAGAGCCTGAAATTCGGTCCTGTAACGCCCACTCCAACCCTTTCGTCCATCTTAGATCCATCTGTGTACCACACTGATGCATCCCTTCCCAGTTGAGGTCCGTTCTCTGTGCAAGTTTGGTGGCTGTTTATGACCACTTCAAACTGCATTTCTAAGTCGTACCTAACTGGCATGAAATCTGTCGGTTTAGACATGGCTTCTAGGGAAATATGTTCCAAAATCTTCAAGTGTCCGATCAGATTTCCTGCTTTTAGGCTTTTTGTCTGGCTCAGTCTGAAGGCACAGTTTGCTGCTTCTTTCTTTACACATAGGTGCAATGGCGGAAGGTCCAACATTACCTCCAGAGCTGCAGTAGGGCACGTAAATATTGCCCCTGTTATTCCCAGACAGGCTAGCCGCTGCACTTTCTGCAGCTTGACTTGTGCCGAAATTTGTTGAGTTTTTGGCCACCACACTAGTGAGGCGTAGGTGACCATGGGTTTGATGATCGTTTGGTATGACCAATAAATCATTTTTGGTTTCAGACCCCATGTCTTACCAAAGACTCTGCGGCATGTCCAACTTGCCGCTGTAGCTCTGGAAAGAATGTGGTTGATTTGGCTGTTCCAAGTCAGTTTATGGTCTATTATAACTCCCAAATATTTCACCTCTTTGGAAAATGTTAGCTGGGTTCCATTCAGAGTTGGGGCTTTAAGTTCGTACTTTCGCCTCTTGGTGAATGGAACCAGCACTGTTTTGCTAGGATTGACGTTGAGTCCTTCCTTTGCGCACCAGCTTCTGATTATGTTTAGGGCTAATTGCATGCGGTCGGAGATTACTCCGTCATGTTTGCCCCTAATGGTGACGACTAGGTCATCGGCATAACCTTGAGTCGTGAAACCAGATTCGTGTAGCTTTACTAACAGGTCGTCGACAACCAGTGACCACAGCAAAGGCGATAAAACTCCCCCTTGGGGGCAACCTTTTTCTGCTGTCATCTTGACTGTCTCTCCCCCAAGGGTCGCCACAATGATTCTGCTTTTTAGCATTGATTGTGTCCATCTGATCAGTGAGGCGTTGATATTCCTTTCCTCTAATGATCTGGTTATGGAGGCATGTGAGGTGTTGTCGAAAGCACCCTCTATGTCAATGAAGGCACAAAGAGCCATTTCTTTTGCCACATATGTCTTTTCAATGCTTTCAATTAGGCATTGTAGAGCATTAATCGTGGATTTTCCTGCTTGATAAGCAAACTGTTTCTTGTGAAGCGGTCTTAACTCGAGGAGTTCGCTTCTGACATAACAGTCTATTATTTTCTCCATTGCTTTCAGGAGAAAAGAGGTGAGGCTAATGGGGCGATAAGACTTTGGTTCGTCCATGGGCGTCTTCCAGTCTTAGGTATGAACGCCACTACAGCCTCTCTCCAGGTCTTCGGTATGTAGCCGAAGATAAAGCTGGCTTTGAATAGCCTTTTCAGGAAGGGTTCTATTAATTCAAGGCCATGCTGCAGTAAGGCGGGGAATATCCCGTCCTTTCCTGGCGACTTAAATGGTTTGAAACTTTTGATAGCCCATTTGATTCTTTGGGTTGTGAAAATTTTCCCAGCTAGGCTTTTGCTGGCTCTATTGGGGTTGCGAACGACCCCTTCCAGGTGAGCACTTTGCTGTTAATTTTCCACAACCGCTTTAGAACCAGGAAAGTGCGTCTGCAAGAGAACGCTTAGACTCTCCTTAGGGTTATCAGTGTATCCTCCGTTCGGATTTTTGATCAGACCGATACCGTTGGAATGTTCTTTTGAGAGAACTTTCTGGAGACGCTGTGCTGGGGCCAATTCAGTGATCCCCTCGCACAACTGTCTCCATGTTCTTCTTTTCGATTTTCTGAGTTCTTTGTTGTACTCAGAAAGAGCTGTTTTGTAGTCTTCCCAGTGTCCCAGACTCTTAGCTCTATTGAAAAGTCTTCTGACTTTCACCCGTAGTTTTGCTAGTTCCTTATTCCACCAAGGCACGTCCCGAGTGGTTGCCTTTTGTTTTTCGGGACAGCTGAATTCATATGCTTTTGTTATAGCATTTTGAAGTTGTGTCGAGGCTGCATCAAGTTCCTCTGGTGATTCGGTTAGTTATAGATGGAGGTAGCCAATTAACTTTCATAAAAGAATGTGTATCGCGTTCACTGGGTTTGCCTGTAGTCGGTACTCACAAAATTTCCATAAATAGTTTTGGAAATACTCGTAGCGCACCGACATCTTTGTGCAATCGGGTACAAGTAGGTCTCAAGAATCAGTTTAACGGAAAACTAATCAAAATTACAGCTGTAGAGGTTCCAGAAATATGTTTTGACGCTTTAAAACCACCTTCTACTAACGATCCAATGATTAGAGATTTTGTTTCTAAATACCAGTTAGCTGATGTTAACGTTACAAATAATCAGTTAATTAACGGTATAACTTTACTGGTTGGAGCTGATCATTATTGGAAAATTGTTACAGGTGACACAAAACGCATATCCAATGATTTAACTGCCGTAAACACAAAATTAGGGTGGACAATACATGTAGTTTCAAGTATTGTAGAAAACTGTGAGTTTTTTGTAAATTTTAATTGGGTATCAGCATTAAATGTACAGGCAGACTTTGAACAGGACAATGTAGATATTAATAAATTTTGGACATTAGAGACATTAGGTATTAGTGAAAACGAACATTTAAAAAATAATTATACGGAAGCTTTTATTAAGGAAAAAATTCATATTAAAAATGGACGATATGAAGTTTCGCTGCCGTGGAAAGCAAACTCTAGTATATACTCTAATTATATTGGTAGTATAGCACGTATGAATGGTTTAGTGTCTAAGTTGCGCCGAACCGGTAAGCTCGCTGAGTATGACATTGCTGTGCGTGAATACTTAATAAACGGATGTGCAGAAATAATTTCGCCTGATGAAAACGAACAAAACCGCATTTATTACATGCCGCATTGTCCGGTTTATCGCGAGGACAAGGAAACCACAAAGTTGCGGGTAGTATTTGATGCATCTGCGCATGCGCCAGGTTTTGAATCGCTAAATGAACTATTATATTCCGGTGACAATTTGGTGCCTGATTTGTTAAAGATATTGTTAAATTTTCGAATAGGCTCTATCGGTTTAATCGCCGACATCGAAAAGGCCTTTTTGAAAATATCACTTGAAGAAAAGGATCGCGAATCCCATCGTTTTTTATGGTTCAAAAACCCACTTAACGAAAACAATAACACACATTCGTCGCAACTCGCTACATATCGCATGAAACGTGTAACGTTTGGTGTTACATCGAGCCCATTTTTGCTGTCAGCTACTCTGCGCAAACATTTTCTAGCACAGCCAAAAAAGCTTACGAATACCTCCAATATTCTATTGGAATCATTTTATGTAGATGACCTGATAACTACTGCTAGTTCCTTCGAAGAAGCCAACGAAATTTATGAACAATCCATTAATATACTTCAAGAGGCTAACATGAATTTAAGAAAATGGTTCTCTAACGATAGAGAAGTTATGAACACGGTCATAAAAAATCCTAAAAAGGACGAAACAAAAAAGGTATTGGGTATTTTATGGCACACAGCTACTGATGAACTTGCAGTTGACTTAAAATTCGTAGCTAATAACAATAAAGCGGTAACAACAAAACGAACAATACTTCAAAATATTGCAAGGATTTATGACCCATTAGGTATATTAGGTCCATTTACAATTAGAATAAAAATTTTGTTGCAATATATTTGGAAACAAAAATTAGATTGGGACATTATTTTACCCGAAAAGTATCTGACAATCTGGTTTATATGTTGTTCGGAACTACCTACTATGGATGAACTACAAATCCCCAGAAGTATAACTTCAAATAAATCCAACGAAATCGAACTTCACGTATTTGCTGATGCTAGTATCCAAGCTTACGGTACAGTGGCATGCGCGAAATGTTTAGAAACTAACGAAATAAATTTTCTATTGTCGAAAAATCGTGTAGCGTCTCTTAACCAAAAGGGTAACAAAGAATTAACCTTACCCAAGTTAGAGCTTACTGCAGCATTATGTGCCGCTAGATTACAGGCATATATTTTAGAAAATTCCAAATTGAAAATCAAAAGAGTTATTTTATGGTCCGATTCTAAAATAGCCTTGTATTGGATCCGTGGCAAATCACAGAAATGGAAACTGTACGTGAACAACCGAGTGGAAGAAATACAAAAGCTAAGCAAGGGCGTTTGGAGACACTGCCCTGGAAAGGAGAATCCCTCGGATTTGCTAACGAGGGGAGTCTCAGCGAAGTTTTTGGTGGAATCTAGTTTGTGGCAGCACGGGCCCTCCTGGCTTAAAGAAGACTCAACAAATTGGCCAAAAGATGAAAGCTGCGACGAAACAACGTTAGAGGTCACCAATTTGTTTATAACTAAAGTCAAGATACCAGAACCAAATGGCAAACCAATATTTCCATTGGAGAATTATAGCAAAGTGGAGAAAATTTTTCGTATAACGGCTTATGTTAAACGATTTATTAATAATATTTGTAAGCCCGCAGAGAAAAATTTAGGAAACCTATCGGCCGATGAGTTAAACGAAGCTGAGAAATATTGGCTAAAACATACGCAACATGAAGAATTAACAGAAGTAGAATCAACGGTCAACTCAAGACCATTAACATATATTGATGACGACGACACCAATTTATTGATTTTATCCCCAGCGCATTTCCTAGTGGGAGCAAAAAATGTTGGTTTTTCCCTAAATCTAAAATTGCCTGAAATCAACCGAAACGATATACTCAAACAATGGAAATCGAGGGAACAATTGGTTTCCAAGTTTTGAAAAAAATGGACAACGGAGTATCTTCAGCAGCTGCGAACGTTTCACCATAATCATCGTCCTAATTCTAGGAGCTTAAGAATAGGTGATATCGTACTATTGCATCAAGAGCATACGCCCAGGCTATAGTGGAAGATGGTTAAAGTCGTCGATGTGTTTGTAGGGCGCGATGGTCGAGTGCGGGCTTGTGAAGTGCGATTGAGTGACGGGTCTGGACTTCGTAGACCAGTGCAACTTCTTTTTCCGTTAGAAGTTGAAGATTCTTCGCCGCGGGAGGATGTCAAAAAAATTGTAAACTGAGATATAAAAAACTTCAACTTGACAGTTCAATTTAAAAAAACGTTTGTAACATCATTTTGTGAAGATTACTATCAAATAAAACTTATTTACGAAACAGATCCGTGCTTTATATTAAACGAACTAATATTTTCTTTAGAACCTATTTGGTAATCATTTTTATTTTGCATAATACTTCATAGATATTTCGTATAAACATATTTGGCAAAATAAAGTTATTATTATTATTATATATGGGAAAAGACCGGTCCTGAAATCCACGAAGGGGATGTGGCCTTACTACGAGAAGACAACATTACACCCTCACAATGGGCCCTGGGAAGAATCATGAAGTGTTATCCCGGTAGTGACGGTGTGGTTTTAGTGAAAACCGCGAAATCTTCAGTTGTCCGAAATGTGAAGAAAGTAGCGTTACTTCCAATTCTACCGACTAATGCTGAAGATGAACATTCATAGACTTTATAATTGATCGTATTCTCTCAACGGGAGGAGTATGTTCAAGATTGTAAAATCTTATTTTATTGTTTACGATACTTTTAAAATATGTAAGATATCTGTATGCTTCCTTTCGTCATTGTATATATTTAAGGCGTAAATTCAGTTTAGTTAATAGCGTTGTGAAATATGTTTCAGAATTGATAAGATCTTTTATATTGTTGTAAATTCAAAGGATAGTTTCATTTTATTTTCAACTTTTGTTAAATACCTTTAAAATATCACGTTTTGCAACAATAATTTTGTTTGAGCATTGAAATAGCACATTTTTGAAAGTCGACATTTTGTCGCATTGTGTTTGAAATCCTATAGTTAAGAAGCTAGGAGAAGGTCACGTTTCACCCTATTATATGTTGTATTGTAAAAACCCTAAATTAAGTGTCACATCTGCATGAATTTTATGGTCGACGGTCGGAAGATATGAAAGACATTTTTGAATAACCTTTCTGAGTGAAGATGTTAAAATTGCTATTGGAGTATTCAATAGAAATTTAACTATTTATTGGCGACACCCATAATTGATTCTTATCTAGGAATTCGACTAGTCAAATGATACTGGCCAATAGGAAATAATTATTTTCGTTTGGTCAACCCAATCCACGTGTAAACACGCCCCTCGCAGATTTCTATTTAACACGTCTCACAACGCGAAGAAATCAATTTTTCACTCATCAGTTCTACACTTATCGACGCGAGTTTTACACTCATCGAATCGAGCTCAACGCTCAACAACAAAGTTAGTTTCTCTCTCATCAGTTCTACACTTATCGACGCGAGTTTCTCACTCATCAGTTCTACACTTATCGACGCGAGTTTCTCACTTATCAGTTCTACACTTATCGACGCGAGTTTCTCACTCATCAGTTCTACACTTATCGACGCGAGTTTTACACTCATCGAAAAGAGCTCAACGCTCAACAACAAAGTTAGTTTCTCCCTCATCAGTTCTACACTTATCGACGCGAGTTTCTCACTCATCAGTTCTACACTTATCGACGCGAGTTTTACACTCATCGAATCGAGCTCAACGCTCAACAACAGGGTTAGTTTTACACTCATCGAATCGAGCTCAAAGCTCAACAACAAAGTTAGTTTTTAACACTCATCGACGCGAGTTTTACACACTCATCGAATCGAGCTCAACGCTCAATAACATAGTTAGTTTAATATTCATCAAATCGAAACATAAAGTGTCTTCCGATCTGAAACCACCGAAGTTTGCCATTCACAACTTTGTACCATTTTGTAAATTTGTATATAATAAATTATTAATTTCGACATTAATTTTGTCAAATTAGGATTATTTATCTAGTTGAATGTCTACGCCAGTTGACGAAGTTCAGCTAGAAATATAATCAAAAACCATCACCATGTACATTGGGACAATGTTCAAACCTTGTTAAAATATTTCTTGTAAATGCTGCTGTGATCATTTCAGGTGTTACGGACCGACATGCCCTGTTTTATTTTATCCTTTAGATCAGGGGTGTCAAACTCATTGAAACTTATAAGGTTTTTAGCGGGCCAGACTAAAAATTGAGAACGAAACACTTATTGAATTAAAATCTTTACCTTCAATCAATTTTCATATTAAGGTATTAAAAAGGCTAAATTAAGTTGAGTTTGAGGATCCTGACACCTGAGGTCTCTTGTTTTTGATAAGCTCATTGATGTCAGGGGTCATATTTGAGGTAGTTATGTTGAGTATAGACTGGAGATGATAATCAGTAAATCATGAACGATGTTTGATCTTATTTATTTCCATAATGGAGAACATCTGCTGCCATAAATATGTACTACCAAACATTCACAGGATATGTGCTTCAGGATTTTTTATATTTGGACAGTTATTCAAAATATTGAAATACTGTGTATTATATGTAGTAACATTCACTTCCTTAAATTTCTCTTTTCTAATATTGGAGATCTATTAATTCCATTTGCAAATGCATTGGTGCCTGTGCAGCATCAAAAGTAAAAGGATTGTTAAAAAGGGGTAATTCCATTTCGTTCATCTTGCAAAAATCTTGAAAACGACGGTTAAATTCTGTGGATAGATTCAGCAAAAGTACAGAATGCTAATCCAATTTAGTTTGGTTCAATGTGCCAAATGATCTTAAATGAGGAAAATGATCAAGTGTTTGGCTTAGTATAAGTCTTGTTTTGAACGTCTGCATATGCGAATACATTCGAGTGACGATCAATGCCTTTCCCCGTAACTTTGCGGGCCGTATTGAAATGGCTTGAGGGCCGGATGCGGCTCGCGGTCCGTATCTCTGACATGACTGCTCGAAATCATCTAAATAAATCGGGGGTGTGAAATGAAGTCGACCTTTTGAGTAATCCCAGAGAAAGAAATCTAAGGGTGTAATAACCGGTGAGCGGGGCAGCCACATAGTTGTACCATTTCGACCAATCAATTTTTCAGGAAATGTGTTATCAAGATATTCTCTAAATGACCAAAAAAAGTAAGTAGATGCTTCATCTTGCTGCCACCACATTGTCTGTTTTCCATGTAAAGGAATATCTTCAAGTAATTCTGGAAGAGTATTTTGAAGAAAATCTAAATATCTTTGCCCCGTTAATGTAGCTTCATAAAAATAGGAACCAATCAACCGTCAGTTAAATAAACCGCACCAAACATTGATTCCCAATATTGTTTGAAAATCGGTTTCGCCCATCCACCTCGGATGGGCAAAAGGATTTTTGCTTAAAGTTATTCTATGAGGAAAACGATTTCTGTACAAACGTTGAGCATGAGTTTTGTTTTTTTCGCATTCTCCATAAATAAGTAGCATGTCAACAAATTACTCGTAAGTAAGTCATTATTTACTTATTATTACAGTGTCTTCACACGATTATGACTAATAATTAATGACAGTTCATGAATAAACTTCACCTAACAATAATGAATGACAACCTATGTTGTTGCTACTATAGTTATTTGTTTCATAGCCACCTAAATTTTTGAGTGCAACATATTGCTTTAATAAATTTAGTAAAAATGAATAGCCCTTATTATTATTACTATGTGGTATCGTTGAATTTAGATTTGAATGATATATCCAAAATTGTAATATAATACCGGTTGTCCCATTTAAAAAAAATATGGGTTACGTGACCCGAAATGGCATGGAAAACGGAAGTCATTTTATAATAAATATAAGTATCAGGTTTGACTGTTTATATCTGGCAAATTTCATACATGTCATATGAACAGTTTTCGAGAATTTGAACTGTCAAAACGTCGTTGGACACCCTGTATAAGGGTGGCCTTATTTTCTAGACAATTCTAGTTTGCGGCTTACGCGAAAACAATCGGCTCTCTGGAATATTCTTTTCTTTCCGGGATATTTCTCAAATTCCGGCTCTATCCTTAAAAGATCTTCGGAGAAAATGTTTATAAAAAAATGACACAAAAAATCACAATAGACATTTCCAGAATTCGGCGCGCTCGCCATTTTTTTAACACCGTTAACATATGGTTACAGGACCGTACTTAGTATCTACTTCGGTGTGAGAGTTCGTAACATTACCCCCTACTTAAATGGAAGTTACTCCTGGAAGTTTTGTGTAGCCGAGACTGGATGTTTGAATCGGCAACTGGCCCCATTTCTACGCTTTTCGATTTTATGGAAATAACAGGGCAACGTCTTCATCGGATACTGATAACGGGGGTTGTAGCTGCAAATTAATATCGGGACACCGTTATATTGGAATATCACCTCTACCATGTTTCTGATTACACGTCAATTCAACTGGTTAATCGCTATCTTAGACATAGCCAGTTTCTTCACGCTGGATTCCAACACATGGTCTCGTAGGTTTCGAAGTGCTTCCCACACATCGCGGTAGGTAGATCGATCTTGAAATTATTTTTTAGTTATCACGTAGAAGACTAACCGTGAATTGTGTTTCAGTCTCAGTGGTCTACAAGTTTTTCTAATTGCCCGAACTTCTTTCGAAAGTCGGTTGCCAACCCTCGTGCGTTCTTGATACGGGCGGGGATGTTGTATGCCAGTGAATAATCTTCCGGGAGAGTGAACAAATCTTGTCGTTGTTCTGAACTGACTCCATATGTAGTGATCCCTAAAGGACAGTAACGGCAAAAGGACATTAGCTTAGAAATAAGATTTAAATTTAGGTTGATATTAATTATAGTATTTAGCGAGCATTGATCTGAGACGGGCAATGTCAGTCATGTTCTTGTTAACGTATAAACAAACACGTACAACTTATAGACGGAGGTCAGGCATGTAGTAAAACATAGCTACACTTCCTATAAAATGAGAGTGAACGAACCAGGGAATTGTTATTAATACTTTGACTAAGTCGATTGATATTTATAATTGTGTATTTTAACGTATTAAAACTCTATCCCAGTGATTTTATAAATGTGATGTTGTTTATTCTATTCCCGAATACAGGTTGCTAGGTAAGTGGTTTCCTCAATGATAATTTGCCTTTACGGTAAACGTCGAGTATACGAGGGACACTTACTAAGTAACCACCACATGGCGATCCTGCAAACTAAATGGTAATGATTGGTAATATGGAAACAAATGGTTATTGTAAATGGTAAAATGGAAATGGTAATGGTAAAAATTAATAATATAATGGTAACAAATGGTTATGGTAAATTATCCTGTAAGTAAATGGTAAAATTTCATTCTGCGAACGAAAAATTATGGTACAATTGATGTTATAAGAGTAGAACTATATGGTTTTCTATTCAAATTTGGGACCTTGGAGAAGAGAATCAATGGGAGGATCAACAACCAAACAAGAGGCAAAAGAAACAGGAATTGTCAACAACACTTTCATGGTACAGCAAGATAATGTTGCGATGCACATAATGGTATTATTATACATTATAACTATAGCTTTCATCTTAAAATTTGTTTGGTCATTATAGAAAACGCACCGAAGAGCGTTGAAAAGGGATATCAACCGAAGCAATGCAGTAAAGCAGGCAATAGGAACTCTCATCGTGTAAAAATAATTGTAAGTACATATGCATTCTATTCTTATGAACGAATTTTTTTTTAAATGTCAATAACGTGGGAAGATTTTGAAGATAAGTTAAGATTAATTGTGGAAGAAGTCAATAAACAGGGAAAAAGGGTTTTGAAGAAAGGAACTCCTAAAAATCCTGATATACATATAGAAGTAATTAATAGCATAGTAGGTCTTTATAATAATTTTGCTAAGTTAATAGCCAAAAATTGGAAAAATTTAA
Source organism: Galeruca laticollis (assembly GCA_963921935.1). NCBI lineage: Eukaryota > Metazoa > Arthropoda > Insecta > Coleoptera > Chrysomelidae > Galeruca > Galeruca laticollis. The sequence goes on from OY998176.1 coordinate 241,235,653, forward strand.
GTTTAGTACAACAGGAGACTTGTAAAAATTATTCAAGTAGGATTAGGGATAAAGCTGATAGGGCATTTCAAGCGTTAAATTGTATTATCGACATACCTACCTCTATATTTGAGGAAATTGACACTGTTGTATTACAAGCAATAAGCAAACAGTTGAAAATGGCGACAAGTATGAACGATTTTGTTAATTTTGCGAGTAAAGTTTTACCGAACGAGTTTAACGGCGAAGCAAGCAAATTACAGTCATTCTTAGACTCATTAGATTTACTACAAATAAACGCGACTGGTAATGAGGAAAATGCTATTCTACTAATAAAAACGAGACTAACAGGAAAAGCTAGAAGTTTAATCACGACGGAAAACTCCATTGCAGAATAAACTTAAAACAGGGATAAGAGGAGACAATCCAAGCCTTCTCTTAGCGAAGCTTGGTAAAATAAGACAAAATGGAAAGGATGTGACACAGTATGCAACAGAAATAGAGAAACTAGCGGAAAGATTACAGGCAGCATACATTTCGGAAGGGATGCCTGAACGGCTAGCCGAAAAATATACGAAGGAAGCAACGATTAAGGCAGTAACTATGAATGCCGCAACGGATGCAACCAAAACAATAATTGCAGCGGGAAGTTGTGAAACTACACAAGAGGTACTATCAAAATTGGTTTCAGTAGCAGGTATAGTAGGACAACAACAAGTCTTACATATGAAAGATAACAGGAATTTCTTCAGGAAGTCAAACTTTGACTTTAGGAACAATCACCGGAGAGGAAACAACAGAGGATTTTATAACAGTAATCATTCAGGATGAACATTTCGACAGTATAATCAAGGAAACAACTACGGAGATACGAAAATTTTAATAAATATAGGAAATACAATAATAATGGAAATTACAATAGTCAAGATAAAAATAACGTAAGAATATGTGAAATAAAAAATGAAGAAGCAAGAGAGAATCAGAAACAATTGGGGTTATGAATAAAAAATCAAGCTACGAAAGCAAGATTTCAGGAACATATTCAGCATATTATTTAGATTTATCACTTTCTAACTTTATAGAAATTCAGACAAGCATATCCGATAATATCTACAATTTTATATTAGATACAGGAGCAGACATTTCTCTAATAAAAATTTCTAAAAATTTTCCACATCATTTGATTGAAACTAGGAGTAAAATAAACATTAAGGCGATAACTGAAGGCTCAGCAAAAACTTTGGGTCAAATATGCATAAACCTCTATATCAATAACATAACTTTAAGTCACTCTTTTCACGTAGTGGAAGAAAATTTTCCAATACCAACAAATGGACTAATAGGAAGAGACTTCATGACAAAAAATAATTGTGTATTAGATTATTCACAATCAGAATTACATATAAATGGCAAGTCTAACAGTTCAGAAACCATACAAATTTTTGGTAATCCAGAATACGATACTTTAGCAATACCACCTAGATGTGAGGTATACAGCTAATAGAGAACTTCAAGAATTTGAGAAAGGATACAGTAGTAGAGCAACAGGAAATAGCACCAGGAGTATTTATAGCCAGATCCATAATATCGGGGAAAAACCCGTACGTTAGAATTTTAAATATAAATTATGAAAGTATTTCAATAAAAACTAGTATTGAAACTTTAGATTTAGATTTATTCTATATATATACAATTAAGACTGATAGTAGTAACAGAATGAAAGAATTAAGGAAAGGATTAAACTTAGAAGTACCAGAATATGTAAGAAACGATTTAACGAAACTGTGTGCAAATTACGAGGATATATTCGCTTTGAAGAATGGTATACTAACACACAATAACTTTTATGAGCAAAGGATATCAGTAAAAGATGATACACCGATATACATAAAAAACTATCGCACACCACACTCACAATCAACAGAATTAAATAGCCAAGTAGAAAAACTTATAACACAGGGAATAATTGAACCCTCAGTATCAGATTATAATAGTCCAGTATTATTAGTACCGAAGAAATCGACGAATCAAGATAAGGCATGGAGACTTTGTATAGATTTTAGACAGCTAAATAAGAAAATAGTCACAGATGAATTTCCTTTACCTCGTATAGATGCAATTTTAGATCAATTAGGAAGAGCAAAATGGTTTTCAGTTCTAGATCTTATGTCAGGTTTCCATCAAATACCTTTAGAACAATCTTCTAGGAAATACACTTCGTTCAGTACCGAAAAAGGCTCATTTCAATTCACAAGACCTTTAACCTTTTGGGTTAAACATAAGCCCTAATAGTTTTTCACGAACGATGTCAATAGCATTCTCAGGCCTCACGCCGGAAAAAGCATTTCTTTATATGGACGATATACTTGTGATAGGAATGTCAGAGAATTATCACTTAGCCAATCTCAGAAAAGTGTTCGACGCATGTCTTAAATTTAATTTAAAATTAAATCCACATAAATTCCAATTCTTCAGGCGAGAAGTCACATATTTAGGTCACAATTTATCAAAGGATGGTGTTTCATCATATAAAGCAAAATACTCAGTCATTCAGCATTACCCAGCGCCAAAAAATGCCAACGAAGTCAAAAGATTTGTTGCATTTTGCAATTACTATCGAAGGTTCATTCAAAATTTTGCAGAAATATGTATTCCTTTAAATAGGTTAGCTATGAAAAACGTAAAATTCGAGCGGTCACAAGAGTGCGAAAACTCATTTCAGGTCTTAAAAAATGCATTAATCAATTTACCAATTTTAAAATATCCAGACTTTAATAGACAATTCATATTAACTACAGACGCTTCGAATAGCGCATGTTCAGCAATTCTAAGTCAAAATTACGAAGGGATTGACCTACCCATCGCATTCGCATCACGCAGCTTCAAGAAAAGCGAGCTTAACAAGCCCACCATTATAAAAGAGTTATTAGCAATTCATTGGGGAATCAATCATTTTAAGTGTTATTTATATGGTTCACCACATTTCATAGTAAAAACAGATCATAAGCCACTAACGCATTTATTTGCAATGAAAGACCCGACGTCGAAACTATCGAGAATAAGAATCGGTTTGGAAGAATATGATTTTGAAATACAGTATGCTAAAGGTATAGCGAACTACGCGGATAGCATATCGAGAATATCCATAGAAGAACTTAAGGATTTATACATAAATAATTCACATGTCTTGGCAATCACAAGAGCACAAACGCAAAAAGAAAATGCTAAAACAGAAAAGGATCCAAGGAATAAAGTAGAAACAAAAGAAGTAAGAATACAAAAACCTGCAGTAGTAAAAGTTTTAAATAACCTTGAGGCACACAAATTACCAATTTTACACTTTGAAAATAACCGTATCTCACTTAGGATAAGCATCCGGATCAATAATAAATTGAAATTTAGTGAAGCCTTAAATACCGGATTACACAACTTCGACCTAGGACGAACGTTGGAAAAGCTTGAAGAGCTTTCGGTAAGAAATGAAGTGAAAAGAATGAAAATATATACAAATTATGATATATTCAAAAAGTGCACAGTAGAAGAATTTATAGAAGTAGGAAATCAAAGGTTAAAAAGTATTGAAGTATGTATATGCGAAGTACCAAAAACGGTACAGCAAAAAGAAGAGATCCAAAAGATATTAGAAAGATACCACAACGATCAAATGTTTGGAGGACATATAGGAAATAATAGATTATTAAAGAAACTAAGAGCAAACTTCAAGTGGAAAAATATGGAGAAAGACGTAAGGAAGTATGTAAAGAATTGTCATAAATGTCAAGTGAATAAAGCGAAGCCTAATCACAAAGAAAAATTTGTTATAACAGATACATCTATAAAACGGTTTGATATCATTTACATAGACACAATAGGTCCGTTTGTAGAAAGTAACAACGGGAATCGTTATTGTATTACAATATTATGCGAATTAACTAAATACGCAGTTATGATACCGGTTCAGAATAAAGAAGCACACACTATAGCAAAAGCAATATTCGACAATTTTATACCGAATTACGGGCTGATGAAGGAGATAAGAACAGATCAAGGGACGGAATATAAGAACGAAATAATGAAGAATTTAGCGGAACTATTAAATATAAAACATAATTTTCCAACAGCCTACCATCACGAAGCAATAGGCAGTTGTGAAAGATTACATAGGACATTTAACGAATATATAAGAAACTTTATCAAAGATTCTAGGGATAACTGGTGTGAGTTTCTAAGAATGTTCGCATATTGCTATAAGACAACACCAAATACGTATCACGGATACACTCCTTTTGAATTATTATATGGGAGAAAACCCAATTTGCCAGAATTTTTAGACGTGAAAATTGAACCGTGTTACAATTTTGAAAGATACGATAAAGAATTGAAATATAAGTTGCAATACGCTAATCAAAGGGCCAGACAGTTTTTGATAAATAATAAATTAAATAGAGTTAATAATAGCTGTAAATTTTAAAATAGGGGAATTAGTTATTTTAAAAAATGAAGGGAGAAATAAATTTGATCCACATTATCTAGGGATTAAAGGGAGTAAATTGCGAGATTACATCTCCAGACAATAAACAACAAATTGTTCATAAGACTCGTATGTTTATATACAAAGAACGGAAACATTTGTAAATAAGTGAAGTGTGTTGATAAACGAACAAATTGTGTTTAGTAAACAAAGACAATACAAAAACATTCATTAAAAATAGTTATAGGTATAAGTGATATCGAAAAATTAAATTGATAATTTTTCTCTTCCAAGAGGGGATGATGTAGTGATCCCTAAAGGACAGTAACGGCAAAAGGACATTAGCTTAGAAATAAGATTTAAATTTAGGTTAATATTAATTTTAGTATTTAGCGAGCATTGATCTGAGACGGGCAATGTCAGTCACGTTCTTGTTAATGTATAAACAAACACGTACAACTTATAGACGGAGGTCAGGAATGTAGTAAAATATAGCTACACTTCCTATAAAATGAGAGTGAACGAACCAGGGAATTGTTATTAATACTTTGACTAAGTCGATTGATATTTATAATTCTGTATTTTAACGTATTAAAACTCTATCCCAGTGTTTTTATAAATGTGATGTTGTTTATTCTATTCCCGAATACAGGTTGCTAGGTAAGTGGTTTCCTCAATGATAATATGCCTTTACGGCAAACGTCGAGTATACGAGGGACACTTACTAAGTAACCACCACACATATCTAGCTTTCCAGGTATCTCCATACGCGCCCATAAATTCATCGAAGTTAGGGTCAGACACATCTCGAATTTGATTTACTCCTTTCTCTAGGTCATTGTCTCCTTCGAATGGCGCTAGTCGATTTTGGTGAACTACTTTTGGTTTTCCGTTGGGGATCTTGCTTGTGCGATATGTAATATTATTGATCCTTTTCTTGATTAAGTATGGACCTTCCCAAGATTTTTGTAATTTTGGAAAAAATCCTTTCCTCCTCGTCGGGTTGTATAACCATACTGTGTCCCCGACTTTTCATTCTGTCGCGGGCAACTTGAAGATTTGTTCGAATTAATTCATGAATATCGTCCAGCCTTCTTCTCAATTGGATCACGTAGTCTTCTCCTGCTAGTTCTTCTCCAGACCGACAGCCAAATTCCAGGTCACAAGGAAGCCTCATTTCACGTCCAAGCAGGATTTTCGCAGGTGTTTCACCCGTTGATTCATTGACGGCAGATCGATAAGCCAATGCAAATAGGGAAATATACTGGTCCCAATCTCTCCGAAGGCTGGAAACTACTTTGGATAGGTATTTTCCAATAGTCCTGTTTATTCTCTCGACCATTCCATCTGACTGTGGATGTAATGCTGTTGTCCTGGTCTTCTTCATACCCAGCTTGTTGCAAATTTCCTGGAATAGATAACTTTCGAAATTTCCTCCCTGGTCGCTGTGGACTTCCAGTGGCACTCCATATCGGCTTATAAATTCTTTCACCAATACAACCGCGACAGTTGTGGCCTCTTGGTCCGGGATAGCGTAAATTTCCACCCACTTTGTAAAATAATCTATTACAACCAGTATGTATTTGCCACCATTTTCTGTCATCGGAAATGGTCCAGCGATATCTAAAGCAATCCTTTCGATCGGGCTTCCAACATTGTACTGTTTCATTTGTGCCTTTCTCTTGCGATCTGGTCCATTACTCGTAGCACAAGCTGTCCATTTCTTACACCAGTCCTTCACATCATTGGAGCTGTTCATCCAATGAAACCTTTTACGGACTCGCTGAAGGGTTTCCTTCACTCCCAGATGGCCTCCCGATAGACTGTCGTGTAACTTCTTCAGTACCTAGCTACTCTCGTTCTAGGGATAACTAGCTGTCTCCTCATCTCGGAACCATCATCGTTTTCAAGGACTCTTTTTTTCAACAGCCTTTCTTCTAGGCCAAGGGAGTCCAACTGAGCCCAATATGCCTTCAGTATCGGTGAAAATCTTGACACTTCTTGCCATGTACGTCGCCGATTTTCTTCCTTCCATTGCCGGATCATCTTCAGGTGAGGATAATTCTCCTGATCTTCTATGATTCTAGTGGGTGACCATTCCTCGTTGACTACAGTAGTTCCTGAAACTGCAGCTTCCCTAGATTTCGACTTGTTGCAGTGAGAATAGTCTGTAGGACATGACCTTCTAGGCAGAGAGTCGGCCTCTCGGTGATTCACATTAGCTCAATGTTCTCCCCTGTCTAATTTCCCATGTGAATGAAGTCTTTGAATTTCAAGAGGCCTGCGGCACTCCGAGGTGCTGCGTACATACTCAAGCTCACCACACTTTCGGCATTTGATCTTCTTTAGTTTCCATTCTGCCATACTCTTTATTAAATTGAGAATCTGGTTCAGGATGTCTTAGTTACCTTCTTCCTGCATGGTCCTAACTTTGTTGCACCGCAAATCCTTCGTGGTTCCTTTGTATTTAAGAGGTTCTTGGTTTGCAAGAGTCGTAGGACGCTTACACGAACTGCGTGCATGCTCTAGTTCGCCACAATTACAGCACCTAATCTTCTTCGGCTTCTTGTCGACCATATCTTTCAACAAGTTGACGATCTGGTCAAGTCTGTCCCCGTCAACTTCTTCCTGCATGGTCCTATCTTTGTTGTATCTCGAAGTCCTCGTGGCTGCTTCGTATTCAAGAGCGGCGGTCAGTACATCTACCATGGTTTTGGGTGGGCTAATCGAAGCATCCTCTCCATATCGGGGTCACATAAGCCGTCAATAAGGGCCTGGATGCCCAAACATTCCATCATGTTCTCTGGTGCTGATGTATAAGCAAATCGAACTAGTCGGGCAATATCCAGTTCATACTCTTGAAGAGTTTCGTCACGTTTCCGTCTTCGGTTCTTCAGCTGGGACTGGTACAAATGTTCTAGATGTAAAGATGTCAACGTCAGTTTGAAGGTCACGAAATTTTTTCCCCAAAACATCAAAGGATTTACGCCGGCTTTCGTTTCTTATCAAGCTGGCGTATTCTGTGCTCTAACTACAGACAAAATATTGATGCCATTGTGTGGAAATGTAGACATCGGTAATCATCGAACTGCGTGCAAAATAAAAACGCACAGCCGTCGGTCAATCAGATTTCTCAAATTTTTCATTTCACATGGGTATGCCGTTCGTTAGTTTCCGTGTTGGAATTGTTTGTAATTGAAAATTTTCACTAGAAAACTGTATGAAATGTGCCATATTCCATAGTGGTCGTCGGAAATCATATTTTATGATAAATTTCACAAGGATTCTTTTTTGATTACCTACCTTTTTAAACATTTATTTAATGCCTTTGCTTTGTTCACTTAACATAAATGAAAGCAGAACTGGTGCTACACCGAAATCGGTATGATAAAATATTTGTGTTTTTTGCGTCGGTTTTTTGGCTTGACACGGTACTTATCAATACTCGTATTCCAAAGGCCCTTTATAAAAATATGTTTTTCCATATTACTTTTGAAAACCAGTAGCGTCACTAAGGACAAAAGTATGGTGTAAATAACTTTCACTTATAGTCAGTGCTCTTCAATTGAAAACAATTCAACGCCCTGTAACTCATCAAAAACGACAAGACTTATCACAAATGTTTATAAGAACTTTTCGTCTTAGAATTGAATGGCGAATCTCCCATAGCAATATTTTAGGTTACTTTGGAAACACCCTGTAGTTGCGATATGCATAAGAGCAAGAAAATGGGATGGTAGGATTAGACATCGTGTACTGGCTTACCTAGATTCGGTATCATTATCACTTCTGGTACATCCGAACTTAGAGTAATAATAAACATAGAGAGAGCTATTCATTCATAAACGCGTTTATTTTTGCGGTCAACAATTCTAAACGCCAGTAGTGAAATAATGAATGAATTACAGAAAGTGAGGATGGTATTGTAGATACATGGGATTGCTAGTTTCGGCTAATTCTCTGACAAAATTGGCACCAACGAACCATGATAATCCAAAAACATTAAATTAATTAACTTAAAAGTTTATTTCCACACTAAAAAGTCTTGAAAACACACATCAAAACGAAAGACCTAAAAGTTTACGCTCTAGTCGTAATGGCGTTCGTATAAACAAACCACATTTGATATTATTTACTACAATACTACGGCGTATTTAAAATGATCGACGATCACACTCTGACGATATTTGCATCTCTCTTTATATGGTGATTAAATAAGGACAAAACTGTTGAATATATTACTATTGACACATTTGTTCTGTCAGGTACTTTGGCTGATGGCAACCCTGTAACGTCTGACGGATGGCGGACCTAAGTTAAGTGAGCTGGGGATCGGGGGAATGACAGATAACGTAACGGGAGACTGATGGTTGAAGGTGAATATTAAGAACCGACTGTAAACTAGAGTAAGCAAGGGTTTTGAGATAAATAAAGTATGTGATTAATAGACAATCCCAAAAGTGTATTATTATCGAACCCGCAAACATAACAACATTAACAGGTACTGCCAATGCTGCCACTTTTAGTTATAACCATAAAGGTATCTAAGGATACAACAAGTTCTTGTTTAAAATGTATATCAGAATATGCCTTTATTAAATAAAATTCAAGTATTATTAATTCATTTTAAAAGTTGCGATTCAAATGCAGAAATAAGTATGACTTTTTTTTATTTGCATAACTTTTCAACCATTTTTCAATTGAACGTCTAATTCCTTTTTTCCCGCAACTAAAGAGGATTTGTAAATATGGCAAAGCAGTGGAAGTGTCCCGCAAGTGGGCTTAGAATGTGACTCAATGTTTGGGGCAGAAAAAAGTCAAAACAAACATATCTATTTTATTTGTTAATCTGAGCAGCCGACATGTGTACATGTCTTCCTCTAATTGCATCATTGATAATTTAGGTGAGCATCACTAAACCTCTTATAGCTAATTGTTTGCGATTTTCTCCGTTAACGGAATCAAATTCTCATACTGGTTGGAGGTTGACATAGTGCTATTCAATACTTCGATCTTGATTCCGATTTTGTTTATAATCGAAATCTAAATTGGATTGATGTTTGTTGAATGATAAAAAAATTGTCATGTCATTTTACAAATCAAATAAATCAATAGTGACATAACCTCATCATTATTTTACTTTATGTCACGTGTATTTCACACTTTTCACAAGTTCATTTAGTTTAATCACGTTAAATTTTATAGAAGCTGTTCTGTTAACTAAAAATGTAATATACAATTGCAAAGTATCACTCACATCACATATTCCATAGACAAACGGTAGTTTATTCAAATTTTTCGACGAATCACATGCTTCCGATTTACGATTGTTTTCAATAGCATCATAATTTTAGACCGATTATAATCAGAGTGATCGATTGATATCGAAAATGTATTGTTGAACATGTTGTTTTTTAAATGACAGGAAATAATTGTAATCGATTGTCGCGTTGAATAGCACTATTGAAAATAAAATAATCAAACACGGACTTAGGATCCATGGACTACTAACTGTATATTCGGTTTAACTCATCTACTGTGGTCGCCATGTTGTGCTAATTTTAAGTTGGCCGGCCTGAGTCACGTGATTCGTACAGGACCGGTTTGAACAATAAAGCAGAAATCATTTATAAGATAGGAAAATATCAAACGGTGAGAGAAAAAAGTATACCTACTTTATTATTTATACGAGCTACTGCGTATTGTGTATCTACCTAAGTTGGGGTTATGGAAAACTTTTTCATAAATTTTAAGAAGTGTTTATTTATAAATTATATTATTATATATTCTTATTCAAATTCAATTAATCAGGAAATAAATAAAATAACGGTTAATTTTAATTTAATTTAATCACGGTCAAGCCCAATTCACATTAATACAATATGGAAATATAAAAAAATGCAACAATAACAAAAAAAAGAAAAATATGTAAAACTAGAACAAGATAGAACAATTGACACATGCATTAAACTTATCTATAAAACAAAAGGAAAAACCTAAAGTATAGTATAAATAACAAGAATAAAGCAAATAAAGTAAGAGGAGTGATAACACATCAAACTAGCAATAAAAGATGTACGCTCTAAAGTGGAAGCTCTAGCAAATATTCTTTAAACTTGGAAGTCGACGCATCGAAAATTAAAATTCCATCGACATAATTTGCTAATCTAAGTGTCCTAGGTAGAAAACTATGCATTGCATAGTTGTACCTATGAAAGGCGACATGAAACGTTTGTACCTGCCTAGAAAGATGAGAGGGGACAACTAAATATATTTTAGAGAGAAGCTTGGGACTATCACAAATACCATTTACTATGTTGAACAGCTGTATCAGATCCCTTTGCCTTCAGCGAACCTCCAGAGTAGGAATGTTTAAAAAACGTTCTAAGAAATCATAACAAAGGTAAATGTGCATCTTAAAGGCAATGTATCTTAAAAAATTGTGCTGAACAGCTTCATATAATATAATGAGGAGACCATACTGGTAAACAATAATCAAGATAAGTTCTGACCAGTGAGCAATATAGAGATCTAATAGCAGTGATGTTAGTAAAATCAGAAGTGGTCCTCTTTATAATACCCAACATCTTCATAGTTTTTTTAACAATAGCGGTAACATGAGACATAATTAAGTGTGGAGTCCAATATAACACCCAAGTCCTTAGTTTGAGAAGCACATTTTTGAGTTTCATTATTAATATTGTAATCAAAAGCTATTGGGTGGTGTATTCCATGAAAATGCATTATATGACATTTGGATGCATTTAGATTCACACCATTAAGTGTACACCAATTTGATAGACTATCTAAATCAGATTGTAATATTGGAGGATCATCCATGCAACTAATAACACTAAAACATGTCAGGTGGTCATCAGCAAATAACAAGGCTTTGCTATCTTGAAAACAATGCATTATATCATTAATAAATATGTTAATTATTAATGGTCCTAAATGAGACCCTTGGGAAACTCCAGAGGTTACTGGAAAAGTATGAGAATATTCATGAGTAACTCTGACCATTTGTAAACTATTCGTAAGATAATCACTTAGCCATTGTAATACAAGACCGTCAACACCATAATGAAAAAGTTTATGTAGCAAGAGCTCATGATTAACCCTGTCAAAAGCTTTAGAGAAATCAGTGTACACAGAACCAATCTGCAGACCCTCTTCCAAACCATCAGACAAAAAGTCAACATATGTGAATAAACCCAATTCTGCAGATCTTTTAGAAGTGAAGCCAAATTGTTGTGATGTGAGAATACTCGAACAGTCATAGGTGAGATAATCTAAAATACTACTCTCAAAGACTTTGGTAATTATGCTAAGGATTGATATAGGACGATAGTTTGAGATTTTCTACCCAATTTACACACTGGAGTGATGTATGAAGTTTTCCAATGATCTGGAAATTCGCCTGTAACAAGAGACTTATATATGAAAGAGCGGACGAGATAAAAGTAAGCTAAATTCCCTAAGAATGGAAGGTATTCCGTCAGGACTGGGGCGTTTTTAATATCAAGTTCAGATAACTTTGCATCGATGTTCGAAGCCAGATGTTGATTTGAATAAAATGATGAGAAATTTTTAGCAAATAGATTTGCAATATCATTCCCGTTACAAGCAGTAAGGTCCCCAAGAGTCATTTCAGAAGGTATAGTGTTATTCACCCTCCTACTGTTTACAAACTTCCAAAAAACTTAACATTATCTGTAACACAATTTTCAGTATATTTTACATAATTTCGGTAGCACTCTCGTGATAAAAGTTTACACTGAGCCCTTAATCTACTAAATTCCATTTAGTTTACAGGACACCTAGTAATTTTGTGAGCCACTTCTTTCTCGCACAAATGCCTCTTCAACTCCGGAGTATGCCAACATGGAAACCTCTTCTTGCAAACCTTTTTCAGCAGAACAAAGCAATTTATTATAGTGTACATTATATCGTCAGATATGGACACCATCTCAGTCAATTGATTCCAAGGAAAGGCTTCATAATATGCACGATTAAAATCGTAGTTTTCGCCTCCTGCTTGTTTTTCTGCAAGTTTTTAGTTTGTTTCTGCATACTCTTAATTGCCTCTTCAAAAAGCGAATCTTCTCTCTCAATTTTACATTGGTATCTTCTGTGGAAGTTTTGCTGAAAATAGAACATTTCTTTAGACTAGTTAAACTTCGGTACTAAGGCATTATATAAATGCTACGTAAAATTTATATAAATAAAATACAATGAAATTAACTGTCTCGACCCTTACTTCGCGGAATATGCTCATATTAGTGTTTTTAAATGAAACTCACGGTCTCTAGTTAATTCCACAATATAATAAAAGTTATTGAAAATTCTAAAAAATTGACAATTGTTTCGATAAATCAATATCATCGTCAGAATGACAGAAGTTACATTTCATTTTATGCCTACCTGATGTTTAGTAGTTATTTTTGGCTAGACCAAGAAGTAACCTAACTTGTGATTGGCTTAATATATGTTTATAGAAAAAAGAAGAAGATGTGATATTACAAATATTGAAGCTTAGATATTATTAGCCCTATGGTGATATCCTGGATATCATTTTTCCAATTAAGATCAGTATAACTGTGCAATGATATAGAAAACCATGAAAACTATATCTGCGGATCTTTACAATTATCACTTAAGAAAACAGTTTATTAGTGGAGAACTCCCTAGATTTAACTGTTCATTGACAACTTCATATTGTGGGTTTCTTAGATGTCTTCTAATTTCCAGTTCTTCAAGGAAATCCAGTTCTTGTTTCTTTTCACAAATATGTAGCACTTCTAGTTCTGTGTTAGGTGTCAATGAATGATTGGTGTCAAGTAGATGTTTTGCGTAGTGGGATTTATCTGGTTGTTTTAATCTGTATGCTCGTAAGTGCTCACTGTATCGCATTTCAAAATTCCTAAGGGTCTGACCCAAATAGACAGCATTACATTCTGGACATTTGAGTTTATTTATACCTGACTTCTTTAATAGTGGTATTTTTGTTTTTACATTTAACAATTTTGTACTAACGTTACTTTCTGTTTTAAAAGAAATTGTTGTATTCGTTGCTGAAGATATTATCTTTGAAATATTATTAGATATATTTCCTGCATATGTGATGGTTTTATAAGTTTTGATTTCATCAGCTTGTTTAGGATATATTAGTTGTAATGCCACTTTTCTTCTTTTTTACTAATTAGCTTATTTATCATATCTAATGGATAACCGTTAGATGTTGCTATTTGTCTAATTGTATTAATCTCTCTATCAAAATTACATTTGTTCATAGGAACTGAAAAAGCTCTATGTATCATTGAATTATATGCTGCTAGTCTGTGTGACATAGGGTGGTTAGAATTGAATGGAATTGTCACATCAGTCTGTGTTGGTTTTCGGTAAATTGAATAATCAAGTACATTATTAACTCTTTGAATTTTTAAATCAAGAAAATTGATTGAGCTATTTTCTTCAATTTCGAATGTAAATTTAATTTTCGGGTGTAAATTATTGATGTGGTTGAAAAATACATCTAATTGTCGTTCACTACCCATAAAACAAGCTAATATGTCATCCACATTCCTATACCAAAATAAAATATTTTTCGAAATATTACTCTCAAAGATCTTTCTTTCTAAATTGTCCATAAAAATGTTTGCTAAAATAGGTGATATAGGGCTTCCCATTGGTAAACCTTCATTTTGAATATATATCTTATTTAGAAAGAAAAATCTTTGAGAGTAATATTTCGAAAAATATTTTATTTTGGTATAGATATGTAGATGACATTTTAGCTTGTTTTATGGGTAGTGAACGACAATTAGATATATTTTACAACCACATCAATAATTTACACCCGAAAATTAAATTTACATTAGAAATTGAAGAAAATAGCTCAATCAATTTTTTTGATTTAAAAATTCAAAGAGTTAATAATGTACTTGATTATTCAATTTACCGAAAACCAACACAGACTGATGTGACAATTCCATTCAATTCTAACCACCCTATGTCACACAGACTAGAAGCATATAATTCAATGATACATAGAGCTTTTTCAGTTCCTATGAACAAATGTAATTTTGATAGAGAGATTAATACAATTAGACAAATAGCAACATCTAACGGTTATCCATTAGATATGATAAATAAGCTAATTAGTAAAAAAGAAGAAAGAGTGGCATAAACACTAATATATTCTAAACAAGCTGATGAAATTAAAACTTAAAAAACCATCACATATGCAGGAAATATTTCTAATAATATTTCAAAGATAATATCTTCAGCAACGAATACAACAATTTCTTTTAAAACAGAAAGTAACGTTAGTACAAAATTGTTAAATGTAAAAACAAAAATACCACTATTAAAGATATCAGGTATATATAAACTCAAATGTCCAGAATGTAATGCTGTCTATTTGGGTCAGACCCTTAGGAATTTTGAAATACGATACAGTGAGCACTTAAGAGCATACAGATTAAAACAACCTGATAAATCCCACTACACAAAACATCTACTTGACACCAATCATTCATTGACACCTAACACAGAACTAGAAGTGCTGCATATTTGTGAAAAGAAACAAGAACTGGATTTCCTTGAAGAACTGGAAATTGGAAGACATCTAAGAGACCCACAATATGAAGTTATCAATGAACAGTTAAATCTAGGGAGTTCTCCACTAATAAACTGTCTTCTTAAGTGATAATTGTAAAGATCAGCAGATATAGTTTTCCTGGTTTTCTATATCATTGCACAGTTATACTGATCTTAATTGGAAAAATGATATCCAGGATATCACCATAGGGCTAATAATATCTAAGCTTCAATATTTGTAATATCACATCTTCTTCTTTTTTCTATAAACATATATTAAGCCAATCACAAGTTACGTTACTTCTTGGTCTAGCCAAAAATAACTACTAAACATCAGGTAGGCATAAAATGAAATGTAACTTCTGTCATTCTAACGATGATATTGATTTATCGAAACAATTGTCATTTTTTTAGAATTTTCAATAACTTTTATTATATTGTGGAATTAACAAAAGACCGTGACTTTCATTTAAAAACACTAATAAATAAAATACATATTACATTCTGATTTTAAAGAAAATTTGACATTGAACTTAACTATACGGATGAAAGAATTGTACCATCCGTACTATATCAGAAGAATGAGCAGATGGAGACGAGTCTGAATCACTCTGTTTATTGGAGAAAGTTTTGTGGGAGATTTTGGTGGACTACTTTGAGGTGAATCAACACTTTCCAGCTTGCTGCTACGATTAAAAAATATTTTTTGATTCTTTGTGAGTACTAAGTGAAAATTATCATACCATGTAGGTTGAGATGAGCTAGGTAAATAACTTGGTTGGAGTAGGGCTCTCGGGTCTAGCATACTTCCATACCTAATAAAATTATTTTTTTCACGGGAATGTATTGATGGATGATAACCTTTCATTTTAACCTAAATCGGTCATCCCCCTCCCACCCCCTAAGGGCGGGGGTGAAATAGTCGTAAAAATAATTTTTTTTAATTTGGAATCAAATTCTACGTAAATTTTTCCGTATACACTCAAAATTTAATTTTGATAACTTGTTTTTTTATAAAGTTTTGCGAAAAAAATGTTATCAAAAAATTGATTATTCAATGGTGTAGAGCTCTCGGGTCTAGCATACTTCCATATTTGATAGAAAAAACTTTTCGCGGGAATGTATTGATGGATGATTACCTTTTATTTTAACCTAAATCAGTCATCCCCCTCCCACCCCCTAAGGGCGGGGGTGGGGGTGACTTTATAAAATAGTCTTAAAAATAAATTTTTGAATATGTAATCAGATTACACGTAATTTTGTACGTATACACCCAAAAATTTATTTTTACGACTATTTTACAAAGTCACCCCCCCCCGCCCTTAGGGGGTGGGAGGGGGATGACTGATTTAGGTTAAAATAAAAAGTAATCATCCATCAATACATTCCCGCGAAAAGTTTTTTTCTATCAAACATGGAAGTATGCTAGACCCGAGAGCTCTACACCATTGAATAATCAATTTTTTGATAACATTTTTTTCGCATAACTTTATGAAAAAACAAGTTATCAAAATGAAATTTTGGGTGTATGCGTAAAAAATTACGTGTAATCTGATTACAAATTCAAAAATTTATTTTTACGACTATTTTACAAAGTCACCCCCCCCCCCGCCCTTAGGGGTTGGGAGGGGGATGACTGATTTAGGTTAAAATGAAAGGTTATCATCCATCAATACATCTCCGCGAAAAGTTTTTCTCTATCAAATATGGAAGTATGCTAGACCCGAGAGCTCTACACCATTGAATAATCAATTTTTTGATAACATTTTTTTCGCATAACTTTATAAAAAAACAGGTTATCAAAATGAAATGTTGGGTGTATACGTAAAAAATTACGTAGAATTTGATTCCAAATTCAAAAATTTATTTTAACGACTATTTTACAAAGTCACCCCCACCCCTGCCCTTAGGGGGTGGGAGGGAGATGACTGATTTAGGTTAAAATGAAAGATAATCATCCATCAATACATTCCCGCGAAAAGTTTTTTTCTATCAAATATGGAAGTATGCTAGACCCGAGAGCTCTACACCATTGAATAATCAATTTTTTGATAACATTTTTTTTGCATAACTTTATAAAAAAACAAGTTATCAAAATGAAATATGGGGGGGAAAACGTAAAAAATTACGTGTAATCTGATTACAAATTAAAAAATTTATTTTTACGACTATTTTACAAAGTCACCCCCATCCCCGCCCTTAGGGGGTAGGAGGGGGATGACTGATTTAGGTTAAAATGAAAGGTTATCATCCATCAATACATTCCCGCTAAAAGTTTTTTTCTATCAAATATGGAAGTATGCTAGACCCGAGAGCTCTACACCATTGAATAATCAAGTTTATGATAACATTTTTTTCGCATAACTTTATAAAAAAACAAGTTATCAAAATGAAATTTTGAGTGTATACGTATAAAATTACGTAGAATTTGATTCCAAATTAAAAAATTTATTTTTACGACTATTTTACAAAATCACCCCCCCCCCCCGCCCTTAGGGGGTGGGAGAGGAATGACTGATTTAGGTTAAAATGAAAGGTAATCATCCATCAATACATTCCCGCGAGAAGTTTTTTTCTATCAAATATGGAAGTATGCTAGACCCAAGAGCTCTACACCATTGAATAATCAATTTTTTGGTAACATTTTTTTCGCATAACTTTATAAAAAAACAAGTTATCAAAATGAAACTTTGGGTGTATACGTAAAAAGTTACGTAGAATTTGATTCCAAGTTCAAAAATTCATTTTTACGACTATTTTACAAAGTCACCCCCACCCCCGCCCTTAGGGGGTGGGAGGGGGATGACTGATTCAGGTTTAAATGAAAGGTTATCATCCATCAATACATTTCCATGAAAAAAAAAATTTTTATCAGGTATGGAAGTATGCTAGACTCAAGAGCCCTACTCCAACCAATAACTTTTCTCCATGTGATCTACTTCAAAACATTGAGGTAGTTTTAGGGTTGGAATTGACTTTATTCTTAAACGTTTCCGTTCGCCTGCCACTTCAAAATTGGTTGGTACAAAATGTTCGGAGCACACCCTTTCATAGGCAATATTATAAGCTGGATCTTTTCCAAGTGCTACCAACCAGGACCTTTTAAGCGTATTGTCACTGGGAAATCTACAAATTGGAGAAAAAGGAAACTGTAAATTGACTTACATACAAAAAAATCATATAACTTACTTATGAAATGTGACACCCTCTTTCAAACGAGAAATGTAAGTAGCGTTAGAGCAGCCTCGTACAAAATAGGAAGGCATTTTAGCACAGTTTGTAGCTAGTCTCCTAGAGTTCTAGATCTTACAAATAACACTATAGTATTAACTAACTTACTAAAATAACACTACTTATAAAATGTAATTAACCACTATTAATTTGTAATAAACACGAATATAATCCAAAATTTAACACACAAATATTAAACTTGCGCTTAACTCAATAAAATACAATGCGAAAATTGCGAAATGTGACTGATGCCTCTCCTGACGCTGTCACAAATCAGTCAAATCGCATTGGAATAACGGAACAAAGGAAACAGAAATTGACAGAATAAAAATATCGCGTCAGTTCATCCAGCTTAATTCTAATTGGTTAATTATTTCTATTATGCTGTCAATTATTTCGCGCAACCAACCAACGTTCCATCCTCAGTATCAAGAAAACGCATATGAACTGTAGCTTCTTAATACCAACTTAAAATTAGCACAACATAGCGGCCATGTGTAGGCAAAGTGAGGGGTCATAGGACAACGTTTATAGAAGAGAGAATGTTGCCGGATAACTACTTGACGTGGCAGACGGAAGAGGGGATCGTTACGTCACTGTGGGTGCCAGCTTTGACAAGGCTGTATGAATTTATAGCAGTAGGAGTGCATATTATTGTTTATATCGGGTTCTTGTTCCTTTATTAGTATTTATTGTTGTTCTTTTTGTATTTTGTGTATTATAGAGTACATACAAAAGAAGTAGACTCATCTGTATTGTTGTGAATACAACTGGAACTATCGTCACAGAATATTATCGTTGTATATTTTTTGCTCCTGTTGTGTTGGAGTTATTTTATAATTAGTAGAGATCCGAAAAGAGCTCGTTAAGTCATTTAGTCGACAAAGAATATTTGTCAGAATAAAATTTTCAAATTGAAAAGAAGCTGAAGAAAAACAAAAAAAGAGAAAATCTCCCTTATCAAAAGAAAAAAGGGAATAAATTGATAAAAAAAATTGTCAAATGAATTTAGTGATTGTCATATATCACTTATTTTTTACCTTTTAATGTTAATAAACTTTTTTGTATATAGGTTTTTAAGGTAAAATTAGTTTCTTTCAATACGAAATATAAGTAACTTTAAAGTATCCAGCTTAAGTTATGAAAGAAAGAAAAAAAAGGCTTGCCTATGTTGTGTACTATTTTTGTTACATATGTTAGAATAATATTGGTTTCTTACATTAAAAGTAGTAAGTAGAAAGATAAGATTGTAAATTATTTGTTTTATCTAGTATTCGTTGCAGCAATGGTGTCACTCATGCACCATCAGTCTGGATACTGTTTAAGTGTCATAAATGAACTATTTTTCTTTAGGACCTAAATCATATTAATTTCATAAACATTTCTGTTAAGATAAACAAGTTAAACATTAACATGTTGAAGTTTTCGCCTAGACGTAAGATAATTAGATATTTTGTGGGACATTCTCTCAACAGTTTTGTTATAAGCAAGTTGCTATTTTTGTATATTAATAATATTGATCGTATTTTCGGTAAATAAAGTGTTGTGGTGCAAATTATTGGTTTTATTTCTTACATCAGATAACACATATATGTATTTTTATAGTTTTTAATAATAAAGAACTGTATTTGTAATAATATGTTACAATACAAATAAAATCTAATACGTTTTATTCTCTGAAAACAAAAAAAAGGTATAAAGCAACACAAATAGAGATAAAGATTGGGTTATTAATATGTAGGTACATAGTATATTTGAGTTTTTTTCATTTGAATATATGTACTTAAATTAACAAATGCTGCAAAAAATATGTGTTTGTAAGAGAATATATCGTTTTTTAAAACCAAAACCTATCAGAAGTAGTTTTATATTATTTCAGTGTTCTAGTTACAAGTGGTATTTTAACGAGCGAATACTCGTCCCAATAATAAAATTCAAATGTGGCACCCAGGCTGACGTCACTCCCGCGCTTTTTCTGCTTGATTCTCATTGGCTCAGAGTTACCAGACAACCTTCTCTCTATAAACGTTGGTCATAGGGATCGAGACGGAACTATAGAGGCAGCACTTATGCCGAAAGTAGAGCGCCATGGTGTTAAATAAGAAAAACATTGTGATGTAAACAGTATAATAAACAACCTACAAAATGCAAAAAATGAATAGATCTTTTTATTTTCTTTGCCAGGAAAAATTGTTTTTATGTAAGATGGGTGTAGGGGATTATCTGATTTTTGATTTTGACAAAATGAGCACTGCAAATTCTAGTATATTTATTAGGTTCCCAATCCTCCCGATGTTTTCTGAAAGGTAATTAAAAAACTTAAAGTGATTTGTTTTGTACAAATGTTTACTTTCTTCCCTCAATAGTATTTAATGATTTGAACTTATTATATAATATTAAAGTCAGCAAACACATAACTAGTTTTTTATTTCATATAATCAATGAAATCGTACAGAAAACAACATTTTATTCTCTCGATAATAATCTTTTATTTATGTAAAAAGAAAGTTTAGAACTTTTCTAATAGCTGCCAATTGTAGTATCATACTGATTATACACAAAATAATAGTTAACAAAATGTTTTAATTAGAACATTTTAATGACATATGGGTTTTTACTGCATTTATTCATTTTTGACGTTTCAAGGTTATCCACACAGTGTTCAATGAATTTTCGGAGAAACTATAAAATTTCAACTGTGTAGTATTTTTATACAGCATATTTGAACAGCCATGAATACAGAAAGATACTTTTGATGACGACATCACAAACATTTAATATCAGTTTTAAAAAATGAACATTTAAAAACGGTGATTATACAAAACTACTAGTACTACTAATAGTGTTTACATCACATTGTTTGTGTTTTTTCACGGCAGATGGCATAAACGTCATCTTTCTCGGTCCCTATTTCGGATGTATGGGAAACATATACTATTAGAAGTCCATGGATCCTAAGTCCGTCTAATCAAATCATGAGAAAACGTCTACTATATGACAACTTGGCGGTTGTTTTCCGATTGAAATGATCAATCCATCAAACAAATGTCAAAATAAATTATAGCGTCAATCTTGTATAAAATATTTGTGTTTCAGCCAATATAAATCAATATGTTCTTAACCCTACAACGCAATGCTGTGAAACGAGGTTTGCCCGGTAGTCTAGAAAAAATATACAATACAATTTTCCGAGAAATGCGGAACACCAAACTGATAGAAAACCAGCCATCTCAACTTCGGTTGTCTAAAGTTAAAACGGAAGTTATGAAGAACATTAACGAGACACAAGATAAATATCAAAATGCATCTGGAAGAAATTTTTTACCAAAGTAGTTATAATTAATGATAATTATGTAGACTGCATAATCCAAAATTGTTTGTCATTGTAAATAAATCGTCTAAATGTGTAATGTGGCGACTTTTAGTGCCCTTGAATTGTCAAAAGTGAATCCATAGGTTCATTTTTCTATATATGGATTGTAGTATTTTTAGTAGATATCTCACATCAAAACTTTCTTGCAGAACAGTTTCGCCTATTTATTGGAATATGACCACTTAAGCTATGGGGATAACCGTTATAAATAATTATACTTATTCATATATAATTAAAATAATTGAATTTCAGCCATGCTAAAACGGTTTGAATTTTTTTTGTTAATAAAAAATAGCATCTGACATTATTGTCAATAACAAAATGTCTGGTAATAATAAATTCATGTTTCTTATAGTATTTAAAAGTTAGTGAAAAAAGAAAATTTAATTAATGTGCTAGGATACTAAGGCCTCTCGCACAGGCACAATCAAATATACAAGTAAAATAAGAAGTTAAGTAGGGGTTAGATCCAGACCATGGAACCACAGGGGGCACAGAGGCCACTACCAAAGGACTGACCAAAGCAGAAGCCAGCTCACACAAGTTAATGATCTAGAGGATGATACATATTTTGTAGCCAACACTGAAGATGGGACCAAAGCGTCTTTTAATGGAAGTGAAACTTATGTTGAATTTATTCTCGACAAACCAATACTAATAATTTTAAGGAAGAAGGTAGGCAGGTCCATGCACAAAATTCAAATCAGACGAAAAACCCTCTCGTTCGCACGAATTTCTGAGGTGTTTCTGATGTTTGGAAGTTGGACATATTGGAAAAAATTGTCCTCTAACCGTCGGAAAAGAAAAACCATTGTTGACGAAAGAAGAAGCAGGTACCTCAAATTCCAATTTTGCGTTTAGTGCCATCAAATCTACTCCTGATTTAGCTGATCATCATCGTTTATCTTATATCGCAAATAAAAGGACTGAAAGAAATATATGGATATTGGATAGCGGATCGACAGATCATATGACGAGTTCAATGGAAAAATTTCAAAATTTTGTTCATCATGAAACTAAAATTGAGGTAGCAGGTGGAGGAATGCTCGTTTCTACCGGTTTTGGAGATGTGAACTTGAAATTATCAAACGAAAATGGATCGACTCAACTTACTTTATTAAACGTTGTATATGTACCTGAGTTGAAGATGAATTTGCTATCTTTGAGTTTAGCAGGCGAACGAGGTCTTAGGATAGTTTTCGAAAACAATTCTTCGAAAATTATGACACCGAATGGAGACGTCATTGCGATCTCAACCAAAATTGGAGCCTACATTTTATCAAAGAGAGACATCACTTGGACACGATCAAACCATGTGGCAACAAAATGACGAATACTGGGATTTCGAAAGAATGTCAACCATGGCATAGACGATTGGCACATTTAAATATATGTAGTGTAAAGAAGATGTTTGGAAAAATAGATGTGACAATTTCAAATGACATTGACGCCGAAAAACTAAACTTTGAAATATGCTACCAGGGGAAGTCGAAAAGGAGTCCTTTTCCAAAAGGTTGTTCAAAACGAGAGACATATCCTTTGAACCTCATACATACAGACATCGTAGGTCCTATCAATCCTATTTCGAATGGAGGTAATAAATATATAGTGACGTTCATTGACGATAATTCAAGATATTGTGAAATTGCCTTCATGAAATCGAAAGATGAAGTGTTCGAAAATTTCAAGAAATACAAAACTAAAGTAGAAAATATTCATGGAAAGAAGATATCCTGTTTGAGAAGCGACAATGGGGGTGAATATTTGTCTCGAGAATTCATTCGTTATATGGAACAAAATGGTATCAGTCACCAACTCACAATACCAGGCACACCTCAACAAAATGGCGATGCCGAAAGATTCAATCAAACATTATTTGATGCAGCTAGATGTTTATTGATAGAATCTGGTATTCCACATAAATTTTGGTCAGAAGCAGTAGCAACATCTTGTTATATTAGAAACAGAAGTCACACTATAGCGAATGACGGAAGCAGTCCAATAGAAAAATGGAAACCAAATATGAAAATTGACCTATCGCATTTAAAAGTATTTGGTTGTAGAGTATGGACAATCAATAAATTTAGACGAGGTAAATTGGTTCCAAAACGTATTTCGAGTATCTTGGTGGGCTATGACAGCAATTCTAAGGGGTATCGATTGTGGAATCCTATGAATGATAAAATTGTCATCAGCCGCGATGTCAAATTCGAGGAGGAAGACGTATTCCCTTTGCTGAATCATCAAGATGAACCTTCCAAAGGAGATATATTTCATAATGATTTTCATGTTCGTGGAACGGAAATATTCGCAATGAGAAATCATTCTTCTAATGAAGAAGGAACAAAGCAAAATCAAACAGAAAGCAGTGCAGGCGAAGGGGAAGATAATGATGAAACAATAGTAGGAGAAAAAACTACAAATGAGGATAAATCAGGAAATAATGCAGAAGAATATAGAGATAAAGAAATCAAAACAAGATCAGGAAGAACAATACGAAATTCTGAATGGATGACACAATTCGAAGTTGGCGAAAATTCAAATTCATGCAACCAAGCAATTTTGAACAGGCGAGATCCTCGCAATTTAAGAGAGGCATTGAACGGGTATAACAAAATTTCCTGGAAAGAAGCCGTCATCGAGGAATTCGAGAATCTTCTCAGGAATGAAACTTGGATTTTCGTGGAAAAACCAGCAAATAGGAGAATCATTAAAACGAAATGGGTTTTCAAGTCCAAAAACAACGTTGATGGTGTAGTCGAAAGATACCGAGCAAGAGTTGTGGCTTTGGGTAACACTCAAATGCCAGGTATTGATTTCGAACATACTCACCAGTTGTACAGAAAAAATCTATGAGGTTACTTTTTGCCATAGCAGTTGAGAAGAAGAGGTCTGTACACCATATAGACATTACTGCAGCATATCTTTCAGCTGACTTAGACGAAACAGTTTATATGGAAATACCGGATGGATATTTCCAGTTGTTCGATAAACTGAAATTGAAGTTTCCTAATTTACCAGAGAATTATTCAGATGGAAAGAAATAACTGGTTTGTAAGTTGAATAAGAGCATATATGGCCTACATTAATCGTGTCTTATGTGGAATAGGA
The DNA here is from genome assembly GCA_963921935.1 of Galeruca laticollis. NCBI lineage: Eukaryota > Metazoa > Arthropoda > Insecta > Coleoptera > Chrysomelidae > Galeruca > Galeruca laticollis. The sequence continues at coordinate 241,260,420 of OY998176.1, forward strand.
CACTAGATCAGTTCATTAAAAGCACAGGTTTCTCCAGATCCATATCTGATCCATGTGTCTATTATCAGGAGAAAGGAAACCTCATCATCACTGTGTACGTTGATGATATACTGATGTATGGAAACCACAAGAACATAGTTAATTTGAAGGCTGAGTTCAAGAAACGGTTTAATATCAAAGATCTAGGGGAAGTAAGGAACGTATTGTGCATAAAAGTGACCAGAGACGAAAATTCAATTATGTTGAACCAGACTTTATATGCTGTAGAGCTATTGAAATAAATGAACATGTTACAAGCAAAAGGTGCAGCTACACCTTTACCCATTGGGGAAAAGTTTTGCATGAATGACGACGAATTACTTAGCGAAGACGAACGAATGTTATATCAAAAGTGTATTGGAAGCATTCTATATTTAAGTGTAACGACCAGGCCTGACATGATATTCACAGCAACTTTCATGAGTCAGTTCAACCAAAATCCTACCAAGCATCACTGGATGGGAATAAAACATATGTTGAGATATTTGAATAGGACTAAAGCGTATGGTATTGAATATAAGAAGACAGTCGAAGCTTTCACAGACGCAGACTGGGCTTCAAATTCAATGGATAGGAAATCATTCAGCGGATATGTATTTGTTCTCGCAGTAGAAGCCATCAGTTGGTGTAGCAGAAAACAGAATTGTGTTGCTCTCAGCACTGTCGAATCTGAATTCGTTGCACTTAGTGAAGTCTCTGAAGAATTCATGTTTTTGAAGAAGCTAGTTCATGAAATCCACATGGAGAATGTTTTTGCTGAACCCTTTTCCATATTTGTAGACAATCAAGGATCAATAAAATTAGCAGAAAACAACACAACATCTGATAGATCCAAACACATAGACTTGAGACTATTTTATGTCAGAGATTTGATAGAACAGAAGAAAATAATTCTGAAATATGTGGAGTCAAAGAATAACCTAGCTGACCAATTCACCAAGATCATATCAGCAAATGTTTCGAATGATCATTTGAAGAAATTGGGGATCAAAGATCCAGGGGAAGTGTTAGAAGTGGTTTGACTTGATAATTTCCTACTGATCCTGTATTTTGTTGTCATAGTTTACATGAACGTTTTGGGTGTCAGTTATTGATTAAAAGTCAAAATAAAAGTCAGAATTTCTCTATTTAAAAACCATTATAATTTCCTATAAATTGGGCAAATAGTTTGAACTACGCTACAACTATAACAGTACTGACCATATGGTGCAACATTTTGCATAAAAAATGATAAATAGAGATAAACTGACAGAGCATGTTAATATTCACATTACAAATGGTAGCAAATTGCACGCATATGAGGTAGGTACTATCAAGGTATATACAGATACTGGTTTAAATGTAAATATAGTTCCAAACCTATCTATGAATTTACTGTCAGTCAGAAAGATAAATAATGCGGGTTTCAAGGTGTTATTCAGTAGTGGAGAAGTAGAAATTTTTAATGGAAAAATAAAGATTAATTATGACCAGAATGGAGAACTATACAGAACTAAATTTATGTTAAATGGTAATGCATTATGTAACACAGCAGATGTAAAAGACCTATAGCATAAGCAATTGGGATATCTCAACAGACAAAGCCTTATTAAACTGAAATTACCTGTGTCCAAAGATGTATGCGGTCCTTGCAGAGAGGGTAAAGCAGTTCGACAACAATTTGATACAATACAGTTACCGAAATCTACTAAAATAGGAGAATACATACATTCGGATGTACGGGGACCTGTAAAAACAACTACCAAACATTGTGAACGCTATTATTAGGTTGTCATAGATGATTATACACATTTTAAAACCGTATTTCTTCTCAAAAATAAGTCAAAAGATGAACTGAATGTGACTAACAATATTAAGAAACCAGATTATGAAAAATGTGGACAAGCCGGATAAGATGTGATAATGGGGGAGAATATTCGTCAAATACATTTAAAGAATTTTGTACAGATTGAGGTATAACTATAGAATATACAGCTCCATTTTGTCCTGAGACGAACGGCGTGAGTGAACGTATGAATAGAACAGTTCCAAACAAAGTACCAACTATGTTTGTTGAAACGAATTAACTTTGACATCTATGGGGTGAAGCAATTCGTTCATCAGCATACCAGTTAAACAGATCACCTACGGCAGCCTTAAAAGGTTGTGAACCAGCTGAAAAATTCACAGGAGAACTGGACTTGAAAAGACTACAAATTTTTGAATGTAAAGCATCGATTTTAAAATGACCGATGGAAGATAAGTTGACAGCTCGAGCAAAAGCTGTCAGATTTGTAGGTTACAACTGCAATGGATATCGTTTATGGGACCCTGTTACAGATGAAATAAAAATATCAAGACATGTAACTTTTGACAAGAGTGATACGACTAGTTTACATTGTTTCAGGCCATTTATCTGAACGAATTAAACTTAAAAGTAATACATAAATCACAATCGATGTCAATAATCACACAAAAATCTGAGATATGTCGAATATTGACGTTTGAGATGAAATATCATAAATCATGAAACACAACTTTCGTTTCCGCGTGATACACGTGCAGCATGGCGCCCCATCAATAAAATATCAGATGCGTAATATGTAATACATTTGAAAAAAAATGTCGAAATAGCGTAATAGCATGATCGAAAAGTAATGTATTAGGCATCCCAAACTTAGCCACAGAACACTTCTAAAGTTAAAATTTAACCGGTATGTTGTTTAGTAATTGAACACTTATTAACTTATGGAAGCCTTTTATTACAGAAAAGTATTTAAAATAAAGACATGAACTTATCTCACTACACACTAACCTTAAAATCTACAGCTACATGTTACCGCATCTTCTTCTTTTTCATCACTCTATTATGTCATTTACATCAAATCATTTTAGTGACTCAACATCAAATCAATAAAAGCTTCTTTTACTTTTTATCTTAAGGCTATAGCTGACAGGATATTTGGCCAAGATAAATGTTTTAATGTGTTTGGTTGACAAAAATGGTAAGGTACGCCAGCAATTTTTGATGTCAACACTAATGCCCGTATTCATAGTCCTCCCTTAAGTATGAGTGTGAGGGTAAGGGTAGGTTGAGGGCACTGAGGTGTTTCATAAACAACACTCACGATCTAAGGGTCGCTCAAGTCACCCTTAAATCAAGTGAAGGCGTGACTACCCTTGAGGGAATCTTGAGTGCTTTATATTTGACAGTTTTGACATTTCTTAGGTTATAGCGACATAATTTATAATTTTTTTATTACATTTTTTATGGTAGTAAATAATTATCATAATCTATAATAAATTGTTATTTTTGTTTAGGTAGTTTGATAGGATATGTTGTTAAGGAGAAATTTATATATAGTTTGCATAAAATTCTTTTATTAGTTTTTCTTTGAGAATGGAAGAATTTGACGAACTTTTTGAGAGTGATGAGGAATTTGAAGAAGTAAATCGTTTGCCTAAAAAATATATAAGGGGCATGCAGAATCCTTTAGAAATATTTGAGGAACGAGAATTCCAAAGAAGATTTAGATTTAGTAAAAACTGTGTTACTAATGTTTTGCTGCCACTTGTACTACAGCATTTGATTAAAAATAACAATCGTGGGTTACCAATACCACCAATATTACAATTACTGGTTGCCCTTAGATTTTATGGTAGTAACAGTTTTCAGGTATATTTTGTCATAGGTATACACATAAGTTGATATAATTGTAAAAACTGTTTTAGTTGATTCATGGAGATGTTCGTGGCTTCAGTGAATCCACAGTTAGTAGGATAATTAAAAATGTGTCAGTGTGCCTAGCGGGACACTTAAACAACTATATTTACTTTCCACAAAATGCCAACAGTTTCGCACAAAATACTACTGCGTTTTACCGAATTGCAAACTTTCCAAGCATATCTGGTTGTATTGACTGCACACATATAAAAATTGAAAATCCTGGAGGGGTCAATGCAGAAGTATTTCGAAATAGAAAGGGTTGGTTTTCTCTAAATGTTCAAGTAAGATCTATAACGTTTTAAAGTACAAATTGTCCCCTAAACACATAAATTTTCAGGTTGTATGTGGTCCACATTTAGAAATATTGGACATTGTTGTTCGACATCCTGGATCAACACATGATAGTGTGATTTTTAATCGTAGTGCAGTTCGAACTCGTTTGGAGTTGCAACAAATTCCTGGATTGCTCCTCGGTGATAGTGGTTATGCTTGTCAGAATTATTTATTAACACCTGTGTTAAATGCTGTCACAGCAAATGAGCAGAGGTATAATGCTGCCCATACACGAACACGGAATCTTGTAGAACGAGTGTTTGGAGTATGGAAAAGAAGATTCTCCTGTCTACGAAATGGCTTACGCACTAAAATCGATACTTTTGTGGCTATTGTTTGTGCAACAGCTGTTCTATATAATATAAGCATTATTCATCATGAAAATAGAATCTTAGATGATTATGATGATGATGATGATCTGCGATATCATAATATAAACAACCAAGCGAATAATATAGGTTTGGAATTTCGCACAGCTTTCATTAACACACATTTTAATCATTAAAACACATTGGTATTTATAATTACATTTTATTAAAAGAAAATCTTTTGGATCAAAAGTTTCTAAATCTATATCACATACATCAAGATCTGATTTCATTTCAGCTAGCTGCTGCTTAACTTTCAATACAGCCAGCAAATGTTCCATTTTAGTTGTCTGCATCCTCTCTTTGTGAATTTCCCTTTGATGGATTACAGCTTCTTGCAGCTTTGTTACACGAAGTGTCCTTTCATCATGTTCATCATATTCACGCTTAGTATATTTTCTCCTTTTTTTCGCTGGTGTACTTACATCATACACATTGGTAGTACTGGTACTAGTTGAAGGAGTTGATGCTTGATCTACAAGAAAAATTTATTTCTAATAAAATATAATAATTAGGTGAATATTTATTTTCTTTTACACGTTGTGCCTGCGTTTTATGTTATTGAACTTTTTTTAGAAATATTTTGTGTATTTTTCATGTATTTATTAGTTTTTAATTGGTTTCAGTTTGTATTGATGTAATATGTTATTTTCAATTGTCTTCAATTTTAAGTTTTTTCTAATATTAGTTAATAACATGTATGTAAAATATAAATATGTATTTGACATTCTTCCATGCCATGCTGACATTGGAATAAATAAAGGTTATCTATTGAATATATTGACTTTATACATTTTCAGTATAATGGATAAAGCCTGTATACCTATAAATAAATTGAATTAATACATTTGCTTTCTGTGACGATGACGCGACTTCAATGATTTTTATTCACCCAAAAAGTGCTCAACGTGCCTCAAGAAGTTTTCACTTCCAAAAGTAACTATAACTACATACGTTGCTGTTCATATCCACTGGTACTGTCAAAGGGGCAATGTATCTCCACATCTGCATATGGTGCTGCCGTATTCACCATATCCATGACAGGATCATCTACAACAGTGACTGGAGGACCACCACCTGTTATTGGTTGTTCCTGTCTGATAATCGTATTCAGTTTTCTTTTTCTACAAAATATTTTCCACATTAATACATTTAACTAAATAATTTAAAAAATTGGCGTTACCTCTGTTTAATGTTTTCCCAACACTTTTTCAGTTGTTTAGCAGTACGGCTAGAGAACCCTTGGCTATTGAAAACTTCAGTGACTATCTCCCATGCTTCATTTTTTAAAGACAGCGTTGCCCCATCGGTTTGTTTATTTTCTATGCGTTTCTCTCCAGCAATCAACTCCACTAAAAATAGTTTTTCCCTTTCGCTGTAGACCATATTCTGCTCCATTTTTCTTATAAAAAAATATAAATACTCGAAACTAACCTCTTCTCTTAAAACGTAACCACAAAATGAAGATTTAAAATAGTGTTATTACTTGGCGCACGCTCACAACCATAGAACGAAAAGAAACGCTGGTACAACCAACACAAATGCATTAAAAACCCTGAAAGCATGTGTACTCACTTAAGGGTTCGTTAAGTCTCGATTATGAAACAAGTAAGAGGTTGAGTGCTGAGGGTCCCTTACCCAAGTCGCCCTCAGTACTCAAGTTGAGGGTTGACTATGAATACCGGCATAAAATTAAACCAATGTTATAAGCTGTCCATTGGCAGATTGCGTTCTATCTTGTTTGTTCTGCTCTGTGGCCACAGTGTGATAAATACGTAGTTTTCTAAACAGTGATTTCAGTTTAATGGACATTTGAATTACCGAATTTGTCAAATAATCAATACAGCAACAAAACAATGAAACATCAACACTCTCTATCCAACAAAAATAATAAGAAACGAAAATGAAACATACAACCACATAGTAAGTATTTATATTAACCTTTCAACTATTCGATGGCTGAAATGGCCGAGTCAAAATTTATAATAATGACAACTATTAGAAGACGTCAAAATAAATCCTTATAAATAGAACCTATACCCTGTTTTTAAACTAGGAGGACTGATTTGAATTGAAGTTGGCAATTCTGTAGATTCCTGATTGGTCAAATCGTAGTCGGTTTTACACAACACTTTTGACATATACTATGATTGACAAAATATCAAAACAAGACTCATGGTGGACAAAATTTGAGTTCGATAACAAAAGAAAGTTTTGGAAATAAGGATATAAAAGATACGAAATTTGATATAAAGTTGGCAAAATTGAAGAGCCAAAGATCAGTAATCATAAGAGTCCCAAAAGCTTCAAGGGCTCTTTGTGCATCAACGCTATCTAATTTGATTGATGAATGCGTAAGACAAAATTCTATTCCTACCTGGGAAAATCTATTGCTTTTTCCATATAATGTTTTGTGTCGTCCTTCTAAAAATTCTATTAAAAAAGTATTTCTCTCTAGTATAATCAAGAATAATTTAAAAAAAAAACTTTTGAAAATATAGATCATCATTTAAATTTCTTTGATTAGCAAAACACAAATTTCTCAGTTCGGAAAAACATAAATTTATCAAAAAATAGTAAAATTAAAAATGTCATTAATAAAGTTTCTGACGGCGACTTGACATCCGCAATCAAAATCTTAGCTTCAGATGACAGTTTTGCTGATGTCAGTGCAGCCACTTTAACATATTTAAAATCGATACATCCTTTAGAGAAACTTAATAGTACGTTCCCTACTCTGAGTTCGGAACCTATTCCTTTTCTTATAACAGAAGAATTTGTAAGTAACGCAATAAACTCTTTTAAAACAAGTTGTGCTGGTGGTTTAGACTCTTTAGACCTTCACATCTAATTCACATTTAATAAGTTACAGTGCTGGCCCTTCAGGAAAAAATCTCTTATCATCTTTGTGTGAATTATGTAATTTTATTTTAAATGACACAGTCAACATCAATATTCGTCCTATTCGGAGCGTCACTATTAGCTTTAACTAACTATTTCAGTAACATGTTTGTATGAAACCCAAAATAAAAAATTAGATACAAAAGTAAAATAATGTTTTGAGATGTACACAAAATCAAAGTAACATTCTGGCATCAAATCAAAAACAATAAAATAAAAAAAAAATCTGGTAAATTTGTGAATTTTATTAAATAAATGTTTTAATGTACAATTTAGAGAAAAATGTTAAATACAAAAGTAGTAGAACGTGTTAAGATCTATGAAAAAGCTCAGTAACTTTTTGCGTCAAATGAAAAACAAAGGAAATACGATTTTTTTTCAACTTTGACAGGCCGCCATTTTATTTTTACTGGGCTGATTTGGCTCATATATATATATATATATATATATATATATATATACGAAAGCTGAAGGGTAGTGACCGTTGAACACAAAACTGCAAACAATCTAGTAGGGATGCGGTCAATATAGGGCTGATCAAAAGAAAACTATTTTTTGACTAACTAGTTGAGCTTTCGGAAATTGTTTATTTCCTTCATCAGAACATCTACAATGGACAAAAAAATTTTCAAATTAATAAAGCTGAACAAATATTTGAAAAAAACACAATTGACTCACCAAAATAAGTTTTGAAAATTATCCATCAAGAACATAACAAGAGTTTTAACAGGAGCGTGAAATTAATTAACAAAAATCGCGATAAATACAATTTTCTGACAGTCTAAACATTTAAAATGATCATATCTACAATATCATGTAGAAATGTAAAAACTTTGAACTAACACAACAATTAAAATACAGTCAGAATGAATATTGAAAACGATATACCAAGCGAGAAAGGTATCTATTTCAAAGTTAGTAATTATTGGTTTTTGTCACGAAACAAAAAAAAGACCAATTCTTCTAATGATATTATTAGCAGATTAGATATCGAATATATTCATACAGTGATGATATGAATTGGTGTTGTAAAATAATATACAGGGTGATATATAAATGTTGAAGTCAAGAAATGAAATAACTTAGTTATTCTACAAAGTTAATAGATAGGTATAGATTTTGCTAAGTCCATCAAGATCAGACTTTTTGTTTAGACAGTTATTTAAATTTCTATGTATGTGACACATCTCAAGAAAAAGTCTCTTATTGTAATTTTTCCCCCTTGCAAGTATTTTAGTATTATCAAAACTCATAGTATGTTTACCAACAATAACGTGTTCCGCCAAAGAACAACACAACTTTCCAGTATTACAGTCGCTCTTATGTGAAGTCAGTCTCCCAGATAAACATCTAGAAGTCTGGCCTATATAAATTTGATCACATTCGTTACAAGGAATGCTGTAAACTAGATTAGACATCTCCCCTAAGCCCGACCTTGACTTGACCTTGACCGCATCCCTACTAGATTGTTTGCAGTTTTATATATATATATATATATATATATATATATATATATATATAATGTTATGTTGTTTATGTTTAATTTAATAGTTGCCTCAAGTTTGTAAGCCAGCTGTTTAGGTTTATTATTTATCATTTTATAAGTTATTTTATAGTAGCATTACGTTTGTGCAAATTGTTATATGATATTTATGTATGAATTTATTTCTTGTGGGTAATTATATTATTGATTATTATTGTTAATATATGTGAATATATTGTGGGTATTGTATCATTGAGAATTTGAATTGAATATGAGATGCAATGTTACTATTGAAATAATAATAATATACTTTTGGCTAGCTAATTGATATGTAAAAACAAATTTTTATTTATATATTTTTTTATCAATATTTTCTCCTATTCATTTTGCTATTTTGCATCATGTAGTTTCAATTAATTTCAAAATTTAACCTCGGCTACTCCTATTTATACAAAACTCTTTTTCTCAGTAGGGTTCCTGGGCGAAGTCATAAGAAAATCAACATCACTATTCAATGTAATTTATTTTATATTATTAATTAAAAAAGGAACAAAAAAAATTTGAAATTCAAAATATTGGTTATTCATAAAATGCAGTTGACGCTCTTAATTAAGTTATTGGACTCATATAACTATTATATCCAAAAATAGATGATTATCCTTTTATTAAAATATGAACTATTCTTACACCATAAACGTAAAAATATGGATTTTATCTATATATATATATATATATATATATATATATATATATATATATATATATATATATATATATATATATCTAAATTTCCACATCACCCAACCATCATCTATTTTTAAAACTGTTCAAATATTGTAACTTTTTTTCTTGTTATTCTAAATAGTATTATTGAAATATTTAGACACTACTTTAGTTTCAATCGATTCGTGAAATGGAGAGGATATTTGAAATTTTTAATCTACTTTATTTCAATCTTAAAAAAATATGTTAACGTATTATAAACTTTGTGCACGTGATAAAAGTGAAATTAGTTGTGCCTTGTTATTTCGTTGAAAGTTATATATATATTTATATATATATATATTTATATATATATATATATATATATATATATATATATATATATATATATGTGATTAGAGAAGCATGCAACATAAAAAAAATAATACATGTATCTACAAATTTGGTGGGTGAGTTTTTTACATTTCCTTGTTTATTATTATCATTCAAAATTGTATTATCAGGTGTTTTTTTTTCTTTAAATTTCACTATTCAAAATTTGGTACCAAATATATTAATTAAACACACCACAGACCTTTTCTTTTCACCAAGCCGACGCCTTCAATAGTGTCCATCCATGACGCTTTCCCGCCCCAGGTGGCAATCTCCCTTCTTAGTATTATCGGGTGATAATTCTACTACGTGGGTTGACTTTATTTTACACAAATTTTGTCTCTGCACTCATTTTAATTTTTAACTACTTTTGTAATTTCTTATATTTTTTATATAACACTTATTTTAAAATTTTACAAGAAACTGCAATACATTCAATTTACTTCCTTCTTCCTTGGTTACCAACGCTTGACTGTCTACCGCAGTTTTTTTTATCCGCCAAAACCTCTTTTTTGTTTATAACCGGAAGCTCGCAATGTTCTAGACAAATCTTTGATTATTGTTCAACTGTCACTTTGTTTTATTAATATTTTATTGTTTTTCTGACTAAAACTTGCTACTAAATGTTGTTTTTTATGCACTATAACCTTATCGTCATTGAATTATTCACTAACATAGTATTTATCATTGTTTTTCTTGTTAGTTAATTATTTGAAATTTTCCGATTGGTCAATGCAAATATACAAATTTTTCACTTCCTACAACCTAAATATTTACATAATACATATGGATACAGTTCGTTTCTTATTTTGTTCTTAATTACTACATCTGTATACATAAATTAGGTCGATAATCATTTATTTTTATTCTTATATCTCATATCAGATTGCGTTTTATGTTGGTATACTTGTCGTCAACTGTTATATTTCGTTTTGTTTTGACATTACCTACTAATTAAAGTTTTCTACATTTTATTATTATGTTTCCTATTAACGTTTATGATTGAATATTTGATTAACATATCTTATATATATTTTTCTAATTCTAAATTTCACTTATTTATCAATCATTCGTAGCACTGTTGATTTTTTATTACTATTCTATTTTATTCTTTAAATATAAACAGATCCTTTAGGTGTCTAATATTCCGTGTGGCGTCACGTTATTTTATTGAGCTTCGTTGCTTGTTAAGTTCTGTCTGAGGTTGTTTAAGGTACAGAATTATTTAAAAAAATGTTTATCAATAATTGTTTATGAATTCTTTTGATTTTCCTATTTATTTTCTCTATGATTATGCACACTGATTCTAATTGATTATATTGTTATATATATATATATATATATATATATTATTAATTTGGTACATTATTTACAAATTACTTTTATTGATAGATATTATAATTTTATACTCTATTGGGATTTTACGAATGTTTATATGCACGTTCTATCTACAACAATATATACATATATATATATATATATATATATATATATATATATATATATATATATATATATATATATATATATATATATATATTTTTATATAAATTTTCTTGGATTTCAGTCAATTAAAACATTATTGAATGATTAAAATGTCATTTTACTAAAATTCTGTCGAACAATGGTGACGTTTCAGTCTTAAATTTAGACCTTTATCAAACTAAAATAGAACAGAATGCATATGGTAAACAAACTATTGGAATACAAAAAACAAACTTACCCCAAAGTGTAGTCAGCGAATTTTCATTAAACATTAAACTTAAAAACACGTTCACATCATTATTACACATTTTAAAATCATTGGATTACCTTCCATTCATTAAGAACACATATTTCAATAACAAACCATTCATATCGGTAAAAATATAATAACATAGTTAGTGACATTGAACTGTATTAATGTGAGACTAATTGTATTGCTTATAGGAGTGGGATATATGCAGCGCTGAGTTTATTTACATCTTTTTTGTCATTTATACAGAACGTCGATTTTTGAATCGCTATCATTTCATAAAACTCTCTTTTTTTCAAATTATTTTCCATTTTTAAGACTTTAGTTCCTGCATAATTAAACTGATGATCTTTATTCCTTTCATGGTTAGTAAGGGCAGTAGCATTTTTTTTATCATATTTATGGCTTTTTAGTCTATTTTCTAGATATTGAATTGTTTGGCCGATATAAGTAGCTTCACAGTTGTTACAGGGAATTTCATAAACAATATTACTTTTCTTTACTTTTGGTGTTATAGATTTTAGTACAGAAAAATGTTTTGCCAATATGTTATGCGGTTTATGACATATCTTTATGTTATGCTTCATAAACAAATGCTGGAATTGTTGCGACAATCCATTTATGAAGGGAAGAGAAATAAAGTGTTTACTGTTATTCATATTAATATTTTCCTTTTTATTTTCTGAACAATTGTAAAACTTGTGTATCCTGTCTCTAAAAATTGTATCTACTAATTTTGTGGGATAATCATTGCACATTAATGCCTTTTTGGCTTTGATAATGCTTGTGTGTCGAAACCCTTCATCAGAGAGTTTGATAGCACGATCTGCAAGGCCCATCATTACAGACTTTTTTTGAGATAAAGGGTGGTTTGATTTAAAATTGATATATCTTGATGACCATGTGGCTTTAGTGTACCATTCTGTTTTAATATTGTTATTTATGTGATGTAAGGTAGTGTCCAAAAAATTAATCTTATTACATTCCTCAAGTTCTATGGTGAATTGCAATTTTTTATGAAAACTGTTAAAGAGTTTCAACGTATTTTCTTCCTCATTTTTAGGGATTGCCGTTATGCAATCATCCACATATCTATAAAAAAATGGAATTTCAAAATTGAGATTTTTTATTGTTTGTTCTTCAAGTTCTTCCATAACTATCTGTGCTATAACACTTGAGATTGATGACCCCATGGCACATCCTTCTATTTGTTTGTACATCTGATTTTCGTATAAAAAGTAAGTGGAATTAAGTGTTAGTTCAAGAGCATATACAAATTCATTTTGGGGAATATCAGTATATTTTTTTATTTCGTTCCATTTTGTTCTAATAATTTTTGTGGCTAATGAAATTGGGATGTTAGTATATAAGGAGATAACATCCAACGAAATTAGTGAATAATTGTTAGGGATCTGTACGTTTTTTATTTTTTCTTTAAAATGGAAGGAGTCTTTTATGTAGTGGCTGTTCTTGTTGGTTATGATCTTTAATATGTTGGATAGATACTTAGAAAGGGGGGCAAAAGGTGATTGGACACATGAAACTATTGGTCTGAGGGGTACATTTTCCTTGTGTAGTTTTGGCAACCCATAAATTTTTGGTGGCAATGCATTGCGAATTTTTAGTTTTTTTGCAACATCTGGAGATATATATAGATTTTTTTCCCATGAATCTATTAGTTCATTGTTCTTTTTTTGTTGTTGGTTTGTTGGATCTAATTTTATTTGCTGGTAGGTTTTTTTATCCTTAAGTATGTCCTTCATTTTTAGGTCGTATTCTCTGGATTGCATTAAAACAGTTTTGTTTGTTTTATCAGCTTTCAAAACTTTAATCTGGTCATGTTGTTTCAAAAATTTCTTTGTTTTCCTAGAGTTTCGATCATTGATATTAGTTTTTTTGTTATTTTGAGATTTTATTTTATTTTTAAAATTTTGTAAAATATTACTAGTTTTATGACGTATATTATTTTTTTCGTCACATCTCAAATCCCTAATCCCATTTTCGATGTTACATAGAATGTCGTGAACCGGTATGTCTGTTTCTTTCTCTATGGCTACTGCAAAATTTGAACCTAAACTCAAAGTTTCTGCTACATATTCAGGAATTTCCTCACCTGTGAGATTTTCAAGCCACAAGGATGACGTTAATTGCTTATTTTCTGGTTCTTTTTTATTAAAGAATTAAGTTTATTTTTGTTTTTTTGCTTAATTCTATTGAAAAGGTTTTCATTTTTCTCTTTACAAAGTTCAATAAATCTATCAGATAGGTCATTTGGAAGTTCTTGTGAAATGAGAATTTTGTTTTGATTCAATGTATTTTTGATTTTATTTATATTAATTGTTGTGTCTGTGATAAGAACATTAAGGGTATTCTTAATGAAATTAGGCAAAATGTGATTCTCAAACCTACACTTCAAGTTTACATTTTCAAACGTTATGTGTGCTATTTTTAAGTTCATAAACGATGGTATAACCTTTTCATCTTTACATCGTAGTAAAAAGATTCTTCTATTCTTTTGTTTTGTAAGCTTCCTGTAGTTATTTTCGTATTGCTTCATATAGTTTACCACTGTTTTTCCATATAACTCTTCGATGTTACGATAAGATAGTATTATTTCACCCATACTTATATATATTTACTAGTTTTAAGGTTCTTTGACTAAACGTATATTTTTTTATATAAATTTTCTTGGATTTCAGTCAATTAAAACATTATGGAATGATTAAAATGTCATTTTACTAAAATTCTGTCGAACAATGGTGACGTTTCAGTCTTAAATTTAGACCTTTATCAAACTAAAATAGAACAGAATGCATATGGTAAACAAACTATTGGAATACAAAAAACAAACTTACCCCAAAGTGTAGTCAGCGAATTTTCATTAAACATTAAACTTAAAAACACGTTCACATCATTATTACACATTTTAAAATCATTGGATTACCTTCCATTCATTAAGAACACATATTTCAATAACAAACCATTCATATCGGTAAAAATATAATAACATAGTTAGTGACATTGAACTGTATTAATGTGAGACTAATTGTATTGCTTATAGGAGTGGGATATATGCAGCGCTGAGTTTATTTACATCTTTTTTGTCATTTATACAGAACGTCGATTTTTGAATCGCTATCATTTCATAAAACTCTCTTTTTTTCAAATTATTTTCCATTTTTAAGACTTTAGTTCCTGCATAATTAAACTGATGGTCTTTATTCCTTTCATGGTTAGTAAGGGCAGTAGCATTTTTTTTATCATATTTATGGCTTTTTAGTCTATTTTCTAGATATTGACTTGTTTGGCCGATATAAGTAGCTTCACAGTTGTTACAGGGAATTTCATAAACAATATTACTTTTCTTTACTTTTGGTGTTATAGATTTTAGTACAGAAAAATGTTTTGCCAATAACAATTAAAATTAGATCCAACAAACCAACAACAAAAAAAGAACAATGAACTAATAGATTCATGGGAAAAAAATCTATATATATCTCCAGATGTTGCAAAAAAACTAAAAATTCGCAATGCATTGCCACCAAAAATTTATGGGTTGCCAAAACTACACAAGGAAAATGTACCCCTCAGACCAATAGTTTCATGTGTCCAATCACCTTTTGCCCCCCTTTCTAAGTATCTATCCAACATATTAAAGAACATAACCAACAAGAACAGCCACTACATAAAAGACTCCTTCCATTTTAAAGAAAAAATAAAAAACGTACAGATCCCTAACAATTATTCACTAATTTCGTTGGATGTTATCTCCTTATATACTAACATCCCAATTTCATTAGCCACAAAAATTATTAGAACAAAATGGAACGAAATAAAAAAATATACTGATATTCCCCAAAATGAATTTGTATATGCTCTTGAACTAACACTTAATTCCACTTACTTTTTATACGAAAATCAGATGTACAAACAAATAGAAGGATGTGCCATGGGGTCATCAATCTCAAGTGTTATAGCACAGATAGTTATGGAAGAACTTGAAGAACAAACAATAAAAAATCTCAATTTTGAAATTCCATTTTTTTATAGATATGTGGATGATTGCATAACGGCAATCCCTAAAAATGAGGAAGAAAATACGTTGAAACTCTTTAACAGTTTTCATAAAAAATTGCAATTCACCATAGAACTTGAGGAATGTAATAAGATTAATTTTTTGGACACTACCTTACATCACATAAATAACAATATTAAAACAGAATGGTACACTAAAGCCACATGGTCATCAAGATATATCAATTTTAAATCAAACCACCCTTTATCTCAAAAAAAGTCTGTAATGATGGGCCTTGCAGATCGTGCTATCAAACTCTCTGATGAAGAGTTTCGACACACAAGCATTATCAAAGCCAAAAAGGCATTAATGTGCAATGATTATCCCACAAAATTAGTAGATACAATTTTTAGAGACAGGATACACAAGTTTTACAATTGTTCAGAAAATAAAAAGGAAAATATTAATATGAATAACAGTAAACACTTTATTTCTCTTCCCTTCATAAATGGATTGTCGCAACAATTCCAGCATTTGTTTATGAAGCATAACATAAAGATATGTCATAAACCGCATAACATATTGGCAAAACATTTTTCTGTACTAAAATCTATAACACCAAAAGTAAAGAAAAGTAATATTGTTTATGAAATTCCCTGTAACAACTGTGAAGCTACTTATATCGGCCAAACAAGTCAATATCTAGAAAATAGACTAAAAAGCCATAAATATGATAAAAAAAAATGCTACTGCCCTTGCTAACCATGAAAGGAATAAAGACCATCAGTTTAATTATGCAGGAACTAAAGTCTTAAAAATGGAAAATAATTTGAAAAAAAGAGAGTTTTATGAAATGATAGCGATTCAAAAATCGACGTTCTGTATAAATGACAAAAAAGATGTAAATAAACTCAGCGCTGCATATATCCCACTCCTATAAGCAATACAATTAGTCTCACATTAATACAGTTCAATGTCACTAACTATGTTATTATATTTTTACCGATATGAATGGTTTGTTATTGAAATATGTGTTCTTAATGAATGGAAGGTAATCCAATGATTTTAAAATGTGTAATAATGATGTGAACGTGTTTTTAAGTTTAATGTTTAATGAAAATTCGCTGACTACACTTTGGGGTAAGTTTGTTTTTTGTATTCCAATAGTTTGTTTACCATATGCATTCTGTTCTATTTTAGTTTGATAAAGGTCTAAATTTAAGACTGAAACGTCACCATTGTTCGACAGAATTTTAGTAAAATGACATTTTAATTATTCCATAATGTTTTAATTGACTGAAATCCAAGAAAATTTATATTAAAAAATATACGTTTAGTCAAAGAACCTTAAAACTAGTAATATATATATATATATATATATATATATATATATATAAGATGTACGAATAGTGCGTGACATATGAACAATGAACAACAACAATAGATTAGTGGGTATTACACGCAAATAGAAGAAGGCTCATTAGCTGTCATCGGTACGGTACAACCAAGAAAAGATGTGAAACATGGGAGCAAAGGTGTTGAATGAAACATGAGAAAATTTAACAGAATTCAGCAGGATAGTCAAACACAACATTTGTGTCAGTAATATTAGAAGATCTCGAATATTCGAGACAACAACCAACATAGACCCGGAGGGCATAATAACAGTTTTGTTTGTTTTATCTGGTTTTAGAATTTTGAGGTCTGGATGTTTTTTAAAAATATTTTAGTGCGTTTCAATTTACGTGATAATATTTTACTTTGGGGACTATATTTGGTTGAATTGAAATTATTTTTGTAATTCGTTAGCACATTTGTACATTTTGACCTGATTTCATCTCTGTTTTGTGGTGGTACGTTTAATAATGTTATTATTATTATTATTATTATTATTATTTTCCTTTTTGTGTCACCGGATTTACACCCGGCGTGTTTCAACGACAGTCGGCCTCAACAGCAAGACTTTCGTTGGGTGTCACTATTCTAGAAATGACCTAACAATGTTTGTCGCATCTAGGATTACAGATTTTTGCATTAATCGGTAGGTTGACTCAGGAATATCAATGTCTTTGAGGGAATTACTTAGTTTCTTGGGAATTAGCCCCATACAGGATAAAACAACTGGAATGATCTTGACTTCTTTAAGATTCCACAATTCTTTTATTTCGGTCCTTAGCTCGGCGTATTTGCTTAGTTTTTCATTGTATTTGCTTTCTGTGTTAGAATTATTTGGGATCGATATGTCAATAAGCAGAGCTTGCTTGGATTGTTTATTAATGACTGTGATGTCCGGCCTGTTGTGTCGTACTGTTACGTCCGTCATGATAGTTTTATCCCAGTAGATCTTAACATACTGATTTTCGATAACTGGAGGGGGCTTATATTTGTAATATGGCTCGTTGTTTTGTGGATCAAGATTAAGTTTTTTCAGTACTTCTAGGTATACTACTGTGGCAACTTTGTTGTGTCGTTCTAGATATTTAGTTTCAGCTATGCTTTGGCAACTAGAAAGAATGTGTTCAATCGTTTCTTGACTTCTGTTGCACTTTCTGCACCTATCTGTTGGTATTTCTTCCTTCAAGATATACTTTTGGTAATTCCTCGTTTTTATAACCTGATCTTGTATACCAACCATAAAACCTTCAGTTTCTGGGAACAGCGTTCCAGTTTTAAGCCATTCAACCGATTTAGCTTGATCTATCGTGTCTTTCTGTAAATCATTAATGAATCTTCCGTGCAATTCTTTTGAACGCTAATTTCTAACTTTATCTTCCTCATTTCGTGTATTAAAGGGCGTAAAGTTTTCCATGCTTAGGTTTAAAGGTGTATAACCCGTGTCTGTTTTCACTATGGCTTTATGAAGTTGACTATTTTGGTGGCGTAAAAAACTCCTCAAGCCTGCAATTTGCTGAGTGCAAGCTTCCACAACATCTTTTATTCCTCTACCTCCTTTTTCTCTAGGTAAATTTACCCTTTCGACGGACGCTTTTGGATGGTGTTTTCTATGTTTTGTTAGCTCGGTTCTAATCTTTCTGTTTACTGCTTCCAGGTCCGTTTGAGTCCATTTAATTATTCCGAAGGAGTACTGAAGAGCGGATATGGCGTAGCTATTTATGGCCGTGGTAAGGTTTCTTGAATTTAGCTTACTTTTTAAGAGGTTGTAAAGGCGTTTTTCGAATTCGGTGGTTAATATGGCTTTTATTTCTTTATGTTCTATCTTGTGTGTCTGAAGGATTCCTAAGTACTTGTATGGTTTGTCTGTCATGGCTTCAATATATTTGCCTGGCTCTAGTTCTATAGGTTCTCCTTCTTTCAGCTTTCCCTTTTCAACCGATACAGTTTGGCATTTTTCCATACCAAACGACATTCTGACATCTGTGCTCCACTGGTGCATGAGTTTTAAGTTGGATTCTAGGTGTTTTTTGCACGCGGCATATAGTTTCAGATCATCCATAAAGAATAGATGACTTATGGTTGTTGAGTTTCGACCCGCTCTAATAGTTGCTCCATATCCTGTGTGGTTTAGGCCACGTGATAATGGGTTTAAACACAAGCAGAACCATAGAGCGGAAAGTGTATCTCCTTGAAAGATTCCTCTTTTAATACTGATAGATTCAGTTTCTAGTTCTGTGTGATTTAGGTTAATTTTGAGTTTTGTTTTCCAATTACTCATAGTACTTTTTAGAAACCTAACCACCACAGGGTGTATATTGTAAATTTCCAAAGTTTTTATTAACCAACTGTGGGGCACTGAGTCGAAAGCTTTCCGATAGTCTATATAAGCCATGTATAGATTTCTGTTCTTCTTTCTGATTTGTTCCAATATCACATTATCGATTGTTATTTGTTCCTTGCAGCCCATATAATTTCTTTTGCACCCTTTCTGCTCCTCAGTTAGAATATCATTAGTTTCTAGGTATGCGTACAGTTTATCACATAGTGCTGCAGTGAAGATTTTGTACATTGTAGGAAGGCACGTGATGGGTCTATATTGAGAAGAATCTTGGGTTTGATCAGATTTTGGAAGAAGATAAGTTACACCATTTGTAAGGAAGTCTGGTAGTTGGTCAGGATTTCTTAGAGCGATATTAAATGGGTTGGTTAGGTGATGATGGGTAGCCGTAAGTTTTTTGTACCAGAAATTTTGGATACCGTCGTTCCCTGGTGCTTTGGAGTTGGCCAAGTTTTTTATTACCTTTTTTAGATCTTCTAATGTAAATATTATTTCTTCCATATGTAGATGGTTGTTATTCTGAATTTCTGATTTGATCCAAGGTGTATTTTCCTGGTGTTCGATTTCCTTCGACCACATTCCTTCCCAAAATGTCTGTAAATCCTCCTTCTTTGGCGGTTGTCCTTTAGAACCAGGTTGTTCGTTAAACGATCTATAGAAGCCCTTCTGATTTTTTGAAAAGAAGTTGTTTTGGATTTTGCGTTGGTAGCTCTCCTGATATCGTTTTAATCTTTTAGAAGCAACTGCAAGTTTATGTTTCCAGGTATCTAAGGTATCATCTATAATTGTTTTTATTTCATTTGTTGTTTTTCCTTTCAGCTGTTGTTTAATCTGGACCGGGATTTTATTTAGCAGCTTTTTGGATTTTTGCCCATTTGCTATTTGTTGAATTCTACCAATTTCTTTTCTCAAATTCTCGATTTTGGTACTAAGTCTTTGTTCCCATCTCGGTTTTTGAGGCGTACGTGTCTTAGGTGCTTTTAGTATTTTTTGTTTGTTGGCTTTGATTGTTGCTAGAGCTGCGCAATACACGTGAAGATGTATTTCCTCGAGGTTCATATCTGCATCCAATTGACTTTCCAGAATTTGATTAGCAATTCCTAAGAGAGAGTGCGTGTTTGGAGTATAAATGAGTTTTGGTAGCGCCGGCCTGCTGGCAGGGTCGGATCCTCTGAATTCAGTAAGATGTTGTTGGTAGTTTTCTTCCCATAATGTTTGACGGTTGATTACTGAGGGTCGAAGACTTAATAGTGGTAGGTCAGCTTCAGGTCCTCTACTTTCTTGTTCCTGAGTCTCTGGGGTTTCATTTATAGGCTGTTGATTAATCTCCCTCTCCACCTCTGCCCTTATTTGTTCGATTGCAGGTAGAGGTATTGGGTTATTTCTTATGATAGCTCTACGTTGATCTGCTATTCGTTGTTCTGAGAGGTGATTTAGGTGTGGCATTTTCTCAATGAAGTGATTATGCAGTAGCATGCGGTACATCGTCATATCAGTCTCCAGTGCCGTAACTGTGAAAAACGAACGTATTACTTGTTTGTTGGTTTCATTGTCCCATTTCATACGTCGTCTTTCTGATTGTGCCTGATTTGGTTCAGTGGGTGCGACAGGCTGTCGCACAACACGTCTCCGAGGCGCCGTAGGTTCAAGCGGTTGATGGGGTACGTTTCGATGAGCGGTGCCCCCACCATTCTCATCTACATGCTGGACATCCTGACGGTTCCGATTGGAAGGACCAGCACCTAATCCTTCCCCGCCCGAGTAACGATTTCTTCGTGTGTTGAAAGCACTTTTTTTTCATACCATACGGGATGCTACCCCGCGTGGTGGTGGTTCTCCCTCTCGCGTTAGCCCATCTGCTGCAGATCCGCCACCGGGGATGGTTACCCGATCCCGAATCCCCAGAGATAGTTACCGGGGCTACCAACGTGGAGGTGCGAGCAGGAATTGGTAGGAGAGGCTATAAGAGACGCTTCACTACCATTTTAACCCCTTATTATTATTATTATTATTATTATTATTATTATTATATATTTTTTTTTTTTTTTTTTTTTTTTTTTTTTTTTTTTTTTTTTTTTTTTTTTTTTTTTTTTTTTTTTTTGAGGCATCGACTGCTATGGTCATTAGCCTTCCAGCATTTTTTTCCTTCTTCTTTTTTTTTTCTTTTCTCCTTTTTAAATTTCAGTTTATATATTCAACCCTATTATTTCAATTAATATATTATTGCAGTCATCAAAATGTGTTTTTTTTTTCTATATTCTTTTGTAGATTCCAATCTCTTTGAAGAATGAAAGTGTTCGAGATGCACTATTCATATTATTTTCCAGGCATGCTTGTAAGGTGTTCGTTATTCCAATTCGTTGTTTGATTGCTTGATGTTCTGGGCATTGTGTGAGTATGTGTTTGATAGTAAGTCTCCTATTACAGTGATGGCATCTGGGCTGCCGCTCTCCTGCCAGCATAAATGTGTTCGTCAAATTAGTATGTCCTATCCGTGCTCGGGTAATAACTACTTGATCTCTTCTGCATGAGTATGGGAGCGGTGTATAAGGATGAACTTTCTGCTTAATCTCCTTCAATTTTGACTCCGTACTATCCCACTCCATCTGCCATTGTCCTAAGATAGCGTGTTTCAAATGGGTTCTTATATCATCAACTCTAATATATATGTCCTCAGCAACAGGCTCTTGAGCAGCTTCTTTGGCAGCACTGTCAACAAGTTCATTACCAGCTATTCCATAGTGACTAGGAATCCATAGAAACGTTATTGATTTATTTTGAGTTCTCAGCCAATGTATTCGTGCAAGTATTATTCGTAACAGTGGATCTTTACTGAATGGATTCTTTAGGGCTTGTATAGAACTCAGAGAGTCGGTACAAACAATGAACTTATTATATGTGTTGAATTCTATATATCCAGTACTTTGTAAAATAGCATAGAGTTCGGTTGTATAAACACTGGCTTCACATGGTAATGTCCATGAATGGACAATTCCCAAACTTGATATGGCGCATCCAGCTCCGTTGTCGGTCTTGGATCCGTCTGTATAGATAATATGACAATCTGAGAAACTTTCAATTATCCTGTGGAATTCCATAAGAATAGTGATTCTGTTGCATTCACCTTTTTTATATTTCTGGAGGTCGAGACATATATCAAGGGGGGCAATGTCCCAGGGAGGCACCTCGGACGGTCTTATGGTATAGCTCCTTGGAATGGAATAGTCAATCTTATTGATGAATTCTACAAATCTAATTCCAGCAGGACGAGTGATAGTTGGCCGTCGTTCATAGTAGTCATACTCCTCTTCTGTGAGCATCTGTAGGTGGTTGGGGTGGGTTGGGAATGCACCCAATTTTGAGCTATAGCTCGTGAGTAGTTGCAGTCTCCTGTATTTCAATGGGGGAATTCCAGCTTCACAGCAGAGTGATAGATATGGGCTTGTGCGAAATGCTCCCAGTGCGATCCTCAAAGCCTGACACTGTATACTGTCCAACTTTTTTAGTATTGATTCACGTGCTGAGTCATAAACAAGGCAGCCATAGTCAATCTTGGACAATATAAATGATTTGTATAACCTAAGAAGTATTTCTCTGTCACATCCCCAATTAATACTAGCTAATGCTTTCAGTGGATTGAGCGCTTTCTTGCATCTCAGTATTAGATCTTTTATATGTAAGTCCCATCTCAATTTTCTATCGAATATCATTCCCAGAAATTTGACAGAGTCGCTGCATACTAGTTCATGTTCAGACAGTTTCAATTTCGGATCATTATGACCTGATCTAAGTCGACAGAAATGAACACATTTGGTTTTCGCAGCAGAGAAAGTGAACCCTAAAGTCTTCGCTCGGTTACAGAGGCTATTTATGGCTTCCTGAAGAGTTCGCTCTATGTCGTCCATAGATGTTGCAGAGTAAAAGATCGTTAAATCATCAACGTATAAACATCGTCCCACTGTTGGATTGAGATTATCTAGAAGTCCGTTAACTGCAATAGCAAAAAGTACTACGCTCAGAGTAGATCCTTGTGGTACTCCGTTTTCTAATATATGTAGCTCTGAGGAAGTCGATGCTTTCCTGACACGGAATTTACGTTGTTTGAGAAAACTTGCGATGAAATTTGGTAGTCTTCCCTTCATGTCCCACTTTCGGAGTTGGTCGAGAATGTTGAAGCGCCAGGTTGTATCAAATGCCTTTTCTAGGTCAAAAAACACTGCTACTGTGTGGTTTCTGTGGGAAAAACTATCCTGGATTTCTTTCTCTAGCAGAAAAAGATTGTCAGTTGTAGACCTGTGGCTCCTAAAACCAGACTGAGCATATGACAAGAGATGATTGGATTCCAGATACCACATAAGTCTGATGCTTATAATCTTCTCCATAAGTTTGCTAAGACAGCTTGTGAGTGAGATGGGTCGATAACTACAAGTAAGTTTTGGGTCTTTCCCTATTTTAAGAACAGGGATAACTACGGCCTCCCGCCATTTCTCTGGATAGGTGCCGTCGATCCATATTCTATTATACAAATCTAATAGTACTTTTTTTGATAAATTTGGTAGCTGTCTGATGAATTCATATACAATGTTGTCTCCTCCTGGTGCGGAGTCTTTCATTTCATGAAGTGCATTATCTAGTTCCTCTAGGGTGAGAAGGTGATTATAGTTGGATATATTTTCTTCCTGAAAGTCAATTTCTCGCTCTTCTGCCTGTCTATGGATCTGGAACTCGGGGTCGTAGTGTTCCGAGCTACTGATATATTCGAATTGATTAGCTAAATGCTCAGCAATCTCTTCCTCACTGATTATAAGTTGGCCATCAATTTCTAAAACCCGTGATGTATCCGTGAATGTCTTTCCTAGAATAGCGCGAATTTTTGTCCATACTTCTGATGCGGGTGTTCTAGCTGTGATAGTAGAGACATACGTTTCCCACGTAGCTCTTTTGCTATCACGTATGGCACGCCTTGCTCTTGCACGTGCTCTCTTAAATGATATAGTATTTTCCAATGTGGGTGAACGTTTTAGAGTCGTCAAGGCGTGGTTTTTATCTGCTACAAGTTTGGCAACAATGTCATTCCACCAGGGAGTTGATTTAGTACCTTTACGACCACTTGATCGTGGAACCGATATTTCCGCTGCTGATAAAATCTCACTACTGATCAGTTCTGTGGCTCCATTGATATCGGTATCAGGCAGCTGTAAGTTTCCTAATTGTTGTCTATACCGATCCCAGTTAGCATCACTCAATCTCCATCGTCTGGGCAGTGCTCGTGGGATGAATCGGCCAGCAAATTCAATTGAAATTGGGAAGTGATCTGTAAGATGATCTCCCAAACAGTTCCATTGTAGCGATGTCGATATAACTGGTGAGCATAATGCTAAATCGATAGCTGACAATGAGTTGGATCTTAGGTTTATATAAGTACCCTCACCATTATTCAAGAGAACAAGGTTCATTTCGTCAATGAAATTTTCGATAATTCTGCCTCTATTGTCCAGTCTATTCGAACCCCACAGTGGATTATGTGAGTTAAAGTCTCCCACAATCAAGAAGGGAGCTGGTAACTGGTCAGCGATATTTCTTAGATCTTCAATAGTCCAATTACCGTCAGGTAAGTAGATGTTGCAAATTGAAAATTGGATCGGATAATAAACATGGACAGCGATAACTTGTAATCTGCTCTGTATAGGAATATTCCGGTGGGGAATATTATCCTTGAGAAAGATAGCTACACCACCTCTGGCTCTGAGATCAGGAATAACATCCTTTCTGTAACTATTGTATCCTCTCAAAGAGAAATTCTCTCGAGGTTTCAGGTGAGTCTCCTGAAGACATATGCAAAAGGGTGTCCTTTCATTGAGAATATTTTTGAGTTCCGGGAAGTGGGTTATACAGCCATTGCAATTCCAAAATATTAGGTTTTCTAGATTGAATGTGGACGTAAGGTGTATTTGTGAAAAGTTTAAAGGACAGTAGGTATACTGTATCTTGAGACAAAACTTCAATTCATTTTCTAGGTTTGCCCTTTGGCCATCCTTTTTTCTTTTTAGTACTCTGGGAGGATTGAGTATTCGAGGAGTATGTACTACCATCTGAATCTTCCTCAGAGCTGACGTTCGCATCTTTAGCTTTGAATCGCTTCCTTTTGGTTATGGGAAGTGGAGGTTTAGGAGGGGGTGGGGGAGGGGGCTGATTCATAGAGGCTATGGGTTGGGGAATGATAGGTTGAGGGAAGGAGGATGATTCCAATAAATCTTTAACCACCTTCGATAGTAGGGGTATTATTCTGGCCACTATATTGTTAACGTTGGTGTTACTAGTTTGAACAGACTGGGCATACGTTACACCTGCCGTGGGTGTTGTGATTTGGACCCTTTTCTTCGCTTCGCGATAAGGAATTCGTTCTTGAATTTTAACTTTCTGGATAGCTTGCTCGATTTTTAGTTGCGGACATTGTCTTGAGTTAGCTGGGTGTGGACCTTTACAGTTCACGCATACCTCTGGTTTTTCACAGTCTGTCTCTGTATGTGGTGGCTTCCCGCATACACAGATTTGATCTTTCTTACACCAAGATGACATGTGACCAAAAAGTTGGCATTTGAAACACCTCATTGGGGCAGGAAAATATGGTCGAATTTTCAGGCTGTAGAAAGCTGCTCGGATATTATTTGGCAAAACTGGTGTATCAAATGTTATTATTATTATTATTATTATTATTATTATTATTATTATTATTATTATTATTATTATTATTATTATTATTATTATTATTATTATTATTATTATTATTATTATTATTATTATTATTATTATTATTATTATTATTATTATTATTATTATTATTATTATTATTATTATTATTATTATTATTATTATTATTATTATTATTATTATTATTAGGTCAAAATGTACAAATGTGCTAACGAATTACAAAAATAATTTCAATTCAACCAAATATAGTCCCCAAAGTAAAATATTATCACGTAAATTGAAACGCACTAAAATATTTTTAAAAAACATCCAGACCTTAAAATTCTAAAACCAGATAAAACAAACAAAACTGTTATTATGCATGCAACTGACTATGAGAACAAAATGAAAGATTTACTAGTTGATAATAATACATACAAATAAATGAAAAATGATGCTACAAATATATTACAAAAGAAAAACAACGAAATAATTAAAAAATGGGAAAACAATTTGTACATATCACCAAAAACAGCCAAATACTTGAAGATACAAAACTCAATTCCACCTAGGATATATGGATTACCAAAGCTCCATAAACCCAACATTCAGTTACGCCCAATAGTACTGTTACGAACTCGCACACCGAAGCAGATACTAACTACGGCCCTGTAACCTTATGTTAACGGAGTTAAGAAAAAGGCGAGCGCACCGAATTCTGAGAAGGTCTATTGGGATTTATTGCGACCGTCCTTTTTAAAAATGTTCTCGAAAGGCATTTTAAGAAATATCGCGAAAGGCATGTCCCTTCCCGAATGTTCTAGTAAAGAAAGTTTTTGATATAAATACAGGACCGATCAGCGGATGAGTTCAGTTTATAATTTGCCATAGTGAGTTAAACAGTAATTAAGTGAATATAAAAGTGTTATAAATTAATAAGTTAGTGTGCATATAAATTAAATTTAAGTGACTAGTTAAGTACATATAAATTAGTGTTAGTGAGTTAGTGTTTAAATAAATTAGTAAGTAGCAATACCGAGTGTTTGAAATTCATCCCACCCGTTTATTGTTTAAATAAATAACAAAAACATTACATTGGTGTCAGAAGTGGGATAATATAAATAAATTGCAACGTAAAAATGGCCAAGAGACTATGTGATCTGAAAATGGCGGAATTATGAGCAGAATTGGAAGATCGTGAGTTGGAAACGTCCGGTAAGAAAAGCGAATTAGTAGAAAGACTTAAAGTGGCACTGGAAAATGACGGCTTTGATCCAGAATCATTTTTATTCAATGACGAGGCTTCCACCTTAATCTCGTCAATTTCTGCTAATATGAAGAACGATATTTCTGCCATGGAAGAACAGATTTCCTCTAATGTCAAAAACGATATTTCTGCTATAAAGAACGATTTTTCTGCCATGGACGAGAAGATTTCAACCATGAAGAACGATATTTCTGCTAACATGGACAAGATTTCTACTAATATGGACGAGAAGATTTCCGCTATGAAGACCGATATTTCTGCAGATATCTTATCATTGAAAAATGACATTGCTGCTGAAGTCGAGAATAAAATCACGTCTCTAAAATCGGATATTGAGGATAAGATGACAACGATGAACGAGAAAATGAAATCAGACATGGAGAATAAGATGACAACGATGGAAAATCAGATAGATGAGAAAATCAAGGAGTTAGAGACGAAGATTGCCGAGTTAAGAACACAAGACACTTCAGCAGAAGAAAAGAAGATCGAGATCTGCAAGCCACAAACACAACCCAAGACAGATGATACTGGCAGTTTTACCCGAGTCAAGGCCCCAACGTTCGATGGAAAGATGTCGTGGACCAAACAGTTTGAAGCAGCCGCTAGAGTGAATAATTGGTCCGATAAGGAGAAAGCAGTGAACTTAACTATCGCGCTTCGGGGAGATGCCTTAGATGTACTACAGACGATACCACTTGAAGAAACTGATGACTTCAAGCAGCTGAAGAAGAGGTTGGACATGCGATACAGCCACGAACATCTAGAGCACTTGTACCAATCTCAGCTGAAGAACCGAAGGCAGAAACGTGATGAAGCCCTTCAAGAGTATGAAGTGGATATTGCCCGACTCGTTCGATTTGCTTATCCGTCAGCACCAGAGAACATGATGGAATGTCTGGGCATCCAGGCCTTTATTAATGGCTTACGTGACCCCGATATGCAGAGGACGCTTCGTTTAGCCCATCCCAAAACATTAGTTGACGCATTGACAGCTGCTCTTGAATATGAAGCAGCAACGAAGGCTTCAGGATATAAC
The DNA here is from genome assembly GCA_963921935.1 of Galeruca laticollis. Lineage (NCBI taxonomy): Eukaryota > Metazoa > Arthropoda > Insecta > Coleoptera > Chrysomelidae > Galeruca > Galeruca laticollis. Next base: position 241,288,824 of record OY998176.1, read on the forward strand.
AAAATTAGGACCATCCAAGAAGAAGGTGACGAAGACAGATTTGACCAGTTCGTCAGTTTAATAAAAAGTATGATTGACAAGAAGCCGAGAAAGATCAGATGCTGGAATTGTGGCGAGCTAGGGCATGTACGTAGTTCGTGTAAGCGCCCGAAGACTCCTGCAAACCAAGAACCCCAGACACAGGAAAACTAGAACGGGTCGGCTACGAGGGGGCAGCACCGACCCATGACCGTTCCAAAGACCCTCTCATACTGATAGCTTCTCTCGGATGTCGCAACGACAGTGTATATGTGGATGGCGAAGTAAATGGCAAGGGATATGCTCTGCTGGTTGACACTGGGGCAACTAGAACCATTATACGACCAGATATAATAAACTCCAAGAAGAAACTTCTACCAACGAGACTGCGACTGCGGACCGCCACAGGCGAGAGTGCCAACGTTCACGGGGAAACACAAATCCAATTGGGAATTGGCGCAGAAAAGTTCACGCATACGGTAATCGTAGCTGACATTGAAGAAGACGTGATTCTGGGAATGGACGTAATGAATGTACATGGATTCCAATTAGACTTTAGAAACAGAACCATTAAAGTGGGTTCCGAGGAGGTATTCCTGCATCCATATGAAGGCAGCGCGGTGTTGGCAGCTGTACAGGAAGATACCGTTCTACCTGCACGAAGCGAAACCATGATAGTAGCACGGCTACAGGGAATCATGGAGGAAGGTACATCGGTTATGATGGAACCAAGGAACTACGACGAGGAGGTTGGCAAAGGAGTACTAATTGGGAAAGGATTGGTTACGTCGGCGAAGGAGATCCCTGTACGATTGATAAACGTGAACGATTACCCAATTACCATCAAGAAGGAAACCAAGATTGGATCCTGCGTACCAGTGACGTCTATAGTTCGTCAGACAACGACCACTGACAATTCCAATGCCAGATTCGAACAAATGTTATCAGTAGCTGGTCAATCTTTGGATCGAGCTGAAAAAAAGAGAATGAGAGAATTTCTCTTGCAGTATCGAGACTTATTCGTACCAAAAGGAGGAAAGACTGGCAGAACATCAGCCGTCAAACACAAAATCGATACTGATAATGCTAAGCCAATTAGACAATCAGCTCGAAGACTTCCACGAGCGAAGAGAGAGGAAGCTGAAAAAATAATTCAAGAGATGGTAGAAGAAAAAGTGATAGAACCATCTACTAGTCCATGGGTGTCTCCAGTAGTGCTCGTCAAGAAAAAGAATGGAACTACGAGATTCTGCGTGGATTATCGCCAGCTTAACAACGTGACGAAGAAAGACAGCTATCCTCTGCCCCGAATTGACGATACGCTAGACACGTTGGCCGGCAGCAAACTGTTTTCCACCTTGGACCTGAAGTCTGGTTATTGGCAAGTAGAAATGGACCCAGAAGATAAAGAGAAGACTGCTTTTACCACCGGATCTGGATTATGGCAATTCAACGTCATGCCATTCGGGCTCTGTAATGCGCCTGCGACATTTGAAAGACTTATGGAAAATGTCTTGAGAGGGTTGTCTTGGAAGACAAGCCTGGTCTATTTGGACGACATCGTAGTACTGGGGAAGACATTTGACAACCATCTGAAAAATTTGGAAGACGTATTCAAACGACTCCAAGCTGCCCAGCTCATGTTAAACCCGAAGAAATGTCAGCTGTTCTAAAACCGAGTCAATTATCTAGGTCATATAGTGAGCAATGAAGGAGTGGTGGTGGATCCAGAGAAAGTTGCTTCCATTCAGCAATGGCCGCAACCAACCGACAAACATCAAATTAGGAGTTTCCTTGGACTTTGCACGTATTACAGAAGATTTATCAGGAAGTTTGGGGATATTGCCAAGCCTCTAACGCGACTTACAGAAGAAGCAAGAGCTTTCCAATGGGACGAAGACTGTCAAACGGCTTTTGAAACTTTGAAGAGGCATTTAACCTCGGCGCCGATATCCATTACCAGAGGGAGACTTTATTCTTGACACTGACGCAAGCAACGTAGGAATTGGTGGAGTGCTCTCACAGATCCAAGGAGGGCAAGAAAGAGTGCTGGGATATTTCAGTAAAGTCCTCTCCAAACCAGAACGAAACTACTGCGTCACAAGAAGAGAACTTTTGGCAGTAGTGAAGTCCGTTGAACACTTTTACCAGTATCTCTATGGCAGGAAGTTTTTAATCCGCACTTAAGTGGTTGATGCAGTTCAAGAATCCCGAGGGCCAGATCGCTAGATGGATTGAACGACTTCAAGAATACGATTAAAACATCGAACATCGAGCTGGTGTGAGTCACCGAAATGCCGACTCCCTGTCCAGACGGCCGTGCCCAACAGACTGCTCCCACTGCAACAAGGTGGAATCTAGGGAAGCTGCAGTTTCAAGAACTACTGTAGTCAACGAGGAATGGTCACCTACCAGGGTCAGAGAAGATCAGGAGAATGATCCTCACCTGAAGATGATCCGGCAATGGAAGGAAGAAAATCGGCGACCTACCTGGCAAGAAGTGTCAAGATTTTCACCGACACTCAAGGCGTATTGGGCTCAGTGGGACTCCCTTGTCCTGGAAGAAGGGCTGTTGAAAAGAGTCCTTGGAAACGATAATGGTTCTGAGATGAGGAGACAGCTAGTTATCCCGAGAACAAGAGTAGCTGAGGTACTGAAGAAGTTACACGACAGTCCATCGGGAGGTCATCTGGGAGTGAAGAAAACCCTTCAGCGAGTTCGTGAACAGCTCCGACGATGTGAAGGACTGGTGTAAGAAATGTACGACTTGTGCTACGAGTAATGGACCACTTCGCAAGTGAAAGGCACCCATGAAACAGTACAATGTTGGAAGCCCTTTCGAAAGGATTGCTTTAGATATCGCTGGCCCATTTCCGACGACAGAAAATGGTAGCAAGTACATACTGGTTGTAATGGATTATTTTACAAAGTGGGTGGAAATTTACGCTATCCCGAACCAAGAGGCCACAACTGTCGCGGATGTATTGGTGAAAGAATTCATCAGCCGATATGGAGTGCCCATGGAAGTCCACAGTGACCAGGGAAGAAATTTCGAAAGCCATCTATTCCAGGAGATTTGCGACAAGCTAGGAATGAAGAAGACCAGAACAACAGCATTACATCCACAGTCAGATGGAATGGTCGAGAGAATGAACAGGACTATTGGAAAATACCTGTCCAAAGTAGTATCCAGCCATCAGAGAGATTGGGACCAGTATCTCTCCCTATTCGCATTGGCTTATCGATCTGCCGTCAATGAGTCCACGGGAGTCCACCTGCGAAAATCCTGTTTGGACGTGAAATGAGGCTTCCTTGTGACCTGGAATTTGGCTGTCGGCCTGGAGAAGGTATAGCAGGCGAAGACTACGTGATCCAATTGAGAAGAAGGCTGGACGATATTCATGAACTAGTTCGAACAAATCTTCAAGTTGCCAGCGACAGAATGAAAAGTCGGTACGACACGCAGGCCACAGAGGGCGGTTTTAAAGAAGGGGACAAAGTATGGTTACACAACCCGGCGAGGAGAAAAGGATTTTCTCCAAAATTACAAAAATCCTGGGAAGGTCCATACTTGATCAAGAAAAGGATCAATGATGTTTTATATCGCATAAGCAAGATCCCCAACGGAAAACCAAAAGTAGTTAACCGAAACCGACTAGCGCCATACGAAGGAGACCATGACATAGAGGAAGGAGTAAACCTTATTCGAGATGTGTCTGACCCCACCTTCGATGAATTTATGGGCGCGTATGGAGGTACCGGGAAAGCTAGATATGGAGTCACTTCGGAACAACAACAAGATTTGTTAACTCTCCCAGAAGATTATTCACTGGCATACAACATCTCCGCCCGTATCAAGAACGCACGAGGGTTGTCAACCGTCTTTCGAAAGAAGTTCGGGCAATTAGAAAAACTTGAAGACCAGATTCCAGCCCCTGGCAAGACACTGAAACTGAAACATAATTCGCGGTACGTCTTCTACGTGGTAACTAAAAATGAATTCCAAGATCGATCTACCTACCGCGATATGTGGGAAGCACTTCGAAACCTCCGAGACCATGTGTTGGAATCCAACGTGAAGAAACTGGCTATGCCTAAGATAGCGAGTAAACAGTTGGATTGGCGAATCATCAGGAACATGGCAGAGATTATCTTTCAAGATACCGGTGTCCAGATATTAATTTGCAGCTACAACCCCCGCTATCAATATCCGATGATGACGGTGCCCTGCTATTTCCATAAGATCGGAAAGTGTAGAAATGGGGCTAGTTGCCGATTCAAACATCCAGTCTCGGCTACACAAAAGTTCCAGGAGGAACTTTCATTTAAGGAGGGGGTAATGTTACGAACTCGCACACCGAAGCAGATACTAAGTACGGCCCTGTAACTTTATGTTAACGGAGTTAAGAAAAAGGCGAGCGCGCCGAATTCTGAGAAGGTCTATTGGGATTGATTGCGACCGTCCTTTTTAAACATGTTCTCGAAAGGCATTTTAAGAAATATCGCGAAAGGCATGTCCCTTACGGAATGTTCTAGTAAAGAAAGTTTTTGATATAAATACAGGACCGATCAGCGGATGAGTTCAGTTTATAATTTGCCATAGTGAGTTAAACAGTAATTAACTGAATATAAAAGTGTTATAAATTAATAAGTTAGTGTGCATATAAATTAAATTTAAGTGACTAGTTAAGTACATATAAATTAGTGTTAGTGAGTTAGTGTTTAAATAAATTAGTAAGTAGCAATACCGAGTGTTTAAAATTTATCCCACCCGTTTATTGTTTAAATAAATAACAAAAACATTACAGTACCTTGTATTCAATCGCCTTTCGGAAAATTGTCAGCCTTTTTGAAAAACATACTAAATAACGTCACATATAAGAACGAATATTACATCAAAGATGCTTGGCAATTCAAAAATGAAATTAGAAATGTGTCAGTGCCCACAGATCACATTATTGTGTCTTTGGATGTGGTGTCCATGTATACAAACATTACTCTAGATCTAGTTCAAAATGTAATTGAAAAACAATGGGACCTAATTAAGAACCACACAGATATTCCTCTGGATGAATTTATGGAATCTGTCAAATTGGTAATAAATTCAACTTATTTTTTATACAAAGATACATTTTATAGACAAATCGAAGGCTGCGCAATGGGAAATTCTCTTTCAACTGTAATAGCACAGTTAGTCATGGAAGAACTAGAAACAGCTGTCATGAATAAAATGAACTTCAAGCCCCTTTTTTTCTATAGATACGTGGATGATTGCCTTCTAGCCATTCCAAGGGATAAATGTAATTATGTGTTACGAGAATTTAATAATTATCACCACAAATTACAGTTTACTATCGAAACAGAACAAAACCATCAAATAAACTTTTTGGACTTAACTATACATAATAAAAACGGAGAAATTAAAACTGCTTGCTATACCAAATCTACTTGGTCAGGCAGATATCTGTATTTCAATTCACACCACCATATATCCCAAAACAAATCTGCTATTAGAGGCCTGGCTGACAGAGCAATTATTTTTTCAGATACTGAATATAGACATACGGCGATTGAAAAAGCTAAACAGGTGTTGAAAATGAACAGCTATCCCGAAAAAATGATAAATAGTGTTTTCAAAAAAAGAGTACATAAATATTACAATTCGACAACCATCTGTACAACAAACAAACAAAAAAACTCCAACTTTTTAATACTACCGTATATTCCAAAATTGACAGAGAAAATAAATATATTTATTTTTTCATAGGTACTTAGTTCATAATTATATCGCGAAAATTTTTTTTTATAACAATTGCCAACATACGTTGAAAATAAATCTATTTTTAAATACATAAACAAAAGTAAAAAGCATTTAGGCAACGTATGAATTTCAACAGCAAATATGCAAGGAAAAATGCGCGGAGTCAGCAGCAACAAGGTTCCGCAAATACTAGAATATCAATATAAAATATAGTACGGAAGATAGCTTCACGTTTGAGAAATAGAAAGTGTTTACAGGAAAGTTGGTTTTACTTTGATTGACGAACGAACTATTGTCAACTAAACTATCCATTCGATTTCATAAATAAACTAGACATCATCTAATTTAGAAGAAATTAATGATTTAAGAAAAAAAATTGTTGGGGAAATATTCATGCATTAAAAGCTAACTAGTAAATTAAATTAGGATATGATACATAAATACTAAAATTCAATTAGGGTATGACGATTTTGTTCTGGGCTAATTACACTGGAAAATACTAGATGTACAACACACTCGCCGGAAGCCAATGAATTTGGGAAATTGCTAAAGCACATGAAGCTGTGTCTGGAAGGTTACTGAGGATAATTCAGTTGTATGCATAACAAAGAGAGACGTTTTCATAAGGTTATTTATTGTATACTATTAGGCTCCGACAATAGATAGAAGATTTCAGTGGCCAAGAGTTGCCAAAGTGGAAAAAATAATTGTGCCGAATGAGTACGATATGGGAAATAATGCAGTGACAGAAAATGCGAAAGCATAGAGAAGTATGACGTGCGAAAGACACGTAACAGTGAAATTATAGAAATTATATGGAAGAATACAGTGGCCAAAAGCGCCAAGGTATATGAGGATAAGACGTGCCAAAAGATGCACGCCATAAGGATAGGTATAATAATGCAGTGGCAGAAAGTGCCAAGGCATAGGGACTAAAAGACGTGTTAGGAAAACACGCGACAGTTGAATTACAGAAATTATAGCGGCCGCAGAAGCCAAAGAAAAAAATAAATAGAATCAAGGAGTACGCCAAACAGGGATAACGGAGCATATAAGGTTCAAAGGAACCAGATACAATAAAGATAAGATGAAATAAGAATTACAGGTGACACAATAAACATAAGTAACAAAGAGGAAAAAAAACTACAGAGACACAGGCTAACAGAGTAAAAAAGGAATAACTAAAACTAGTAAATCCAACATTTTAGTCCCAAATCAAAATCAAGTCGTAAATAGATATTGTAGAAAGTAGCTTTAAAATTGGTAGAGGATTAACCCCAAGATAAAATAGCGTAACACAAAACGTCACAATGAAATTGTATATACCAATTCTATTTTTTTACGTAAGTTGCAAATAATTAGTTTTATATTGTCTACAAAGTAAGTTAAATAATAATCAAGTATGTGATAAAATAGGACAACAACGATAATTGAAACGAACTAATCGTACCATTGTAAAAAAATTAATTGAATAGGTCTAGGAAAAAGATATATATATATATATATATATATATATATATATATATATATATATAAAACAATTCACGATAGGTTTTAAGATAGGTAAATCAGATTAGAGACACAGATTTAGTCATTATTTCATGATTCATACAATAAATATATTATGTTATTGTCGACTTAGACAAATAAACAGAAAGAAAATTGCAGTAATTACGTTACTACTCATAACACATCGACAAATGCAAGGTAATCAATATTAAAAAATAATTTTTGCACCGTTGCAAGGTCAACTCAAAGTAAGTTCAAAAAGATTTAATTTCAATAACTACAAGGTGAACACATAAGTTACATTGTAGTAACCAACTAGAAATTTAAGAAATAATCTTACACAGGAAACTCAATTGACAGTCCTAAATGATTGTACAGTTCGGTCAATTGAGAAAAATAAACAAAAGAACAAACGCAAATGTAGCGTTAACATGGGAAAAATAAAACATAATTTTTTCCGAAGGAAAAAATAAATAACTGTATTAAATAATTATTATGTAAATGATGAATGTTAACAAATGTAATTGTTCAAATAATTGTAAAGGTATAATAAGTGCGCGACAATAAAACGACAGATCGTTTTCTGACCTGGGTAACATTCGTTATGTGCGGGCTTCAAACAGCAATTACGCTAATTGCTCAAGACTGTTCAAACCCCAATACAAACATTACAGTGGTCTCCCCAAAAGACGTTCAAAAGTGCCCGGAACCCGAGATGACGTATGCCAGGGAAAGCACGAACATTCCAGTTATCCAGAGCAACGAAACCAAACGGCAACCAGTATGGTCATGCCTAGTAGTTGTAACCAGACTCATGTTCTTCTGCGGGATGCATAGCCACACATCCGTAGTCGACCAAGCAGCAGAAGAAGAAGAAGCCGAGCCACGCACAGATACAAAGCAATATAATTGTATCTACAATCAACCGAAACCCAAGAAAAAGTTTAAGACATAGAAGAAGAAGACAAAGGTTTCGCTTTACCACTACAAAAGAGAAACCTACTATCATAATATAGCGAACAGAGCACCCGAGAATTGCCATTGCCCTGAAGACAACCAAAACCTTCAACCGACAATGCCAATTCTACCCCAGAATGTAGATCTCATAAATAGAGCAAGCATACAAATGTCACGTATGCATGCAATACATAGACGACGCCTAACAAAGAGAGACATTCTCAAGAAATAAAAAGAGAAGCAGCAGCCAAGAATACATAGTGTAAGATATTTTCCAGGAAATCAAAAACCTAGCCGAATCAACCCTAAAACACACTTGGAAATGGTTCACGGAAATAGGTTCAATAATAAGCGGTATAATTGGTATATACTGCACATACCAACTACTAAAATACATAGTAGACACGATACTAAACGCAATTCGCATCCAGCAGACTGTAGGATGTGGGATAGCGATGTTATGCAGCATATGGGATTCCCTTACGGCATGGGTAATACATTCCCACAGCAGAACCCAGAAACAAGACGAAGAGGCGATAGAAATGGAGCAGATACAGCATCAAGAGACGAGCCACCCCAGATCGCAACACTGGACGGAGAGAAATCACTCCATGAACGATCTACTAAGCAGCAGTGTCGCGAGTGTAAATAATCGTGACCTAGGTCAGGGTCAAAACAGTTAAACCGAAACGCGAGTGAGGTCAAGTGCGCAATACGTAAAAGCAAACTATAAACGGTACACAGTTCACGGTAAGGTACTCGAAACAGTCAATGTTAATGTATTAGGTAAGGTATAAAAAAGGTGTTGGACCTGAAACGTCACAACACTTTTACAAGAGGGAAAGTGATGTAATAAACACAAGATATGATACAAATTCTAAAAACACCCTATATAGATAATTTCTTTTTTAATTCAAAATAGTTATCAAGTTCTCGACCTCAACTAAAGTAAAAAACACAAACAAAACAAGGTTATCCAAACATATTAGATTATGAACAGGTCAGGTTTTGTTGACCACAAACATAAAAAAAATATGAATAATTAACCTTCATTGAAAGTGAACTCTAGAAATAAATATCAAAAAAATTGGGGACAGTTAGGCAGTCAGTGAGAGATAGGTGATATCTCTTCCCTGGTGAGGCGAGTCTGAGTATTGACGGACCCTCACCCTCAAGAAGTAATAGTGTGAAAATTCATGTGACTAGTGGGATTTCCAAAACGTAAGTTTTTAAAAGTACAATTCATTTATTATATTGGGTATTGGATTGCGTTATTATATTTTTCTCTGACTTAACCGGGTATGCCAAGATAGTTAAGGGACCCTACAGTGAGTTTCAGTCATATCGAGTGTTCCTTATACATCAGCGCCCCTCATCTACTGTTAAGGCCTAAAATTGTAGAGGCATCTTATTTAGTTATATTTAGGGACCCCTTTTTCTGAAGGTGCATAGTGTTCCTTTTTCATCTGACTATTTTTGTTTTTGATAACTGCGTAGAGATATTTTCGTTTTTACTTGAGATTGTACTCAATTCTATCTTAGAGATTTTTCCGCTGTACTCGAGATTTTATTTAACCCTATTTCAGAGCTATTTACGTTGTACTAAGGATTATAGTTAATCCTAGGTTAACATTTTTGATAATTGCGTAGAGATATTCACATTGCACTTGAGATTTATAATTAATCCTATTCCAGAGATATTTACATTGTGTACTTGCGAGATATTTACATTATACTAGAGATCATAGTTAATCCTAGGCTAAAGAATTGTGATAGACATTTATCCTATACTAGGGGTCACAGTCAGTCATATCTTAATCTATTATTTTTCGAAGTTTATTTGACACAGTTTTGTTTTTCTTTGTAATATATGTTTATATATGTTTTAACCTTTCAATTTTATCTCCACAACCTCACTCCTCACCACCCCCATATCCGTCAAGTAGGACGGACCGGCTAACCCTGCACTACGAACTCGGGCTTGGCACACTGTATAAGCCCAAGGGGCCCCACGACGTCTTTGACCGCTCGAGCCTGGATCAACCCCCTCCCTCGAGGTAATCCCACAGGGAGAATTCCTGGTTCTACAATTTTTTGTGCCGCAAGGCACGGGTGACAGCACGCTGCAACGATCTTGGAAGGAGAAAAAAGGAAAAAAAAAATAATAAATAAACGAATTCACTACACCGTCTGACAGCGGTGACCAAACGAAATTTTAGCACAAAGGAAATACCAGATTATTACACTGGTGAGAACGGCTAGCAAAGTTACAAGTCATTACATTAACCTTCTCAATCAAATTATCATGATCTTCAATAATTTTAGGTATCCATGGACGTTCTGGTAATATTTGTTTCATCAAATATATGGGTGAAACTTCTGTGACTGTGTTAGGTATCTCGTTCATATATTCTTCTATCATTGGAAGCTGTTGTTCCCATTGTTCATGATGGCTGTTCGTTAGAATCCTTAGGTATTTTATCACCTATCTAATGTATCGTTCCGATGGATTGGCACACGGATGTCTTACACTGGTATAAATTGGATTTACATTAGATTTTCTTAACAAATTTTGTATTCTTTGGTTATTCAAATATGTGGCATTATCCATTATGCAATTTTTCGGTATTCCTATTTCTTAGAAATAATTTGTTAAACATTTTTGTACGATTTTTGTGTTTGTTTTCTTAGTTGGATATAATTTTATGTATTTAGAGAAATTATCTAGAACTACTAAAATATGTATATTACAATTTATTTCGCTAGGAACTAGATTTGACATGAAATCCATTGACAAAATTTCCAAAGGTTTCGTTACTTTGATGGATTTTGGTATGTTTTGATTTTGTATATTTTTCTCCTTCGCCATTTGACAGATTTCACATGTTCTTGTTATATTTTTCGCAATAGCTAGATCTCCTTTTGCTATATAGTTCTCCCTGAAAATTAGCCAAATTTTCCTACTCCCTGTATGTCCATATTTTTGATGTATTTCTTGTAAAAATGTTTCCACCAATTCCTCTGTGATTAGATATAATTCTACTTCATTGACAATTTTATAATAAATGTTATCCTCATTTTGAGCTCTTTCCTTTTCCTTTTGATTTAATTTCTTTTGATCCTCTATAATGTTATTAATGGAAAATACACCTTCTGTTTCCTTTAGTATGTTCACACCTATTTTAATTTGTCTATTTTCATTTCTTGATTTTTCTTCCATTCTAGTAATGGCATCTGTTACTACATTCAATTTTCCTGGTACATACTTTATTGTGAAATCATATTCTTGCATAAGCAATGCCCATCGATGTATTCTGTTGTTGCCATATTTATTGCTTAGAAGTGATGTTAATGCTTGATTATCACTTTCTATTGTGAAATGGTTTCCTAGCAAATAGAATCTTAATTTCTTTATTGCAAAAATAATATTAAGTTCCAGCTCACTCACACTATAGTTTTTCTCACTCTTTTTTGTTGTTCTTGATACAAAACAAATAGGCACTTCTCCTTCTTCTTGTTCCTGTACCAGTACTCCTGCTAGTCTGTTCACTGATGCGTCCGTTCTCAGAATAAATGGAATTTCATAAATAGGGTGATAAATTTTCAAATTTTCCACAAATTGTGCTTTAATATCCTGGAAAGCCTTTTCTCTCTCTTCATTCCATTGCCATTTAACTTTTTTCCTTAATAATTCTATTAATGGAATTTTTTTATTGCTTAAATCAGGAATCATCCGCTTATAATAGTTCAGCATTCCCAGGAAGCCTCGTAAATTCTTTAAATTCTTTGGTCTTGCATATTCTTGAATTATTTTGATTTTTTGTGGATCTAATTGTATAATATTTTGATTAATTTTATATCCAAAATATGTTATCTCTTTTTTATAAAATTCACATTTTTCTTTATTTAATTTTCATCCTGCAGAATCCAAAGCTTTTAAAATTGTTTCAATATGCAAATTATGTTCTTGTATATTTTTAGAAAAAACTAATATGTCATCCACATAATGCAATACAAATGACTCATATTTATTTAATATTTTATTCAGTGCCCTTACTAATGAACTACATGCACTTTGAACACCAAATGGCACAACACAAAATCTATAAATTTCCCCATCTATGGAGAAAGCTGTATAATCTCTACTTTCCTCCTGCAATGGAATTAGCCACAAACTATGTTTTAAATCTAATCTTGAAAATATTGATGTTTTTGTTATCCGTCCTAAAATAGATTCAACTGACATAGGTGCTTCATATTGGGGTTTTGAAAATTTATTTATATTTCTAGCGTCTAAGCAAAGTCTCAATTCTCCATTCTTCTTAACTACTACAACAATAGGATTTATATATTGTGAATTACTTCTTTCTATTATTTTATTTTCTAAAAGTTCTTTTATGCATTTTCTCACTTGATCTTTATGTTTATACGGGATGGGATATGTTTTTACTTTGAATTTTTTCATCTCTTCATTCACTTCTATTTTATGTACATAATCTTTCGAAATTCTATTCTCCTTTGAAAATAAATTATTATATTTATTCATTAAATTTATTATTTCTTTTTTCCTATCATCAGGACAATCAATTATATATATATATATATATATATATATATATATATATATATATATATATATAATAGTGCGCAAACTCAAACGATGTTCGTTTCTCCTCGTTAACGCGACTTATAAGTCTCCGTATCGAGAACTTATTTTTAAAAAACAATTTTATTACTTTATTACAACTACTTTCAAAAATTAATTACACAATATTATTTTATAGGTTGATCTTTATTATTCAAAAGTTGACATCAGACTAAATATGTAAAATGAATTTATTAACTAGTAAAACTATCTATATCAGCAATAAAAATATGTACAATAATAATTCAACAATAAACAAATGATAACGTCCGCTGTCAGCATCTACAGTGTTGAACCATATACGGGGTTACCAAATATAACACGCGTCGAGCTTGTCGGAAATAAACAGTAATAACATTCAACATAGAATGATTACATTGTATGTTTATTTGATACAAAATGAAATATTATATCGATATTGGAGTAAAATGAATTATTGTATCGTTATTGGAATAAAGGTAAGCTTTCCTTTTTGCAAAATATCAGTAATAATAATAATAAAACTATATACAACCTATAGCTAATTGAAAATTGATTACTTACAATTGTCTCTGTTGCAATGGCGGCTCAACGATAAATTTAATCACTTTTTTAGATACACGACAAATCTATGTTCCAAGCTTCTTCTTGACGAAATTACTTGATGCCAAGGATATTATGTGTTAATGGAAATGTTAACTTAGTTTTATATGTTATTCTTCAGAATATATCTGGACTTTCCTCCAATATGGATGTTTTTCTTGATGGATATTGGTCACCCAATGATGTCATTGACATGTATACAACAGAAGTTTTGTCATTTGAATAAATATAATTTTCGGTACATTTACTTATACTTTTCGGGAACTTTACTTTTTCTTACACCCTTTATACGTCTCTATCTTCTTATTTCAAAATCAACAATTTTCTTCTTGATCATACAATTTCATACCTTTGAAATCTCTTCAAATTCTTTTATAATATTTTTATTTGTGTTTTTTCCTTGATTGAAAATCAAATAAATCGTTTCTTCGCAATAAAATCTAAATACTTTTTCTTTCAAATTGTTCAATGTTTTAAAATTGTTACTAATCTCTTTTCATTTTCAAAAATCAACAACTCATTATTTTCTCTTTATTCCAGTTCCTACTAGCTATTTTTATATATATTTTTGATGGATCATTCATATATTTTCCGCAAACTTCGTATCTTGATTGTCATTGGTCGCTTTCGATTACGTTTTATTTTACATGTCGCGCACTTATCACCAATCACATTTGTTGTAATTACTGTTGTATACCGACTTAAATTAACTTATCTACCTGAACAAATTGTTTAATTTTATTTTTTTACTATATTATTCGTAACGATACAATAATTTTTAAATATACTCTGTTGTTCCATTAATATTGACGTTTAAGTCAAATAAATTAACCTTTCTTTTCCTGTTATTTCAAAATGTCATAAATGTTTATATGAGGATCATCCAACATTATATTTACAATATAGGAGGATGGCTCAATATATATATATATATATATATATATATTATAACCTTTGAAACGGAGGGTGATTTTGGCATCTAGGAACACCAAAACGAAAAACTGCATTGAAATTTTTCCGAAGTCGCGTCATGCTACTCTCTACAATAGCCCTATTTCATTCTGAAATAAGCCTAAAAGCAGGAGGTATCAAATCAATTGCTATTGGTACAGTTTACCGTCGTTTAGTAGAGAAAATAATTTGTTCAAACATCAGAGACAAATTAGGATATTTACTTCGTCCATTACAATTTGATTTCGGGTCGAAAGGTGGTTGTGAAGCAGTTGCACATGCAGCAAGACGTTTCGTCTCTAATCATCCAGACGTTAATAATAAAGTTTTTCTGAAAATTGATTTTAAAAATGCTTTCAATGCAATTCATCGCGATCATTTATTAAAACTAGTAGCAGATATTCTACCTGAAATTTTTCCTTTCATCAATCAATGTTATCGATTCCCTTCATATCTTTTCTTTGGCGAAAACATCATTTATTTGGCACCTCTCCTTTTTTGCATATCGATACACAAACTTATAAGCAACATTGAGACAGAATTCAATGCATGGTACCTTGATGATGGTTCTTTAGGTGGTAATACTAATTCCGTGTTCAAGTCTCTTGTCTATATTATAAACAATTCCAAGGATATTCGTCTTGAACTCAATTTTAGCAAATGCGAGTTATTTTTCTTAGAATCACAAAATAATCTAACCATTGATAAATTGAATTCTGTAGCACCAGGCATAACTATCACAAACAGACAAAATTTATTTTTATTAGGTGCTCCTTTATTAAACGAATCCTTTCTATCAGCTTTCAGTGAAAAACTCACCTTTTTCAAAAAATGTCATCTCGTTTATCCTGGTTACCGACACATATTGCTTATTACCTTCTCAAGAATTGCCTATTAATTCCAAAATTAACACATATCTTAAGATGTAGTCTGACCTGGTTACATAATAATATCTTAATCAATTTTGACAATACCATTCGTCATTCATTAGAGTCATTAATTAACATTAAATTAGATGACCTTTTTTGGAAAACAGCTTCACTACCTGTTTCATATGGTGGTTTAGGAATTCGCTCAATCGTTTCAGTAGCTCTTCCTTCTTTCTTGTCATCATTAAATAGTTCAAAAAATGTCATTAATTACATTCTGCCTATATTTTTCCACACACAAGACCCTTTATTAATGGAGGCAGAAAATATTTGGTCATTAAAGTCTTACAAAGTTGTACCCGATGAATATAAATCCTTTCAAAAATCCTAGGATATACCTTTATTGAACATTGAAAAAAAATCTGCTTCAGAAAGCTATAAATTTACCAGACAAGGCTCATTTTAATGCAGCATTTTCAAAGGAATCAGGAGCATGGTTGAACGCTATTCCGTCGGCCGCATTAGGTACGCTTTTAGATGACGAAAGTTTCCGTATTTCTATTGGTCTCCTTTTAGGTTGTCAAATTTGTGTAAAACATCGCTGTAGTTGCGGAGCCGATTTGAGTAAAAAATTTAATGACAAACTCTCCAGAACAGTAAAAATGGTACTAACCTCGCCAATAAGACATTTGAGGTGTGATCCAAAATATCTGATGTGACCAATGGAGTGAAACCACTAAGTACAATATCAATATCAACCAGAGTTAAAAAATCTAGTAATAATTTCTCGGTGACCAAAAAAATGACATTGCCTCCAACAAGTGTCAAAATAACCCCGATGTTTTGCAGTCAAATTCAAAATTGGAAGAAAATGAAGACGTAGAAAAAAATAATGGTTCAGAAGTCGATAGGGTCGTAGTAACTGAGGAATCAATTAACATCAATTCCCTTTCTAAAAATAATCCTAGAGTTAACAACTTCTCTTCATAAATTTCATTTTCGATTAAAGATTTTCAGAAAGGGGATGAAACTGAACAAGAACAAAAGGACACGTCTAAAAATGATGTAGATAACAAGGAATATATTAAAAAAGTGAACCAGACCAATGATCTATCGACATCAACCAAACTTTCCAAATACCGCAATATCTACATCCAATTCAATAGCAAACAACATCAATTCAAATTCCTTATCACGCCGATCAAGTGAGAAAGACAATAATAGAATCCGAGATTATTCGTACAATGATAGTAGTTGCGAAAGAGCTCTTAACAATATCTCCACAATCAGATCCATAAAGGGTATTCCCCAAGAATCTTAGGGTCTCAAAGGCCTCAAAAATATTGGTAACACATGTTTCATGAATAGTATTATCCTATGCCTATCAAACACAAGGTGGCTATTAGAATATCTAAAGAAAGACGCATCATCATCATCATCATCATCATAAAGCCCATTTCACGTCCATTGTTGGACATAGGCCTCCTCCAAGCGTCTCCAGTTCTCTCTGTCCCTGGCTGTTGCAATCCAATTTGTCGCTATCCTCTTTAGGTCATCCGTCCATCGAGTGGGAGGTCTGCCTCGGCTACGCTTATCAGCTCTTGGTCTCCATTCCAACAGTTTTTTGGTCCATCGCCCGTCGTCCATTCTAGCAATGTGCTCAGCTCATTTCCATTTCCGTGTAGTGATTCGTTGTATAATATCATCTACTCCAGTACGTCGGCGTATCTCTCCATTTCTCACTCGATCCCTCAGGGTCAGGCCAAGCATCGATCTCTCCATTCGCCTTTGTTTTACTCTTAGTTTTTCTGCGGTTTTCTTCGTTAAAGTTATTGTCTCTGCGCCATAGGTCAGAACCGGCAATATGCATTGGTTAAATGCTTTTCGTTTCAAACGAATTGGGATATTTCCTTTAAGGATGTCCTTCATTTTTCCGTACGCCGCCCATCCCAGGGTAATTCGCCTGTTTAGTTCGCAGGTTTGGTTGTCTCTGGTTATTTTAATCTCATGACCCAAATATAAATATATTTGTCGACCAATTCTACTTTGTTGTTATTAATTTGTATTTGGTCACTGGGAACCATGTTAGTAATTATTTTGGTCTTTTCAAAATTTATTGTCAGCCCAATCTCTTGTATGGTATCGTTGAGTTCTTGGTGCATGTCTTTGGCCTCTCCCAGATAGTCTGACAAAATAACGATGTCATCCGCGAAGCGTAGGTGATTGAGTCTCTCTCCATGGATGAGTATTCCTTTTTGTTGCCATGCCAATCTTTTAAATGCATATTCGAGCACAGGAATAAACAGCTTTGGTGATATAGTGTCGCTTTGCCTAACTCCCCTTCCCATCTTAATCTTGTTGGTTGTAGAGTGTAGATTTACAGTTGTTGTGGCATTTTCATATATAATTTTAATTATGTCGCAATATCGGTGGTCGACTCTACAATCTTGCAGTGCTCTTAATATGGCTGCTAATTCTACTGTATCAAAATCGACAAATATCAATGCTAGAGGGCAGTTATATTCAATGGTTTTTTCTATCAAGGTTTTCAAGCACTGTAGGTAGTCGTTTGTACCTTACTTCGAGCGGAAACCAGCTTGCTCCCGTGGCTGATAAAAATCCAGCTTTGCCTCCAATCTACTTGTTATAATTCTGGTGTAGAGTTTATAAAGATGGTTAAGGAGACTAATTGGTCTGTATGTTTCCAGGTCCGTTATATCTCCCTTCTTGTGCAGAAGTATGGTTATTGAATTGTTCCATTTGATTGGGATATTCTGATTCCACAGGTATAGATTAAAGAGTCTTTGAATCATGGACATCAGTACTTGTCCTCCTATCTTGAACGCTTCAGTGACGACACCGTCTTCCCCTGGAGCTCTTTTATTCTTCATATTATTCAAAGCCATATGATTTTCATCCAGAGGAACCTCCGGAATATCCTCGGAGCCCTGATTTTGAACCCCTCTTCGCAGATATTCCTCTGGATTTAGAGTGGTTTGATTAGCGTATAAAATGCCATAAAAAGATTCCACAATTTGTAGCAAATGTTCTCTGTTCGACGTGATATGTCCATCCTTGTTCTTGAGTTTGACAATTTCTCTCTTCCACTTGTTAGTTTGCGTCTCATTACCTTCATGTTTTTATTCTCCTCGATAGTTTCAACGATTTTCTCTTCTTTGTACTTTCTTAAGTCTTTCCTGATTGCCTTTGCTACTTCCTTGTTCAGTCTATTTATTTCGTCTTGGCTAGCGTCTTCCTCACTTTTCAGCGTTCTTCTCCGTTCCATTTTATGGTGCGTTTCCAGGCTGATTTTTCCTTCCTTCGGGCTTGTTGGGCAACATTTCTTTTGGGCGTCTGTTATTGCTTCCACTATTGCATCATTCAAGATGTTAATATCATTGGATAAGGGTTTATCTTGGAGCATTTTGCTGAGGTGTTCCTCGAATTTCCATTCATCTCTAGGGCGTGTCCATGTCTTCGTTCGGTTTTTTTAATCATTTTGTGTCGTTCATAGCTAGTGTTTAGTACGATAGTGGCTCTTGATTTTGCAAATCTATTTAGGGCTGTTACATGTCAGTCCTAAAGAAAGACGCATACATAAGAGATATTAACATAAACATATCTAGCATGAAAGGAGCACTAATTAAAGCATTTGCTGAAGTTATTCAAGAGTTTTGGTCTGAAGACGGTTCAGACAGAATTGTTAATACAGTATCACTGAAAAGGCAGATTCAGCGATTTACTTCAAAGTTCATGGGATACACTCAACATGATGCACATGAGTTTCTTCGTTACCTATTAGCAGGACTTCACGAAGATGTTAACAAGGTATATGAAAAACCAAAGCCCATATTAACCGAAATTGATAACAAACTTAATGACATTGAGAAAGCACAAGAATCTGGGTGGAGATATCCGAGAATGGACAACTCCAAGATTATGGATAACTTTGTCGGTCAATTAAAATCAACAATCAAGTGCACACACTGTGGTCACTGTTCAGTTACCCACGATCCCTTCTGGATTTTATCCCTTTCAATACCCCAAAGAACAGGTCAATTACGACTTTCACAATGTTTAGATTCGTTTACAAGAGAAGAAAAACTCGACGGTGATGACAAACCAACATGTTCGAAATGTAAGGAACGAAGACGATGCACTAAATCATTATCAATTCATAAACGTCCGAAAATATTGGTTATTCACCTGAAGCGCTTTTCGCAAACAGAAAGATTTAGTGGAAAACTTAATGTTGCAATAGATTTTCCAATAGAAGGGCTTGATATGAGCCATTACGCAGCTTGTATGTACAACCTCTACGCTATATCAAATCACTGTGGAACCACTTATAATGGTCACTACACAGCATATTGCCGACATCCCTACACAGGACAGTAGCACGAATATAACGATTCCAGGGTGCTATTATTATCGTGGAAATCTTTAGTCAGTGAAGAAGCATATGTTCTCTTCAATGAAAAAGATAACACAAAGCCCCACCTTTAAGTTTAGTAATTTTTATTTATTAGTTTTTAAATTGTATATTTTCATTGTGAACCAATGTCTTATTTGTTTTTTTCTGCAAAATTTATTTATATATTCTCTTTGAAAAATACCACATATTTTAGTAAACATTCATGTGAATTTTCGCAATTTAAAACATGCATCATTAGTTTTTCATCAATTGATGTAACAATTGCTTTTTGTGCTTGAGCGTCCTTCTTTTTCCAGTCATTTTTATCAGAGTCTTTGGTCATATCTTCAAACTTTTTGGTGCCCTCAACAATTTCAAGTCTATTTGAATAAAATTGTAATTTGGAATTTCCACAATTCGAACGACTCACTATCTGTTAATTTGGTTATTAAGGACAAATCTTCTGAAGACGCCATTTTTACCACTTTACACGTTTTTTTGGTTATTTTATTTCACAAAGATTTTAAGTTTTTTACAGTTTTATTAAATCACGTCGGTTTTAATTTTTATGCAAAAAACGGGACTGGGCCCTTAACCTGAAGATATTATATTAAAACACCTAGTATTTCACTAACTTTTAATGGAAAAAGTACAAAAGTTTTATAATGAAAAAACTACATTTTTAGCTTGTCATTTTTTATATATATATATTTGTACACATAACCACACTCTCTTTTATAAGAGGCCCACTACTCGCCTGTTTTACAGCCACAAACAGAGATCAATAATATTCTTAGTTTTTAGATAGTGTGGCGCCATCTATAATCAAGTTCATTTGAAATAACGGCTAAATAATTTTATTGCATCAGAATTATGCACTTTAACACAAATCAACATAACCATGTCGGATGGAGAGGAACCTTCTACTACATTGATTGCTGCTGTGACGAAGGCGTTGGCGGATGCTCTGAGGATTGCTATTCCACAAGTTACTACTTCTGTTACAAACCAAGCCACACCTGAATCTACTTCTCAAGGTCAACCCAAAACTCCTTCGTTCAAGTATCAAGAATATCGTTCGTCCGACGGAACAACAGTCGACGATTATTTCAAGAGATTCGAGTGGGCATTACAACTGAGTAAAATTTCGGAAGAAGAATACGGTAATTTCGCTCGAGTATATATGGGAGTAGAACTTAATAATGCTCTGAAAATTCTTGTTGCTCCTGATACACTGGAAAATTGTACGTATCAACAAATTAGCACTGTTTTAATTGCACATTTTGACGTCGAAAAAAATAAATATGCAGAAAGTGTGAAGTTCCGACAAATTGTACAGCTACAGAATGAACACATTGATAATTTCTCACTACGATTGAAGCAAGGAGATACGTTCTGCGAATACGGTATATTCCTCGACAGGATGTTGATTGAGCAGCTCCTACATGGTCTCAGTGATCGTGATATGCGCGACGAAATAATCGCCAAGAAACCTACTACATTCAAGGACGCTTACGAAATAGCACATACATTGGAGTCAACTCCTCAAACAGCGGATGAGGTTACCTCTACTTCTAATAAGATACATGCACTATCTTATTCAACGACGCAATTCAAACATAAACGCAATGCTTCAGATACATCGCACAATGCTTCTCGGAAGCAAGATCATGGTGAAAAACAAGGTCAGTACGCTTGTTATGGATGCGGAGAACGTCACAAACGCAGTGAGCGTCCATTTCGTACTTCTGAGTGCCATAAGTGCAAAAAACGTGGGCACATTGCGAAAGTTTGCAGAGCTTCATCTTCGTTTTCTACTTCTCATATACAACGTTCTGAAGAACCTGCACAGCAAATAGACACATTGAAATGTTTCAACGCAGTCGAAGAAATCCACGTTATTCTTCTGGTAAGAAAATACTTCAAGTACTAATCGAAGGCCATAAATTGAATATGGAATTAGATTCTGGTGCGCCATATGGTTTCATTGGTAGCGATACACTACGTAACCTCAAACCTAATTTTCAATTGCAGCCAACGTCTAAGAAATTCATGAGTTATTCGCAACATCACCTTAATTGCATCGGTACTTGTTCTGTTAATGTCTCATTTGGTTCTACATCTCGACAACTTCCGGTCTATGTTATTCAAGGCTCTTACGATTCCTTATTTGGCCGTGAATGGATCGCAAAATTCAGTCACGAAATTGTTTGGACTGAACTCTTTTCTCCAATCAAGGTTAATGCGTTATCTACTCTTCCACCTTCATTAAGTCGTGATCAACAAGCACAGCTGGATCAACTTTTGACAACATACACTGAAGTTTTCAGTGAAACAGCTGGAAAACTTACTGGACATCCAGTTAAGGTACATTTTAAACCTGGAACTTTTCCTGTTTTTGCTCGTGCTCAAGATATAGCATATGCATTACGCTACAAATATTCTGAAGCTGTTGATGCTAAACTTGCGTCTGGATTTTACAAAAAAGTTGATTTTTCCGAGTGGGCTTCACCTACACACGTCGTTATTAAAAAAAATGGTGATATTCGTATAACTGGAAATTATAAACCTACGTTGAATCCACGTATAATAATAGATGAATGCCCTATTCCAAAACTTAATGACATTTTCAACAAAGTAAAAGGAGCCAAAATTTATGCACATCTTGATATTACAGATGCTTATACGCATCTTCCTACTGACGACGAGTACAGCCATGCTTTAACTGTGAATACTCCTACACATGGGTTAGTTCGTCCTACACGAGCTGTTTATGGCGCAGCTAACGTTCCTGCAGTTTGGCAACGTCGATTAAAAGAAATCTTGCAATGTCTAAAAAACGTTGAAAAGTTTTTCGACGACATCATTGTTTGTGCTGGAAGTTTCGAAGAATTGTTGATTATTCTGAAAACATGTTTGATCCGTCTTCTTGAAAATGGTGTTCGTTTCAATCGACGTAAATGTGTTTTCGCTACAAATTCTGTAGAGTTTTTGGGTCATAAACTAGATACACAAGGCATTCATAAATCGGATTCTCACATAAAGGCAATTCGAGATGATCCTAAACCTTCCACACCTCAGGAATTAGAATTGTTTATTGGTAATGCTACGTACTACAATTCATTCATTCCTGACTTAGTTACAAAAGCGCGACCACTTCGGGACATGCTTCTTACATCATATTTCCAATGGTCGCCAACTGCTGATAAATCATACGAAGAGCTTGAAAATATTCTCATTTCTCAAGTTTTGATGCCATACGACCCATCCTTACCTCTCATACTCGCCACTGATGCGAGCAAAATAGGACTCGGAGCTGTTTTATCACATAAACTTAGCAACGGAATCGAAAAACCAATTGCTTATGGGAGCCGTACATTAACTGCTACTGAACAACGCCATACCCAAATCGACAAGGAAGCTTTAGCTATTGTTTGGGCTTGTCAACAATTTTTGACTTATTTATACGCTCGTCATTTTACGCTGTTTACAGATCACAAGCTATTGACACAGATATTTCATCCTGAAAAATCACTTCCTATTCTGTGTATCAGTCGAATGGCTAATTATGCTGATTACTTAACTCATTTCAACTACGATATTAAGATCAAGCCAACTAAAGCTAATGCCAATGCAGATTATTGTTCAAGTGATCCACTTTCTTCAACGGTTGACTCTATTGAAGAAATTACAGAACTTGATTCTTTTGACACATTTATTATCAACCAGATCAATCAGTTTCCTGTACCAGCAGAGCAGATTGCAAAGGAAACTCGTAAATATTCTAACCTAGGTAAAATTGTTCAACTACTCGAAGCTGGTCAAGATCTCTCGTCATGGATACAAAGCGCCTGAGTCTTCTTATAATCTATCTTCAAATTGCTTGATTTTTGAACATCGACTTGTGATTCCATCGTCTCTCCGTCAAGCAATTTTAAACATTCTCATGCTCCTCCTAAATTCAACACACATCAATAGGAATATCCTAAAGGCCCATGGGAACGTATCCATATAGACTACGCTGGACCAGACATGCTTCTAGTTGTCACTGATGTTTATAGTAAAGGGCTTGAAGTTAAGGTCACAAGTTTCAGTACTAGCACTGCTACAATCGATATTCTCGATCAGTTATTCGCTACTTATGGTGTACCTAGCATTGTTCTTTCAGATAATGGCCGTCAATTTGTTTCAGGTGAGTTTGAAACATTTCTCAAGATAAGTGGAGTGAAATATCACAAACTAACTGCTCCTTATCACCCGTCCACAAACGGTCAATCAGAAAAATGCGTAGGTACAACAAAAAGAGCCTTACTTAAAATGGATACGACCCAAGGTTCTTTACAACGAAACTTGATTGAGTTCTTGAGACAATATAGAAAAGCTCTTCATTCAACTACTGGACAACCACCTGCTTTCTTATTTTTAAAACGAAACATTCGCACACGATTAGATCTTGTTCGACCCGAACCTATCAACGAGAAGATTTCTGAGAAACATCAAGCTGATTTTATAAATACGTATCGAGAATTTAAACCCCATGAACATGTATATTTTCTTTCCGGTAATCCAAAATTAGATAAATGGATTCCATGACAAATTAATACTTGTCTTGGAGATCTACATTATGAAATCAGTTATATGGATAAAAAGTAAACGTCACGTCGATCAAATTCATGCTTTTACAAAGAAATCAGAAGAAGGGGAAGAAACCAAAAAAGTAACATTTTTTGAAGATAAAATTGGTGCCAATTTGACAACGTTTCCCACCATAAGCACACGACGTCGTACTCGATTTTACAAAAGTAACGTAACTCCAAGATCTATGAGTGCACAACAAGAAATTAATACTGAAGTAATTACACCTTCATCTAATGCTCCTTTGACTTATCAAAATGTGTTGCTTAAAGAATCACCGACTATATAAGCTACGTCAACTCAAGAGTCTGTGATTTCAAAATCTTAACCAACTTCAAGTGTTGAGAAGTCTAGGTCTACATCAGAAGTTCAATCCTCAACGTCTCACACATTCACCTATTGTAAATGATTAATTCCAAAATCCATCTACCTCTGCAACTTTTCAAGAAGAATTTCCGTTTCAAAATCGAGATCAACGTACTGTACGTTTACCTCAAGAACAGTCATTTTTCATTCCAAACACACCGCGGATTCGACGATCATCTCGGATACGCAAATCACGAACTATTTACTCTCCACCTTGATAATTCAAGAAATCTTTGTAAAGGAGGGAGGAAATGTAGTATGTTGTGTATTCGACGAGGAATCAATACACATCTACTCAACTGCAAACTCAAATTTATTAGAATTAATAAAATCAATGACAAGACACTTTCAATTCAATAAAATTACTGTCAACCAAAAACTAAGGGTATGTTTACAATATATGGTGCCTTCAAAATACATAGCATTTTCTCCCCCTTCTTAAAAATAGGACTACATATATTCAAAAGTTACAGGTCTAATTTACTAGGTATTTTGACAGCACGACCTGATTTGGTAACATTTTTAAAAATTTATGGAGTACCATGTCCTTCAAATTTATTTGATTCTTCAGTAGAATTTTTTGATTCAGGAGAACCTTTTGATTCAGGAGAACCTTGAAGTTCGATAACAGGACTTGGTACTTCTTTAACATAAGGACTCATGTTACTATTTGACATAGAGGTACTAGGTACATTATTTGTCTCAGTAGTGTTATTTGACAAGATAGGGTTATTTGACACAATTGGGTTATTATAAATGTCACTATCATTCATAGGATTTGATTTATTTTGCCTGATGTCATTAATGTGATATAACTTAATATTGTCACCGCATCTAACTAAATAAGTACACCTAACAACTTTACCTTTTTGCCAGAGATTTGTATATTTATTCTTTACAAAAACTTCATCGTTTTCTGAAAACAACTTTATTTTTTGCAAAATGTCAGGTTGAATGGATTTTTGTTTCTTTGACCATGGTTTTAGCAAATCAAATCTATTAGTGCTTTGCCTGTAACATGATAGGGCACACTGCAAAAGCTCCTATGTGTAAAAACAAAGTTTTTGAGTTGCATGAAGGTGAAAACCAGGAGTTGGAAGAAGAGTCAGATGATAATTTTGAGTTAGGTTTAATGTCAGAGGAGTGTACCTTGAATTTGCTTAAAATAAGTTATGTTGACACTATAAAAGTTAAATTGTATATCGATGAACAAAATCTTGAAATGGAAGTTGATTCGGGTGCAGTGAGGTCAGTTATGCATGAGCAAGACTTCAAATCTTTCTTCAACTATTTAGTCTTAGAGCCTGTAAGTTTTAAGTTAAGAGTTTTGACAGGGCAAAAAGCAGACATTTTAGGACAGGTATATGTGCATGTTAGATACTTAAGTAAGATGTATTATTTACCTTTGGTTGTCTTAAAATCAGATATCAAGTTTGTACCGCTCTTAGGGAGGAATTGGCTAAATATTTTGAATAAAGATTGGAGAAATTATTTGCTAGATAAAATTGTAGTAACAGAAAAGTCCAGTTACAATAAGTCTCATATAAAAAATTGTAGTCAATTCAATTTTCAGTCAAATCAAGTTTCAAGTTCAGAGTCAGAGAATGTCAGATTGAAGTTGATTGCTTCTTTGAAACAAGATTATAAGTCACTTTTTGAGGAAAAACCTCACACTTCAATCAAAGATTTTAAAGCTGAGATAAAGATCAAAGAAAAATTTAAACCTATTTTTCATAGGGCATATGAAATGCCATTTGCACTAAAATCAAAAGTCGAGGAGGAACTTTAAAAAATGGTCAAGTCTGGTGTTTTGACCAGGGTATCCTACAGCAATTGGACAAGTCCAATTGTTGTGGTCCCCAAGAAAAACTCTGGAGATATCAGAATATGTGTGGATTTTAAAAAAACGCTGAATTTAGCAATTGACAGTGACCATTGCGTTTTACCATTGCCTTCTGACATCTTTGCCACATTACATGGTAGCAAGTATTACTGTGTTTTAGATTTAAAAGGAGCTTATCAACAACTTCAGATAAGTGATGCTTCTAAAGAACTCTTCACAATAAATACCCACATTGGTCTTTTTAGATTTAACAGATTAACCTATGGCGTTAGTAGCGCTCCGGGTATTTTTCAATGTGTGATGGAGGCTATTTTATCAGAATTACCAAAGACTAAATGCTATTTAGATGATATTTTGGTGCATGGCTGTACGATAGATGAATGCTATCAAAATGTTGAAAAAGTGTTAGAAAGATTACAGAAGTATAATGTAAAAATTAATGAGAAAAAATGTTGTGTATTCGACGAGGAATCAATACACATCTACTCAAGGATATTCTAAGTTTGTTCCATGAGCAACATATAGGAATAGTAAGAACTGAAATGCTCATTAGATCTTATTGTTGGTGGCCTGGTATTAATGAAGATGTTGAGCAATATGTGAATTCTTGTGATCTATGTCAACAAACTCGAAATTTTTCAAACAGCGGAGTTTTACTTCCTTGGCCAACTGCTCCTAATAATTTTTACAGAGTAAATGTAGATTTTTTCAAAAAAGATAATTTCACATTTTTGATTCTTGTAGATGATAAGTCTGGGTGGTGCGAAGCTAAACTTATGAAGGATGGCACAAACGTGAGAGAAACAGTTTTAAAGTTGGAACAAATTTTTTCAGTATTTGGATTACCAGTAGAACTTGTATCTGATAATGGTCCACCATTTGGTAATTCTTATGAATTCACTTCTTTCTGTCATACAAATGGGATAAAACTAATCCGAATTCCACCAAAACATCCAGAAAGCAATGGTTTAGTGGAAAAGGGAGTCCAAACAATCAAAAAGGGGTTAAAAAAAGCTTTATTTAAAGAGGGAGAAAATGTAAGTGAAGTCTCTATCTTAAATAAATTAGAAAAAATGTTGTGTATTCGACGAGGAATCAATACACATCTACTCAACTGCAAACTCAAATTTATTAGAATTAATAAAATCAATGACAAGACACTTTCAATTCAATAAAATTACTGTCAACCAAAAACTAAGGGTATGTTTACAATATATGGTGCCTTCAAAATACATAGCATAGTATATTCCAATTAACGTTCTTTTAAGTTCTATTGTTTTTCATGCAACTTCACATATCATTGATTGTGAATAATAACTGTCATTTAAAAAAATAAACCTATCATTGAGTTGACATCTGTGCAATTTACTCTTACATACACAATAGACCGAAAAAGTGTGACGTCAGAGCATGGCCGCTGAGGAAAAACAAATCAATTATTTAACTTATGTTCTGTCTTGACCGTTGTAATATTTTAAAAGTTTATTCGTTTTTTCATTTGTGAAGTGACACTGCAGTGACTATCAAGTAATTATGCCTTATTGTTTCGCTTCTAAATTTCCATCATATACTCTATATCTACGACATATCCACTGTTTAAACTGTCTCCACATTTCTTTAATTTCATTACAAAACTGCTCCGCAATGCTCGACAAATTAATAATAGCCATGTTTAAGCGTATTACAAACGTAAAATGAACGTTAATTAATATTTGTTTTCCCTCAGTAACTGTCAGCGGCTATATTTATGACGTCATAGCTTTTTCGGTCTACAACGAGTATACTGACGATGAAACATGGTTAACAAGTAAATTAAATTTTATCTCTGGAGTGACATCATTTACCGTTCCAATAAAGTTTTCAAACGTTCTCAGCCAATAAATCCATTCCTTGGAAGCAGTTGGAGACGAAGGATCTACTTCTAATTTCTCCGGTCGAAGAAATCGATCCATAGTTGAAAATTATGTCGAATAAACTGTTCTGAACAGAAATAACTAAACTCTCAACACATGAATTTTATTCGACATAATTCAAGATAATAATGACAATGTAGAAAATTATTATGTCAAGTAAAGAAACATTCGCGACAAATATTAAAACTAAGTATGTGTTCACAAGAACAGTTAAAAACACTAAACTGTAAATAACCAGCTTATCAAATATACTACAACTAGTATTTTATCGCTTCCAATCTAGTAACTTTTTTAGTGATTTCTAGTAGTGTGATTCAGGTTTCCTAAAATGGACCTCCTAGTTTAAAAATAGGGGATAGTTAATGTTGTTTATCGCTATTTCTTTTCAACACCATGCGGTCATAATAACTGTCTAAAAATACATTTGAAAAGAGGGCATTAAGAAAAAAAAGTAGGTGTTACCACCAAAACTAACCTAAAACAAAACCAATGATAAATTACCTGAAAATGGTATCTCAGCTTTTATTTAAACGAAACAATTTAATAAATAAACGTCAAAGGTTAATTCATATCTAAGCTTTGGCCCTTACCGTTCATCCGCTGAAGATTTAAACGGACGGACATTGTCTAGAAGTCTAAAACGAAATATGAATAAATGTGCCTCTTGTTACCTAATTGCCTCAAAGTACTATTAATGAAAAGGGGGGCAGAGCTTATTTCCTCGACCATACACAAACATTTTTACTACACGTGTATTTTTTAAAATATTATAGCTAGTTTTCCGCTAAAACACACCAAAACTTCATTAAACACTTCGCGTTTTTTATGCATTTATGTGAACGTTTCATTATAATAGAATTTCAGTAATCAAACTACTCATGATATGTGAGAAATCCGATTTGGCATACATACAGCCAAATTAGACGTTTCTCGACCCCACTTTTTCACTCATGCAATCCTTTCTTCGAATTTCTCCATCATGTACAGCTGTTTGGTTGAGAAGATGTTTCAATCGGTTCTATTCCTATCAGGTTGAACCATTTAAGTTTACCAAAATTCCTAATGAACCCTACCGAACTGACAGGCTGGCAAGTGAATATGTACATAGATCCATTCAAGCAAAGAAATTTATTCATAGATTAATGGATCAGATTAACTCTTACGAACTGCAATACAACAAAAAAAATTTAAAATCACAGTAAGTAGCATATTTTTCTTTGATTCGATGGCAATGTTGCTACCAATTAACCTACTGTAAGTTCCATTTATATTTCAAAATTTTCCAAACCGTCTTTAACGTAGAAATCTGTCAAAATTGGTCTGAAATTTCCAGATTATTTTTATGCTAAGATCAATTAATGATGATTAATGATTTAACAACCCCAGACAACTCCCAAATATTACTAAAAATGAAAAATAAATTTGTTAACTACAGTACTATTTCTGGAGTTGTTTGAATAACAAAATAAGTAACTTCGTTACAGTACTCTCTTTTAATTTTATAGTGAACAGGGAGAGAAAAGAGAGACTGATCCTAGAAAATACAGAACAACCAAGTTTGAAATGCATATTCCAATGAAAAAAAAAGATGCGTATAAAACAGCCGAATCGATTTTGAATGGAGAAAATGATTTTCAACCACTTCGCTCACCACAAATGCCCGACAAATTTGCACCAAAAGGAACTTTCCAAGTCAGTAACTCAAACATACCATTTCACATGATCTCATTTTAATATAAAACCATATGAGTCTTTTTCATAATCAATGTAAATTCAATTGAGATTAAAGAAATGTAACGGATTATAGGTCAGTTTTATTTTAAAGTCACGCTTCACGGTAGAAATGTGATGATCCCGAAAAGACAGTATCGTTAAAATACATTATCATAGGGAAAAGAGATTAAATTGTGTAAATAACAATTTCAATGTTAATAGCGGGCGTCAATCTGATTAAGGTCAGGCGAACATAAGGAAAGCACATTCTATTAAATGTAAATATCAAATTCACATATGCGGAAGGTCATACCTACGAGTAACTGACTCTTGAGATCGCATGCTTCCTATAAATGCAGTGTCCATAACTTTCCTATGATTCATTGTTATTATTTTAAATGATACAAATGTATGTATCGTATAGTTATAATTACTGTTAATAATTCTTAATATATTTATCCCAGTCAGTTTTTAAATGATGTTATTTATTCAACCCTTAAAGAATGGTTACGAGGTAAGTGTTTCTCCAATATAAATGGTCTCATGGTTAAAGTAGTCTATACGAGGGGCACTTACTAAGTAACCACCACATGGCGATCCTGCAAACTAAATGGTTATGGTAAAATTGATGGTAAAATGTACATCGACACCACATGGCGATCCTGCGAAACAAATGGTATTGGTAAATAATCCTGCAAATTAAATGGTAAAATGGTGATAGTATAATGGTAATGGTGAAATTAAATGGTAAATGTACATGTATTCGACAATAAATGGTAAATAAGCCTGCAAATTAATTCAAACAAATGGAAGGATATGGTTTATTATCCAAATTTGGGACCCTGGAGAAGAGAAACTATGGACGGCTCACCCACTAAACAAGAGGTAAAATAAACTGGCACTGTCAACAATACTTTTATGGTACAGCAAGACAGTTTTACAACGCACATAATGGTTCAATTGTATATTGTAATAAATACGAATACCTAAAAGATAATTTTATTGTAGAAAATTTCAGAACACACGGAAAAACATATTTTGTTTTAAATCATAATAAAAAAACTGGAATGCGACCCACATTTTGTTTAATAAAATAATACGAAGTCAAAACAGAATAGAAAAAACATAAAACATCTTACTGGATCAAAGCAAAATAATTGTTTTGAATACAATTATTTCGATAACGAAAATTAGCACGATTCAAAAAATTGTTTTCGCAATTCGACAAAAACCCCAAAACCGAAGTCGGGGGGAAAGCAAAAACGGGTGTACACAAAGCAGGAGCGGCAGTGTGTACCGGGGGGTTGAACACGCGGGAAAAGTCTTTCCCTTGCCACGGTAACGGTACTAGTTTGTTTTTTAGTATTAGCGGTACGAGAGGTAAAAGTTCTCTCCGATGTGTTAGGAGGTGATAGGGATACTGAGATTATTCCTTGACGGTGAACACTGTCTCCTGTTTCGATACACAAACGGTAGAATTACCCTCTACGCTAATTTCTTTTCGACATAGCACGATACCGTTTATTGGCACGACTCGTGGTGACAAGCAGATAGCGAAAATCAAGAAATATCCCGGCGAGACGGAGGAAGTTTGACAACGCAGTAAGTTTTTGAACTAAATTTAGATTGGGATGATTTTTTTTCCACTAGTGAGATATTTACTCGTTATTAGTTGCGCTGGATTCTGAACTTGGGAGTGTAAGTCAATTGTTATATACGAGGAGTAGCGATAGCAAATATATTTGTTTGATTTTTTTTCGATTTTCAAAGAGACTGGACACATCTGTTCACTCTCAGTTAAGTTTGTCGTCCTGATAAATATATAATTTACCCTGTGTACTGGTATAATTGAATTTTGCAGAGTTTCGCCAACCTGACAAAAGTTAGGTTTCATTTTGTTAAGTAGGAGTTATCATTTTGTTGTGTCACATATTCTCTTCCACCTCGTAGGTAGGAAGGAGATAGAAAGTTAGGCGAGGTTAATTTTGTACTTGGTAACACAAAGGCCGGAGCGTATGTTGTTCCATTTTTCGTGGGTTTCAGCGAACTTGCGCTGATAAGTAAATTATTATAGAGAAGCATTGTTATCATTCTTTTGTTCAGACGTGATTATAAAATAACATTTTATCTTATTTTGCCAGTGTAAATGCATAAATTATCGTAGGTAATTTAATTACTGGGGAATTTCGCAACTTGTAACACCAGTGTCGATAAATAATTTAATTGTTTTCCTTAGCTCAGCAGAATTTTATAGAACAAAAATTTCGCTTTCATTCCCTCAAGGTCAATGGCGACCTGAAACGACGTAAGCTGAAACGTTGTTGCGATTAAAAGGTATTTACACATAATATTTATTCATTGTCTCGACACCGGTGACTAGAAAGTTGGGAAATGAAAATAATAAACCATACGCCTCTCATGCACTTTGAAAAAGACCAAGCCGATAAGGGGGATAGTTTTGCCGTACCATCGCACAAACGAGAACTCTGTCATAACTTTGTTTGTTTTTTTTTGAATAGTTATATGATATACAGGGGTAGGATTAAAAAACCATTTATAGATAGATAGATGTATAGGTAGACTTATACCAGGGAACTTCAGTTACTTGGGTCATACGGTATTTTATTTTTGGGTTAAGGTTGTATATATCTATATATGTGTACTCCGAGAAATTTTTTTTTATTATATAATTTTTGTATAACGTTGTGATTCTACCTTATTTTACCTATCATCCCTACCCCATAATTTCCCCTCTGGAGAGTGTAACAACCGTGGAAGTGTGAAAGAAACGAGGAGACAACCCTGTCATGGCAAAGGAAGATTAATCCGTTTTAAGACCAGGCGAACCTAGCTCAAAAAATCGGTCGGGATCTGCCTTACACGCTCAGCCGCTCATTGGCTGACAGAATTTGGTGGACTCGAAGGACGGGATCAATATAGAGTGACAAAAAGGTAGGGGTATTTTGGTTTTCAGGTGGTGACAGACGAATTCAGGTCGGGATTACATTACACTGGTGACAGCGGTTTTTTTTTGTTGAGAAACAACTCGGTATACAAAGGGTAGAGTTGTACATCTAGTGACAGCGATCATTAGAATATCATAACAGTAGATTTTATTCTGAAATTGATAATGGTCATTATGGAGAACGCATCGAAGAGCGTTGAAAAGGGACATCAACCGAGGCATTGCAGCGAAGCAGACATCAGGAACCTCGACTGTATAAAAATTGTAAGTACTTATGCACTCTATTTTTATGAACGAATCTCATAAATGTCAATTACGTGGGAAGATTTTGAAGATAAGTTAAGATCAATTGTAGAAGAAATTAATAAACAGGGAAAAAGGGTTTTGAAAAAGGAAACTCCTAAGAATCCAGATATTCATATCGAAGTAATCAATAGTATAATAATTCTTCATAATAATTTTGCTAAATTAATAGGTAAAAATTGGAAAAATTTAAGTTTAGTACAACAAGAGAGTTGTAAAAATTATTCAGATAGGACTAGAGATGAAACTGCTAGGGCATTTCAAGCGTTAAATTGTATTATTAAAATACCTACCTCTATATTTGAGGAAATCGATACTAGTTAGTGTATTACAAACAATAAGCAAACAGTTGAAATGGCGACACGTATGAATGATTCTTTTAATTTTGCGAGCAAGGTGTTACCGACTGAATTCAACGGAGAAGCAAGCAAGTTACAATCATTTTTAGACTCATTAGATTTACTACATAAACGCGACAGATAACGAAGAAAATGCTATTTTACTAATTCAGACGAGATTAACGGGAAAAGCCAGAAGTTTGCTCACGACGGAAAACTCCATTATAAAAATCAAGAATAAACACAACCCACGCCTTCTCTTAGCGAAACTTAGTAAAGTAAGACCAAATGGAAAAAACGTAACACAGTACGCGACGGAGGTAGAAAAATTAGCAGAGAGACTACAGGCAGCATACGTGTCGGAAGGGATGCCGGAACGATTGGCCGAAAAATATACGAAGGACGCAACGATTAAGGCAGTAACCACGAATGCCACAACGGATGCAACAAAAACAATCATAGCAGCGGGATGTTTTGAAACTACGCAAGTAGTACTATCCAAGTTAGTATCAGTAGAAGGTATAGTAGGACAACAACAAGTTTTGCACATGAAGGATAACAGGAATTTCTTCATGAAGCCAAACATTGACTTTAGGAACAATCA
This sequence comes from Galeruca laticollis, assembly GCA_963921935.1. Classification (NCBI taxonomy): domain Eukaryota; kingdom Metazoa; phylum Arthropoda; class Insecta; order Coleoptera; family Chrysomelidae; genus Galeruca; species Galeruca laticollis. Next base: position 241,323,210 of record OY998176.1, read on the forward strand.
TAGGAGAGGAAACACCAGAGGATTTTATAACGGTAATCACTCAGGAAGGACATTTAGACAGTTTAATCAAGGAAACGGCTACGGCAGATACGCAAATTTTAATAAGGATAGGAAATTCAATAAGAATGGAAATTACAATAATCGAGTTAACAATAGTGTGAGAATATGTGAGATAGAAAATGAAGAAGCAAGAGAGAATCAGAAACAATTGGGGTTTTGAATAAGAGAACAAATGTCGAATGCAAGATTTCAGGAACTTATTCAGCATATTATTTAGATTTATCGCTTTCAAACTGTATAGAAATTCAGACAATTTCATATTAGATACAGAAGCAGACATTTCTCTGATAAAAATTTCTAAAAATTTTCCGCACCATTAAATTAAAACTGAGAATAAAATAAGCATTAAGGGGATTACTGAAGGCTCAGCAAAAACTTTGGATCAAATAAGCATTCACCTCTATATTAACAACATAAACTTAAGTCATTGCTTTCACGTAGTGGAAGAAAATTTTCCGATACCAACAAATGGGTTAATAGGCAGAGACTTCATGACTAAAAATAATTGTGTATTAGATTATTCACAATCAGAATTACACATAAATTGCAAGTTTAAGAATTCGGTAACCATACAAATTTTTGGTAATTCTGAACACGATACTTTACCAATACCGCCTAGATGTGAGGTGTATAGGCTAATAGAGACCTTTAGAAATTTGAGAAAGGATACAGTAGTGAAGCAACAGGAAGTAGCACCGGGAGTATTTATAGCTAGATCCATAATATCGGGAAAAAATCCGTACGTTAGAATTTTGAATACAAACTATGAAAGTGTTTCAGTAAAAACTAAGAATATTGAAATCTTGGATTTAGATTTGTTCGAGGCATATACAATTACGAGTGATAGCAACAATAGAATGAAAGAATTGAGGAAGTCATTGAATTTAGAAGTACCAGAGTATGTAAGAAACGATTTAACGAAACTGTGTGAGAATTATGTAGATATATTCGCTTTGTACTAACGCACAATAACTTTTATGAGCAAAGGATATCAGTAAGAGATGATACACCGATATACATAAAAAATTATCGCACACCACATTCACAATCAACGGAATTAAATAGTCAAGTAGAAAAACTTATAACGCAGGGAATAATTGAAGCCTCAGTATCAGATTATAACAGTCCAGTATTATTAGTTCTGTAGAAATCGGTGAATCTGGATAAGGCATGGAGGCTTTGTATAGATTTTAGGCAGCTAAATAAGAAAATAGTCACAGATAAATTTCCTTTACCCCGTATAGATGCAATTAGGGAGAGCAAAATGGTTTTTAGTTTTAGATCTTATGTCAGGTATCCACCAAATACCTTTAGAACAGTCTTCTAGGATATACACTTCGTTCAGTACAGAAAAAGGTTCATTTCAATTGACAAGATTACCCTTTGGGCTAAACATAAGTCCTAATAGTTTTTCACGTATGATGTCAATAGCATTCTCAGGCCTCACACCAGAAAAAGCATTTCTTTATATGGATGATATAGTTGTGATAGGAATTTCGGAAAATCATCACTTAACCAATCTTAGAAATGTGTTTGACGCATGTTGTAAATTCAATTTAAAGTCAAATCCACAAAAGTGCCAATTCTTCAGGCGAGAAGTCACATATTTAGGTCATAATTTATCGAAGGATGGTGTTTCACCAGACAAAGCAAAATTATTCAGTCATTCAGCATTATCCAGTACCCAAAAATGCTAGCGAAGTCAAATGATTCGTTGCATTCTGCAATTATTATAGACGGTTCAATCAAAATTTTGCCGCAATATGTATCCCTCTAAATAGGTTAGGTAGGAAAAACGTGAAATTTGAGTGGTCAAAAGAATGCGAAAACTCATTTCAAGTCTTAAAAAAATGCATTAATCAATCCACCAATTTTAAAATACCCAGACTTCAATAAACAATTCATCTTAACTACAGACGCTTCAAATAGCGCATGCTCAGCAATATTAAGTCAGAACTACGAAGGGATTAACCTACCCATCGCATTTGCATCACGAAGCTTTAAGAAAAGTGAGCTTAATAAACCCACCATCATAAAAGAGTTATTAGCGTTATCTATATGGTTCACCACATTTCATAGTAAAAACAGATCATAAGCCACTAACTCATTTATTTGCAATGACCCGACATCGAAGCTCACGAGAATAAGACTCGATTTGGAAGAATACGATTTTGAAATACAGTATGTCAAAGGTGTAGCGAACTACGCAGATAGTATATCGAGAATATCCATAGAAGAACTCAACGATTTATACATAAATAATTCACATGTCTTGGCAATCACAAGAGCACAAACGCGAAAAGGAAACGCTCAGTCAGAAAAGGATCTAAAAATTAACGAAAAAACCAAGGTAGAAAGAATAGAAAAACCTTCAATAATAAAAGTTTTAAATAATCTTGAGGCATATAAATTACCAATTTTACACTTTGAAAATAACCGTATATCGCTAAGGATGAGCATTCGGATCAAAAATAAATTGAAATTTAGTGAAGCCTTAATTACCGGAATACACAACTTCGACCTAGGACGAACGTTGGAAAAGCTTGAGGAGCTATCGGTAAAATATGAAGTAAAAAGAATGAAGATATATACAAACGATAATATTTTCAAAAAGTGCACAGTAGAAGAGTTTATAGAAGAAGGAAATCAAAGGTTAAAAATTATTCAAGTATGTATATGCGCAGTACCAAAAACGGTACAGCAGAAAGAATAGATCCAAAGATTCTAGAAAGATACCACAATGATTCAATGTTTGGAGGACATGTAGGAACTAATAGAGCAAATTTTAGGTGGAAAAACATGGAGAAAGATTTAAGGAAGTATGGAAAGAATTGTCATAAATGCCAAATGAATAAAGCAAAACTTAGTCATAAGGAACATCTATAAAACAGTTTGATATCATTTACATAGACACAATAGGTCTTTTTGTATAAAGTAACAACGGGAATCGTTATTGTATTACAATATTATGCGAACTAACTAAATACGCGGTCATGATATCGGTCAGGAACAAAGAGGCAACCACAATAGCAAAAGCTATATTTGACAATTTTATACCAAACTACGGATTGATGAAGGAGATAAGGACAGATCAAGGAACGGAATATAAGAATGAGGTAATGAAGAACTTAGCAGAACTTTTAAAAATAAAACATAATTTCTCAACAGCATACCATCATGAAGCAATAGGCAGTTGTGAAAGATTACATAGAACGTTTAATGAGTATATAAGAAACATTATCAAAGATTCTAGGGATAACTGGTGCGAGTTTGTAAAAATGTTTGCATATTGTTATAATAGAACACCAAACACGTATCACGGATACACTCCTTTTGAGTTATTATACAGGAGAAAACCCAATTTACCAGAATTCTTAAATGTAGAAATAGAACCGTGTTACAATCTTGAAAGATATGATAAAGAGTTAAATTATTTGTTACAATACGCAAATGAAAGAGCCAAACAGTTTTTAATAAAAAAAGAGATAATTAGAGTAAATAATAGTGAAAAGGAATCTTCACCTGTAAACTTTAGAGTAGGGGAATTAGTCATTCTAAAGAATGAGGAGAGAAATAAGCTCGATCCACATTATTTAGGTCCGTTTAGAATTACGGAAATGAAAGGCGTAAATTGTGAGATTACATCTCAAAACAATAAAACGCAGACCGTTCATAAAAATCGTTTGTATAAATACCATAGCGGAAACAAATGTAAACAAAGTGAAGTGGGTTCATAAACAAACAAGTGGTGTTTAGTAAACAAAAAAAAACAATTAGTGAGAACTGTTAACGTTATAGGTATAGTATGTACAAAAAGTATGAGGAGTAATAAACCCTAATTAAGTATGCAAAACCTTTACAGGGAGCACCATGAAATTTTTGATAAATCTCTTACTTTAAATTACATTTCTTCTGTAAATCTAAAAACCAGGTAGATCGACCCCGTATTTGTTTCAGTTGTAGCAAAGTTTAGGGTTTATTCATTGTTAAAGGATTAGCAGATAAGCAATAACGCAATGCAGTGGTGTGTATTTTGGGAAAAAAATACGTTTTAAATTATAATATAATAAAAAATGAAAAGAAATAATTATTGGAATACATTTATTACTTACATTTTATTCTATATCCGACTCGGAAGAGGAAGAATCGTTGTTGACATTAATAATAATAGGGTCGATTAAATCATCACAAATATTGTCAATTTTCCACATATTTGCCTCTACTTTGATAACATGCTCGATACAGTTTGTCCAATTTTCCTTACTCACATGACTTACAGCACTCTCAAACAATTTCACAACATCGTTTATTTTAAAAGTAGTATTTTTTTTTCCAACTTCCCCCTTTACCTGAGCCCATATTAATTCTATGGGATTAAGTTCACAATGATAAGGGGGAAGTCGAAGAACTGATATACCACGAGAAGAAGCCATTTCTTCTACAATGTAGGTTTTGTATTTATTCTTGTTCATTTTTGCAATTCTGTAAAGTTCTTTCCTTAGTGGATCTTTTGGAAACCTAATATTTTTCGAAATAAGCCACTCCAAAAGCTCTGCTTTACGCCAACGACTTGTGGGCAATGCTTCTCGTAACCGTGAATGGTAACTTGCGTTGTCCATAACAATAACAGCCCCTTTTGGAATCAGATCCAACATTTGAACAAACCATTCCTCGAAGACATCCCCATTCATGTCTTCGTGATAGTCCCCCGTGCGGTTTGAAATAAAAGTTAATAATCCACCATCAACAAAACCTTCAGAACTTCCAACATGGTCAATGATAAGTCTTTTTCCTTTTCCAGATGGTGGCTGCAAACCTAACGACAAACCTTCCACGAATGCCTGCCTTCCGCTTTTAATGTTTTCATCTTGCCAAGATTTGGAAACTGTATATCCAGCATTTATCCATGTTTCGTCTAAGTAGAAGATTTTCAAATTTTGTTCTCTGGCATGTCGAATGCTTCTTAAATAGTCTCTTCTCCAAAAAACTATTTCCGGTTTATCTATCAAGAGAGATTTTCTATTATGTTTTGTATATCTGAAACCCACATCTTTCAAAAGTTTGCATAATGTCATTCTGGAGAATTTTGGATAGTCCGTATCTTCTTGCACTGATGTCATAATTTTGTCAAGTGTTGGAATTTCCTTTCGTAAGTAAAATCCATGGACTTTACGCCTTAGTCTTTGTTTTAATGACTCATCGATCTCAATTGGTTTTCGGCCTGAAGGAGTTTTAGGGGGTTGAAGAGTTCCATTCTTGCTTTCTTTTAGTAATCTATAAATTGTTGATTTAGCAACACACAACATAGCAGCCGTTAATTCCACAATATCATCAACACTTGCACTTGGATCCTTGGTTTTCAATGATATATAACAATTCAATATCAGAGTTTTTTCATTTAAAGATAATGGACCTGTTTTTGGTCGTTTAGATGGTCCTTGGCTTATCGACATTGTTTGGTACTTGCACAATTAACATTCAACAAATGTTTTAAATATATTCCAACTGTTTACAATATTATGACAACCATACAACTTCATACAACTTTACTCAAAGAACTAATATTAAGTACTGATTTAATGTACCTACTTTCTTTTAAAATAATATTCCCGATAATGTTTCTAAGAAAACTGGGTTGTTTGGAAAATCCCTCTCAATAATCGAATAATCTGTAAATAGGTGTAATCGTATTAAGCCGATTACAGTAGGCCACTTGCCATTTAAAATTTCTGAGAAAAATTCCCCAAACACTACATATAGGAGTAATACAAATAAAAAATATTATCAATAAACGGGCATATCCGAACTCTGCCACAAAATAAAATTTTACCTGACTTGTATCAATTTGAGGATTACTGAAATGTTCGAACTGTGCCGCAGCTGTACTCGCCCCTATTTGCTTGATCGTTGTTATTATCTCCCGTAAACTCGTCTTCTTTCTCGAACACAATAAAGTCCACCGCCACCATCCAAAACTAATTCTATACACCTTTCTAAAATGTCACTTTTCGAATAAAAATTCCAAATAATCAAATATAAAATTTCTTCTCAGTTATCTTAAGACAAAGGAGACACCCCAAATCCCCGTAAATGTAATGTCTTACTCTCAATTTATCACAAATTTGTGACACCAAGCCAACCCAAGTAACCGCAACACAGCGTGGTTCGTTGTCTCTCATAAGACTATAAAATCAACCAATTCTAGACACTTTTCTATTATCCCATTCTAGACACTATTAAACCACGCCGAGTTAACTTTTCTTCCCATTCATTTTCTACCGCAAAGTCCGCGCCCCCGCTCTCAATGCTATACACCATTAAAAAATCAATTCTAGACACCTTGTTACCATCTCGTTCTAGAGAGGGGGAGTCGGGGTTAAATGGCCTCGGAGAAAAACAGGTCATATTATATTTAAATCTCGCGCCGCTACCATATCTTAGTTTCTTAAGGTTGCCTTCATTGTTTTAAGTAACATGACTGCTATTGTTTGTGAGCTGTGAATAAATTGCAATATTTTCACCAAAAGTAAGTATTAAATATTTGAAAAAAACTTTTATCGTAATTTTAATGTATGCAAAATGCATCGAGTGTCTTTTTAGTCGGATTAAGCTTTAAGTAAACCTTAGAAATGCATAGGTTAAATTTGATTAGGCTTTTTTTGTACTTAGTTTTTTAAGACATCTAGTAAATCATGGCGACCGGGGATAAGTGGTCTAAGTGGTCAAGGGACCACATAACCCCGATATATTTTTAAATATTGTAATGTTTTTCTTATTTATTAAAACGTTTTTATTACGGGTGGAATAAACTTAAAACACACTAATTTATTTAAACACTAAACTACTCACTAACACTTAATTTATATACACTTAACTATTCAATTAAATTTAATTTATTTACCCACAAACTTAATTATTTTAATTTATATCAGCACTTCACTGTTCGCTATTTCGGTGTATTCTTGTTTATTTCACGAGATCACTTTATCAACTCAACTGACTCTCCCGGGTCGGTCCCTTATATATTAGTACCTTTTTTACTAGATAATTCTAGATTACGAAAACAATTGGCTTTCTGGAATATTCTAGATAAGTCTTGTCGCAAAAACAATGTGTAGATAAGATAGTCACAATCGTAAACAATTCTAAGAAATCCCTGCGCGTCCGCCATAATTTTAACTTTCCTGACTGGCTTAGACAGAGTCGGATTTAGGGACTATACCAGTGTGCTGTTTCGTAACATTACCCCCTCCTTAAATGAAACTTCCTCCTGGATCTTTCTTGTAACCGAGACTGGATGTTTGAATCGGCAACTGGCCCCATTTCTAAACTTTCCAATCTTATGGAAATAGCAGGGCACCGTCTTAATCGGATACTGATAACGGGGGTTGTAGCTACAAATTAATATCTGGACCCCGGTATCTTGAAAGATAATCTTTACCATGTTCCTGATGACTCGCCAATCCATCTGGTTACTCGCTATCTTAGGCATAGCCAGTTTCTGTTAGGAACAATAAAATACCCCATAGACCTAAAAAGAACTGTTCTGTGAACTTGCCTTAATAAAGTTTTGTGGTGACGTCAGTAGTGAAGGATGACAGCTGTTAATTTGATATATAAAAATAATAAAATGTGTGTATAACTGTTCTTCAGTAATTGTGTGTAATAAACCTACTGGTTAACAAAATAAATATACAGAGATCTTTAGCAGAGTTTCTTTTTCACTAAACAACAGATTATGGGCTCTGATGAGTGCGAAAGAATATAGATAACTTAAAAATCAATCTCTGGAATAATACATACCACATACCTAGATCGGCAATTACATATGAAAAATATGGAATTAAACCTTTTGATGGGCATAACTACGACCATTGGAAATTTAGGATGGAAATAATTCTTGACCAAAATGAGGTTAACACATGTATAGAAGCAGAAAAACAAAACTCTGATGATGCCTTTGTCAAACTAGACAAAAAGTGCAAATCTATAATTGTACAGTGTGTTTCAAATACTCATCTTGAATAAATCAAAGACAAGAGGACTGCCTACCAAATGTGGACAGCCTTAGAAACCGTATTTCAAAGAAAAGGTGTTGCAAGTCAGCTGTATCTAAGAAAAAAACTCTTGACAATGAAACTTTCATCAGGTGAGCCATTACAATCACACTTCATTAAGTTTAAAGAAACAGTTAGGGAACTGAAATCCGTTGGAGCCACTCTCGAAGAAACAGATACTGTGTGTCATTTATTATTAACTCTTCCAAAAAGCTATGAATGCATAGTAACAGCTTTAGAAACGCTGGAATCATCAAAACTGACTCTAGAATTTGTCAACGCAAAGCTGCTGAATCATGAAATCAAGAAATTTAATAATAAACCGAATGACACACTTGATTCAGATGTATCGGCTGCTTATTCAAGTAATTTCAAGGGGCACTCACAAAGAAGAGGACAAATGTCAAGTGGAAAAGGACATTTTCATGATAGAAAGACAATTATATGTCACAATTGCAGAAAGCCAGGGCATACAACAAGATAGCAATGCTGGCAGAAAAAGTAAGCAAATCAGACTAATAAGAATATAGAAGACAGTGATTAGAATATCGCTTTTTCAGCAATGAATACAGCGTTCAACATTGAACAGAAAAATGAACAGAGCATAAAATGGTACATAGACTCAGGTGCGACTGATAATTTGGTAAATAACTTGAATGTCTTTACAAAAGTAAGTAAGCTGAGTAATAATATTTTAATAAATGTTGCAAAAGCAAATGAATCTTTAAAATGCACTCATATTGGTTCCATAAATTTACTGTTAGATACAGGAGAAAATGCTACAATTGAGAATGTCATGTTTGTTAAAGATTTAAGGCATAATTTGCTGTCTGTTAAAAAACTAGAAAAAGCAGGCATAGATGTAGTGTTTAGCAAAGGTAATGTGTCAATTTACAAAAATAATAGATTAATTACACGAGGCATTAAAAATTATAATCTTTATGTTTTGGAATTTATGTTAGTTAATAAAGAAACTAATCTATGTAAAAATGATAACTCAAATTTTAACTTGTGGCACTGTAGATCATGTCATCTATCAAGTGAAAATATGCGAAAACTGTGCAATAATGTAATTGGATTTGATTTGAATGAAAACAGTGAAAATATTAAAGATTGCGAAACTTGTATACTAAGCAAAAGTAAGAGGTTACCTTTTAAAAGGTCTGTAAATAAGAGAAGCACTAGAGTGTTGGAATTAATACACAGTGATGTCTGTGGCCCTATATCACCTCCTACTTTTGATGGTAAAAATTACTTTGTTACATTCATAGATGATTTTACACATTGTGCAATTACCTATTCAATTGAAAATAAAAGTGATGTTGTCTTAGGGAATATTATGCGTTGGTTGCAGGTCAGTTTAATACAAAAAATCATTCAGTTTGTACAGATAATGGGGGTGAGTACTGCTTTCATGAATTCATAAGTTTTTGCAAAGCCATTGGTATCATCCATAAAACTACTATTCCCTATAACCCTGAACTAAATGGAACTGCAGAAAGGTTTAATTGAACACTGCTTGAAAAATCAAGAGCAATTATTCTGCAGTCAAAGCTACCCAAAGAAATGTGGGGAGAAGCAATTCTTTGTGCTATCTATATAACAAACAGAAGTTCAACTGTTTTTCTGAATGACAGAACACCATCAGAGATGTTCCATAATAAAAGGCCTAACTTAGAAAACTTAAGAGTGTTCAGAAGTGTTGCATACAATCACATACCAAAAGAAAAGCAAAAGGGAAAATTTGATCCCAAAGCGAAAACATGTATTATGGTAGGATACACAAATTGTGGATACAGACTGTGGGACTTTGTAAAAATAAAAGTCATAGCAGCAAGGAATGTTGTTTTCAATGAAAATAAGAATATAACAGACGTATTAAAAATGGATTGTCCAGATGACTCTGAAGAGGCTGAACTAAGAATTGAAATAGAAGAAGGAAATCCTGAAGTAGAAGAAATAAATTCTGAAATAGAAGAGATTCCAGAAGAAGGTAGGACAAGTTTTAACAGGAATGGAGAGCATGATGTCAGAAAAAGTACTAGAATTAAACGAAAACCGCAGTATCTGAATGATTCCTTTGTAGAGGATGACATTGAACATCTGGCACTGAACTCAGAAATCTGTATTGACGATACACCGAAGAACTTTGAAGAAATTGAAGGAAGGTCAGACTGCAATTTTTGGAGAAAAGCTATTAATAATGAAATGGAATCTCTGAAATCAAATGAAACTTGGATAGAAGTGGAAAAACCTAAACATGAACAAATAATAAACACCAGATGGGTTTTCCGAGTAAAAAGGGATGAACAAGGAAATGTCACTAAATACAAAGCCAGACTTGTAGCAAAAGGGTTTATGCAAAAAGAAAATTTTGATTTCAAAGAAACTTATGCACCAGTAGCAAGATACACAACGTTGAGAACCCTATTCTCAGTTGCAAACAATTGTAATCTTATTATGGAGTAAATGGATGTTTGTGCAGCATTTTTGCACGGTACGCTTGATCAAAACGTGTACATTAATATACCTGAAGGTTATCCTGCTAATGACAACAAAGTCTTTAAATTGAAAAAGGCACTGAAGCAAGCACCATACTGTTGGAACAAGAAGTTTAATGAGTTTGCACAGCAAATTGAATTTAGCCAATCTCAAAATGACTTATGTCTCTATATTAAAAAGAGTGATAACAAAATCATTTATTTGCTTCTCTATGTAGATGATCTTATTATAGCAGGAAACTGCAAAGATAATATCGATTCCGTGAAGCTGGAGTTAAGGAATGCATATAGAATGCATGATTTAGGGGAACTTAAAAATTTTCTGGGAATCACTGTTAGAAGAGTTGAGGATGGAATTTACCTGAATCAAAAACACTACATTTTAAATCTTTTGAAACATTTTGGAATGGAAGATTGCAGATAATGCTAAACACCAATGGATCCTAAATTGGATATAAATTTGTTGCAGGAGAATGCTGCTAGTGAAAGACCAATTAGTGAACTGGTGGGAGTATAATGTATTTGATGCTCTGTACTCGACCTGATCTCAGTTCATTAATAAACATATGCAGTAGATACTAAGGTAAGCCTTCGGAAGCACTGTGGCCCTGCTTAAAACGGATTCTCAGATACATCAAAGGAACAGCTGAGTACTTGGCTCTTGCTGAAGCTGTCAAAGAAGGTATATGGTTGCAAAATTTGTTGACGGACTTTGGCTGTGTAAAGACTGGTTTTATCGTATTTCAAGTAACCATTCATGTATTAAACTCACTAGCAAATATTAACATAAGCGTCTGAAACATATTGACATAAAATATAATTTTATATGTACTAAAAATCAGACTGCTGACATACTTACTAAGTGTTTGGTAGGTGAATTATTTGTAAAACACAGATATGATCTGGGATTAAGGAAAGAAACAATGTGATGTTTGTTAATGTTGATATATATTTTTATTGTATTTTATTGAGGGGGAGTGTTAAGAACAATAAAATACCCCATAGACCTAAAAAGAACTGTTCTGTGAACTTGCCTTAATATAGTTTTGTGGTGACGTCAGTAGTGAAGGATGACAGTTGTTAATTTGATATATAAAAATAATAAAATGTGTGTATAACTGTTCTTCAGTAATTGAGTGTAATAAACCTACTGGTTAACAAAATAAATATACAGAGATCTTTAGCATAGTTTATTTTTCACTAAACAACAGTTTCTTCACGCTGGATTCCAACACATGGTCTCGGAGGTTTCGAAGTGCTTCCCACACATCGCGGTAGGTAGATCGATCTTGGAATTCATTTTTAGTAACCACGTAGAAGACGTACCGCGAATTATGTTTCAGTTTCAGTGTCTTGCCAGGGGCTAGAATCTGGTCTTCAAATTTTTATAATTGCCCGAACTTCTTTCGAAAGACGTATGCTAACCCTCGTGCGTTCTTGAGACGGGCGGGGATGTTGTATGCCAGTGAATAATCTTCCGGGAGAGTGAACAAATCCTGTCGTTGTTCTGAAGTAACTCCATATCTAACTTTCCCGGTACCTCCATACGCGTCCATAAATTCATCGAAGGTATGGTTAGATATATCTCGAATATGGTTTACTCCTTTCTCTAGGTCATGGTCTCCTTCGAATGGCGCTAGTCGGTTTTGGTGAACTACTTTTGGTTTTCCGTTGGGGATCTTGCTTATATGATATATAACACAATTGATCTTTTTCTTGATTAAGTATGGACCCTTCCCAGGATTTTTGTAATTTTGGAAAAAATCCTTTTCTCCTCGTCGGGTTGTGTAATCATACTTTATCCCCTTCTTTAAAACCGCCTACTGTGGCCTGCGTGTCGTACCGACTTTTCATTCTGTCGCTGGCAACTTGAAGATTTGTTCGAACTAATTCATGAATATCGTCCAGCCTTCTTCTCAATTGGATCACGTAGTCTTCTCCTGCTAGATTTTCTCCAGGCCGACAGCCAAATTCCAGGTCACAATTAAGCCTCATTTCACGTCCAAACAGCATTTTCGCAGGTGTTTCACCCGTGGACTCATTGACGGCAGATTGATAAGCCAATGCGAATAGGGAAAGATATTGGTCCCAATCTCTCCGATGGCTGGATACTACTTTGGACAGGTATTTTCCAGTAGTCCTGTTCATTATCTCGATCATTCCACCTGACTGTGGATGTAATGCTGTTGTCCTGGTCTTTTTCATTCCCAGCTTCTCGCAAATCTCATGGAATAGATGGCTTTCGAAATTTCTTCCCTGGTCACTGTGGACTTCCAATGGCACTCCATATCGGCTGATAAATTCTTTCACTAATACATCCGCGACAGTTATGGCCTCTTGATTCGGGATCGCGTAAGTTTCCACCCACTTTGTGAAATAATCCATTACAACCAGGATGCATTTACCACCATTTTCTGTCGTCGTAAATGGTCCAGCGATATCTAAAGCAATCATTTCGAAAGGGCTTCCAGCATTATACTGTTTCATAGGTGCCTTTCTCTTGCGATCTGGTGCGTTACTCGTAGCACAAGTCGTACATTTCTTATACCAGTCCTTCACATCGTCGGAGCTGTTCATCCAATAAAACCTTTCACGGACTCGTGGAAGGGGTTTCTTCACTCCCAGATGACCTCCCGATGGACTGTCGTGTAACTTCTTCAGTACCTCAGGTACTCTCGTTCTAGGGATAACTAGCTGTCTACTCATCTCAGAACCATCATCGTTTTCAAGGACTCTTTTCAACAGTCCTTCTTCCAGGACAAGGGAGTCCACTGAGCCCAATATACCTTGAGTGTCGGTGAAAATCTTGACACTTCTTGCCATGTAGGTCGCCGATTTTCTTCCTTCCATTGCCGGATCATCTTCAGGTGAGGATCATTCTCCTGATCTTCTCTGATCCTGTTGGGTGACCATTCCTCGTTGACTACTGTAGTTCTTGAAACTGCAACTTCCTTAGATTTCGACTTGTTGCATTGAGAATAGTCTACAGGGCACGACTGTCTAGGCAAAGAGTCGGCTTTTCGGTGATTCACATCAGCTCGATTTTCACCCCTGTCTGATTTACCCTGTGATCTGAGTTCTTGGTTTGCAGTAGTCTTGGGGCACTTAGACGGACTGCTACGTGCTCTATCTCGCCACACTTCCGGCATTTGATCTTCTTCGGCTTCTTGTCTGCCATACCTTTCAACAAGTCGATGATCTGGTCAAGTTTGTCATCGTCATCTTCTTCCTGCATGGTCCTACCTTTGTTGTACCGCGAGCCCTTCGTGGCTGCTTTGCATTTAAGAGGTTCTTGGTTTGCAGGAGTCGTAGGACGCTTACACGAACTGCGAGCATGCTCTAGCTCGCCACAATTACAACACCTGATTTATTTCGGCTCATTGTCTACCACACCTTTCAACAAGTTGACGATCTGGTCAAGTCTGTCATTGTCACCTTCTTCCTGTATGGTCCTACCTTTGTTGTATCCCGAAGCTATCGTAGCTACTTCATATTCAAGAACAGCTTTCAATGTGTCGACTAAGGTTTTCGGATGGGCTAGACAAAGCGTCCTCTGCATATCGGGGTCACGTAAGCTATCAATAAAGGTCTGGATGCCCAGACATTCCATCATGTTCTCTGGTGCTGATGGATAAGCGAATCGAACCAATCGGGCAATGTCCACTTCATACTCTTGAAGGGCTTCATCATGTTTCTGCCTTCGGTTCTTCAGCTGAGATTGGTACAAATGTTCTAGATGTTCATGACCATATCGCATGTCCAACTTCTTCTTCAGCTGCTCGAAGTCATCCGTTTCTTCCAAAGGTATCGTCTGAAGTACATCTAAGGTATCTCCGCGAAGCGCGATGGTTAAGTTCACTGCCCCCTCCTTATCGGACCAATTATTCACTCTACCGGCTGCTTTAAACTGTTTCACTTAATTGGTCCACGATATTTTTCCATCGAATGTTGGGGCCTTGACTCGGGTAAAACTGCCAATGTCTCCTAACTCAGGGTGTGTTTCTGTCTAGCAAGGTTTCGTTTGCTCGGTCTTCTTTACTTCCGCTGGCGTGTCTTGAGTTCTTATATCTGTCATCTTTTTTTCTAGCTCCTTGATTTTCTCGTCCATCGTTGTAATCTTATTCTCAATCTTTTCGTCCTTCCTTGTCATCTTATTCTCAATCTTCTCGTCCATCATTGTAATCTTATTCATGATTTTCTCGTCTATCGTTGACATTTTATTCTTCAAAGCAGAAATCAATCTTGTCGTTAATATTAGCAGAAATATCGTTCTTCATAGCAGAAATATCGTTTTTCACATTCGTTGAAAGTTTCCTTTTCATAGCAGAAATCTTCTCGTCCATGTTCTCTTCCATGGCAGAAATCTTCTCGTTCATGTTAGCAGAAATATTAGCAGAAATTGACGGGATTAGGGTGGAAGCCTTGTCATTAAATATAAATGTTTCTGGATGAATGCCGTCATTTTCCAGTGCCACTTTAAGTCGTTCTACTAATTCACTTTTCTTACCGGACGTTTCTCACGATCTTCCAATTCTACTCTTAGTTCCGCCACTTTGAGGTCACATAGTCTCTTGGCCATGTCTAGATAAGATAGTCACAATCGTAAACAATTCTAAGAAACCCTGCGCGTCCGCCATAATTTTAATTTTCCTACCTGGCTTAGACAGAGTCGGATCTAGGGACTATACCAGTGTGCTGTTTCGTAACAATATGTTTCATTTGTTTTTAATCAAAGAAACGGTTTAATTTTTTTGTTTTGTTTCAGAAAATGCCGCGAAATCGAAAACGTACATCCAATCATCGCTCGTATTCAGAGGAAGAGTTGAAACATGCTACTCGTTTAGTAATAAATGGTACTCAATCGATTAGAGAGACTTCACGGTTGACCAAAATACCCCGCACTACTTTAAATAGATTTGTTTCAAGATTTAGAGCTGCAGCTGTAGATGATGTGACAACACAAGTGAATTGTAGGCCCATGAATGAACATCTAAAAATATTTTCCAATGACGACGAACTATTATTACTTGTTGACTATATTAACGTCTAACATTCCCTATAGACTGTCGATAGCGTTAACTCGTCGACTTGCATGCGAATTTGCATCAGCAAATAATAAAAAATTCTTCCTAATTGGGGAAGAGAGAAGATGGCAGGGGAGGATTGGCTCATGCAGTTCAGAAAATGTCATCGATTACCACTTCGGACACCAGAGCAAACATCTTTTAGTAGAGCAACAAGCTCCAACAGAACGACCGTCAAAGCTTTTTTTGATAATCTAGCAGCTGTAAATACAAAATTTCGATTAGGACCGCAGGATATTTATAGCCTTGATGAAACTGGCCATACAACCGTTCACAAACCTCCAAAAGTTTTAGCTGTAAAAGGCAAAAAACAGATAGGTCAGGTTACAAGTGCCGAGCGCGGACAAACAATTACCCTCGTCTGTATTGGTGGGGCAACTGCGAAAACGGTACCACCGTATTTTATTTTCCCAAGGTAGAATTTTCAAAATCATTTTTTAAAAGGAGCACCACCGGGCAGTGCTGGAGATGTTAGCGACTCTGGTTGGATAAATGGTAAAATATTCCTCTTAATTTTAAAGCATTTCAAGCTCCATGAAAGACCAACCAAAGATAATCCAAAACACAAAATACTTGACGGGCACAAAAGTCATAGCAGTGTAGATACACTTAACTATGCGAAAGATATTGGCATTATTTTGGTTACATTTCCCCCGCACTGTAGTCATAAAATGCAGCCATTAGATCTCACTGTATTCTGACCTTCGAAGATGCGATATCATAAAGCATGCTCTGATTTTATGAATGACTTTTCTGATCAATCCAGCGTGCCGAGAATAACAATATATGATATTGCAGAAATGGTGGGAAAATCCTTTCCTCTGGCAATGACGCCTTCTAATATTATGAAAGGATTCCAAATTAGTGGTATTGAACCATTCAATCTTGAATTCACGTGTGCATAATCGGAAAGTATAGTTTATCAGTTATTGCTGAAATTTTTGTTTTTAAGTAAGTGCTAGTGGTAAAAAAAATGCCGGCTGATAAAGATAATCAACAATGTTTTGGGTTATTAGGAACCTTAAATACTTTTGATCCTGATAGATCGGACTTTTCGGTATTCAAAGAAAGACTATACCAGTTTTTTATTGCAAATGAAATAAATGACGTTAACCGAAAAAAAGCCATACTTTTAAATACTTTATCAGAGAATTGTTATAAATTGGTGCGGAATTTATGTGTATCAGATCTTCCGAATGTAAAAACTTTCGATGAATTAATTAAATTATTGGACGAACATTTAAATCCAGTAAAGTCGTACTTCGCAGAAAGATTACAATATTGTACTCTGCACGGAGGAAACCTAGTGAAAGTGTTGGCGATTGGGAAGCACGTGTAAAAAGTTTAGCTTCAAAGTGTAATTTTGGCACTGAATTAGGTGTCATAATGCGTGATATTTTTGTTATCGGCATTAGTGAAGAAAGGATAATGGATCGGCTTTTTGAAGAAGATGCTTCCAGCGCAAATGTTACGCTGAAATCAGTAGTTAGATTAGCCATTTCTAAGGAATCTTCTTTGAAGGAACACGCGTTGAGAGAAAGCTTGGGTGCGGTGGTGAAACGAGAACCGACCGACTCGATGAATTTCTATCGTCAAAGGAAGAATAAGGGCCAGATCACACGCAATTCTTCTAACCAGCCGTTTCAGCGATATCAAAAAGACCAAGGCAGCAGCAGTTTAGCTGGTAAGAATAGTGTCAGAAATCCTACGGTAAGCAATCGTAAATATTCTATATCTATAAAATGTACTGTTTGCGGTCGTAGTAATCACATGGTAAATGATTGTGCATATAAAAATTGTAATTGCCATAAATGTGGTGTGAGAGGCCATTTAGCTACTCAGTGCAAAAAAGTTTCACATAAATATTTGGAAGTATTTAATGAAGTCGATACTGACCAATCAATTTTCAATTTATCGGATTTAAATAAACCGGTTGCGGAGAATTTTGATCAATTTGATAATTATTTGTTGAATTTTGGGAATTTAAGCGACAATGTTGATAAAAATGGAAATATTAAACCTGTTTTTGTAAATATGCTTGTTGAAAATATACCAATGAGTTTTGAGGCGGATTCTGGTTTTGCTCATGCAGCGATATCTGAAAAATTATACCAAAAACATTTTTCAAATAAAAAATTAGAAAAGAATGATTTATCATTAAAGGATTATGTGGGTGTTACTTTTAAACCCTTGGGATTTGTTAATTTCAATTTGGTTTTTGAAAATAAAAATTATGTATTAAAAACTTATGTAATTAAAGACGGGGGTCCACCACTAATTGGTAGAAATGGTTTAAATATGCTTAAATTGGGTATCTGCAAAATTCAGGAAGCCGAAAGTTTGAATGATATATCTGATACAAATTTATTAGAAAGCTGTAAAAATATAGGTGACTTCTTTGATTAAAAAATATGGTGCTATATTTGATAACAGATTGGGAATATTTAACAAATTTAAAATTTCATTACAGCTTAAGGAAGGCGCCGTGGAGAAATTTTGCAAGCCTAGACCATTACCGTTCGCTTTAAAACCCAAAGTGGAACAGGAAATCGAAAGGTTAGTAAAAATGAATGTTTTAGTACCAACAGAGCTTTCAAAATGGGCTACTCCTATCGTTCCAGTTTTAAAAAACAATGGAGGTATAAGAATATGCAGAGATTTTAAAGTTACGTTAAACCCAAATTTGTTAATTCAACATTTTCCTGTGCCGAGAATAGAGTATCTATTTTCGCAATTGCAAGGTGGTGATAAGTTTTCAAAAATCGACCTCTCGGAAGCTTATCAACAGGTGGAGTTGACAGAAGCTTCTAGAGAACTTGTTACTATAACTACACATAAGGGACTTTACTCTTATAAACGTTTACCATACGGGATAACGAGTGCCCCAGCTATATTTCAAAATATAATGGAACAAATGTTTGTTTTTCCGGGTGTCTGTTTCCTTGATGATATTTTAGTAACAGGTAAAGGTGACCGTGAGCATATGGAGCGTTTAGAAAAAGTGTTTTAACGTCTTCATGAATGTGGACTCAAAGTTAAAAAAGACAAATGTACATTTTTTCAAAATTCGGTAAAATATTTAGGTGATGTAATTGACAAATTTGGATTACATACGCTAGACGAGCGAGTTACTGCTATTAAAAAAGCCAAGGTTCCGAAAACAGTTACGGAACTCAAATCCTTCTTAGGAATGGTAAATTTTTATTGTAAACTTATTAAGAATGCATCACAAATTTTGAAACCTCTTTTTTGTTTGTCTAAAAAAGACTCAGCTTGGAATTGGACGCCTGAGTGTACGAAAAGTTTCGAAGAAGCTAAGGCTATGTTGACATCTTCTTCGGTGTTAGCACATTTTAATCCCGAAGAAAAAATAAAACTAACGATTGATGCTTCTCAGTTTGCTGTGGGAGCCACTCTCTCTCATGTCTACAAGGATAAAACGGAAAGGCCAATTGCTTTTGCGTCAACTTTGTTAAAATACAGCGAAACAAAATATTCTCAAATTGAAAAAGAGGCTCTAGCCATTACTTTTGGCGTAAAGAAATTTTTCCAATATCATTATGGTCAAAGATTTATTTTATGCACTGACCTTAAACCTTTATTAAACATTTTTGGCAATAAAAAAGGTTTACCAATTTTTGCAGCCAATCGGATACAAAGATGGGCTCATATTTTATCAGCTTTTTCGTATGACATAGTTTACGTCAAGAGTAAAGATAATGTTGCAGATTGTTTGTCCAGACTTCCCGGTAATCCCGAAAAAGAAGAATGTACTTCATTTTTAAGCTCAGAATTTTATTATTCATATTTAAATTATATTGAAGATTCCGATTTTCCTTTGAATGTTCACTCTTCAAAAAAAGAGACGGCGAAGGATCCTATTCTTAGTAAAATGATATATTTTGTTAAAAGGGGATGGCCTTCTACTTGTCCTTCAAGTGAAATTCAACCATATTTTATAAAAAAAAATGAAATTTTTATGGAACAAGACTGTTTAATGTGGGGATACAGGTTGATTATTCCAAAGAAATTTCATACTTCAATTTTAGAAGAATTGCATAGTATTCATATGGGTATCGTGAAAATAAAGGCACTTGCACGATCATATGTTTGGTGGCCTTCAATTGACAAACAGATTGAAGAACAATCTCAAAATTGCAATGCTTGTGCACTTCACTCGAGCAAACCACCCAAATCATTATTGTCAACCTGGAAATGGCCTGAGCAATCATGGACTAGATTACATGCCGAATTTTTTGGTCCAGTTTTAATAAAAACTTCTTGGTAATTGAGGTCGCAACCTCAAAATGGATAGAATGTTTTCAAATGCACGATATAACGGCTACGAGTACTATTAAAATTTTTCGTGATTTATTTAGTAGATTTGGTTTACCTTTCCAAATTTGTACCGATAATGCGAGCACTTTCAATTCGGATGAATTCCAAACATTTTTAAAATTGAGCGGAATACGACATCTAACAGGTGCACCTTACCACCCTTCTACAAATGGATTAGGTGAAAGTGCAGTTAAGATTCTAAAAAAAGCTATTTATAAAGCCAAAAGTGAAAATTAAAATTTAGATTTTAATTTAACTATCAATCGTTTTCTATTTCATTATAGAAACACTCCTCTCATACAACTACAGGGGAAGCTCCTTCTAAAATTTTGTTGGGCAGAACAATGCGCACCAGATTTGATTTGTTATTGCCATCGACAAAATCGGTTGTCGAAAATAAACAATTCATACAAAAACAATATTTTAAAAGGAAAAGACAAACATATTTTAAAATTAATGATAAGGTGTTAGTACGCGATTTTAGGGCTAATACTCCAAATTGGTGCCAAAGTGTGGTCAAAGAAGTTCTTGGAGAAAGAACCTATATTATAAAAACAGATCATGGATTGATTTGGAAACGTCACATTGACCAGTTAAAAGTAAATAATTGTAATGAAACTGAAACTGTTAACTCAATATATTCAAAAGAGGAAGAATCGGTCACGATCATTCCAAGATCTGATTTTAATGTAAATAGTGTACATAATGATAGTTTAGTATGTAATGATTCTGTAGCAAGTGATAGGGATAATTTAGTTGTGAACAATTCGAATCAGGAAGTGTCGGTTTCACCTAGTGTTGATAGTTCGCGTCAGTTAAGACGGCGGAGCTTAATAAATAAGCCAAACCGACTAGTTTATTAATTTAACTGAAGGTGTTATTTATTTTTTATTAGTTTAACTTGTATATATTTTTTGAAGGGGAAGAAAGTGTAAGATACTCCCTGTATATATATTTCTGTATATTTACTTTTATTTAATTACATGTTTTTATATGATACATACCTTATCGATATATGGACGAGTTTTGCAAAAGCAGTATACGAATAAATACAAATACGTTTCACATTAAACGTTGTTTTATTTGTAATAAGTGATTATATTCAAATTAATATTTTCATATATATAACACAGATCAAGATTATTTATCATCCTTTGTTACTGATAGGCGCATCACCCGCCCAGAAGAGGAGAACACCCGCCATCCAGAAGTAGATTTACAACAGCATACTCGTACAAGAACGCATACGCCACCACGAACATCGGATAACCGTACAACTAATAGTCCTACAAGGACACCTCCAGATAACCCATATAACTACTTTAACCAAGCTTTCACCTCTATAGTTTATTCACGATAAAAACAAAGAATACACCAACCAACAAGAAGCGAAACCCGGCGTAAATCCTTTGATGTTTTGGGGGCAAAATTTCGTGACCTTCAAACTGACGTTGACAGATAACTGACCATCGTTACTTGATTTTACACTAAGAAAAGTGTTCAAAAAATGTAAATTAAATCTTACCTACACGCAAAAAAGTGAAACCAAAGAATCTCAAATAATTATTGTTTATTTTTATGGCTTGCTTCGAAAATTTTTTAATTTTCAAAGAAATATTTAAGCATCCAACCGTGTAATATTTTGAATGTTGGTTGATAATTAGTGAAAACTCATTTAATATGAAGAAATACCAAAGTTTAATTTTCACAATAGGTGTGTTGAACTTAATTTATGAATTGTTAAAGTTAATTTAACAGCTAAACAAACAATGTGAAAAATATACTTTAACAATTCTTCATACATACAGTTTTAGCTTCTGTTTTTGGAGTTCCATCCATTATTAAAAATAACGAGCTATTGTTTAACCAAATGATTTTCATTTTCTATATTGTTATCGAAATTATATGTGTAAGTATGTAAGTAGGTAGGTAGGTAGTAGTATGTAGGATAGGGTGAGTATAAAAACCAATACAATAATATAGATTATATATTTAGAATACCAGTTTACAATAGAAACAATTTCAGTAAATGATGATATAAAATTACAATAAGTATGGTACTTGAATACAAAATTTTTATAATTGATATATTTAAAAGTTACACCTCACCAGATTCTGAATTAAATATTTTACAAGAGAAAATCTACTGATGTATGTGACAAAGAAGTTATAAAAAAGTAGCGACAGTAAGCTTTTCTGCATAGTTATCGAAGTTTTGTTGCGTTTTTCGTTATTATCATATTTTGAGCTTTTTTCTGGTTGAACAGTTTATACTGTTTTTCTGGTAATCCCTCCAATTAATATTACGATATAACTTAGACACACATAATATAGTACTTCTTGTGGCACTAGCTTATTTTTTGTGATCGCTTGTAAAGGATAATTTGTATGCTTATTTCGTGGATGATCCTCCAATACTTGAGAAGGGAACTTTGTTACTATCCCCAAGGACGATGTTAGGTATGTGTAATTTATAATGTTATTTAGTCAAACCAAAGCATTATATTATGCTTGCCAAAACCATAATCAAAGTACTGTTAATTTTTAGAGCCTAAATATATAAAAAATGTCTGCTTTTCAGTAACATTTTATGTTTAGTATGTCTACAATAAGTGAAAAGAAATATAAAAAGTCATTTTTCTTGTCAAACAAAAGTAAAACATATATATGTATTGTTGTTAGGGTTCTGAATCATGTACATGTACATTTCCAAAATATATTATATTTAATATACTTTTATAGATCCATAGGAAACTTCTGTTGTAGGCACCCATTAGAAACAGCTTACTCTTGAAAATTCTCCAACAACTTCCACTCAAACTCCAGCTTTCTCAAGTTCTGGACACCACAGAAAAGCAAGGTGAAATTAGTGGTTATGGCTGGCTCTAGGGAAACGAAATTTTGCAAAGGAAACCAGAGAAAACAAAGAAATATGCAACCTGGAGGACTTCTAAGAAATGTGTGAGAAATCTCTTGAATAACTTCTGGCATCATTTGTAAAAGCGCAAGTACTACTGAAAGTCAGAGAACCTCTAGGTAGAAGGTATTTTGTAGAACACAAACGATTTGCCTTGACACAATATTTTTTGGGATCACAGACATACAACTTTATGATTAAATTATTAGTCTTCCAACAAAACGAAACCTGCAAAGAATCACCAAAAAACTTGTTTGCAAGCCTGGTTTAGGTTACGATTCAATATTTAAAGCTGTAGAAATAAAGCTTCAGACAATGTCCAATGGTAACAAACAGTATACCATATGTATTGATGGGATGTCACTGAAAAGTCATGTCTTCTATAGTACTGCATGAGATGAAGATACTGGACTGATTGATATTGGGACTGGATCAAAAGTCTTTTGTCCCGCAAACAATGAACTCGTAATTATGCAAAAGGACTGTAAGCGAACTGGAGGCAATCGTATTTTTTTGTGGGTACCAAATTAGCAGTGAAAGAGTTTCTTCCTATCATTGAAACATGCATACTAAAGTAGGAGAGCCGAAGTTTGCATGTTGATGGTGATATGGGGTGTTATTTCATTAAACTAACCAATTCCTTTTTAGTAACTTCTGATAATCCAATATTCACAGTAGATTATTTACTTTTTTGATTCTAGTCACTTAATTGAAGCTACAAGAAATAATTTGAAAAGAGATACATTTTGTTTTGATGGCAAACAAACATCCTGGTCATTTTTAAAGTAGTTTTGCGGTCAAGACAAACAGGCGTATTATATTAGATAGTACACAAAAATTAACAAACAGGCAAACTTATCCATCGAATTTCGACAAAATGAAAGTACGTCTACCAACTCAAACTCCAAATAATAACGTAGGAAGTGGTATGAATATGTATATGAGCTTGGGGGCAGTTCCTAGTATTGGAACCATTAAAGTCATTGAGACATTTGACAAACTTATTTCATTCCACAAAACCAAGAAACATTAACAAATACAAAAATGAGTTTGTATCAGCAGACTACCAAATACAATTTTTGGGTAAAATGTTGCTTTTTTAAAACATTTAAGATTCAATAAAAAGGGAGGAAGTGTTACTTCCAGATCAAGGATGAAGAAAAGGTTGGTGTATTCTTTGATAAAAAGACGATGACGTTGCAAAACAAAATATTGTGATGTTGCCAAGCTGTAGTTTTTTCCTTTACTTAACGAAAAATAGAAAAGTCAATCTGATGTTAGATTGACAGTTCTTCTTTTTTATTGTTCCGCGCCTCGTGGGGCGTAAGTCAAAAATATTTATTTAAAAATAAAAGGCTTGTATGATAGGCTTGATTAATTTAATATAAATATTTATTCATGAAAAACTATGGATAAGAAACAAGAAACAGTAAGCAATCATTCTATATTCGAATTAACATTTAATTATTTTACATAAAAGAGGGTTAAATGACGAACTGTAGGTCCTTATACCTAATTCTATGCTCTATAGAACCATCTTCAAGAGCACTGCAAGGCTTTACGCTAAAAGGAATCAATACAAGCTGCAATCATCTACATGCAAATTTGAATATTGTTTCTTTATACAATATCTATTATATTTATCATAATAAAAATAAAATGGAAAAGAAAAATATAGATACACAAAATAAAATTTCTCCCATTTTATCAGTAGTATTTATGTAGAGTTACTGTGGTGGTTGTTTTAATTTGTGTATTATAAAATAACTACCTAATTAATTTAATAATAGTTATTAGTGATTTTGAAAAGGTGGAAATAAAGCAGATTGGATGAAAATATACAAATAATAAAACACAAGATTTCCACTACTCCACTACAAAATCATCACAATCTTCATCGTCACTGTCAAAATTAATAAGTGGATGCATATCCTGTCTATCAAATACTACTTCTCTATTCCACCCATCTTGTATAATTTTTTCAGTGTGCTCTACTGTCTTTGACCAAATATCAGGAGTCGCTTTTTCTAAAGACTTTTTCCATATACCTATTGCTTGTTCTGTTGAAGAGCCATCAGTTCCCATATAATCTCTATAAATTTTTTTAACTATGCCCCAAATATGTTCAATTGGGTTGAACATACAGTGGTAAGGGGGAAGTCGAAGCACTTTGTGACCATATTTTTCAGATAATATGTCAGCTTCATTTACTGTTGGTGGTTTATTCTTACAAAAATGCATATATTTAAACAAAATAAGTTATCTAAGTATTACCATAATATATTGAAAAATGGTTATATCAACTAACCGTTGTACTAAATTTAATAATTGGGTTTTGAGGAATATATTTTCAAAAGGAATATCATTTTGTATCAACCAGTTCTGTATATCAGCCGTTTTGGTAGCTGTTGTTGGTACTTTATTGATCACTATACTGTAATAACTTGCATTACCCATTACAATTGTGGCAGGTTCTTCCAAGTCCACTAAAAGCTGGTATTCAAACCTATGCAAAAAATTTTCTCGGTTCATTTCACCGTGGTAATCACCATCTTGTTTTTTGGAAGAAAAACCAGCCCTGCTCCAGGAATAAATCCAGAAGAGGAACTAGCATGCAATACTATATACCTACAATAAGGAAATAACAAATTACTACTAGGTTTTCTAGATAGACTGCATAGCTCAAAACAACTATTAATAATTATATAGATTTAAATGAAATAGTGTGACTAGTAAATATTTGAAAAGGTCTTAAAATGGCAGGAATGTTAGTACATCATAAATTATTTGCTAAATTTTATTATTCAATTACCTTGGACCACCAATTTTGGTTTTTTTCGCGTTTCTATGATTGGAATCTTGCCAAGAACGTCCAACAGTAGGTACCGTCTTTAAATATCCAGGTCTCATCCAAAAACACAAATTGATATAAACGTTCCCTTTTTATCTTGACATAATCATGTAGAAAATGTACACGTTTTAATGCAATATGTG
Organism: Galeruca laticollis; assembly: GCA_963921935.1. NCBI lineage: Eukaryota > Metazoa > Arthropoda > Insecta > Coleoptera > Chrysomelidae > Galeruca > Galeruca laticollis. The sequence continues at coordinate 241,349,161 of OY998176.1, forward strand.
GCAACTCCATTAAACCACGACGAGGATCATCTTTTTGGTATTTGAATCCAATATTTTTCACTATCTTCCAGAGTGATGTTAAACAATCTTTAAAGAGTTCACGCTCCTGGAGTTTGTCTCTTAAAGTTTTCAAGGTTATGCGTTCCTCTAAAAAAATATTGTGTTCAGCTGCTTCGCTATTTTATTAACCACACACTGCAGATTTGCCTAAATAATTAGTTATGAAAATAACTGTTTTTTTAATCTTAAAGAAGCAATGAATTTAAAAGCACCAAAAAAACTTGTAAATATTAGACGATGATCGAATGTCAATAAACGTCAAAACAAACTGGGGAATTTTACCAGTTGACTTGACAACGTCTTGAAGTTTTGCCAACCCGTTAGCTGTAAATTGCCCTGGTTATTAAGGATAAATTGTATTCACGATTGGTAAATTAATATTTATTCTGATAAGCAGGAAAGTAACTAAAAATGACATCATCGTCTTTTTATCGTAAATAAACTATACCTGGACCATCTAATATGAACGTCTCTGAGAGCGCGTCAACTTCAATAAAATATCCTGAAGATATATGGCCGCTACCCAAAGGAGGGCTCCGAAAAACTACTAGAGGTCGGAAAAGGGGAAAGTCTCTTGTGTTAACAGATACGCCGGTCAAAAACTAATTGAAAAACGCACTTGGGATAAGGAACGAAAAAAATGCACCAAAGCATGAAATTGAGGCAAAAGCTTCAATAGAAAAGGTAAACCGTTAGGTTATGCCAGACAGCGATATTGAGTCTTCAAGATGTAATGTCGAATATGATGACTTCACAGACTTGGAATCTTTTGAAGAAGAGGAGCAGTTTGAAAGTTTTGAAAACATTGAAAATGAGCGACTTATGTTTGTAAAGGTTTTTGGCAAAACTGTTCATTCTAGTAGAAATTATGTTGCCCAAATTGTTGGCCGTCAAGGAAACGGCTACCTTGTACAGTTCTACAAAAGGGTTGTATCTACAACTAAATTCGAGATCTCAGATGAACCAGAAACATATGTAGGAAAAAATGAACTAATTGCTTTATTACCTACTCCTATACATGGTTCAAGAGCACGTTACGAGAATATGATATGGTTTTCTATTGACTTAACAGACTATGGAATCCATTAGTTGAAGCTCGTCCATTTTATTTGAAGACTGAGTAATGCTTATATTAATGTTTATTTATTTAAAATAAATATTCAGTATTATTATTTCGGAAATATACGTTTGTTTTTTGGTTTATTCGCTTTTTTAGGTTTATGATATCGAGGGCATCATGCTAGAAGGGCGTATCAACAAAAAGTTTAGTTTTCATCTCCACCTTGACGAAGGCAGAAATGCCGGGTGGGGGAGCTTGGGTGCTCTAATGAACCTGAGAGCTATGCAGGCGGTAGCGTAGTTACCAGCAGGGTCACCCAAGCCGGACAGGTCGAAGGTGAAGAGCCAGACTAAGAGAGATGCCCGGTCCTCCAAGGATGAGGGTTAAGTCGTAGGGCTAGAAACTCTACACTCGTAAAACAAACGTACTGCTAAAAACCCCAACCATGGAATGCCTCGGACAATGGACGGAAATGACGGAATACGAAAACAGCGACGGAAAAGGATAATACATTTTGGAGTATGGAACATACAAGGAATTCGGAACAAATTACAGGAAATAATACTAGAACTCGTGGGAAGGAAAATTGATATTGCCATTCTTTCAGTAACAAAGAAAAAAGGAAATGGGAGTGAACATATTACGGACTATATACACTTCTTCTCAGGTGTAGGAAAAGACCAACGAGCTAAAGCTGGTGTATCCATTTTTATACATAAAAAGTACCAGAAACAGATCAAATCCTGGGAACCCATCAATGAACGTTACACAAAACAAGCCAAAAACGACTTTGAAGAAAACCTGAACACAATTTTAGACCAAATCCCAAACACACATGGATTAATAATTGGAGGAGATCTCAATGCTAGAGTGGGGAAGCAGAAAAACAGTCGAATAGTGGAAATGCACGGTGGAGACGTGGTTAACGATAACGGTCAACGACTAATAAACGTATGCCAACAATATGACCTAAAGATAATAAATGGTTTTTTTGCGCACAAAGATATCCACAAATACACGTGGTATCAACACACGAGAGGATTGAAATCAATCATAGATTACCTAATAATAAAACAACAGAGTACCTTAAGGATACAGGATGTGAGGAGCAGACTGTGGATCCGACCACTGCTTGGTTATGGCCAAAATCTACATACCATTTGCAGGAACACTTCGAGAAGACACACAGAATGATAGATACAAAATCGATTACCCCCGATACAACTTGGACGGCTTAGAAAATGAGAGTACTCGCATACTATACTCCTGGAGACTGGAACAAAAACTAACTGAAGCAGAAAGAACCACCGAAGAAGAGTATGAACATATAAAATCATGCATTAAAGAAGCTGCAGAAGAAGCTCTCGGACGAGAGGTCCAAAAGACAAAAAAGACATATTGGTGGGACAGAGAGATTGAAGAAAAAATTAAACAGAAGAAAGAAATGTATCAAAAACTACTACAAAACCAAGACGACGAAACTAGAGCACAGTACAGGAGAATGAACAAGGAAGTGAAACAGGAGGTAATAAGAAAAAAAAACAGCACATGGGAAAACAAGTGTGAACACATCGACAGTCAAATAGGAGGCACAAGAAGCTCGGAAGCCTGGAAAACGATCAAATCAATAAGAACAACAAACAAGACAAACACCGTGCTAAACAACATATCAGATGAACAATGGCAACAGCACTTTCGAGAGTTACTTACCGAAACAAGAAAAGAATTTCTGGATGAAGAATAACCCACTATTTTAGATGGAAACATCCAGTTAACTATTGAGCACGTAAGGGAAGCAATAAAACGAACGAAACTAAAAAAATCCCCTGGCCCCGGTGGAATATATCTTGAATTGATCAAATACGGTCCATCAAAACTATTAGAAATGTTACGAAGCCTCTTTGAAAGATGTCTAAATGGAGATACCATACCTAAAGAATGGAGAGAATCTTATACATCTCCTATTCATAAAAAAGGTTCAAAAAATGATCCCAGGAATTATAGAGGAATCGCTGTAATACCAACCATAGGCAGGATATACTCAAGAATACTAAGAAACCTAATCGAAGAGGAGATCATGGAGAAACAGCCTGAAGAGCAAGCAGGTTTTCGAGCAGGACGATCGACTGTGGATAATGCTTTCACCCTAAAAATAACCTTAGAGAAGAGTGTGCACGAAACCGAGAGACCCATGTGGCTCTTATGGATCTAGAAAAAGCATATGACAGCGTGTAACGCGAAAAATTCGCCGAGCTGTCGTAAATTTAATATTGGCTAACCTGTCGACTGGGAGAAGTCACAGCGCTCTCGGTACGTAGTTAAAAATTTCAGTCCTCCATTTGCCGCCAAGGTGTAAACACACCGCTTCAACTAAAAATTTTCGCATGTGCTCTGGGAGCCATAAGTGCTTTATTGGAAAATCCGACAATTCCGACATAGGGGAAGAGAAATACGGCTGGAACCAACAATTGGCAGCTCCGACCCGATAGGTTTCTGGTCCAAAAACGGTCGATGACTGTGGGTTCCATAAAAATTCAGTGGAATTGCGTTTTGAGGTAAATTTCCGTAGACGGCGTTATCTAGGATTCATTAACAAGGTAAATGGTTGAAAAATACTTTCTCGGAATTAACAGTTTTGTAGGTAATTTAACGTAGAAATTCTGCTTTGATTCGTAATTTATTGGAGTATGTAATCTGGATTTCGCGGGATAGTTTCGTTGTATTTCTTAAATTCTTATTAATTCATATTCTTCATTGCTTTATATTTTGTTGAAATAAGAATATATCACAGGAGTTGTATAAATATTCAGGGACGTGTCCAACGACGTAGTTTTTATATTATGGGTTTTTATTGGTATCGTAGTTTTTTTGCTAACCGGAAAAAAACCATTCATATAGTTTTTATTCTCAGAGTAGGTGGCTTTTATACAGTTAAAAGTCATGAGGTATGATTATTTGCGAATTTCGGGTATTGTTAATATAGTCAGTATGATGGGATATTACGTGGGCACGTCGAAAATTTGACCGGGGTAAAATGTAAACCCTATGTAGAGGCTAATTCGTTTCTCTATTATAGGGGGGTTTTTGTATATGGACATTAAAAAAAAATCTTTGATTGGAATTCAATGGGTCAGTGAGATCAGTTCCAGGAGAGCTGGGATATTCTGGAGAAACTTCAGTTCCTGTTCTGGTGCCGGAAAAGGATAAGTGAACAGTTTTCCTTTTCTTATTTCTTCAAACTCATTAGTAAACTCACATTTATGCTTCACATATTACAGTTTTTTTTATATAAAGTTTTATTTCTTTTTTTTCTTGCGGCAATTACTATAATCTCGCTTACACTTGTATTTTGTATTTAAAAGATTTTGAAATCTTTGCTCATAGTTTAAGATACGCTAGAACGCTACGGTACGTACCTGGTATTGCGTTATTTAGTGGTTTTTTACCTATATCTAATGATTTTATGTATATAACTTGCGCCGTACATAATTGTGAGTTATATTTTCTATAGCAACGCTAAACTCGTTACTATTTAAATTCTTGGCTTATGCAATTATTTATATTTTTATTGATGTTGGTATAAATTGCGGAAGTGTGGACCCTTGTAACTATACATTGTTGATCTTGATATATATGTTATCGTTGTATTTTTGGGATATTGTACATGAACAATTTGGTCGTTCCTCTAGAATCTTAGAATTGAGACATCGGTGTAGTTTGGGTCCCTCAGCTCTTCTGCACCCTGAGATTACAGCCTTCAGCTGAGCTCAGACGTTATTTGTAATATTTTTTGGTAGTGATATTGTAACAAACATTTTGAAAAGAGACCTTTGGTACACCAAGACTAATTAAAATTTCAAACAGGGGATACTTGCTGACTTCTATTTACTTATGATAATTTACCTATCAGATTAACCTTTGGAGTGTGTAGTGAGTGTTGTTAACCCACTGAGGAGTTGTGGTCTAATTAAAGAAGTCTTGGGTGCTTGCCAAAACTTCTCTGGCGCCCTTTTTGTATACTTAATAATCATTTGAAGAATCCACCCCTTCTTCGACTCGAAGCTAGTCGACTGGCGAGCACGGGTTGTACCACGTGAGACAACCCGCATACCTATAACGAGCACTGTGAGGGTTTGTAGGTTTTTCTCGTTATAAGCGTACCCGTCTCAAGACTATGGAAGGAGATGGAAAACTTGGAGATCGATACAATTTTGATTCGGGCCACACAGAACTATTATCAGAATAACTCCACAAAAATTAAAATAGGAAATAAGATAACCACGTCCTTCAATACGACAAAAGGATTAAGACAAGGCTGTTGTTTATCTCCTACACTTTTTAAAATCTATTTAGATAGAGCTCTTGTGAAATGGGTAGAAAAATGTAAAACCATGGGTCTAAATATAGGAGATGACACATTATTTACGTTGTTCTTCGCAGATGACCAGATAGTAATAGCTGAAGACGAAGATGATCTCAATTACATGGTCAGAAAACTAAAAGAAGAGTACGAAATGGCAGGCCTTCAGTTGAACCTCGCGAAATGCGAATACCTCATAGTATGCAATGAAGAGATAAACGATCTAATCCTGGACAACGACACAATAAAAGGAGTTAAACATAGTAAGTACCTTGGAATAATATTCAATAAAAAAGGGAATAGTGAAAACGAAATCCAAGAAAGAATAAATAAAGGTAGAGCAATAACAAGAACGCTAAACTCTCTTCTCTGGAATAGAAAAATTACAATAGCCACAAAAAAGCATGTATATAATAGCCTAGTCCAAAGTGTAACCCTTTACGGTTCGGAAATATGGGATGTTACCAAGGTCAACAAAAATAAACTCATGGCAACCGAAATGGATTTCTTAAGAAGGAGTTGCGGACGATCAAAGCTTGAAAGAGTCAGGAATGACGACATCCGGATGCAAATGGAAATGGATAGAAATATACATGAAGACATAGAGAAAAGACAGCTAACTTGGTTCGGGCACATAAAACGGATGAACTCTGACAGATGGCCTAGGAAGGTTCTGGAATGGAAACCACCGGAAAAAAGAAGGAGGGGTCGGCCAAGAAGGATCTGGCGAGATGACATTGATCAAGCGATGACCACGAGGAACTTAGAGGAAGACGAGGTTTTTGATAGGAAAAAATGGAAATTGAGGACGGAGAAACGGCAACAGCTGTGAAAAAAATCCGTTTTATATATATATATATATATATATATATATATATATATATATATATATATATATATATATAAAATATTTCACAAATCTAAAAAATATTGTAGAGGGTTATTTGTTGTAAATTTATTATTACTTTTAAATGCATTTTGATAAGTTTGAAAGTTATCTAAATAATAAAGTAATAATAGTATGTTTTTGTTTATACGCCCCTTTCGCTCGATAAAATTTTAGCTTTTTTATAAATTAGGGGGCGTACTTATAATTGGGTGAGTATAAAGTAAAATAGAATTTAGAACTGAACAACATTGTATTTAAAAAAAATATAGATTATTAATAAAATTTTACTTAATTTCCAAATAACTTCCGTTTGGTCATCTTCATTCTCATTGCGTGGAGACTAATCTCATCGTCAGAGGAATCACTTACTGTTGTCGTTAGTTTGATTCTGTTGCTTATTATTGCCAGATGTATGAGGCAGATTTACGTAAAATTGATGATGTTCGGCGGGTATTGTATTATTTTTACATAGATCCATTAAATTTGAATATTTTATGCCAGTAATAGGCAATTGGCTCTTGTAAGTCTTTTTAAGTATTGGAATTGAGGTAAATCTACGGCCTCTTTTCACGTCTGTTTTAAGTTCAGTGTAATCATTCCAATATTCCAATTTGAAAAAAAAGGTGTTTGGAGTATTTTTCTTAAATAGTAAACATTTTACTACTTTCCAATTGATAGTGGGACCATCAATCGCCTTATGTGTGTTAGGCATTGTTCTATTTTTCAAATCTTTATAGTCCTTGAAATCTCTAAAAGTTAATGTAGTTGTTTTATACTGAGGCCCCTTTCTCTTTGCCAAGCCTATCACTGTCAGCCCCAATCATTAGGCCAATAAATTTTTGTAAATGCACTTGCTTTTTCAATTGTAGCGTGCATGGAATCACATTCCATGTGAGTATGTCCGGGTTCAAGAAATTTCATTTCTATGCTTTTCAATGTAGGGTGCATGGTTAAAGAGTACTGCAACATGCACGCTAGAATTGCATTCTTATTTTGCCCTGGGCAAGAATCAGAAGAAATACCCATTATGAAGTTATTGACGCAGGTTGCTATTTCGTTTGCTCCTATTTTTCCGTTAATTTAATCCCACAGGAAGCAGTGACCCTGTTTTTTGGATACTTCAAAGATAGTTAAATTAGAAGTAGCAAGTTTTCTTTTATAAAAAACTGGATTTGCGTGGTATAACGGAGAGTAAAGCACCGCTTCTAAATCAAAGTTTGCCGTCAGAACAGTATTGTTTGCTATTGCTAATTTTTTATCGGTTTCTTTAGATTCATTAGCTGCGTTCTTTCTTCGTATGTGGAGTAAAAATTCATCTTTTCGCGCCAATTTTTCATAATTATTTCTAGTTTCATAATCATGGCACCAACATTGATTCTTCCTTGGTGCGAAAAAGGGAATATTCTTTTTTAGGAGTACTTCTTTATAATAGGTTTTAGAAACAGGCCGTGCATTTTTTTCGGTGCAGTAAGTAATGTACAGGTCGTACATTTTCTCCCTGTTTAATACTGCTTCTAAATACTCTTTTTGTGTGTCTTTCCTACACCAGTGACTTGGAATTCTGGGCAAAGAATCTATGTGTTCTTCGACAATCCTATGTCGCTCATCTGAAGTTTCATTTACAGGTACACGTTTGTCACACACGCCCCTCTTATCTGGGCTTGGCATTCCAACTGAGGATCGCAATGATTTGTTTAATGCAACGCGTAACATATTTTCGCTGATGGAGAGAGTATTTAAAAAAATGTTTTGCAAACTTTATAGAATTGACCTTGATAGGCCAATGAGTAGGTCTGAGTAAATTTCTTCGTGAATTTGTGGTTCTAGATGTTGAAGCTTGAAACTTTTTAACAAACTGACAAATGTAATCTCGTTTTCTGTTAATACATCCAAGGACCCAGAATTGCTTAAAAATGTCACTTCTGCCTTCTTCATTCATTTTTGTGTTACATTTGAGAGTGCAACTGATAGGACATGGTGGCTTTAGCATTTTTTTTGGTCGTATGACACCTGATGTATTTTGGTATTGTTCGCCGAAGTAGCGTTGTCTTTTGCTAATGTTTCTCTTCCATGCTGACTCCAACTTTCGTTTATTTCTTTTTTGTTTAATATTTTGTTGCTTTCCTACTTGCTCCACAAGATGTTCATTTTCTAGCATGGCTACAGCTATTACTGCTTCCTGTTCTTCATTTTGTACTGACTTTGTTGAAGCTGAATTTGTACCATCACCTTCTACAACAAAAATTGGATCTTGGTCAGAATCATAATAGGGCTCAGATACGTCACTTTCTAAAAAACGAATAAGTATGTGTAAATTTTAAAATTAAAATAAGTAAGTATAACGTATTCTCACCGTATAGCCCCGTTTTATTATTATTATTCACTGATTGGTTACAGCAGTTTGGTGCCTTGTCTATAGTTAAATTAATTCTACTTGCTAAAACAAAAATTTGAAAATTATGGGTACCTCCTATCTGTAAAAAATACGCAATTGATGCTTGTAGCTCATCACTCTCATTATTGTTGTTTTTCTCTGTCATTAAAATCTCGATTAATACCTGAAATAAAGTAGAAGTACCGTAGTTATAAACATAAGAGCATAGGTAACCTAAAATGTTACGCACCAGATTCAACTGTGTTTGAAGATTCTGCTACCGCATCCATCGTATCTTGTACACTCTTTAGCATACTAAAAATCTTTTGAGTTCTAGTAGACATTTTCACTACAAATTATAAACTATAACAAAAGATTTGACAAGCCGAGACAGCGAAGCACATTTAAATATTCGAGAATATAAAAGTGAGGTTATAAGCTGGACATTTATACGCCCTAAACTTAGCGACGATTAATGGGCGTATAAAGATACGTCCTTTTAGCTTGTTACCAAATAGGAAAGTAGGTGGTTACGCCATTTTTACATGGCAATAACTGTCTACAGATGACAGCTGGCAATACGTCTTTTTAGCAGGATGCGCATTTGGTTTAGAGTTACTCAATGGGCGTAAAAAGTAAATTTCTCAAAAAATGTTGATACGCCCTTCTAGTATGATGCCCTCGATATGATATAGGACCACTTTACACCTTCCTATGGACCACTGAACCCAGCACTTTGGGGTTAGCTGGTCCACAGCAACTTTTTTTTGAAAATAACAAAATTATTATTAAAATTTTATTTTTTCCAAACAAAGGTGATGAAAGTCTAGCAAAAGTTATAAGCTACTATACGGTCTAATGGCATTTAAGAGGGGCCTCACGTTTTAGGAACCTGAACACAGTTGGCACCCGTGATTTGCAACAAAATTTAGGTCATTTTGTACACAACAAATCTAAAGAACGCAGGGAAATTAAGTGTTTTAACACAATAAAACTTGGACCTTTGTCTTGGAGATCAGGTATTTTGGTTGAGTTTTATATTGTTATAAAAAAGATATAAGCCATTAAGTGATGGTGTGATTTTGACAATTTTGACAATTTGTGGTCACCAATCTGGACACCAAAACCTGATCCCCAAAAGGAAGCCTAGAGAATTCGATTCTGAAAATATGAAATATCAAATCATTGTATTTTTTGAGATTTGTTGTGCGCAAATTTTTGCAAACGAACATCTTTTTACTTTAGTTCAACCGCTCCACCGTCTTGATGCATGGCACTGTATAGAACAATATAGAACAATTACAGAGGACGAAGGTCAATTCATCGACAAATAATATTACCACTTTCTCTATGGGTCAAATGCTGTTGTCATATGTTTTGTGTTCATAAAAATATCCTAAACATTGTATTTGTAAGTGATTATAATTAAGTACTTTTCATGCTAAATAAGTAAATTTGTGCTTCGTAAATACAATTTATATTTACTCCACAAGATTGTGTTCATTGTAGCCTAGACATAAAATAATCCACAAATATTTTTAGTTGTTGCTAGTGATTTCATAAGTGCATTATATTTATTGATCTCCATATCAGGGCCTTTTGGTTCCTCCAAGAACCTGTACACTGCCACAGCCTTCTGAGTTAGTGAAAAAAACTACATTGGTAATAGTATTAATTGCTTGCTACTAATTTAACAAAATAGACATTTCTTATTCTATTCAAAAAGTAACACAATATGTAATCTTTTATTTTCGAAATGCAGGAATAATAATGTTATATATTTTTTTCTTCAATTTCTCCAGGTTATGTATTGAAATATAACACTTTTTGCATTTTCCTACAGTTTGTAATAAACGGACATGCCTGTTTGTCCATTGACTATTCTCAATTATTCAAGTAAATTATAGCAAAGGTGTTTTTTTTTTATTGAAAACAAAATCAAATCAATTATGTAATATGTTTGTTTAATTGTAGTATTACAAATTTGAAATACAAAGAAAGTAAGTAGGTAGTTTTTATATTTATTATAATACAGAATGTCTGCTTTTCCACTGACCCCTCTTAATAATTCAAATGAATAGTAGCAAAGAAATGCCAATTAATTAGGTAAACTATAATAGTATATTAAGTACCATGTGTCAAAACGATTACTTTAGTCACGAGTTTTACTAGGCACGAGTGAAGCGAAGCGGAACGAGTTCCTTGTGAAACGAGTGACTAGAGACGTTTTTAACACGAGGTGCTTACTATACTTTTTCTTCGCCCGCGGGAAGGAAAACATTATATTATATTTGAATTATATTCATTACATGACGGACGATGACTGACAGCTGACTGATAAATCAAATGACGCAGAATAACAAAATTATCAAGGAGCATGAAATTTAACATACAAAAGATACACTTGATTTGACGTTTGAAAAACAAAAGATAAACGAGATGTGACTTTTCGCATTTTAAACACTAGTGTTTAAAGAGTCGTTTTGTGCATGCCAAACCCGTGTTCAAAGTACGGTTTTAGTAGAGGATGTAGAAAAAAATTTTTACCTACGACCACCTCTGTAAGAAGTCAAAAACACACAGTCGGCAATCAATGTAAGACGTCTATTACGCACGGTTAAACAAAACGCACGGCTGTAAAGTAAATCGCACGGCTTCCATAGCAACCACTTAGAAACTGTCAATAGACGTAGCCGTTTCATTCAAAATGTATTAGATAGTTGACGTTGAATTTTATTCTATATATAAATGGTAGATAACATTTATTAGATATGAGATTGCATTTAATACTAAGAGTTATTTGGAATTATATGATAATTGGTAACGTTTCATTCAATCCGCATCTTTTAGCTGTCTGAATGTATCTCATATTAGTAAACAATAGTATATTATACACCAAGCGACTAAAGTGGCCCATTTAATCTCGCGGGTGGTGTTTGATTGCTAAGGGAAGTAATCCACCTAAGGGATTATTGTCACTTTAGTCGAGAGGTGTATACGCTGTTTTATACAATTCCGGTGATTCTACATACATTTTTAATAAAAATAAATACTACTTAGGACGGACTTTTACGAAACTTGGATGGGCATTGAGGGTGAACTTCTAAGATGCTTGGCTGTGCATCGAGGAGCGACTTTTATAAAACCTGGCTGGGCATCGAGCATGTACGTTTTTACTTGTACTTTAAATACCTTAATAATATTATAAACACAAGTAGATACAAGTGGGTCGTAGGTAAAGTATAGTACATAACTCGTGTTGTAACGCATTTTACGCACTCACGGAATTACGCGGCTTCGTGCGTAAGTTTTCCGTTCGTGCGTAAAATGCTTCTTACAATACACGTTACGTAATATACTATTATTACAGCAATAAACAGACATGTCCGCTTTTTCATTGATCCTTATTAATTATTCAAAAAAATTAAACGAAAAATTGGTGTATGCTTTTATTGAAAAGAAACAAATGAAAAATATTTTATAAAAATATCAATAAAATTATTATTACAAATTTAATGTATTTGTCTTCATATTTATTAATACATGGCAACTGAAGTTCATCTTCTTCTCTACCATTTCTCCTCATAAGAAAAATAAAATAAAAAGTTTATAAAAATATCCATTTTTTACGATTCTATACTCACAAAGGGGTGGTGACCCCCCATCCACATTATTGAAGTCTGGATCCACGTAGTTATGAAGGCTGAAAAAATATACTTTGAATATTTTCTTTAAATAAATAATATTTTTACTTACAAAATTATTTTTTGTTCCTGTACTTTTCCCGCGCCATACTAAGTATAATGCTAAAAAAAACTAAAAAAATGTGTCTCTTTCACCAAGGGAGGGTTCACAATAATGAGAGTTGAGAGATAGTGTCCTTTTCACTAATGAAGATACCACAATATCGCAATAAAAATAATAAAATGGTGTTCTTTTCACCTTATAGGCAATAAAAAACTAAGTATAACACTAACAAAGTATGCTGAAACAATCGGTAACGACCAAATGAATACTCCCTGTGTTGTGCTATCTTGAGCCAGTCGAATTTGTTCGTTTTTTGCACAAAAAAACGGAAATGTTTAGAATTTACATAGTTGCCAGAACTAGAAACATAATGTTTAATTTAGTAATCTAGTTACGGTAACGAGAAAATAATAATGAAAAACCTACAATTATCTGAAATAAAACAATAACAAAATATAAGCACAGTTTAACTCGAATCATCGAGACGAGTGGTCGTTCCGAAAACGAGTTCAGCAATAGTGTGTATACTTAAAATCTAATCAAAGTAATTAGTGTAAAAACAGGTGAGAGAATCGATTCCAATACTAAAGTATCTGGGAATTTATTAAAATAATATGATAGAATATCGATATATTCTTCCCACATAAAAGTACCGTTGCCATACCCAAATTAAAAATTTCTGAAAAAACCCACACAGTGATGGCTTCCGACTACGGGGGCGCATCAAATTCTACAACAACTAGTCAACGTCAATATTCTCAAGTTGTTAACTCTGATATGTTTCCAAAAAAAGAACAAGCGATCGTATTAAATGTTAATGACAATCTCACTCTCGGAGACTATGTGGAAGCCGTAGCAAGTATTGTTGGCTCCAAAAATATACTGTTTGCCTCTAGAATGTCAAATAATAGAATATGTATGTACTTGTCGACTGTCGAAGCTGCCCAAGATATAACTGAAAAGTATCAAACTTTAAATATAAAACAGCACCAAGTAGGAGTTCGACGACTCATTACTCCAGCAAAGCGAATCATCCTATCAAACGTCTGTCCATCAATACCACATGACATACTAGAAGCAGAAATCCTAAAAATAGGTTTTTCAAAAGTATCACCAATAGCATTCCTCCGGGCAAGTCTGTCAGGAAACGAATACGCTCACATCCTAAGTTTTCGACGTCAAATCTATGTAGTACCAAACGATGACATAAGTCTACCTCCCTCATTGGTCATTACATTTGAAGATACAACATATAGAGTATTTCTATCATTCGACGGAATAACATGTTTCCTTTGCAAAACCCCAGGACATGTTGCCAAGCTTTGTCCAAATCAAGCACCAAACTCATCCAACTACCAAGAAAATATTACAATGCCAGTTGAACCAATATCAGTAGAAACCTCCGTAGAAGATCTTAGCCGAATTGACGAGACGAATGATACTCCTCCATCAAATACCTTTAAACGACCACGGCAATATCTAACAGCTAGTTCCAGCGACCTTACATCCGAAAAAGATCCTGTGGAAGTGGCAAGTAATACAACAGATCAAAAGACCAAAAGGAAAAAATCCAAACAATGCCCCTCCGCAACCAAACAAAATCCAAATGCCGAAGATCTGGAACCTGTAAAAAAATTCTACAATGAATCACCTCAACAACTCCTTACATTTGAAGAACTCTCCGACTTTATGGATAACGCATTTGGCACAACTGACCCCTTAAGTATAGCCCAACAATACACAGATAATATTCCTGAACTACTCGCCCTTCTCCACAACATTTACCCATTTATACAACACAGGGCGATGAAATCCCGATGCACAAGAATCCAATCCAAGATACGTAAGCAACTGAATTTAGTCTCGATATCAACAAATGAAGAAGATGAAGATAGTTACGATTCATCCACTTCTCAACTAAGTCAACACTAATACTTTCTTACTCCAATGGAATATAAATGGGCTAATAGCCCATCTGGAAAAATTAAAACTCTTAATATCAAAAACTACAGAAGATGTGATCTGCATACAAGAAACTAACTTCAAAGATAACAAATACTACTCACTAAGAGGTTACGAATGCGTCCACAAAAATAGAGAGTCTGACAGAGCTAGTGGAGGAGTGGCTATTTATATAAAAAATAATTTTACATGGAAAAATATACAAATTACATCAGAACTAGAGGTAGTTGCAATTAACATACAATACTATGAGAAGAATTTGAACATTATTAATATTTATATTCCATCCAACAAAAAATTCACTTCACAAAGCTTACAAGAAATAACCAACCAAGTAAATGGCACAAAAATAATAGTAGGGGATTTCAATTCACACAATACAGCGTGGGGATCCAAGACTACAGACAAAAGAGGGAGAGAAATAGAAAAATTTACAAACACAAACAGTCTTATAATAATAAACTCTGGAGCGGGTACAAGATTAAATCCACTAACAGGAGAATTATCTCCTATTGACCTAACCATTTGTGACGCACAAATTGCACCAAACCTGAGTTGGCAGCCAAACTCATACTTATATGGAAGCGACAACCTACCTATAAGCATAGAATTTCATTCCAGAAAAGACAAGAACGATCATCTTAACTCAATGGAAAAATGGAATTTGAGACGAGCAAATTGGTTTAAGTTTACTGAGTACATAGAAAGAAATATTCCAGAATTTGATCAGATTGAAGATAACATTGACGAAATAACGAATGTACTTACCGATACCATTATACAAGCTGCAGAAATACATATTGGGTATGTAAAACCATTAAAAACAAAAATTCCAGTACCTTGGTGGACACCACAATGCGAAGAAGCTATTAAAGCGAGCAAAAGAGCGTTATATAAGTTAAAAAAGAACAAAAACCAAACTAACTTAGTTGAGTTTAAAAGACTCAGAGCAAGAGCAAGATACGTCACTAAGCAAGCTAAAAAGGACTCCTGGAAATCATTTGTCTCAACAATCACTCCAAATACTTCAAACTCCGAGATATGGTCAAAAATAAAGAAATTAAAAGGAATTTCATCAAAACATAAAATAACAAGTTTATCCCACAATACTGAAATTATCTCTAATAATGCACTTATAACACAAACATTTGCAGAAGAATTCTCTAGAATATCAAGCGATGAAAACTACGAACCAGAATTTAGGGAATATAAACGCGATACAGAACAAAGAATAAAATTAAATCATGCTACAGGTCAAAACCACCCATTAAATGTACAAATCGACAGTGAAGAATTAGAAGAGGTGCTGAAACAATGCAGCGATAAATCCAGCCCGGGACCTGACAAAATCCACTACACTTTTTTAAAAAACCTCCCAATAACTGGAAAAAGGTATTTGCTACAGACATACAATAAAATTTATTTAGAACACAAATTTCCAAAATCATGGTCAAAAGCTATCATAGTGCCAATACCCAAGCCACACAAACCAAAGAATTTGGTAACGTCTTACAGACCAATATCCCTAACATGTACAATGTGCAAAGTCTTAGAGAAGATATTAAACCGCAGGTTAATGTGGCATCTGGAAAAACATAACCTTATATCGATACACCAAAACGGATTTCGAAAAAACAGGTCAGCAAACGATAGCATTATAAACCTGGAATCCGAGATACACAATGCATTTGCTAACGGTCAGAAACTGCTAGCGGTATTTATGGATCTTGAAAAAGCTTACAACTTAACATGGCAACATAAAATTCTTCAAACACTGGTAGATTGGAACATTAATGGAAATATAACAGCATTTATCGAAAAATTCTTGACGCAACGTGATTTTGTAGTCAAAACAAATGGAGAATTATCTACCAAAAGAAAAATAGAGAATGGAATTCCCCAAGGATCTTCCTTAAGCACAACATTATTTCTTGTCGCCATAAATGACTTCACCTCTTGTATCACATCTCCACTACGTGTAAGCTTATATGCTGACGATATTGTAATATACGGAAAAGGTAAAAATATTAAAACATTGCAATCCCTAATTCAAAATGGATTAAACAAAATTTATGAATGGAAAAACAAGTCTGGCTTCAAAATATCTCACGAGAAAACGAAATGTGTCTTATTTGCACGAAGAGCCCAGAAAGAATACCCGGAACTGACCATAGGAACCACCAAACTCAGTTTCACGAAAGATATCAAATTTTTGGGAATAATTTTTGATGATAAACTTAACTGGAAAAAACACTTTGACTATCTTAAACGAAACAGTACGCAAAGCTTAAACATATTAAAAATCCTATCACATCAAAAATGGGGAGCAGATACAAACAGTTTACTTAACATTTACAAAAGTACCATTAGATCTAAAATAGAATATGGAGCCATGGCTTTCCAAACCGCTAAAAAAAGTTATATAAAAACTGTGGAAATAATTTCAAATAAAGCACTTAGAATAATAATTGGTGCGTTCCCAACAACCCCCACAGACACTCTCTATAAACTTCTTGGAGAGATGCCATTTACATATAGAGTTCAACATTTATCTTTATCCTACTCGACAAAAATGTTGGCTCTTCCTAACCACCCTTACCACAAAAAAATTTACACTGGATCAGTGCAAACAGCTTTTCCCGCAAATATCAATATTACACCACCTTTTTACAACACAGTTAAAACGTATATGGCAGAAATCAACTACAGTTTTCCTGAAATAATTCCTATAAACAGCTATAATTTTGCCCCCTGGATTCTCTCACCTATCTCCGTGAACACAGAACTTTCCAAATTCAATAAAAAAGAAACACATCCTTCTCTACTGAAAAATGAATTCAATAGAATATATGGAATTTACAAACCGTCAGAAGTTTTATTCACTGATGCTTCAAAAAATGAATCAAATCGATCAGTAGGCTCATCAGTAGTTACAGCAACTAATACACAAAAATTCAGGCTACCAGAGGAGTGTAGTGTCTATACAGGAGAAGTCTTCGCTATCCATCAAGCTTTAGTTTACGTAATGAGTAACCCAAAACCAAAATATGCAATCTGCTCTGACTCACTAAGTGCCATAGAAGCGATTCGACAAATGTGGGCAAGCAACCCTTTAGTGCAACAAATCCAACAACTCCTCCACCAATTATTTACGCTAGAAGTAAAGGTCACACTTATCTACGTCCCCTCACACGTAGGAATCGACGGCAACGAGTCAGCTGATACAGCTGCCCAAGAAGCAACATCGTTAGAAACCGCAATGTCTCAAATTTATACTCACAGTGATATCGACAACTACCTCAAGAAGTTAATTAAGAAAAAGATGCAAACAGAATGGCATAATGATCAAAATAGCCTCAAGAGAATTAAATCGCAATTTGCAGACCGACTAACATTAACACCCAGCCGGTTAGAACAAATTAAAATATCAAGACTAAGACTTGGCCACACTCGTTTAACGCACGGCTATAGAATATCTAAAGAAGAACCCCCCAAATGTAACAAGTGCAACGTAAGACTGTCTATTAAACACATCCTTGTTGATTGTACAGAATTCGAAGAGGAAAGACAAGAGAACAAAATCTCCACAGATGTTAGTGAAAATCTAAAAACTCTGGAACAAATACAAAAAACAATACAGTACCTAAAAGATATAAAACTCTATAATTATATCTAGTGAATACTTAGTGAATGTTTTAGTGAATATTTAGTGAATGTAATGCTGTAATTTACTATGTAGTTAAATGATATTGTAAGTGCTAATGACCCTTAGCGGTCGAAGCACATCTTCACAAAAAAAAAAAAAATATAAGCACATATTTACCTGATATATCTCTATTTTGGAAACCCAAAAATTAGTCACAATTTACCTTATGGCTAATACATAAATACACTACGAAGTCGAAAATCGAATTTGGAAAACATAAGATACCTAACATACAAGTAAAATGCTCACTATATAGATATTGCAAGTTCCTGAATATACCTAATAATCTTATGACGTGCATAGTTTTTCTTGTTAAAAAATATTGTTTTTTGCTTTTTTCTCTTTGTTTGAGGATTTTCGTATAACTTGGCAACATCGGTTATAAATGTCGCAATAATATCCAATCATGAAATTGGTCATTTATATACACTCCAGAGGCTGTATCCTGCTAACAAACTGAAAGTTCTCCAAAAATGTGATACTTCAAGTACCATAGCACTCGTTCTACTGGCTCTGGTGAGCTGAAAATCAGAAGGGTTCATCTGTGAGATATTCTGAATAATATTCAGTCATAAAATTGGTGACTTGTTGCACTTCGGGGGCTGTATCGAGTTATACAGATAGGATTTTTTTCTAAAAACCATTTTCTTGTGTTGTTCTTACTGAAAAAAGTAAAAACAACTAAAAAAAATCCAAAATGCCAACTTTTTTTTGGGTAAACCAATACTTTTCTCGCATATTAGATGGGTTGGATGGAAAAATAATAATACCAATAATGTATTATATAAAAACAAAAAAAATATTTACCATTCAGGTAATCACACATATGTGTATCTGTCATGGAAAAAAGAAAATGAACCAACTATTTTTTTGTATAATGAAGGAAAAATGTTTCAGTTCCAATCTCCACAACACATATGATCAATCTTTGCAAACAAGGTAGAAGCAAACTTGTACATGTTGATTGTATGTTTGATTTTGTACTGTATATATCGATCTCCTCACAATATATACATTATTATTTGTCAATACAGATCTTTCGCTTTAAATTTTTTTTTAGTTGTTATAGTTGCTTTGTAAGTTTTTTAAACGTTTGCTATTTTAAATTGAAATTCCTCACTTTCCTCTTTCTATTAAATGTAAAGCATTGTATTACAAGTAAATATTTCTTTGCATAATAAATTTGGAAACTCTTTGTTTATTTTATTTGTTTCTAGATAAAATTGAATATATTTACACATGTAGTTGAAAAAAGAGCCTACATGTCAAATAAAATTTGAAAGCAACCAACAGAAACTCAGAAATATGATTAGATTGAGGCAAAGTTGTGACACGTTGTTCTGTATTTTCAGACTAAATGGCCTATTTTAAATCATGTAAATTTGCAACTTTTCCGCAGTTTAATTTTCTTAGCACGAAACAAACAGAAATGTATAATTATGAAAACATTTTATTATGTTAATATAATTGGTAGAAATTTTGAAAGGTAAAATGTTTTTAAAGTATGTATATTTACATTTATGAAACTCTTAAATAATCAAAAATCTACACTCAAATGGAAATTATGTCAACAAATATTGTTTGGATCCGTGTATATAATATTCTCTTATCTATGCACAGCTGTGCTGTGGTTTGGATGCAACATAAAAAACAGAGATAAGCACAAATCACCCATGGAGATAAGGTTTCTGTGCTCACAAAAAGTCGAAATATTTAAAATCAAAACATTCGACCAGAGATGCGTTTCTTTGAACCGTCAAGAGTGGAAAGACAGAGAGAGAAAATATGTTGAATAAGTAAAAGCCGATTCAGTACTACTATCGACATCTATCGTAAATATTTTGAACCAAATAATTACTAAATTAGTAACTAGTATTGTGTAGGTTTTTAGGTTTATATACCTGTGAGGAAGCCCCTCTTAAAGACATTATATAATTTACTAAACATGAGCAAATTGAAAAAAGCGGACCAGTTAAACCCGGCTTCCCTTACATTTTTAACCTCTTTGCTGTTTTTCAGCCTATCCCCAAAAACACCAAACTTATCTGCTAGCACCGCATAAACGATACCCCAATTAACCAGATTCAACCCCAGCCCTGCGGAACAATGTATTATTGTAACGTTGTAATTATTGGTTGAATTATGATTTAAAAAAAAATATGTAAGCGGTTAATGTGACACACGAAAACTATATTTAGAATGACGTTTCAATGATGATTCATAAGTTTTACACTAGGTGTCTATACTTTACATCTCCATTTCTTTGTAAACTAAAAACATTCTTTTCCAAACTTACCGTGAAAATAATATTAATTTATAGATTTTCTTTTTAAACATCTTATTATGTTAATGGTTAACTAATCATAATGTAATGTTTTTCTAATTTATTTAAACAGTAAACGGGTGGGATAAACTTTAAACACACGGTATGGTTACTTACTTAATTCATTTAAACACTAAACAACTCACTAACACTTAATTTATATACACACAAACTTAATTATTAAATTATATCAACACTTTACTGTTCGCTCGTGGAGGCACAAATCCTCCAACAGCATTAATGCAAAAAGCTACAGTTACCAGGGTGCCTCTTACTGCACAAGTCTTTTACCATTTAAAGTTATAACCCGCGAATTTTTAGACTGAACCGTTGTTATTCCACTTTCGTCAACGTTATACAGTTTCGCCGAGTTAAAATTAATTTTTTCCAGGTTTACTTCCAGTAGATCGTACATTTTTCTAATAATTTCTTGAGTAAACCCCTTCACTCTTGCTTTAGAGATTCCTTGAGGCTTTCTGAGAGATGGATTGGGATTGCGTCGGAGGATACCTCTAAGCCACTTTTTACCAGCAGTTAGTTTTTGTCCAGAAAATGGATAACACAGACCATTCCTTATTGCTAACTGGTATGCGAGATTCTTAATGTCAACAGTTCTCAATCCAAAAAAGAAAGCTTATCCATTTCTAAGTAATATGCCACTAAGTCCGCTTCCAGTTCCGCAGAAAGTACTGGCTTCCTATCAATCTGACTAGCTAGTAATTGCTTAGGAGTTTTATCTTTTAGCTTTACGTAGTCCTCCAAAGTAGACTTTGGAACAGAAAATAATTTGGAGGCCTTAAGATAGCCCATTAGAACTGCATTGATGGCAAGCATCATTCGATCAGGTTCCCACTGCTTGCGTTTTTTAACCACACGTAATTTGTTTTCTAAACAAAAATTGAACTGTCAGATAGTTACCGTACCGTATTTAAATACATAATTATTTTGAGTAAAAATGTCAATGCTTTTTTTGAAAAACTTTTTAAACCCAATGTTTCAACCACTTTACTGATTTATACTCACATGTCAACAAACACAGAAGGGTGGTTAAAGCGTTGTGTTCTTAAAAATAAAAGTTTTTCAAAGAAGCATTGTGATTTGTTAGCCCGAATAATTTTGGGTTTAGTTTAGATCCATACGAATCAGTAACCAATCTCTTAAAATACTTGTACCATGTTTTGAAACCGTTTGCAATTATCAACAACTGATCATATACTTGTATACGAAGTTTAACACTAAAAGTAGGATCCTAATTTCGGATACCCGGAATTAAGCACCTTTATACTGTACGGAATTAGGAACCTATTCAGGTTTTAGGTTAAGACAACATAACTTTTTTTCTTCTAGTATTTACATACGGCAACAGAAAAAATAAAGTTAACATTGTTTAGTCTTACCTTATTTAAAAAACCGAATTTTATAGACGCTTTCAAACATGAAAACTACCCTCAAACTGACCGCGACAGTAAAAACTGACAATGACATAAAATAAATATAGTGCTGCCATCTACTGAAAAGTAGACGGATCACTTTACTAGTACGATATGTTGTTCTTTTTGTCTTTGCTGACCTGTAAATAAAGATTTCTGTTTAAAGCAGTTTGTAAGTTTCTAGATTCAGCGGTATCCGAAATTAGGATCCTATCCGAAATTAAGCGACTTTCCTCTAATGTCTGCTTGTGTCTTGTTCTGATGACTGAAGTTTTTACGTAAGATTTGACCTTGATCAGTTTGGATTATTACAAATTTTGGTAGACTTCATACTTTTCTACCACTCTTGCCTCTTCCCATTGGCGATAAGCAACTTTGTTCTGACTTTTTCATTAATTCTAAAATTGTCTGGTCTTTTAGTGTGATTATTACTGTATTTCGATTGTTCTTTTCTTAATCGTTTTAGTTCAGCTGCGACTCCTTGCATTAGTTTTGGTTTTAGGTTGCTATATTGTGTAGGCAATGGAGATCTGGTTATTCTGCTGTATAGACGTTGGTTGGGTGAACCTAAAATATCGTTTCTTGGTGTATTTCTCCAATTTAATAAAGCTAATTAAACTTCGCACTTGTCAATACTACATTTTTTTAAATATGTTCTTGGCTACTTTAACTGCTTTTTCGGCGAGCCCATTGCCTTGATGGATGGACTGGATGTGACATGGTTAAATTTTCACTCTTTTTGCAAGACCTTGAATTCTCTAAACATGTATTGTGTTCCATTGTGAGTTGGTAGCTCTTCTGGTATTCCATGTACAGCAAACCATATTTTCAGTTGTTCTATAACTTTATATGAAGACTGACCTTTTAGCTGTTGAAGATCTAAATATCCAGAGTAGCTGTCACAGATTACGAGGTAACTTTTTCCTTTTAATTCAAGTAGATCAGATGCAACTATTTGCCAAGGAAGTGTAGGAATCTTTTTAACTAGCACTATATCTTTGATATTGTCTTTTTGTGTTTGTTCACAGACCGAGAAGGTTTTAACTAGTTTTATGATGTCGTCATATTATCCCTTCCAGTAGAGAATTTGTCGTGCTCTTCTTAAGCAGCTGTGTATACCTGCATGTCCCTGATGAATATTCTTTAGCATTTTAGGGATCTGTCATTTTGGTACAATAATTTTATTTCCTTTGAGATAGCTCAATTCTTTTTAATGTTAAAATAGTGTTATAGTTATGTGGGAAGTTCACTGACTTTTTCTGGAAATCCTTGTATTATTGCCTGAAGTAGTAACTGTAAATGTGGATTTTCCGTTGTAGCTGTAATTACCCAAATAGCAATTTAAACTTGTTACAAACTTACATCATATTTGACACATCAAACTTCTAAACTTGCATTAAGTTTGCTACAGCAAGTTCACAAACTTGCTGCAAGTATAAAGCAAACTTGCTAGTTACCACATATCAAAGTTGCACCAAGTCAGCCATATGAAACTTGCTTAAAGTTTATAAACTCAAACTTGTCACAAGTCACAACTGGGTGTCAAATGTCATAATAGTATATATCCCACAGGGACTTGCTGGTATTCATTTCCTCCTTTATCATAGATGTCAACGACTTTTATTAGCATCTACGGCACACTTGTAGTTTTAAATGAAGTGGACAAATAAATTTAAGAACTTTTATTAACCTATATTATTTACATCATTTTTTCGTTGTTGTCTCTCAGCTCTGAAACGAAGGTTGAATTGTGATAAACTAATTCAAACAATTTCATTTGTGTTTGATTGAAAGACATTTTTTTCGAAAAAGAAACAAGTTTACAATAAGAAAATGTGTATCAATTTTGTTTTTACGAAAATATTAAACAAAAAAATATATAAGGGTAATTCAAATTCAACAATTTGTTTTAATTTTATTCAATATCTGCCTATTTGAATTTGATTTAAAAACAAAAATTAGTTGCATATTTTCCCATTTGTCATTTTGATTTGGAGCTCTGGCAGTATTCTGTTTGGGATAAAATGGAGTCAACCTTCTACTCCACTCTGTTTAAGCCTTCTGTTAGGTCAGTCACTAATTGAATAGGGTAGCCAGCTGAACTTAGTTTTTTCAATTACAACCTGTAATTGTCAAATGTCAAATTCAAGAAAACTGCTGTTTCCCCATCTCTCTGAATATGTTATCACTCATCTATATTTGAGATAAATAAATTTATAGTTTTTGAAATGAGATATTACATCTTAGTATCATTTTATTTTGATTGTAATACTTTTACCCAGAAATCAAAAAATTAATAATTATCTATTATAAATAAAAGAAACCCACGTGCTCTATAACTTATTCTCCTACTTTATTTAATCAGTAATTGGAAATTGAAGTTAAATAAACACAATTCATATTAATAGACGCATATTCTTACACAAACATTATTTTTATATATAAAAATAAGATACTTACATCTATACAACGAAAATCACTATATAGAATCGTGATAGAATTTCAGGGTCTCTGGCAACTATTATAACTATATAGAATCACTAACACTAATAACGCGCGAAAACACTCTTTTCTAGATAAAACCACCAAAACTCACCATTAAAATCTTCATCTTTAATGGCGTCTGACCCTCAACCATCCCTCAACGAACAACGAACAGTTCATTGTGTAAGGTTATGTTAATCTTCTTCTTTTCGTAGTGAAACCCTGATCTTTAAATAAAATAGTATCCGGTCGCAACGATGATATGTCTAAATTTTATGACTATTTGAACATTATTCTATTACCTAATACATTTTATGTTTTTTGAGCTTATTCGCATATAAGTGATAAAATTGATTACGGTTAAATACAAAAACAATAAAATGTTTTTTTAAATTTGCATCAAATTTGCAACAATTTTTCATATTCACCTTTGACATGGCAATTTTGTTGCAAACTTGTTTCACGCTTAATATGACAAATTTGCTTGAGCAACTCAATATCAAAAATCAAGCAAGTTTACAGCAAACTTGCGTGCTATCTGGGTAACTCCTCTTTTACGTCAAGTGACATAGGTAGTGATATAGTTAGCAGTGATATAGTTATCAGTGTTGATTAGATCATGTTTTTTATTTGACAGTTACTCATTACAGTTTATGTGAATTGTTTACTCGAAATGATACTTGTATTTTAGTTGAATAAAACCTCATTGAGACAGGTATTGCTTCATAACAATTTATTCAACTATTAATAATAAATACTAATCAAGGCAATGGACAAGTATTTCAAGCCTGAACGATTTGAAGTCGAATACACCTCACCTTGTGCCACTACCTAATGGACTCACTGGAAAACCACCTTTGAAACCTTTGTTAACACAATTGCTGCTAAAGAAACTGACTGTTCGAGTTTGTTTTTTAATTACCAAATTCTCCCGTGATTTTATTTCAATTTCCCTTGTATACTACATTTCGAATATTATGCTCAAAACATATAACTAAAAATATCTTTATTTTCAACATTTAATATTTCTTCACATCACTAAAAAAGTCATTTTAAATTTACTAACACCTAAGAATAACAGATAAATATCGTTTTCTGAAATTCCACTGAATATATCAAAGTACCCGTCATCTTATCTCTTCATAAAAACGCTCTTCCAAACCCTGTTATCTGTATCTACGAAACCGTTTCAAGCCCCAAAAAAAACATATCTCTAACTGCCAATTTCACTTGTTGTTTGAACGTTACATTTTAAAATGCTTTTATCCCATTGGCTAGATTCTAATATTTTTCTCATTCCTCGATCCTACGTCAACCGACGTATAAATACGCCATATACCCTACATTATCTCTCTTTCATCATGTAACGCGATACAACAAGGTACTTCACTTCATAAAATCACCCGGCTTTTGATACCGGAAACAAACATGTGTACTTAGTCTTTATTCGTTTAACAAATTATCATAGTATGTGCAAAATACTCTCAATTATCGCGTGTATATAAGTGAATTCTTAATTGCTACGCAACGATACCTAAAATTATACATTCATGACAATATAAAACCTAAAGTGATATATTTGTTTAATTTCATTATACGGTTCATCATTACATCAGTGAAAAACAACCGTATTGGTCCTTCGATTACACCTGATACCATATAACCTGCATTCCATCTAATTAGCCCAAGAAAAAAGGTTTATTAGAACACTGACAAATTACTATTACTCTACAATCACGTAAGTCACAACATTTTAGAACTCATCAATGACTGCAAATCTTATGCTAAGGCTATAGAAAGATTAGACTCTGTTTATATAAAACCGAAGAATGAAGTGTATGCGAGGTACAGACATGACTAGACGTCAACAGTAAGGGGAAACTGTAGATCAGTATATACAATCGTTAAGAGCTTCAAGTGTAGACTGTGGTTTTAAAGCAGGGACCGCTGAGAGCTACAGGGACGAATATATTCGAGATGCTTTTATCAATGGACTAATCACCCCTAGTATCCGACAAAGACTGTTGGAAAATATAACTTTAGATTTAGAAGAGGCATTTAATAAAGCACGTGCCCTCGAATCAGCACAAACATTTTCTGAGTCTTTTAATACCCTACAACCACAGTAGCTTCAACGTCAAATAGTGAGACTCATGAGAAAACCTTATACAGTCCCTTAACTTCTGCTGCAACCAACAAGTCGAAATGTTTCTTCTGTGGATATAAACGTCATATGCGTTCATCTTGCCCTACACGTGAAGAAATATGCAAATTGTACAATAAAAAATGACATTTCTCTAAGGTTTGCAGGTCATCCAAGTCGAAAACCTCTGCTGCCGCAAAACAATGTGACGACTCTTTTGAAGAAGACAACTTTCCAACTTTTGCATCAGTTCAAAACATTAATTCTGGAAAGTCTAAAATTTCAGCGGCTTTACCTACTAGTCTTTCCAAGTCAGTAATCACATTAACCAGTAACGGATACTCGGCCGAAGCACTCATCGACAGAAAGCTACATCAGTGACTTGTTTGCCGCAAAGCTGAAGATCAAATTGCACCCGACACAATCGAAGGTCAGTATTGCTTCATCCTCATTACTGGTACCAGTTAAAGCTTACTGTTATGGAGATTTGGAAATTCTTAACCATTCTTATTCTAAATCCAAGCTGAGTGTCCTCAAAAATTGTTGTGCATATATTATTCTCGGACATGACATTCTTAAACAGCACTCGAATTTGTCAGTAAACTTTGGCGGTGACAGACCAACTTTGAATGTAAGCAGCTTTTTAGCATGTGCTAAAGTTGGGCCAGCGTCCCTCTTTGAGCATATAGCGCTCAATTATCGCCCTATTGCTGTTAAATCAAGAAAGTTTACCAACGATGACGAAAGTTCACACGTTCAGAGTCTCCTGAAAGACGGAATAATTGAAGAAAGCCTATCCCCTCGGAGAGCTCAAGTACTCATTGTAAATGGCACTCACAGAAAAAGAATGGTCGATGACTATTCTCAAACTATCAACAAATATACAATGCTGGACGCATACCCATTACCATCAATTGAGAAAATTGCATCAAGTGTGGCCAAATACAAATTTAATAGCACTATTGACCTGAAAAGTGCATACTATCAAATTCCCATCAGGAAGGAAGACCGGCCGTTTACAGCATTTGAAGCTGCTGGAAAACTTTGGCAATTTAAAAGAATACCTATGGGCGTAACCAACGGCGTAGCCGCTTTCCAAAGAAAAATTGATGAAATAATTTCGAAATAAGGTCTTTAAGGAGTTCATACCTACTTAGATGACGTGACAGTAAGTGGGAAAACTCAATCCGAACATGACGGAAATCTAGAAAAGTTTTTAGAGGTATGTAAGGAATACAATTTAACTATCAATAAAGAAAAATCTAAATTTAATTTACAATCAATCAACCTTTTAGGATATCTTATAGAAAATAACACCTTACGCCCAGACCCCGATCGTTTGAAACCATTATTAGATTTCCCAATTCCTCACAATTAATCTTCATTGCAACGGGCACTTGGAATGTTTTCTTACTATTCCAAGTAGATACCTCATTTTTCTGACAGAATGCACAGGTTAGTTAAATGCAAGACTTTCCCTCTTGATCCAATTTTAGCCAAAGATTTCAATGATATTAGATCCTGTATACTCAAAGCATTTGTAGTTAACGTAGAAGAAAACTCTCCATTCTGTGTTGAAACCGATGCCTCTGATGTTGCTATAGCTGCTATTCTCACTCAGAACCATAGACCAGTTGCTTTCTTTTCGAGGACGCTATCGAAGAGCGAACAAAATCACCCTGCAGTTGAAAAGGAAGCTTATGAATAATGGAAGCTCTCCGTAAATGGATATATTACTTAATCGGACGTAAATTCCAACTAGTAACTGACCAAAAATCTGTTTCCTACATGTTTGACTTAAGACATGCCGGGAAAATAAGGAATGAAAAATTTACCAGATGGCGATTAGAGTTAGCCCCGTACAATTTCGATATAACTTACAGGCCCGGTAAGGAGAACCTAGCGGCTGATGCATTGCTGCACATCGAACACATACTCTAAATTGGAAGAAATTCATAATTTCCTACGCCATCCTGGTATTGCACGAATGAATCATTACGTTAAAGTTCAGAATCTTCCCTATACATTAGACGAAATCAAAAATATGACGGCAAAATGAAAAATATGCGCAGAAATAAAACCAAGATTCTACAATAAGAAAACCAACAGCCTTAATAAGGCTACATCACCTTTTGAGCGCCTTAGTATTGATTTTAAAGGGCCACTCCCGTTAAGTACTCGTCATAAATTTATTGACGGTCGTTGATGAGTATTCTAGATTTCCTTTTGCTATCCCGTGCACCGATCTATCAGCTCAAACCGTCATACAATCACTATCACAAATATTCTCAGTATTTGTTTATCTCACGTACATCCATTCCGATAGAGGCACGTCATTTGTATCAAGAGAATTCGAGACATTTCTACACTCCAAAAATATAGCCACGAGCAGGACAACTCCCTACAATCCCTGTGGAAATGGGCAAATTTAAAGATATAACGGCATAATTTGGAAAACTATATCCCTTGCTTTAAAGTCCAAACAGATGCCAGTAAATCAATGGGAGAAAGTACTACCGGAAGCTCTTCACTCAATAAAAATACTGCTTTGTACGGCAACCAACGCTACCCTACACGAGAGGATTTTCTACCATAAGAGGAGAGGTGTCACTGGCATTGCCCTCCCATCTTGGCTTCTCTCTCCAGGCAAAGTTTTGATGCGGAACTTCGTTCGACAAAGTAAATACGACCCCTTGGTGCAAGAAGTCACGCTAGTGGAGGCAAACCTTGATTACGCCTTGGTCCGTCTCCCTGATGGCAGGGAAACAACTGTCAATCTACGAAACCTAGCACCTGCAGGGGAATCATCAATGCAGTCTCCACTAGGCGAAGAAAAAGAAGAGGAAAATCAAGCAGACAGTCCTCAAGCACAGAACGAAACTAATTTAGACTCTCCTGAATCTATATCTACCCCACGAGAATCTGTATCAACCCCTCGAGGATCTATATCTACCCCACGATAACCTGTATCAACCCCGGAAGAAGAAGGAGCAGAGAACCAACACCAAGTGGACTTCTTATCTCAACCGATCGACCCTCCACAATACCAACCAACTAAGACCTTTCGAAGATCGTCTCGTCCAATAAGACGTCCTGACTATTTGAAAGATTATGTTTCAAAATAAAGTGGGGGAGAGTGATATAGTTAGCAGTGATATAGTTATCAGTGTTGATTAGATCATGTTTTTTCATTTGACAGTTATTCATTACAGTTTATGTGAATTGTTTACTCAAAATGATACTTGTATTTTAGTTGAATAAAACCTGATTAAGACAGGTATTGCTTTATAACAGGTAGTATTACTGTAACTTTCAAATTTTCCTCTTGTTCATATTTCATATTAGATGCATCGCAGTTACGACTAAGAAAGTCTGCTAAGGGTTTTAATGTGCCTTTTTTAAATATGACTTTTGGTGCAATATTGAATATTATGCATTGCAATCTCGCTGGAGCAGATTGTATATTTTTCTTGACGATTGTCTCAAGTGGTTTATGGCCTGATTCCACTGTCAGCTCTTCACCATAAACATATTCGTAAAACCTCTTACATCCGAACTGTATAGCGAGTGCTTCTTCTTCAATCTGTGGATAATTTTCTTCAGACTTGTTTAACGCTCTTGCTCCATAGGCTATAGGTTGTCCTTCTTGAAGAAGATCAGCACCAAGATTTTTTGAACTTGCGTCTACGCTTAATGTTACAAGTTTGTTTACATCATATAGTCCCAATACTGGAGAACTTTGAAGGATTTGTTTTATTTTGTTCAAAGCTTCTTCGTGATGAATTTCCCATATTAAGCTTGTATTTTTGTATAACAGATCTCTCATTGGATTTGTTAGGTCAGGCATTTTCGGAATAAATTTATTTAGATATGTGATCATTCCTAGTAGTCTCTGTAACTCTGTTTCGTTCGTTAGTGTTTTCATTGCCTGTATAGCTTCTACTTTTTCTGAGTCTGCTTCTAGTCCGTCTACTGAAACGATGTGCCTCAGGAATTTTATTCTTTCCGATTCAAAGATGCATCTATTTTTATTAAGTTTGAAGCCTGATTTATTTATTGTTTCTATGACTTACCTAACAGTTTTTGTAGTTCTTCTCTACATTTTCCATATATAAAAATGTCATCGATTGCTATTCTTACATTTTTAAATTTTCTGAGCAAATTTGTTAAAATTTCTTGGAATATTTCAGGTACTGATGATACTCCAAACGGAAGTCGTTTGAAAGTATATATTCCATTTGGGGTACAGAAAGTTAATATTTTTTGTGTTCTTTCTGAAAGTTTGATTTGCCAGAATCCTTTTGTGCATTATAGTAATGCAAAGAATTTAGAATCTTTAATATCAGCTGAAGTTTCCTCTATAATAGTTAGTGGAAAATGACATCTCAGTATGTTTTTGTTTACATCTGATGGATCTATACATATTCTTATTTTGCCTTTTTGTCTTACAATTACCATAGGACTTACAGCAGGGGTACGCTATCTTTTTGGTTTTGTGACGTCTAATTTCACCATTCTGTCAAGCTCTTGCTTTACCTCATCTCTTATAGCATGTGGAATTCTTCTTGACGGTTTAATTTCAAGTTTTGGGTTCTCGATTAGGTCAATATCATACTCATAACCTTTCTAACATCCTAAACCTTCAAAAATGTCATCTTTATATTCAATTTTCTCCAGTGTTTTTACCCTAGCAATAAGTTCTAACTTTTCACAGGTATCAAGTCCTAGGATAGGTGCAACCTTTCCTTCAACTACCTTGAATATAATGTTGTTTTCTTAATATTTTATTTTACAAAGTAGCCCTGCTTCGCCTAGAACTGCCATTTTATATTCTGTGTAACTTATTAAATTCATTCATTAATTGTCTCGGTAACACGTTGCATTGTGTGCCTGTATCTGATTTGGCAATGAATTTCACATTACCAAATTGTATTTTTTCTGTCCAGTCTTTCTTTTCTCTGGTACTTATAACTGATATGTATACCTCATCTTCAGAACTATTTGAGTTTTCTTCTACTGTATTCACTCTATTTTTCTATTTGAGATTCTTCTTAGTTCGGCACATTTTGGCAAAATGACCATTTCTATTGCACTTAGTACACGGTTTATTAAACGCTGGACATTCTTTGCATTTGTGGTTTGTATAACATCTCTTGCAGTCAGAATATTAATTTTGTTTATTTTTGACACCTTTATTTCTGACTGCTAATACTTTATCTGCTTTATTTCTACCTTCGAACTCGTCTAGTTGTTTGGACGCTTGTTCACTAGTTTTACAGATTATATAGATTTGGGCAAGTCTAGTTAATCTTCAGTTAACAATTTCTCTCTTACTTGATTCGATCGGATTCCAAACAATATCTTGTCTTTTAGCATTTCGTCGAGTAAATTATCAAATTCGCATTTGCTTGCTTGAGTTTTTATTCTTTTTAGAAATTCGGTAAATTGTTCATCTTCGTTTTATACAATTTTGAAAAATATATATTTATTGTTGTTGCGAAGTACTCTTTAAACTTTTCTTTAATAATTTGCAAGTTACTTTTGTCTGCGTCGCTAAGGTTAAAACTGTTGTATATTTCGATTGTTGTAATGGGTTCTACTGCAGTAAA
Source organism: Galeruca laticollis (assembly GCA_963921935.1). Classification (NCBI taxonomy): domain Eukaryota; kingdom Metazoa; phylum Arthropoda; class Insecta; order Coleoptera; family Chrysomelidae; genus Galeruca; species Galeruca laticollis. The sequence continues at coordinate 241,381,308 of OY998176.1, forward strand.
AAATGCACTTGAAGAAGCTTTTATTAACTTCATTAAACTGTCAAACGTATTTTTTTATTGTCAATCATACATCTTTGGTTTTGTTTCTTTCTTTATACTCCATAACTGATTCATCAAACTTTACATCCCTTAATCTTATAACTTTTTGCTCATCAGGTAACCATAAACTCCATCCTCCATCGCAATAGCCAACCATTACAGCTTTCTTTGCTCTAGCATTCAACTTGTTACCTTTTGGCAATACTGTGTACCAAGATCGACAACCAAAAACTCTCAGTTTACTCAAGTCATTTCTATTGTGCCAAATTTGGGATGGTGGCATTCCTCTTGGTAAAGCTCTTGTTGGTAGGCGATTCAACTCATAAACTGAACATTTTAGTGCCTCACACCACAAATATTTGGGTATTTGTGATTCAATTATTTTTGTCCTGATCTTATCAAGTAATGTTCTGTTCATCCTCTCAGCAGTCCCGTTTTCTTGTGGCGTATGGGGCATGGTATACTCTAATATTATCCCTTTTTTCTTGCAGTATGCTTTAAAAACATGGCTAATTAATTCTCCTCCAATATCTAGACGTATTGTTTTAACTTTTACTTCTCTATGTCTTTCTGCTTCTTCAATATAATGTATCAAATTTTCTTCTGCCCCATTTTTAGTTTTCAATGTCTTCACCACTACAAAATGTGAATAATCATCAATAATAGTTTGGAAGTACCTTGAGCCATCAAAAGCTGTTGGATTAAGTGGACCGCATATATCTGTGTGGATTAATTCACCAATTTTTGTGGTTCTTTTATCAGAATTTATAAATGAACACCTTGCACCTTTGCCTTCCATGCAGGTTGAGCACATTTTAGTTTCTGTGGGCAACTGCAACTGTACCAAGGCGTCATTTCCTGGATGACCCAGTCTTCTGTGCCATAAACTTTGTTCTATAGTTATATTGCAGTATTGAAGTTTATCTTTCCTTTCTATTTTATCTATTATTGATAAGTACAATCCTTTATTAAACTCTTATGTCAACGAAAAATTCTTCCCAGTTATGGTTGTTTTGTCTTTTTCTACAATAATCTTGTGTCCCTTTGATGTCAGTTTTGATGCTGATAATAAGTTATGCTTCAAATCCTTAACTGTCAATGCTTCTATCGATATCTCTTGTCCTTGACATTCTGTTTTCAATGTTCCCATTTTATTAGCTTGTAATGTCTCTTCGTTTGTAATATGAATTGTTACTGGTCTTTCTAAGGTTTTAATATCTATCATGTATTTCTCCAAGTCTTCTTTTAAGAAATGATCGCCAGCACCTGAGTCCAAAACCATTATCATTTTCCCATCAATTTCTGAACATAAATTTGCTGCATACAGCTGAATTTCACTCTCATTCTCTTCTGTAACATGGGCTTGATTTATGTGTTGTCTACTACTCTGTTCACTTCCTCTCGAGCCTCGCCTGTAATTTCTTTCTCCTTTGGGACGTCTATTCTATCCACCTCTACCTCTTTCTCTTTTAGGGCATGCTGCAAACCAATGCTGTTGACTCCCACATTGGTAGCAGCCACTAGAAGCTTTAAAACTAGATTCAATGTTGTTAAATTGTGTGTTGTGTTTGAGTTCTTCGTCTAGTAGTCTATGTTTCACAAAATCTAGTTTCACATTTTCTATAGTTTCTAAAGCAGTCACTACATGGCTAAATTTCGATGGTAGAGATAAAAGTAACTGGCAGACTTTGTCTCCTTCATCTAATACTGATTCTCTCTCTTCCAGTTCTCTTATTGTGATATCAAACCTCAAAAATAAATCTTCTAGTTTCTCAATTTCTTCGTTTTTCAGGTTAATCAATTTTCTCCACAATGCTAATTTAGTCAACGATGAGTTTCTTATAAAGACAGCCTTCAAATTTTCGATTTGTTCCTTTGCACTTGTGCTTTCTTTTATGTCTAGATGTTTATCAGAAATACCTGACACTATGCTTGATTGCGCTTTCACATCCTTTTTGCTCCAGTTGTCTTTGTCGGTCTAACTCGCTGTTTCTGCTAGTAATGTTTGATCTATGACATCACTACATCCCTCTCTCTTACATATTGCCATTATTCTAAACAGCCAATTATTAAAATTGTTTGCTTCTAAAACCGGTATCGTAAACGAATCCATTTTGCTTGGTTCTTCAGTCTCCTTTTTTACGTTTTCAGTTTGTCCTTGCTTGTACTTGGTATCGATTTGTCGACCCTTTTCTCAGTCTGCTTACAGCCGTTATATTTAGTTCTTCTTGTGCTCTGGGCCCATAACCTGTTGTAATGGGTTCTACTGCAGTAAAAAATGCACTTGAAGAAGCATTTTGGCAAAATGACCAGTTCTATTGCACTTAGTACACGGTTTATTAAAGGCTGGACATTCTTTGCGTTTGTGGTTTGTACAACATCTCTTGCAGTCAGAATATTAATTTTGTTTATTTTTAACATCTTTATTTCTGACTGCTAATACTTTATCTGCTTTATTTCTACCTTCGAACTCGTCTAGTTGTGTGGACGCTTGTTCACTAGTTTTACAGATTGTTATAGATTTGGGCAAGTCTAGTTTATCTTCTGTTAACAATTTCTCTCTTACTTGATTCGATCGGATTCCAAACAATATCTTGTCTTTTAGCATTTCGTCGAGTAAATTATCAAATTCGCATTTGCTTGCTTAAGTTTTTATTCTTTTTAGAAATTCGGTAAATTGTTCATCTTCGTTTTATACAATTTTGAAAAATATATATTTATTGTTGTTGCGAAGTACTCTTTAAACTTTTCTTTAATGATTTGCAAGTTACTTTTGTCTGCGTCGCTAAGGTTAAAACTGTTGTATGTTTCGATTGTTGTAATGGGTTCTACTGCAGTAAAAAATGCACTTGAAGAAGCTTTTATTAACTTCATTAAACTGACAAACGTATTTTTTTATTGTCAATCATACATCTTTGGTTTTGTTTCTTTCTTTATACTCCATAACTGATTTATCAAACTTTACATCCCTTGATCTTATAAATTTTTGTAGGCTAGCTGGCTTTGTTCCAGATACTACGTCGTTCGTAGCCATTTTACAACCTTCTCACATATTTTCTTTCATTTTACACGTTTTTTCATAATTCTGATACCATGTAACGTTGTAATTATTGGTTTAATTATGATTTTAAAGAAAATATGTAAGCGGTTAATGTGACACACGAAAGCTATATTTAGAATGACGTTTTAATGACGATTAACAAGTTTTACACTAGGTGTCTATACTTTACAATTACTCTCAATTATCTTGATTTCTTAATGAATGGGACAATAGACCGCGTGATTTGCACAATCAATCATGATTCTGCCGTAGAATATCAACGAGTTTCATAACAATTTGGCATCATTTAATCTTCTAGGATGCAATAATTTTTTCGACAGAAGGAGTTCATAATAATTTGTCAAATGTCAAATAGTTACTTATTAAAAATTGTTATTTCGAAAATATTAAATATTATGAAATATACAAAAGATTTTAGTTTATACCAATTATTTTGATTTGATATCATTGATGCGAAATTAAAGTCCTCACACAACAAAAGTTGCGCTTGATAGCTTTTCACTAATGAGAACAGAAAATGAATTCATTTTTTCACAGCAAAAAATATTTAATATACAATGTAAATTTAATTTTCTATATGCCAAATCATTCATTCAGTCCCATTATAAAAAGTGTCTTGAAAACACCCATTACATCAAAAACTGAGTCACTTTCTATACAAATCCTTAATAATTAATAGCCAATTAGTTGACCAATTACTTAGGAATAGAATGCGCTCCAGCGACCTTCAGCACCAAGAAATTTTTAACGGAACTATGTCGTATCTTTTACTTTCTCCGGATATTTTCTGGGAGGTTCTTGATCTGATGTGTCGCGCCTCATGTAGAGATCAGTTTGTTTATTCATATAATAGTTTACATACAACTTTTTTTCAAATGTTTTTCCTATCGTATTTGGCTTGACAAACATTCGAATGATTGAAACAATCACGAAGAAAGAATAGATTAGCTTATTTTTGTTTTGATATAATAGCATTTGTACAGTTTCCGGTGGTTATTGTGTAACAATGATCATAACTGTGAAGTCTGGTTAAACACAAAAAAACATATTCGGAAATGATCAGGATAAAACAAAATAAAAACGTCTATTTTTATTATACTATTTGTTATTTTCAATTCTAAATTAAACCGTTATATATATATATATATATATATATATATATATATATATATATATATATATATATATGTATATGAAGCAGTTTCAATTAATTGTATTCAATTTAATAAGGATTAATAGTATTCGTGAAATAAGTCAAATTAATTCTCATATCTCGTACTTTATTAGCTATAATTTTGACGAATATTTATAAATTGTACAAAAAAACATGTCTAAATCAATTATATATGCCGATAGTAAAAACAGTGAACAAAATCCTCACAACAATACTGAAGAAAATCTGACCAAAGATATTGAAACAGACGATTATACTCGTTGAATCGCCAGAATCGAAAATATTGAAATCAGATTCAGATGCAACGGAAATTAACACTAATAATTCAGTAGATGATGTAATTTCTAAAGTATCCGTCGAAATTAGAATGAAATTTAAAATAATTTAAAACAAGCACGACAAATTTTTATATATTTAGTAAATATGTTGTTTTATGCAAGGGATTTCAGGAATTTAAATAAATAGTGATTAAGTTATGTTAATAATTATATGTATAACAAGTTAATAGGTTTAGAAAAGTATTTAAAATGACTTTAATAGTAATAAGTTGTCATATATGAAAAATTAATATAAAACATAAAACTTTGGGAGAATTTTTTATATATAGTGTGTAGTAGAATAGTCAATTATAATTAAAGTCTTTACAATGGTAGTAAAACAAGAATCAGAACATTTTTTATTGAAGAACAAAGAATGGACATCGAAGAACATAGTTTACCGAATGTAATTGTTGATGCAAAACATATTCACGTATGTCATAAAAAAACCGAATCAGTTTCCCTAACAACCCTTAACGACGATTATTATTAATTGTGAATTGAAAACGTCAGTTTGATTAGACGTCAAAAAAATTGGGAAAAGAGATAAATTGTATCCTCAATATAAAAGATTAAAAATAAAAAAGAAAATTAAACGAATTTAAAAGTAATAATCAGTGGAAAGGAGAATATTTAAACCATTATAATACAATTTGGTACGTACTAAAATTTATTCAATATTGGAATCAAATGGCATAGAGAGTTGAGAAATGTAGAGGTGCTTACAAAAGTCATAGCTGTTGGTGTTGAAAAATATTCGAACATTAAAAAAAACTCATCTAGACCCTAGCAAAGTTAAAATAATCGTCTGGGCAATAATAGAATAAAACTTTTTGAAAAATAAATTAATATTGAAGGGTGTATCAATGATAACTGTATAGACGATAACTGCATCCTTATTTGATCTAAGGCAAAAAAGTCTTGAATAAAAGTTGTAGAGAGCGATAAAAGCTATGTAAACACTAGAGTTTTTCCCAACGCCATAGCGGTTTGGTCTGTTCATTACTACACCACCGGTTCCAAACAGTGCAGAGCAAAAATGAAAGCTATGTTCCAATGTATAGGGAGTCTGATAAATGCAAAACTTGAACATGTGCTAATGGTTCTACTAGTGTGATGTCTGTATACAGGGTATCCCAGACCAACACACAATTAATCCTACAGAGTGAACTAGAACTCAAAATAGGGCGATTGAAATCAGCTTTCCTTTATATGCTCCATTGAGCCGTGTGAGTTTGATGAAGGTTTTTTTTTCATACTCTTGAATAATTCGAAACCCGTGAAAAGTTTGGCTCTGAATTTTGAAGAAAAAAATTGAAACAGAATTTCAAAAAGAATAGTGTGAACACGAAATTTTGAAAAAAGTCTTGAATTCACTTGAATTGCTAGACTTAAGTGTAACGCTAATGAAGATCATATCAAAAGAATAAGGAATCTAAAGATATAATGAAGTAGTGAGGAATCCATCTTGACTCTGTAAAAGGTTTCAGATCAGTATCATCATTAAATCTCTTCTCTATTGTGCGTTTTAGATAGAATAGACATAAAAAAATATTCAATGGAACTTATACAAATGTTCGTACAAAAATAAAAAGGACATTATCCAAATAAATATACGTTCTCTTTATGTACGGGTGTTTCTCAAGTAATCTGAAATATTGTAGTGGACGCTTCGTCACTCCATTTTAAGACGAAAAGTTTCCATAAACATGTGTGATAAGTCTTGTCGTTAATGAGATACAGGGTGTTGAATTGTTTTATTATTTCAACTTTGATGGTCTATAACTTGGTTTGTAATGCCGGTGGAAAAATGCCGTATTTTTTTTATGATTGTTTTTTGGGGTGATTTTTAATAAAAAATGTTAGCCACCTTAAAAAAATTCGTGAATTGAAAAGAACGAAATTAGTAAAAATCGAAAGTACAATACTAAAAAATAGACGGCACTTTTCCACCGGCATTACAGGGCATTACAGACTGAGTTATGAAACATCAAAGTTGAAATAATAAAACAATTCAGCACCCTGTATCTCATTAACGACAAGACTTATCACATATGTTTATCAGAACTTTTCGTCTTAAAATGGAGTGACAAAGCGTCCACTACTATATTTTAGATTACTTAGGAAACACCCGGTATAATTTGCCAACGAAATTACTAGCCAGCCCGCTATTTTGTTATTAAATTAGCGGACGATTTGAAGTTTGGGTGATTTATATAGGTACATGGGATGAACATTTCAGGTATTTAAACATCTGCCTGTAATTTCCGGTTCAATCGGCTACTTAACGAGCTTCGTCGTTACAAAAGGAACTACATAAATATTTTTTTAAGAAAAACAAAGTTAAACATTTATCATATCCTTGTCTTATCTTTGACGAATAAAATAAAATCATAAAAAACTTGTTAAAAACTAACTTTTATTCAAAAGCGCTAGAAAGTAAACAATAATTTCATTGGATGTATAACGTGAATTATTCTGTACGTTACAGATTAAAAAGCTTGTGTATTCGAACTAAATATTTTTGCGGCATGCTCTGTGTGAAAAAAAATTGTTTTTTTTATTTTCAAATACGAATCTATATTTTTAATTGCATTGTTTCTAATGCTAAGAGTAATGTTTCATATCGGCGTAGTATTTACATCTGAACTACAGAGTGTTTTGGAAATATTTAACTATACCAGTAAAATTTCAAATCTTCAATAATTAAACAAGTTCTTGTTGTATGATCAACTTAGCATTGATTCACTTCTTACTAACTGATATTTTTCAATTACAGCTGTTATGGAATATTGAGAGAGGTTGAAATTGTTCTCGTAATAGTTCAATATTTTCAAAACATTCTGTAGTTCTGATGAAAATACTACGCAATATGAAACCTCTTGGCATTCAAAAAATTGCAGTGAAAAACACAGGTCTGTATTTGAAAATAAAATGTTGTGGGTGGCCCAATGTGTACCATACTTTCTATACAATTTTTATGCGCATGTTTGGATAGTCTACAAAAAGTTGCTATGGCAAAGTTTTGGAAAATCCTCGCAAATTAAAAGATGTAGGCAAAAGAAGAATTTCAAAATTTTCAATTTTTCCGGTATAACTCCAGAACTAAAGAAGCTAGATTATCTTGAATCAAATAAATGACCTCTGAAATACACAACTTTGCCCCCACTTAACCATTCCTATATATTTTACCGTTACCATGATTCCAATGCATAGACTCGAATTTGAATAGCTTTGTATAAGAAGTGTGGAAAGTGACATATTCCGTAGTAGTGCCGGAAATTTCTAACGAGTTATGTACTCCATTTTTCCTACGACCATGAATATACAAATTGTGTGAATTTTGAGTATATAATTATTATCATGCGGACTAACGTAAAGCAAAAGTTGTTTTTCGTTAGTCCGCATTCGGTCCTCTCCTTCTTCTTCGAATGCCGTCCCCATTTAACGGAGGTTGGCGACCACTCTCTTAAAAGCATCTCTGTCAGTAGCAATATGAAAAAGATCCTCAACGCCCATGTCTGTCCATTCTCGGATATTCCTCAGCCATGATTTCTTCTTTCTCCCAATTCCCTTCTTTCCTTCAACTCTGCCCTGCATAATCACTTGTAACAGAGAGTATTTATCATGTTGTAATACGTGACCGAGATATGCTGTCTTACGTATTTTTATTATTTTTAGTAGTTTTCGTTCACGACCAATTCTATGTAGTATTTCCTCGTTAGTAATTCGGGCTGTCCATGGTACTTTCAGCATACGTCTGTAAATCCACATTTCGAAGGCTTCGATTCTTTTAGTTATTTGTGCCTTTAACGTCCATGTTTCTACACCATATAATAGCTGGGACCAAACATAGCACTCCATAAATCTCAACCGAAGTATTAAATTCAAATTTTTATTGCAAAAAATGGATTTAAATTTTAGAAATGCCGATCTTGCCATTTCAATCCTTACACGGATTTCCTGGTCCTGATTTAGGTCTGAGTTAATGAAAGCACCCAAGTATTTAAACTTTTCTACCCTTTCTATTGCTTGATCGTTTATTATTAATTGATCATTATGTGCGGGTGTTTTAGAGATTATCATGAGTTTTGTTTTTTTTGTGTTAATATCTATTCCCATTTGCTGACATTCCATATTAACAGCATTTACAAGTATCTGCAGGTCCTCCAGACTCTCTGCCAAGATCACCGTGTCGTCAGCGTATCTTATCGTGCTTATTACTTCGCCGCCGATTTTAACCCCTTCGCTTCTTTCCCATAAGGCTTTCTCAAAGATAACCTGAGAGTACACGTTAAACAATGTTGGTGAGAGAATACATCCCTGTCTAACACCTCGTGCAATCGAAATATCATTAGTTTCTGTATTATTGATTCTCACTGTAGCTGACTGATTCCAGTACAGGCTCTTTATTATTTCGATGTCTTTTTTGTCTAAATTGATGTTTTTAAGTTCTTCTATTAGTTTTGTGTGTTGTACTCGGTCAAAGGCCTTTTGGAAATCTATAAAGCATGCGTATACGGTTTTGTTGTATTCTCTGCACTTCTGTAAAAGGACTGTTAAGGCAAACAATGCCTCTCTTGTTCCCATGCCCCTACGAAAGCCAAACTGAGTTTTATCTAATTTTTCTTCACATTTCTTATGTATTCTGTTTTGTATAATTTTTAAAAGTATTTTTAGTGGCTCATAAGGCCTATTAACCGATAGTCATCGCATGATTTGGGGTTGTTCTTCTTTGGCAGGGGAATAAACGTGGACTTGAGCCATTCCGTAGGTATTTTACTTTGCCTGTATATCTGATTTAGAATAACTGTAAACTTTTTCACTATATCGGTATCTAATGCTTTTAGTAGTTCTGTAGGGATTTCGTCTGGACCAGGAGTTTTCTTACTCTTAGCCGTTTGTATGGCCTGCTCGACCTCTGACTCCAAAATTTCAAGGTACTGGTCCTCGTCTAGCGTCTCTTGTCCATATTCCCTTGTATCGCTGAAAAGAGCTTGAATGTATTGTTCCCATACCTTCTTTATCTGTCCATCCTCCGTTTCTAATTGACCCTGGTTATTCCTAGTGACGCAGGGTGTTCTGTGTTTAGTGTTGCCCGTTATATCTTTTAGTTTTTTATGAAGGTTTGCTGTATCGTGTTTATTATTTAGCTGTTCCAATTCTTTACAGTTTTCTTTCATCCAGTTCTCTTTGGCTCTGTCGATTTCGTATTTTATTTTGTTCTTTAGTTCTTTATATTTTTGCCTGTTTTTATTTCTAAATTTTCTTTTTTCGTCAACAAGCTGAATTATTTCAGGTGTCATACATTCGTTTTTACTAGCTTTTGTTTCCGTGCCAAGTACCCTACTACCAGATTCCATCAAGGCATTTTTTAACGTACTCCAGTTCTCGTCCACGTCTTCGCTTTGAGATACGATGTTCAGCTTGTCCCTTATCTCTTCATTTAGTTGTTCTTTGCGATTTTTAATTTTATTCAGATTCATTTCAGGTGATTTGTTATGTCGTTTTAGGGTTCTCAGTTTTATGTTTACATTTGCAACTAATAAGTTATGGTCTGTTCCTCCGTCGGCACTTGGATACGTCTTAACGCTCTTAATCCCATTTTTAAATCGATTATTAACGGTTATAAAATCTATTTGATTTCTGATTATTCGGCTGTCATTGTGTCGAGGCGAAGTCCAGGTATATAGTCTTCTTGGAGGCAGATCATAAAAGGTGTTTGTAATTATCATCTCATTTTCTTGGCAGAATTGTAACATTCTGTCTCCCCTCTCATTTCTCGTTTCCAAACCAAATTTGCCAACGAATTTTTCGACTTTTCCTCTTCCAATCTTTGCGTTAAAGTCTCCCATAATTATAATCACTTCTTGCTTTTTGATATTATTCATTAATTGTTCTAAGTCTGTATAAAACTGTTCTATAACATGGTCGTTACTGTCTGATGTAGGGGCATACACCTGAATAAGGCTTATGTTAATGGGATGTGCTTTTAGCTGTAGTAGCATCATACGCTCATTATATGGGATAAAGGTGATAACGCTCTGCTGAAATTCCTTTTTAATGATTACGCCGACACCCTTACTGTGATTATTATTGTCTGTTCCTGAGTAGTATAGACTCATATCATTTTTTGTACAACATCCCGATCCTGACCATCGAACTTCGGCAAGGCCCAAAATTGGAATATTAAGCCTATGCATTTCCATCATGACCATATCAAACTTTTCTGCTTCGTGAAGCGTTCTTATATTCCAAGTTGCTAAGCGCTGTATATTAATTTTCCTCTCCGTTGCTCTTTTTTCTATTACGACTAATCAAATACTGGGCTTCTTGCTTCAGCCGGATTCTGTCGTACAACGAAGTCCATATTTTCTTTCTTTTTCTTATAATTATCCTTTAATTTAATTTTAATGACTTCTCTTAATGTTGTCCAATTTTAATTTTGTTTGACGTTTGCATAATTATGTAAATTTTCCTAACTATTTTTAATAAAATTTGCCTACAGTATATTTCCCATATTATCTACTGACACATCTTGGATTCTGCTGGATGTCACCGGCACGAGGCAGCTTTCCTTTCATAATACTTTGCATGTGAATTATTTATACATTTAAGGCCTGATGATAGCTCAGTGTGCCGAAACTAGTTGCCCCTTCAACTTGGAATAATATATGCTGTAGTACGGAGTTTGCGTTTTACTTATTGCAATTTGTCTACAGACTACATTTGAGATGGAGAGTTTTTTCTTTTCACATTAATATAAGTTATAATCTCTGATAAACTACAAATATAAATTGAAAATCATGTTAGATATTTTTGGTTGTGGTACAAATAAAAAGTCAATTATTCATTAGTTTAGTAGTAGTTTGTTTGTTTACAGAGCTGATTTCAAGTTTTATTCCGTTGATATAGATGATAAGTAGCTCTAAATATGAAAAAAGAGTATATAAAATGAGTAAGGTGTCTCTCTCATTTCTAATGAAGTATGTCGATGAACAATTATAGGTACTTACGAAGACATTTTCACGTTCTTCTCCAGTGCACGAAAACTATGTTTCTACCAAAGAAACTCGCACCATTATTGAATCAATCTTCGGGAAGTTACAACCATTTCCTTTGATGGATCCAGTATCCGTTGTGATAAAAATCGCAAAATATTATCGTTGTTCTAACAAATTATCAAAAAAAATAGTTCATACTTGTAACTGCGTTATCAGAAATAAGTCCACTTGTTCGTGCAATGACGTCATCGTGATCTGATTGGTGTTCGCAGTCACGTGATAATGGGTTATAAATAACCCAATTTAAATTAATTTTATTTAATTTAAGACGAGTAATAAGGTTTTAAAAATGTTATTTTAGGTTTCTAAAAACTGTCTTTTATGTGTAAAATGTAGCTTCACATGGATTTGTAACATCCGTCAACGCTCCAATTACAAGAATATGTGTTTTATTCTCATCTTTCAAAAGAAAAACAAATTCATATTTAAAATTACTGGAAGTCACTTCGTACGCGATCTATATACAATATACAGGACGCACCAATTCTTACACAAATTCAAATCCACCTACTAATAATCTATCAAGATCCCAGTGTTGCCAAATAATAGTAAGCCACTCTGTGCGTGATCTCGATGCATTGGGGATGCTCTACATACATATTGTGTATACCGGGGGTTGCCACAGTGCTACAAATCTATACGGATGCCACTTCAACCACTATCGTATATATATTGAACTAGTAATCTAGTTCTGGAAACAAATTTACACAAATAACTATCATAAAAAGTATAGATTATCACGGGAGGTGTGTCAGTAGACACAACCATTAGCAAGAAAATGACAATTTAAGTATAAAGTTATATAAAAATTAATGAAATATGTATCAATCTTATTAAATATGAATGTGATTATTTTAAAAAGGATTATGAGAACAAATACCAAAAACAATATTATTTAATTAAATACAAAAAGTTACCTGCACAAGTAATTCCGAATATATGTCAAAGTCAATGAGTTCTACAATGTGCTGAACACTGCCGTAGGAATGTCTGTAGATATTAATTGCCATATTATAACTTGAAACCTAAAACAATTAAAAAAAGAATATTTAGTCTAGTGTTTGATTAGCATAATTACACATGTTCCAATAGTAAAAGTTTATAATTTCATAAAGAATTGAAAACTGTATATGAAAAGACAGATGGAACGCAGCTCAAACTTATGAAAGGGAAATTAATAAACAGGAAGTAATGAATCTTAGTAAATTTATAATTGCCAACTTAATTTTATTGATTATTTATTGCATACTGAAAAATAATAACAAAAACCAAAATAATCAATAGTTTATATGATATAAATATAAAATAAGATTGAAAATTCAAAAAAAGGATCAATTACATAAAGGTAAATTAATAATTTAGGTTGTAGTTTTTGTAAAAATAATTATTTATAAAAATATCTAAACAACATGTTTATATGTAAATTAGCTAATGTATTATGAAAAAAAGGCATGATATATATTCCTTAATACAATAGAAATAATAATGAACTAGTATGAATATCCTCCAGAACAATTGAATTAAATAATTCAGATTTAGAACTAAAACACTTTGAAATGACAATTTTTTATTCAAAATAACAGATAAGTGAGCTTTGGATTAATCAAGCGAGGAGGTTGTTGATTTTGAAAACAAGAGAAGAGAGTTTTGGGGTGATGAAGAGGAAGCGTCGATAGAGAGACTCTTTGTTTAAAAATTTATCAGAAATTGGTATAAATGTTAAAAAACACAATCAAAGGTAAATCAAAGCATTTAACTATTGTTTATAATCCTGTGTAAGGATGAAGAAGTGTAGAAAGTGAATATCTCCTGAGAGATATCTACAAGAATTTGGAGATGCGAGTTGCAGCCCGGCAGAGAAATCAATATTAAGGTCTGTGTCTTTACAATTACATTCATTGGAATTCCATATAATTCTTTATAAAGAAAGTGAACATTAAAAATTTATCAGAACGTTCAAATTGAATAAATTCATTAAATGGCCAAGAACATTTATCATATGATGCATCATAATTTTATCTCAATTGAGAATTAAACAGTTTTAGTTAATAATAATATTTGTACTTACTTGATATAATATAATTCACTGTATATGTTCACGAGCATCATGGATTTTCACATAACCTCTCATTCTTTCTTTTATCTTCAGCATGAATAACTATTTGCCTATTACTGTCTTCTCTTTCAACTCACTCACATAATTTTAACTAAGTATACTTATATGTAATTGATTATTTAAAGTTTACATCATTAAAATTGTTTCACCATTATAGACGCGCTGGTAGTGTGTTTAACAGTAAAGCTATTTCTCATAGAGGGGAGAGTATCCTCCTATCGTTTCAATTATAACAGCGCATGCGTTCAGATTTATGCGCCGACGCACTGATAGGAACATTCTTATACCGAGAAATGTATCTGATATAGGGTGGAACAAAATCACAATTTTCAATGTTTAAATCTTATTGCAAACTTTCATAATAATTTATTAAATTGTTTACATTTGAGTGTTGGTATTTTATTCTCATCACATCCATCAGAAAATTTTCTATTGTCAACATATTTCAACAATTTTATATAGGAGAAACTTCAGAAATTAATTTTCATAAAAAATTTTACAAGGAAAAAGGTAAGGTTTGAATTAAATTTGTCAATCACTGGTATGAATGCATCCTGAACTCAAAGGGAGGAGTCTCATACTTCCGACTGAGATAAATAAATATAAATATAACAGTTAATAAAAAATTAACATCTTGAGCTAGCCGAGGTGAAACAAATACTATATTAAATAATACTGTATTAAATAAATAAATAAAACATATAATCAATTATAAATATATATATATATATATATATATATATATACTATACAAGGTTTTTATTATGTTATTTTAATTAGATATATATGAATTTGATTTATATTTGATTTGAATTTGTGTGGCTAGCTCAGTTTTGTAATAATTATTTTATAATTATATTTATTATATTATATTCGGGAGCATGAGACTCATTCTACCCTTCGAGTTCTGGCTTTGTTTGATTTATTATGCTTAAATGAATGAAAAGAAACACAGTACTTTCAATGATTTAATTTTTAAAAGAAAATTTTATTTAAATGTTTATAAAACAGTTGCGCCTATGACATTACCAAAACCATAGTCACAAATGATAACATACACCATCCTATGCGCATGCTCAAATAAATGCGAATGGATACGAGAAATACCGAACGTTTCTTATAGACGCTTTGCATCTGCGTGAATATTAGATACATAGAGTTCGTTTACGTTATAATGCTGGAGATGGAGTTTGTATAAAAGAATTTATGTTTGGAAATTATATACATACAAATGATAAAAATGTTCAGAAGAAATAGGTTACAAAATTATACATCCAATTGGAAATATTATATGAATGGATTAAGATGCATTTTTCTCAACGATTTGGAATAAAGTAAGTACAATCGTTATTTTATTACAGAATAGTCCTTCTTAAATAATATTGAAATTCTATCTATTGAATAAACTACATAAAGTCTTTATTTCTTTATTAGTTAGATCGATCATATAGACGCAAGAATTATTATACACATGGAAATAGTCACTGAATTTATATTAGTTAGTTATTATTATTATGATTATCATTATTGGCCAATAATATTTAAAGAAGCACTGACCTGAAGTCTGGATTCTGGATCTAACCCGTCTGCAATCAGGAATACGTCTTCCAAAGTCCAAGCTGCGTAATTTCTTGAGAATTTTGGATATTCTCACGGCAAAACTGGATACATACACATGTGAGTGCTCTAAGTTTTATATTTATTAGGAATCTATAGCTTTGATCATGATATTTTGTGATTTTACTTGAAATTTCTTAAAAATTGTTCATCACCTCCTCGCTACTTCGACGCCAAAAACCAACTCCCCACCCTTCTACCCGATCTTCAATTTTTTTATCAACAAATAATCTATTGTTTCTCAGCTCACTAATTTTCAATAAAGTTTTGTTTAATTTTAATTTATCAATTCTTCCTGGAGCTGTCGAATTATATTCACAATTGCTACACTCTATAAAGTTTTTTGGAAACATATATGAATGTGAATTTCACTCGAGAATTATCTGTTTTCTTTTATAATTCAACGAATTTCAATACAACAAGTCTTTTACAGATAGTGAAATTCATTGTTATATTTCGATATGACAATGTCTAGTTTTGTTTTGATATTTATGACAACTTGAAAATAATATTTATATTTATGGACATAAATTCTTTTATATAACATATATATATATATATATATATATATATATATATATATATATTATAACACAATAACACATAGTGTATAACATGTAACACAGAAGAAATATCAAAGTAAGTCTCATAGCAAACTGATCTGTTAAGGGTCATTAAAAGTGGCACGATAAGACATGCTCCCTGAGTGTAGGCAAACATAAATGAAAAGACCAATTGTCACAATAAAAGAAAAAACTGTACATGATACTATTTAATAATAATTCAATAGATTATGTTATATGTAATTTCAAAACAATTCGTAGAAATTAAAATGAAATTTGAAAGAAACGCGTTAAATTTTCATATAGTTAGTAATTAGGTTATTTTATGCAAGGGATTTCAGGAATTTTAATAAATAGTAAATAAGTTATGTTAATATTTATATGTATAAAAATCTTTATCTCTATATGCTAATTTCTAATACAAAAATGTCATTTTCATGTTTCATATACGGCTTAAAAATTCATGATAATATAAACAGTGAATCGTCGTTAATGACACTATATCTGTACATTTAATACGAGATAGGGAAGTTTCGATAGCAACCCGCAACGAGATGGATTGATGAAAATAGATAGAAAAACGTCAGTGAATTTTGGGACGTCAAAGTGGGAAAGAATATAATAATTGATCTCGATATTTGAGGTAGAACAGAAAGTTATTTGAATTAAATATATAATCATAATCAGAAGGAAGAAGAATATTTATATATATGGTTAAAGGAGTGATTTTTGAAACGTGAGTGAATTTTTGAATGTCAAAGAAAGGAAGGATAAATTATCTCCAGAAGAAAAACGATTCAAACGACTATATTTGATAAAAAAGGAAAGTTAACCCAATTTTAAAGTGATGAAATGAAGACAGAATATTATTTAAATAATAATGGATTTAAACTAATACAATGGAATTTGATACATACTGAAATTTGTTCATAATTTGAATCGAGTTGAGTGACCAATGAATGGATAGTTGATAGATTTCCGAGTTCTTATAGAGGTTTTTTGGCTGATATTGTTGAAGGTGATTAGAAGTTTTGGACCACACAACCTCAAATCCAGTGTGATATAAGGTACGCAAAATTTATTGATTTTATGAGCTTGTAAAACGGATTTGTGCGTAATTAGTGTCATTTCGGTTTACTTTTAACATTTGCGGAGAATTAAATACACACTTTTCTAAAATTTGACAATCATTTACGGTTTATATATTTTTTATTATTTAGAATTAGATAGTTATAATTATATGTTATGATGGTAATAATTTTGGATTGTTACCTATGATATGTGTACATAGAAGCAGTAAAATATTTCATAATCAAAATTTCCTGAAGTCATAAGCTTGTACATTTTAATTTCACAAACCAATAATTAGAGTTAATTTGAATGGCGCACTTGAACACTATCCTTTGATAGAGTTGATATACATGTTTAATGATTTTTCAATGTCAAATAATAAATAATAAATAATAATAATTATTATAACCGTTACAATATATATATATATATATATATATATATATATATATATCTTTGGCTTTCGTTATTTGTACTATTTAAATTCTATAGCAGCAAATATTTCCTTAAATTCATCACCATTTTATCATTCATTGACTCCATAAATTTGATATAAATTGTGACATATAAATTACCTTTATGTCATTGATATTTTTATCTTCTAAACTTATCTAATTCTTTATACTAAATATGAACATGATTTATATTATTACTGTTTAACTATTACTTATATTAAATTAGATAGCTAAAACTTGTTTAAATTCAGATGATACAGCTGATTCCTTCATGACAAATAAACATCCATATTGGGCAGATTTAATGTTCTCCACTATACTTGTTAAGCGTTTTCAGAATTTAGACAATTATTAAGGTAATTTCTTTATATTTATTGTTGCTCTTTTTAATTATTATAAATAAATGATTTGATATATTCTGACTTTATATGCATTTTTACTTATAATTGTGGTTTTTTATGTGTTTTTAATCACATAGTTTCAATCCATTTTAAATACCAAGCAAAATATTCTCAGCTGTGTTCTTTAATATATAAGATATATAGTTCAATACATATATATATATATATATATATATATATATATATATATATATATATATATATATATAATTTTTATATTAACTATTCTTGGGATAAAAGGTCTCCATTACTTTAATTATAATTTTATTGACGTTTCGACATCATACAATGTTGCTAAAATTACACAAAAATTTACAATCTTTACATTATTTAACAGGTGATAAAATACTTACATAAAATCTACGACTTTATAGAACTCAAAACATTTTAATAGTTATTTGTAAAACAAGTGTCATAATGACTCATTTTGTAGTACGAGTGAAGTTTGCACAACGAACAGCGAAGCGGTGAGTTGTGCAAATCACGAGTACTACAGGAAGTCATTGTGGCACAAGTTTTACACAATATTTTTTATAATTCCCATTTATTCAATTATTTAAATAAAAATAGAATTTCATATAATCCCTATTTTAAAACTAGGAGGAGTGGTTTGAATTTAAGTTGGCAATTCTGTAGATTCCTAATTGGTCAGATCACAGATGGCTTTATTAAGCACTTCTGACTTTTGACATATTATAACCGAACAATTGTGTAAATTGTAGACAAACTTTCATTTAAGCAAAAAGAGGATGATTATTTGTTTAAAAAAGAGGTTCTTCCTATATGCTCTTGCGATCTATTTATATTATATCATGAACAGAATTATTTTCACAAAAATCGAACGTTTTGTATACCTATATATTGATCCTATACAATATAAAAATAAACAATTGACAAATCATTGATAAATAAACGTTAGCGTACTTTATTCATCAATATTTTTAATATACAAATCATTCTAATTTACCTTTAAAATAATAATTTGCTAGCTAGAACAACGCTAGACCATTTTATTCATAATTTCTGTCAAGGTTAAAGTCAAATGTCAAATGAAAATATAACTAAATTCAATAACCAACTGTACACTAAAAATTACTATAACAGTGTTCAAAGAGCTTCATTGTGACACTGTAAACAATGTTATAATGAAGTCTCTTTCATATGTGAATTATAAAAAAATCATATTAAAATTTGTATCTAAAATAAATGATCTAGTATCAACTTGATGGATGTCATGGTTTTTTAAAGTTTTTTTAATTTAACAAGTTTTAATACTTTAAACTGTATGAAGATATATTAATTCATTTCAGGTATTATACAGATTGGACACATTTGTCAAGATGCAATAGTTATTTCGATGTCTATTTTTTCATATACTATTTGTTATTTTTATTTTTAATTCTAAATTAAACCGTTATATATACGACTTAGGTTATTGATGTCACTTCTAAAATTAATTGCGTTTTTATTTTGTTTTATCCTGATCATTTCTAAATATGTACGTTTTTTTGTGTTTACTTCTTTATCTAAGATTTTTATATCATCGTAATTAAATTTATGATTTAGTTCTTGTTGGTGCTTTGTAAACGCAGTAACATCAGTTTTTGAGTTACGATGGGCTTGCATTCTTTTATGTAAATATTGTTTGGTTTGCCCGATATATACACCATTACAATCCTATTTCATATACAGTATGTGTTTGTTTATTTTTGGGAAATTTGGGTTTTAATTTACTGAAGAGGCTATTGTTTGTATTTTCTAATTTATGAGCAACTACTATGTTGTGTTTTTTAAGGTATTTGTTGAATTTGGGTAGAAAAGTTGACCGATTGGGAATTAAAATCGTCAAAGTACCTTTCCCTTCTAATAAATGGACTGTATCTTCTTATGTTAGGGTTGGTATCGTGAAACACTGAAGATCGGCACTCGCGCACAAGTTTCGTTAAGATATGTATTCTCTTCGAACCCGTATATCGAAGTGACAGATAGTAGTTAATTACTTAGCCTGATTCGAAGATCAGTGTTGTATACAGTGTGTCCTCGAATAAGGCAAGACAATAACCATTTGACGTTATTTAATTATGAACAGCGGTCAATTTACAAGCATTGAAAACTATTAAAAAGAGAATATATATATATATATATATATATATATATATATATATATATATATAAATATATATATATATATATATATATATATATATATATATATATATATATATATTAAACTTATCGTCATAAATTTTAAACAGAATAACTCCCAAAAATATATGAAATTGTAACATTGTCAAAGGACGAATAGAGGTTACCTTCTCAAAAATATATATAATTATCATTTTTACGTATGAACCGATATAATGAAATATATCTCATATCCAATTGAACGTCTATGATATCAATTATCTTTTATAATTATAAATACACTAGTATTATTAGAAATCAGTACCTGAATTTTTCATATTGTAAACATCGTGAGTCATCAAAGCAAATTTCATTCCTTGATACACTATAAATTCATAATTTATTCACAGCACAGAGGATGACATGTATATTTCACCTAGAATATTAAAAGAATCTGAAATAAAATAAAATTATTATTGGGTAATAATATACAGAAAATTTTGATACGAATATACAAACGAATTAATCACAGTTGTCGAAAGTCAACTATTGAAATGTCAATTCAAAGCGGATGAAAAATATCATAGAAGATTAATAGCAGAATAGTCAACCACAGACATATTTCGAAGTCTGAAGTATTGATTTTTTTTAAAGCTGTTTATATAAAAAAGGTTATTGTACTGAATAACAGGATGAGTTTATATAAGATAATGGTCTAGTAAAATAACAGAAAGGGTTTGAAAAATATTATAAAGGATCATAACGAATTATTGATTGTAGATTTATTGATATGTTCATTTAAAGTGGGAGAGATGTTATTAGTGTATTAAATTATAAGACATAGTTTGGAACTATTTAAGAGGTAGAAAAGTATAATGACTTATTTTAAAATTTTCACAAATAATTAGGAACAATAATAATGAGGGAAAGAAAAGATAAATTTAATATAAAACATCTAATAAACAAGGTTGTAATATCTAGCAACTTGGTAGTGTTTTGTTTGAAATAACAAGGCTAGCAACCGGGAGTTGTTGATTTGAAAAAGAAGGAAGGTATCTGGGGTGATCCGAAGCGGATGAACATGTAAGAGAATTTTTTCTTAAAATTTTATTGAAATTATGCAAAAATCATGTAAATTTGAAATAAAAACATAATACAAAAGATAAAGTAGAATACGAGAAACGTTTAAACCAGAAATCAACCGTAAAACATAATTATTTGTGGAAATATATAGAATTTAAAATTTGATTGGGGACGCTATGCAAGAATTTTGATTATATTATCACATTAAAGCTATAATTGATAGTGAAGAACATTCAGAAGCATCTTTAAACTGTATAAGGCGAATATAGCTAATAATTTAATAAATTTATTGACTTACCTGTATTCGAAAATATCGAGTTGGTGTCCACGATTCCAGAAGAGAGTCCAACCTGATACCAGAGGAAGAATCGGGAACAGAGTGCACTTACTAAACTTTTAAGTGATACACAGGTCAGTGCTTTTTAATAATTTACATGGTATACCATAATAAAAAGTCAGACTTATAATTTATTTGGCCAAATTTCACTATGAACAATTTTTAGCAATTTAAGAATATCCATTTCATGTAATTTAGTAGCAATAGTAAGGGTTTTCACAAATTTTTCATTATAATCATAATGTTTTTCAATTTTATCACGATTCACCATTATATAAACTAAATTTTGTTGACTTGTCTGTATTTCATTTCTACCATCCACAGAACATAAAATGAGTGATATCATAGAGGTTAAATAGGTATGTTCCGCGCTCAGATTCAAAGCACATGTTGAGTAAATTATGGTAAGACAATATTCAAACTATACAATTTCATATATTTTCATATCATCCGGGACCCAACGGGAGTAAAGTGTTCTCATGCTCACCATTCATATAAATACATATAACAATTTAAAATATTAACAATATAAAGATCACTGAGCTAGCCATACATACATATATATGTGTATAGAATTTAAAAATCATAGATAAATAAATTTCATTCTCATTAATAAAAAAAAAGAAAAATTCATAAAATTATATAATAAACTATAATAAACGTATAAAAAAAATAACAACAATATATATATATATATATATATATTCATATTAAAGTATATCCTAAAAACTAAACATACCCCCCACCTAAATGCATAGTATTTTAACTAAATTAAACAGAAAAAGATGGTGAAGGGCATAAATTTACCATAGGTCTCTGAAGGTGACCTTGAGCGGTCTTAAGATTGGCCATCTGAACCAGGAAACACTTTTACAATTCTACCCAACTTCCAATGTAAGGATGGAGAATTATCCTCTTTAATGATGACTAAATCGTCGGGTTTTAGTGGATTTTCTTTATTTAATCATTTATTTCTTTGCTGGAGAGTATCCAAGTATTCTGTGTGCCACCTTTTCCACACATCTTGTTGCAGCCTTTGGAAAAGTTTCCAACGATCCAGTTGATTCAATTTTAGATGTGTGAGATCGGGATCAGGCACCGCAGTGGGTGGTTCTAACATGAGAAAATGACCCGGAGTAAGTACCGAAAGATCATTTGGATCCGAACTTAGGGGATATAAAGGCCTAGAGTTCAGTATGGCTTCTATTTGGGTTAGGAGTGTATAAAACTCTTCAAAAGTCAAAACTTGTGATCCTACGACACGAAAAATATGAGATTTTACAGACTTTATGCCAGCTTCACTCAGTCCATTAAAATGTGGACCGGAAGGAGGAGAAAATGAAAACTTAATTCCCTCTGACTCCGAAGCCAATTACATATATTCATTGAGCATTCGGGAAGCCCCAATAAAATTAGTGCCATTGTCGCAAAAACTCTGTGAGCACCTACTACGCCGTGCTACAAAGCGACGTAATGCTGCTACGAATGCATCAGAAGAGAGACTGGAGACTAACTCTAGATGAAGTGCCTTTGTTGCAAAACATACAAAAAGGCAGATATATGCCTTTTGAGACTTGATACCGCGTCCCTTAAGAAGTGTAACCAAAAAAGGCCCACCATAATCCACCCCAACACAAGCAAAGGGTTTAATTTGGTTGATACGACTAGGAGGTAAATTTCCCATAAAAGGGGTATGTGACACTGGTTTTCCAACGCCATGCGGGTCATTGTATCCATGATAAGGTTACCATGGAATCAGACCATGCAAAATCTTCATCAATTTTGATTTTACCCTGGAAAGAAGTATGAAGTCTATTAAATCAGCTAACAAAACTGCTGCACACAGTTCTAACAGCGGTATTGAAATGACTTTAAGTGGAGCAACTCTAGTTTTGGCACTAATTAAGTAAATCTGAGAGGGGTTATTTGTACCAGTAAACCTAAAATAGGTCACCGCAGAGTAGCCTTTTTCTGAACTATCAGAAAAGCTATGCAATTTGCACGAAATAAACTTCGTAGGTAAACAACGAGGTATACTGATCTGTGAGAGGAGCGGAAGCTCAGACTTGTACTGCGCCCATTTATCAATTAGATCTTGGGGAGGAATTGCGTCCCAGTGCAAGCCTAAACTCCAGAGGTATTGGAGCATATACTTAGCAAAAAAGGAAAGTGGAGCTGGGAAACCAACTGGGTCATACATCCTAGCTACTTCCGAGAGAATTATACGTTTAGAACAAGACCTAGAGAGAGGCTGAACTTCATAAGAGAACGTATCTAAAGAATTATTCCACCTTAGACCTAAGACTTTAATTACAAAATCATGAGAGTCAAAAGAGGAAAGAGAGTGTTGACAATCGTCAGGAGGTAAATTTTGCATTAAGTCGGGATGATTACATGCCCATTGTCTCAAGACAAAACCTCCTTTAGCTAACATGGAAATTAATTCAGACTGCAAAAGCTTCGCTTCTTCTATAGTAAAAGCACCGGTTATGACATCATCAATATAAATATCTGAGGAAAGTGAGGTTGCAGCTCGAGGAAAATATTTTCTTTCTTCGTGAACTAACTGATTAATAGTGCGAAAAGCAAGAAAAGGAGCCGATGATACACCATAAGTTACAGTGGTAAGCTTAAAATCTTGAACAGGATCTTGGGGAGAAAATCGCCAGAGAATCCTTTGATAATTCTGATCCTTTTCCGTTATTACGATTTGCCTGTACATTTGTTTGATATCGGCGATAAAAACAAAGGGATGCAGTCTGAATCGTAGTAAAATTCCTACGGTATCCTTTTGCAACTTTTGACCGACAAGAAGAGAATCATTTAGAGATATAGGAGATTTAAAAAAAGCATCAAAAACAACCCTGAGTCTAGTTGTATTACTATTGGGATTTTTTACACAATGATGAGTAATATAGTAAACCCTTTCAAATGACGAGGGAGATTCTACCCGGACCATATGGCCTGTAGACAAGTAGTCTTTCATAAAGTTATTATATTCAGAATACAGCTGAGAATCTTTTAGAAGACGTAGTTCCATGGCTTTTAATCTCTTAAGAGCAGGTGTTCTAGTATCCCCAAAAAATGGATCAGGACTTTTGAAAGGAAGAGAAATACCAAAACGACCAGTAGCTAACCTTATGTAAGACTCTTGGAAGATAGTTTCACATTCCTTATCTTCGTCCGATATTTGATAAGATGGAGGGATGCCCTCGAGTTCCCAGAATTTTTGTAGAGTTAAATCTAGAGAAGTGAGGCATGACGATAGAAAGGAATGAACGAGTATTTTGTGAGGATCATTCATTTTACCCATTAAAATCCATTTACAGCAGTCGGTTCACCTTCTGCTCCTTGAATTTTATCAGGTTTTAATATTTTTGAGAATACGTCAACTTCGAGCAACATGTCTATAGAAGACAAGATGTTGAACGTTTTATCGGCCAGATCTGAATTAGCAGTGTGAGAGAATGAATCAGTAGAAAAGGAATGAACTGGCATATTATTGCAAATTTTGGATAATATTTGAGCATCTACATTAAAGGATGGGACTGTCTTTCCAAGGGGTTTTAAGATACAATGGATGGACTTGCGGGAAAAGGTTCCACTATCCTCTACTCCACCAATTTGCATAGGAGTATCGAATCGAGGTAAACCTAATCTTTTAGCACATTTTTCAGTAATAAGAGACACTTGACTGCACCCATCAATTAATACTTTAACCTTTTGAAAATGTCCACGAGAATCAAGCACCTCCACCTGAGCAGTAGGCAACAAATTACAAGAAGAGACTGAGGTATGTAAGACAGTAGTAGAACTACCCGGTATTGAGTCATGGCAACTGGATTCTTTAGTGAAAATTGAGGGAAAGGTAGTGCCTACAACACCGCCAGTTTTAGCACCTATCTCATCAAAATGTAACAGGGTATGATGCCTTTTCTGACAGATTTTGCATCCACTACTGGAACTACAATTGTTGGTAGAATGTTTACTACCTAAGCAATTAGTACACCATTTATACTGTTTAGATAACTCAAATCTCTCTTCAGGCGTTTTATAAGAGAAAGTAGAGCACTTATATATTGAGTGATCCGACTTATATAGAGCACATTTAGTTTGTTCTGTATTAATAAGAAAGGCAGAACTTTGCGGTTTTGCAGTTTTTATGAATGCAGATTTGTTACTTGAAGAAATACTTTTCTTTGGGGCGTGTATCAATACCACAGAGTCATATGCATCACACTGTTTCTCAAGAAACTTATATTAAAAAGAGAAAATATATATATATATATATATATATATATATATATATATATATATATATATTTATATTCAAGTATATCCTAAAAACTAAACAGTATTATTAATTATTTCCGATAGTGAATATGTGTATGGTGAAGGTATGTATTTGACTGTGGTATCAGAATTAATATTTTTATTATTATTATAAATTGTGTGAATTCTCTCTTTTATTAACTTCTTATAAAATGATTGTGGATAGTTATTTTCTTCTAAAATTTCTCTTACTTTTCTCAAGTTATCTTTTCGATATTTAGGATGTGCTAATTTTATAGCCCTATCTGTGAAGATTCTGACAGCATTTGCTTTGTGTTGTATTGGTGCATGTGAAAGAAAGTTTGTATATCTATTGGATGAAATTTCTTTTGTATACCAGTTTGTGAAAATTTTACCTGTTGTATCGTAATTAATGGTTGTATCCAGATAATTCAAGCTTTTATTATTTTCCATTTCTACAGTAAATTTTAAGCGAGGATGAAATGCGTTGAATTTATCCAATATTTCATTCACTTTATTCTCACACATGTTATACAGTCATCGACATATCTTTTGAAAAATATTGGTTTAAAACTTAGTGATTGAATCACGTTCTCCTCGACATATTCCATAACAAGATTTGCTATAGTTGCAGCAATTGGAGATCCCATGGCAACTCCATATATTTGTGAATAATATTTATCATCAAATGTAAAATATGTCGAGGAAAGACATATATCTATTGCTTTTTTAAATTCCTCTAAATTAAGAGAAGTGTGGTCTTTAATCATATCCCATTTTTTATTTATTATGTCTATAGCTAAATTGACGTCTATATTGGTGTAAAATGATATTATATCAAGTGAAATTATTACGTGGTTCCTAGGAATTATTACACCCCTAATAAAGTTTACAAATTGCCAAGAGTCTTTTATGTGATATTCACTTTGGCCTATTATATTTTGAAGTATTTGTGAAAGAAAGAAAGATTGTATGTTACAGATTGAATGTTACTAACTATTGGCCTTAAGGGTATATTTGGTTTATGCAATTTGGGTAATCCATAAATAGCAGGTGGGTGTCCATTATGTATGCATAATTTGTTTTTGAGTTCATTATTTACAGGTCCTAATTTGTACCACCTTTTTATTAGTTCAGAGATTTTATTATTGATTTTCTCAGTAGGGTTGAATTTTTCCTGTCTGTATGTACTCGTATTTCTATCGTTAACTAACACTTTCATTTTTGAATAATAATCTTGTTTCCCCATTATAACCGTTTTGTTTGTTTTGTCGGCTCTAGTAATAATAAGATCTTTATTGGTTCTAATAAATTCTCTAGATTATATACATATATTTATATATATATATATATACAGGGTGTCCCGGGACTAATGGGAAAAAAGTCAGGAGCGTATAATCTGAGCCAAAATAACGTTATTGCTTCATATAAACTTTTTCTATGCATGCCCTCGTTTTCGAGTTATAGGCCTCCAAAGTTTTAATTTTGAATTGGGTTTTAATTTTTATTTTTTGTACTGGTTATTTGATCTTTATAAAATTTACGGCAAAGCTATAATGTACGTGTACGTTTATTTTGGAAAGTTAAACAGATTTACAGTTGTGTCTTGAAGCCAGGGACGGACTACCCGCAATGGTTAGTGATCCAAAACTTTTGCAGGGATGGAACACCCTGTATGAAATTATCGAAATTGACTTCCCCACACATTTCGCTAACGAAAAGGTACTCTTATTGGAATTCAATAAAATAAGCCGTTTGGCTGATATTTACAGTTTTATGAATGCACTAAGTACCAATTTACCTAACTAACTTATTAATACGATGTCCAAGATTTACCTACAGTACTACAAAAAAATAATTTGATGATAGCAGATGATGAAAAAATTAAGAACTTATTTAATGGGAATTGAATAGGTACGGTAACAACGTAATTAGTTGCTTTTAATCAAAATTACGAACACAACATTATTAAACCATTAAGAAAACCTCAAAAACACAAGTTATAAAACATTTGACAAAAACTAATTCCTAAACAACAACAAAAACTAAAGTTATTCTAATAAATGTTCAATATGAGCTCCTCCCACTTCAACGCACATTCTAAGTCTACGAAGGTTGTTTCTTTGCACTTAAAAGAGCAATCCCATATTACTTCTAATAACATTGCAGTGTAACATAATTCTGTCTATTAAATCTTGCCTTGTTTGCACAGGTGTTGCGTATACCTTACTTTTGAGATAACCCCAGAGAAAGAAATGTATAGGATTAACGTCTCCTGATCGCGGTGGCCATTGAAAAGGGCCTCCACGACCAATCCATCTATTAGGAAACCTCGTGTGTAAATGCTGTCGTACATATAAACTGAAATGAGGAGTGGCCCCATCATGCATGAACCATAAATTCCTACGAGTTTGTAGAGGTACATCATCAAACAGGTTCCATAACCCATTTTGCAAAAACTCCAAATATCTCTGACCGGTCAAAGTACCGTCAATAAACTATGGCCCTATCAAATGATTGCCAAACATTAACCATGAATCTATGTGGGTTCCTAGTTTAGATAATGCCATTTGGATTCACATCATCCCATAAATGTATATTATGAGAATTAATGACTCCATCTCTGGTGAAACCAGATTCGTCCGTAAAGAGAACGTTACTAATAAATGTATTGTCTGCTTGTTGTTGTCGCAGACATCACGGGCTATACTCAAGTCCTGCAGGATAATCAGCCACTGTCATACTGTGTACTTTTTTCATGTGAAAAACTGTTCTTTTAGGAGGCGATGAACAACTGATTTCGAGACGTTATGTTCTCTTGATAATTTTCGTAAACTCGTTGATGGTTCATTATCAACTGCATTTAACAAGTCTTGTTCAACTGCCACAGTATGTACGCTTCGTACTGGACCTTTCCCACTTTTTTGGCAAAAAACTTCCTAAAATTTGAAATTTTGTTTTGTATACATGGAAAATTACATTTTCTTATCCATACCTGTTTCTCGTAAGTTGAGATCAATACGCTCAAACATTCGTCTGTCTGGCGATGCTCTGTTTGCAAAATGCCCTGCATAAAGCCTTCTGGCCTCTAAATAGTTTCGAGAAGCCAGTCCATATAATAAATGCATATAACTCAATAAAATAAATAAATGCATGCACTCAATAAAAGTGAATTCTACCATTGTAACTGTTAAATTAAGGACTTATGAATTATTGACTACAAACTATTCTACACAACGTTTCACAACTAATCCTATGGTTACATGATAAACGGTAAAAACACTTTTAAAAAGTTTTTACCAGCTTTAGCATTAATAAGTCGTTAATTTTTTTTATCTTCTGCTATCGTTAAATTATTTTGTTGTAGTACTGTAGGTGTAAATCTTGGACATCATATTAATAAGTTAGTTAGATAAATTGGTACGTAGTGCATTAATAAAACTGTAAATATTATCCAAACGGCTTATTTTATCGAATTCCAACAGGAGTACATTTTCGTTAGCTTAATGTGTGAGGAAGTCAATTTCGATAATTTCATACAGGGTGTGCCATCCCTGCAAAAATTTTGGATCACTAACCATTGCGGGTAGTCCGTCCCTGGCTTCAAGGCACTACTGTAAATCTATTCACCTTTCCAAAATAAACATACACGTACATTATAGCTTTGCCGTAAATTTTATGAAGATCAAATAACTAGTACAAAAAATAAAAATTAAAACCAAATTCAAAATTCAAACTTTGGAGGCCTATAACTCGAAAACGAGGGCCTGCATAGAAAAAGTTTATAAGAAGTACTAACATTATTTTGGCTCAGATAATACGCTCCTGACTTTTTTCCCATTAGTCCCGGGACACCCTGTATATATAGAAAGGAATTGAAAATAACAAATAGACATCGAAATAACTTGCATGTTGACAAATGTGTCCAATCTGTATAATACCTGAAATGACATAATATATCTCCATACAGTATAAACCATTAAAACTTGTTAAAATAAAAAAACAGTAAGATAATCTGACGTCCATTAAGTTGATAATAAATCATTTATTTTAGATACAAATTTTGAAATAATTTTTAAAATGTTTTGAGTTGTATAAAGTCACAGATTTCATGAAGTATTTTATCACCTGTTAAATAACGTCAAAACTGTAAATTTTAGCAACATTGTTCAGAAGATGTCGAAACGTAAATAAAATTCAAATTAAAGTGAAGGATACCTTTTATTCCAAGAATAGTTAATATAAGAACTATATATGGTAGATCAAGAAATAACAATATTTTACAATTAATTTATAGACCAGGAGATTAAGGTCAAGAAAATGGATGGTTTTTTTCAGATGAATGGATGTCACAATTGAACAACAAAAACAAATTTATTAAGGAATTTTGCAGGAACTGAGGCTAAGTATGCAAGAGAGAAAAATAGACGAATATTTTTGGTAAGATGTAAGCAGTGTGATATTAAACTTTTTGAAAATTAAACAAAAACATCAATTTAATAACAATTCCACAAAAATAGATATAATAAGATACTTTTGTCATTTTATACACAATTTTTAAATATTCATATCAGTGAAACAGTTAAAAATATAAATATTTTAAAAAAACAAATTGGTGTCATAAAATATAATATTAATTTAAATCTACACTTTACATACTTCAGAAATTGTATTTGGCAATTTAGTTATATTTAAATACTAACTTCCTGAAATCGTTAAAGTTGCGAACCAATCCTGCTGAACTAGTGATTTTGCACTACAAGGGGCATATCACAACAACGAGTGGTTACAAAAGATCTCCTAAATGTTATAGGCATAAGCTATAGCAATGAAAGCGTTATCGCTCTCGTTAATTTCAAAAATTTTTGAAGAAATCTCTTAAATATTCCTGTGTTTTTTTTCGAAATATTACAGCATCATAGACGCTTCTATTGAATTTTTATTCTGGCCATAAGAACCATCAGAATATAAATTATTTTTTTTCCTTTTACAACATACTTTGAATTGAGATTTCAGCTGATCCACGTTTATTGTTTTATTCATCCCACGTAAAATAAAGGCCCTTTTAGTTACATCACTGTAAACAGTAAATTTTAAATTAAAATTTTTAATACCGATAATCTATATTTGTAAAATATTGGGCTTCCTTTAGATATGAGAAGGTAGATAATCTGCTAAAAGTCGAAAACTGCGCATGCAAACTCGGATAAGTTCTCATGAGCTTCTGTGTTTGTCATATCTCCTTCTTATAGAATTTTTGGTCTCATCGTTTTCTTCTATAAAATTGATTGAAAGTGAGCATTGATCTTTTTTTGGCTTTAAAAATGATGAATTTTTTGTTTCAAATACTTTCCGGAACGTAGAAAAATTGGAATATTTTCATTTCCTTTTTTCATCTACTCTACAGCAAACGTTTTATACACTTTCTAAGAAACAACTCTGGATGCAGATACATTCTACTGGAACTTTATCTACAAAAATGCGATTCAATTCGTGGGTATCGGTCAATGTGATTCTCTTCATCTTTTGAATTATAATAGTCTCTTTGTTTAAATTCTTCACTTCTTTGTCTTTCACCTCTTTTTTCTCCTTCCATAATACCCATTTTACTCAACTCAGCTGTGCGAAGGGTTAATCTGGGAATACCTAACGTACCTATTTTGCGTCCCGGAGTTTGGAGACAACAAGACAGGTGTCCGCAAAAAGCGTCAGTTAAGATTTATACCGTACTTTGATGGTTCGATTTTACAAGAATTCATTATGATAATTAAAACTTACTGGGTGTAATTAGAATTTCACACATAATTAATACTTGGAATGTTTATTGTTAGGGATATTTAGTTCGATTATTCACGGTCTGTTTTTTCAGCCTTAGATAATTTATTTATCACATTGCACGTTTTACCTATATGTGTCTAGCGTATTGCAAATGACATAGTTTCAAAGACACGCAAGAATTTAGAGATTTCATTGAAGGAATAATTACTAAACCTGTAAGAAAGTCAAACCTGGGTTATCTGGGCTAGTCCCATCATTTTAATTCGTCATTAGTTCATCCACAGTTGTTTACTTAATCTTAAACATATCGAATCCCGCAGTACATCTAATTATTTTTTTCAAATTATTTTTCATAAAACATTTTGCATATTAATATATTTTCTATTATTTATAAGTAGTCATAAATACAAAATAATTGATATTGCATTTCTAATTAATTATTGAAAGTAGAATTAGTACGTAATTTGACTAAATCTCACACGTGACACATCCAATAAGAAATTTTTTCTACTTGTTAGAAAATCTGGTAACAACACATTCTATTAGATGGCATTCAATTCTGCTGGTTACTTGAAATCAAACCAGAGCGATTTATCTACAAAATAACAAGAGTAGAGTAGAGACGTTAAAATTATTTGTTTTGTTGTATATGGCAGCATTGTTTAGCTATTAACATTTGTAGTTGAGAGTAGAGGTAATGTGTTTCTCATAGATATAAAGAAAATATGTCCAATAAGTTTCACTATAAAATAATGTAAATATATTTTAAATAGTCTTCCACTGTGTATCATTTTATACAAAGAGCAAGAAACAAGAAGAGATAAAAAATAAGAAAATTTTATGGGCCCAGTGAGAATAAGAAATATTATTTATAACTTCGGCACTGGTAGTAGTGGAACTCATCTTACTCCGAGACTCCGAACGAAGACATCGACTAGCAAGCAGGAGCATCCCTGGAAATTCGGTCCCTGACTCAAACCGGATCGCTCCAGCAGCGACATGCCAACGTATTCGCCGAATATAATTGAGATTTTAATCTCGATCTGTCCTTTATAGGACTTTTTATTTATGAAAAACTGCTCTGTCTAGAGCAAATATTCATGAAATTTGCATTTTTTCCAACAATAACGTTGTGAAGAAGCTGCAAACAAGAAATCTACCCACATCCAACTGAAGACGGAAGGATTTTTCAGGTAAATATAAAAACTAGCCGGCAGACAAAAGAGTCTGGAAACCTTTAACCGGGGAGAAAACTCCCTCCGGCAGTGAGTCCACTGTCCGCTACCCCCTATACTAACAACCCCCAACAAAACAAAACAACATTCTGCTTCGTCCCCTTCCGCCTACAACAAATAGCAATGTCTTCAAAACAACGCTCCTAATACAACACCCGTATCTAAAACTGGCCAACCCGTACCCACTATCTCATCTCCCGATGAGTTTCCACCTATGGGCTCCGCCAAAACTCCAACCGCTCAACCTCATACGAAGACCTAGAGCTCGAAGTCATCTATCTAAGAGCCGAGGTGGCCAAGTACAAACAACACTCCTCCCGCTGCTCCTCATCAATTATACATTCCGCCAAATCCCATGCCTCTCGTTCCAGTTCACACATCTCTGTGAACGAGACTCCCATAACCATCCGCCAATCTCCAGAGGAAGACCTCTCTTGGGTGCCATATCCAAGAGAACCTTAATAATCCCTACCCCCCTCCACCAACCACTCAACAACAACAACAACAACCAACCCAATAACCAACTCAGCAATAATCAACAAGACAACCCCGCCCCACTCAACATCCACGAACCACCCAACAAACCCTACCTTCCCAACTAACACTCTCACTTCAAACCCTGAATATTCGAAACCTACCTTCCAAATACACCTACCAGAGCAAGTTATTTAACCTGCTCACCACAAACGAGCTGTTGAGGGAAAAAATCTCCTTCCCGAAGGCAAACCTGAACCGAACAGCACTCCCGAAAATACCCGCCAATATCCCACACGAAGCCCTTGCCAACAGACTCCGAAATACCATCGGCGACCCCCAGGTCATCATCGTCCCCCTAAATTCAACTCCCTGAGTCCGCTCACAATCGAGAACCCGCAAGCCCACCTTTTCCCTTGTCTGCAGAAATCTAGACACGTCCCTATCTGATACAGAATTCGAGCACATCCTCCGCAATGAAGTGAACTTCACCTTCACCAGATCCTCTTTATTAACATTAAAAAAATATGGAGGCATAAAAAGCAATATTTTAAAAATTAAGCCATAATAACTGACGCTGGGGTGCATATGTACCCCGTTCGGTACCTCGAGGGTTAAATAAGATGTATAGTCTTAGGAGTTTGCTATATACTGTGCTCTAGTTTATGAGAACCAAGTCGTGCTCTTTATTATGCGTAGAAAATTTAAGGTTCATTAGGTAACGTGTCAAATTTCTTAAACAAAATTTCATCGAAGTTATTGTCTAGTTAATATTCAATTTTTTCTTCTTTCATGGTCAGCAGCCACACTTTATCGTAGAACATTTTTTCTTGGGCTTAATGCCTCTCAATGATTAAAAAATGTTGTTAATGCTTTGAAAGCTTCAAAGATTATCGTCAAGATATTTAGTATTTTAGTAGTGTTTTTTACTGTTTTCCATTGTGTCTATTTCAAAGCTTTTTTTTAATTATCGCCATTTTTTTATGCTCGTTAACTGAATGTGAAGCTTTCTAAAATTAAGAAATATCAATCGTTGATTTCACGGACCTCAAAATTTAATCTGTTCGCTAAATTATTTTTGAAGTATGGGATCAGCGTTGTACCGTCCGACTGATATAGATAACCTGTAGTAAATACTTTAAGTGTAAATAAATTACTTTAAATAATAAGTTTCAACTAACTTAGGGAAGGGGGAATTTTGTTGGTGGTGCATATGTGTATATATATATATATATATATATATATATATATATGTATAATGAGGTTTCACTAATTAGGAGGAGGAGGGATTTTGTTTTTATTGGTGGTGCATAGGAGTGCGTTTGAAATGGCTGCCGATGCTATTTTTTTTAAAAATTATCATTGGAAGGGGGCAACTTTATTTTATATATTGAGGTTTAACAAAGTATCGGGAGATGGGATTTTGTTTTTCTTGGTGATGCATCTGAGCGCATTAGAAATGGATTCGGCTGCAGTATACCTTTTTTGCAAATTGTCATTGGGGAGGGGGGTCAACTTTACTCTGAATAATGCGATACTACTAATTGAGAGGAGAGGGCATTACAAGCGCTTGATGGTGCAAAGTACAGAATTTGATAATTCCGATTGGGGGTGGGGGGCGAGCGCAAGTTAAGGGGATTTGATTTTTGGTATAAAGTGTTGAATAGTTTGAAGTGATGGGGACGGTTTTGAAACATTTATATATATTTGACGGTGTCAATTCTGAAAATTGTTGTCTATTTGTTGGAGATATTAACATTGACTTATTGGATTTAAATGATGATACCATGGAATATGTTAGTGGCCTGAGTGAGTGTGAATTTACGTCCACCATTAATAAACCAACCAGAATGGCGGCTTGCTTAGATAATTTATTTATTAAGCCAAAAACTAACATTCTAGAAAATATTATCCCTGTAGTAATAGAAACTAATATAACAGACCACTATACAGTAGCGCTGCAAATAGTTTTTGATAATAAAACAACGAAAACGATAGCTGAGTATTATACTAAGCAAGTCAACTATAAAAAACTTGTAGACAGTATATCCAAAGAATCATGGGTTATTATCCTAAATTGTAGTAATCCAGACCCTGCAACAGAAAAATTAATAAGAATTATACAGAAAAACATCAATAAAAGTACCTATTTTAGAAAGAGAAATAGAAAAAACCACAAAAATTGCGCCATGGGTTACAAAAGCTCTCATCGAATCCATTAATGAAAAAACTAGATTATATTGACATACAAAGCTCCATCCCAATGACTGTGATTTACTTGTAAAATACAAGGTATATAGAAATAAACTGCATTCGCTTATCGAAAAGACGAAACGCAAGTTTTATACGGAAAAGATCATGGAAAATTCAAATAACAATAAACAATTATGGAGCGTGGTGCAAGATTTGAGTGGAACAAAAAAAGTAAAAATGCCTTATGAAGCTATTAAGGGTTCAATGGGAAATATACTGACAAACCCATGTGACATTGCGAATGAATGCAAACGTGTATTTTCAGGAATGAGCAAGGGATTGGCCAAACAAATAAATAGTAACCCTCACCAAACATATGGTGATAATGACTCTTTGCCAAATTCGATTGCTTTATTACCCACAAATAGGTATGAAATTGGAAAATAATAAATGGATTGAAGGGTAAAAAGGCGATTGGTATTGATGAGATAAGTGCGGAATGTCTAAAAGCAATTTCACCATTTATACTTGATCCTCTAGTGCATATCATAAATACGTGTATAGAAAAAGGTATATGGCCCAAATCCTTTAAAAACACTGTAGTGATACCCGTACACAAAAATGAAGATAAGACCCTTGCCGCGAATTTTAGACCTATATCACTTATTCCACACATGGCAAAAATTTTTGAAAAACTGTTGAAAAATAGACTTACATCGTTTATAAACAAATATGATTTAATTTCATCCAAGCAATTTGGTTTTAAGCAAAATAACTCCACACAAGATGCCGTTTCAAATTTATGAAGCATTAAATAATAATAAAGTTTGCTTATGTGTTTTTTTAGATATATCCAAAGCATTTGATACTGTTAGCCATAGCAATCTATTGCAAACATTAGAAAAAATTGACATACGAAACAACTGTTTACAACTATTTACGAGTTACCTGTCAGAGAGACAGCAGAAGGTAAGGGTTGCCGAACAAGCGAGTGGTCAAAGAGATATAACATCTGGAGTACCTCAGGTAACAATTTTAGGCCCCGTTTTATACAATCTTTACATAACTGAATTATTTTCATTGCGCAGTGCAGGACATATAACTGGGTTCGCTGATGACACTGCTTTACTTATGAAGCAGATAACTGGTATGAGCTAAAATTAAAAGCAGAAACTGACCTAATACTGATAAATGCCTGGTTTGATAATAAAATACTTACCATAAATTTCAAAAAAGAACATTTTACCTACCACTATTCAACTCAAATTTAAGCATAGAACTATTCAAACCTCTTGAAATATCACAAAACGGACAAAATTTTAGCATAAAACCTGTAACAGATGTGAAATATTTGGGTATTATCATGGATGCAAATTTAAAGTGGGATTGTCATATTAAATTTATTATAAAAAACTACAATTCGTCCTTTACAAATTTAAATACCTCAGAAAATTCATACCTGCTAGATACCTTGGAATGCCGTATTTCGCACTAGTGGAAAGTCACCTCCGTTATGGTATACTGGCCAGTGGCGGCTTTAGGATTTGAACTTGGGGGGGGGCGCATCGGCCTCTCCCTCCCACCTATAAAGTTCAAAATTGAAAATATTTTAAAAATGCTTGCAATTTACAAGTTGTCACTTTTTACATACCGGGTGATGCATTGCCGAGTGAAACATAGGAAATCCCATGAAAATTTTAAAGTGGCTAAATATTGACTCCCTAGTACATTTTATTGAAAAATGTTATAACTTTTTGAAGAGGCCGATATGATAAACTCATGTGCCGAGTTTGAATAAAGTCAAATAAGCAAATACTAAGTTATTCAATTAAATGTAATGACAAAATTACGAAAATGTTCATAGCTCAGGTAATACAGTAAACACCAGCAAATTAAATTTTGACATTGACAAAACAAAAAGTAATGTGAAACATACTTTATACGTCAGTTTTTCGCAATAGCGTCATAGAAATTATTTGCTGGTGTTTATTGTATTACCTGAGCTATGAACATTTTCGTAATTTTGCCATTACATTTAATTGAATAACTTAGTATTTGCTTATTAGACTTTATTCAAACTCGGCATATGAGTTTATCTTCAAAAAGTTATTATAAAATTTTTCTATAAAATGTACTGGGGAGCTAATATTTAGCCACTTCAAAATTTACATGGGACTTCCTATGTTTCACTCGGCGATGCATCACACGGTATAAAGATAAAACTTTATAAAATGGGTCATTCGGAGGGCACGAGGAGAAACATCGAGATACAATTAAAAGAAAATACGTTTGTTAAGTTTTCTATAGGTATATTAAAAGGAGACAAAACGCTTCTAAACACGGAACAAAAGAAAACAAACATAACTGAAACAACTCACAGAGGCCTTTCTTTTCTTCCGAAAAAACTAGCCATTCAAATTTTTTAAAATGCGCGTTTGTTGGACGTCTTCGTTCTTCGCGACCTCGTTTGGTATGAATTGAAAAAGGAAATTCATATTGTGGTTCAGGAACCCAATGATTTTTCAATAAATTATATTTAGTGATATCGGGGATGGTATCCATTTTCGCTAAAAATGCGCCGACATCGTATTTCAATTGTTCAGTTTCCATCAAATCCGTATTTTGGTTTTGAGTGGAAGTAGAAGCAACTGCAACATCGGTTGGTAAAACATCTGTATTTTCATCTTCTACTCTCTCCTCCGTTCTTGATTTTTTAAAATAATTTAAAATACTATTTGAAACTCTCTTATTCGACATATTGAATTACACACTATTATAATACCACTAAATACACAGATGCATCAGTCTTCAAGTCTTCTAACTAACTAACCAATACCAAGTCGAAGTCAGAAATGGATAAAAACGAAGCGCGGAACATCAGCGAAGCCGACAAAGCAAAGACGCCGCTGCCGCTCTTGGAAATCTGGAGTTTGGAGTTCAAAGTAAGAAGCCGCTTGCACTCGCCGCCGCATTAACAGACCAAGAGCAATAGCAATGAGACCTATTAAATAATTTAGGCCGGGTGTTCGGGGTGTTCGATTCAAAAATAATTAGGCATATTATTTTTTCATGGCTGAGTCCATTGTAATGTTGTAAGGTAATCAAATATTTTGTAGAGTAGAACAAAATTGAAAGCCGTTGGGGGGGGGCGCCCCTCGCGCTCCCCCCCCCCCCCTTAAAGCCGCCACTGATACTGGCTTGGGGAAGTGCCCTGAAAACTCACATTATTCCGTTCGAAATCATTCAAAAAAGATGTCTGAAGATCATTATGTGTAAACCCTATACCTATTCTTCAGATCGATTGTAAGGGGAAAGCAACATAATGGACCTGAAACAGTTGTACTTTCTATGTGCATCTATAAAATACTACACAATAAAAGATGTAAGAATATTACCTGCACATAGATATGTAACTAGGAACAAGTACCACTACATTGGTCCGAGAATGATAAAGTCCTTCTGTCAATGATCTTTTTCATTTTTAACTCCGAAAATCTATAATTGTATTCCGGATAGTATCAAGTATCAAGTGTTATTGCTTAAAGAAAAATTGAAAAAAGTTCTCTTGGAACAGACAAGACATTTCTGTCATATTGTTATGGTGGGGTAAACATATATTACTTTACTTAAATAATAATAAATGTTACGTTCACTCAAATTTCTGCGTTCGCTTAAATTTACTTTCGTCCTAATTTTATTTTATTTATTTTATTCAAAACTATTGAATAATATGCAATACTGTTAAATTTAGTGTATTTGTTTTAACTTGTATTTTTAATTGTTTTTATTTGTGTTTTGCCGAAACAGGTGTGACCTCTCTTCACTTACATAGTGTTACATAGAAATTTTATGGAAATGTTGGGGATATGATTTAAATAAACAATATATGTCATTTCAATTCATCAAAAACCAATTATTTTCATAGAAAACATCGTATCATTTAAAATGAAGAATAACTTATTTTAACATACATAAAGTATATCTCTTTACTCATTAAAATACTCGGCAACGTTGACCAAAAAATGTCCCATTTTCAAGAATTCAAAATTAAATTTCACGCTTAAACGTGGATAATTCGCATTTTTTTTATTATTGTGATATATAACTTTTACTTTCTAATATTACAATTTTTTTAAATTCACGTATCCGTAAACTCGAACGTAACCCAAACAACTCTACAAATATATATATATATATATTAAAATATTTTACATGTAAGTACTTATATTTATTTCTCCATTTTTAAATCATATTTATATTTGTATATGTATTATAGTGCCCTGAAGAAGTGTCAAAAGGACACGAAAGCTTGGCGGCATTTTGTAAATAAAAGATCTTCGCGTTGATTCCTTGGACTGAAATCCCCGTTATCCCCACCTATATATATATATATATATATATATATATATATATATATATATATATATATATATATATATATTGAACCAGATATCATAGATCGTAAGAGAAATAGTACTATTAAAATATGTTTGCTAGTATGAAATATATATGAAAATAATATAATTAAGGAAAACAAGTAAAAAGGAAACACTTTTCTTAATTTAAACAACATATCAAATAAAGATATATTAAATAACAGCCTATAACAATATAATAAAAAAGGAATTACCTCAATGATAACATAAAATATAGATATTGCCTAACCAATGTAATGATGTAAATAAAGTTGCCTAAGACGAAGATTATTTTTCATAACATAATCAGCTGTTCATCTGAAATGAAAACAAATATTACTATAGTTAATTCATTATAATCATTAATTTAAGGATAAGAACAAATATAAATATTGAATAGAATATAATCCAATAGATTTCATAGATAAACAAATAATGACATATAGACAAATAACATAAGAGAATTTATATTTATAATTAATATGAGTGTAACAAGAATATACTATCAATAATAATATTGAATGTTGTACCATGTAAGTGTATCTAAGTATAACCAATTTTAATGTATTTGTATGTATGAAATTTTTTGATAAGTGATAGAAGTTTCAATTATCTGATTACAAAAGACAATATCTTATTGGTTATAAAAGATGACAGAACAAACTGTGAATCAATAAATAAACTTTGGAATAGTGACCTGGAAAAGAACAAAAGACTGTTTTGTTGAAAAAAGTCGAGAATCGAGGGGACGCTTAAAAGGAGAACGGAAGCTGGTGTTAGGAAGCGAGGAGTGTATGTGATAGTGTTCCTGAAATTTAAAGATATTCCCGGTTTAAGACATTTAAACTTCTAAAGTATTATGAAATACAATATTAGTAATACTCACAGTTAATTGTAACAAGTTTTCCGACAAGAATCTGCGAAATTTTCAACAATTTTGGTTTTTTGGAGCTTCAGTGGAGTGTTCCTGGGATCCAGAGACTTTCATCCCAATTCAAGATCAACAGGTCAGTGTTTTTTTAAATCATTTATTGGCCAATAAACAGTGTAAAAACTCAAAATACCCAATTAAGTACTTAATTTCATAAATTGATAAACTTTTGCAAATATGATCGATCTAAAAAAGAAAGAAACAGACTTTGTATAGTGAATTCATTGCATAAATCGTTAAATTTAATAGAAGGCCGAACTTTATATAAATTAAAATATGTACTTACGCCATCTTGTAATCGCAGAAATCTGGTGATTGAAATTTTATAATGTTATAACCATGTCCATCTGTATATAATTCCATATATTTCTATCCATGTATATAACTAATTTCTTCCCACAGCTATTTGTATCATATATAACTATGATATATATATATATATATATATAAATTCTTTTATGTTTTTTATGAACCATTTACTTATCTGCATCGTCAAACAAACTATGTTTGTATAAATATAGATGCTTCTTTAATGTAAGAATTGTTCGTTTCATGTTAAAGCGCATGACTAGTTTTTCACGCATGCGCATTGATGATATTATTAAAATCAATAAGTAGGTACAATATAACCATTGGCGTCGCATATTAATTTTATCAAATATAAATATTGCATTGAAAATTAAATCTATTTCAAATAATGTGTTTTCTTTTTATTTAAACAATTATAACAATACAATAAGCCAGGACTCAAAGGGAAAAAAGGATTTCATGCTCCCGAATAATCACATTAAAATAAATAACTAAACAAATATTAACAACAAACTGAGCTAGCCAAACTAAAAACAAAAATCTAAATAATAAACATCTACATTTAAATCATCTACAACAAAAGTAAGTAATTAATCTTTTTTGTTATATATATATATATATATATATATATATATATATATATATATATATATATATATATATATAATATGTCATTCAATCAAAATATCTTAATGAAACATTGTTAATTTCTTCTTAACTTGGATTCACTGAATGATTTGAAGCCGGAAAAAGTAATATGTATTCATATAATATCCATTCAAAATTGAAATTTCAATGATCTTGACTGAATTGTAGATTTTGCATGCATTTGCAATGTCCATTACATCGTGGCTCGCTGTTTTAAATCAACTCAATCAGAACGGACTGAATATAGTTTCGTCATTAACTGCCATTTCCTGTTATCTAAAATGTTACAGTTCACTATTTCATAACTTAATGCAGTTTAAAATTTTAAAAGTAGAAATCCTTGACAAGTTTATCGATAATAGCTAGGTACTTTTGGCCTAAAGGAAGGTTTTTAGCTTATGTATGTTTAAGTGAATGTTTCTTTAAATTATAATTAACACGTTCAATTAGAGCAAGGGATATTTCATTATTTATTTAAAAAATACGCACATGCGCTAACGAAACATTAAGACCTATCTTTAAAAAATGAATTTTAAGAAGAAATTAATGCTCAAGATGAAAAAATACCAAAGTTTCATGTGAAATTAGTCATGAGAGATATGATCTCAAATCGGACGCGAAAAACAAAATAAATATTTAACAGGAGAAAACTAATCAAAATGGAAAATGTTTAATTGACTTTGCATAATTGAATAATATGGTAATAAAGAGCACTAAAAACCAAATTGACATTTTACTTATCTAGTCTGGTTCACAAGTCCCATTTTCCTCAGAACCTAAACCGGACCACCGAAAATTATGATTTTGGTCTCCTTCGATTCGAAATGGCATCTAGAACAATCTATCAAAGTTGCCAGAGGGGCTGAAAAAAAAATGCAAAAGTTATAAACAATAAAGTAAAATAAAAATAAGGGTTTGGTTTTTTTGAAATATTTCAAAAACTATTTGAGATAATCGAAATTTGAAAAAAGATCCTTAACCCATTAGCGCCGAGAAAGAAAAATTCTTGGAATTACTAATACTTTTGTTATTTTATAGGTGAAAATAAATAACAGAACACATTTCTAATAATGTTTTATTTAACTTTTTAGACAAACCCCCTAAAAGGGGATGTTCCGATATGGGACCTTTAGGCGTTACCGCACTTATAACTTATAACATATGTTGTCTATGAAAGTTCCGGAAGCAGTCGATGCAAAGCCCAATATTGCATTTACAACACATTGTTCTACCTCGGCTACTACATTTATCCCCACCACATCTTCTTCTTTTACCTTCGGGTACAGAAATTACGTAATGGTCTAATTCATCAAACCTTATATCATTACTAACCCTAAAATAAGAAGCTGCAGCTCTTGGTACTCTACCGGGTGCTCGTGCCGGTACTTGCTATCTTGTAAGATAAGTCTAAAATAAAGAGAACAATGTACAGAATTACCTTGATAGTCAAACATCCACATCTTACCTGGGTAATACGTCGCCTAAACTCTAGTTTACTAATTTTTCACCCACTATTTCTGTATAAAATCCACGCATTTTGAACTGCCGCATCTATTAAATAAGTAAAAATGGGCCAGTACTATTTTTTGGATCGAATTCCAATGCGGTAGCTACAAAAATTGTATATAAAAATATAGTAAGTACTATCATAAAATTGAGAAATAACTAATCAGGAAATGTTGTTATCCATTTGATCGGTTCCACCCATATTTTTGTTGTAACGCATTACTATATCTGGTCTTGGTACAGGAACTATCCTTTTTTTTTACTGAATCTGTCAACTGTTCTTATTGGTTCTACGCCATAGGAAGTACTACCCATGGTCACTACATTGTTGTCATTTCACCTAACAAAAATAATTCCGCTTGCTCTACCTACCGCCGAACAAAACTCTCCTCTTACTTCCTTTTTGCATATGTTTTTTCTGCTTGAGCGGACAATTTTTTGGGAGACTATCGTCTCGTAGAGTTCCTGTTCCTGTATATCCATTTACTTTCAGGGTACATAATAAGTTGACACCACTAAAAAGATTAAAGAAGGAAAAGTTGTAACTAAGAAATCTTTTATCTCCCCCCATTTCCTCGATCATTGTTACCAGTGGAGCTGCGCATTTACCAAACAGTGATTCATAATTTGTGTTTGATCTTGGGTTTTTCCCTTGATAAATCTCAAAATGTACTAGGTAGCCACTTGGAGCGTTAAGACACCAAACTTTGTAACCAAACCTAACAGGCTTACCACGGATGAATTGCTTACATCCATGGCGACCAAAGTAGCGAATCATTGACTCGTCGTATGATAAATTTTCTTCCGGAATGAAAAGTTCAAGAAACTTTACTTTCAGTTGATCTGTTATAGTACGCAGTTTATACATTTTGTCTGAGATATCATGAGCATTATTATTTGCAAAGTGTATATATCTACATATTTGTAGAAACCTGTCGCGTCTCATAACTTCTGATACCATCAGATTTTTGAAATCTTTTGAGTTTTCCCAGTAGTTTCTCTTCGATGGTAAAATGTTATAGCCACTCAAAATAAGAATTCCAATGAAAACTTTCATTTGTTCTATGGTGATTTGTGGATCTGCAGCATTTTTGAATAAAGCATGATTAGTAGTCTCTGTTATTATTTTTTGCAATAAATCGTCGGGGAAAAAGAGTTCAAGTAAATCAACACAGCTCATTGCGCTGTATTTAGAGTAATCCGGTTTTGGGAACTCGTAACAAATTCGAAGTTTTTTGGTTTAGTTTTTAGAACAGAATTAG
This sequence comes from Galeruca laticollis, assembly GCA_963921935.1. Classification (NCBI taxonomy): domain Eukaryota; kingdom Metazoa; phylum Arthropoda; class Insecta; order Coleoptera; family Chrysomelidae; genus Galeruca; species Galeruca laticollis. Next base: position 241,425,774 of record OY998176.1, read on the forward strand.
TAACTGGTGGTTCTATTTCTACCTCATCAATATCATTATTTTCCACACCAAGTCTCTCGTTATTGTTAAATAAAACTTCTGCTGGGGCAGAAAGTTGCCTGACAGATAAATTATCAGCCAAGCCCTCCTCATCTTCATCACCTGAATCTTTATCAGTTAGAACGTTACTTTCAGGAGGCTCAATATATATATATATATATATATATATATATATATATCCGCAACATCTCCTTCATCGTAGGCAATGTCCAGAGCTTCTTGTAGGGTTATACCACTAAAATAACATATTTGGTATATTAACACTCACATGTGAGTAACCGCCTAAAGCGCCCATATGGAAACATCAATGTTTATACAAAAAAATGATAGGCCTAATAATTTTTTTTGTAGATCTATCAATGCTGATAAATACTATTATGTATGTATATTTTAAAATACAGATTGTTATTTGAGCAAAATTAAAAATACATTAACAGTAATACTTACACACAGGTGATGTCCATGTTTTTCAAATATTCTTTCAGTCACGTTTTTTCAAGCACTAATAGAAACATAAACAACTTTAAAAATAAACTGGATAAGCTTTTTTACGGGTAACCTGAACCAACATAACCGGACTGGAACAAAAACAAACTGTGTAGAAACCATATACGATATGTATAGGGTAGAAACAGTAAGTGGCGATAGATAATAGCCAACATCCCCGCTTACTATCGGTTCCATATGGTACCGTTAGGCGCTAGTGGGTTAAAGAGCAGGAAATTTTCTAAAAAAAAGTCCTACCTCCAGGAACTGTACCGACAATCCTTATAATTTTAATTTAGCGTCGAAAATAACGGTAAAACGCGTGGTTTTTTTGGAGCTAATCTTAAAAGGGTTTAGAAGAGATCCCCGTTGAAAAAAATTCAAAAATTTTGATTTCTCACCTTTTTATTAACAATGAAAGGCATTGAAAAATTAATTATATAAATAAAGTCATCAGGAATTTTTTTTTCCAATTATTGTTAATATTTTGTTTTCTTATTGTTGAAAGCCATATGACGATAATGTTTTTAGTATTTTTAACTAACATTATTTAAATAATTGTTATAAACAAATGCATTGTTTATAAAATTTTTGAAAACTTTTTTTTTGGAATTTCATCCTTGATGAAAATAATGATTTTTAAAAAAAATCGTTTCTTAAATAAATTTTTTATTAACAAAAAACGTACTTGTTAATTCACAATTTTTTTTTGTTACTAAATATTAATATTAAGGAACAATTTTCTTTAAATCATTATTTAGTATAATCTTTCTGTTTATAAAAAAATGGGACTTATCAACCAGAGAAATCGAAAAAATTTATAAGAGGGCCATAACATATGCGAGAAGTTATCGAGGATCTGATACCGATTCAGACCATTCCCTAGTAAAAGTTTTGCTCTAGTGAATATTAAGTGATTTAATTCGTTTTATCTTTATTAGAGTATCGTGAAATCTTGAAGTGTTTATCAACGAGAGAGAGAGAGATTTATTTGAAGTTGGGGCTCGTAGTGTTTTATTTGGGTTTGTTTTTGTTTGGAGTATGGCCCTGTAATAGGATTTATTTATTTCGTCTTCAGGGCTGGTTGGGGGTGTCTTTGTGGGTGGTTAGTGCGCGCGTATTGACTTGGCTTGAGTTTTGAGTAGGGCTGAAAATTCAGTTTTTTAGAAAAGTGTATGGAAAGTTGAGAAAAAGGTGTATAGAAAATTGAAGATTTGTTTGATTTTGTGAGTGAATTGTGTTTTTTGTTGTTGTTTAGAAATCAACCGGAGAGAGGGCAGGAACAATCAGCATCGAAATTGGATGATTTTTGTGCGAACGTGGTTTTAAAGGTGTATGGAATGGGAAGTTTAGAAGTGTCTGGTGAAGGTAGAAAATGAATAAGACGAACCACGTTACGTTGCGGATTGGGAGGGTGATTGAAATAGTTGGAAAATGAAAATGTTTTTTGGGATTGGGTGTCTCCTATGTCATGAGAGTTAATGAGAAGCGTTGGGAATGGTTTTTGAAGTTTTTGAGTTTAATTTGAAATTTGTTGGAAAGGTGACTGGGAGACATTGAAAGATGTGTAGATGTCGGGTGGTGGCGACTGGCTTTTTTCGAATTCGAGGTGAGGAATCAGTTGGATAAGTGTATTTTCTGAGGTGTGGTATTTTAAATGTGGATTTTAAAAAAAAATATTTGTCGATTATTGAATTAGATCTTTGTGATTTACTTGTGAAATGTTGAACTAAATATCTTAATATGACTGGTTAAAATTATGTATTGAGTGCCTGGAACATAATTAATAATAATAATAAATAAAAAACTTCGTCGTACGTCGGCCTATTTGGCTAGCGAATATATTCACTATGCTACAGGAGAAAACGTGAAAAACCTGCAGCACCGACGGGGTGGATGGGGCTCGCGGATCAAATTGAATCGCTTTCGCTCCTGATGGGAGTGAAAGCAAAGTGAGCACGCCTGCCTATATTTGTTATAGAACAGTTGTGTCGATAGAAGGAAGGTATTAGATGGCGAAGTGTATCGGCTATGACGTCCCTTGAGTTAGGGATGGCGTTCATGAGCGTGACGGTGAGGATTTCAATGAGGAGTTTGATGTCGGTTGAAAGATCGTAGGGAGCTGGTGGCTTTTCAAGAGTGACTGGAGCGGTCTCGTGAGGGGTTTTGGGAGTCGATAGCCTGTGGGGGCAGCGAGGGTGAAAGGCGGGGTGTGGACCACCGCAATTGGTACATTTGGGAGTGTCGGACTTAGGACATTTTTCGGTTCGATGGCCAGTTTGGCCGCAGGAAGGGCATATCGGTTTAGACCGACAAGATTCAGCGGAATGTCCGGTTTGCGTGCAACGACTGCAATATTTGGGGACTGGGGGTAGAGGGTTGGTATTTGATGGCTCGCACCGCGAGCGCAAAATAATTAGAAAATACAAATTTAAATCATAGAAAAATAACCGGAATGAATCTGTTAAAAATTTGCTTAACAAAATAAAGTTGGACGTCACCTTGTTTTTTAAGAAAAACAGTGAAGGTGAAAAAAACTGGAAACACTCAAAAATAACGTTTTCAAATAATCGAAATATCTGAACAAAATAGAGAAATCAAAATAGATTGATTTGTAAGCACACAACTACAATTTGAGAAGAAATGGAAAAACTTACCAGCGAAACAGGATAACACCACGCACAAAATACAATTGTAGACTGGAAATTATCATTTTAGCTTCTTAGTGAAGGATGTCAACGAAAGAAACCGTTGGATTGGGATTTGTCGTTTAAATAGCACACTTGTGGCTTCAAAAACGGTAATTCGACGCGTTTTTAAAATATCGAAGTAAATTATTTTGAGCTAGAGGTGGAAGTAACTGAAGAATAAGTAACGCTCCTAAATAACGTATAACGCATAATGTTACAAACTAAAAATTAAAAAGTATTTTCTTGAAAACAAGCTTTTATTTGAATGCACTGAAAAGAATAAAACAAACTTTCGTTCAAAACTTTAACTAACAACTTATAACGTCATTAAACAATTTATATGATATAAAAGCTTGTCGCGAGATTTACATGTGTAGATAAATAAGTAAATTAAATCACTTGATCTGAGTAAATACGAGTAGATAAATCTCACGACAAACTTTTATATCATATAAATGTTGTAATGACGTTATATAAGTTAATAGTAAAATTTTATTTAATTCATTTCAGTGCATTTAAATAAAAGCCTTGCTTTTTTAAAAAAAATTACTTTGAATTTATTGTTTAATAGTTCTATTGAATTTCTAATTGAATATTTAGATATTTATCCAGAGTTAATAAGTAGAGTGTTCAGTTTCTTAGCCAGTTTATTATTAGGAATATTAATATAAAAAACTACAGGTGTAATTTGTTTCGATATTTTATGTAATTTAACGGTTCCATATAATTGTGGAAATTGAGAATTTTTAATTATCATGCATTTCTGTTCATAATCATTTCCAAAATGATTTTATTCAATAGCAATCTCTCTTACATTATTAAAAGAAAATTTTGTTGGGTCTGCTCTTAGAATTTGCAGATCACTAGGTTCCATAAATTTATTTACTTTGAATTTATAATCTTCAGTTTTCAATATGACAGTGGCATAACCTTTGTCAGATTTTGTAATTGTGAGGTTATAATTTTCTATTTTCTTTTGTATTGAAACTAAAGTTGAAATGTAATTTTTTGTTTGACGTTTAACGTTGGAGGGTTTTCAAATCATGGTGAAAAGTGTGTTGGTATGTAAATACTTACAGTTTTAGGATGTTAAGAGTATTGAATTATATGTTGTATATAAGCATAAAATGCCATAATAAAACACCTCAAGTCCAAAAAACGATACTATGTGCTCAACGCGTCTGGCTTAAAGAGGAAGAAATTTAAGCATTAAGAACAAAAACATAATACAACATAGAATGCAATACTTTAAACATCATGAAACTGTAAGTACTAACATACCAACACATTCTGCACCACGATTTGGAAACCTTTCAGACATTAAATATACAAATAGTGAGATAGATTTTTTAAATAAAGACTTAAAGTACAGCATACCACCAAAATTTACGAATAATGAAAAACAAATATTAGTTACAGAATCAGAAAGAGCTTTAAAATTCAAGTCAAATAATTTTCTTTATAAGAAATTACAGATTTCCAATTTAATCAAAAATATTAAACTCTTCATTATTAAATGTCAAACAAAAACTGACATTTCAATTTCAATAAAAAAGAAAGTAGAAAATGGTAAATCTATAATTACAAAATCCGAGAAAGATAATGCTACTGTCATATTAAAAACTTAAGATAGAATCAAGTGATGACCGAATTATAAGAGCAGGCCAAATAAAAAAGGTTTCTAATAATGTAAAAGAGATTGTTAACAATTCAAATTACCTTTTAAATGATTATGAAAAGAAATACATCATGAATAAAAATCCTGAATCTCTACAATTATACGGAACCGTTAAATTACATAAAGTATCGAAACCAATTAGACTTTTAGTTTCTCATGTTAATACTCCTAATAATAAATTAGCTAAAAAAATGAACACTATACTTAAAAACTATGGATATAAAGTGAGCACGTAAAGGTTGGAACAAATTAGTTAAAAGCTTGATTTGGCCATTGGGGAATAAAAGCTCAGATCACTTCATTCTTTTTGGTTCGCTCATGTGAAAATTGCTGGCGAAGGTTCGTGATTTTTTTAATGTCTTCAAGCTGCATTGTTTTGTCTATTTTCAATACTTCTTGTGTTATTTTTAAAAAAGCATTATTATGGGAATGTTTTTTTGAATAAAACTTATGTTTAGGATCGTAAAGACATGAAAACCTTTCGTATTCTTCAATTAACAACAACAAGAACTTTCTCTAGGCCTATAAGAAAGTACAAAAAATTAATTATATTAAAATAATCAGTTATGTGTTATTTACCTTTTTATTATTCTCCATTCTGAATTCCATACTCTAGAAAAATATTTTTTTTCAAATCCAGTTTAATGAGCTCAGTGTTAACCATCCACCCAAATTAAAGAAGATCTTCACTGCAAGAGATAAATCTCTTCCACTGTTTGATTGTCTATGACAATATGACAAGGGAAATGTCAAATAAAAATTGACGTATTGATACAGACGATAAAGCAGAACAACAACATTACCGACAATCATACAGAAATAGATACGGTTCTATTTTAAAAATCTGCCTGTGATAGCCAATGATTTTTCTTGTGACTACACTTATAACTTATTAATATATTAATGCGTGATAAATCAAATAGTGTGAAACTGTAAAAATATTTATGACAAAATCATATGATAAATCACATAGTCTGAAGTGCCCTTTTTGTGATTTATAATAATGTAAACAGGACTAAATGAACCTACAAATTATTGAATTAAATGCTCAAATTGTACTCTTGACAATATGCAAGGTGATGTTGAAACTCTTGCAAAACATTATTCAGGATATCAGCGTTATTTGAGTTAATTTCGGTCCAATTCTCTTTTCAAGTTCAATAATATTATTAGGTCTGTTAACGTAAACTTTTGACTTGGTAAACCCACAAAAAATCTATTGGGGATAGATCAGTATGTAAACAATTTTAGAGAACTAGCTGTAAAATTGCTTGATACAAGTGCAACTGCTCAAGGTGCTGGATTGTTTACATGATAAAAAATTAGGAGGACAACTCAACATTATTTATTATCACTGTAATTGGTTTTTTTAAACATACAGTACGAAATCAAGTATTTAAGGAATCTCTATTGTTAAAATGTTAAAATAAAATACTTATAACTTGCTGAAAATTCGTGTGTTAAACTTTGACAGGTGTAGTTGCAACGGTGATTGATTATGACATTCGTCCACGGACTTAGGATCCATGGACTACTAATCGTATATTCGGTTTGACTCCTTTACTGTGACCGCCATGTTGTGCTAATTTTAAGTTGGCCGACCTGAGTCACGTGATTTGTACAGGACCGGTTTAAACAATAAAGCAGAAATAATTTGTGTTACACTTGATAAGATAGGAAAATATGAAACGGTGAGAGAAAAAAGTATACTTTATTAGTTATACTAGTTACTGCATATTATGTATCTACCTAAGTTGGGATTATGGAAAACCAAATATAATTTTTTTACATCGTGTACGAGGATTTTAAAAAAATATGAATTGTTTGCTAGAATAAGGTGCTTTTATTTTTGAAAATAACAGCAAAATTCTTATTCAAATTTAATTAATCAGAAAATAAATAAAAGAACAGTTAATTTTAATTTAATTTAATCACGGGCAAATCCAATTCACATAAATACAATATGGAAATATAAAAAAATGCTACAATAACAAAAAGAGAAAAATATGTAAAACTAGAACAGGATAGATCAATTGACACATTCATTAAACTTATGTATAAAACAAAAGAAAAAACCTTAAGTATAGTATAAATCACAAGAAAAAAGCAAATGAAGAGGAGTGATAACACATCAAATCGCTCTAAAGTGGAAGCTCCAGCAAATGTTTTTTAAACTTGAAAGTGGACATATCAAAAATTAAAATTCCATCTACAGAGTTTACTAATTTAAGTGTCCTAAGTACAAAATTATTCATTGTATAGTTGTACCTATGAAATGCGACATGAAACGTTTGTAGCTGCCTAGAAAGACGAGGAGGGACAACTAGACGCTTGGAACTATCTAACTAACAAATACCATTTACTATGTTGAACAGCTGTATCAGATCCCTTTGCCTTTGTGATGTTAGTGAAATCAGAGGTGGTTCTCTTTATAAAACCCAACATCTTCATAGATTTTTGAACAACAGCGGTAACATGAGACTTATAATTAAGTGTGAAGTCCATTATAACACCAAAGTCCTTAGTTTGAGAAGCACATTTTAGGATTTCATTAATAATATGGTAATCAAAAGTTATTGGGTGGTGTATTCCATGAAAACGCATTACATGACATTTAGATGCATTTATATTCATACCATTAAGTGTACACCAATTTGATAGACTATCTAAATCAGATTGTAATACTAGAGCATCATACCTGCCACTAATCACCCTAAAACATTTCAGGTCATCAGCAAATAACAAGGCTCTACCTCGAAAACAATGCATTATCTCATTAATAAATATGTTGAATAATAATGGTCCTAGATGAGACCCTTCGGGAACTCCAGAGGTTACTGGAAAAGTATGAGAATATTAATGAGTAACTCTGACCATTTGTAAACTATTCGTAAGATAATCGCTTAGCCATTGTAATTCACGACCGTCAACACCATAAAAAAAGTTTATGTAGCAAGAGCTCATGATTAACCCTGTCAAAAGCTTTAGAGAAATCAGTGTACACAGAATCCATCTGCAGACCCCCTTCCAAACCATCAGACAAAAAGTCAACATATGTTGTTGTTGTGTTGTGATGCCATAATACTCGAACAGTCATACGTGAGATAATCTAAAATAATACTCTCAAAGACTTTGGGAATTATGCTAAGGATTGATACAGGACGATAGTTTGAGATGTCTGATTCTCTACCCAATTTATACACTTATACACTGGAGTGACGTATAAAGTTTTCCAATGATCTGGAAATTTGCCTTTAACAAGAGACTTATTAAATATATGAAAGAGCGAACGAGATGAAAGGAAGCTAAATTCCCTAAGAATGGAAGGTATTCCGTCAGGATCGGGGCGTTTTTTAACATCAAGTTTAGATAACTTTGCATATATGTTCGAAATTTTAATATGATAAGTGAATACATTTGCCATTGAAGAAACCTGAACACAGCTAGAGGTTGATTTGAATAAACTGATGAGAAATGTTTGGCAAATAGATTTGCAATATCATTCCCGTTATCAGCAGTAAGGTCGCCAAGAGTCATTTCAGATGGTATAGTGTTATTCGCCCTCCTACTGTTTACAAACTTCCAAAAAAAACTTAACATTATCTGTAACACAATTTTCAGTATATATAAAGAGAATGTATGTTTTAGTTCGGTTAATAATCTGTTCGAGGATTTTATTTTTAGCTTTCGCCTCCCGCTTGATTTTCTGCAAATTTTTAGTTTGTTTCTGCATACTCTTAATTGCCTCTTCAAAATGTGAATCTTCTCTTTCAATTTTATAATGGTATCTTCAGTGGAAGGTTTGCTGAAAATAGTACATTTCTTTAGACTAGTTAAACTTTGGTACTGAGGCATTATATGAATGGTAGCAAAATTTATATAAATAATTTTGATTTTAAAGAAAATTTGATATTAAACTTACCTATACGGATGAAAGAATTGTACCATCCGTACTATATTAGAAGAATGAGAAGATGAAGACGAGTCTGAATCACTCCGTTTTATTGGAGAAAGTTTTGTCGGAGATGTTGGTGAACTACTTAGAGGTGAGTCAACACTTTCCACCTTGCTGCTACAATTAAAAAAAGTTTTTTTGATTCTTTGTGAGTACTAAGTTAAAATTAACATACCATGTAGGTGGAGGTGAGCTAGGTAAATAACTTTTCTCCAGGTGATCTACTTCAAAACATTGAGGTAGTTTTAGGGTTGGAATTGTCCCTATTCCTAAACTTTTCCGTTCGCCTGCTACTTCAAAATTGGTTTATCCAAAATGGTCGGAGCACACCCTTTCATAGGCAATATTATAAGCTGGATCTTTTCCAAGTGCTACCAACCAGGACGTTTTAAGCGTATTGTCACCGAGAAATCTACAAATTGGAGAATAACGCAAATGTAAATTAACTTACATACAAAAAGAATCATATAACTTACTTATGAAATGTTACACCGTCTTTCAAACGAGAAACGTAAGTAGCGTTAGAGCAACCTCGTACAAAACAGGAAGGCATTTAAGCATAGTTTGTACCTAGTCTCCTAGAGTTCTAGATCTTACAAATAACACTACTTATAAAATGTAATTAACCACTATTAATATGTAAAAAACACGAATATAAAATATAATCCAAAAGTTAACACACAAATATCATACCTGCGCTTAACTCAATAAACTAAAATACAATGCGAAAATTGCGAAATGTGACCTGATGCCACTCCTGACGCGGTCACAAAACAGTAAAATCACATTGCAACAACGGGACACAGGACAAAGGAAACAGAAATTGACAGAACGAAAATGTCGCGTCAGTTCATCCAGCTAAATTCTAATTGGTTAATCAATAATATTATGCTGTCAATTATTTCGCGTAACCAACCAACGTTCAATCCTCAATATCAAGAAAACGCATATGAACTGTAGCTTCTTAATACCAACTTAAAATTAGCACAACATGGCGGCCATGTGTAGGCAAAATGAGAAGTCATTTCGGATATATGGGAAACATTTACTATTAGAAGTCCATGGATCCTAAGTCCGTGCATTCGTCTCTCGTCGTGAATCTAGTGAGTTGCTACGTGAATTGGACTAAAGAAGGGATAAAATGCGACACAGTTCATCCGACAAATGATCTTGCGTAAATTTTTGGCCAATCAGCACCTTTATGCCGATATGCAATAAACATAACGGATTTTTTTTAAAGCTTGAAATTAAATAGTAATATTTTAATTTTTCTGTTCAAATGGCTGTGGAATTTGAACTTACTGGCCCGAGAGAGCGAACGAGAATTTAAGTAAATAAATCCAAGAAAAAAACACAAGGAATGTGAACATACAACTAGAATGTTACATAATCAACAAAGAATGTTACTAAAAGATAAAAGAGACAATCTGTTATTAGGGATTGAATGATTGAGTGTGATATTTCCTGTGAACCATAGTTAATTAAATGTCAATTTAAAGGGTAAACATGAGTCGATGACTATCGATAAAAATAACCTTAAAGGATAATAGCTTGTTAAAGGGAAACGTTAAACACAAATCTTAACCTAAAATATTAGTCAATGAGATTAAAAAGGTACGCAATACGTCAAACGAACCTATCCCAATTCAAGGTTCTAGTTTCCTCTACCGTGGCACTTTTATCCGTCCTGACAAAGCTAACTATACAAGAAATGAAATGAAAAAGGGTTTAAAGTAGAATAAAAACAACACTTAGGCTTGATTTAATGATAATAACAATACAATGACCTCCGTTCGCTCCTCTCTGTTCACGAGGCAATAAACAGCTTTTGAATCGAGAATCGATTGCGTAAATTTAATCAAATAACCAGTTATTAGGCAAAATAATACAGTGTAAATTTAGTGATAGCATTAAGACCAATCCACGACACCATAACCGAGTGAGTACAAAACATAACCTACAGGGGTTTGAATGATATCATTTATTCAATACCTTATATACTGACAAATACAACAAATTTTACTTATCAAGTAAATTCCAAGCAGCAAAAACAACCTGCTAATTGACTGGAATCAACCGCCAGTGCCGTACTCGGAAAATAATGTTCAGAAAATCATTTAAAACAAAAGATGGATAACAACAACATGAATATAACCCCTACATCCCCTAATACACAATCATCTACTTCAATACAATCTTACTCTCAAATGCTCAAACAACAAACTCAACCAATATATCCAGCAAAAGACCAGGGAATCATCTTTAGTGCAATCAATGATGCAAAAATTCAAGACTATCTTCTCAGTTTAGGCCCAATAGTTCAACCACGCAACATCATTTTCTGCTCGAGGATATCTAATAATAGAGTGTGTATTTATTTATCGACCAAAGCTGCAGTTGATCAATTTATAGAAAATTGAGTAGAAATCGATGCTTTGGGACAAAAATTAAAAGCCCGACATTTAGTAACCCCTTCAGATAGGCTAGTCATTTCTAATGTTAGTCCGACTATACCACACGACACACTTAAAATTACGCTAGAAGGATTAGGTCTAAAATTATTATCCCCAATTACATTTCTACGAATAGGTACAACAGATCCTGCATATAGCCATATAATGAATTTCAGACGCCAAGTTTACATTACCCCACTAGAACCTCTTACTATAGCCGAATCTCTAGAAATTGCACACGACAACCTCTCTTATCGTATTTTTCTCTCCTTAGATAGTACGAAATGTTTTAATTGCAAACTATCGGGTCACGTTGTTGTCAATTGTCCTACCTTACAAAACCAAAAGTCTCCTATCCAAACGAACACAATAAACAATGACACCCCCCCAAACATCACATGAGCAAACAAAACCAACAACAACCTTTTCTCAACCAACTCCGATAGATATATTCTCTACCCAATCAAATCTGACAGTAAACACCCCCACAGCTGAAGTAGGCAACTTATCACAAAAAACCACAACAACTTTGCCCAATTCTACAAATAAACGATTCCTATCATCAGAATCCTCTCCGGAAGCTTCCACTATAACAGAACCAGCTTTCTCAACCTCAGAAAATCCAAAAAAGAAAAAACACTCTGCAATCAGCTCCACTCCTGTCTACTCCATCCCAGAAGAAGCAAGCAGCCTTTTAAAACCAATAATTGAAAATCAAACACCCCCTTATCCTCTGAACTATGACGAATTTAGAAGGCTGCTGGAGCACACACACGGAGTTCAGAACGTATATACCATTGCAAAATACTATACATCAGATATAAAAGGCCTCATTGAAATGTTACTTACACTGTTACCTTCTTAATTGTTCGGTATCAAGTTTTTTTCAAGTTTCCTTGGATGGGACCAAGATAGCGATTTTATTGGGAATAATACTGGACGATAAACAATTAAGACGTATGCGAACGGCACTCTTGTTTTGGTTGGAGAGCTAAGGGTCGTGGGTTTATTTGCGGAACGTTAAGCAACCGGAAAGGTAATTAGAGGGCGCCAGAAATTTTAATTATCAGGAAAAATTTCAAAAACTGCGATAAACGAGAGAAATTATAAAAAGTGAGGTATTATTGGTATTGTATCTGTGGAGGTTAGGGAAGTACTCACTAAAACGCGTTTTATTAGGTTAACCAGTTTATTAACAGGTTTTACCAGCGTCAGTGAACGAAACATCAAAAATATTTACAAGATGGGTTCATGCATAAACTGGTACCGCAAACAAAATTAATATATACATAAACAACAACAAATATACAAATCATATACATACACAAATGATCAATGTCGCAGAGTTTGCGAACTAAAAAATTAGTTTATAAACGAAATTATTTTCCGTTTATTTAAAAAAGAAAATTATATTATATTATTAAATTACTTGTAAACAAAAAAACATAGGCTTTGTGAAAGTTATGTCAATATCGGGAAAATAACTTAGTCTAGATTTGACGTACGCCGAATTTCCTAACGATTATACTATAAAACATAAACAAAGGTTCTCTAAAACAATGGCAATATTAGTAATCAAGACACTCGTTATTGTAATAAAATAGTTCTGACCGTATAGTTCTTTCGTTAGAGGAATAGCGTGACACTAAATTAATCTTTCCACCATTGACTAAGAACGGGTGCCATTACTCCAGGTAGGAGAGATACTAAATAACCATTAACGATACCTGAGTCCAATTGTTTCCATCCAATCACCAAATTACTACTAAAGTGAAGATACTTGCAACAACGCCGGAGGCGTGGTTTCTCGATTAGGTCGATAAAAAAACTTATGATAACACTTGTAATAAGTAAGCTACCCTCACCGCGTGAAGGAACAGATCACAGACACTCGGAAATCTTCGGTAGTCTAATGAAGGTAATAATCACTATAAACATATACTCCGGTAAATTTAATTCGACTATGAACACAGTAAATTCCGATTCCTTGGTACTATACGATAATTTAATCTTAATAGCCAAGAAAATCACCACTGCTTCGCTCAAATAATTTTCGTAGACTCTATCTCGATAACGGCACTAAAAAATGAACGATAATCCACGCTAACACTACAAGAAGTTTTTCAACTACTCGCGTTGAGAATCGGTTGCTCACTGCCCTCGTGACGATATTTTTGGGGATGGATAGCCTTCTCCTTGAAATTATTTCCGAAAAATAACTGTAAAATTAGTTCCAAAAAGCCATATAACAGCCATATAAAACGAATCGGGCGGTGAATACACAGATTACACTGTCTACCGAGAATTTCAAAAAAGGTACTTTTCGTTCTCTGAAGGTAATTCTAAAACTATTGTGTCCCCATCATAATCCTTTTAAGGGCGGTATTATAAATACATTCAATTGTCATTTCGTTCAATTGAGAATCCCGATTGATCCGTAATAAACCTTTTTCGGCGTTCAAAGATGTATTATACTCCGGTAATTTTATTTTTATTGGTAGTATGAAACGATCTTTTACACAGTCCGAAGGAAATTTTGTTACACAGGGCCGCACTGGAAAATAAATTCGAATATAAAAAAATTAAAAACGTTACACAGCCCCCTCCAAAGAGTGGAACCGAGTACGCGAGATTCTACTCAAAACGAAGAAAACGTTTTTATTCCTCCGAGACGGGAATGAAAAGGGGCGGCAACAGGAGCGTAGGGTTTCAATCGGTAAGGGTCTTTGTGGACAAGAGAACCATGAATGAAGTATTTCAGACATATAGAGGACGACAGGTACGATAACTGGCAAAAAGCGAAGGTAATAACATTTGAGAAACGATATAGCCGACCGGGGTCAACTAATGAAAATACTATACGATACGGTATTCGATAACAAAATCATCGACGGCAACGATAAGTGATCCGATAAAACTATCGGCAAGGAACGATACGGTACTCGACAGGATTGTCGCAACAAACGGAACGATAGGCGGTAGCGGTAAGCTATAGAAAATATGCGGGACGGTATACGATACTAGAAGAGAATGCGGTCAGACGGAGGGTGTTAGAGTTAATTTTCCTCAGAATCCGAGCTCGCGTCAAGACCTTCGGAATCAAAAGTATTGAACGGCTTCAAATCTTTAACATGCCAGTTTCCAGCTTTGGAACCATTTGGGCCTTCTAGACGGTAGACTAGATTATAAAGTTTTTCTCTGACGGTACACAAAATATATTTCGGCGCTAGTTTGGCCGCGAACTGGTTGGCAGCGCTGGACAAAACTTTGTTACGACGCCACACCTTATCGCCTACCTTATAAGATACAGGGCGCCTTCTAACAATGTAACTTTTCGCACTGCGCTCGTATGCACGATGCAAGTTAGAAGTTACTTGCCTAAATACCTGAGTCAGACCTACGATTTCGCTGGCATGAGTGTCGCGATCACCAGGTAAGATCTCAATATCTTTTGGGGTATCGGGATTAGTTCCATAGTATTTTCCAGATAATGGAACGTGACGAGCGAAGTTAAGAAACGCGGGAGTGTGATTCGTTACTTCATGTTTGGCGGTATTCAGGGCTTGCCTAATTTTGGGTATTTCACTATCCCAATTAGTGTGTTTCTCAATGTAACACCTAATAGCGGTTCCGATAGTGCGATTGCTACGCTCAACAAAATTACATTGCGGAGAGTACACGGCATTAAACCAAAGTTTTTGTACCTCATACTGCTTACATAGATTTTTGAGAGGAGCACCATTCAAATTAGTGGCATTATCACAAATAACATATCGCGGGACACCGAACATAAGAAAGACTTCGTTTTCCAGAAAATTAACGATATTCGTGGCTGAAGCTTTCCGAAGGGGTTGAAGGAGTGTAAACTTAGAGAACCAATCTCCTACCACGAGGAGCCAAGTATAACCTTTTTTAGATCGAGGAAGTGGACCGATAAGATCTAAAGCTATTATTTGCCATGGGAACTCCGCTTTCTTCTCACGGCCCATCAAACCGGATTGGGGGGTATTCGGGAATTTTTGGGCACCGCACACGAGGCATGATACAACAAAATTTCGCACGTCGCGGCGCATTTTGGGCCAATAGAAGTGTTCTTGAACACGGGCTAGAGTCTTGAAAAAACCTAAGTGGGCACATACAGGGGGTTCGTAGAGGGACCTCATAATATCGAGTCTCTGGGCCTTAGGGACGAGATATTTCCATTCAACTTCATTGGTCGAAAATGGGAGAGTAGACGGAGCGAATTTGAAGACCATGTCGTTTTCTAACTTCCATTGGGGGTAACTACTAGGAGAATTCGTGATCTTAGTGCGAAGATTTTCGTACCACGGGTCAACCTTATCGATGTTGACCTCCAAGAAGTGGATCTCATTCTTCCAAGCATTGGAGTCGGTAACGGGATCACGGATGGAATCGATAGCGGAATTTGGAGCGACATCCTCAGAATACATTCTGCTTAGGGCGTCAGGTACTAAATGGGAGGTTCCTTTTCGATGAACTAACTGAAAATTGTGCTATCTGAGACGCATCGACCAACGGGCTAATTTACCGGAAGGGTTTTGGAGATTGCTGAGCCAAAGGAGAGAATGGTGATCGGTGATCACCGTGAAATGAACACCTTCTACATTGGGACGGAATTTCTCAATTGCGAAGATCACTGCGAGACATTCGCGCTCAGTAACGGAATAATTACGTTCGGTACGAGACAAGGAGCAACTAGCATAAGCGATAACTCTTTCCCCACCATCAATCTCTTGTGTGAGGACTGCGCCTACACCAGAGTTACTTGCGTCACACTGTATAACAAATGGGAGAGAAAAGTCAGGTTGAGCTAGAAATAAGGGCTTCTTTAATCTTCAGGAAGGATGTTTCAGCATCCGGATTCCATTCGATATTTTGCGATTTCTTCTTGCCTTTCAACAAATCGTTTATCGGGGAAGCTGAAGTAGAAAAGTCTTTGATAAAACGTCGATACCAGGAACAAAGTCCCATAAAACGTTTTATCTCGGTAGTGGTAGTCGGACGGGGGTAATTATTCATCGCGGATACTTTTTCGGGATCAGTCCTCAGAGAATTGTCACATACGATATAACCCAAAAATTTGAGGCTCAATTTAAAGAATTCACACTTCCTAACATTAACGACTAAATTAGCCTCCTTTAATTTATCGCGAACTTCTGCTAGAAGCCTGATGTGTTCATCAAAAGTGGAGGTACATATAATGATATCGTCCAAATAACAGAAGATATTTGGCTCGTACTGTGGACCGAAAATAGCATCTACGAGACGCTGCTGTGTCTGCGCGCTGTTGCACAAACCAAAGGGAACGACAGTAAATTCGAAAAGACCACGGCCGGTAATACAAAAAGCAGTCTTTTCACACGACGATTTATCCAAGGGAATTTGCCATAAAGCCTTACGGAGGTCAATAGACGATATATATTTTGCACCACGTAACATAGCCAAAATTCGATCAATATGCGGTAAGGGATAAGAGTCATGTTTAGTGACTTCATTCAAGGGACGTCCGTCAAAACAGAAACGGTACTCACCCGTTTTCTTTTTGACGAGTAAGACTGGAGAACTCCACGGACTTTGGGAGGGGCGGACCACACCTAAGCGTAACATTTCGTCTAATTCTTGGTTCAGTATTTTCAACATATATGGGGACATGAGAAAAGGTCTTTTCTTAAAGGGTTTAGCATCGCCAGTGTCGATAGTGAGTTGAATCTTATGAGTGCGGCCGAAACCATGGTCGCTGTCGATATCGTTATATAATCGAATAACGGAATCAGCGGATTTCCGTTGATTAGGAGACAGGCTGTCGAGAGAACATAGGGTAGGTAACGAAACATCGGAAGAGATACAAGTGAGAGGGTCGACTGAAGGCACAGTTTGCCAAGTGTCATTGACAAAATTCAAAATAATCGAAAAATGTCGGAAAAAATCATTGCCGACAATGAAAGAAACTGGGAGATACGGGACGACGAGTGCTTTAATGACATGGAAATTGTCATTAGCCTCAACCGGTAGGTCAACCATTCCAACGACTTCAATATGGGTCCCGTCGGCCAATGCCACATTTTTATGGGAGGAATAATGGATTTCCAAGTTATTGGATTCGAGAAACGGTATGCCATCGCGGCCGACAACTGTGGTGGTACAACCGGTATCGATGAGAACAAGAAAAACGCGATTGAAAATTTTTATTTCAACATACGGTCTGTTGTCCGAAGATTTCTGAAAGAGAATGGGCGAAATTTTATCCTTAGTGGGTTCATCTGCCAGGGCAAGTGAACTCGGGGGGGAAATTATAGAAGTCTTCGATGGGGTGCGGTTAAATATCTTGATTTGTTCGAGCCATTGTGACCATGACGTTTCTACAGGACGAATTACGGTATTTATAGATGATACGGAAGGAACGGGGGAAATTTGATTAAATTTCAAAACTGAATTGTTTCGGTAATTGGTTTTTTCGAACGGATCGGTAGAGAGGAAACGCCGACCGGTAGAGCGTCCTCTCGGAATTAGTTTTTTGAACAATTCGGACATTTGGAGATAGTAACTCCTTGATGTCCACATCGGTAGCAAAAAAGCTTTCGGGACTGGGTACATGCTGAAAAGGTGTGTCCGGGTTGAACACAGTTCCAACAATTAATTGCGCTCTCGGCGGAACTCGTTGCGGTAGAAAGGGGACGATATGAAGAGGGCTGCGACGAAGAAAAACGAGGAGAAAAGGTAACTTTCTTTTTTTCCGGGGGGGTAGCAATATTTTCCGGAGGTGATTTAGACGACCTTGAATTATTTGAATGAGTAGCCTGCTCGTGGGACTGACAGGAACAAACTTTTGGGGTAGAAGAGGGAGCGATAGTGGGGTTATTTTCCTCGAGTTTCCTACAGAGCGAGATCAGTTGCGAAACACTAGCGATATCATGAAGAGCCAGCTGTTGACTATATTCCGGCAAAAGATTTTTTCTGAGATACCGGACTTTGGTAGCCTTAGCGGGAGTATTCGTTAATCGGTTGAATAAAACCTCTAAATGGGCCGAAAAGATAAGAGCTGATTCAGATTTTTTCTGGGGTCTCGACTTTATTTTTTCCCAAACTTCGTCGTCGTAATGGAGAGGTAAGAAATTAATTTTAATTTCGTGGACAAAACTATCCCAGTCAGGAATGTCTTTGCGGGCACTACGTAACCAAACCTGCGCGTCACCGTTAAGTAGTTCGGTAATTGATTTAAACAAAGTGGGTTTGTCTACGGAACGGGATTCGCAAAGTTCGTCGATTCTTTCTAGAAATGGGAAAACCTGTTTGGATTCTCCGTTAAACTTCACATTCCAATCAGCAAGGCAATGTTTATTGACATAGGTCACACTCGGCGCGGCGACATTTATTACCGGTACACACGATGTCGTTGAGGCGGCGTCGTCATGCGAGCTTGTCGGTAATAGACGGGACGATAAATCTTCTTCTAACATTAAACATGTTGCGCGGAGTTCATTTTTACTTTTAATTTTAAGCGGGTCGGTAATATCAATTCTTAGTCTATCTGCACGACCAGATAGATGAGCGATTCTCGACGATAGTCTTTTGTATACCGAGTAATTATTTGTTCCTTCGAAATCTGATATTTTCGCGGTAATGGACTCAATTGTTTTCGTTATCTCATCAATTTCTTCATTATAGGACGTAGAGTAAGCCGATAAATCAATTTTACAGCCGAACGCATCTTTTTCTTTATCTATAATTTTCTTCAGCATTTTACGTTTATCCGCTAAGGGACGTTCCGTTCCGCAACAGAATACAAATTTTCGACACGGAAATAAATGATCAAAGCCTCACGTTGTTAGGCGCCATTGTGTTACCTTCTTAATTGTTCGGTATCAATTTTTTTTCAAGTTTCCTTGGATGGGACCAAGATAGCGATTTTATTGGGAACAATACTGGACGATAAACAATTAAGACGAATGCGAACGGCACTCTTGTTTTGGTTGGAGAGCTAAGGGTCGTGGGTTTATTTGCGGAACGTTAAGCAACCGGAAAGGTAATTAGAGGGCGCCAGAACTTTTAATTATCAGGAAAAATTTCAAAAACTGCGATAAACAAGAGAAATTATAAAAAGTGAGGTATTATTGGTATTGTATCTGTGGAGGTTAGGGAAGTACTCACTAAAACGCGTTTTATTAGGTTAACCAGTTTATTAATAGGTTTTACCAGCGTCAGTGAACGAAACATCAAAAATATCTACAAGATGGGTTCATGCATAAACTGGTACCGCAAACCAAATCAATATATACATAAACAACAACAAATAAACAAATCATATACATACACAAATTATCAATGTCGCAGAGTTTGCGAACTAAAAAATTAGTTTATAAACAAAATTATTTTCCGTTTATTTAAAAAAGAAAATGTAGTATATTATATTATTAAATTACTTGAAAACAAAAAAACATAGGCTTTGTGAAAGTTATGTCAATATCGGGAAAATAACTTAGTCTAGATTTGACGTACGCCGAATTTCCTAACGATTATACTCTAAAACATAAACAAAGGTTCTCTAAAACAATGGCAATATTAGTAATCAAGACACTCGTTATTGTAATAAAATAGTTCTGACCGTATAGTTCTTTCGTTAGAGGAATAGCGTGACACTAAATTAATCTTTCCACCATTGACTAAGAACGGGTGCGATTACTCCAGGTAGGAGAGATACTAAATAATCATTAACGATACCTGAGTCCAATTGTTTCCATCCAATCACCAAATTACTACTCAAGTGAAGATACTTGCAACAACGCCGGAGGCGTGGTTTCTCGATTAGGTCGATTAAAAAACTTATGATAACACTTGTAATAAGTAAGCTACCCGCACCGCGTGAAGGAACAGATCACAGACACTCGGAAATCTTCGGTAGTCTAATGAAGGTAATAATCACTATAAACATATACTCCGGTAAATTTAATTCGACTATGAACACAGTAAATGCCGATACCTTGGTACTATACGATAATTTAATCTTAATAGCCATGAAAATCACCACTGCTTCTCTCAAATAATTTTCGTAGACTCTATCTCGATAACGGCACTAAAAAATGAACGATAATTCACGCTAACAATACAAGAAGTTTTTCAACTACTCGCGTTGAGAATCGGTTGCTCACTGCCCTCGTGACGATATTTTTGGGGATGGATAGCCTTCTCCTTGAAATTATTTCCGAAAAATAACTGTAAAATTAGTTCCAAAAAGCCATATAACAGCCATATAAAACGAATCGGGCGGTGAATACACAGATTACACTGTCTACCGAGAATTTCAAAAAAGGTACTTTTCGTTCTCTGAAGGTAATTCTAAAACTATTGTGTCCCCATCATAATCCTTTTAAGGGCGGTATTATAAATACATTCAATTGTCATTTCGTTCAATTGAGAATCCCGATTGAGCCGTAATAAACCTTTTTCGGCGTTCAAAGATGTATTATACTCCGGTAATTTTATTTTTATTGGTAGTATGAAACGATCTTTTACGCAGTCCGAAGGAAATTTTGTTACACAGGGCCGCACTGGGAAATAAATTCGAATATAAAAAAATTAAAAACGTTTCAACACTTTACCCTTAGTTGAAAGATAAGACTCTAAAAACCCGATTTACTAAATTGAGAAAAAAGCTGGAAAAGCAAAATATCAATTTGAATAACAAAATTCAATAGTATACTACAATGGAACCTGAATGGGTATTATCTCCATTTAGGAATGCTACAAAAGCTCATATCGGAACATCTTCCAGACATTATATGCTTACAGGAAACTCACTTCCATGAACACAAAACACATACCCCAAAACATTACAATGGATTCTTTAAAAATAGAAATCGGACAACGGTCAGTGGAGGTGTAGCCATATTCACGAGATCAACAATAGTAGCGGAAGAAATGAACATCACCAACAACATTGAAGAGGTAGCCATTAAAATTAAAGCTCCAACCGAAATAAATATATGCAACTTATACCTCCCGCCTAGCATACATGCAGATCTCAAGGAACTGGATGCGTTATTTAAACAAATCCCTTCTCCCAGGCTAATTATAGGCGATTTCAACGGGCACAACATTGCTTGGGGATCCATGTCAAACGATTCAAGAGGAAAGCAACTATATGAAACATTCAACTGCGCTAACTTAGCTATATTGAATGACGGCAGTGGCACCAGATTCAACATAACAGCGGGCACTTCTTCAGCAATTGACCTCAGTCTATGCACACCTAATCTTCTACCACAACTCTCTTGGCAAATCAATAAAGACTCATATGACAGCGATCACTTCCCAATAACAATTACCAACACCACTAAACGTTCTCACGATACAATACCCTTACAACGTTGGAGACTGAATAAAGCAAATTGGACTGATTTCTCACAACACATTGACGACAATATTCATCTGGCAAAACTGCAAGATGATATTACGGCTACAGTAGAAGACTATAACAAAATAATAATAGATGCAGCATACCACGCTATTGGTAAGACAGCGCATATAAAAAAGTACAATGCAGTACCATAGTGGAACGAAGAATGTGAGTCAGCAATAAAAGCAAGTGAACAATTCTTAAATAAATATAAAAGATATAAGACTCCTGAGAACTATATAGAATACAAAAAGAAGCGAGCGTTTGCTAGACTAACCATCAAACACAATAAAAGAAAATATTGGCATCAATACGTTCAGAAAATCAATAGTTCAACACCAATAACAAATGTCTGGAAAAAAATAAAGAGCATAGTAAGCAAAAGCTCACATATAGAAATTGCAGCCTTACAAAAAAACGATTTAAGTATGTTAACAGATAACAATGAGATAGCTGAAGAACTCGCAAACGCTTATTGTCTCCATTCTAAAAATGATAACTACGACCCAGACTTCCTAGCATTTAAACGGAAGCAAGAAAAGAACACCATTATGAAAACGCAGACCCTATTAATACGCCTATTAGCCTACACGAATTCAACGATGCACTCCACGAACTTAAGAACACATCTCCTGGACTCGATGATATCCCGCCCATATTTTTAAAAAACCTGCCTTCATCTGCGAAACATCACCTCTTGCAAATATACAACAGTGTCTGGAGCCAACATCTATATCCTAACACATGGAGAAAGGCAATCACAATCCCCATCTTACAATCTTCTGAATCCCTCCTTCTAGCAGATTCTTATAGACCCATTTCTTTAACTAGCGCCCTATGCAAACTGCTCGAAAAAACAATAAATAAAAGACTTCTTTGGGACCTAGAAAGCAAAGGACATCTGACTCCGGAGCAATCAGGATTTAGACCAAATAGATCAACATTAGACAACATAATTGATTTAGAAACTCATATTAAAGAAGCATTCTCAAATAAAGAACACTGCATGGCCATCTATTTTGATGTAAATAAAGCTTTCGAAACAACTTTATCGTTCTTTTATTAGGGGGATTTAATACAGATCCTCTATTTGAAATTTAAAAGAAAAGTAGAACATAAGGAAATTTATTTATATTTGCTGCCATACTTTCGATACACACTGTGCTATATGTAAATTCACTAATTTTGAAAGATTCAGTATAAATATCAATTTGACATTTTAATTTCTGATGGCATTTGTATAGAATATATCTAATGACAGATAAAGCAGATTATGATTTGGAGAAAATATTTGAAATTTCAAAATATAGGTCTCTGCTAGCAGTATTACAAGTATAATAAAAGAATTCAAAATCTCACTTGGTTATTGAAAAACATAAATTAGTAATTTTTTTAAAAAACAAGAAAATCGGTAACCAACGGAAAGGGGATTTATTTATTTTGCAAAAGTTTAGTTAGTTGATTTTGAAACCCCGAAGAGGCAACATCAGAATTAGAGTTGTCTCAGTTTTATGGTGTAGATAGTAGAAATTGTATATCGATATAACCAGATTAAAAATCCATCCATTATAAAGCCAGTGCATGCATAATTCAAATAAGAATTGCATCGTGTGTAGTGAATGTGGTTCGAGATTTCTAAATAAAAAAATTTAGAGGGTATCCAGAATTCTAGTCATTTAGAATTATCGAGTTATCCTGTTCTCAGTTGGTGAGTCCGCTCCAGTTTTTTACAATAATTTCTCGAGAGGCCTTGTTTTAAATAAAATTTGACATAGATGCATCTATTAGATATTTGATTGCAAACAAAATTAACAATTCATATAAGGAAATTAACATCAGAGAAGAAAAATTTTGAATTAAACAAATTTGATTGAAGCTTGTATTTGACATTTATACACGTCAAGATTCAAATCAACGATTGGAACTTTTATTAAACGTTTTTTTTTCATTAGATTTATTTATAGTATTTAGGTTGTTCTAATTTTAAGTTTCGTAGAAGTTACGACATGTGACATGTCAATATCTATTCATAATGTTAAGCGAACATAATATATAGCTACAGACCGCTAATAGCCCTTGAGGCTGATGCGGATTCGTAAATAAAAAAAAATGACCTCCGTTTTTTTAAGAATGAAAAGACACGGTACTCCATTTTAGTCCAGACTGATAAAAGTTTGCGTGGGTGCCGCAAAGAACAGCCAATGCTGCACGGATAAAATACAGGGAAATAAACATAAAGATTTTGAGGACCGCTGTGTCCTAATCTTATGTGTTCATCTTTTAATAATAACGATGTAACTTTACATTTTTTTGGTAAAAGTATAGGGTGTTCATGATTATAAATTATGTTTGAATGTTTGAGCCTTCCACCTACTCTTAAAATTTTGTTTGAATCAATAAAATGATTTGAAGATAAAATTTGTTTTGATGAACGAGGTTTTTGTTTCTCTAAAATTTTCAATTCATTGGAAAAATACACACTTTGGATTTTTATTATTATAAATTGTAATGCGTTGTTCAATTCATTATTTGATAATAGACCAGTTAGTTTATCAGTTTTATTTTTTAATTTGTTGTTGAATCTTAACATATACGCTACAAACCGTACTAACTTTGAAAAGGAATTAAATGTGTCGGGGGTTTCTGGGGGTTCTGTAACTGTGTGCAAGATAGTTTTCTTTTCCTCGGGTGGTGTTGGTACTAACCGAAATGTATCAAGATCCTCAAATCTTTCCCGAGGTTCATTTAAAAATGCGGGACCATTAAACCAACATTTATGTTTTTTTAAAGGAAACTGTCCTCTAGAGAGCAAATCTGCTGGGTTTTGTCCCGATCGGACGTGCCGTCAATGGAAATCTTTTGTGATTTCTTGAATTTGAGAAATTATGTTGCTGACGTAAATTGACCAACGCGATCGATGTCCTTTTACCCAAGACAGAGCAATGTGAGAATCTGACCATAAGTTTACCGATTTGACTTCTAAACAATTTTCAAAAATGATTAAAACTTTCTTTATTGCAAGTGATTAAAGAGTCATAGCTGTTAATTCCAATTTTGGAATAGTTAAAATTTTACTTATAGGCGCCACTCTAGATTTTGATAGTAATAAAGTACAGTGAATTGATTTGTCAGAATAGACTGACCGTAAATAAACGTTACATCCGTACGGCACTGAACTGGCGTCGCAAAAAGCATGGAGTTCAACATGTGATAATTTTTTATTGGCATTAACTGTCTAGGTATTGTTAATTTTTTTAAAACAGATAAGTTGTTACAAAATTCTGTCCAGTCTTAATGATTTTGGATCTGTTATATTTCCATCCCAATTTAATCTTTGTAACCAAATATGTTGCATGATTAATTTACCGTGTGCTAAAAGAGAGTTAACCAAACCTAATGGGTCAAAGCAACTTGATATGGCCGATAAAATGATTCTTTTTGTTACTTCTTGTGTTGGAAGTGATGATGGAACTGATATTTGAAATCGATCTGAGTTAGGATTCCACTTTAATCCTAATATTTTACATGTCTTTTAGATCTGGTAGTTGATTTGAGTTTTGCATTTTAACATTAGAGAAAAATTTGTGAAGTGAAAAACCATGTTCATTCAAGCAAGTATTTAATTCTTCATGTAATTTATTTAAATTATTAAGAGAATTTGTGTCGACATAAGTTTGATAAACTAGAGCGTTTGCAGCTAAAGGTAAGTGGGGGTTGTTATGTGCTATCTCGTTTAAAACTCTACATGCTACGTATGGAGCGCTTTTATGACCAAAACTAACTGAAGTTCAATCGATGCATGTTAATGGTTCTTCTGGAGAATTTCTCCAAATAATGTTTTGCAGAAAATGATGTTTAGGATTCATTTCTATTTGGCGATACATTTTTTTGAATGTCAGCTGTGTGAACATAATTGTAAGATGTGGATCTACGTAGAATTTCTAACAATTCAGGATGAACTCTTGGTCCAGTTAACAAAATATCATTTAACGATAATTGTGATGTGGTTTTGCACGAAAAGTCAAAAACAACTTTAAGTTTGGTGGTGATATTTTGGTCTCTCAGAACACACAAATGGGGAACGAAATATTTTTTTCATTAAGTTCGTTTGTTAGCTGCAAATGAATGATTCGGGCGTAATTTAATTGCAAATATTCATCTATGAATTTCTTATATTCAGCAAATAGTTCAGAGTTGCGTGAAAACTTTTTCTCTAACGATAAAAATCTGTGTTTCTCAATTTGAAATCAATCTCCTAATTTTTTGTGGATGTTTTGAGATTTAAAAGGAAGCTCTACTTGAAATTTACCGTTTGCTATGTTGATAGTTGTTCATTGAAAAATGTTTTCTGCTAACTTGTCTTCCTCTGACAATTTAAGCGGAGATTGAATTTCTTCCTGTACCCAAAATTTTTCTAAAATGTGTTCAATTGAATTTTCTTTGAAACAACTGATATCCGTTTTTAAGTTATGTTGATTGTGCGAAGGGGTGCTTATAAGATCAGTTTTTGCTAAGGTTGATGTTTGATACGATGCTGGTTGATAATTTGATCTGAATTGATCAGTCATTTGTGATAAAGATTGCGTTGGTAAAAGTTGATTTGTCTCTAACGAGACAAGTTCATTTGGTGAAGATAAATTTGATAAACATTCATATTTTGATACGTTTGATACTGAACAATCATCCTTTGGTGATAAAAGTATGTTTGATAATGATTCATTTGTTAAAATGCTTGGTTTGGGTGATACTAGATGATTATTCTCTTTTGATAAAAAATCATGTGATACAGATTTGTTTGATAAAGAGCTTGATAAAAAATCATTTGTTGATAATCCAGTTGATAAAGAGCTTTTGTTTAATGCCGGATCATCTACTTGTGATAAAAATACGTTTGATACAATTTTGTTTGATAAAGGGCTTGATGAAACTTCATTTGTTGATGATCCAGTTGATAAAGAGCTTTTGTTTGATGCTGGATCATCTACTTGTGATAAAAGCACATTTGATAATGAAAGATTGTTATGATTTGATAACGATACAGTATGATAAGAACTTAAGTTGTTGTTACAGCAGTTTGCTGGGGTGATACCTGATATTATCCATCCTAAATGAGTGTTGATTAGTGTTGGTAATCCATTACCTAACCTATGTATACCTGGCTTTAGCAATTCATAATAAAGATCTGCTCCCACTAACATATCTATGTCAGAAGGGATATTGAAAGAACTATCAGCTAAATGAATTTCAAATTGAACCGGGATATTCAATTGATCTTTTTGCAAAATAAATTGAGGTAATTTATATGTAATGTTATCAATTACTGCGCAAGTTACCATGAAATTTTGTTATAGGAAAATTAGAGATGAAAAAGTTACATTGGCCCTTTTAGTGATAGCCTTCTCGTTTTAAAAATACCTGAAATGTTTAACGAAGCATTCATACTTTGTCTCGCAACATGTTAAAAGCTGTAATTAAATAGGTACAGATTTGTAAAATATACATATTTACTATATATGTAACAAGACTAATTACACTCATTACCAGGACCTATTGTAACTATAATAAATAATGATTATCTACCGTCATTTCTTTTTCCTGGTACAGATTCGTAATCATATCGTTTTGGAAATGTTTCATAACCTCTAGTCATTGGTGTGATTTGACCTGCTTCTGCATTCACTTTGATGGCATTTTCCTTTTTCATTTGCATTATGGCTACGTTTTTCATCACCTCTTCTTCACTAGGTGGAAGCTTCCTTCTTCCTCTCAACCATGATTCCCATTCTGCTGGCATTTCTTGCATAAAATCATCTTTTATTGGTGGACTGAACCATCGACTATCGCGTCTCTTACCAACCGAAGGATTTGCTGGAATTTCATAATATTTGTTGCCAAAATAATCCGTGCCGATGAGAGTGCCGCGAATTTGTCTAGGTTTTAAGGAATTAAAGAAATTTCTTAATATCATCGCCCATATACTTCGAGATTGAGGTTGAGACATTTCGTATATTATGTGTTATAATAATTCTGTTCATGTAACATGAAACTACCTCAAGCAAATGCGTTTAATTTTTATAAAAGTGAACGTTCTATATTACTTTTTGGCAAACAGATAACGTCAAAGAAACTGTCAATATTAACAACTCTTTAGTTACTAGTTTCATTTTAATTTATTAAAACAAACTTGTATGTCAAAATAAATTTCAAACATTCCTTTGAAATATTAACAAATATATTTTACATTTAAACGTTTCATGTCCATTTCATTAGTTACTTACTTATCGAAACTCTTAAATACCTACAAATAGTGTTAGCTCATGATAATTCATCAAATATAAACAGGTTGGATATGGCAAACAAGATAATAAATAACATTAGTAGACCAATCGAATACACGATGTGGAGCAATTATTTCAAATTTTACTATCGCAGTAACGGATTACTTTGTTTTCATTGACAACTCACATTCATAAGCGGAGATGCGGAGTTAAAAGAAATTTAAAACATTAAGATAGTAAAAAGACAGATAATATTTTTGATGTATAACATTATATAGTTTATTTACGAGAAAAAGACGATGACGTTGCAAAACAAAATATTGTGATGTTGCCAAGCTGTAGTTTTTTCCTTTACTTAACGAAAACTAGAAAAGTCAATCTGATGTTAGATTGACAGTTCTTATTTTTCATTGTTCCGTGACTTGTAGGGCGTAAGTGAAAAATATTTATTTAGAAATAAAAGGCTTGTATGATAGGCTTGATTAATTTAATATAAATATTTATTCATGAAAAAATATGGATAAGATACAAGAAACAGCAACCAATCATTCTATATTCGAATTAACGTTTAATTATTTTACATAGAAGAGGGTGAAATGACGAACTGTAGGTCCTTATACCTTATTGTATGCTCTATAGAACGATCTTCACGAGAACTGCAAGGTTTAACGCTAAAAGGAATCAATACAAGCTGTAATCATCTTCATGCAAATTCAAATATTGTTTCTTTATACAATATCTATTATATATATTATAATAAAAATAGAATGGAAAAGAAAAATATAGATACACAAAATAAAATTTTGTTACAAGACATAAAAATAAAAAATCTCTTATTTTATGAGTATTATTTATTTAGAGATACTGTGGTCGTTGTTTTAATTTGTGTATTATAAAATAACTGTACCTAATTCATTTAATAATAGTTATTAGTAATTTTGAAAAGGTGGAAATAAAGCAAATTGGAATAAAATATACAAAAAATAAAACACAATATTTCCACTACTCCACTACAAAATCATCACTTTCTTCATCGTTACTGTCAAAATTAATAATAAGTGAAGGCCGATCCTGTCTATCAAATACTACTTCTCTATCCCACCCATCTTGTATAATTTTTTCAGTGTGCTCTACTGTCTTTGACCAAATATCAGGAGTCACTTTTTCTAAAGACTTTTTCCATACACCTATTGCTTGTTCTGTTGAAGAACCATCAGTTCCCACATGATCTCTATAAAAAAAATTAACTATGCCCCAAATATGTTCAATTGGGTTGAACATACAGTGGTAAGGGGAAAGTCGAAGCACTTTGTGACCATATTTTATTTTCAAAAGGAATATCATTTTGTATCAACCAGTTCTGTATATCAGCCTTTTTGGTAGCTGTTGTTGGTACTTTATTGATCACTGTACTGTGATAACTTGCATTATCCATTACAATTGTGGCAGGTTCTTCCAAGTTCACTAAAAGCTGGTATTCAAACCAATGCAAAATATTTTCTCGGTTCATTTCACCATGGTAATCACCTTCTTATTTTTTGGAAGCAAAAACCAGCCCTGCTCCAGGAATAAATCCAGAAGAGGAACCAGCATGCAATACTATATACCTACAATAAGGAAATAACAAATTACTACTAGGTTTCCTAGATAGACGGCATAGCTCAAACAACTATTAATAATTATATAGATTTGAATAAAATAGTGTGAGTAGTAAATATTTAAAAGGGTCTTAAAATGGCAGGAATGTTAGTACATCATAAATTAATTTCTCAATTTTATTATTCAATTACCTTGGACCACTAATATTGGTTTTTTTCACGCTTCTATGATTAGAATCTTGCCAAGAACGTCCGACAGTACCGTCTTTAAATATACAGGTCTCATCCATAAACACAAATTGATATAAACCTTCCCATTTTATCTTGACATATTCATGTAGAAAATGTACATGTTTTAAAGCAATATGTGGCTACTCCATTAAACCACGACGAGGATCATCTTTTTGTTATTTGAATCCAATATTTTTCACTATCTTCCAGAGTGATGTTAAACAACCATTAAAGAGTTCACGTTTCTGGAGTATGTCTCTTAAAGTTTTCACGGTTATGTGTTCCTCTGAAAAAATATTGTGTTAGTTAATTGTAAATAAAATAAAACAGTAAATCCAATATACTTACTGTTTCCATACATTTCGTATATAACATTTCGGAAAGCATTTTGATCAAAGTAATCAATTTCAACAGTAGGTTTTATGCGTTGTCTCTTTTTAGGTGGGATTTTAGGCTGTTCACCTCTATTATGCTTGGCGGCAATACGGTTAACAGTGGTAACGCTAAGTTGTAAAGCTTCTGCAACTCTCTACAATATAATTTCTTCAATTTATGAAAGAATAATATATTATCAAGTTTAATTAACCTAACCGAACATTAAAAACATTTAATCATTTACATTTAAATATGTAACAATAATATTAATAACGATGAAAACAAATAGCGAATACTATTACTTACGTCTCTTACAGCAGTAAGCGGGAGAAGCGGGCCCCCATTTCGACATTCTCGTTGAAAATAGCTCAACAAAGATGTTACCATCTCTTGACATTTTCTGTCCAGATGCTTCGGCATTTTATTAACCACACACTGCAGATTTGCTTAAATAAAAGTTATGAAAATAACTGTTTTTTTAATCTTACAGAAGCAATGAATTTAAAAGCACCAAAAAAACTTGTAAATATTAGACGATTATCGAATGTCAATAAACGTTAAAACAAACTGGGGAGATTTACCAGTGGATTTGACAACGTCTTGAAGTTTTGCCAACCCGTTAGCTGTAAATTGCCCTGGCTGTTGAGGATAAATTGTATTCACGGTTGGTAAATTAATATTTATTCTGATAAGTAGGAAAGTAACTAAAAATGACATCATCGTTTTTTTTATCGTAAATAAACTATATTTGAAATTAGTGATGTATTGGCAACACCTCCGTTGAGATTTTCGAACGCAGGGTCAAGTGACATTGAATTTTAATTTAGTTTTTTACGTTGGATAATAGTCATAACAGATGCTCCAGTTAAAAATTAGTAGTGTGTTGTAACGTCAACGTCAGCGGACTTATAAAATTTACTTTATAAAAAGAAGAAGATATTTGTGCCTTCTGATCTAAGGTAAGGCATTTTTGGTTGCAAGTTTTTTTACTCTTCCATTCCTTTTTCTTGGTTAAAGAAATAATGGTAATTGTCACATATGTAGTGAGCTTTCTTTAGTAGTATGAGTTATGGAATTACTTTGAAGCTTAGTATGTTGTAGTGAAACAAATTTAAAAGCGTAGTTGGGGCATAATAATCCCCCTGGTGCTGTACAAAATGATCCTGGTATCATTTTACCCCATAGGTTTTTTTTGTTTACAGATTATCTACAATGCCACGAAACTATGTCCGAAAAACAAATAGGCAGAACTGGACGCCAGAAGCGATGATGACTGCTCTTCAAGAAGTTGCAGGAGGAATGCCTTTCAAAACGGCAATTAAACAGTTCGGTGTTCCATTTATGTCCTTGAAAAGGCGTGCCAAGAACAAAAATAAAATTGCTGTAGGTAATACAAAAGGCCTAGGCCGTATACATAGTCTATTTTCGGAAAAACAAGAACAAGAATTAGTTCGACACATATATGATATGGAAAGTTGCATGTATGTGTTAACAGTACGAGATGCCCTTGCATTAACTTATCAGCAGGCGGAACAAAATTCAATTAAACATCCGTTTTCAAAAGTTAAAGGTTCTGCAGGTAAAAACTGGCATCCGGATATTTTCTTGCGTGCCTCAAAGTCAACGTCTGCAGCCAGAGCATTTAATAAAGCAGTGGTAGAGAAGATTTTTACTTTACTTACAAGCATTCAAGACAAATATCATTTTCCGCCCCATCGAATTTTCAAAGTAGATAAGACAAGTCTCTCTACAGTTTCTACCAAAACACAAAATGTTTTGCAAAAACTGGCCGCAAACAAGTTGCAAGGGTAACATCTGCAGAATGAGGCGATTCAACAACGGCAGTTCTTTGTATGTCAGCTGCTGGCAATATCATGCTAATCTATAGAGTTCGTATGAATCCTGAACTTATCGATGTGGCTCCTCCTGGATCAGTTTACGCATGTAATCCATCTGGTTGGATGAGGCTCCCCCTGAATCAGTTTACGTATGTAACCCATCTGGTTGGATGAGAACGGAGGTCTTTAGCTTTTGTTTTGACCATTTCCTGGGCCATACAAAACCAACCAAGGAATATCCAGTACTTCTTATTTTAGACGACCACTTATCGGGTACAAAAAACTTGAATGTGATTTTAAAATAAAGGGAAAATGCCTACTACCACACTGTACCCACCAATTACAACCTTAAGATGTGGGTGTGATGTATCCATTGAGTGTTTATCACAACCAATCCTTAGAAAAATGGATGAACAATCATCCAGGAAGGGTGGTGACTTTGTTCCAAATTAGCCAAACTAAATCCTACCTTAAAGCTGCTATTCCCTCAAGTGTCATTAATGGATTCAAAAAATGTGGCATAGTTCCTTTAGGCCCGGAAGTCTTTAATGAAACAGATTTTGTAGCTGCGGAAACGATTGATCATCCAGAAATGGACAGTCAGCTAGTAGGTGGACAACTCAAAGAAACTTCACAAACCTCAACAGCGGATCGAGGGCCTCTTGTATCCCAACAAACTTCACAGATAAAAGTTCCCAATGCGAACTCACAGATCAGGGTTTCGCGCATTCCTTCCACATCAAAGCAATCAGTTTTGGACAGCTCATTTGGTAGTGTCGGTCCGACTAGCATCATGCCAGTTTCACAGATGACTGAGAGAAGGTGCACCAAAAACCGATCATCAGGAGGCACAGTAATATTATAAAAAAAAGAAAGCTGATGATGAAACGACAAAAGCAAATCGGGCAGCGAAAAGAAAAGCGGAATTTGGGAATAAATTTTATAAAGAAAAAAATAGAAAGCTAAACGTGAGGAGTAAAGTAAAAGGAAAGAGGAAGGAAACCATACCACAAGATGCATCTGACACTTCATCTAATGACAGCAGTGATACTGAATATTTGTATTGCCAGAATAAGTTTTCTAACGATTAGCGTGGAGAAGGTTGGGTCCGATGCATCATGTTTACGAAATGTGGTCATGAAGAGGGTGCTGGGATTGAAAATGATGACGCTGATGATTATACCTGTGAGTTTTGCCGTGATATTCGCATAAAAAATGTACGCAAAAATTTAAGACTTTACTAAAAGATAAGTTACCAATATCCATAGTGGTCATATAAACGTTATTTTTTATTAAAAAAGAAGATATTTTGTTTTCATAATTTGTTAGAATAATAGTTAATTTAAATCCAGATTAAATAAATCTATTTTGTAAGTGGTGGGTGAAATGATCCCGTGGGGATCATATTGTACACCCTAATGTACAAAATGATCCTTTTGTAACATTTTGTATTATTTTTCTTCACCTACTGCCATTTTGCAATAAAAAATTCACAACATTAAGAAGTGAATGTGAATGAGGGATACTAGTTAAACACCAAAGGAATTTTATTTTGAACGCATATTTATGAGTAGTTTGCTGAATTTTCGTTAGGGGGGTCGTTTTGTACACCTTTCCCCTATATCTAGACTACTGAGGTCATGAGGACTCCAAATATATAATGTCATTGATGTGTTCAATGACCAATGTAATTAATGATTAGTTGGCAGAACTCATATAATGTCATGAGTCAGTGTCATATACTTGTCTGTACCTATGGTTTTGTATCAGCAATAATTATTATTCCTCTATATTTGATTTTAATTAATAAAGTTATATAAACACGAATTCAGTGAATTCAATAATAAAGCCATCCCCAGCTATAGGTTATGGGCCGAGATTCGCCATGAAAGGTGGGTTTGCTTAGAAAGAAAATTGAATTCTTAATATCCTAACCTACATAATTACGCGAGAGTTGATACTTAAAATAACCTTTGTTAGTGTCAAATACTTCAAACTCACCAAAGATTGACACTTTTAACAGAGGAACCAAGACTCCTTCGACACGATAAGAAAAAGAAGATTTTCTAACCTAACTTTGTTAGTTTTGATTTATGTAAGCTACTTACTTTGTTTTGGATTTGTTGCGACAGAACACATTTTTATTATTTTTTCTGACGTTTTTGTACTGTTCTTGAATAAAAATAATACCACATCATTTTGAGTAATGTATCACGAATCAAGACGTGAAATTCTAAAAATATTGACGAAACACTTTTTCTTATCGTGTCGAAGGAGTCTTGGCTCCTCTTTTATAAGTGTCAATCTTTGGTAAGTTCGAAGTATTTGACATTAACACCTTGAAGTAAGGGAAAATGAATACGAAGAAACAAAATTCAACCACTTTAAAGTTCACAGTCTCCAAAATTTTGGAATTCAAAATTTGATAGCTTAATAAAGACAAAAAGCTTTTTACAATCACAGAATGATTTTTGTCTTTACTATAAAAATTCAGTAAAAAGCAAAATTTACATATTACTTTATCTTGATGATATTAGGCACAGATGTGTCAGATGTACAAGATGTTAAACAATTTCTACACAGTAATTTCTGTATGAAAGATCTTGGTATAGTGTCACATTATTTGGGCATTAATATTAAACAAAATGTATAACAGGGTTATGTAGAACTGGATCAATTGGATTACTTAAAACAGATGTTGCAAAAGCATGATTTGAATGAGTGTAACAGTGTAAGTACTTCGATGGAACCAGATTCAGACTATATTGTGTTAAATTATCCTAGTAAAGATGAAAAGTTGATTAGAATATGTAGGAAACTCATTGGCAGCCCTTTATATGCTGTATCGGGCTCTAGACCTGATTTATGTACAAGCGTGTTGAGTCGCTTTCAGGATAAGGCCAATGATTTTTTATTAAGATCCTAAAAAAAGTTTTAAGATATGTGAAAAACTTACAGTTGAATTATTGGATCTTTACCTACCCATGCGTCATTAATATCTGATAACATAGCCGAAATAATTATTAAGTGGCACGTCTTTCTATTAATAGTGACAAACAGAACAAAATGATTTGACATTTGTCGGTTATGTAATCAAATATTAATGACGCACGGGTAAAGATCCAATAATTCCACTGTATGTTCAAAGGTATTGAGAGCTATAATAATTCGATTGAAGGGGGGTGTTAAATGACCAAAATAATTATTAAAACTCGCTTTATTGTTAGTTGATATAACTCATATATATATCAAGTGTCATATAGCTGTATGTACCTATGTTTTTTGTATCAGCAATAATTATTGTTCCTTTATATTCGATTTCAATTAATAAAGTTATATAAACACTGGTCCAGTGGACTATGCTGATTACGAATACGTTTATACCAAAACTCTAGCACTTCCCGTTCGTCCGGTGAAACTTAAAAAGGAAGGACGGACGGTCAGCACAAGTTAGAATATAGAAGGCGTTTTTTTCGCTTAAGGAGTAATTATTGCTCCTCTAAATCTTGAAACAATTATTTTGTATAATTTAATTGATTTAAAGCCACCTCTTTCACGATTTTCTATCAAAATCAATTAATAAAGTTGAAAATCAATCTATTAGCTTTTTTGCTAGCTCATTGTGCACTCCATACCTTCAAATGCTTCTGCAGTAACCTTGAAAGACAGTTAGTTATATCTTGAATTTAAGTATTTAGTTTAGTGAAAGCGTACAGTTTCACTTGCGCTTGTATTAGACGTCGATTAAAAAATTGAAACCGACTTTAACTGCATGTATTACGAGAAATATTGTTTCTTTTTAAGTAATTTTGTACAATACTGTTTTTGTCACTTGTAAAAACGAGTTTCTTTTATTTATTAAACGGGTAAACATTTAAAAAGTATATTATTAAACACCTGATACTTTCTCTCACATATTATGATTTTAATCAAATTTTTCGCCTATGGAAACAAGAATACTTGTTAATAACGATAATTTTAATATACAGAAAGTCACGAAACGTCATATTGTGAAAAGAAAATTGAGTTTTTGATAGTTGTTTTTATTTATTGGCATATTTTCTCTTGAAATTATTAAATATCTCTTTAAAATCCATATCTACCGGTACTATTTGCAAAATTTCCGAGTGCTCTTAATCCGATAAATACATCAAGTGAGTGTGGTTTTCTAAGACAAAAAATAAACGGTTTTAAAGATTAAAACTAACTTTTCCGCATCTATGAGATGCCCTGAATAATATTCTATCATAAAATTATCACTTGTATATACTTTGGGGGATGAATCGTTCTAACAAACCGAAATTTCTCCAAAAATAACCAAAAATATAGTATATCTAGATTTATAGGACCCTCTCTACTCGCTCTAGTCAGTAAAAAATCAATAGGGTACATATGTGAGACACCTTGATACATACAGCATTTTCAGTTCCTATGAACAAGTGTAATTTTGATAGAGAGATTAATACAATTAGACAAATAGCATCTTCCAACGGTTATCCATTATACATATGATAAATAAGCTAATTAATAAAAAAGAGGAAAAAGTGGCATTACAACTAATATTTTTCAAACAAACTGAAGGAATAAAAACTTATAAAACCATCACATATGCAGGAAATATTTCTAATAATATTTCTAAGATAATATCTTTAGCAACGAATACAAAAATTTCTTTTAAAACAGAAAGTAACGTAAGTACCAAATTGTTAAATGTTAAAACAAAAATACCATTAAAGGAATAAGGTATATATAAATTCAAGAACAACACAAAAAATGGTTTTTAGAAAAAAAATCCTGTGTGTATATCGTCGTCGTCGTTGTCGTCGGCCACTTTCCGTTACATGTCTTGTTAGCGCGATACAGCCTCCGGAGTGCAACAAGTCACCAATTTTATGATTGAATATTGTTCAGGACATCTCACAGATGAATCCTATTGATTTTCAGCTCACCAGAGTCAGTAGAACGGGTGCTATGGTACTTGAAGAACGACATTTTTGTAATTTTTTGGGAAATTTCAGTTTGTTAGCACGATACAGCCTCCGGATTGCAACAAGTCACCAATTTTATGATTGAATATTATTCATGACATCTTACAGATGAACCCTATTGATATTCAGCTTACCAGAGCCAGTACAACAGGTGCTATAGTACTTTAAGTACGACATTTTTGTCATTTTTGGAGAAATTTCAGTTTGTTAACACGATACGGCCTCCGGAGTACATACAAGTGGCCAATCTTATGATTGGATATTATTCACGGCGTCTCAAATATGAACCCGATTGATATTCAACGCACTAAAGGCAGTACAACGAGCGGTATGGTACTTGAAGTACCAAATTTTAGTCATTTTGGAGACTTTTAAGCATAATAGAGCTTCCACAGTGTATAAAATTGCCAATTTTACGATCGAATATTGTTCAGGGCGTCTGACAAATGAACCTTATTGATTTTAAGTTCACCAGAGCTAGTACAACGGGTGCTATGGTACCTGAAGCGCCACATTTTTGATCCTTTTTGGAGAAGTTTCGGATTGTTAGCACGATGCAGCCTCCGTAGCGTATACAAGTGACCAATTTTAGAATTGGATATTTTTCAAGATGCCTCACAGTTGTACCCTGTTGATTTTCAGCTGACTAGAGCGAGTACAACGCGTCCTATAAATCCAGGCATACTACATTTTTGGTTATTTTTGGAGAAATTTCGGTTTGCTAGCACGATACATCCCCCCAAGTGTATACAAATGACAATTTCATGATAGAATAGAATATTGTTCAGGGCATCTTACAGATGCGGAAAAGTTAGTTTTTATCGTTAAAACCATTTATTTTTTCCTAAAAACCGCTTTTTCGTGTTGTTCTTGATGAAAAACGTTAAAATAATTTTATTTTCAAAATTCCAACTTTTTTTAAGGTAAACCAATACTTCTCTCGCATATTAGATAGGTTGGGCGAAAAAGTAAAGCTCGTAGTTTCCTTCCACTGTTAGACTATTAGAACGGTTTCTGATCGGATAAATCCAAGTTATTCCGAATACTTGCTGGCTCTACTTGTCTGAGCTGATTTTTGGCAATTATCCCAATAAGGTTTGCAAACAGCCGCGCAATTTCTCAAACTCGGTATACTTATTTGTCAAATTTATGTGAAGTAAGATAAATAATAATTCCTGTTTTTTTAGTATTACACGATATTTCTGCCGAAATATTATCAATGAAAAATGACACTGCGCTGAGGTCGAAAAAAAAACCAAGGAGAGAAATATGGCAGAATTAAAAGAACAAGACACGCCAGCAGATGAAAAGAAGATCGAACATAGAAAACCCAACAAGTCAGAAATAAACTCCATTCACATTTTAGCCCGAGGCAAGGCACCAACTTTCGACGGAAAAACGTCATGGACAAATAATTATGTAAAACAATTTGAACCAACCGCTAGAGTGAATAATTGATCCGATAAGGAGAAGGGAGGGTGTTCTGATTAACCCTTTTTTCCGTGGGCTATTAGATGGAATGAAAGTTCTTTGTTGTTATCTGATGTACTCGAAGGACCAAACGATTGTTTTCACTGATGTATGATGAAATGTATGATGAAATTAAACACTTATGTCACTTTCCTTTTTATATATTGCATGAATTTATATTTTTATTTATTTTTGCGTAGCCAATTCTCAATTGGCTACATACGCGTTAACTGAGATTATTTTGCACATAGTATGATGGTTTAATGGATGATTGAAGATTAAGTACACATGTTTGTTACCGGGATAAAAAACGCCGGGTGCTCTTATAACTTGAGTACCTTTATGTACCACGGTTAAATGATGAAGAGGCAAAGTGTAAGGTAGATGGCGTATTTATACGTCGGTTGACGTAGTTGCGAGGAAGGAGCAAAATATTAGGATCTGGCCAATGGGATAAAAGAGTTTTAAAACGTAACGGTCAGATACAGCGAGTGAAAGTTGGCAGTTGGGGTGATTTTTTATGACCTGAAAAGGTTTCGTGATACAGATAACAGAGTTTGGAAGAGAGTTTTTTTATGAAGCGCTAAGGTGTCTGGTACTTTGAAATATTCATTGGAATTTCAGAAAACTATATTTATCTGTATTTCTTATGTGGTAGTAAAGTTAAAATGAATTTTTTGTTGATGTAAAGAAATATTAAATGTTGAGCATAAGGATATATTTAGTTATATGTTTTGAGCAGAATATTCGAATTGTATTATACAGGGGAAGTTGAAAATAAAATCACAGGAGAATTTGGTAATTAAATCAAATTCGAACATATTGGGGGCGCGGGAAGAATGGAAGAAAAGTGAGAGATGGCTGCTCTCAGACATCGAATGCTGATGTTAGTGAAAGGGTTAAATAGCGTGAGAGTGTATAGGGCTCTGATGCAGGATGGTGAATGAAAGTGAATAATTGTAAATGTAATTATATAAATAAATGTATAGGGGTTGTAAAAGTAACCTAATGTTGGTGTCAGAGTGTTGTAAGGACTCTGACGTCATGGAAGTAAACGAATGTTTAGGTTTGATGTTAGAGTTGTAAGGACTCTAACGTCATGAATGTAACGAATGAACAAGAGTTGAGGTTAGAGTGTTGTAAGGACTCTAACGTCATGTATGTAACGAATGAACTATAGTTGATGTTAGAGTTGTAAGGACTCTAACGTCATGAATGTAACGAATGATCAAGTTGAGGTTAGAGTGTTGTAAGGACTCTAACGTCATGAATGTAACAAATGAATAAGAGTTGATGTTAGAGTGTTGCAAGGACTCTAACGTCATGAATGTAAGAATGAACAAGAGGCCTAGATGTATGCTAGTTCTTGTTTTGTAAGGGCACGAATGTAAGCAATATTCTCTAGAAATGGACTAGAGTTGTAAACGATGAGAATGTAAGCAATATACTCTAGAAATGGACTAGAGTTGTAAACGATAAGAATGTAAGCAATGTACTCTAGAAATGGACTAGAGTTGTAAACGATAAGAATGTAAGCAATATACTCTAGAAATGGATTAGAGTTGTAAACGATAAGAATGTAAGCAATATACTCTAGAAATGGACTAGAGTTGTAAACGATAAGAATGTAAGCAATATACTCTAGAAATGGCCTAGAGTTGTAAACGATACGAATGTAAGCAATATACTCTAGAAATGGACTAGATTTGTAAACGATAAGAATGTAAGCAATATACTCTAGAAATGGACTAGAGTTGTAAACGATAAGAATGTAAGCAATATACTCTAGAAATGGACTAGAGTTGTAAACGATAAGAATGTAAGCAATATACTCTAGAAATGGACTAGAGTTGTAAACGATAAGAATGTAAGGAATGTAATCTAGAAATGGACTAGAGTTGTAAACGATACGAATGTAAGTAATATACTCTAGAAATGGACTAGAGTTGTAAACGATAAGAATGTAAGCAATATACTCTAGAAATGGACTAGAGTTGTAAACGATAAGAATGTAAGCAATATACTCTAGAAATGGCCTAGAGTTGTAAACGATACGAATGTAAGCAATATACTCTAGAAATGGACTAGAGTTGTAAACGATAAGAATGTAAGCAATATACTCTAGGAATGGACTGGAGTTGTAAACGATGAGATAATAATACCTTTATCCAGGTATTCACATTAAAGTATATGTAAATGAAGTGAAAGAACGAGAATGTTTAAGTCGATTCTAGTTCGACAAGTGTGGTACCAGTTTGTTTTACGAGTAACGGTCCAGGAACCTCGGACTTCCCAGTGTTTGGATAATATAGTTATGAGACAATGAGAGAAAAGAAAGAGAATGTGTAAGTCGATTTTAGTTCGACAAGTGTGGTACCAGTTTGTTTTACGAGTAACGGTCCGGGAACCTCGGACTTCCCAGTGTTTGGGTAATATAGTTATGAGACAATGAGAGAAAAGAAATAGAATGTTTAAGTCGATTCTGTTTCGACAAGTGTGGTACCAGTTTGTTTTACGAGTAACGGTCCAGGAACCTCGGGCTTTCCAGTGTTTGGGTACTATAGTTATGAGACAATGAGAGAAAAGAAAGAGAACGTGTAAGTCGATTCTAGTTCGACAAGTGTGGTACCAGTTTGTTCTACGAGTAACGGTTCAGGAACCTCGGACATATGTAAACAAAAAGGGGGACCAAGTTGTGAAGGGGTGTGAAATTCCATGAAAGAGCATGGAAAGCTCATGTGGGTGTTTTTCCGGGTTTTTATTGTATCAGAATGAATGGTGCTGGGTAAGAAAGGGAACTTTTTTCTTCGGAGAACGTGAAAACTCCAATGTAGCTTGCGCTACTCCCTTTCTACGCGGAGGAATGAATTATATAGTGAGGGTGAGTGTAAGAGAGTAATGTTTTAATGTTTCAAAAATTAATGTGTGATTAATTAATGAAGTGACATGATCGTATAAGTACAAGTAATGTGACCACCAATATAAGAGTAAATGTAAGAGAGATCTTCTTTAGGTATAAGGTTGTTTATTTGTGCAACGAGAGAAGCGCTTTGTCACGTTGACAAGGTATAAATGACTTTTCTTATTTATGTTTCTGAGGAATCAGGCATGGGTAACGGAATGATTTTGACAATTGGTCGAGTGTAAGTTCCTGAAGCGGTTTTGACTGGGATCGAACCGATTTTATCGTCTTTACCAACTGTGACGTCTGTTATGCGGGCTAAAGGCCATCGTAAGGGAGGGGAGTCATCGTCCTTGATTAAGACCATGGTTCCTAGATGGGGTAGTCCATTTGGGACGGTTTTGCAATTGGTTGAGGTAGTCGACAGACCACCGTTTCCAAAAGTTTTGTTGAGCATAAGTGCATTGTTGCCAGAATTTTTATCGGTTTGTAGGGAGTGGGGAGAAATCTTTGTCTGGAAGTGCCATTAGAGGTGCTCCTATGAGAAAATGACCTGGTGTTAATGGCAGCAGGTCACTAGAGTCAGTCGATAGGGGATGTAAGGGTCGTGAGTTGAGTATGGCTTCTATCTGAGTCAATATGGTGCTGAATTGTTCGAAAGTAAAGTGGAGGTAGCAAGCAATTTTATCAGATGAGTTTTAACGCTTTTGACTCCGGCTTCCCAGGGACCACCCCAATGTGGGGATATGGGGGGGAAGAATTAACATTCTATTAATGATGTAAGTAAGTGGTCATATATGGGAGAAAAATTCTTAGTCAGGAAGTGGGATAATTCAGCAAGATAATGATTAGCACCAACAAAATTCGTGCCATTGTCGCTGTAAATCACAGATGGAAGTCCTCGTCTGGAAGTGAAACGTTTCAATGAAGCGATAAAGGAATCTGTGGACAGATCAGAGACTAACTCAAGATGAATTGCCTTTGTCGAGAAGCATATGAATAAGGCGATGTAAGATTTGGATACCGGGGCTCGCTTCAGATGAGATGATTTTATTGAGAATGGTCCCGCGAAGTCGACTCCAGTCGTCTGGAAGGGACGGGAAGGTGTTACACGACGTGCAGGTAGATCAGACATGATTTGTTGTGCTGTTATGGCCTTGAACCTATGGCACATTAGACATTTGTTTATGATGCGCTTGATCTCACGCAGGCCATCGATGGGCCAGAATTTTAGACGGATATTGGCGAGAACATTTTGAGGACCACTGTGTCCTAAGCGTATGTGTTCTTTTTGTAAGACCAGGGTAGTGAAATGACAATGAGCAGGCAGTAGAATTGGGTGTTTTTGTTCGTAGGAAACGGGGGAATGGGAGAGTCTCCCCCGACTCTAATAAGGTTGTCCTTGTCTATAAAAAGGTTTAATGATATAAGACGTTTATCTGAGGGTAATTGATTCTTTTGTAGTGTGCGATAAAGGTTTGGGAAGCTGTTTGTTTGCACCTGGCGTACAAGGAAAAGTAAAGCAGTGTCTATACTTTGTCTAGAGAAGGTTTTTTGTGTAGTAGCTGGATGATAGATGATTTCTATAAATTTGTATATGTATGCCATTGCTCTGACTAGTTTGGTTAAAGATGATGAACGAGTTATTAAGACTATGAAGGGGTTCGGTGGTTTCGCTGTTGTAACGAGTGATTTTTTATTTGCTTCAGGGGGGTCCGGTAGACAGGAAAAAGTGTCGTGACAAGACGTTTCGTCGGGGGATTCCCATAGAAAAGGAGGTCCACAGAACCACTTGGTACTGGGAAATTCTAAGGGCTGGCCCCTTGATAAGATGTCCGCGGGGTCGAGGTGAGATCGAATATGTCTCAACGTAGCGGAATGGGTTGCTTGTTGAATTTGAGTGACTCTGTTGCAGACGAAAACTGTCCATCTAGTGGGTATGCTTTTTATCCAGGACAGGGCTATTTGAGAGTCGGACCATAAAATGAACGATGAGATTTTTAATTGTTGATCAAGGATATTGCGGAGTCGTGCGTGAAGTTTTGATACAAGGGCCATGGCGCATAATTCTAATTTGGGAACTGTAATTGGTTTGTTGAGAAGGGCGACACGGGATTTGGAGATGATAAGTTGTGAGGATGCGGAAGAATCCGTGTAAATTGTTCTCAGATAGAAACAGCCTCCATAAGCTAATGAACTGGCATCACAGAAACCGTGGAGTTCGATGTGTGATATTTGTTTGTATTCAAATATATGCCTAGGGATATGTAATGATGATAACTGGGTCACGCTTTCTACAAATTCATGCCATTTCTCTATGAGTGTCAAGTCGTTGATGGGATCGTCCCATGCTATCTTGAGTAACCAAAGATGTTGCATGATTAATTTTCCTTGAACGATCACAGGGTTGACCAAGCCTAAAGGGTCGAAACATTGGGATATAATGGATAACATCAGTCTTTTAGTTAGTTTTTGATCGAAAGTGGCAGGGGATGATATCTGTAAGACGTCAGTTTTTGCGTTCCAGGTGATTCCTAAGACCTCACTAGGGTT
The DNA here is from genome assembly GCA_963921935.1 of Galeruca laticollis. Taxonomy (NCBI): domain Eukaryota; kingdom Metazoa; phylum Arthropoda; class Insecta; order Coleoptera; family Chrysomelidae; genus Galeruca; species Galeruca laticollis. The sequence continues at coordinate 241,469,722 of OY998176.1, forward strand.
ATCGTCTACATATGTTTGTGACAATAGTTCCAATTGGACTTCAGGATGTTGTGGAGTTCGTAGAGCTATTTCTTTCAATGCCCGACATGCTAGAAAGGGTGCACTGGTTTGTCCGAATGACACTGTGTTAAGTTGGATGCAAATAAAAGGGTCCGATGGAGAGTCTCTCCATAACGCATTTTGTAAGAATCGGAAGCATTCATTCATCTCTATTTGACGATACATTTTAGAAATATCAGCTGTAAGGGCATATTTAAAATTTCTGAATCTTATTAGGATGTCGAGTAGTTCTGGTTGGACTATGGGTCCTTTGAGTGAGATGTCATTGAGTGATATCTGAGAAGATGTTTTGGCTGAATAATCAAAAACTATCCTGACTTTGGTTGTTGAACTGCTTTCTTTAAAAACACAAAGATGGGGAACAAAATATTTGTGATCTAATAGCGGTGTTTGCAATGTACGAGGGACAACTTCTCCGTGTTATAAATGGATGTATTCAAACAAGATATTTTTATATTGTTCTTTAAGTTGGGTTTTTTTTGAAAGTCGAGTTTCTAGTGACAGAAATCTGCGTTTGGCTACAGGAAAGGAATCTCCCAAATGTTTGTGGGCCGACTCATGTATAAAGGGCAAGTCTACTTTAAAACGTCCGTTGGGAAGGGTCTGTAAAGATGAGGTGAATATGGTTTCAGCTTTCATGTCTTCCTCAGACAATTGGTCGGGTATAGTAATCTCTTCTTGGTTCCAGAATTTTTCTAATAAAGTGTCGACAGTGGGTAGCGGTTCATTTACTATGGATTGAAAGGAATGGGTCATGGCGACTATGGGGATGTCGTTCTTTATACAAGCTGAGGGGACCGTACCTGATATTACCCACCCAAGATAGGTGGATATAAGGGTAGGTAGTTTTTTGCCTAATTTGTGAATGCCGGGTATTAGTAATGTGTTATAAATGTCAGCTCCCAGGAGAACGTCTATTTGGGAGGGGGTACCAAAGGAATGGTCTGCTAATGAAGATAAGATATGAGTTGGTATTGCTAAGGACTGTATATCGATCATGACTTGAGGAAGGGACCGTGTTATTTGTGTAACAACAGCACAAGTGGTTTCAAACGAGAATGATTCATTAGTGGTCGGGTGAAATATTAGGTTAAACATTGAGTCAATATTCTGGTTGTTATTACAGATGCCAGATACACAGAGGGGTTGTTTAAATGTTTTTCCATTCAGCTGATTAACTAAATGGGAGCAAATGAACGAATTTTGACTTCCTGGGTCAAGGAGGTCTCTAGCTGTAATTGCGGGGCCTGATTGAGGGTAAATAAGAATGTTAGCTGTGGCGAGAAGCACATGGCTTCCATTTAAATTGAGCATTGTCAACTTAGGGAGGGGTTGAGTGTTCTCTTCTGATGGAACGACATGACTATTCCTGGAGGTTGAAGGAACATCATTAATTATTTCAGTTGGATTTTCTGGATGAGAGTGAGAGTAGATGCGTTGTCCTGAAGATGTAGGATGTGAATGGTTATTATTTCTGTTGAAAGTTCTTGTATCCGAGTTTTGTATGGATGAGTTGTCTGAATGAAGCAAGGTATGATGTCGTTTTTGACAGATTGAACAGGTTTTTACCGAGATGCAATTGGATATTGAGTGTTTATAGCCTAGGCACCTTAAGCACATTTTATTTCTCTAATGTATTTACTTCGATCAGGGATAGAAAGCCGTCCGAATTGGGAACATCCATAAATCTTATGGCCTGTTTCCTTGCAAAATGAGCATGTTGAAGATGGATAATTGGAAGTAGGGTATGCGCTAGACGAAGGTTGGTTGCGTTGACCATTGTTATGATGTGGGTTTTGTTCGGAATACGAATGTTGGTTTGCAATTAATGCTACTCTGTTGGTTTGTGTGGTCACATTAGAAGACTGGTTACGATGATGAGATGTATCGGGTTTGGGATCTTGGGTTAACAAGTTTTCTAAGACCGTACATTTTTTTTCCAAAAAGTCAAAAAAAAGTATCACTAGCAATTAAATTTTGATCAGTCTCTTTTTCTTCAAGAGATCTTTTTGTATTATAATCTGATTTTGTTTTTAATATGTGAACGATTAGTGCATCAAATAACTCTTCCTTATTGATATTTAGATTTAACAATGACTTTACGATAGATCTAGCTTCGGACGTGAACGTTCTTAATTGTTGGGCAGTACATTTTGAGATGTTATTACAGGCTGTCAAATGGTTAAAATGGGCAGTACCAATCTGGCGTGTATTATTATATTTAGAATTCAGTAAATCCAACGCTACATCAAAATTGGTTTCATTTACCGGTAATTGAGAAATTAAATTGAGCGGGTCACCTTTCAAGTATGATTTCAAATAGTAGAATTTTTCAGTTTTGGATGTAAGCCTGGTGTTATTTACTATTGGTGCATTAAAAAGATCTATAAAGGCAGTGTATTTAGTGCTATCTCCTGAGAAAATCGGTATTTCTATGGAAGGTAATCTAATATGAGTTTGATTGAATTTAGAGTTTAATTTTTCGAAAGCTTTTTCTAGTTTGCAGTGTAATGAGTAATATTTTTCATCAATCTGACTTCTATCGTCAAATTCTAATTCAGTATCTACAGCTATGGTTTCAATTTGGTCTTGAATCTCAGAGTATTTAGAGTAATATTTCTCTAAGTTGTCCATTCGGGATTTGAAAGCATACTTGTCTGACTCGTCCAGATTGTTATGGAACCAGTTGTAAATACGAGTAATTGCTGCTTTGCAATTAGCAACGTTGCGTCTTTAATGAATCCATTTTGTGAATAATGTATTAATTATATGGTTAACATGAAATGTAAATCAATGGCTATGTTTGAACAATGTTTATTTTGTATCAGCGTAATATATTTTTTTTATATATCTGCTACCAGCCGTGCCTTTGTTCAGTTTTCTACGGCTCGTTGCAATTTAAATGACACTGTAATTGTACCTGGTTTTCTCACACAACAATACCGACTAGTGTTATCATAGTTCCATAACAATATTAATATGTAATTATTTAATCGACACTGTAGAATGAATGTATGTTACATAAAAAATATCAAATCACTTTTTCAAATAGTATAACTGTATAATTATTAATGATCCTGTCTTTTATGAATGTATGTTATATAAAAAATATCAACGGTGTTATTATAATCAATCAATATTCAGGTGTAATTATTTAAATCACAATGTCTCATGTAAATTTCAAAAATTCAATAATCAAATACAGAGTATGAATGTATGTTTTCTAAGAAATATCAACGATGTTATTGTAATCAATCAATATTTATGTGTAATTATTTAAATCACAATGTCTCATGTAAATTTCAAAAGTTCTATAATCAAATAAAGAGTATGAATTTATGTTTTATAAGAAATATCAACGATGTTATTGTAATCAATCAATATTCAGGTGTAATTATTTAAATCACAAAGTCTCATGTAAATTTCAAAAGTTCAATAATCAAATAAAGAGTTCTTGCTTTAGTAATAAATACCTTAGTTGTTTCTGTTGACACTGACCTCTAGGTTCAGTCGCTGTTGAAATCTGGACTATCTTCTATCCACTGATTTAATCCGGCTTCGAATGACCATGTTCTAATTAACCCTTTTTTACGTGGGCTATTAGATGGAATGAAAGTTCTTTGTTGTTATCTGATGTACTCTAAGGACCAAACGATTGTTTTCACTGATGTATGATGAAATTAAACACTTATGTCACTTTCATTTTTATATATTGCATGAATTTATATTTTTATTTATTTTTGCGTAGCCAATTCTCAATTGGCTACATACGCGTTAACTGAGATTATTTTGCACATAATATGATGGTTTAATGGATGATTGAAGATTAAGTACACATGTTTGTTACCGGGATAAAAAACGCCGGGTGCTCTTATAACTTGAGTACCTTTATGTACCACGGTTAAATGATGAAGAGGCAAATGTAAGGTAGATGGAGTATTTATACGTCGGTTGACGTAGTTGCAAGGAAGAAGTGAAATATTAGGATCTGGCCAATGGGATAAAGGAGTTTTAAAACGTAACGGTCAGATACAGCGAGTGAAATTTGGCAGTTGGGGTGATTTTTTATGGCCTGAAATGGTTCCGTGTTACAGATAACAGAGTTTGGAAGAAAGTTTTTTTATGAAGCGCTAAGGTGTCGGGTACTTTGAAATATTCATTGGAATTTCAGAAAACTATATTTATCTGTATTTCTTATGTGGTAGTAAAGTTAAAATGAATTTTTTGTTGATGTAAAGAAATATTAAATGTTGAGCATAAGGATATATTTAGTTATATGTTTTGAGCAGAATATTCGAATTGTATTATACAGGGGAAGTTGAAAATAAAATCACAGGAGAATTTGGTAATTAAATCAAATTCGAACATAGGGATCTTAACCATCACGCTTGGAGGTGATGCCTTACATGTACTTCAGACGATACGCCTTGAAAAAACGGATGACTTCGAGTAGCTGAATAAGTGGTTGGACTTTCTATATGGTCACGAACATCTAGAACAGGGGTGCCAAATGGTAATACTTAAATTTAAAACAGCACTAAGAGATTATGTAAAGTTATAAATAAAACGAAATTTAGTATAATATTATTTTCATTGATCCAAGTATTCGTTTTACACGATTAAGAAAAATATTGAGTTAAAATATTTTTACAATCAATATTTATATGTCAATGAGAATCGAAATATATATTATTTATCAGTGTGAGCATTGTGGGCGATCAGTTGCATACACTAAAGAACGAATATCAACTTGTAGTTGCGTTGCAGCCTACCTCATGAGATGAAGTAGAGACGCATCAGAAAGCTTGCTTCTATTTTGTTTGTTTATAAAAGAATACACTTTCACATAAATAGGTACTTCCAAACATTGATGACATTTTTCGTCCCACATCTCTTAGTTTTGGAAATCTCTCTTTGGGAAGTAAATTGAAAAAATCACAAGCCCTTTCTTTCCTTGTGATTTGGAACATGTCAGCAAGCATTTAACATATTCCAAGTTGTAGTTCAGGTAGTTCAATTGTAGCTCTAAGAGGATTATTATAAAGCAGAAGACTACTTTTGAAATTTTCAATTTCGTCGTATCTTGTATTGAACTCATCAATTACTTCTTGGATTTGAAAACTGTAGCTTGAAAAATCGCTATCTTTGAATTCTTCAGTTAACTGAAGATAGCTAGAAAAGTGTATCAGGTTCTTGTTTTCCAATGTTTGATTGAACACTTTTAGTTTACTGCGAAACCATTTATGATACTTAGCAAATCTGATATTGTTTGATTTTTCCCTTGGAGAAAAGAATCGTTCCATGCACTTTCCTGCACTCAATCACCTTACATGGTTGTATAATAGCAAGTCTCCATACTCAGGCTCTGTTTCTTATAAAAACTGCTTAGTTTGTCTTTGTAAAAGGGCTCGGTTTCCACCTCTGATCAGATTTATAATTTTAATCACAAGTTTAAAAACTTGATATCCTGCTTGATGGATTTTCCACATAAAGCTTTCTGCTGAATAATACAGTGGATTGTCGGACAAGTTACTCCATTTTCACTGAATAACCCTACTAATCCAGACTTTTTACCTGCCATTGCTGGTGCATCTGTAACATATACCAAAGCCTCCAATTATGTCAACTGTTTTCTGTAAAGCCTCATAAATGTCTTTCTCCTTTGTTGTTCCATGAAGAGAACACAAATAAAATAGTTCCTCCCTAGTAGAGAAGTCTTCAAAGGTCGTACGTACAAATATTAAAAGTTTGATCAGTACTGTCATTCAAATAAAGAGAAAAATATGAGCTTTTTTTAAATCTGGCCAAGCAAAGATGTTTCTACTAGCTCACCCATTTCAACAAACCTCCTTTGTATGGTATGATGTGAGAATGCCACTGATTCAAATTTCTCAGCTATTTTGGAATCCTCAAAAGCTTTTGTCATTTCAATAGCACATTTTTAAATTAAACTACCATCAGTAAAAGGTTCCTTCGCCCTGGCCAGCTCAACAAAGCATGCGTTTGGGAATGCAATAATTTACTAAACATATCTACCAGTTTGTTGTTTAAGCTTCTTCTTCAAATCTGCAACTAAAGTACTCCAACTTTCATCTGTATATGCATATGCATATTTATTTTCATACATTGCAGAGTAATGTCTTCTCACATTATATTCCTTAGGCACTGAAACAATGTGCATGCACATCAAACACTGCAGTTTTTCATTATTGTTAACAATCAAGTAATCACTTTCTTTGTAACTCCTGTTTTTGCTGTCAATTTTACGTTTTACTGATTTCCAACTCATTTTTGGAACAGTATTTATTGTTCAACTCGTTGCCAATTTAATTTCTATTAATTTCTCACACAAAACGTTGACAGATCATATAAATTACAATAAAAGTTTCAATACTTTTGTAAAAGGATTAATGATGAAAAAATTCTTTGAGAGGAATGATAGTACTAAACCATGAAAAAAGTAAGTAAGTAAGTACATTATTTCTCTATTTACTAAACAATTCAACAAGAACAAAGCTACTACGAATTTCAGTGTCAGAAGTCAAACTGTCATGGCGTCGAGTCGGGTGGGAGGGCTGTCATGGTGGTGGGGAAGGAAAAGCATTATGTTCTCGGTTCATAAGCAACGCTACACTGACAATTACTCAACTCAGCCTTGTTGGGTTGAACTGGTAATGTTAACAAATTCTGACTGTTTGTTATACCCCAAAATATGAGTAAATATTTAATTTTGATACAGTAATAACTAGCATATTTGAAATAATTTATATTTATTAAATTATAAGAAAAATATCCTTGATCTAAAACATCTAGAACCAGCTGAAGAACTGAAGGCGGAAACGTAACGAGACTCTTCAAGAGTATGAAGTGGATATTGCTCGACTAGATCGATTTGTTTACCCATTAGCACCTCAGATTATGATAGAATGTATTATGTAGACTTTATTAACGGCTTACGTGACAACGTTATGGAGAGGACACTTCGTTTAGCCCATCTCAAAACACTGATCGATACATTGACTGCTGCTCTTTAATATGAAGTAGCCAAGACGGCTTTGGGATACAAAAAAAGTAGGACCATCCGAGAAGAAGGTTACGAAGACAGACTTGACCAGATCGTCAACTTGTCAAAAAGTATGGTGGACAAGAAGCCGAAGAAGATCAGATGCTGGAATTGTGCTGAGCTAAGGCATGTACGCAGTTCGTGTAAGCGTCCCAGGACTCCTGCAACCTAAGAGCCTCAATAACAGGAAAAACTAGACAGGACCGAACATCGGGCTGATGTTAATCACCGAAATGCCGACTCCCTGTCTAGGTGGCAGTGGCAGCAGACTGTTCTTACTGCAACAAAGTGGAACCTAACCAATTTTCAATTTCAAGAAGTAGTCGACGAAGAATTGTTACGCATCAGGATCAGAGAAGATCAGGAGATTGATCATCACCTAAAGATGATCTGGCAATGGAAGGAATAAAATCGGTCAAGAGCTGTCAAGATTTTCATCGACTTTCAAGGCATATAGTTGAATTTGATTATATAAGTGTGTAAATAAATTTAGTGTAAGTAAATATACCGTGTGTATAAATTTATCCCAACCATCAGGATAAAATATTTAAATAAATAAGTAAAACATTACAGGGATTTACCCTGCAATAATAGGGTGGTATTCTAAGTACGTCCAATGTTTATACTTCGAGTCATCTCATCAACACAGTATTGCTTGTTGGAAAATATGGCTTTGTTAGCATTATTAATTCTGATTTTAGAAGGAAATAGTCGAACTGGATATTTCTTTCGTGAAGCAGATTTTGGATGTCATCTTTTCTCCAGGCATTTATTGATAATTTTTAAACAAGGCGACTATGGTAGGGTGTATTGTCTATGACTACAACCGAAAAAAGTTCGAGTTTATACAAAATGTTTCCAAACCCTTCTTCAAACTTAGTTGAATTCATTTCTCTATGCTAGTTTGCCGTTTTTCCGATTTCAAATACCAGAAGGCCACAAATACTTGTGCGCTTCTAATATGTAAAACAATTAACCGGCGACCATTCCCGGAAGGAACTTTTTAACCTGAAGACAAACCTTCACAAATAATTGTCGAGAAGTTTTTATGTTCTTGTCTTGCCAAACTTTGCAGACGGTATGGTCTTAATTTTTCAAAAATTCTCCAAATTGTTGTTCGACTCATATTTGGCATATCAGAGTCTAGTTGTCCTTCTTGTTCCAATTTTTTCAAAGTAGGATGTTCATTGTTAAAAAAACAATTCTCCTTGAACATTTTCTCACCATGTATGTTTTTCATAATATATTAAATTACAAATACAACCGTCCTAACCGTATAATTCTACCTTCAATAATTCCAAAGTTACATTGGTTTGAATCTAAAATTATAAAAGAAATTGTTTATGTCAAAAAAGTAGTAAGTTTATCTGTCATGAATTGTTTTTAAACGTCATGAATTATTTCTCATTGTCATTAGTGAAAGATGTTTATTGTAATTAGTTGTTTTTAAAATTTAAGTATGTTTACCGAACAGGTAAGAATAAAGATTCTTATGATGAGAGGTTACGGTGATCGTAAAAGATGCTCACCCAAATCGCAACCAAATTACCAAAACTGCAGTTTGGAGGATTGTGAAACCTTTTGAAGAAGTGGGTTCAACTAAAAATCGCCCTAAAACTGGCCGACCAAAGAGCGTAACTAATGATGAAAAATCCTTGGACGTTATGCAAAGCTTTTTATAAAAACCTTTTACATCCATTCGGAAAACCGCATTAGAACATGATGTTAGTGTGGGATCCGTCTGTACCATTATTAAGAAGAAGAATTTTCATCCTTACAAAGTAAACTCTATTACAAGAATTATCTGAAGATGAATATGACTGCAGAATAGAATTTTGTGAAACTATAATGCAAAAGGTAGATGAAGTCCCTCATTTTACAAGTAGGATAGTATTTTCCGATGAGGCCACGTTTATGTTAAATGGTACAGTTAATCGCCACAATTGTAGATATTGGAGTGATACTAATCGTAGGTGGATGCGGGAACATAGAATACAAATACCTTCAAAAGTTAATGTTTGGGCAGGTATTATCGCACCACTGTTATCGGACCATTCTTTGTAGAAGGCAATTTGAACGGACCAAAATATTTAGATTTATTAAGAAATCAAATAGTTCCTGAAGTGAGAAATGCAGTTGGTAACAATTTTAATGACACTTGGTTTCAGCAGGATGGTGCATCTCCACACTTTAGTGTTGCTGTTCGAAATTACTTAAATGAAGTTTTACAAGACAGGTGGATTGGAAGAAGGGGCACAATTGAGGGGCCAGCTAGATCTCCCGATTTATCGCCTTTAGACTATTTCTTCTAAGGATCTCTGAAAAACATTGTGTACAAGACAAAACCTGATAATCTGGATGAAATGAGGAATAGAATACTGTTAACAGCCCATCAAATAACAAATCAGCAATTGCGTAATGCCATATCAGCTTTTTATAATTGACTTGGATACTGTCAAATAGAAGAAGGAAGACAATTTGAACATCTCATTAAATAAGATTGTATTTGTTAATTATTTTGGTAATAAAAACGTTCCCGTAATTTTTTTTTGCTCAATAACTGTAGAACAAATGAGGTTAGAATTATGCGGTCTTGACGGTTGTATTTGTAATTTAATAGATTATGAAAAACTGAAAATATATACATGGTAAACTATTTAAAAAAATATGTTCATAATTTATTTTGAAGCAACGGTGCCCCCTGTATACTTCTAATCGACTTATGCAGATGGTCTGGATTATTTGAAAAAAGTTTTATTTAACATTTTTTTTTGTATACCTAACGGAAATCGAAATATTAGCAAGTTACGTTACTTTATGTACACACTGTATATAGTTATTTTACCAATACCAGTATATCTGGAATAGATTCTACCAAATTATTTTCTAGCTTTGTTGAGTCCTTAGATAAGGCTTCAAAAATATTTGCTTCAATTTTTTCTCTTCAAACATTTTTCGAGCTACAGTAAATCTGGAACACTGTGGTACATCCATGTTCTAATTAATTAAAGTCGTATAACATTTTACGCAACAGTAGTTTATTATAACAACTAGTCATCAAACTACTAGTATTCGAAGAAATAAGTTTGACAAACAATCAAAAGTCCCAAATTCTAAACGGACAAAAAGTAAGAAAAACATTTTCAGTAACGTTTTGTAAATGTACCAAGTGTTTAGTTTCATAGAGCTTGTTTTGAATGAATTTAAACTGTTCTGAGTGACTTTTGAGATACGGGTCTTTCTTGTGCTTTCAAAGCGGCTTCTAAAGAGTTTTCTTGGGAATATTCTAGGAGAGCATTGTCTTAATATAAAATATCCAGATTTTTCTAACATTTAATCTAAGTTACTTTAATTATATTCTAATTCTCTTCCAAATTTACTGTAACCCTCGACTTTTGAGCTTTAGTTATTGCGGCTTTTTTGGTAATTTATTTAAAATAATTATAAGAACTGTTGAATTTGTATGCAATGAACAACTGCCATACTGTATGATTGAAAAAATATACAATAAGATGATTTAGTTACTTGCTCATTTTGCTTCAGTGCCCGATAATAGCTTTCAGAAAGACAACAATTTCAAATATTATGTATTATTTAACTATTTATGCATATTTTTTAACCATGTCAGTTTATTTGCACCGATTATCTCATAACTATTGTTTTCAGTTTATTAACCTCTTTTTTATATTCTCAATCAGTATTGTAATTCAAACGAAGTATGGTAATAATGGAAAATAATTAGTAATCGCTTTAATGAATTCAGGCTATTTGAGTACCGCCCGATTACAATATAATTAACAATTACATAACGCTCACCACATTAAACACAAATTCGAACCATCTCTAATGAATATAAAACGGAAAATTGTTCACTTTGTGCCACTTATCTATAAAATCTAAATCAGAGCCGGCTTTCTCTGTAAAAAAATATAGAAAATTATTTTCATGTAGTATTTCTAATGCTAATTTACAAATGTAGTTTCGTTTTATTTAGTGGCATAGGAGTAATTTTCCAACGACGCTTATGAAAATTACACTTTCATTACTCAATTTAGGACGGAAAATAGGCGTTTGCAAGACTATTGAGGAAAATGAAGACAATAAAGCTCATGAAATTGACTGTCTCGACCCTTACTTCGTGGAATATGCTCATATTAGTGTTTTTAAATGAAACTCTTGGTCTCTAGTTAATTCCACAATATAATACATTATTATATTGTGGAATTAACTAGAGACCGTGAGTTTCATTTAAAAACACAATAAAGCTCACTTGTGAGGAAAGTGAATTTATTATCTATCATGAAATTAACTGTCTCGACCCTTACTTCGTGGAATATGCTCATATTAGTGTTTTTAAATGAAACTCACGGTCTCTAGTTAATTCCACAATATAATAAAAGTTATTCAAAATTCTAAAAAATTGACAATTGTTTCGATAAATCAATATCATCGTCAGAATGACAGAAGTTACATTTCATTTTATGCCTACCTGATGTTTAGTAGTTATTTTTGGCTAGACCAAGAAGTAACCTAACTTGTGATTGGCTTAATATATGTTTATAGAAAAAAGAAGAAGACGTGATATTACAAATATTGAAGCTTAGATATTATTAGCCCTATGGTGATATCCTGGATTTTTCCAATTAAGATCAGTATAACTGTGCAATGATATAGAAAACCAGGAAAACTACATCTGCTGATCTTTACAATTATTACTTAAGAAGACAGTTTATAAGTGGGGATCTTCCTAGATTTAACTGTTCATTGACAACTTCATATGGTGGGTTTCTTAAATGTCTTCTAATTTCCAGTTCTTCAAGGAAATCCAGTTCTTGTTTCTTTTCACAATTATGTAGTACTTCTAGTTCTGTGTTAGGTGTCAATGAATGGTTGGTGTCAAGTAATAAAACCATCACATATGCAGGAAATATTTCTAATAATATTTCAAAGATAATATCTTCAGCAACGAATAAAACAATTTCTTTTAAAACAGAAAGTAACGTTAGTACAAAATTGTTAAATGTAAAAACAAAAATACCACTATTAGAGAAGTCAGGTATATATAAACTCAAATGTCCAGAATGTAATGCTGTCTATTTGGGTCAGACCCTTAGGAATTTTGAAATACGATACAGTGAGCACTTACGAGCATACAGATTAAAACAACCAGATAAATCCCATTACGTAAAACATCTACTTGACACCAACCATTCATTGACACCCAACACAGAACTAGAAGTACTACATGTTTGTGAAAAGAAACAAGAACTGGATTTCCTTGAAGAACTGGAAATTAGGAGACATTTAAGAAACCCACAATATGAAGTTGTCAATGAACAGTTAAATCTAGGGAGTTCTCCACTAATAAACTGTCTTCTTAAGTAATAATTGTAAAGATCAGCAGATATAGTTTTCCTGGTTTTCTATATCATTGCACAGTTATACTGATCTTAATTAGAAAAATGATATCCAGGATATCACCATAGGGCTAATAATATCTAAGCTTCAATATTTGTAATATCACATCTTCTTATTTTTTCTATAAACATATATTAAGCCAATCGCAAGTTAGGTTACTTCTTGGTCTAGCCAAAAATAACTACTAAACATCAGGTAGGCTTAAAATGAAATGTAACTTCTGTCATTCTAACGATGATATTGATTTATCGAAACAATTGTCAATTTTTTAGAATTTTCAATAACTTTTATTATATTGTGGAATTAAATAGAGAACGTGAGTTTCATTTAAAAACACTAATATTATCTGTCAATCTACTACATTAACAATCTGTCACCTACTTATTAATATGAGAATCTCAATTACAGTTATTTGCATTAATTGAAACTCAAATTTCATATTGAAGTATTGCTGCTGAAAACTCTTGATTTTCATCAATTACCTCCATTTCATGAACAGCTCGTATTTCCTTTCATAACGAAACCGGGACTTTGTCGGTAGCAGCTGCTCTTTCTGCAAATTTTGGTGAAGTCTGCTGTGTATCGGAATTACTATCACTTTTGTTTATCATTTTTCACTATTAAAATGATCTATATTATAGAATTTTCACACAATAATATCCCACTAGTAGTGGGGCAAAATAAAACTTCTATAAATTACAGTTGGTAGGATGGTGATAACATACTCCTTTTATTTAAAACATACTGACTACACAGTCAGGCCATTATTACCCACTATGAAAGACTTTTTCTCCAAGAACTACATACACTTTTATAAGCTCTGTCTACCAGAAAATCCACAACCAATTATAGAGAAGAGTTCAAAAGTGAACACTGTTACTTTTTCTTTCATGTTTATAAGTACTTTCTCTCACTAAACCTCAAATGTAGTCCATATCATATTCTCTTGTATTGGCCCTTATAACGCTGTTCAAAATCCATGATGTCTTGAGAAAACGATCCCAATCTTTTGAATATGCCACCAAGTTCATGTTGTTTTTAAATTTATCTAAATGAGCATGCAGTAGATGTACTTTTAGAAACGCTATGCAGACAATAGTTTTAAAGTATTCTATCATCAACCAGCTCTTGGTAGTTTTCGATTTTGTTATTCCCTAAAAATCCAGAAACTTATCCTTTAAAACTATTCCAACTTAGAAATTCAATTCACAAAATGATCAAATTAACTTGATATCACATTATATAAAATCAACAATAACTTAAAATATAAATATATTTAAACTTCAATTCATATCATCCTTTCTGATTCTGACTTTGGTTGATTGAACTATCCACAGATATTGAAAACTGCATTAAAACAAATAATCATCCTGAAAAAATGTTAAATTACATATTAAAAAGAAGGATAAATAAATATTAACAAATAAAGCAGATCCTAAACATAGAAATGTAAAACGCCTGTCTTGACCATATGTACAGGTATGTACTCTCTATTTTTCAGTAAATATGAAAAAGTACCTCACAGAGGACACAACACATTACCAAAATACTTCAGTAGTCTAACATCATAAACACCGAAAAACAAAAGTAGTAACACTGTATACGTTCCTTGTAATAATTGTGATACTATTTACACAGTACAAACGTAACAATATTTGAAAAATAGATTTATAAAAGCCATCAATACTGTTGAATATTAATTAAAACAGTTTTAAATTGGTACAACTGTATTGTCATAATTGTCCATTCCATGTCATTCATTCGTTTTGTTGTTCATTTGTTATGTTCGTTCACTTTCTTTTATGAGTAAAATAAAATGTAATCACTCGAAATCTGATTCTTTATCTACCATAACAACAAATATGATAAAAAAATAAAACAGCACTAACCATGAAATAGCAAAAAATATATGTATACTTATAAAAATAAAAAAATTCTTGACACAGAATCAATTACAAAGAAAAGTACATTTTTAGCAGTGGTTTAAATACACAATAATGAGGAATCTATTAATAATAAAAAACCTAAGCAATTTAAACAAAAACTATGATTCTGTTTTATGAATTCCATGTATTATGAATAATTTAACTTGTCAATTGCATCTTCTTCATACATTAAAACATAAATTCTAAAAATTGAAAACAGGAAGTTTTCATAATAAATATGGTTGTATTTTGATATTCCTATAGAAAGGGACATATATTTATACATCAGCGTTGTCAATGTCAAATAATATTTTGATAAAAGCCGAAATTGAGCCGTAACGTCAAGAAGTACTTTCACTAAAAAACACGATATTTATTAAAATATGCCAAAAATAAACTAAAAATAGACCAAAAGGAGACCCAAAATAGACAAAAAATACACCAAAAATAGACCAAAAATAGACCAAAAATAGACCAAAAATAGACCAAAAATAGACCAAAAATAGACTAAAAATAGACCAAAAATAGACCAAAAATAGACCAAAAATAGGCCAAAAATTGGCCAAAAATAAACCAAAAATAGACCAAAAACACACCAAAAGTAGTCCAAAAATATAACAAAAATATAACAAAAATATACCAAAAATATACCGAAAATATACCGAAAATATACCGAAAATATACCGAAAATATACCGAAAATATACCGAAAATATACCGAAAATATACCAAAAATATACCAGAAATATACCAAAAATTATCATAAGTGAATAAAAGTCAGCAAGTATCCCCTGATTGAAGATTTAACTAGTCTTTGTGGACCAAAGGTCTCTTTTCAAAATATTTATTACAATGTCACTACAAAAATGTTACAAATAATGTCTGAGCTCAGCTGAAGGCTGTAATCTCAGAATGTATATGGGCTGAAGGCCGAAATCTACATAAATACAAAAATTTCTAACTAATTTATCAGTTACAACTCAAGTAAATAACTGTCAAGCAGATTTTATAAACTCTGAGCAGAGCTGAAGGCTTCAAACTCAGGGTGCAGAAGAGCTGAGGGCCCCAAACTACACCGATATCTCAATTCTATAGTTCTAGAGAAACGACCAAATAGTTCATGTACAATATCTCAAAATGCAACGATAATATATATATGTATATATATATATATATATATATATATATATATATATATATATATATATATCAAAATCAACAATGTATAGTTACAAGGGTTCACACTTCCGCAACTTATACCAACATCAAGATAAATATGAATAATTGCATAAGCCTAAAATTTAAATAGTAACGAGTTTAGCGTTGCTAGAGAAAATACAATTCAAAATTATGTACGGTGCAAGTTATATACATAAATCGTCAGAAATAGGCAAAAAAAACCACTAAATAACGCAATACCAGGTACGTACCGTAGTTTCTTAGCGTATCTTAAACAATGAGCAAAGATTTCAAATTTTTAAATACAAAGTACAAGTGTAAGCGAGATTATAGTAATTGCCGCAAAAAAAAAGAAATAAAACTTTATATGAAAAACGTTAATATGTGAAGCATAAATGTGAGTTTACTAATGAAAATGAAGAATAAAGAAAAGGAAAACTGTTCACTTATCCTTTTCCGGAACCAGAACAGGAACTGAAGTTACTCCAGAATACTCCCGCTCTCCTGGAACTGGTCTCACTGACCCATTAAATTCCAATCAGTGATTTTTTTAATGTCCATATACAAAAACCCCCCTAAAATAGAGAAACGAATTAGCCTCTATATAGGGTTTACATTTTACCCCGGTCAAATTTTCGACGTACCCCCGTAATATCCCAACATACTGACTATATTAACAACACCCGAAATTCGCAAATAGTCATACATCATGACTTTTAACTGTATAAAAGCCACCTACACTGAGAATAAAAACTATATGACTGGTTTTTTCCGCTTAGCAAAAAAACTTCGATACCAAAAAAAAACCATAATAAAAAAACTATGTCGTTGGACACATCCCTGAATATTTATACAACCCCCGTGATATATTCTTATTTCAACAAAATATAAAGCGATGAAGAATATGAACTAATAAGAACTTATGAAATGCATCGAAACTATCTCGTGAAATCTAGATTACATACTCCAATAAACTACGAATCAAAGCTGAAATTTCTACGTTAAAATACCTATAAAACTGTTAATTCCGAGAAAGTATTTTCAACCATTTACCTTGTTAATGAATCCTTCTAACTAACGACGTCTACGGAAATTTACCACACATACGCAATTCCTCTAAATTCTTATGGTACCCAGAGTCATCGACCAGAAACCTATCGGGTCGGAGCTGCCAGTTGTTAGTTTCAGCCGTATTTCTCTTCCCCTACGTCGGAATTGTTGGGTTTTCCAATAAAACGCTTATGGCTCCCAGAGCACATGCGAAAATTTTAAGTTGAAAGATGTGTGTTAACACCTTGACGGCAAGTGGAGGACTGAATTTTTAACTTCGTACCGACAGCGCTGTGACTTCTCTCAGTCGACAGGTTAGCCAATATTAAGTCTCCGACGGCTCGGCAAATTTTCGCGTTACAAATAGACCAAAAATAGACCAAAAGTAGTCCAAAAATAGACCAAGAATATACCAAAAATAAACGGTTTCAAAGATTAAAACTGACTTTTCCGCATCTGTGAGATACCCTGAATAATATTCTATCATAAAATTGTGACTTGTATACACTTCGGGGGATGTATCGTGTCAACGAACCGAAATTTCTCCAAAAGTAACCAAACATGCAGTATATCTGGATTTATAGGACCCGCTATACTCGCTATAGTCAGCTGAAAATCAATAGGGTACATCTGTGAAACACCTTGAATGAGACACCTTGAAAAATATCCAATTAT
This sequence comes from Galeruca laticollis, assembly GCA_963921935.1. Classification (NCBI taxonomy): domain Eukaryota; kingdom Metazoa; phylum Arthropoda; class Insecta; order Coleoptera; family Chrysomelidae; genus Galeruca; species Galeruca laticollis. The sequence continues at coordinate 241,487,091 of OY998176.1, forward strand.
AAAATTGGCCACTTGTATACACTTGTATACTAACCCGAAATTTCTCCAAAAAGGACAAAAAATGTGGCACTTCAGGTACCATAGCACCCGTTGTACTAGCTCAGGTGAGCTAAAAATCCATAAGGTTCATCTATAAGACGCACTTAATAATATTCAATCATAAAATGGGTCACTTGTGTACATGCTGGAGGCTGTATAGTGCTAACAATCTGAAAATTCTCCAAAAATTACAAAAATTTGGTACCTCAAGTACCATAGCACTAGTTGTACTGGCATTATTGAGCTGAATCTCAATAAGGTTCATCTTTGAAATGCTCTGAATATTATCCAATCATAAAATTGATCACTTGTATATACTCCGGAGGCTGTATCGTGCTAACAAACTGAAATTTCTCCAAAAATGACAAAAAAGTCGTATTTAAAGTACTATAGCACCTGTTGTACTGGCTGTGGTGAGCTGAAAGTCAATAGGGTTCATCTGTGAGATATTCTGAATAATATTCAATCATAAAATTGGTGACTTTTTGCACTCCGGTGGCTGTATCGTGCTAACAAGACATGTAACGAAAAGTGGCCGACGACAACGACGACGACGACGACCTCCACACAGGATTTTTTCTAAAAACCATTTTTCCATCTTGTTCTTGATGAAAAACGTTAAAATAACTCAAAAAATGTTTTCAAAATTTCAACTTTTTTGTGTGTAAACCAATACTTTTCTCGCATTTTAGATAGGTTGGGCGGAAAATTAATAGAGCAGAAATAGACCAAAAATAAACGGCTTTAAAGATTAAAACTAACTTTTCCGCATCGGAAGCCCTGAACAATATTCTATCATAAAACTGTTGCTTGTATACACTTCAGGAGATGTATCGTGCTAACAAACCGAAATTTCTCTAAAAATAACCAAAAATGTGGTATATCTGGATTTATAGGACCCGCTGTACTCGTTCTAGTCAACTGAAAATCAATAGGGTACATCTGTAAGACACCTTGAATAATATTCAATCATAGAATTGATCCATTGTATACTCTCTGGAGGCTCTATTGTGAAAACAAACTGAAAACTCTCCAAAAATGACAAAAACTTGGTACTTCAAGTACCATAGCACCCGTTGTACTGGCTTTAGTGAGCTGAATATCAATAGCGTTCATCTTTAAGAAGCTCTGAATAATATCCAATCATAAAATTTGTGACTTGTATATACTCCGGAGGCTGTATCGTGCTAACAAACTAAAACTTCTCCAAAAATAACAAAAATATCGTACTTAAAGTACTGTAGTACCTGTTGTATTGGCTCTGGTGAGCTGAAAATCAATAGGGTTTATCTGTGAGATGTCCTAAATAATATTCAACCATAAAATTGGTGACTTGTTGAACTCTGGAGGTTGTATCGTGCTAACAAACTGAAATTTCTCAAAAAGTTATACAATGTCGTACTTCAAGTACCATAGCACCCGTTGTACTGACTCTGGTGAGCTGAAAATCAATAGGGTTCATCTGTGACATGTCCTTAACAATATTCAATCATAAAACTGGTGACTTATTGCACTCCGAGGGCTGTATCGTGCTAACAAGACATGTAAGGAAAAGTGGCCGACGACAACGACGACGACGACGCCGACATTACACACAGGATTTTTTTTCTAAAAACTGTTTTTTCGTGTTGTTGTTGATGGAAAACGTAAAAATAACTCAAAATTTGTTTTCAAAATTCCAACTTTTTTGGGGTAAACCAATACTTTTCTCGCATATTAGATAGGTAGGGCGGAAAAGTAATAGACCAAAAATAAACCAAAAATGAACAGTTAACGGTAACATTGTTCGGCACTGTTTTTCAAATTTTCTGCAATGTATTTAACAACGTCAAACATATGCAACCAACCATACAACATACAGTTTCTCTAGTTGGCTGATAAATCAGTTCAATAAATCTCATTTTATGTGATTGGAAAAAGGAAAATGGCAGCTGTAGTAATACAACTTCTATATAAGTATCATATAGATAGTCATTCGAATTAATTAGTTTTAATTTAACCTAGAAATTGTCCATTTTTTTACACTTGGTTAGATTTGAATAAATTTAGTTCGTTAAGTTGGCTAATTTGTATCATTTACAAATGCTATAGTTTGAATACCTACACTTTAAATCCAATGACCTATGGAGCTCCCTAAATAAAGCTATTACAGCTTTATCGAGATAATCCACTAGCCAGTTAAACCTACTGAAAATGGTATCAAAGAAAAAGCGGACCCTCTTGATTCACGACCCTTACTATGTGGAATCTACTCATATTACTTTTTTAAATGAAATTAACTGTTTCTAGCTAATTCCAAAATATAATGAAAAATAATAAAAATTCTAAAATATTGACAATTGTTTCGATATTCTGATGATGATAGTTATATCTAAGCAATTGTCATTTTTTTAGAGTTTTTACCATTTTTTGAATATTTTGTGGAATTATTTAGAAACAGTTAGTTTCAATTAAAAAATTGAAATAATTTTTGTTATAATACATTTCGTTTTGTTTTATTTCTGAGCTACATTTTTGTTATGTGAACTACTTCAGCAGATAAACTGGTTTCGTTTGAGCTTGGGCCGATTCTGTGTAAAATAAATGTGGCATACTAATTTTTCAAATATCTTCGTTTCGCAAATTTTCTTAAAGTTATTTAACCTTGAATGATGCGTAAGGAATTTTACTGTGCCAATTAAGCAATTTTTATTGTAAAATATAATTGCAGCGATATTTTGGACTCATGGACTCACGTTTTCTTGAACAATCATAATGGAAATTTGGTTAATTTAGACATGACTGTGTAGCAAAATAAAATTTGTGTTAGTGTTAATTACTCCGAAAACTTTCTCATTTATTTCAAAAGATTATCGATGTACTAATAAAAAACGCAATTGTGCATGCATATCTCAAGTTGTGCGTACTTCAGTGTACTTATAATAAATATCAACAAACAAAATGGGGTCTCCTTGCAACAGATATTCATATTTAATAGGAGAGTGATTATTCGATGCAAAAATAAGATGACATACAATTAATTACTCAATAATGAACAATATTCAGGTTGAGCATGCAATTTTAATTTTTTCTTCGAACTTTACTTATATGTATTAGAAAATGTGTGATATAAAGTAAGGGTGTAGCCTCATGCAGTCGCTCGTCGCTAGTTTCCAGCGATAAATCTGGTCACGTGACCGTATTTTAAATTTCCCGCGATTTAAAAAAGTAACGATAACGATGAAAAAGTTGAGCTTCTGTCACTAGAACTGAGCGACATGCAACTTCATAGACAAATCAATTAATAATATTTTTTTTTCTCTATGTGCAACTTCTTTGTTATTGTTATATGTTATATTATTGTAAACAATGGATTCAGGCGAGGTAAATATTTTGAAATATTATTAATTGGTAAAGTATGAAAATATACGTTTAAACGGATAAATTTGTTTCTTGGTTATACAGTTTTATCGAGAAATGATGTAACTTTTTAACCACATTTTTGTTTGTAAAAGTTTTAGATGACAGATATTAAATGTTTTGTTGTGATAATTAAGTACTTGATTTGTTTATTTATATAAATCTATGTTCCTTTATTATTAACAAAAAAAGGACAATTTTTTAATGATTGTGATAATTGAAAGAACTGAACAGAAACAAACTATTCGTGTTGACCAGTTTAATAATATAATATTGTTAAATCAATAAATGAAATATTTTTATAGTCAAATGAGATAAATCGCTGTGTATCCTAGTTTAAATTAAATATATTGTAATCAATTATTTTGCTTCAATTTTCTTTCCTTAAGTGAGTGTGTTTGTGCACGTGCGAGATTGAACAATGGAGTTTTCTAGAATCTATTAGGTTCATTTGAGTTTGTGGACTTCTTGGGATCTGGGTTTCTTCCAAATACAGAAATAAATTATCCATGTAATCAAAAAATACTAAATTTTATTTTTTTAGTATCAGTTCGGGACAACTCAATATAATAATGTATCCCTACAATAGAATACAATAAGAATATACATGCAGCATTCATACAATATTAAGAATTTAACTTCAAATGTGTTCCCATAAATACAAAGCCTGTCCATGGGGTAGTGTATGGTTTAATAATAACATTCCAAAATAATTTAAAATACGAAAATTAGAAAATTTATTATTACATAATATTATCAGGAGATGAGCAAACGTTTAAAATTTAACATAAGTTAAAAGTAGAACTTCCTTTTTGAGGCAACTCCAAAGTGCTCTGCACATTTCTGCAATTATGCTCGCTGTTGTCGTCTCTATCAGATACTGTGGTACGATATGGATGTCACCTGTAGCTAAATATCTGTTGAAAAATTGTATTTAGTTTAATGTCTGTAATCAATGTGGCTCAGCAAGACAAATCTACAATATTACCGTAGAATTATTAGAAGTTGTGCAGCAGCAAAAATGGGCTCCCTCACTGCGTTCTGTTTTGTTATGAGAGGCTCAACTAAAAATAGCTGATCTTCGAATTGACTCGGTGACATCCACAAATAATTTTCAAATTTATCTGCGTACGAGAAGAGTGTTTAAAAAACTGCTTAAAAAAGTAATGTTCCATTCGTAATTTATACAATGGGTGAACCCAAAAACGTTTTTGACTACATTCCTTCTTGTATTTGCGTAACAAAATTTCATTTACTACGAGAGCTGCCAATATTCTTTTTTGCCAAATTTTCTGAATCCGTGCTCTGAAAAAAATTTGTTGACACTGATCAACGCACTTTTGATATTTATAAGCAAACGACATCTCGTCAATTTCCTACTATCATAGCAGAGTGTCGCTGATTATAGATTAAAACGCTATTTTATTTTTATTCAGTCCTATTTCATTCACTTGTATCACTACCACTAAAGAAATACACAAAATTAGAAAATCAGTTTTAAAGGTTATCTGTCATTAATCTTTGTCTGTCAGCTTTCGAGATCGCTGCAAGCAGCCATGTTGTCGCTGTTTTCCATCGCGGCGATTTGTGACATGTCGCTACTTTTCATTGCGGCGATTTGCGAGTTGTCGCTACTTTTTTGAGTCGCGGGAAATTCAAAATTCGGTCACGTGACCAGATTTGTCGCTGAAACCGAGCGACGAGCGATAGCATGAAGTTACACCTTAACAAATACTTATTATCAAAGACCTTTTATCTTACTGACTATGGTGCAATTTCATGATGACGCTCGAGGCTGGTTTCGAGAGTCAAATGTAGTCACGTGGTATGAATTAGACTGGAACGCCATCTGAAATAAATGTAGCGACAAATGTAAAAAGCATCAAGCGTCAAAATGCTGGAAAGAAAAAGCAATATAAAGTAGGTGTAATAAACACGAAATATGACAAACGAAATTTTAAGGACACCCTATATAGATATAATTTTCTTGATAATAAAATAAGTCGAAGACCCACACCAGAAAAGAATTTATACAAACAATTTTACACGACCGACAAGGTCGATGGCAAAACACACGATGTTTTGTTTATCAAAAATATAGACAAACCTTGCAACTTAGTATAAAGAAATTGAAAATTAACCTTCAATTACGAAAATAAAAAACATGAGACAAGGGCAAAAATCCCAAAAACTTCTGAAATAGATAGCAGAAAATTTGGTAACGGAGGCAAGTGAGGTAGTAACCCTCATAGAGTGCTCAGGTACTGTAAGGCCTGACACTTCGACGGCCATACGTCAACAGTGATATTGCGTAGTTGTGACTTGTGATATTTCAAAAACGTAAGTTTTTTTCTGTGTCATATAATTATTTTTTTTTGAACAAATACCGTATTGACATTTTTATTTGGATCTGACTGGGTGTCCAAAAGATACATTTTTCTGGTCATATTAAGTGCACTATTGACATTTGAGCCCCTCACCTAACATATTTAGGAAATAGTACTATGTAAGAAATATCGTATATATACCTTCAGATTTCGAAAGATTTGTTTTGATAATTATTTTCTTATATTGTACAGGATATTCAACTGTAAGACAATATCGTATTTATACCTTCAGATTTCGAAAGATTTTTTTTAGTTATTTTCTTATATAATACAGGGATATTCATACGCCAGATATCTTTCATTTATGTCATAATTAGGAAAGACTATTTTCAGAATTTTGAAAGACGTTTTGTCCGAGTCATATTTTTTTTTCTCATTCCTTATACAGAGATAGTCATATGCAACACATCTTTTACTGTTGTCATAATAACGAGAAACTACTTCCAGATTATGAAAGACGTTTGTCCCTAATTAATTTCTAGTGTATCATACCGGGACATTCTCCCCCGAGTAATTTTTATTTTGTTCAAACCAGGGCTGAGTTACTGGATTTAATTAATTACTGTTTGTAATATATATGTACATATTATCCACCCAGTCTGTTTCCTTTATCAACAACCCCTACCCTCGGACCAGCAAGTTTGAACGGGTTGACGCGACCTGCCTTATAACTCAGGCTTGGCACATTGTATAAGCCCAGGAGGCCCCACGGAGATCTTGTCCGCTCGTGCCAGGAAACCACCTCCACCGGGGTTACCCACTGGGGGATTCCTGGCTCTAAATTTGTGCCGTAAGGCACTGGTGACAGCACGCTGCAAAAATTTCAAGGATAAGAGTGTATAATAGGACCCTTTAGGTCATTACAATTAAAAAAAGGAATAATACCGATTCATATACCATGGAATAAATAACCGATTGATTAGATCAGTCTCTATAGTCAATGTATACGCACGGAATTTCGAGAAGCATAATTTGTCAATTATCAATCAGGCGAGATAGCTATTTACATATCGAGGGAGGAAAATAATACTTTTCCTCCTGAGGTATGTATATAGTTTTTTCTACTACCTTTAAGGTCGTCATAATGTCCTAAAGATTATAATGCGTGCATTGTGTGCTTACTTATATGAACAATTGCAGAAAGTTGTCAAACTATATGCAGCTATATGAGTCTGGAAATATTGCGGAATCATTGACAACTTTGATAACTTTGTGTCGATAGCTCTTCCTTCATTGGAAACAAACCTTGCAATCGGAGGAAAATGTGTTTTCAGGAGTGATTACTTTTAATAATTGTTTTTTATTTCGTGTATTATCTGTTTGTTCAATTAAACAAATAGACGCTTATATTTATTTTTTATTTTATTTTCGAATATCTCAAACAAAAATTTTTGTTCTCACGGAGGAAAAATGTTTTCCTCACGGCGGGAGGAAATGTACCAATTTTCTCCCTGCTTAAGGGGTCGATAATAAAGTTTTCTAGTAAGGTAGTTGAAAAAATAATTTTATTTACTCTTTTATCTGATGAAATATCACTACAGACTAAAAACGTTTGTGGGTAGATTGTAAGGGGGTCGTACAGGCCCTGCTGCCAATCAGCAACTATAAGATCTTTTGTGCATAACCCTTAATTTATTCGATGCCCAGGATTACGAGACTTCGTGTGAAGTTTATCAGTTTCCTAGGAGCTAAGTTCCTGACATCAGAGAGCGTTAGGAAGGCCCCTCACAGGAACTTCAGCCTTTGCAGAAAAGTGCTGGGCATTTTCAAAGCAAATGTTCTGCAGTTTCAGCGACGTTCTCGCAGTATCGGCAATGTTCACTCTCTAATTTGCCCATTTCTTTGAGGTGATACCTCAGAGGGCAGTGTCCAATGAGGAGTTCCGTTACCAATTTTAAGTCCTTCTTGTCTATCTTGAGAAGCTATTTAGCTTTCTTGGCGAAAAGCTCACCAGCCTTTTCGCTTGTCCTTTTTCTGGCACTTTATTCCAGTGAGAGTTTATTAAATCGTTTTCACAGCATCGAAACTCTTCTTTCAAGTGTGCTTTAGAGAGTCCATAGAAGGGTTCCCGACTAAGGAATTCGGAGTTTACTCCTTCATTGGCAAAGCTGTCTGTTTCCCCATTGCCTCTAACGCTACCAACATCATCAAATCAATAGAAAATTTAATATATGTGATCGATCCTGCATGGCCGATAACCTAAAATTACATTTTGACATCAGTCACGTGAATACGGTCATTGCCGCAAATTAGAAAAATTCGATGTGAAAATGCGAAAAGTGGGGTTAGATGGCAAAATATCTAAAAACGTTATTTGGAGGAAGTGATTAGAATGATATTTTAGGAGTAAGTATGAAATTTGAAGCAAAAACAACAAAAATGAGAAATTTGGTAGTTTTTCCCCATTGCGGTTTTCTTAAATGATATTGCCCTAATTTCATTGTTGAAAGAGTTTAAGTAATACCATATGTAATGTATAAACGTGAAACTATTCAAAATTAATTATTGAAATCATTCCTAGAAAATGAAATCCACATATTAGTTAGGCATTTGGAACTTTTATGTAGCAATACATTTTATATTGTTAGTTTGTAAAGTTTAAAATAATTTAGTACTGATACTACAATTGAAAAGAACCGTTTCTGATATTTTCAATTAATGATTCATTTAAATATTAAAACTCATTAAGTACTCAATAATAATAATAAATTGAATTAGTTGACCAACTTTTATTTTTTACTATTTTTTGCAACAATATTTTACAGGCTAACTTAATACTTATAAATAACGTATTATTTTAAAACACAAATTCAAAATTCTACATGTCCTCCATCTCGTTCCATACATATCACCGTCCTGGAATTTGAACATTGCGGAGCGTACCTGGGTAATAGCATATACGCAATCCCTTATGTATTGTTCTAAATGTGCGATGTTTCTGAAGGGTATTTCTCGATAAACCTTGTTTTTTAAATAGCCCCATAAGAAAAAGTTCAGAGGTCTTATGTCCGAGGACCTAGCGGGCCAAGGATTTACTGAATTTCGACCTATCCAATGCTTACCAAATTCGTTATCTAACCATCTTCTTACTTCTCGAGTTGAATGAATCGATGCACCGTCTTGTCTCAGTGGGATACCATCCAAAAATTGGGTTAATTCTTTTTCCAACCAATTTAAATAACGCCTGGTATTAAGGTTTTCTCTAAATAAAAATGGACTAATAATTTGACAATTCCAAATTATGCACCATATATTAACCTTGAATCTGTATTGGTCTTTATTTTCTACAACAAAATAGGGATTTGAATCTGCCCTCCAACGACAGTTCTGTGAACTTATTGTACCATGTGACTAACTAACACTAACGAAGGTGTTAGTGTTGCTTGAACTTTTGTTGTGATTTCGCATTTCGATGGATTCCTACATCATTTCATGTCATGTCCACTATAATGTTCGCTGCATATGGGAAAAATCTTTAGTTGTTAATAATTTTTTTTATGTAATATTTCATGAAACAGTGATGGTAACCTGTAGGGAATTTCCATTTTTGTAGAGTAAAAATTTATTTTTTTCAGGTATGTAGGGAAAAGGGTCAGAAATTTACAATTTGCTAAAAATGTAGGGGGAATTCGTTCATAGTAATTTGAGGTTGAGACTGTTTTGTTTTATACTTTAACCTATAAAATATAGTAAACACAAGTTGAGTAACAGTAAGTAGCAAGTGATTTTATTAATAAATCTATATAACCTTAATAGTTAATTTTGAATAAAAATGCAGAAAATAGAGTCAACTTCCAGCTCTGTCGAAAGCGATACTGCCGAGCCAAAAAAAGCAAGCAAAATAGAGACAACAAATTAATTTCAATTAGCATTTTCATTTATAATAACTGTACATTCTTGTCAAAATAAATTTTAAGAAGAACACATTTTAATTTATCAAATTTGTTTTTGTAGGGGAAAAATAGGGGAATTTAATTTTAAAGTAACGATTTTTTTGTGTTGGTAGGGATGGCTCTTATAAAAGGTTACCATCACTGATTTACTGAGACGTGACATCATGTGCTGTTTCTGACAACATGGCCGATTGCAGTATTTTATTCTTTTATTCTCCTGTAACTCTTATTAATCTAAATGTTATTATTAATACTAGGTCATTTTTCAGAATCCTTTAATCACACATTTTTCACTAAAATCAGCTACTTTTTGATTCCTTAGTACTGTCGTCATGCCTATTACAAAATCTGACAAAGGAAATGCCACCGTTATATTAAAAACTGAAGGTTATAAATCTAAAATAAATTACTTTATAGAATCTAGCGATGTACAAATTCTTAGAGCTAACACAACAAAAAAGTTTTCTAATAATGTGAGAGAGACTGTTAATAATTCAAATTATATTAGAGAATATAAAAAGAAATACATCATAAATAAAAATCCTCAATCTCCACAATTATATGAAACCGTTAAATTACATAAAATATCGATGTCAATTCGACCTGTAGTTTCTCATGTTAATACTCTTAATAATAAATTAGCAGAAAAACTTAACGATATGCTTGATAATTACGGATATATATCTAAATACTTAAAAACAATCAACTTAAAAGGGAATTCTAAACTCATTTCATTTGAAGTTACCAACATGTTCACTAAAATTCCTCCAAAAGAATGTCTAAGATTTGTAAGAAAATTACTAGAAAATAATGGTAATTTACGTAACAAGTCCGAAGAGTACTGTTTTTTCGGACGAGTAGACAAGATTCTAGGACGAGTAGACAAGATTCTAGGACGAGCCGCAGGCGAGTCCTGGAAGTCTGCGAGTCCGAAAAAACAGTTTCCGGTCGTATAAAGTACATTATTTTTTCGGCAACCGTGTGGATTAGTTATCAACATTGACATAAAAATAAGTAAAGAACATTTCTTTATATTATTTGTTTATAGAACCAAATTAGGAACATTGTAATCCTTACATTCTAATTCTTGCTTATTTTAATATTTATATTGAAATTTGAACAATTGGTTATATTAAACGGGTTAATTAACCATACAAACTTTTAAAAAGAAAAAACTCAATTATTAAGATGTCAAATTAGTAAGATGTTATGTCGTTGCTATAGTAATGATGAACTGCATTCTTCTAATACCTACCTATATTTCCATAATACTTGGTTACTAGGTACATACAATGACAACAACGTATTCCACTTTTCGTCCTAGTCCGGAAAGTATCTCTAAGAAAATGCGTCCGGAAAATAGGTACTTTCCGGACGGTTGCCGAAAAATATATTAATCCAGGAATTATATCAGATATACTTAATTCAATTGATGTATGTATCAATCAGAATTATTTTACTTTTGACAATATAGTATATATTCAAAACTAAGGTCTACCAATATCACCAATGTTGACAAACATTTTTATGGACAGTAGAAAGAAAAACTTTTGAATGTAACATTTGGTATAGATATGTAGGTGACATATTAGGTGGTTTTATAGGTAATGAACGAGAATTAGATATATTTTTCAACAAAAAATTAAATTTACATTAGAAGTAGAAGAATATAACTCAATCAATTTTCTTGATTTAAAAATTCGAAAAGTTAATAATGAACTTGATTATTCAATTTACAGAAAACCAACGCACAGTGATGTGACTATTCCATATAAGTGCAATCATTCCATGTCACATAAATTAGCAGCATTTAATTTAATGATACATACAGCATTTTCAGTTCCTATGAACAAATATAATTTTGATAGGGAAATTAATATAATTAAACAAATAGGAACATCGAACAATACATATATGAATTACTTAATAAATAAGAGGGAAAAGTGTAATGCCACTTTTTCTTCTAACTAATATTTCCTAAACAAACTGGAGAAATAAATAATTACAAAGCCATCACATTTGCTGGTAATATTTCTAATAATATTTCAAAGATAATATCTTTAGTAACAAATACAATTAATTTTTTTAACAGAAAGTAATGTGGGTACAAAATTGTTAAATGTTTTAACATAAATATCCCCATTAAAGAAGTCTGGTATATATAAACTCAAATATGTAGAATTTAATGCTGTCTATTTGGGTCAAACCCTTAGAAATTTTGAAATTAGATACAGTGGACACTTACGAGCTTACAGATTAAAACAACCAGAGAAATCCCACTGCGCAAAACATCTACTTGACACCAAACCTTCGTTCACACCTAACACATATTTGTGAGAAGAAACAACAACTGGATTTCCTTGAAGAGTTAGAAATTAGAAGACACAGACACAGCATGAAGTCGTGAATGAACAGATAAATCTAGGGAGTTCGCCACTTTTAAACTGTCTTCTTAAGTAATAATTGTAAAGATCAGCAGATGAAGTTTTCCTTGTTTTCTATGTCATTGCACAGTTATGCTGATCTTAAATGGGAAAAAGATATCCAGGATATCCCCATAGGGCTAATAATATATAAGCTTTAATGTTTGTAATATCATAGCTTCTTCTCTTTTCTATTAATATATATATTGAACTAAACTTTTAATTCTCAAATTAATCTGATTCTATACTTATTATTAATCCAATCATTTTTTATATCTAGTTTAATTTTAATCTATTGTAAAACTGTGGAATAAGAAACTTCGAAGTGTCCAAGTGTAGTGCGCTAGGTCATTTAGTTAAAATATAAAATTAAAAGTTTCATCTAGGATGAATATAAAAAAAATGTTGATAGTTGCTAAGCGGGAATCGAGGTTGATTGTTGATTTTTTGATTTGGAAAGAGGGAAGAAATATTGATGACAGATTTCTAAAGAGATTATTAAAATAGGAAAATTCAGAAGAATCAAATAAGACTTTATTAAGAAAACTAAAGAAAGAAGATAAATTTTGAAATATAAGAAAATCTGTACAAGAAATCATTCTTAAATGAGTAAAATCAACTATGATATGACAGTTCAATGACAATAGTGGAGAATATAGATTAAATAAAGAAGAGAAAAAGTATTTGATCACAATACAAGTAAATATAATAAAACATTACTTACTGGAACTACGGAAAAGCGGTATCCAGAATAGACATAGAACTGAATTTTGGTTAAGTTCATTACTACTCATAATTAAATTAAGAAACATCGACAAAAAAATCCAGTGCATAATTAAAAGCTGTAAGGAAAATTTATAAAAACTAAATTTATATCATTTAGATATTTTCAGAAACGAACTGTCAAATTTACAATCATAACCTTTTATCTGATCGGACTAGTGTCAATTCAAATTGTAATTTGTTGTATAAATTTCCCATAAAATTCAACGACCAGATAAAAAGTTAACAAATTTTAGATAAGAATTTTACTGAATACATTTATAACTTACGTAAACAAAAAGAAAGAATTTTTCGATAATTTTAATAATATAATTTCACATAATCTGTAAATCTTATTCAGTAAGATAGCTAAAACCAGTGGTCAAGGTATTTACTAGTACTACAGAGACGTATTGAGTGCTATTTAGATCTATTTAAAAAAATTATTGGAAAATAATAAGTATTAGTTAGTGTGAATATTTCCTTTTCTTAATAATTATATAATATCTTAATTATTTTGAGGTTTAAATTTAAATATAAACGTATCCTCACTCACGATAATTCCCTACAAATAATTAAGAGTTTCATTTTGAGGACTGAAGTTGGCTGGTCTTTTATTTTTTAAACTAAACAGATATTCATCTATGACATTAATTTCATCTGGCGCTCAACAACTAAAATTATAATAATATAAACGTAATAAATAATTAAAATTATAAATAAATAAAAAAATAAAATATCATAACAATATATATATATATATATATATATATTGTACAGAGGGCTTAAGCACCGTATGTAATATATTTCAAAATTGACATTGACACTAATTGTCAAATAATATCCGGCTAGCATATTAAAATTTTTTAATATATCAAAAGATGAGTTTATTTACTTTTGAAATAATTTGACTCTAGTCTCAGGTGGGTTCAGGTCGTTATCATATAAATTTTTTTATAAATTTTAAAGTATTTTCCAAATTCAATACTGATTATTAATTTTGTTCTGTATGATATATCTATTAATATAATGTGGCTGTTTGTTCAAGATTATAAAGGCTATTTAATTTCTTTCTGACATTCAATATATTTCAATAAACAGTCTGTCACCAATAATCCATAAATGTCACTGTCACAAATACAAATTTTTATCGAATTAAGTAAATTTAATTTCTATAAACTGTTCAAATCTATTACAAAACTATATCTAAAGTAAGTCAAATTCAAAAGTTATATACAATTACCAAATCACGGAAAATAAACAAATCCTAGTTTTCCTTTTTTATCAAATAACAAAAATCTTATCTACAATGATCACAAATTAAATGAATTACGAACGATGTTTATAAATTATCAAATAACTCCCTAGATTTATCTGTTCATTGACGACTTCATATTAAGAAACCCATAAAATGAAGTCGTCAATTAACAGATAAATCTAGGGAGTTCTCCACTCTGTCTTCTTAAGTGATGTAATAAACACGAGATATGACATAGGAAATTTTAAGAACACCCTATAGAGATAAAATTTTCTTGATTCGAAAGAAATTAATAATAAAGCAATTGTTGACCTCCGCCAGGAAAGAATTTGATACAAACAATTTTTCACAATCAGCAAGGTCGATAAACATTACATCTGGTATTTTGCCATGCTTTGTTTATCAATAAATATAATCAAACGTTGCAAACTAGAATAATGAAATTTAAAATTAACCTTCGGTTACGAAAATAAAAAAACATGAGACAAGGGCACAAATGAAACAATTTTAAAATAAATAGCAGGAATTTTGAAAACAGAATGAGTGAGGTAGTAACCCTCATTAAGTGACCAGGCTCGGTACGGCCGGCCACTTAATAGTCGACAGTAATATTGTGTAGTTGTGATTTGTGATATTTCAAAAGCGTAAGTTTTTAACGTATAATTTTTTTTTATATACTGTATTGATATTTTTTCATTTGACTTAACTGGGTGTCCCAAAAGGAGAAGGAGACTTATATTTTCGGTCATATTGAGTGCACTATTTACATCTGAGCCCCTCACCTACCGATCTAGTCTAAAATTATAGGCATAAACAAAAGATATCGTATGTTCGATGATCATTTTTCTTATATTTTTAATTCTGTATTGTGCAAGGATATTCCACTGTACGAGATATCATATTTATTCTATTTAATTCCGAAAGTTTTGTTCGATATTTTATTACCTTATATTGTACAGGATATCCACATGCACGAGATATCCTAATTATTCTATTAGATTCCGAAAGTTTGTCTGATATATTATTATACTATATTGTACGGGATATTCAACTGTGCGGGATATAACATTTATACCATTCGATATCAAAAGTTTGTTGATAATTATTATACGATATTGTACAGGATATTCAACTGTGCGGGATATCACATTTATACCCTTCGATTTCAAAAGTTTGTTGATAATTATTATAACATATTGTACAGGATATTCAACTGTACGGGATATCACATTTATACCATTCGATTTCAACAGTTTGATGATAATTATTGTAATATATTGTACGGGATATTCAACTGTACGGGATTTCACATCCATACCATTCAATTACGAAGGGTTGTTCGATAATCATTTTTTCTTATATTATACCAAATATTTAACTATACGTGATATCGTCCTTTATCTTTCATAATCAGGAAAGACCCCTTTCAAAAGTTTGGAAGACGTTGTGCCCGAGTCAGGTTTCTTTCGTTGGTTTCATTTATTATACAGGGATAGTCCTATATAAGACATCCTTTACGGGTTTCACGAGAACGGGTACCTACTTCCAGATTTGGAAAGGCGTTTTTCCTTAACTAACTTTTTATTGTAACATACCGGGGCATTTCCCCCCCGAGTAACTGTCATTTTATCCAAATCAGGGCTGTATAATTAACTATTGTTTGTAATATACTTGTACATGTTTATCCACCCAGTCTGTTTCCTTAGAACGGGCTGACACGACCTGCATTAGAACTCAGGCTTGGCACATTGTATAAGCCCAAGAGGCCCCACGGAGACCTTGACCGCTCGTGCCAGGAAAACACCTCCCTCGAGGTAACCCGCAGGGAGATTTCTGGCTCTAAATTTGTGCCGTAAGGCACTGGTGACAGCACGCTGCAAAGATTTCTAGGATAGGAGTGTACAGCAGGACCCCTCCGGTCACTAAAATCAGAAGAAAAGAAGCCAAAGGAATAATCCCGTTTCCAATACCATGGAATAAACCAAACGATCTATTAGTGTGGGGACAGCGGTCACTGGATACACCCAACGGAGATAAGAGTTCGTTATTACAGTGATAATTGTAAAGATCAGCAGATATAGTTGTCGTGGTTTTCTATATCATTGCACAGTTATACTGATCTTAATTGGAAAAATGATATCCAGGATATCAGCATAGGGCTAATAATATCTAAGCTTCAAAATTTGTAATATCACATCTTCTTCTGTTTCCTATTAACATATATTAAGTCAATCACAAGGTAGGTCACTTCTTGGTCTAGCCAAAAATAACTACTAAACATCAGGTAGGCATCAAATGAAATGTAACTTCTGTCATTCTGACGATGATATTCAGTTATCGTAACGATTGTCAATTTTTTAGAATTTTCCACATTTTTCATTATATTGTGGAATTAGCTAGAAACATTGAGTTTCATTTAAAACACAAAACATGGAGTCAATAAAATATTCGTTTCGCCTGAATTAGAAAAAGCTGATTCCGTTTTTATTAAAATACCAGGATTAAAACCAGCACAATGACGAATTTTCTGATTGGATATTGTACTCGCAGATGAATCTTATTGATTTTCAGCTCACCACAGCCAGTACAACGGGTCCTATAAATCCAGATATATCACATTTTTGGTAATATTTGGAGAAATTTCGGTTTGTATAAGTGCGGAAAAATTTGTTTTTTATGTTAATACCGTTTATCTTTCCATTGTAATGCACTATTTTTCAGTTGTTAGTTCTCATCCCTTCTCTAATTCACTGATAATTCTTTCGTAATGACAGTTTTCTTCTCAATGAAGCACTAATACGTTAGAGCTTAATTTTTAATTTAATTCCAAATCATTTGACGATAACATTTCATGAACATTAATTATAGATACTATAATAGTTATAGTGAACAACAGAAAAAAATGCCTTTGTTCATATTATTATTGATTGTTATTCAAACGTAATATAATGAATAAATTATAACTGTTTGTCTTTTTGCAGTTTTTAGTGCTATTGCGAGTAATAATTCTCACTTTCACTCATTTTTTCACCATTATCATTTCATTTGTGGCTGATGTTGTTTCCACTGTAATTATTAAAATTATAGTATCAGGAAATTGAATCTTTTTGCAACACTTAGTCTAATTCGGAAGATGAAGTATGTATTCAAAACTTGTTACAGATTACCTTACGTAATTTACTTATTTGCAGATTGTGGTTAAAGCGTCAAATCGATTTATAAATGGTATTCCGCATGTTTCGGAAAGTTCTTCAATGATGTATTTAATTGAACGGAAGGCGTCTTCAATTGATACACATTTCCTGAATCAATATCTACGTTTCCGGAAACCCTTTATTAATTCTTGTACAAAATCGTTGAACCTTGCCATCGGACTAATAATTTGGCTATCCTTTTTTACTCTGAATGGGGTGTAATTTCAAGGAAAAATATTGAAAACACTAGTATATTGTGTATCAAGTGCGTGAAGTAGACTTTTTTACACGAGCGCATAGAGGTCATTTAATTTTTTTCTACTACCTTGCGTAAAGTACGTACTCTACGTACGCTACGAAGTGTGTAAAGCCGGGGCCACACAGGGCGCTACGTACACTATGTTCGCTTTGTTCGCGATGCATTTCAAAATTAGCCATCGGTATTTTACACTTACCCGACCACACCGACACCAGGGACACTGCAGACCGTGCCATCTATAGAGCCTGTCGATTAACTAAAATCGGTAGGTAATTCCAAAAAATTTACGAAAACTGTAACGTCGTTATTAATCAAATTTTATTGATTTTTATTATTGCCTATGCGCGATGTCATATTGCTCGTCCCCACAGAATCTGATATACTGTTATAATTTCTTAGTTAAAGTCAAAGTGTTGAGGTTATTATAAGGTTTCGGTATTTTGGTGTATTTTTTAACTGCTATTGTGTAATATTTATCTGTTCTTTCGTTGCAGTATTGTTATTAATTAAAAAGACAATGTCAAAGTGTATTCTGAACAAGTCTAATAAGTGGTGTACTTGGTAAGTCTTTTTAAAAAAATTTGAGCATTTTTTCTTTCTCAGTTAACAACCATTTTCTTTGTTTTTATAAAACACCGAATTTTTACTAATTTAATCGACAACTTTATAGATCATGATTGTTCTTTACATTATCTTAACTGAAAATTGTTGCATTACTAACGTAAATATTTCTTTTTACAGTTTTGTTCCTCCAACCCATGAAGATAAAATTAATATGACTGAAACGCAGTGGTAATAAATCATTCAATTTGTCGACGAGGAAACGATGGAGGATATGTTCCCTTCATTTTCAAAAACAGTGTTTCTTTAGATTTGAGAAAGACGAAGGGAGGTTATTAATACAGTTTGATTTGCCTTCCCATATGAGTGGAAATTAACCTATAATTTTAGACATTTTAAAATATAAATTGAGTGAATGAAAAGACGAGTATTGAGTGTGTCATTTATAGCTCATGGTATGACAATTTATGGGAAATGAAAGTGAGTATTAACTTTTGTTGAGGCGTTACGTGTAAGTATTTGGTCTAGCGGTAACCAAAAATTCAAAATATCCAATAAAGACAAAAAATAAAAAAACAATAAATTACAAAATAGTTGAAAATCAAAGAAAATCAAGAATTCCTAAAAAAAATCGAAAACTCCGAAATGAGAATTTCAAAAAATCCAAAAAAAATTGAAACATTCAAATATTTTTTGATATTTTTTTTGGCTTAGTACAAAAACTCATTATTGCAATAGTAAGCACGTTTTGTTTTCTTTTGTTGATATTAATTACAAACATATTTGTGTGTTTTTATGTATTGTTGTTATTTTGTGTGTCCAGGAACTAAAATCGGTAGATAATTCCAATTAATTAACGAAAACTTTAACGTCGTTAGTAATGAAATTTTATTGATTTTTATTACTGCGTATGTGCGATATCATATTGCTCGTCCCAACATGTTATATTCTGTTATCTGTTATCGTTTCTTAGTTCAAGTGTTGAGGTTATTATAATGTTTCGGTATTTTGGTGTATTTTTTAATTGCTATATTGTAATATTTATCTGTTGTTTCGTTGCTTTCTTGTTATTAATTGAAAAGACAATGTCAAATTGTATTCTGAAGGAGTCTAATAAGTTTTATTAAAAAAATTTGAGCATTTTTTCTTTCACAATTAACAACCATTATCTTTATTTTTATAAAACACAGAATTTTTACTAATTTAATCGACAACTTTAGAGATCATGGTTGTTTTTTAGATTAGCTAAACTGAAAATTGTTGCATTACTAAAGTAAATATTTCTTTTTACAGTTTTGTTCCTCTAACCCAGGAAGATAAAATTAATATGGCTGAAAAGCAGTGGTAATAAATCATTAAATTTGTCGATGAGGAAACGATGGAGGATATGACCCCTTCATTTTCAAAAACAGTGTTTCTTTAGATTTGAGAAAGACGAAGGGAGGTTATTAAGATAGTTCGATTTGCCTTCCCATATGAGTGGAAATTAACAAAAATTGATGGTAACTTTTATTGTATTCAATATAGCATGCTATAATTTTGGACATTTAAAAATGTAAATTGAGTGAATGAAAAGACGAGTACTGAGTGTGTAATTTTATTAAAATTTCAGCTAAGTGCTTTCAGCCATTAGACCATTCTGAAAGCTATCGTCAAGAAAAAAACATACAACAGATGTCAAAAAACATCAAACCCTGTAACTGCTACATACAATGAGATAAAATGTTTGATGTTACATCATCATTTGAGTAAAATTTGTTAAAATCCCTCTATAAATAGCGTGAACAATTGAAATTCACATAACGAAACGTCTAATTTGAAATTATCAACTAAATGATATGTGTGTACATTCTCTTTATAGGGTAATTTTAACAAATTTTACTTAAATAATGATATAACATCCAACATTTTGTTTCATTGTATGTAGCAGTTACAGGGTTTGATGTTTTTTGACACCTGTTGTATGTTTTTTCCTTGTTAACAGCTTTGAGAATGGCCTAATGGCTGAAAGCGCTTAGCTGGAAGTTTAATAAAATGACACACTCAGTACTCGTCTTTTCATTCACTCAATTTATATCTAGTATGTACACCATACTCAGACAATTCCATTTTAAAATGGATCCATTGAAGAAATAATAATCTGGATTTTATTTTATGTTATAGCTATTCCCTCCACCAGCTATGGAATGGAAGGTATTGACCCCTTGCCGATTTTCATATATAGCTCATGGTATGACAATTTATGGGAAATGAAAGTGAGTATTAACTTTTGTTGAGGCATTACGTCTAAGTATTTGGTCTAGCGGTAACCAAAAAATCAAAATATCCAATAAAGACAAAAAATAAAAAAAAACAATAAATAAAAAAATAGTTAAAAATCAAAAAAATCAAGAATTCCTAAAAAAATCGAAAACTCCAAAATAAGAATTAAAAAAAACCAAAAAAAAGTTAAAACATTCAAATATTGTTTGATATTTTTTTTGGCTTAGAACAAAAACTCATTATTTCAATAGTAAGCATATTTTGTTTTCTTTTGTTGCTTTTAATTTTCAAACATATTTTTGTGTTTTTTTTATTGTTGTTATTTTGTGTGTTTACTTGTAGAAGCTCAACCAGAAACGAGAAAGGACTTCCACATGACGGTGGGATTTTTAGGAGCCCTTAAGACACATTTTAAGAATCATAGACTAACATCTGCACATCAGGTGAAGCTGAAGAAGGCTGGCAACAAATAAAAACATGCATAACAGAAGCTGCAACAGAATCGATGGGAGAACGCACAATCAACATAAACGCCAACAAGAACATCAAGTCATGGTTTTGTAAGGAAGTGAAGGAACTGGCAGATATGAAACGTAAAAGCTACCTATTGTATTTAAGTTCACCAACAGAAACCAATCGAACGAGATACGTTGAAAACAGAAACAAAGCCAATGCAGCTATCAGAGCCATAAAAAGGGAACACTGGAGACGATTCACCAGTGGAATGGAACACGACCTTTATGGAGCCCAAAGAAAGGTTTGGAAGATACTGAAAAACAGAAAAAAACCAGTAAATGAATACGTTCAAACTAAAAACATATCACCTGACATCTGGGAAAAATATTTTACAGAGCTGTACCAAGATGAAGAAACAACTGATACATGGGTGAATGAAGACGAAACACCCGATGATGTTTTGATAACAGAGGAAGAGCTGAGAAAAAGAATACAAAAGCTGAAAAACAGGAAAGCCGCGGGTACAGACAACATCCCGAATGAATTGCTAAAATATGGGGGAAAAAAACTCATCAAGATGTTGCTAACTCTTTTCAATAAAATTTTAAATACATCACAGATTCCCGAAGATTGGCGCAGCAGCATCACTATTCCCATCTTCAAAAAGGGGCAAAAGACAGCACCTGAAAACTACAGGGGCATAACTCTGCTAAGTACGTCCATGAAACTGCTCACTAGCATCCTAAAAGACAAATTGGAATCACGTATCAAGAATAGAGAGGAACAGCTTGGTTTTCGAACAAACAGGTCAAGAACGGACGCTCTCTTCATAATGAAACAACTAAAGGAGAAATCAATAGAGTTTAACAAGCCTGTTTACATTTGCTTCATAGACTTAACAAAGGCATTCGGCAAAGTGCGCTTGACAGACGTCCTACAAATTCTAACAAAAAGACAGTCCCCGTCCCAAATCACCAAACTAATTAAAAACTTAAACACTGGAAATGTGACAAAGATCAAGTCAGGAGAACAAACTACATCCAACATAAAAACACCAGGCGGAATTAGGCAGGGTGACAGCCTGAGCCCTTTCCTTTTCAACCTCCTGATGGATGAAATAATACAACAAGTCACATCCTTAGATTTGGGGTACAGAATGGGCCACTCAAAAATATCTATGGTCTGCTATGCAGACGACGCAGCTATTATAGCAGAAACGGAGAACGATCTTCAGAGACAGCTGTTTAAATTCTATCAAGTCAGCCAACAACTCAACATGGCAATTTCAACATCAAAAACCAAAGCTATGACATTCTCCAGAGAACCTGTCAGGTGTAAAGCGGTTGTAGAGGATAAGCCAATCGAGCAACTCAATGTCTTTAAATATCTAGGCATGGACATCTGCAGCTACCACGATCCGGCGAAAGAAGTCTCATAACCAAAGCAGCAGCTCTGTCAGGATGTCTTAGAGATGTGATATGGTCAAACTAGCACATGGGAACAGATAGCAAGATGAAGATCTATAAGACTTGCATCAGACCTATTATGACTTACGGAATAGAAGTACGCGAAGACACAAATAAAACAAAAAGTATGCTGCGCTCGGCCGAAATGAAAATCCTACGAACTATCCTAGGGAAGACCAGACGGGACAGGATAAGAAACACTGACATACGAGCTCAATGCAGCATAGTAGACATAGCCAGATGGGGCAGACAGAGACGAAGAGAATGTTACGCGCACGTACGAAAAATGGACGAAAACAGATTACCAAGAATAATGATGGAAAGCAAGCCACACGGAAATCGCCCACCAGGAAGACCCCCAAAAAGGTGACAGGAAAGCTGGCAGTCCACCTCGCAAGAAACCATCCAGAGACGGCTTCAGCAAGCAACAGACCAATAGGTCTATTTAAAAGAAGAAGAAGAAGAAGACTGACAGGAGCTGCAGAGTAACTTAAACTGCCTTGTGCGATGGTTTCATAACGCCCGCCGCACATGCAAGCACTCGCACTCGCACTTGCACTCGCACTCGCATTATGCCAATGCGGCACTCACATTGGCGGGCACTCGTTTACCGCATTTGTTCACACTCTCACGTGCTGCCAGTGTTGCGATGGACCTCATCGAAATGAGTTCCGAATCGGACGCGGATAATGAATTTTTATATAGAGTCTAAGTGATAAGGAATGCAAGAAAAAAGAAAAACTGGAAAAGTGCATACTTAAAAAAAAGGAAATCACATGGAGAATTTGCGTTGACTTCTGAATCTTCAGAAGAAAAATTCAAAAACTATTTTCGCTTATCCAGGGATGAATTTAAAGAAGTGCATGAGTTAATTGCAACACACTTAGAAGATGAGGGTTGCAGTGGTCATGAACGCATTAGCTCTGAAGAGAAGTTAGCCGTTTTTTGAGGTAAGTGGATTAATTACTTTCTACAAAAATTTTATTGTTTAATTGTTTGGTAAAAATTTAAAAAGTTTCTTAAATTTAATTTAAGTCTAGGAAATCATATTCACTGGATCCTCTTTCATTTTCCACATCTGTTGATTTAGTGCATGGGAGGTATCTGATACGTGAGCAGTAGGTGCAGGAGATGGACTGTATCTGACATAATACGATGCAGCAGTAGAATTCGGACGAGATGGATATTGTATGTGTGTGAAAAGGTTTTTGCTTCTTCTTGTGATATGATACCAAATACGCCATTTTTAATTGTATGTTGAGAGTATGGTGGTAATAATTTTGTAGTCTCGTACATGCTCATGAAAAAATGAAACAGTGGATCGTTTTTCACATTGCTAATACTAACATCGTTTGTTGTATTCATTAACTGTTCACGTTTTTTTGCCTTTTGGCAACTCTTTCTTCGTGTTCTTCAACTGATTTCTGTAATAAGTTAGTTAATGTATCCCGTTTACGTCGTCGTCTTGCTGGTGTTTCTGCTTCTACTTGCTTACTTGGTTGATCAGTGTCTTGAGTATAGATTTGAGTTTCTTCATTATTATCTTCAGCTTCAGTTTCTTCGGTATTTTGTTGACATTGAGATGCGACATTATTATCGTCTATATCTTCTTCAGTATTAGTGTCAATGTTGGTATTGCTCGCCCTATTTGACATATATGGAATTAAGAATTCCATTTGACCTTGGAAACGCCATGGTTTGATGTTCACAACCCCTGATCCACTTTTAGGTTTGGCATTTTTTTGGCGACGAAGAGCATCTCTATGGTTGTTACGGAGTTTTTTCCAACTTTTTTTAGCGTCATGTCCTGTAAATAAAATTAGTGTTTACGCAATTGCTCAATAATTGACAGCATTAAAATAGCTAATATTATTTTTGCGTTACATTTCAGATTCATTGCGACTGGGAACTCATACCGGAGTATTGCTTACAGTTACCGAATTGGGGAGAGAACAGTGTCAAATATTGTTGTCAAGATGGCCATGGCAATTTGTAAAACAATGCAACCCATTTATATGCCACAACCTACTACGGACTTTTGGAAACAGAATGCCGCTGATTTTGAGAAACATTGGCAAATGCCTAATACTGTGGGTGCCATCGATGGCAAACATGTTATGATTAAAAAACCGATCAATAGCGGCTCCTCATTCTTTAATTATAAACAATATCATTCCATTGTACTGATGGCGGTAGTAGATGCTCATTATAAATTTGTATTTATAGATGTCGGTGCTAATGGTAGATTTTCAGACGGAAGTATATTTGACAATAGTATTTTAAAACGAAAAATAGTAAATCAACAGTTACATCTACCTGAGCCCAAAGCTCTTCCTGGTCGAGACGACATAGTTGTACCGTATGTTTTTGTTGGTGACGCGGCGTTTCCCATAATGGAAAATCTGATGAAACCTTATCCTTATAAACAGATAATAAATAATTATGGAAACAAAGTTTTTAACTACAGACTCTGGAGAGCAAGACAAACTGTTGAATGTGCATTCGGCATACTGGCTTCTCGTTTTCGAATATACCTACGGCCATTTGAAATGAAAGTTGCAACAGTGGACAAAATTATTATGGCAAGTTGTGTATTACACAACTATTTACGCACACAAACAATAGCTAATAATATTGATGATGACGTCGAAATATTACCCAACAAACATCAACTAGTGCCGTTACCTCGAACAAGAGGACGTTCTTTAGAAAGGGCATTCCACATAAGAGACCAATTCACAGATTATTTTAACTCCATAGAAGGACGACTGCACTGACAAAAGCAGAGTGTAGAGAGGGGGAATTATTGAAAAAAGCTGTTTATCGTTAAAATGTACTCAATGGGTAGCTATTAGGAACTATTTTTCTTTTATTTTTTAATTATTAAAAAAAGCTGTTTGCTGTTTAAGGTAGAGTCATTAAAATGTACTTAGTAACAATAATTTTTATGTTTGTTTATTTTATTTTCAAATGAATTTATGTAATTTTCAGCATAATAAAATGATTACTTACCATCTTTCAAATTTAGAGCCTCTGCTATTCTTTTCCAGATTATATCTTTATATTTAATTCGGCAATAATCGGGGTGTTTAAAGTCGTACAGACATTTTTCGCTGCGGGCAGCTTCAATTAGTTCTTCTTCCATCCTTCACTGCCACTCGAAAACTGTGGATCAACTACAAGTGTCACATCGGTTGAGGTTCACGTTCACGCACATGTACGTTTACTGCGTTAACAAGTGAAAGCAAATGCGGTATTGTATATAATGCAATAGGTTTGAAAATATAACACTCGCACGAGGCTCATGTCAACCAATGCGAGTACTTGCATGTGCGACGGGCGTAAGAACGGAATGCTTTTAAATGTAGAAATATTACTAGGTTTTATCTTGTGATATAAACCTATTTAATACTTCCAGTAAAAAAAATAAAGATGTTTTTTAAGTGAAAATGAAATGTTATATATTATTTTAAATTTTGTACAGTCACTCTTATATGTAATTACCTACTTGGCATCTTGCATTTGCAGAGCTGGGCTTAAAAAAACATTTTAATTACTTTTGCTCTAATATTCACAGTAATTATACTCAAATGTTTTCTTTCACAGAATGTTACCAAAAATAGTAGTTAACTACTCATTGCTAACACTTTTTTTGATTAAGTAAGTAGCAGTTATACTCCAGCTCTGTGTGTTTATAGGAGTATGATAATAAATTAATATAAACTATCATATATAATTTTCTACTTTTATCTTGATTTAATATCATTTAAAAATCTAATGATACTCCAATCTAGAATGTATGTTACTCAAATTATTTTTTAATGATTGCATTGTTTTTACATTATAGTTCATTTATTGTCCTTCTGTTTGTTAAGAAAAGTAATTTGTGAAAGAATTTATTTGTTGTGTATTTTTATACAAAAATAAATAAACTGTTTATATGATTATTGTTTTATTTTTTCCATTTTAAGCATTTATGGTCCATCATTTGATATTTCTTTTAATTTAACTAAACATCCAATCATTATTGAGTTAATGGAGTTAAATTGAATGAAATGTCAAATGATGGACTATAAATGGTTATTTTGAAATAAAATAATTAAAATACAGTAAATTTGAATACACCGCTAAAAACTAAAATTTACAGAAATCTTTTTAACATCACTCAATTGTTTAGTCGACAGGCTCTTTAGATGGCGCCACAATCAGTATCCCATCTATCTGTGGGTTATCTGTGACCGACACTGGTACGCTATGTTCGCGATCTAAGCCACGTCGCCCAATGTTTGATTCTCGGCTATATTCAATACATCGCGAGGGCTGCCGCGGTGATTTTTGCTTCAGTGTATCTGTGGAAGGAAAATGTTCCTCGAACTGTTAATTGAAGAAGTGCAGAAACATGATTGTCTATGGAACAAAAGTCTGGAATCTTATAGAAATCAAAATATACGAGATAATTTAAAAAATGTATCGCTGTGATCCCCGAAGTACCCCTCTTGGGCATTCAAGGGTTAAGAATGAAGTTTCAAATGTTTATCATGAGTTTAAAAATGCCCTCCTTTACCTCAATGAGTTTTTTGACAAAAGGCGTTTATGTGGCAAGGTTGTGTTTTGGAGGAAATAAGCTTTAATTATTGAGTAATCTCTTTTATATAAAGGGTGTTTCAAAGAAGATGGATCCGTTGCTAAGATAAAAAAGTTGTAACGGTTATCCGTTTTCAATCTACAGGGTATTGACAAGTATGTATGCACATGTTTTGCAATTACGTCGAAACTACTGGTAACATTGTAATGAAATTTTGTATAAATTTGATTTTGTAGGTGGTACATCGCATAAATTTATTTTTAAATTTGGCAGATGATACATCCCATAAATTTATTTTCATATCTACCTCTCACAGAGGGCGCTAGTCATGCCGAGGTATTTTGAATATAACTTTTTTGAGGTTAAATTTTATGTGAACTCAAACATCATTCAATTTTACACTAAAAAGGTACTGTTAGTAATATTCGATACTGTGTACCGTTTTAGGATTATTTTGATTTGAAAATGATGAAGTAATAACTAATGCTGGTATAAAGTATTTTCAATTTTTTTTCAAACGGATACCGCTACGAAGATTTTTTACTGAACAAACTAAAGTTAGTCTGCCGTGTTCTACCCATTCTAGCAACGAGGCCACCTTTTTAAACCCTGTATATATACACTTGCTTGTTCAAATTTGTTGAATATTCTTAGGTACCACTCAATATGATTTTTTTATCTTTTTTAGTATCTAGTCTAGTTCTATTCAAGTCATATGTTCAATACAAAATATATTGAATTATAATACACTGCTCCGCAAAATTACCGCATATTTTGTAAAATGAAAAAATCTACATGAGAAAAAAATTTGGAGGGCTCGTTATTGGTCTAACATGAACATAAAATAAACCATAGGAATTAAAATACTGGATGGACGAAACAGAAAGCAAAAATTAAATTGCATAATTTATTAAAGAAAACTTAAAATTAATAACGCGTATTACCACCCTTTGCATCACATCTTCTTGATATGCTTGAAATTAAGTTTCTGAGTACAACTTGATCCATTTGACCCCATATTTTGGTTAGTATGAGTGACAGTGAATCTATACCTATAGGTGGATGCTATAAAGCTCTAAACCTACTGACTCAAATCGTCTCATAAGTTTTCAATCAGGTTAAGACCTGGAGTTTGCGCTGTGCAATCAGAGGTATGGACATCTACTTCTTGGAGGTAATTTTGCACCGTCCTAGCTATGTGTGGGCATGCATTAATAACATTTTTTCTTCTTTTTTCTTATATGTGAGCAAAATTTGCTTGTTTTTCTCCGTCCCTTTGTTCTCTTTAGTCGACTGTAAGATTGTCACTCCATCGTTTGAGGGGTCTTCCGATGTTCCTCCTTCCCATTGGTGACTTATCCCTTGTTATCCTTACCAATCTGTCGGGTGTCATGCGGCTAATATGCTCATTCCATTCTCTCTTTCTTTGCAGGATGCATTCACTGATATTATCAATTTTACATACTCTTCTGATATCCTCACTCCTCTCTCGATCTAACAGTGTTTTGCCTGCCATCCTACGCACTACTTTCATTTCTGTTGTCTCCAGTATTTGTTCCGTTTTCGAGGTATCTGATCTGGTTTCCGCAGTATATGTTAGGATGGGTCTAATAGCTGTTTTATATATTCTAGATTTGGCCTGTATTCCTATGTCTTTGTTGCTCCATATAAAATCATGAGGATCGATTATGGATCCATCGCCTACGCCTCCGCTAAAAAACGCATATTAAAACGTTTAGATGTCATAGCAAACTAAGCATTGCGCATCATTTCTGGAGCTTATAGAACATCCCCTATCGAAAGCTTACAAGTAGAGCTAGGAGGGCAATCACTAGATAAAAGAAGGTAATACCTGACACTGTCATATGCCAGTACTATAATGGGCAACCAAGAACATCCAAACTACAATAACACAGTTGCAAATAGATATCAAAACACCTACGAATTCAGGAAAAAAGTCGACTACCCCTTCTATCAGAGAGTTACCAAATATATCATTAAGACACGCGGCTGTTCTCGATGCTTTCATGGCTTACCCTCTCACCTCCATCTCAACATCACCGTACCCGGATATTTCTATCCCAAGATACCTAAATTTCATTTTCTACTGTACAATATTGTTGTCTATTTCAAGTTTACATCTAAGTGGTGTTCTGGATGTGGTCATTCATTTGGTTTTTAACACTGATATATTCATTCTGAACTTCTTTGCTGTTGTGTTGAATCTATGCACTAGTCTTTGTAGGTCGTCCTCGTTTTCGGCTATGAGTACAGCGTCGTCGGCGTAGTATAGTATTTTGACTTCTCATTCTCCCATATTTTGTACCCTTTCACTTTACGCACCTGCTTTTAACAGGTACGCAATAACATTTCGTTCCCTATAAATCTATAAATAGGGCATATGATATTACAAGATGTTATAAAATGTCTGTTATATAGCGGTTGGTTGTCAAAGACCACCCCGAATCACAACTAGGTCCGTACGAGTTTCCAAACGAATTCCATCTCATACCATAGCAGACTCCCGCCATAGCTAACATTTTCTGCAATATTACATTGAGCATATCGCTCGCCAGGATGCCTATGACGATTATGACTAAAGAGATAGAATCGTGACTCGTCCGTAAACAATAAAATATTCCATTCACGGTTGCCTAAATTTTGATGTTCTCGTGTAAGATAAAGACGTTGCCTGCGATGGCTTACGGTTAGAAGAGGATCAGTTGTGGCTGGCTCTATATGGAGTATAACTGATTTTGCCAGCATTGGACGCACTGTATCTTGACTTATGCGGTGATTGTATCGATGAAAAAATTCTTGCTGTAGTGCAGCACTTGTAGTGAATCAATTTCGTGGTACCTGCGTTCTCAAAAATCGATCTTGATTACCATTTGTCACTCTGTAGTGCCCGTGTACAAGCCCCTCTATGGTTCGTACCAGTCTCTCAATACCACGCCAGTGGCCTGGAGAACGTAGATTGGGTCACGCCATGGCGGCGTGCCACTTGAACTTGTGTAACACCCATTTTCCTGACACATTATTTACGTGAAAGATTTTTCATCTCACGTTTCATCACTCTTAACCCTACATCACTCGCCTTATGAGAATTGTGCCCACTTCTAGCTTACTTTATAACTGTACTCTTGAAGGTGTAGTGACGCGGAACTAAAAAAGGTTCGTCGTGTCAAGTGCTACAGGGCATTTGTTGACTGAATGCATGCGACGTGAGAATTTTGCTCATTAGGCGAGTGTTTCTGTACCATTTGTTTATCTGAAGTGAACATTTTGATCATAACGCGAGTTTCACTTAGCGCTGTTTTTTGTAATGTTCCTGGCTGTTTGGTGAGCCGATAATTTTTATAAGATACGACATTATAAAATTTAAGATAATTTGTTGTTTCAGAGTAATATAAAAATGAAAAGCAGAAGCAAAAAAATTGCCGATCTAGGCCGAGAAGTCTACAAGAGAGCGAGTAGGCAGGAAATGTTGGAGAGTGTTAGTTGGACTGTCGCCACAGAGCCAGTGGAAGAAACTATTTTGGACAATAATCAGCTGGATATTGAGAGTGATGATTCAAGTGAGTTCAATGAGCACAATACCAACTCAGAGCAGTCCGAAGAAGAGACGATTAGCGATGACGAAAACAAGGGAATCAATTTCACTGGGCAACATTGTTTCGTGGGTAAAGATAAAGTCACCCAATGGCTGGCACGTGCATCCTTACAACCAAAAATAAGAACTTTACGTACATTGTCATTCCTCCACCAGGTGTAAAGAGAGTGGCACAAAATGCAAAGACTGAAAGGGATTGCAGGGAGTTGTTTATGACACCAGCTATAATAGAATATATTGTTGGGTATACCTGGACAATCTGCGCAAAAAGTATTACCGAGAACGAGATTGTCGACCAACAGATGCCACAGAACTCTATGCCTTTTTTGGACTTTTGTACGTGGCTGGAGTAAAGAAGAACCAATATTTATCCACACAAGAGTTATGGGATACCGATGGATCAGCTCCTGATTGATTCCGCCTCCCAATGTCAAGAGAAAGATTCCACCTCCTTGTGAGAGCCATCAGATTTAATGACATAAACAACTGAGACGAAACAAAATCCGTTGACAACATCAGCCACATTCGGCTGCTTTTTGAGGACTTTGTTGGAAAATGCCAAGAAAATTACCAAATTGGCGAATATTGCACTGTCGACGAGATGCTGGAAAATTTCAGAGGAAGATGTAAATTCAAGCAGTTTATTCTCAGCAAGCCAGCGAAATACGGAGTGAAAATATATGCCCTGGTTGATGCGAGGATGTTTTATCTCTACAATATGGAGATATATACAGGAAAACAACCAAATGGACCATATGCGCTAGATAATTCGTCATTTGCTGTGGTTAAGAAGATTGCGTCTCCAATTCTGAACACTGGTAGGAATATCACAATAGATTATTTTTTTACATCAATACCTTTGGCTGAATATAAGCTTGATAAAAGAACTACTATATTGGGAATACTTAGTAAGAACAGGAGTGAGATTCCACCAGTATTCTTAGAAACGAATGCGAGACCAGCTCCTAGTTCCATGTTTGCATACCGCAAAGATATTGTCTTGATTTCCTACAAAGCAAAACCCAACAGAAATGTTCTTTTGTTGTCTACGTTCCATTCAGATGAGCATATTTATCCTGAATCTCAAGTTTTGCAGAAGCCAGAGATAGTGACCTTCTATAACTGTACGAAGGGGGGAGTCGACGTAGTTGATGAGCTGAAGTCCAATTACTCAGTCTCCAGGTTCTGTTTCCGATGGCCATTACAAGTATTTTTCACAATATTGGATGTAGCAGGTATCAATTCCTATATTATCTACAAAAGTAATACATCCAACATTCTGGAGCGCAGAATTTATTTGAAGAACTTAGCCCAACAGCTGATCAAACCACAGATGATTACTCGTTGATCAATTCGAACTTTGCCACTGGATATTTGAAAACGAATTATACAAAATTTAGGTATACCCGAAACATATAACAATGCAAGCGTATCAGCACCAGGGTTTTGTGGAATCTGTCCAAGAAAAAAGAAATAGGAGGACAAAGAAGAAATGCAGCAAGTGTAATATCCCCATATGCAACGAGCACGTCACATATATTTGTTCTACGTGCTCTAGCTCGATAAACAACGATAGTGTAAGTGAATAATTCCTTTATTTTACTGAGTATGTCGTTTCTGTTTCAGTTCTTATTATATTATGATATATAGTCTTATTATATATAAAGGATACGTTTTGAGTTGTCATTAAATAATTCAAACAGTTTACGTGTGTTATTAAGAGAATTTATGAGTAAAAGTACCTTTAATATAACACCAAACTATACACCGTAGGTGAGCAAAATGCTCAGATGCGAGTGATGATGTAACTCTTTCGTGTGCGAGTGATGCAGGGTTAATAACGTTAAAAATCAATAATAGTAGCAAAACCACGCAAACTGTCATCAATAAACAATTATTAAACTTGTCAATGAATTTGTGTACACAGAATTATTCCATTATTTTATTCAAAAACTGTTGTGTTTTCACTCAATATCCAAAAAGTTGTTGGGTACAGTGTAAAACTATAATTTTTAAGCCATTGGTATGAATTCAAATATTGTTCTCAAGTGTCAAATCAATATTTGTGGCTTAACCCTCTATAGCCCCATGTTACTTTAAGGTAACATACCATATTATCCTAAACATAACGTACATAAAATTTCTGTTTTCACTTTAATATCCCAGAGTCTCCTCGAAATAACATGTTCTAATTGCAGTATGGCGCCATCTATATGTTATTTGTAGAATTACGCGGGAAGAATTTTAATGGCGCGAGTCTATTGTTTACAGTGTTGAACTGCGGGCTTTGAATATTCATTTTTATGATATTTTATATCAAATAGGTAGGACAAAAATATAATACGACAATTTACAAGTGTGAGGAGGTAAGTGTTCAAGAATATTCTCAAAAATTTTGTATTTGGATAATAAAACGGTTAATTTTAGGAATGTAACTTTGAAGATACACTGGGATATAAAAGTTTTTATTAATTATTTGATTTCAAATTTCAGTATGAATCCAATAAAATTTTACGGACTAAAATCAAAGAAGAAATATTCATAAATTTCAACCAGAGTTGTGGATTTAAGGAATAAATCCGATGATTCCTTATTGAGTGATAGTGGTGAAGAAGATGACTAAATTTTGAAATATAAAGACCAACTTTTTGATGAAGAAAAACCAAGCTGTTCTAAGAAAATATCAGAAGAAATAAGTGAGTATGAAATGAGTAGTAACAGTAGTAGCAGCGAAGAAGATATTTTTGAGAAGAAAATTATGAAAACTGTTTCAAAGAAATCTAAAAATAAAATTATTTCGAAAAACCAAATTGAAACATTGAAATCAAAAACTAAAAAAAATACTAAACTGTCGCTAGATTGGAAACTCATAACAACAGAAATAATACGTCCAATTGAAATTTCGAAGGGAAGTTTGCCGGTTGCTCCAGAGGAGCCAGAAAGTCCATTACAGTACTTTAGAAAATTTGTAGATTCAGACTTATTAGATAATATTGTCGAAAGGTTTGTCATTCCTGGCAGAGCCCTGCATGCCAGGAAAAGACTATATGTAAGGGGGTGTCGCCTGGTACCCCCAGGGGAACGTTCACGGTCGCATACACTGCGGCCATTCAGCCATCGGCACGTTCCTTACACCTTAGCTTGGGTTTCGTTGAAGTGCCATTTGGTTGGTCAACACCGCTGTCACTGATGATCAGCAGTGCTAACGTATCCGGCGGTGCCACGAGGAGGCAGACACTCGATGGTTGCATTTCTCCATTGGACTGCAGAAAGCTACCCACAAGCAGAGAAGCAAGCGCATGCAAGCAAATAAGCAAACCAACTACAAAGCAATGGCCAACTTACAACCAACCCCGCCGGATCCCCCTCTCCCATCCGAGGAACCCCAAGGAGCTGTTGCTACTGCGGAGACTGTCGAGCCATCCTCCAAGATAGCGACCGACAGTCTCCTGGAGGAACTAACAGCTCTAAGCCAAGACACAGGCGACGTCAACCCACCTCCAAGTGAGGAAGTGGAGATGGCCTAAAAAGTAACCATAAACCATCTCACCACCATCAAGCAGAGATGGACAATGAAAAGGTAAGATTTATTCAGTGTACCTTCAACACAAAAAAGTGGCTTCGGCAACTTTATGCCGCCACTTGGATGTGATGCAGCATACAATCGCACTTATCCAAGAACCCTGGATAAGGCAAACTAAAATCATGGGTATAAATAATCCAAAAGGTTTAATTTTCAGCTTCCCAAGCAATCAGCAACCTAGGACGGCCATATATGTCCCTAGGTATTTTATGACATACCCACTGACGCATTTTTTGTCCTCCGACCTAACGGTAGTGAAGCACAGAAAGGTCAAAAGAAAGTGTTAATACTGGCATCCGCATACCTCCCCTCAGACGCAGCTGAACCACCACCAACCAAGGAGCTGGAGGACCTTATGGAACACTGTCTCACCCAAAAGCTTGAATTGGTAATAAGCTGCGATTCAAACTCTCACCATGTAAGCTGGGGCAGCAAAGATATTAACACTAGAGGTAAGTCTTTTTATGATTATATAACTAACAAGAATCTCTGTATTCTAAATAGAGGTACTGAACCAACTTTCATTAACTCTCATAGTCAAACGCGAATAGATATTACCCTATCTACTATAAACACTTCGAATATAATTTCCGGCTGGCATGTA
Source organism: Galeruca laticollis (assembly GCA_963921935.1). Classification (NCBI taxonomy): domain Eukaryota; kingdom Metazoa; phylum Arthropoda; class Insecta; order Coleoptera; family Chrysomelidae; genus Galeruca; species Galeruca laticollis. The sequence goes on from OY998176.1 coordinate 241,521,835, forward strand.
TCCGACGATATTTCAATGTCGGACCACCGCTGGATGAAATTCGAAATAAAACTAGTGCTCACAACCTCTACAATGACTCGTGACCCCAAGAAAACGGATAGGACAAAATATGTCCACTGTTTGAAAGGGGATCTGCGAGGAGTCGAGGAAGAGCTGCTCAACAATAAAGGAAATTTGGAAAGTTATTCTAAAACTATCCAAAACTCCATAATTAATGCCTATAAGATGTCTTGCCCACTCAGGCTGGTCGATCTTGATGGATCCCCCACTCCGTGGTGGTGCCATGAGATTGACCAGCTCAGGGGGACGGCGAGGAAATCCTTTAATAAGGCTAAAAGAACCAGACTCAATGAGGATTGGAACTTATACAAGTTTCACCTCAAGGAGTATAAAAAAGTCATTAGACAAAAACAAAGAGAAGCATGGAGAATCTATTGCGAGGAAATCGAGGATTTCCCCCAAGCAGCTAGACTCCAAAAAGCTCTCTCAAAAGATCTCCACCGTCATATCGGTATACTAACCAGAGAGGATGGCACAAAAACTGCCAACCTAAAGGAATGCCTTCAATTATTGATGTCAACTCACTTCCCGGACTCCAAAATCACAAATTCGGTAGCCTGGGAGGATGAGGAGAATCATCACCCGACGGACGACGACTGGCGTATATCACGTCAGATCGTCGACTCGGACAAACTGAGGTGGGCCGTCTCAGGCTTCTCCCCCTTCAAATCCCCGGGAACAGATGGCATTTATCCAGCCCTACTTCAGTGAGGCCTGGATGACCTAATGCCGCACCTGGTAGGAATCCTCAGATCCTCACTGGCACTGAGGTATATTCCAAAAGGTTGGAGAGAAGTCAAAGTCGTGTTCATACCAAAACCAGGAAGAATGGACCATTCCATCCCAAAAGCATATCGACCCATTAGCCTCACATCGTTTTCATTGAAGACTTTGGAGAAGCTGTGCGAACGATACATAAGAGATGTGGTGATAACACGAAATCCACTGCATCCAAATCAACATGCATACACTCCAGGGAAATCCACCGATTCGGCTCTTCATCTCGTAGCGGGCCGCATCGAGAGATCGTTGGAAAATAAGCAGTCCACCCTGGGTGTATTAATAGACATAGAAGGAGCATTTGATAGTACCACTTTTCCTAAAATAACAAATGCGCTTTCCAACAAAAATATCCCCCAAACCATAAATGGCTGGATATATAACATGCTCTCAAAAAGAGCGATAAAAATCAGTGTAACCATCAGAGGCTTGGTTGTAAAAGGTTGTCCACAGGGAGGGGTGCTCTCGCCACTACTGTGGAACATGATCTTAGACTCCTTGGTCAGCCACCTCAACGAAAGCAATTTCTACACAATAGCATACGCAGATGACCTAGTGATACTGCTAACAGGAAGATTCGAGGAGACACTCTGCTCTTTAATGCAAGAGGCCCTCAATACCATAGAACAATGGTGCAGGGACCATTCGATGTCAATAAATCCAAAAAAGACGGAGATGGTTCTTTTCACGAAAAAAAGGATGCTTGCAAAACATCAAGTCCCAAAGCTCCTAGATACCAAACTTAATTTCTCTTCAGAGGTGAAATATATAGGGGTCACGTTTGACAGTAAGTTAACGTGGAACTGTCACTTAGAAAACAGAGTTAAAAAAGCATATATTTGTTATGAGCTGTGTCGTAGAACCATCGGCCACACCTGGGGGATGTCACCTAGAGTTGCTGCCTGGATCTACACTGCCATCATCAGATCTATGCTAACGTACGGCGCGATTTCCTGGGGAGCTAAAGCAAACCAGCTAACAGTCGTCCGTAAACTGGTTAAATCCAAAGAACAGCATGCCTCAACACTACAGGGGGCATGAGAACCGCACCAACAAGAGCTATGGAGGTAATCCTCGGTCTCACTCCCCTTGACATATACATCAAGGAGGTTGTTTTGATGACCATGACACGTCTACACTCTACCGGTATACAACCTGATGTAGGATCCGGTGAACTGAAACGTAACTTGTGGCATGAGGCCCTCAGAGAGGTCCCACTGCTGCAGGCCAATACGGACTCGATTCCACCGCGATATGCCTTCCACAGGCCCTACAAGGTAATCTTTAAAAACAACGAACAAGACCCAACGGAAGAAGACGCAATCCGCATCTTCACAGATGGGTCTAAATCCAATGAATCTAAACATAAGATGGGCAATGGGCTGCAATGCAAATGTTGCTCAAACAGAGCTCACTGCTATCTGCATCGCTGCAAAAGAGATTACCAAAATGAAAGCCACAGGTAATATCATATACATCCTTACGGACAGTAGACAAACACTACTAGCCCTGAACAGACCACGTATTACATCGGGCCTAGTACTAGAATGCCACATGGCCTAAATCGAAGCCTGTAACAACAACACGGTCACTTTAGGCTGGATTAGGGGCCATGAGAAATCAGAGAAGTAGGCTGGATGACGAGCTAGAATGAAGTTTTGAACCTCAGAAGGATCCACAATGGGCCAATTGTGGCCTAAGTGCTGTGGGGTCTACCCACCCTTCCAACCTTTACAGATACAGATAATATTGTCGAGCTAAGCAATTTGTTTGCATGCCAAACTGATCCCAATAAATCTCTTTTTTTGACTAACGATTCATTGGAACAATTTATAGGAATAACTTATATAATGTCGATATATGGTTTACCTAGAACAAGAATCTTCTGGCAAGCTGAGACGCAGGTTCCTAAAATTGTAAACACTATGTCACGAAATTGATGGGAGCAAATAAAATTAAAAATTCATTTTAGTGATAACACCAAAACTGCCAATAGTAACGATAAGCTCTTCAAAATACGGCCCCTAATTGAGAAATTAGTCGCAAAATTTAATGAAATTCCTATGACTGAAAAACTTTGTGTAGATGAGCAAATGATTCCTTTCAAGGGAAAACATAGCTTGAAACAGTATATGAAAAAAAGCCAAAAAAATGGGGCTACAAAGCCTTTGTGTTGTGTGGATCAGACGGTGTAATTTATAACTGGGAATTATATTCTGGTTCAGTAGATATAGATCCCACCATTACATATGTAGGTGTTAGCGGAAATGTTGTTATGAGACTTTCAAAAATTGTTCCTAGAAACTACTACTTTAAAATTTACTTCGATAATTGGTTCAATAGCCCAAAATTACAAGTCGAATTATTCAAGCTGGGTATTCATAGTCTGGGCATGGTAAGGTCAGATCGTCTAGGGGGATGTACTTTTTCTACAGATAAAGAAATGGCGAAAAAACGAAGAGGACGCTTAGAAGAACGAAAAACAAAAATAGATGGGATTGAACTTACCTCAGTAAAATGGTATGATAATAAACCGGTTCATTTACTCAGTACTTTTGTTGTCGCTAATCCAGTTAGAGATGTAAAACGCTGGGATAAAAAAGCAATTTCAAAAATTGATGTGCCATGTCCCAAAGCTGTAAAACTGTACAATCAATTCATGGGAGGAGTCGACTTAGTTGACTCACTTATAGCTCTACATAGAACTAAAATAAGAAGTATAAAATGGTACCATAAAATTCACTTTAATCTTATGGACGTGTGTGTTGTAAACGCATGGCTACTGTATAAAAGAGACTGTAAGTCACTCAATGTTCCAAAGAAAAATCAGCTAAGTCTGTTACAATTTAAAACAGACTTAGCTCACAGTATTTGTGCTGCAGGTAAAGATACAACAAACAGCCGTAAACGGAGTCGCCCAAGCAGCTCATCAATTGAGCAAGAAATCGAAAACAAAAAACATAAAGGAAAAATCGCTGAAATGCCACCAGAAGACGTCCGAAGAGACAAAATGGCACATTGGCCCACTTTCAGTGATAAACGCGGAAGGTGCAAAAATCTTGGCTGTCATGGGGTGCCCAAAGTGATGTGCACCAAATGCAATCATTATTTGTGTTTCATTCCTACTTCCAATTGTTTTTTACAATTTCATACCAATCGAAGTCCACTGTTACTCTGAGGTAACATACCCCTAAGTATGCGTAAGGGTAATTGTTTTGCTATTTTATATATTTTTATTTCCTAATAAAACTCATTTGAATCAGTATGTTCAGTATTATTTATTTATTTCACCTTACAATAAATTGGGCTATAGTGGGTTAAGCAAACAAGTATGAAATCGAATTTTCTACACATGTTGTACACGATATTTTTCCGAGGACCACAAAAAACGTAGAGTTAGTATTTATTTTTTTAATTATAGTTTATGGTGAGGTAATTACAATTTTAAAAATAAACTGGTGCTTCAAGATCGTTCTTGACCATTTTATGTTCTTTAGTTGATACAAAGTTTTGAATTTCATGCATATCAGACTCACAATTACAGAAAATTCAATTATTCTATCCAATTCGCTCTTTCACTTGCTAACAGTTCAAAAGTCAAACTCAAAATGTCAGGTAGACATCGATAATTAATCATCGACCCGTGTGCAAAATAATTACACACAGCTATCGGCCAATCAGATTTCTCAATTTTTTCATTTCACACGGATATGCCCTTCATTTGCAACTTTAAATTTTCACGAAGAGAAAACTGTATGAAAGGTGCCATATTTCATAGTGGTCGTCGGAAATAGTATATTGTATAGCAAGTGTTGAAAACGAGTGTGAAATCGAATTTTCTACACATGTTATACACGATATTTTTCCGAGAACCATAAAAACGCAGGGTTAGTATATATTTTTTTTAATTAAAGTTTATGGTAAGATTATTATTACAATTTTAAAAACAAACTGGTGCTTCAAGATCGTTGTTGACCATTTTATCTTCTTTAGTTGATACGAAGTTTTGAATGTTATGCATATAAGACTCACAATTACAGAAAATTCAATAATGCTCTCCAATTCGCTTTTTCACTTGCTAACAGTTCAAAAGTCAAACTTAATATGTCAGGTAGACATGGATAGTCATCGACCTGGGTGCAAAACAATTATACGGTTTGATTTTACCATTAAACATTCATAAATTATAATTCTTATTATTTTACTATAATCTCGATATATTCAAGTAAAATATCTGGTTAATTTACCCACAACGGACTGTTATTATGCCCAGTTCACGTTCTACTTCGGCAACTCTTTCAACTAAATTGTGATTTAACCTTTATAATTCAAATATCTATATAATGTTTCGTTTTATGCTAGTTGCATAGTTGCGTGTATACAGGCCTTTCGTTTCTACACAATCGTTATTTACCAAGCGGATTAGTTTTTGCCATCTAATGTCTTTTTATTTGATTTATTTTTATCGGTGTCTGGGAGAACGAAATTTGAAGACATTTTTTATTTCGATTCACTTCGATAGTTGTGTTCGGCTGGTTGGAGATTTAATACCCCGTATTTTGTCACTTTTTTGTGGATTTTGGGGCTTTTTCTCCGAAGATATCTTCATGGTTGGTTAGTTTTGAACTGGTTCTTCGGTTGAATACGTGAAGATTTATCTGAAACTCAGGATTTTGAGACCACCGACTACACATTTCTTTAAAACCCCTATCAGCCATCCCAGGGGTTTTTGAGCACGGGCTACAAGTCTTTGAGCAAGGGATTATTAAAAGTGGCTTCTGATTGAAATACAGCTACATCGATACGATTGACCAGCTATTAGTACTACCCGGCTTCGACCGGATATTGATGAACATTATCTTTCTTTATGTGTTACTTTTATTATTTTGTTTATATATTTAGACATGTTGCTTCTAACATATCTGTATATTTGTACACATTGATTTTGTTTGTTAAATAGATCAAACTATAGTTCAACTCCGTTGTTTTATTTGTTCACCACAAGGCCTCTGCTTTTAGATGTTTAGAACTTATTATTATTAATCTCTTTTTATTATTTCAATAATAATACAAATATTTTACTTAAATATTCATATTTTTTTTACATATACTACGTTAACTGATAGGGAGTTCCAGGACAACAAGGAGAGCTTCTGTTTTGGCTCAGCGAAAATCAAACAGTGGCGCCCTTTTAACTTAACCCACCTCTACTCTCCAGCATTTGAGATAGCTCGGCATAACTGTACGCTCACTTCGCTACGATCTATCAGCTTAACTCTTATTTTCTATTTTTCATGTTTCTTTCATTTCTTCCATTTTCATTAATATTTTCTTTAACTCATAATCATTTTTCCCCGTTAATTAGGCACAAAGAAAGCGCGTGGCAACAGCTTTCGGCCAATCAGATTTCTCACTTTTTTCATTTGACACGGAAATGCCCTTCGTTTGCAATTTTAAATTTTCACTAACATAAAACTGTATGAAATGTGCCATATTTCATAGTAGTCGTCGGAAAAAAATTATTTTCAGTTGTCACCTGTAAAATGTTGAGCTGGTATTTCTAAAACCTGGAATATTTTAATTCATTTAAAAAAAGTTTGTTTACAAATTTTGTCTATACAAACATATTTTCATATAAAGGCGTTGTCTAAAAAGTGTATCACTAGATTAACTACTAAAAAAGAAATAAAAACACACCTAAATTATTTACATATTATTTAAAAGTAATAATATAAATCTCATATTTTCATGAGTCGGATATTAATAAAAAATGAAAGTTATTAACATAAATGAAAACTACGCTTTGCAGAACGATGGGCAATTATCTTCAACAGAAGAACCGGATTGTTTTAAATTAGTTTCCATGTTTTATATACACAATATATAGTTCAGTAAAAAATAGCGGAATAGTGAAAAGTTACATAGTGTGAAAACTACTCTTTTTAATTCAAACATAAATTTAGATTTACAAGATGATTTCAAAAAATTATGCAATTCATTGTTTTTCAAGAATAATACAGGGTGAAATCAATTATTTATTGCGTTTTGATTGAGCATATTTTTTAAATTAGATAAATATAGAATCTTAAAATTTCTACACTAAGAATTAACGTATTTGTGAAAAGAAATAAAACCCGATACGTTCACGTATATTCGATTATTGACATTTTTCGTCAATAATAGCTAAAAATTATCTACAACTTACAATAATTGAACAAAATCGGTAAATAATGTGGATTGTTTTCGCTGAATTGTTGATGTGTTGACATTTTACATTGAAATAATAAATTTTCAACACAAAACTAATATGTTGCAAAAATAATAATTGCATATTAAACTGAGATTCACTAAGTTAGATTTTAATGACGATCGGTTACGCGGTTAATTACAAAAGACGATTTGACTTGGCGAACTCATTTACTTAGAGGAATCGTAAATTGCCAAATGTTTCACGAGGTGCTGTGTCATAAATAAATGCACAAATCAGAGAACTTGAGTATGTCAAACAATTTGTTTCGTATGTGCTATTTACTACTTTTACTAGTGTTGTTGATATTTCCATTTCTTCTAAGCATTTCTATATTTCATCTCTCTCTCTCTACAGTATCAAAAGCCGCCCTCAGATCTACGTATTTTAGATATAATTTTTCTCCTTCCTGGATTTTTTTTCTATTGGTCTTCTGAGTACATGTGCTATATAAAACATAAATAAACTTTATTCTTCAAAATGTAAATTAACATGTGTTCCTACATAAGCACAAAATGGTAAATTAAATTATGGAAGTCCTTAAGATACTTGGCAGATGACGTATGTCGTGATTCGTCAGTGCTGCCATTATACAATAAACAATTATTCCATATAATATAATAACATGTATATTATTGCTCTTCTTCTAACGGATGTTACCTTTATTCTCTCAATCTTGTTTCTAGAACTCTGGTGTTCACTTTAAATGAAGTTCGAGCTTAACATAGTGGCCCGTAATTTTTATGTTTGCTCTCCTTTTCCATATGGCTATAAAAAATGTTATTACACTTTTACCTCCTGTTTCAGAATCTTCTGTGTTTTCCATCCTCTTTTACGTATTTCCCACAGCACTTCCGTTCCTTCTTCACTCATCCAATTTATCATTTCTGGTGTTATTTCATCCACTCCGAAAGCTTTTCCCATTTATATTTGTTCAATTTTATGTGTTCGATAGACAGTAATATTAAGAGTTGTCATTAATTTTTATGAATTTTGTAAAAGGAAAACCGTTGTTAATTTTTCAAAGTAATACAGTCCATTTTAATGTTTTTACTGTTTGTCAAGTATTTTTTGAATAATCACAATTGAATCAGCAAAGTAAAATAATAAACATTTTTGATCCATCGAGTCGGATACAAGTTTTGAAATTAAAAGTTTACGACGGTTTTTTTTCGATCCAAGGCGTGAAGTATCGAGACAATTCCAGTGGTCCAATTCAGGTTATTAACGAAGAGTTCCGATCTAGCGGTAACTACAAAAACAGGACCAACTATTTAGTACAATTCGGATTCAAGTCAGATTGTTCCTTTTACTCTCCATTTTTGCGAAAATTTGTTATTAGCATTTTTCAATCGAGTATTTGAAGACAATTTTCAAGCAAACTGAGTAATTGCCGTTCAATTTGTATACATTGAGACATAGGTTTGAAATATGATTTGACGTTTTCAGTTGTTAACAAGTTTGGAGGTATAGGTATACTTTCGAAAGGTATTTGCGACCTTTGTTAATTGAATTTTTTATAACTTTTCGAGTTTTGATTACAGTACAATAAAAGTGTTAGTTAAGAAATCAGTTGAAATCATCACAATTTCTTAGTTCTGATCGAAAGTCAAGATAACAGATACAGGGAGTGAAACAATTATAATTAAGGAACTTAGGGTTCTTAAACGTAGTAGAGGTACTATGAAACAAAAATTAACATTACTAGAAAAATACATTGACACTCTTAAGACCCCTTCAAGTGATGAATTGTCTAATATTAACGACGTAAAGCTGAGATTTGATAATCACTCAAATTTATTAAATGAATTTGAGAAAGTTCAATCAATTTTAGGGACAAAATGTAGCGAGAATGAGCTAGAAGACCATTTTTTAGAGAGAGAAGAATTTCAGAATAAAATTGACTGTCTCGACCCTTACTTCGTGGAATATGCTCATATTAGTGTTTTTAAATGAAACTCAAAACTCTAGTTAATTCCACAATATAATACAAGTTATTGAAAATTCTGAAAAATTGACAATTGTTTCGATAAATCAATGATATTGATTTATCGAAACAATTGTCAATTTTTTAGAATTTTCAATAACTTGTATTATATTGTGGAATTAACTAGAGACCTTGAGTTTCATTTAAAAACACTAATTTCAGAATAGGTTTTATAAAACACAATCATACTTGAAAATCGTTTTAGATAATTTGCGAGCATCAGTTTCACATGCTATTAGTGAGGCACATTCCGATTCACAGTCAAACATTTCGAATAATAATATTGACCCTCTTCAGAATATGTGATGGTTGCCTAAAATAAAGCTACCGATATTTTCAGGACAATTTCAACAATGGATTAATTTTAAGAACAATTTCAATTCTACAATTACTAATAATAAATCATTAAACGATACCCAAAAGTTTCGAAATTTAAAAGCCTCGCTAGAAGGCTACGCGGCTAACTTTATTGAAAGCATAGATAACACTGAGCAGCCTTTTAAAAAGTCCTGGGAGTTGTTGTGTGAGCGTTTCGACAAAAAACAGTTCTTGTTAGATAGTCATTTTAAATCACTTTTGAATGTACAGGGTGTTCAAAAAGAAACATACGCTAATTTTCGGAAAATACTAGATGAGGTATCGAAGCATTTAACTTCTTTAGATGGGATAGGACTCAGTAAAGATATTCTGTATCATTCTTTTATAATTCATGTGCTATCAAGTAAATTAGATAAAAATACAATGCGAAATTGGAAAGAGTGCAAGTTTAATGATGATTTACTATCGGTAACAGAGTTTATCGATTTTTTAAAAAACAAAGCTGATGTTTTGCAGTGTCTAGATGACACACAATTTATAAGAGCAAGTGGTTGAAGCTATCAAAGCAAGCATAGCACGTATAATTATAAACCAAGTGCTTAAGTAAATTTAGCTAGTAATTACACCTGTAATTTTTGTAAGAAAAACCATTCTATTTACAAATGTTCAGATTTTTTAGCGTTACCTACCGAACATAAAATTCAAGAGGTAAAAAAATTGCGGCTTTTTGAAAACTGTTTGTTACTGGGTCACAACAAAAACAACTGCAGAAGCGGCCCATATCCCATATGTAAAGTCCATAAGCATAATAAATTGATTCACAGAGAAATTGTGCAATCTACAAGGTCGGTTAATAGTATCAATGATCGAAATTCATTGAATCTATTGACAAAAGAAGATGATAATTCAGACCCTACAGTAAGTATCAACTTAGTTAATGACCGAAGTCAGGTGTTATTATCAACAGTACTATGTTATGTAAAAGACAAAAGTGAACAGTTCCATGCTTGTAGAGCTCTCTTAGACTGTGGGGCCCAAATGAATTTAATTACTACTTCTTTTTGCGAAAAACTCAGGATTCCAGTTACTAGTACCAACTGTTCAATTATATGGATCACACAAAGCCAGTTAGATGTCAACAAAAAATGTACGCTTGATATTTCGTCGCGGTTCTCAGATTATAAATCAAGTATTTCTTGCTTAGTTGTTCCAACCATCACGAGTCGGATCCCGACATATTCTTTTGATATTAGTAATATGCGTATACCGAATAATATTGATTTAGCGGATCCTGAATTTAATCATTCCAAAGGCATTGATGTATTAGTAGGCGCTAATATTTTTTGGAACCTATTGCAAGAAGGAAAAATCCAACTGTGGAAAAACCTTCCTACACTAGTGAACACCAAATTTGGATGGATAATAACGGGTACCATGCCAATCAAGCTAGACAAATATATTTGCACCCTAGGAAAAGTTCATTTCGCAGAAGACGACCAGCTCAAGAAGTTCTGGGAAATAGAGGAAGTCCAATGTAAAAATCAGTTCATGTCCATGAAGACACTATTTGCGAATCTTTTTTTGAACGAGATACGTACAGAGCGGAAAATGGACAATTTGTGGTGAAATTTCCATTAAAACATTCCGTTGAGCTATTGGGCGATACGAAAGTATCCTCTATGAAGAGATTTAAGGCACTGGAACATAAATTTTCTGATTTTAGCTTCAAACAATTATATCATGATTTCATTCACGAATACCAGGATCTAGGTCACATGAGTAAAGTTTCAAACAATATTAATTCTAATCTTGGTTATTTCTTACCCCATCACAGTGTGCTTAAAGCAACAAGTATTCACTACTAAGCTTCGAACAGTATTCGATGGCAGTTGCCAAAGCACAACAGGTTGGTCACTTAACGACATCCAGTACGTCGGCCCTAAGGTCCAAAACGACATATTTGACATTATGGTGCGATTTCGCATGTACGCCTCTGTTTTGTCAGCAGACATTTGAAAGATGTATAGGCAAATGCTTATGCATCCAGAGCATAGGCATTTCCAGCGAATCTTATGTCGAGATAACCCAAACGATGAATTTTCTGTTTTTGAGTTAAATACGGTTACGTATGGTACAAGAGCATTTAGCCATTAAATGTATTAAAACTCTAGCAACACAAAATTTGAAAGAATTTTCAGAAGCCTCTAACACTATTTTGTCCGACATGTACGTCGACGATTTGCTGACAGGATATAACGATCTTAATGAATTACAAGATAGATGTAAGAACATTTATAATATATTGGAGTCTGCGAATTTCATTTTACGTAAGTGGACTTCCAATAACCAACAAGTTGTTTCTAACTTTGCAAAGACAGATATCTCAAATTCAATCCTAAATATAGGTGATCAAGAGTCTAGTAAAACTTTAGGGGTTCAGTGGAATAATAGCTCGGATACATTAAAGTATACCATTAAGCAGTTTTCAACTCATGTTTCTCCTACTAAACGCTCCATTTTATCCACGATTGCTCATATATATGATCCTCTCGGCCTTTTAAGCCCATCTATTATTTTAGCCAAGATACTTATCAAAAGACTTTGGTCTCTCCACATTTCATGGGATGCTCCAGTTCCTTCAGATATATTAAAGAACTGGTCACAATTTCAAAATAGCCTTGAAAGTCTCAACCATTTATCCATTCCTCGCAATGTAGTCTCGGAAGTAATGCTAGACATTCATTGTTTCTATGACGCATCGCAAGATGCATATGCAGCATGCATCTACCTCCGCAGTACAGATAAGTCAGGTATCTATACAATTAATTTGCTATGTTCAAAATTCAAAGTTTCACCATTGAAAGCCATCACTGTCCCCAAGCTAGAATTATGCGCCTGTCTTTTAGGAGCACAATTAACCAAACATGTGGTCAACTCGCTTAAGGTTGACATTCCTATTCATATGTGGTCCGATTCTCAAGTTGTTTTGAGTTGAATTCACCACGAATCCAGTGACTTACAAGTTTTCGTTGCAAATCGCGTATCAAAGATACAATCGCTATCAAACATCGCGAATTGGAAATATGCAAATGGCTCAAGTAACCCAGCTGACCTAGCTTCCAGAGGTGTTCCGCCTGGCAAGTTAATTTCGAGTGTGTTTTGGTGGAAAGGTCCAGCTTTCCTGCAATTACCCATTTCTGATTGACCAAGTGAAGATTTTATTCTCCAAAAAATCAGAGTTGATTGAGCTGAAAAAGAAAACCGCAGTTCTACATGCAACGCCGTCATATTCATTCGATTTACTTACTCGATTTTCTACATTACTTAGGTTAGTACGAGTCACAGCTTATTGCTTACGGTTTTGTAATAATCTAAAAAATAAAACGCACAGGAAAACTAGTGTTCTATCTGCGTCAGAATTGGAAAATGCCAGAGCCATATTAATAAGACAAGTACAAGATTCATTCTTCGAAGAGTTGAAAATACTCAAGAAAAATAAAACACTCCCCAATAAACACAAACTTTCATCATTAGCACATTTCGTTGATGAACAGGGAATTATAAGAGTCGGAGGAAGATTAAAAAATACATATTTACCTTTCAGTACCAAACATCCAATTTTATTGTCTTCCACTCACCATTTCACGAAGCTAGTTTTTGAACATAAACATCGACAATTGTTGCATCCAGGCCCTCAGTTATTACTGTCATCTGTTAGACAATTCTATTGGCCAATAAAAGGACGCATTTTAGCCAAACAAATTGTGAAAAATTGTATAACATGCGTTAAGTTCAACCCAGTGCCATTTACTGCCCCAATGTCAAATCTGCCAAATGAACGAATCAAGCCTCAACTACCATTCCAAGAAACGGGTATCGATTACGCTGGCCTTTTTTTTCATTCTCAATAAAAAAGGTAGAGGTTCACGATGAACAAAATGTTACTTAGCAGTATTTATTTGCTTCTACACAAAAGCAATTCATCTCGAAGTTGTTTCGGATCTCATAACCGACAATTTTCTGGCAAGTTTTAAAAGGTTCAGCTCACGAAGAGGGGTTCTATCTGTTATCTACTCTGACAATGGAAGCACATTTGTCGGAACAAATAACAAACTAAAGGAATTAGGACATTTTTTGTCTAACAATTGCAATCAGATTAATGACGAGTTAATAAGTCAATTTAATATTAAATGGATTTTTATTCCCCCATATACCCATACCGGCAGAATAACAAGGCTATTTCCTGGCAGAGACGGAGTATCAAGGACAGCCGAAGTCACTACGTTTAAAGGACCAATTGTGAGATCCGTTAGACATTTATACCATTTACCAGTGCAAACCGACATTTGTATTTGACTTTAATTTAAACTTTGTGTGTTCGGTTCCCGCGGGTTCAGATACTATTGTATTGAAGGTGCCCTTCAAAGTGAGGGCTATGTTCAATTTTATGTGTTCGATAGACAGTAATATTAAGAGTTGTCATTAATTTTTATGAATTTTGTAAAAGGAAAACCGTTGTTAATTTTTACTGTTTGTCAAGTATATTTTAAATAATCACAATTGAATCAGCAAAGTAAAATAATAAACAATATTTTATTTATTGCGTTTTCAACTTCCTCTTTCATTATTTCTTTCTGCTCTGCTTAATCTAAAATGTATAATTCAAATGGTTTAAAAAGGCTCATCCCCCCTATCTTTCATTAAGAATATTTCGAATGCCAGTTGTTTAACTGTTACCAAACACATACTTATTTTTTACTCAAAAATATCAGAAATCTCAGAATTATAGTCAAAATTAGTAGGTACGTATTTGGATAGTGGCGTAATATCTAGAAGGAATGAAGTTGGCGTAAGCCACTGGTTAAGCGTCCTGAATAAATTTTTTTACCGCCAAATGTATTTTATGATATGAGAAACGATTGCTCAAATCTACGGAATTATACAGTTTAATAACAAAAAGTTATGAATATTAATTATTTTCCTTGAAACAAACCATACAGAAAAAGTGAAGACAAAAAATGTTTACTTTGCATTGCAGAAAATGTTCTAAAGTACATACATAGAAGAAAGATAAGGGAAGTTTTCTCAAAAGAAATATTAATGAACAACTAATGAAAAATATTGAGGCTCGATATAGAAAAACTTCAAATTACGTGATTAATCATGTTCATTACTCACGAAGACTTGCGACAGGTAGGAGGAATGAGTCTGATGTCATTCATAATATTCGTGAAGAATCAAGAAGTTTGAGATATCATAATCTACAAAAAGTGTGTGCGTTTACTTCTTTCATGATAAGACTAAATAAATCAGGGAAAGAAATCTGCAGAAAATATAGGTATATAAAAAACGCAATACAAACATTATTTGAAATAAAGATAAATATTGAGGAACCGAAGGTAATAGGAGAAACGACAGATTCTACACATTAGTACAGAAAACGTGGAGCTGAAACAAGTATATGTTTTTCGAAGACAGTAGAAAACAGGAGCTAGAAATCAATAGAAACCTGAATCAACCCATGAAATGTTACTACTCAATGAACAACTTTGTGAAGGAAAGTAATATCTCAGAGAAAACTAAAATGAAAATCTAGATCTTTAGGCCCGAGACAGAGGGCACGCCGAGGCCACGCGTGGGTCATTTTGTGAACAATGGTTTCAAAGGGAGGACCGCGAATTCGCCCCACTCCATGTCCCACAGATGCACACGCATCCCCCACGTGGGAAGGTTTGTAAGCAGAGCGCAGTTTTAAGGCACATGGGCCCACGCTTCACAAAATGCAGCAACAAGTGGAAACGTTTTGTGAAAATAATTTAGAAAAATTGATCAAACTTGTGAGACTTAAGAGGGGCCTCACGTTTTAGGATCCTAAAAACAGTTGGCACCCGTGATTTGCAACAAAATTCAGGTCATTTTGTACACAACAAATCTAAAGAACGCAGGGAAATTAAGTGTTGAAATTTTAACACAATATAACTTGGACCTTTGTCTTGGGGATCAGGTACTTTGGTTGGGTTTTATATTGTTATGCAAAAGATATGAGCCAGTAAGTGATGGTATGATTTTGACAGTTTTGACAATTTGTGGTCACCAATCTGGACACCAAAACCTGATCCCCAAAAGGAAGCCTAGAGAATTCGATTCTGAAAATATGAAATCTCAAATCATTGTATTTTTTGAGATTTGTTGTGCGCAAATGTTTGAAAACGAACATCTTTTTACTTTAGTTCAACCGCTCCACCGTCTTGATGCATGGCGCTGTATAGAACAATGACAGAAGACGATGGTCAATTCATAGACAAATAATATTATAACTTTCTCTATGGGTCAAATGCTGTTGTCATCACGGACTTGTCCCAAGTCCCGTGGTTGTCATATGTTTTGTGTTCATAAAAATATCCCAAATTTATAGTTTAGTGTGTATTGTATTTGTAAGTGATTATAATTAAGTAATTTTCATGCTAAATAAGTAAATTTGTGCTTCGTAAATGCTATTTATATTTACTCCACAAGATTGTGTTTAGTGCTTCAAGCTTCGTTGCAACAAAAATGCACTTTGTGCACCTATTACACAAATAACTACTTTTTAATGCTATTCTTATTTATTGTTGGTAAATACATCAAAGTGATTTAAATATATTATGTGAAAATGATTTTGAGTTTTTGTTCTTTGGAATAAATATATCATGTTTATACCTGATAATAGTAATTGTGATTCCGCTTGTTGAATTTTATTGTTGTGTTTTTCTAGACAAATTTTGTTCTTCATGAGGTCAATTATTTCGCTTATTGTATTTGTTTGTAAATTCAATTTGGATGCAGAGTAGAGGCATTTTATTTCAAGTAGTGCATCATCACCTACAAGCCCTAAAATATTTTATCAATAAATGTATGCCATTTAATATACAAAAAGAATTTATAACACATGGTAATTATTTGTTATGTTAAATGTATTTACCATCAGGAGAAGCATCTAGAAAACCGTGTTGAACATCTATCCACAATCCTGAATCAACCACCACAACATTTTGTACTTGTTCAAAAATGCTCTTAGCCACTTTTTCCTTAAGAGTTCCATACTCCATTACCTCCATCATACAATAAGTTTTTTAAGAACATTTTTAACAAGAGAATGACAAGGTATATTTGTTTTTCTCTTAACAACTTGTCCAAAGATTTTATAAGAAATTAGGATGGGTATCCACTTTTTAGCTTGCCTTAGCCTATGCACCATAGGTAATAGTAATTGTTGAATAAAATTAATGAATGAAGTAGGTAACATTATATTTTAAAAATCTTTGAACCATAAATATTTTAAAACTTTGTCTAGCCAATAGTCGAAATTGTTTAATTATATAAGAATTTCAAAAAATCAAAGAAAATAAGAAACCAAATTATTATTAAAGGATGACTTAGTAATAGTCTTAATTGTTGATATTAAAAAAAATTGTGAAACAAAGGACGACTAAAAAGTTAATTTTGTCTACTTGTTGCACTTCGGGGGCTGTATCGAGTTATACAGATAGGTTTACTTTTCTAAAAACCATTTTTTTTGTGTTGTTCTTGCTAAAAAACGTAAAAACAACTCAAAAAAATTCAAAATTCCAACTTTTTTTTGGGTAAACCTATACTTTTCTCGCATATTAGATGGGTTGGATGAAAAAGTAATAATACCAATAATGTATTATACAAAAACAAAAAAAATATTTACCATTCAGGTGATCACACATATGTATATCTGTCATAGAAAAAAGAGAATGAACCAACTATTTTTTTGTATAATGAAGGAAAAATGTTTCAGTTCCAATCTCCACAACACATATGATCCATCTTTGCAAACAAGGTAGAAGCAAACATGTACATGTTGATTGTATTTTTGATTTTGTACTGTATATATCGATCTCCACACAATATATACATTATTATTTGTCATTACAGATCTTTCGCTTTAAATTTTTTCTTAGTTGTTATAGTTGCTTTGTAAGTTTTTTAAACGTTTGCTATTTTAAATTGAAATTCCTCACTTTCCTCTTTCTATTAAATGTAAAGTATTGTATTACAAGTAAATATTTCTTTGTATAATAAATTTCGAAACTCTTTGTTTAAATTATTTGTTTCTAGATAAAATTGAATATATATATATATATATATATATATATACATGTAGTTGAAAAAAGAGCCTACATGTCAAATAAAATTTGAAATCAACCAACAGAAACTCTGAAACTGATACAAATATGATTAGATTGAGGCAAAGTTGTGACACGACGTGTGTTTTCAGACTAAATGGCCTATTTTAAATCATGTAAATTTGCAACTTTTCCGCAGTTTAATTTTCTTAGCATGAAACAAACAAAAATTTATAATCATGAAAACATTTTATTATGTTAATATAAAAGGTTCAAATTTTGAAAGGTAGAATGTTTTTAAAGTATGTATATTTTTCTTCCATTCTTAATTTTTAGCAATTCCCACAATGCTGTCACTTGGTATCCATATTATTAAATAGCACATGTCCTTTCATGCAATATGTAATGCATCTTGTATCAGGTGATAATAGTTATATTTTTCAATTATCACTATTATATATTCATCAAAATGAATTATGCAATTATTGTCTTTTGAGAGCGGTTTTAATTTTTCTTCATTCAAATACTTCAAAGGTCACTTCACTTCAATTAATCATTTTTCGCTTTTCGCTAACAAACCCATATTATCATTAAAACAGGGTTTCAAGAGAATGTTGAAAGATGGTTTGATGATACTAGAACAAACCATCAGTATTATTTATCTCATATTTTCACATTAATCAAATAATCCAGTAAACATAACCTCAAACATAGCTTTTAAAATTAAAAAATACGGATTGCAGGATAATTTACATTATCATAACTATAATTTTTGATATCGGGTCGATACGATTACGTACTTTTTAACAATTTATTCCTTTCAAAAACATTTATGAAACTCTTAAATAATCAAAAATCTACACTCAAATTGAAATTATGTCAACGAATTTTGTTAGGATCCGTGTATATAATATTCTCTTATCTATGCACAGGTGTGCTGTGGTTTGGTTGCAACATAAAAAACAGAGATAAGGTTTCTGTGCTCACAAATATTTGAAATCAAAACATTCGAACAGAGATGCGTTTCTTTGAACCGTCAAGAGTGGAAAGGCAGAGAGAGAAAATATGTTGAATAAGTAAAAGCCGATTCAGTACTACTATCGACATCTATCTGTAAATACTTTGAACCAAATAATTACTAATTTAGTAACTAGTATTGTGTAGGTTTTTAGGTTTATATACCTGTGAGGAGGCCCCTCTTATTCATGAATTACATGATACTAGTCATCCGGACTACATGAGGAATAAATTGAAGGATAGGTTATGGGAGAAAATTGGCGAAGAATTTAATAAGAATGGTAAGTACAACATTTTATTGTCAAAATATCTTAAAAATTTAAAATGTTAAATTGTATAAAAATATAAACCATTATAATTGTCCTATATATGTAATAATTACAAGCCAAATTGCAGTCCCATTCACTTTTTATTTATTACTTAATCGACGTTTCGGTCTATATGACCATTATCAAGCTGAAATTGAAAAATACAGAGATAGAATGGAAACATTAGGTGCGTTCTTTTTGACTGAGATCTCAGTTAATCTCAGCTCACATCAGTAATGTGAGCGTTCTTTTTGTTTTACTCACTTTAAGTGAGCTGAGATTTTTCCTCCCCCTTCACCGATGCTGAATGTGCTGTAAGGGGGTATCAGTTCAAATTGAGTTGGAAATAAAGTGGAGGGGATGAAGAAATATTTGATTTGCTTGGTTTATTTGTAGTTTTAACCAAGGTTATCTACGGTTTTAACCATTGACATATAAACAATAAACACACATAATCTATTTTTCTTTTGTTACAAATTATGGATACATTAATTAACATTATCAGATGCTGATACGAATCTGTCGTGTAGTTTAAATCTATCGACAGACCGCGCGCTTCAATTGAGATGTCGTTCTTTTTGGTGCTTACTCACATCACTTTATCTCAGATCACCTTAACTGAAGTGATCTGAGATCTCAGTCAAAAAGAACACACCAATTATATTAAAGTTGGTTGTTTGATAACAAAGTAGTAATTATTTTTATTACTTGGTAAACAAACAACCATATTCAATATAATTATAAGACTTCCAATCTACCTCCAGAAAGAGGTACATGACATAAAATTCAGGTAATAACATTCAATATTGTCCTCTTTCAACCGCTGTATGTTGACAGTCAACTGACCCTTCTGCAGAATTGAAACAATCAGTGAATTTCTGTCTGATGGAAAACGCTTCGTTGGAAGATATTGACCGGTTTCCTCATAAATAAACAAGTTGATTCTTATCATCAAGTGTCGTAGTGATTTCATTGTCTTCCTCCTGATAGTTAGCACTGGAAATAGTTCGAGTTCTCAAGTAATTATGAAGCACTACAGTACCAAGCACTACTTTATCAACGGTTTCCAATTTGCACTCAAAAGATCTCTTATAAACACGAAATTTAGCCGCCAGTATTCCAAATGCCCTTTCAACAGTTTATCGTCCTCGAGATAATCTATAGTTGAAAACCATGTTTGGATAGTTGTTAGTGATTCGAGCTTTAGGATATGGGCGCAATAAATGAGGCGTTAACGGAAATGCTTCATCCCCAATATATACGTAAGGGGTTGGTGTATCTTGACCTGGCAATTGTTTTGGCTCAAGGAAATCCATCGACCCTCTGGGCAGCATCTTTCCTAATGGAGAATTCGCAAAATTTTGCCATCACTGAATCTACCCGTGGAACCGACGTCTACAGTTGTAAAGCGATAATTAGCGTCAACAGTTGCCAATAGAACTACTGAAAAATTCTTCTTATAGTTAAAGAATGAAGACCCACTTAGAAGTGGTTTTCGAATGTAAATATGCTTCCCGTCCATACCTCCAAGGCAGTTATAAAGCTGCCATTTTCTTTCATAACGTTCTGCTATGTTCTTCCACATTTCCTTCGTTGGTTGCGGCAAGTACATTGGCTGCAAACGTCTCCAAATGGCTTCGCACACTTGTTGAACAGTTCTTTCCCCCATTCTATAGCTAAACGAAATGGTTTTGAATGTGTCACCCATGGCCAAATATCTGAAAGAAAAATCGTACAACCATTTTGTAACAGTACTTTTAAAATAACCTAGTCTATTTACTTGTATTAGCAATTAAAAAACTAATACATAATCACTTAAGGTATTGTGGGTCATTTTGTTCTCGGTGACACGATCAAAGATCAATGGAGGAAACTGCGTGACAATCATCGCGAAGCTATGCGAAGGTAAAACACCAAAAGCGGGCAAAAGAGTGAACCAGTCAAGCTGTGGATTTTCCAAAAGCAGATGGAAGTTTTAAAGCCATTTATGAAGAACAGGACAACTGTGAGATTCCTAGTACACAATGAAGCTGAACACTCGAATGACACTCAATCTGAGCAGATCGATGACCCAATACATCAAAATGATAATGACGAAAGGCAGCAAGAAGAGCCAAATGATGATGAAACTATTCAAACTTTCGAGCGTCCAAAAAAAAATAATGAAGAAAACTGGGCCAAAAGATGAGAGGAAGACCGAAAAGTTCTGTTCAGTTGACAATTTAAACTCTCCATGGCTCTCTCTTTTTTGAAAGTACTTATTTTTCTGTCTTTTCAAAGAGTATAGCAACCATGATTTCATCTTCTTCAGATTCAGAATCTAATAGTCCTCTATTTCAGAAGTCATCATACACACTCAGAGATGGGTTAGGCAAGGGTTGGGTTCAGTATGCGTTGCTCTTAAAAAATCATGGGAAACACAAGCATGGGTCGCCCATGGTCTCTGCGTGTCCTCTGTCTCGGCTAGGTTCAATATGCGCCAGGCCTTACTCTCGGCTGGATGTAAATTAACAGACAAAAAAGTGAAATACAAGCACCTAAAATGAAATACTCAATCAAAGTCAAGGGAGTCACAAGAGGAGACAGGAAAAGAATCGAAGAATCAGCTGGGAGCCAAACCTACAGTGACTTTTATAAAGAAAATATAGCAGACAGACGAAGAGAGACGCCAATCGAAGTATTGGATAACGCAATGAAATCTTACGAGAAAAATGTGTATCCTGCAGTCAAGTCCAAGAAGCAAAAAAGAATGGAGAACATTCGTATTGAATAAAAATATTTCTAACACCATTTGCTTGTAGGAGAGATTTTCACTTGACTAGTTCCAACGTCTTATTTTTATTTGGAGATTTCCAGATTTTCAATATTTCAATTTTTCTTGTTAGTGACTGTTATTGAGATATTACATTAATAAAGACACATAACTACTTTATAAAACAAGAGACATGTATTTATACAAAATAATTTTTTCGGAGCAATCAGGATACGAAAAATTATTTGAATAATAACCCGAAGGAAGTAATTAAGAATCGTCAAAATTAAAATTGATTTTTTTTCAAGTAGTTGAGCATAATTGTAATCAAATGAAATCGCCGTTTCATTTATACTCAACAACTTATTTGATTGCATTAAACAAGTTACGTCCGACTGATCCAATAAAATAAATTATTGTGTCAGAACCGTATTAAATTTTTTATTATACAATGATCAACTGGTTATGTTACACAATTTATTATCTTACCCATATAGTAAAATTGATTTTATGAAAGCTTTTTATCATTCAGGTTGTTTAGTGAAATAATAAAATATTCTAAATAAGAGTAATATTAAACTTTGGAGAGTATATTTGGAAAGTCTTGAATTGCTGCGGCTTGCTCTGTGAGGAGATAAAAATATATTCTAATATATTTACATCGATAATTATAAAAAATAATATATTGTGTATATAATAGTAAATACAATATATTTCCGGGCTACAAATTGTTGGTCGAGGTGTTAAGCCAGGAATTTGCTTTTACTACGAGGTACACATACAATTTTTTTCCGAAATCGCAGTCAACATTATAAATGCATAACAATTTTTGATTACCGTCTATGAAATTGTT
Organism: Galeruca laticollis; assembly: GCA_963921935.1. Classification (NCBI taxonomy): domain Eukaryota; kingdom Metazoa; phylum Arthropoda; class Insecta; order Coleoptera; family Chrysomelidae; genus Galeruca; species Galeruca laticollis. Next base: position 241,544,289 of record OY998176.1, read on the forward strand.
TCTTCGATAATCACTGTTTGTTTATTGTTGTAACAAAAGTCATATATTCAAAACTTATTTGGGTCTAATAACTATTCATCGCAACAAATATTTAAAATGGACATGATGATGATGTCCAGGTGTGTGGGACACCATCGGAGTTATTAACTGCTGCTGAAAATGTCATCTTAAATTTATTGCTAAATAAAGCCAAAGCAAAATACGAATTCGCTTCCAAAAGTGTCATAGATTATTGCTAAGAAAAAAGACTACCTCCCGATCTGAATATGTCATGTTTACATACTTCTGCGATTTATCTAGGCATCTACGTTATGGTCAAATTATTCAATTCTGATTTCTACACTTAGTACGAAAGATGTTAGGAAATGTGGTTACTAAATAATCAAACTTTTATTTAAGTCATTGAAAACCTAGTATATTTGATATGAACAATTTGGTTTAAATATTTACTATAGTCTGTTTCTTATTAACTGACAGCACTCGAAAAGGTCACAGATGCTAATCAGTTAGTAAAGCATAAGCGTCACAGTTCATCTAAGGAATTTATTTACTATTCAATTTTATACCCGATCTGATATATAAAGTTAATATAAATGTAAATTCGGTTAGTTAAAACAACTTACTGACCTTCATACATTTGTAGAGTACATACAGTTAAAACAATAAATTATTTTTGAAATAATCTTGTAACGCAACTATTCTGACTGAATATTTCATTAATTATATTGAGAATTTGAAACAGGTCAATTATTGGGAGACATATTAACAAACCATTTATCAATTCATTCTCCAGATAATTACTTTCTGATTTTCGAAATGTTGATAATAACATTTCCAAGAAACATTACGATAGGGTCCTACTAGGGATTTTCCCAATGACTACTTAGAAATTTTACAGGTGTATACGGTGAAACTTGGTCTCACCCAAATTTGTATAATTTGTTTTGCTTAGAGTCGCTTATGTTCCATAAGTGTTAACTGTGTTGTGAAAAACGTCTTCAAGTTTTACCCCAGTAAAGTGTAAGAGCGTGATTAGCTTACAAACGAAGACTGTAGTGTTAAATGTACATGATGCTGTTGTACATCAAATGCCGGCTGCTACTGTTAGAAATAGAGTTTCGACATGTTCCAATATGACAGGAGTTAGTGAATCTACTATTTACAAGCTTCTGAGAGGAAAAATGGAAATATATCTCCACCTAAATAGTCAACTGGGAGAAAACCATTTGACCTTGGTGAACATATGCAAATTACAATAAGACGAAAGCTACATGAATTATATTTTAAAAAAGAGGATTTGCCTGACATAGGGCGAAAAACTTTGTGGAAAATATTACACAAATTAAATTTTACTTGAGAGAAACAAAGTCGCAAATCAGTGCTAATCGACAACGAAGAAATAATATGCTGGAGACGCCAGTATTCACGAGATATCCGAAAATACAGACAGGAGGGAAGACAAATCTATTATCTAGACGAGACATGGCTCAATGAAGGACATTCAGTAAAAAAAAATATGGCAGGACAAAAGTATTCAAACCAGTCGTCAAACTTTCATAGAAGGTTTATCTACTGGACTGGAAACTCCTATCGGTAAAGGTCGCCGACTAATAATAACGCATATTGGATACAATCAAGGGTTCGTTGAAGGTGGTTTACTGGAGTTTCAGTCAACATCAACCAAAGACTATCATGAAGAAATGACTGCAGATGTATTTTACACAAATGGTCGAATTAATTCCAAATAATGCTGTAATCGTTATGTACAATGCCACTTATCATTCGCGATTAACAGAAAATCTTCCATCTACCTATTGGAGAAAAGCTGATATTAGAAACTGGTTAATCGTAAAAGATATACCATTTGAAGATGATATGTTGAAAAAAGAACTTTTAAAGGTTGCTTTAGATCACAAGCTACAATTTAAAAAGTTTGTTATTGATGAAATAGCCAAGAATCGTGGGATAACAGTGCTTCGTTTGCCGCCATACCATTGTGAATTAAATTCGATAGAGTTAATATGGGCGCAAATGAAAGGTTATGTAGCTAGACATAATAAAACATTTGAAATGAAAGATGTTCTTGAACTCATGAAGTACTCATTGACAACAATAACTGAAGAGAACTGAAGAGATGCTGTAAATCATGTAATTAAAGAGGAAGAGAAAATGTGGGTTTTAGATAACCTCATATAACAAACTATAGAACCGATAGTGATCTCTCTCGACGAGTCTTCGGATGATTCTTGTATGGCCAGCGAAGAAGATGATACTATGAATTGAATTTCATATTTCCTATAAATGGTATGTTTACTTTACTTAATATACATTAATTCATTCTCAATAAATTTGAATTATGAGAATTAAACTATATTTTCTTTAATTAATTTAATTTAATAAAAATGAAAATGTAACTTGGTAATAGGCCTAAACGAATGAATTTTATTTCAACTGTAATGTTGACCGAATCTAATTAAATAAGCAAAATGAACTAATATCGTAATCTCCGCCACTGCCGCACTGTTTATCCTTTTGCTGGAATTGTTCAGTTTTATTACCATATTGTATTTTGAGCTGAAACAGGGATGTACAGATAACCAATACAGACACCTACTTGTTTTGCATTAGAATTTTAGTATTGTAAAATTCTTAGGATCATTCTGTAAGAGATAATTTTCTATTTAAGTATTTAATGAGGCTACTGTGCTGTCAGACATTAATAAATAGAATATATAATGTTCTTTCTAAGACCATACACAGAAGGCTTACAAAAATAATTATTCTGAAAGTACTTATACTAACTGATGGAGGAGCTTAAACAAAATATTTCTTTGCCACGATGTGGCAAGGCAACGAATATACTACAATGGTGGAAGGACCATGACTCTCGTTTTCCAATCTTGGGTGCGATGCTGAGGAATTTCTCAACATCCAAGCCACATCTGTACCCAAAGGCTGTTTTCCCGGGCTTCTTTAACCATAATACACCCGCTGGTTGCGCTACTCTCAATATTCTATCGTAAAAATATTCCATAGAGTTGGTCCCAAGACCGACTCCTGTGGCACCCTACTATTTATTTCCCTTATTTTAACTTGTTTCTCTGTTTCCAGGATTATTTCCCGGTCGGATAAGTAGGCCCTTATTGAACTGATGAGGCTTTCATCAATGCGTCTGCTTCTCAGCTCTTCAAGGATGTTCTGCCAGCTTGCAGAATTGAACATATTTCTGACATCCAATGTTATTATTGCACAAATTCTTCGGTATGCCCAAGAGTGTTCTTCTCCTGCTGCCCTGGCAATTTTTAAAACTTCTTCTATAGCGCCCACCGTTTGTTCAACTCCAACGAATCCAAACTGTCGCTCTGATAAGCCGCCTGTTCGTCCTATTTATTTTTTCAGACTGATAATGATCAGTTGCTCGTATAATTTTCCCTCTATGTCGAGCAGGCATATTGGTCTGTGTGCTGAGGGATTCTCGATGGGTTTGTCCACTTTCATCAAGAGCAACAATTCGGATCGTTTCCATTCCCTAGGGAATTCTGCTCGGACAGCTAATCCATTATATCCAGTAAGCGTTAATTCCGGTTTGTTCAAGGACATAGCTGTAATTATTTCCGCTGGAATATGTCCAGGTCCAGGAGCCTTATTTACCTTCAATTTGGAGTATGCCATGCGTAATTCTTCTACGTTAAAATTTAGAAATTTGACATCTCTGTCGGAGTCAAAGTTTACTTCCTTATGCACTGGGAATAGGTGGTCAACAACCTTTTCCATTGTTGGCATGGAAATTTCTTGTCTGGGTGGGTAGCCAACTAGGCTCTTCATGACTATCTTGTAGCTATTCCCTCAGATATCACAGTCTACTTCATCACATATTGTTTTCCAGCATTGATCTTGGATTTTTTAATACTGTATTGTACTGTTTTTTTGCTCTGTTTATACTCCTCCCACCGGCGCAATATTTATTTTGGTGTATTCCTTCTTACGCTTCTCGTATAGTTTCGTCTCTTCCGAGTGCAGTCTTTACGGTTCTGGGAGATTTCTTCGTTCCACCAATATATGTGCACTCGCTTGCTTTCATCACCTCTCTTGGACATAGTTTTATTGTAGATCTGCTTCAGTATACAAGAGCTTCTGATGAAAGGGCCATGTTCTGTTGTGAGGCTGTCGTAAGTTGTTGGAGTCTAGTGCTCCAAGTTTTCGGTCGGCTACCTCGAATACTATGTAGTTGTGGTCGTTTAGAGACTCGGTATCGCTCACTTCCCAGTTTGTTATTTTATTCCTGATGTCAGTTGTAGCTGTCAGATTTAGAATTGAGGAGTAGTCCCGTCTTTGAAAAGTTGGCTTATTTCCATCATTCACCACTACTATGTCATTCTGTGCTAACCATTCTGTAACCATTTGTCCCCTTGTATCTGTTACATGTATGCCCCACTGAGAGGATTTCGCGTTGAAATTGCCGACTATGATTGCTTTCTCCCTATTCAGCCTTATCAATCTCTCAATTTCCCACAAAACTTGCTCGAGGTCATCTAACTCATTATTTAGAGAAACATAACAGTTGTACACTATGAATTCAGGTGTTACGATGTACGAAAAACTGTGCCCCTTACCATATTTACTTACGGTGATCCTACTGTCAATAATCTTGATAGCTGTATTCACGTCTGCATCAGACCACCAGTCTTTTCTATCTCTAATAGCGTTGCGGCTTGGTTCACTCATAAGAATCATGCTGGCTTCTATTTCTTCGGCCATGGCTAATGTTAGGTCATGGCACGGGCGTCTCCTGAAAGCATTAATTTGCAGAAACTTGAGCTTCATTTTTCTACTCACTATTCTGCTCTATTAACTGGGATACCTCCTGATTTTTCCCTCCCCTATTCTTCGGATACCTTGAGTTTCCAGATTGGTGCCCCTCTTTCTGATAATGTATGCAGAAGGGATTGTTAGTACAGTCCACTGCCCTATGCCCCCTCCTGCGCACACTTCAAACAACGGCTTTCTCTGTCTGATCCTCTAAACTCTGCATTTGAAGCATTTTATTTTACCCAGGCTTGTGAGTTTGATAGCATCTGCTTCCGACAGTACTACAGTAACATTCTGCTTATTATCAAAGGCAGGGCGAAGTGATTTTACTTCCACATCTTGATCTCGATAATATGCAATTGGAGCGTCTTTTATGTTTTCCGTGGTCGTTACTTCATCCATGTCTTTGATATGGAGGACCGCTCCTTGATACTTACATTACCTGTTGTGAATGTAAGTCCTATAGGGCAGTGATCTGTTATATAGTATCTAAATATAAATGATTTTATATATTCAGTTTCTGAGTTAGTTCTAGCTTGTATCCAAAATTCGTTAAATTATTATCACCGAAGTTTGAGAGAAGAATCGTATACCAATAACTGAGATATTAGGGAGATCAAATCTATCATACCATAATAGATTTCTATTTTTTTCTCGTTTTACTTTTCCGCCAACCTATCTAATATGCGAGAAAAGTATTGGTTTACCCACAAAAAAGTTGGAAATTTTTTTTTGAGTTATTTTTACGTTATCCATCAACAACAACACGAAAAAACGATTTTTAGAAAAAAAATCCTGTGTGTATATCGTCGTCGTCTTCGTCGTTGTCGTCGGCCACTTTTCCCTGCAAGTCTTGTTAGCACGATACAGCCTCCGGAGTGCAATGAGTCACCAATTTTATGATGGAATATTGTTGAGGACATTTCACAGATGAACCCTATTGATTTTCAGCTTACCAGAGCCAGTACAACGGGTGCTATGGTACTTGAAGTACGACATTTTGTCGTTTTTCGAGAAATTTCAATTCGTTAGCACGATACAGCCTCCGGAGTTCAACAAGTCACCAATTTTATGATTGAATATTATTTAGGGCATCTCACTGATGAACCCTATTGATTTTCAGCTAACCAGAGCCAATAAAACCGGTGCTACAGTACTTTAAGTACGATATTTTTGTCATTTTTGGAGAAGTTTCAGTTTGTTAGCACGATACAGCCTCCGCAGTATATACAAGTGATGAATTTTGTGATTGGATATTATTCAGAGCGTCTTAAAGATAAACCCTATTGATATTGAGCTCACTAAAGCCAGTACAACGGGCGCTGTGGTACTTGAAGTGCCAAATTTTTGTCATTTTTGGAGAATTTTCAGTTTGTTAGCACGATACAGCCTTCAGAGAGTATACGATTTATCAACTTTATGAATAAGTATTGTTCAAGGTGTCTCACAGATGTACCCTTATTGATTTTCAGTTGACTAGAGCGAGTACAGCGGGTCCTATAAAACTAGATAGGGGAGAGTGGTCGAATATCGACCACTTAAGCAAAATTGTTCATAACTGTATATGTAATATATGTATGAAGACGCTTTGTATATGAAATTACCTCAAAAACTATAAGTAACGTTATGGCAAAAAAAGATAATGGAATAAATAATGTTTGTTCTTTTCTAATGTACAAAACTCATACCGGTACTTTTCTGGATAATATCGACCAGTCGGATAAAATCAACCATAAAGTCGGGTAATGTCAACCATATCGGGTAATATCAACCAAATTTTTTAAATTTAGTTCATTCAAAAAGTAAGGTTACAACAAACTTTTAACATTTACTACAAACATAATCTTTAGCATTTTCAATGATTGTGCAATCTGCATGCGTCCACACGGCACATGAACGGCATCTCCACCATACTTCATTTGATTTTCCAAACTCTTGACAAACAGAACATATGTCGGCATTTGTAGAATTATCTTTCTTTTCGGGAACTATACGTCGTGAAGCTTTTTTCAGCTTCTCCTGTTTAATATCTTTTTGTTTTTCTAACTTCTTCAGTTTTTGTTGCTTTTTCTCTTCTTTATTTTCCAATTCCTCTTTTAATGGCGTTGAGGTCAGTATCTGGGAATGCTTGGTTTTTCGCGATTTGGTTCTAGTTGTTACTGTTGGCAAGGGTAGAAGTTCTGCAAAGCTTCTATTTTCCACGGGTAGCTGAAGTGTCGGATCATCATCGTCGGTCAATTCATCGTCTACAATTTCTTCAAGCTCTAATTCTGAAGATTCACTACCAAAGAAAGGTGTACGGTGACGTTTTGTCTTAGATGGTCCAGGGATAGGCGACGGAGCTTTTAATGGAGATGGTTGTTGAACTGTGGAGGTAGGTGATATAGGAAGTGCTCTTTTCATGGAAGGTGGATCGTGTTGTTTTATCTTAGATGGTCCAGGTACAGGATGCAGTGTTTTTTCTAATCGTGTTATTGCATTTGTTTCAGCAATTATCGGTTCTTGATTCTGCTCAGCATTTGGCGCTGGATCGACTAGTAAGGTACTGAACTCTTCATCACTGAATACAGATCGGTTAAATGGATAAATGCCAGTAGTTTCGAAAGCCTTGACCCCTTTTTCTACAGCTGCCACTTTATTAAAAGCAGTTTTAAATAACTCCGCAATATCCGTTTGCAGAATCTTCTCGTGTTTTCTTGCTTTGATATATCTATCGCATTCTTGATTGTATGCACTCTTTAATGGTCCGAAAAAACCAACATCGAGCGGTTGCAACCGGTGTGAAGTGTGGGGCGGAACTGAAACAACTTTAATGCCATTATCTCTGCAATAATGATATGACCTTAAAGTTGAATGAGTGGAGTGGTTATCCATTAATAACAGGACCGGATCATCTTTACTAGCTTTTGTAAATTTTGCAAAATGTTGAATCCAGTCTTCAAAAATCTCCTCAGTAATCCATCCAGACTTAGAGCACGTATATACAGCACCAGTTGGCCCGTTTCTTTCTAGAGCTTATTTCATTCTCTTTCGTTTGAAAATAAACATCGGTGGAACAAACGAACCTGCAGCACTCATCGCTACAACAACAGTTACAAGTTGGCCCCTCTCACCACTTGTGACAGCTCCTACCTGTTTTTGACCTTTCTGGGCAATAATGCGGCTTGGCACGTGAACGTTACTAATCCCTGTTTCGTCTACATTGAAGATGCGATGAGCTTCAAAAGTGTGTTCAGAGTAGAGCTTATCTAAATTATCATAAAATATCGTAACTTCATCTTTATTGAATGCCAACACACGGCTCAGACTTGTGGCTTCCGGTTTACGGCAGCTCAATGTCGGGTTGCGCCGCATAAATGCATAGAACCAATCTTTTCCACACATTGCTTTCTCTTTATTAAAAGTGTTTTTTATTTTATTGGTTTGTGCAAATTCAAATGCAAGTTTTCTTATGGACGAAGATGTTAGTCCATAAAAAAGGCGAGAGAGGTTTAGAACATGTTTTGCGAGATCTTCTTCTTGCTGAACAGTAAAAACAGATTTTCTGCCCATTTTGTACTTTTTTGTAGCGAAGCGACCTTTTAAACGGTCTTGTAATGTTCCATATGGAATATTGAACATTTGTACAGTTTTTCGTATGGAAGCAACTTTGTCATGTATTGTCTTAAGCGCACGTTCCATATCCTTTTCAGACCACGAAGCGCGAGAAGTTTTGCGTGTATACTTTTGACGAGGCATCTGTAAAAGAATAAACGCCATTGGTACAATATCGATCACAGTAGTAAAATATCGATCACCCCGGTTGACATTAGCCGACTGCACGTGGTACACAAAAAAGATGAATTACAAAAAAAATCTGTGAAAATGTAACGATAATTCATCACACATAATAAGCACATACATATCTAATTACCTTACTGCACAAAAATCAAAGCTACAATCAAATTAAATCATTACTTACTTTCGTATCGGTGTCACAAATATTATAAGGAATAAGGCAAAATTTAACATCAAGCATTCACTATGGTCAAACATCGACTAAGTGCGTAGGTGACTGTATACATAGTAAATACCATCCCAGCGCATGCGGTCTCGCTCTATTAAAAAGTTGAAAAGCTTCAAGAATTGGGTAGGGGTGTGTGATCGATATTGGACAGCGGTTGATATTCGACCACTCTCCCCTATACTAAATTTTTGGTTATTTTTGGAGAAATTTCGGTTTGTTAGCACGATACATCCCCCGAAGTGTATACAAGTAACAATTTTATGATAGAATATTGTTCAGGGCCACAGATGCGGAAAAGTTAGTTTTAATCTTTAAAACCGTTTATTTTGGTTTTTGTTCGTTGAATTGAAAATTAGAAGTGATTTTATTATTTTTTGTATTGCATATATCTATGATGGATCTTCGTTTTTTTATTTATCTTCTAAGATTATCATGTTTTTAATCATTAAAAAAATTGAACTGATTTTATTTTGATCGGAAACATTAAAAATTTGCGACACATTTGACAGATCTTTGTGAGACTCTCGCCCGTGACATGAGGCGAGACGAGACTTTTATTACGAGACGAGACTTTCCACTTTTTTTGCGAGATAAGATGAGAGTTTCCAAAATCTCATCTTGTAGACAACACTACTTCAAAATCAGCTTCATTTCTCGAGTTCTGAAGATGTTTTTATGTATAAATTTTACTGGGCGTATAACCTATTGAAGAAGTTTTTATTTGTAATACATAAAAATTGTTGAAGACTATTAATCTGAGTAGTCAAATTCAGTGCCGTTCCTGGGGTGGCGAACGCCTGCGTGCAAGAATAATTTTGTGCGCCCCTATATACTATGCTTAAGCTTTGATGATAAGGCCAATTTTCATAATCATTTTTAGATTGAGGTTCAAACTGAATAGTTTCCTTATAGACTAAAGACTAAAGTCACTTTAGTGTTAGTGTTTGATTATGAAAATGGGCGTAATAAAATAAAACAACGAAACAATATGACAAAAAATTTATTTTCGACATCAAATAAAATAGACTATTAACGTACAATATAGGTCATGAATAAAACAAGTCCATTAGGAAATTAACAAAAAATCTAATATAACTCAATTCACTCAACTGAGTGAATTGAGTTAAAACTCTCAAACGGCGCTCAACGCTAACAAATCCGTTAACTTGAAAATGTGCAAGATCTGTCTAATACCCAAGTACCTAATGATCAAATAACGAGGTAGTTTTACGTCTTTTGCAGATGCAAGCTCATTGATCATTTCATTGTGATCGATGGCTTCACATATTTTATTTTCGATTGAAATAACAGCTAAATCTGAAAGCATTTCCTGGCACATCGAAGTTCTCAAATAAGATTTCACAAGTTTCAGCTTTGAAAAACTCCTTTCGCCAGACGCAACAGAAATCGGCAGCGTCAAAAATATCCTTAATGCTATAGACAGGTCTGGAAACAAAGACTGCAAATTTTTCTTGGTTATATAATTCAGAATCTCTATGGGTGAGTCTGAGGTATTGCGGGAGTCTTTGACAGGGTTAAGGATTTTGTATGATGAAATTTCATTGTACAAATCAAGACCATCAATATCCTTGCAAACATTTCCTTCAGGGTGAATTTGCAAAGCCAAATCCAAATCTATGCACGATCGTTTAATCTCATCAGAATTTAGGTTTTGAAAATCACTCAAAAATCCAAATAAATCATTGCATTGCTTCAATCTCTCGAAACGACTTTGTAGGTATTGAACTGTTGTATCCAAAATTTGGAAATAAAAACTGATCTTAAATTTTCGCTTTGGATCTATAACTGGATGGTCTGTACTTTCATATGAAAATTGACGCTTTCTCTTTCGTTCCCTAATTGGAAGAAATGTTTGCTCTACATCATTTTTTCCAGCTTCGGCTTTAGCCTCATTCACAAAAACATCAAAATTTTCATCTGACCTTTTTTCAGTGAAGTAGTTGATGAGGCTTTTTATTTCTCTATGGCATTCATTAACAACTGTATTTGGATTCTGCATCATTTTACTCACTATATGGACTTTTGACAATACATCGTACCAAATAATGATGGAACAAATAAATTTAAACGTTTTAATTTTTTTTTAAAAGTACCTTTGCTGAATGTTTGGTACCCATGTCTCTTGAATTATCTTCCATCAAATCAAGTAAACTCCTACAAATCTCGAGGAGTTGAAATCTAAGAGGTTAAAAGGCTCTGACTCTGCTTTCCCATCGAGTTTCACTCACTGACTTTAAAGAGAGATTTTGTAAATTTCGCTTTAAAATATTCCACCTGTAGGGTGAAGCAGAAAAAAAAATTGGACAGCTCCTGAATAATTGAAAAAAAACCTACAATCTCGTCTGAGATTTTAGCTGCATCATTAACTGTCAAATTTAATGTATGAGCACAACAAGGCAAAAAAATAGCTCTCGGGTTAACTTTTTTGAATTGAGCTTGAATGCCCACATGCTTCCCAGACATATTTGCGCCATTGTCATAACCCTGACCTCTCATATTAAGAAAATCAATTTCAAAAGTTGGTAGTATCTCATCTCTCAACAGATGGAAAAGCCCTACTCCTGTACTATCCAAAACTTTAAAAAACCCCAGAAAGTGTTCTCTAATTTCAACCTCATTTGAAGAAAAATGAACAAAGCGAATTATGAAAGTCAACTGCTCAACATGGCTAGCATCTGGAGTTTCATCCAAAATTATTAAATAATATTCTGCTTTCTTGAGGCAGTTCAAAATTTCTATGCGAATATTTTTTGATAATAGATGGATTAATTCATTTTGAAAGGGATTGCCTAAATAATGGGGCATGTTTTTTTTCAACTCTTTAGACCTTTGAATATTGCTCAGGTACTCCATCATAATCGGATCGAATTTGGCAATCGTTTCGACCAGTTTGAGAAAAATACCATTATTTGATTCGAAAAGATTAGAGCTGTCACCCCTGAATGCGAAATTCTGACTGGCCAAATATTGCACAATACAAATCATTCTTTTGATTATTGCACGCCATCGTCTCTTTTCATTTTCGTAATGATGTTGTTGCTCTTTATCAATTATGCAATCTTCGCTCAAACGCAATTTTAATTCGTGCCATTTTTGAGCCCCTTTCATATGTTCCATACTATTTTCATGACGGGAAATATTAGCTGAAAGGTGCCTCCAATTGGAGTACCCAGTGGTCAATTGATGAGACAAAGCGCTAAAAACTTTACAAAAAATGCAAAATACGCAATTAATTTTTTTAGAATACACCAACCAATCCCTATTAACTATTTCGCCGTTTGGCAACTTCCTAAGATATTGCGTTACTGAAAATTTCCTACCAGACTCATCAACAGGAAAATTTTCTTTAATTTGAACAGCTCCCTTTGTCACGATTGATTGGATTAGATGATGAGTCAAATTATTTGGCCATGTAGATGGATCAGCAATATCAATATCAGCAATGTCACTGTGCTCAGATCTTTCTTCATTCTCGCTTACCGGATGACCCAGTTTAGGAGTTGGATCAGGTGAAACAGGCGTTCCAGAACTTCCAGACATGGATGGCTGCTGATCTTCGATAATAATCATCGGTTCTGCAACAACTTGTTCTTCTCTTGACAGAAGTGGATTCGCCAAAGAACTGCTGAGTTGAAGGAATTTGTTCAGCGAACCGCTGAGTTTATCCCACTCTGCCTCCAATTTCAATCGACGTTTTTTATTTTGGGCTCCAGACAATTTTTTTACTGCCATCACTCATTTCTGAAGAGATAAAAAAAATAATTAGAAAAAAAGCTGACCGGAGTCAAAATATAATCAGAAAACTCTCGAATCGAAATATTACTTGATTTAATAACACGTTTTCTTTCATCTTCTCTTACCTTAAGATTTAAAATCAGCAACACAACGGCAACACGTAATATTATATTCAAATGAAATTATTATTAATCTTCAAAAATCACCGACGAATACTCGATGACTGAACTGACTGACTGAAAAAAAGCCACATTCTCCTGTTTTATATCACCGCTAAAATCTGGTGGAAAAATCTGGAGCCGAAAAAAAGTTTTTTTTGGAGAACTTTTCAGAAAATAATATTTTTTGCACCTTCGACCTCTCTGAGGCACACGCCGCCGATTCATGCATAAAAAACAATAACATGTATATTATTTGTCGAGCGAGCCGCCAAAGGCGAGCGGCATCCTTTGAAGATACGCCGCCGCCCGTAAGCCGAGTGCCGACACGCCGTCAACAGATTTTTTGCATGTAAATTCCAGTGTAGATGCAAAGTCTAGAAGTTACTTCTTATATTAGTTTACTGTTTCTTCCTGTAATTAAAGTTTACAGCTTTGCTATAATTTGATTTTTAATACCTTTAATGCCGATTTTTCTTCCAATTAGAAGTGCGTTTTTGCAAGAGTAGCGAATAGTTGAATTTGGCGCCCCTTAAATTGGGCGCCTGCGTGCGGGGCATTCGCTGCATACCCGCCAGGAACGGCACTGGCCAAATTATGAGTAGGTAACACAAGGACGTATATTTAACAGTAGTTCACCCCCAGCTACAGGGTTAAAGCTATGAGGGCGAGAGAAGCTAAAATATAGTTCTCCATCTAATCAAAAATTGACTTGTTCGAGGTGTATCCGGATTTTTATCTCAAATCCTAAAAATTGGAGTGGTAATTTTCCATTGTCTTAGCCTGTTTACATGGAGTTATTTTCTTAAGTTCTTTCGTAACCCTAGCTTTCTAGTAAGAATAAATCCAAGATAGGTAAATTATTTCACTTTTTCAATTTATAGGTTTATTTTGCATCTGTCATTACTTTTAAATATCGATTTTGCTTTAATTCTGAATCTGTTCAATCTATGAATTCAGTTTTTATTCTATTAATGATTAATTTTTGTGTGCCCTTTTCTGTAGTTCCCCATGAGAATTATCCACTTCTTAAAAACATCTTTCAAATATTTGTCACCACCAACATCGCTACTCACTCATCTGCTCCTATAAGCATTTTATACCACATTACAAATGCAAAATCATTACTGTAATTCAACTACCTTATTACAGTTAGCTTTAGGGTATCTGAGTATAGTAGTAAATTTTTCTTCTCTAAAATATGTACCCATGTAATATGAATCACAAACTTCGTAAAAGCTTTCAGGCATTATGGATTATCTCATTTCTTTTTAAATTAAATTTTGAAACTACGACCTGCTGATAGTTTTGATATACAAAAATTACCAATTTAAATATTGTTATAGATTGTAAACATTATGGTAGACAGAATCGTGACATTTAAAAATTATAATGTGGACATTGTTGTGCTATAATTTGAAATATATGGCTCCTTACATAATCAAGATTTATAGAACGTTTCAGTATTTCTCAAATATTACATTGCAATCTATGAAAAAAATTATTTGGATAATATTGTCAATTGGAAAAAACGAAGACCTTGTTTTTTCTAATGATTTTTGAAATGGTATATATTCCTACTGAATCCAAGAAATAAAGAAATAAATTTTCTTATCCATAACTGTAAAATCTATACGTTATTCTGGCGTGAATATTATTTGCAGCATTTTTAATTATTGGGAGCTTGGCCATAATTTGCCAAAAAGAATCGAATGAAAAGACTTCTAGCCAAACACTCCTATATGTCTAAAAATAAGTTTCCAATTCTTGGACTATATAATAAGGATTCCTTCTTTATATGAAGAAATAAAATTTACGCATTTTATAGTTAAAATATTGTTACTACAATATTACGAAAAACAATGTTTCCTCTCCATAAACGTTATTTAAATGAAGTAACGGCGAATAACAACATTTAATTGCGTTTAGGTACAGTTACAGTTATTTCATTTACTCTAGCTCAGCGTTATATAATAAACAAATGAAGTAAGTGGTAATCGCAGACCAGTATAAATTAAAAGGAAATTGAATGTGAAAATCAACCGGAATATTTCAGACATATTTATGTAATTTTTGTCGGTTGCTTAATAATTTTTTGCTAGAAGCACTCGATAGACATATCTAAATAAATAAAAATAATGTAAATATAACTATATCCACAACAAAATAGTATATTATGCAACGATCATGTAATGAAGGTTATTAATACACGAGCATTAACCGGGATACGAAACGAGCCTTCGGCTCGTTTCGTATGGTTTATGCGAGTGTATTAATAACCATTACATGAGAGTTGCATACACTATTTTTTCTACGACCGATAAATAATAAAATGAAAACAAGAATTAATTTCAAACAAGCTCCCATAATTAAGGAACGTGTAAAAAAATTTTTCTTTCAAGAAAATACATTATATTCTAAAAGAAAATTTCAACCCGCCCAGGATCTGAGCCACGATCTGCAACGCACTCATGCGCCACGACCGCAAGCGTTACCAACTAAGCTACGAAGACTTGTATGAAAAAGTACGCACATTATGCATATACAAATTGAATAATTGTATCAAGCGGAAATAAACAGAAAGGTTTTTCAAAAGAAGACACTTTTAGCTTTATCAGAAATTTCTGGTGGTGTACCAGATAATTCTTCACTACTCGACATGTTTATAGTTATCTACTTTTGACGCGTTGTGAAATGTCAAATAGGTAAGTAGGTATGTAGAAACATAGACCACTTGATTATCCCCAAGTACTTGTTTCTATTGGCCGAAAATTCGTTTCATAATGAAAAGTACGTATTTTCATTGGCCAAAATCTGTATCGAAATGAAAATCCGTGTTAAAATTAACAATATTAATGAATCGGAAACAGATATTTAATTCGCGTATTATAATACGAGAGTAGAAAATAGTTATTTGTAAAGCAAGTGTCACAATGACTCGTTTTGTAGTACGAGTAAAGTGTGCAAATCACGAGTGCTACAGAAAGTCATTGTGGCACAAGTATTACACAATATTTTTTATAATTCGCATTTATTTAATTATTTAAATAAAATAGAATTTCATATAATCCCTGTTTTTAAACTAGGGCGAGTGGTTTGAATTTAAGTTGGCAATTCTGTAGATTCCTGATTGATCAGATCACAGATGGTTTTATTCAGCACTTCTGACTTTTGACATATTATAACCGAATAATTGTGTAAATTGTAAACAAACTTTCATTTAAGCAGAAAGAGGATGATTATTTGTTTAAAAAAGAGCTTCTTCGTATATGCTCTTGCGATCTATTTATATTATATCATGAACAGAATTATTTCTGTAATACATCTTCACATAGATATCTGGTAATTTATCCCAAAAATCGGACGTTTTGTATACCTATATATTGATCCTGTACAATATAAAAATGAACAATTGACTAATCATTGATAAATAAACGTTAGCGTACTTTATTCATCAATAATTTTAATATATAAATCATTCTAATTTACCTTTAATATAATAATTTGCTAGCTAGAACAACGCTAGACCATTTTATTTATAATTTGTGTCAAGGTTAAAGTCAAATGTCAAATAAAAATATAACTAAATTCAATAACCAACTGTACACTAAAAATTACTATAAAAGTGTTCAAAGAGCTTCATTGTGACACTGTAAACAATGTTATAATGAAGTCTCTTTTATACGCGAATTATAAAAATATATTTTATAGAACGGTATTTGTATTCCAACAAAATTATTGTTACTATAAATAGCCAGAGAAGTATGTTATTTAAAAAATATTCTAGAAGATAAAAGGGAAGGAGAATTAGGTTGTAGAAATAAAAAAACAGATTAATATTCATTTTATGCGCAACCCAAACATATTGTGAATGAAATATGTTTCTTCCTGGATGTAGTGTTACGAAAAGAAGGATAATATAATATAAAGTATAGAATTATACTTTTATTATATCATATTATATTATGTCATATGAGCATGAGATGTCCAATAACAAATGAGAATACAAAATTATAAAAATAATTCACTTTCTACAAAATTTAATTGTTATTTATGTGTATAAAGCTACAAACAGATTTTATAATCAAATAAAATCTAAAGCTGTATCGCAATTGAAAATAAAAATTTCTAAAATGGAGTGACTACTAGATTGACTATCAATTTCATAGACAAACTCAGGAAAAAGCAAATATATCGAAAAAATATTACAGAAAAGGAAGACTTTTAATGAAATCATAGAAATTCACTATCTACTTCGCTATCTACAAAAATGATAGTGGTATTAATATTTTATTGTAGAGTCCTGGGATGAAACAATAGATTCGGATCTTCTCGGATATCACTAAATTAATTGTCGCATAAGGGAGAGGCAAAATGATCCCTCTAACAATTTGTTAGGATAAAAATTAGAAAACACAGAATATTTTAACACAGTTTGTTCGAAAAGATGATTCGAACTGTAAAATTTTATGTTGAATAGAATTTACAAAACAAATTATCCTCGTCCATTTGTTGTTTAGTCTCTTTGATATTTAACATGAGTACTGATCTCAAAGAATATAAAAAGCTAGATCTGTAGCTAAAAGTAGCATAGTTCGCGTCACAAATTGGTTCTCCGCAAATTTCGACTCTAAATGATAAAAATCAGTTAGTAAATAGAACCGGTCTGCTAACAGATAGTTTTAGCAAATATTCATATGCTCAAGACAATATTGAGTATTATTCAGACTCCTCGCAAGAATTAGACTCCGAAAACCGCGAAGGCACTGAAAATAAATATTTCGATACATTATTGCAACTTCAGTCTTCTCTTGAAAAGTTTAATGCAACTTCACGAACCTCAATTCCAAGTTGCTCTTCTAAAACCACCCAAAATAATGTGCGTTTACCTGAAATTAGCATACCCACATTTGATGGTTCTATCCCCCTTGAATACGCATAATTTTTCGAATTATTTAATGTTTTAATTATTAACAACGCACAAATTTCTAGTGATAGCCAAAACCTTTCCTACCTCAAAAGCTTTTTACAGGGAGATGCTTTAGAAATCATCCACAATATTCAGGTATGCGACGAATCCTTAACCACAACTATTAAATTAATAAACAAGAGGTATGCAAATAACAAATTAAACTTGCATTCAGTTTTTGTCACATACTTAATTAAGAGTCTTTAATAAAATGTGACCATGTTAAACTGAAAAAAATTACTACAAATACGCGCGCCTTGCTGGAACGTTTAAAAAATATCAATAAGTATTATTTGAGAATTTAATGATATTTTCATTAGAAAGTAAACTAGATTTCAATACGAAACGTACCTTTGAAGGGTAAACTAGCAAAAAGTGGAGTGTACAAATTGAGTTGTAGTGATTGCGACGCTACATATATTGGCAGAACATGTACAGCTCTGGGAACTCGTATAAATGAGCATGTTAAACGTCCTAACAAGTCCACTTTTAAACACCATTTAAAATGTAATAAACATAATTTTGACCCAGGTCTGAATTCCGTTCTGTTAAAACCTGTTACACATAAAAATTTCACTTCATCAGACGTTTTGGAGAATATCGATATTAAGTTTGAACTAAGTAATAATAATAATAATTGCCTTAATGCCCAGGTGGACTTAGACGGAGACTTCATCCCTTAACAGAGGCTCCTTTTGTGACTTGTTATTACCTGATCATTTTTAGAAGTTTGTTTTAATAGCACAGAATATTGATGTTTGTAGTTCGCTCTCTATTTATTTTGTCGTTTTCTATGTCTTGCTACTTCATCTGTCAGAATGTGACTGATAGTTAGTCTTGGTCGATATATCGGTCACCACGATATTTCACCGGTGAATGTAAAATCACTGACATTCAGTTCTCGCAGATGCGGTTATCGATGATTCAGTTTCAACCGAATACTGCAATATCGGCGTCATCGATCATTGACACTAACATTGGAAAACCGCGCCGATCGAAAATCGATATAAAATATCATTATTTATAAATATGATGTGAAGGAAAAACGGTGATTTAAGCCGATATGATGTTATTATAGGTATTGGGAATATAAACATTTGCTTTTATGGAATGAGAAGGCCGCAATTGGTATTGATAATATAAGTACCTACATCGGCGGCGCCGCCCAGACAAAGAGAAAATACAAACATGCGGCCCGACCCGATACCGATAAGGACAAACGTGCCACTTTTTTTGTGAATTGTTTTGTTTCTTTCGGGGAGAAATATTAAAATAAATTTGCAATCAGGATAATATTTAGTGTTTTAAAATAAACCGATAAGAGATGCATAAATAATATATTTGTATTTTGCTTTGCCTTTGCTGTTTATACTCAATCACTGCGGTGATTCAAATCACCGTTTAGAATCATGATGATTTAGAAATCACTGTGCCGTTTCACCGGTTACCGGAAAATCACCGTATTTCCCAACACTACCGATAGTGCTATGCACATGTACCTAAAATTTTAACATTTCTCATGGAGTGAAACGTTTTAATGAATTTGTATATAAGATGTCTGTGATATCCAACTTGTTATGTCATTTTATTTTTATATTTTAATGCGAATTTTACTTCCTCAACGATTTATCATGGATTTTGTTTTTTGTGACTCTGACCAAGTATTGTACTTTTTTGATGTTTCGTGATATTAAAATTTGATTCTTCATACTTTTCTATAGAAGCACTGATGATGACGTCGAAAGCGATCAACTAATAGTCCGGGAAAGTAAGGTCGAAAAATCTGTTAACTATCAAAACTTTCCCATAACTGATTTTTCATTTTTAAATGAAAATATATTGACCCAGCATCACTCTCCTAGATTGTCTAATAATTTCCACTAGAGCTTGCGACGCAGCTTGCAAGCACAGCTCAGACCACCTAAAATTCAAGTGATTTATGCTCGTGTCATTTCAAAAAAATCGTAGAGATGAAAATTGAAGCAAATCTTATGCTCTTGAAGGTGACGTAAATAGTTTTAAAAAAAAATCTTAAATTTTCAAAAAATTGAAAAAATTTACGAAAATTATATTTTTGGTTGGTTGGTAATTATAAATAAAATATTAATATCGAGGTCAAAATATAGATAAACATAGAGGACAAACTTCTAAAAATTAACATTTTTTCAGATTTGGAAAATTCAAAATGGCGGCTGCGCAAATTGGAAACAATTTTTTTTTTCAATCGCGTCTAAATTTATGAACAATTACGATATTGAGAAACGGTCTGTTGCAATCGACAGAATGAAAGATATATTTTTATAAATAACATAAACACAATTTTTAAAAAAATTTTACATAACTTTTTAGAACATTTACCGGAAATAAAAATTTTTACATCTAGTTTTTTCTCATTTTGGCGTTGAAAAATTTCTTAAAAATATCTTTTTACGTTATAAATATGTTTGGTTTTGAAAGACGAGTATTTTGAAAAAAAAATTTTTCAGATGCGACTTTTACAAGCTGAGATAAACAAATTCAAAATCTGCTAGATACTGTCATAGTATTAATTGAAATTTCCAAATTTTGATCACTTCGCTAGGTTGTTGAATCCCAACTCAACTTAAACATAATTTTTCATTTTTCTACCGTTGATTGGTCTATTCAAAAGAGAACAGTGATCCTAGCTCGCTCGGCCAAACGGTGCGGCGGCAGCTGCTTGGTGTTCTGGTGGGGGGTCAGCGCTCATTCTCTTCGAACGGCCAAAAGGCCCTTACTAACATGACTGACGACGTACTTGTACCCGACGAATTATTGAACATTATTTCGTGTTCTTGTACCACAGGGTGCTCTACTACCAGGTGTGTAAGTACGGTATTTGACAATGACGAGGATGATAATGAATCTCTGAGTGATGAGCTAAATTTTGATATGACTCAATTAGTTGATTGTGAACTTGCAATTGATAGTAGCAATAATATCGATGAGGATTTGTTTGCTAATGATAATGATGAGGAAAATTCTACAGAGCCATTTCCTCAGATACCAAAAAGGGCGAGAATTTGTAGAAAATAGATGTAAATTTGTAAATAAATATTATTCTTAGTATCTACGTTTCGAATTATATATAACATATATATATATATATATATATACATATATATATATATATATATATATATATATATATATATATATATATATATTATAATATATTTAATGTTCTACTGTTTTTATAATTATGTATTATATGATTTTATTTGAAATTTGATTATTAGATGCTGTTGTTACAATCGTGGTAGTAACTACACTAATGTGAAAACACCTTTATCACTGAATATAACCTATTTGAAATTTTGACAGGAATTGTCAAATTATTATGCCCGGCTCAGATGAATATGAAATTTTATATTCTGAAAGATAAATTACTACAAAATCGACTTACTCGCTCTTACCTCAGGGAGGGTTCAATGATTAAAAAAAATTAATAATTTAAAATTTTAAATTTATAAATTTCCAAAGAATATTCCAAAATTGTCAATTATACTATTGCAAATCTATAGTGACTGCTTGTTCAATATATTCTAAGACCATTAAATTATCTAATGACATCTACAATTTTTCTGTCACTGAAAATTAACTAAATGTCACTGATTATATCAAAAGTTTAATAGGATCCAAAATTTTTCAAATTCAATGAAATAGGAGTTGAATTAATAACAAAGTGAGTTGGAATCAAAAATTATATATTATATACCATCAGATAACAAGTGAAAATGAATTATTATTCCCAAAATATAATAAAGAACAATAATCGTACTTTCTACGAACCTCAAAATCAAAAAAACAACCTATATACTAGAAGAACAACCTAATTAACTACTTATTCTAAACGTTCAAATCGTCGAAAATTACACTTGACGTGTATAAATGTCAAATAACTATATGCGATAAAATTGTCTATTCAAAAAAAATTTTCTCTTCTCTTCAGGTGAAATTTTATATATCTTTAACGTTAATTTTGTCAGTATTCAAAAATGTGATATAGATGCATCTATCTTAATTTTATTTAAAGGCCTGTTAATTCTTGAAAAATAATTTATAAAATCTGGACTGGACTCACCAACTAGGTATCAGGATCACTCGTTCTGATTCTAAGCACGTCTTTTAGAATCGCCGGAACCACTTTTCTAAATTTATAATTTAGAACCCGGAAAAATCACTAACACTATTTCAATATAATTATTTAAGGAATTATTCACGCACTGATCTTATCATGCTAATTATTATAATCTGATGCTATTTTGATATATCAATTACTATTATATTATTCAGCAAATTTGAGAGAACTCTAATAGTTCTCTCGAGAGGGGTTCAAAATCAACTAACTAAACTTTTTCCATAAATAATTCTGTTCTCCTTTGGTTACCAAAAAATTCCTTTTTTAAAAAAAAATACCAATTTATGTTTTCATATAACAAAGAGAGATTTTCATTCTTTAATTCTAATTGTAATTCTGCTACCAGCGACATCTGTATTCTTTTTTTAAAATCTTTATAAAATCTATGTATCATTAAGTATCTTCTGCATTATTGTCATTCGAAATTTTAATGTCAAATTTTATTTGCATATTGAATCTTTTAAATTTTCTTTAGAATTTAGATAGAGTATATGTATTAACATATATATATATATATATATATATATATATATATATATATATATATATATATATATATATATATATATATATATATAATAAATGGATTCATAGATATAAATTATTAATATCATTGTACCTTATTTCTAGCAATATGTAATGGTTGATAATAACCATACTATTAGCAGACCACAAATGCAAAATTTTTACAAAGAAAACCAAAGTAAAAGCTTGAACTTCGTTCAACTGCGAACGAGCGCTGACCCCCCACCACAACGCCAAGCAGCTGCCGCCGCACCGTTTAGCCGAGCGAGCTAGGATTACTATTCTCTTTTGAATGGACCAATTGACGGTAGAAAAATGAAAATTTGTGTTTAAGTTAAGTTGGGATTCGACAACCTAGCGAATTGATCAAAATTTGAAAGTTTCAATCAATATTATCACAGAATCTAACAGACTTTGAATTTGTTTATCTCAACTTGTATAAGTCGCATCTAAAAATTTTTTTTTAAATACTCGTCTTTCAAAGACACACATATTTATAACGTGAAAATATATTTTAAACACATTTTTCAATGCCAAAATGAGAAAAAACTAGATAGAAAAATTTTTATTTTCGGTAAATGTTCTAAAAAATTATGTAAAAAAATTTTTAAAAATTTTGTTTATGTTATTTATAAAAATATAACTTTCACTCTGTCGATTGCAACAAACCGTTTCTCAATATCGTTAATGTTCATAAATTTAGACGCGATTGAAAAAAAAAAATTTGTGCTGCCACCATTTTGAATTTTCCAAATCTGAAAAAATGTAAATTTTTAGAAGTTCTCCCTCTATGTTTATCTATGTTTTGACCTCGATATTTATATTTTATTTATAATTACCAACCAAAAATATAATTTTCATAAATTTTTTCAATTTTTGAAAAATTTGAGATCGGAAATTTTTTTTTGGATAAAACTATTTACGTCACCTTCAAGAGCATAAGATTTGCTGCAATTTTCATCTCTACGATTTTTTTGTAAGAACACATCCAGAAATGACACGAGCATAAATCACTTGAATTTAAGGTGGTCAGAGCTGTGCTTGCAAGCTGCGTCGTAAGCTCCAGCGGAAATTATTAGACAATCTAGGAGAGTAATGCTGGGTCAATATATTTTCATTTCAAAATGAAAAATCAATTATGGGAAACTTTTGACTTTTATTTCCTTACTTTCCCGGACTATAATTATTATTAAACTTTACACATGTTATAAAAATAATTTGTTTTTTGGATTCTAAAAATAAAAAATTCAAAATCACTGCTCCATCTAATACAATCGCAAAAGAAAATTTTTAGTACTGTGTCTTACAGGGCGACAACGATATTCATGTTTTCATACTTCACACGCGCACTGTATATTCCAATATAGGGTTGACGTACCACTTATAGCCACTGCTCCAAATTTTCCCTTATAACTAATGCCCGTACCTCCGGGTGCACATTAGTAGATATGTACGTAGTTCGTCGCTGTTCGTCGGGATATTTATTGATGTGGAGAGGGGAGTGAAGCACCAACCCGGCGCATCTCCAGGTGGCGGATAGGAGGAGGGCCTCTGAAATGATTTTATATGAGGAGGAGATCTGCGGGGCTCGTTGTGTTTAAAAACTCAACTGGTAGCCCTCGAATACCCTGCCGCGGACCAACTTCACCTGTCCCAGCTATAGTATCGTGGCTAAGGGATTGCACACAGGGTTACGATGCCGGGTGTAATTTCAAGCTTACCTCGAAATCACCTGTTATACCAATGTCTCCTGGCTGTCTGGTGTCAAGTCTCGCGGGTCAGTGCGAGGGGGGGGTCTTGGCTTTAATGCCCGGACCAAAAGGAGACAACCTCATTGAAAACCTAAAGTTAAGGTGGGAAACCAGGCCAAAGAATGCCTAGCTATATAGAAGAATAGTCCTTACTGGTTTCGACCTTGGAGCACCGGGGGTCTGCAGCGGTGGACCGTAATGACCCTAGCTTCTCGTGGGACCATTTTTGGACAGATAATGTAAAACTTCTACCAGAAAAGTAGTGGAGAACTCCATCTCTTCATCCGGGCACCTCACAGAGGGACAAAAGGCCAAACGGCACAAAGGTCGTATGCCGTTCGACCTCCTAAGACTGGGAGAACCGGACGGCATAGACGACCCACTGAGAAGAGAAAAGGCCTCAGTGGTACAGGGGTGCGAAAATACCTGCGACTCCTCAATCAGGGAATATCCCCTGAAGAGGCCAGGAAGCAGGCTATTCAGTAATAAAGAGATTAAAAAGGCCAAAAGGCTTAATTTTCAAGCCTTTTACGAAAAGATCACTTCTACTTACACAGCTGCCAGACTACAAAAGGTCATGGCAAATGGGGGAACTAACCTCACAATGTCACTGAAAAAGCCAGAAGGATCATACACAAAAGGTGAAGAGGAACGATCGATTATTATTCTTAGAACCCACTTTCCAGGTAGTGAATCAGCAACAAGCATTGAAATAGCAATGAATTACACCAAAAAATCCCGCAAGGAAGATTGGGACATTGCTAAGAAAATATTTACCAGACAACGGTTGGAATGGGCAATAAGTACCTTTCAACCATATAAATCACCAGGAGTGGATGGAATATTGCCAGCACTCCTGCAGCAAGTGATAGAAGAGATTATTCCTTACCTGCTGAAGATTACAACAAGCAGTCTAGCAGTGGGTCTAATAACTAGAAAATGGAGAAGGGTAAGGGTATCCTTCATACCAAAAATAGGGAAAAAAGATGGGACTAATCCTCGATCTCTTAGACCCATCTGTCTAACATCGTTCCTACTCAAATCGATGGAGAAAATAGTGGATAACTACATAAGAACAGAGAATCTGGAGAATATACCATTTCATAAATGTCAGCATGCTTACAGAGCGGGTCGATCAACTGAGACGGCTCAGCTGACCGAAGCCATCCAGAAAACTCTGAACAACAATGAAATCGCAATGTGCGTGGATATATCTAGGGCCTTTGACAACACAACTCATGTGTCTGTCAAAGAAGCACTAAAAAGGCGAGGAGTAAATGAAACCATTGTAAAATGGATGTATGAGTTGTTGACGACGAGGACAAATTGGGGAATCAAACCACCTCAGTTAAAGCCACTCAGGGGACACCTCAAGGGGGAGTGATATCTCCCCTTCTATGGAGCCTCGTAGTAGATGAGCTGCTCTACAGGCTAACGGAGCTTGACTTCGAATGTATGGGCTATGCTGATGACATAGTTCTAATAGTCAGAGGCAAGTTCGGGAGCACCTTGTGTGATTTATTACAAAAGTGCCTCAGAATCATTTAGCAATGGTGTTTGTCAGTGGGGCTAAACATTAACCCAACCAAGACCAAAGTAATTCCATTTATCCGGAAAAGAACACTTCCAGCCATGAATCCCATATCCTTAAACGGGAAAATCATAGAATGGAAATCAGAAGTTAAATAATTTGGGGTAACCCTAGACAGTAAACTTCTGTGGAATAAGCATGTTGAAATACGCCATGGTTGTGAGACCAGCAATTACGTATGGGGCAATAGTTTGGCATACAAATGAAAGTCAGTACAGCACGAGGAAGACCCTCGACAAAGTTCAAAGGCTTGTCTGTGTGTGCATCACTGGAGCTATGAGAACGTGTCTAACTAGGGCACTTGAGATCATTACAGAT
The DNA here is from genome assembly GCA_963921935.1 of Galeruca laticollis. Classification (NCBI taxonomy): domain Eukaryota; kingdom Metazoa; phylum Arthropoda; class Insecta; order Coleoptera; family Chrysomelidae; genus Galeruca; species Galeruca laticollis. The sequence goes on from OY998176.1 coordinate 241,570,331, forward strand.
CTCACACCTCTACATCTGGTGATAGAAAGATCTGCCCAAAAGGCAATTCTTAGAATATCTAAGGTGGGTTCAGACAATAAGAGTATTAAAAATCAGGGAGCCTGGTCCTCTCTAACAAAATACATCTCTTCAGAGAACGTTCCCAGTGACAAAATGATCAAGAAAGTAAGTATCGAAAATAATTTCACTACGATGCTGAATACGAGGAGAGACTGGGAAAGGGAATACACCACCCAAACTCTCATAGAAAACACCATTAGATGGTATACGGATGGTTCAAAAACCACCACTGGAGCAGGAACCGGAGTATTTGGGCCTGGCACTAGATACTCATTATCGTTAGGCTTCTTCCCGAGCATTTTTTAGGCAGAAATACTTGCGATTGAAAGATGTGTGGAAATGAACATAGAGAGAAACTATCGGAAATGTGACATATCGATCCATTCTGATAGTCAAGCAGCTATCAAAGCATTGAGCTCCCATGTCATTGACTCAAGTTGACATGGGAGTGCCGAAGAGAGCTCGATGAATTAGGCGAGAATAACACGGTCTCTTTAGTTTGGGTTCCTGGCCACTCGGGAATCACAGGAAATGAAGAGGCCAATACACTTGCCAGGAAAGGAGCACAAACGCCCTTCATTGGCCCAGAGCCTTTCTGTGGTGTAGGAAAATGTTCCTATAAGAAAAAGTTTCGGAAGAAGGAGGAAACCGAAAGAGAAGCACTCTGGGGGTGCCTTCCCGGGTTGGAACATTCCAAAAAGTTCCTGGGAAACTTTGACAGTGCTAGATCCAAAAAATATTTGGACCTCAGTAAAAATTAACTACACCTCCTCACGGGCTTTCTTACAGGAAACTGTCGCCTTACGAAGCACCTAATGAGAATAGGTCCAGCAAAAACTGACGAGTATAGATTCTGTGGGGATCACCTAGTTCTGGAGTGCCTCGCCATTGCAAGCCAACGCAAGAATTGTTTCGGACAAGAAATTTGTAAGAGTGAGGACCTAACCTCGTTGAAGCCATCCCAAATACTAGAGTTCATTAGAACCTTGGAAATGGAAGGCGAGCTGTAGTGGTAGCGAGAACAGCTCTGATAGGGGGGCACAATAAACCTTAGGTTTTAGTGCATTGTAACCCCGTCAAAATCTAATCTAATCTAATCTAATGTTCGTACCTATAGTCAGGACTTGAGGTTGGTCTCGAGCTTGAGCACGACTTGAGACAGGGTTTGTATACTATAAACGAATCTCGGGCATAGCGTAAGATTACAGCGCTTGCTTGACTTGAAATATGTCCAAGTAGGGTAGAGACCAGCCTTGAGCACGACTTGCTTCACTCCGGTTTTTATCGACGGTATTCGTTTAAGAAATCTGTCAACATTCTGTCATCTTATATATTATATGTTGAACTTTTATAAACAAAGAAAAGAGGTTTATACAAAATTTACATTTTTGAAGTGCTTTAAACGAGATTAATATTGAAAATGTGGAAGTGTTTTAAGAGTTAACAGAGATTTTTGAGGAAATACCAGATATTCGCTTACCAAAACGGTATATTCGAAATGCGGCAAATCCTATGGAATTCAATAGTGAAAACTACACAAATAAAAAACCACTCAAAAATACAAAAAACGATATATCCAACCCACTATGCAAATAAATATTACAGTTATGTTAATTCAACATCACATTGTGATAATGTTCTTCCTTTTTTTCCTCTCGTTTCCATCACATGCACATTTATACAACCGCTTATGCCCAGCTTGTGGCTGTTAACTTTTGTGATGTTTCAACTTAACTTCTCAGCAATATTAAAGCGCTGCCTTTTTACATTACTGTGATGTTACTAGAACTTCCTCAAAAGGAAGTCTTTATAACGAAATAAAAACAACATTTCTGTTACATTCTGAAATGCCTTTTAACATCTTGTCGATGTTAATGCAATGTCTAAAAAATAACATCTTATGAATGATCTAAATGGGACATTTCAAAAACAATACAGTTTTTTCTCGTAGATGTTGTATGGACATTACATTAACCTCTAAATCATATACCTCAAAACATTCTGGATGACATCCTATAGATGTTTCTGTGCCTAATCAGCAAATACAGGGTGAACAACTAAGAACGCCGGCTGTCGGCCATATTTCAAAAAATAGTCATAGTACAACTTTAAAAAAATTCCTTCAGGAAAATGATCCTGAAAATTCGCTGGAAAGTATTTTTGAATTCCTAAAATATCTCCTATGTGGTGGAATGAACACTTAAAAACATAATACAGTGATTATCTCCAAAAAAGACATACTAAACGTATCCTAGAAATACAATTTTTGGTATATTGTTGAAATTATGAAAAAATGTAGTTAGGCACTTTTTGTCCTTGTTCTTCAAGTAAGGAGTGGGGGAAAGTTCAACCCAAAAAACAAATGTCGTAACACTTTTTTTAATCGATATCTATGTTTTTGGCGTCATTTAAAAGAGTTTTTCCTCTTTAATAAGATATGCTTAACAAAAATAACAAAATTGGACAATTTTGTCAACGCTATGTGAAAAAGTCAACAATTTTCCCATTTTTCTCGGAAATTTCAAATGTAATGAGGCATTTTTTAAATTCTGATGAAAAGGGGTTAAAAAAATAGGAATCTATTCCAAGATATAAGATTTACAAATCAGATATAAAAATTAAAAAAATGCTTCAATTTACATTTGAAATTTCCGAGTGGATACAAAATTATCTAATTTCATTATCAATCTTTTTATACAGAAAAACTCTTTTAAATGCATTTAAAATCATTAATATCCGTTAAAAAACGAAAAAGTTATACATTTGTTCATAAGTTTGAACCTGCCCCACCCATCATTTGAAGAATATTGGCAAAAAATCTCCTTCATTAAATTTATTCATAATCTCATCAAGATTTCAAAAATTGTATTTTTAGGACACCTTTAGTATGTTTTTTTAGAGTATTATGTTTTCGAGTGTTCATTCCACCTGTAGGAATTTCCCATAAATTCCTACAATGGATCTTAATTTAACATTAAGCGAAAGGTTCGAAGTTTAAATCTCCGCGCCTTTTATTCATGTTCACGGAACCAATTGGTACCTCCCGCGCCATAAGCCGCAAAATTACCGCCAACGAAAGGCAATCAGGAGTCTTGGCTCGCCTCTTGTGACGATATGATCAAGTGTTGATTCATTGGTTTAAATACATACCTAATTTCGTTTATCAATTTAATGTAACTGCAACAAATGAGAGTGTAAATATGACGCGAAGTGCTTTTCCGACATTGGTCGGTGAATTTCTGTATTGTAAGTACTATTTTTATTAAAAATTATTGTTTGAATCCGCATGGTCGCCTAGACCGGTTCATCGGTAGTTTAGCGCTGTTGCCGTATCCAATATTAAAGTTTGGTACTTCGTTCTTGTAAGAATTTAAATAGAGGGATTGTGAGTGAGCCGTATTTTTATTACTCCTTTATTCTCAACGACAATTTCAGCGTTCCCGTCAACAAAAGGTTGGCGAGTCTTCTTGTTTTAAAATACTCAAAAACATGTCGGGAAGGAAAGGATCAACCAACTAAACTTAGAGGAACCAGCCAAATATCGCTAAGGCGAATTTCCCTTCTCGTACATAGTTTTTATTGGTCCTTCGAGCCGGATCTAGTCTGTCAATTTGACATATCCATTTTTGCCTCTGCAGCAACTTGATATATCCATTTCCGCCTTTGCGGCAATTTGATTTCTTGGGTCTGCCTGAACCCTATTCTTCTTTTCTCTAATAAACATTCCAAAAAGTTGTTCATTAGACTCTCGTGAGGGCTGAGAAACTGTAAAAAATAAATACTGAAACAGTGATATGTATATAAGTGCGATTTGATTGCTCGGGAAATTAAAGACAGTCCGGCAACAGCGCGCGAAGCGAGTTCTGAATCTAGAATGGTCAACTGCTGGCCGTTTTTACTTCAACGACACCTCGCTCAAGGGGGGTGTATAGGATTAGGAGCCGGTTTGGAAGTGTTTATAAACAGCATATTTTGAAGAAACTAGTGTTTATTTACATGTCGGGTTTTTGTTACCTCAATAATACATGGTATAATAAATACATCGTTAAGTTTGAGGATATTTAATTAGTGTATTAGTTATATCTAGGTACATTTTCTTACACTGTTAAAAATAATTTACAGTTTTCTCAATGTATGATATTTTGTTTATTAATCTCAATATTAATTAGCAATGTGCGTTTATATGCATTTTTAGTACACTGTGAAAAATAAATCACAGTATTTTCTTCATTATTACTTTGAATATTTAATTAGTGTATTTAGTTGTAAGTAGGTACATTTTCCTACACTGTTAAAAATAATTTACAATTTTCTCAATATTAGATATTTTGATTATGTATCTCAATATTGTTTATCTTTTTCCGTTCACATGCAATTTTAGTACTCTGTGAAAAATAAATCACAGTATTTTCTTCATTATTACTATGAATATTTAATTAGTGTATTTAGTTATATCTAGGTACATTTTCTTACACTGTTAAAAGTAATTTACAGTTTTCTAAATATTAGATATTTTGTTTATCAATTATCTATTTGCGTTTACATGCATTTTAGTACACTGTGAAAAATAAATCACAGTATTTTCTTCATTATTACTTTGGATATTTAATTAGTGTATTTAGTTATATCTAGGTACATTTTCTTACACTGTTAAAAGTAATTTACAGTTTTCTAAATATTAGATATTTTGTTTATCAATTATCTATTTGCGTTTATATGCATTTTTAGTACACTGTGAAAAATAAATCACAGTATTTTCTTCATTATTACTTTGGATATTTAATTAGTGTATTTAGTTATAAGTAGGTACATTTTCCTACACTGTTAAAAATAATTTACAATTTTCTCAATATCAGATATTTTGATTATGTATCTCAATATTGTTTATCTTTTTTCGTTCAAGTGCAATTTTAGTACACTGTGAAAAATAAATCACAGTATTTTCTTCATTATTACTTTGAATATTCAATTAGTGTATTTAGTTATAAGTAGGTACATTTTCTTACACTGTTAAAAGTAATTTACAGTTTCCTAAATATTAGATATTTTGTTTATCAATTATCAATGTGCGTTTATATGCATTTTTAGTACACTGTGAAAAATAAATCACAGTATTTTCTTCATTATTACTTTGGATATTTAATTAGTGTATTTAGTTATATTTAGGTACATTTTCTTACACTGTTAAAAATAATTTACAGTTTTCTCAATGTTTGATATTTTGTTTATTAATCTCAATATTGATTATCTATTTGCGTTTACATGCATTCTAGTACACTGTGAAAAATAATTCACTGTAATTTCTTCTTTATTATTTTGAATATTAATACCGTATTTGGTTATAAGTAGGTTATAAGTAGGTAGGTATTTTCTTACAATGTTAAACTAATTTTCAGTAATTTGCATGCTATTGAAATACTTATCGCATTGATTGGAAAAGTTTTGTCTATTCGGTTATTCCATATATTGTAAAAATTTACTCGCTACTTTAGAAGCTTATTTTAATTCAGGTGGAGTTCAACTTTGATTGGTTACACTTTGATTCAATCATGTCGCTAAATCACTTGAAAAATAAAAGAGGGGGTTTCAAATCGCAATTATCTCGAATTGAAACATTTGTGTCGGAGCTGACTGGCTCCGAAGAGGTCTATATACTTAAAGTCAAACTTAAAAGCATATCTGGTCACTATGACAATTATCAAAAAGTCCAATTGGAAATCGTTTCATTATCTAACCCGGACGACGACAACTACTCTTCCGACGATGAGGCCGAGAACGTTGTCGCCGACCGTTTTGAAAGTTGTATTGCTATGCTTGAACTTCTAATAGAAAATAAGCAAAAAGAATCACTCAATTTAAATACTAGGCCAAACGATGTATCTAATGTCGTGTTACCTAAAATTAACATTAAACCTTTCTCAGGGGCTGCATCAGAGTGGCCATCCTTTATCGACCTGTTCACAGCACTGGTACTTAATAATAATAATTTAAAGTCGGAGGGTGAAAAGTTTTATTACCTTAAAGGGCTGTTACGTGGACCACCTTTGGAAATGATTGAGTCCTTAAGCGTAACAAATCAAAATTTGAATATTGCCTTAAATATTCTTAAAAAGGCATATGACGATAAATATAAATTACTGTATTCTTTGTACCAAACTTTGGTGGATCAAAAACCTGTCTTGAAAAGTACTCCGGTCGAGTTGCGCGAATTTCAGATATCGACGCGTAAGACATTTGATTTGATTAAAAATATGAATTTATCGCCGGAAGTAAATTTTGAGTCATTAATAATATTTTTAATGGAGCAAAAACTTGATTTTAATTCAAGACGAGCCTTCGAAAGTGAGCGCAAGCCAGAGCTTATCCCTACAGCTGAATATTTCTTTGATTTTCTACAGCAACGCCAATCAATGTTGGAAAATTTAAATCTTTTTGAAACCAACACTAAGGGTAAATTCAACCCCAAGTCTAATAATGTTAGTAAAAATAGGGTGACATTGGTATCTAGTTTAAGTTCTTCGCAACAGTACCATTCTAGTTCTTCACGGGTTAATAGACCGAGCTGTCTTCATTGTTCAGACCTCTCTCATCTTATATACGGTTGTTCCAAATTTATGTCCTTATCACCTCAAGAGAGGTATCAGATAGTCAAAGCTAAAAAACTTTGTGTAAATTGCCTGAATAGTACCCATAGTACTACCGATTGTAAATCCCTTAGGAGATGTGCAACTTGCAATAAGTCTCATCATAGTTACTTACATTTTGACAGTCAGAACAGATTGCCAAACAACTCTAACAATCGTAATAATCCTAGAGCCTCCTCTTCCGGAAGCCCCAATGTAACCTCTCTATCCAATGTAAATAATCACCCCTCTCCTATTAATGTACATAATAATACGTCCCCAGATCAAATTAATAGATCTAATTTCATAAATACCAGTTCTGCATCACCTAATCAATCACCTGAACCTCCGGAGTCAGTGAGATATCAAACTGCTTTGACTGCCATGTCAGCAAAAGACAGTATTGTACTATTGCCTACGGCTTTAGTGAATGTTAACGGTTTCAATGGTCGGTGTTTGGTTGGACGAGTTCTTCTTGATTCCGCTAGTCAAATGAGCGTTATTAACCGTGCCTTTGTACAAAAATTGAATTTAGTCTCTCGAAAACAAACTCTTAATATTTCCGGATTAGGTAGCAATAACTACACCTATAGTAGAGAAGTGGTAGATATCACATTTAATTCTCAAATTGCACCTTACAGTACTTTCACTATATCTTGCTCGGTCATAGATAAAATAACAAATAGTTTACCACAATCTTCTATCTCACCTTCTAATTTTAAGATTCCATCCCATATAAAACTTGAGCTAGCTGACCCTTTATTCTTTGAATCCGGTCCAATAGATCTTCTTATTGGCTGTGATTTATATCATTACCTGCTTAAGGGGACCGTACTTAAAACGGATCCTTATTCTCCTTCCTTTATAGATACTCACCTGGGATATGTTATCGCGGGTCCTATCCCTTTGAGAACTGCTAACTCCTCCCAGCATAAACCTAAGTCTGCTTATTCCTTTTTGACGGTTTGTAATGATCAAGTCTATCAATATTCTGACCTCCAAAGGACAATGGAGAAATTCTGGGAGCTTGAGGAAATTCCCGAATGTCCATCACAAGATCCCAGCGAGGAATATGTTGAACAACTATTTCGGGATACAACCGTTATCCTACCATCGGGGCGGTATCAGGTAGATATGCCTCTACTCGCAAATCTGAATAAAAAACTAGGCCAGTCATTCGGTATAGCCATCCAACGATTCTCTTCTCTTGAAAGAAAATTCAATGCTAATCCTACCCTTTTCTCTGAATATAAAAAAGTAATTTCAGAATACCTAACACTCAATCATGCTCAAGTCATTCCTCTGTCTTTCTATAACACTGTGTCTAACGATTTCAAGTATTTTATACCCCATAGGGCGGTGATACGTGAGGAAAGCGCATCCACCAAACTTCGAATCGTATTCGATTTTTCGGCTAAAACCGATTCAGGTTTCTCTCTTAATGATTTAACGTCGAAGGGATACCAAGTTCAGGATAACCTATTCGACATTTTGTGCAGATTTAGATGCTATAGATATGTCCTGTGTGCTGACATCAAAATGATGTATAGATTCATAGATATCAATCCCATGCAACGCTATCTCCAAAACATACTGTGGAGGGATAACCCCACGAAACCCCTTCAATGTATCCAATTATCGAGGCTTAGTTTCGGACAGAACTGTGCCCCTTTCTTGGCCACCCGAGTCTTGAAAGACATTGCCTTAAATAGTCCCGATTGTCCAAATGCGCAGCAGGCTATTCTTCATCAAACCTACATGGATGATATCTTAACTGGAACCAATAAGGAAATGGACTTACCGGCTCTTTATGCCGAATTGACAAATATGCTTGGAAAACATGAGTTCCAACTTCACAAATGGCAATCAAATTCATTCAAGTTTTTACAGTCAATCGATGAATTACCTAACGCTGAATTGGATCGTAGTTTTGACGATTCGTCAAGCAAAATTCTAGGACTAAAATGGAATCCTGCGTCTGATATTTTACACATCCAAACTGCCAAGTTGGCTGATTGTTCTCATATAACGAAACGAAGGATATTAAGTACCGTCGCCAGTACATTTGACCCTCTTGGGTTAGTAAACAATCTGACCGTGTTTGGCAAACTGTTAATGCAATCGGTCTGGAAATCCCAGATAGGGTGGGATGTTCCCATTTCCGACACATCCATAATTACTCAGTTTAATAAATTCCTTTCTTTATTAACTGAAGCTGCTCACCTCCGAGTACCCAGATACCTATTTAACCAAAAAATTATTACTTCGTGTTCTCTCCACGGGTTTTGCGATGCCAGTCAAAAGGCATACGGAGGGTGTCTCTATTTAGTAGCGATCTACGCTGATAATTCTAGATCCTCTCGCCTAATTACTGCTAAATCTCGTGTGAATCCTTTGAAAATTACTTTGACTATTCCCAAGTTAGAGCTGTGTGCAATGGAGCTGTTGTCCACTTTAGCTCGTAGAATAGCTCAGATTCTATGCATTTCTCTTCACATCTCTTCCATAAATTTATGGTCCGACTCTCAAGTCGCTCTCAGTTGGGTGAAACGGTCTTCTAATGATTTTTCTCCCTTTGTAGCTCGGCGTGTCCTAACCATTCAAAACAATAGTAAAGAGTTTATATGGCGACATGTCAAATCCGATTTAAACCCAGCCGATTTACTTTCTCGTGGTAAATTCTCATCTGATGTCTGGATTTTTTGGTTCGAGGGTCCTCGATTTCTACTTGAATCTAAAGATTTTGATTCTATGGATTCTTTCGAACCTATTGACGACTTGCCTGAAGTCAAAAAGGTCAACCTTGCTATAGTCAACAGCGACTTAAACTTTTGGGAACCTATATTTTTCCGATTCTCAAAATTTATAACCTTAAATAGGGTTATAGCCCATATATTCAAATTTATAAACCTATCGAGGAGAAAATTCAGAGACGTTGGTTCGTTATCTGTTGACGATCTCCGCATTGCCCATGATTTCATAATCAAACAAATTCAACATAAACACTTCTTCAACGAAATTCGTTGTTTAAAAACTAACGTTCCGATTGAAAATAAAGACTTAATTCCATTGAACATTTTCTTGGATAATGACGGCCTTCTAAGAGTGGGTGGCCGATTACAATTTTCTACTTTACCTTTCAATCAAAAATTTCCCTTGCTGTTACCACAAAATGATCATGTTGTTGATTTGCTAATAATACGGGAACATCGCCGTCTTGGCCATGGTGGAGCCCAAAATGTGTTAGGAAATTTAAGGCTACAGTACTGGCCCTTGAATGGCACTCGTCTTGTCAAAAAATTGATAAAAAGCTGCATCACCTGTTTTAGATTTAATGCCCAGTTCGCCTCTCAAATAATGTCCCCGTTACCCCTTGACCGAGTGCAAAAATCTCGCCCCTTTTCCAAAACTGGCATCGATTTTGCTGGACCTGTACAAATTAAATCTTCGCGCTTAAGAAAAGCCCCAATACAAAAGGCCTACATTGCCATATTCATATGCATGGTGACAAAGGCGATCCATATCGAATTAGTAAGTGATCTCTCTACCGATGCATTTATCGCCACTCTTAAAAGATTTCTCAGTCGTAGAGGGAATCCTCAGACTATCTATACTGATAATGGTTCCAACTTTGTTGGAGCAAGGAATCAATTACGAGAACTCTCCATTTTTCTCAAATCTTCCGAAAGTATCAATAAGATACAGTCTTTTCTTTCAACTACAGAAATTAGTTGGAAGTTTATTCCTCCGCGGTCACCGCACTGGGGTGGCTTATGGGAAGCGGCTGTGAAAAGCGCCAAATCCCACCTCACCAAAATAATTGGCAATTCGTGCCTTACCTTCGAGGAACTCTCCACGGTTCTGAGTCAGATCGAAGCTATCTTGAACAGCAGACCATTATACCCGATGTCAAATGATCCTACCGATCTATCTCCTTTGACACCAGGTCATTTTTTGATCGGAGCACCTTTAACCGCTTATCCCGACCGCGATCTATCTACCATCCCTGTAAACAGATTAACTTTTTGGGAACAATGTACTAAGATGAACCAAGAATTCTGGAAGAGGTGGAGCACCGATTATCTGCATCGACTGCAGCATCGACCTAAGTGGTGTAAAGCCTCAAACAATCTTCAGCTTAATCAGCTTGTACTAGTGCAATCGGAGGACCGTCCTCCTTTGAATTGGCCCCTTGCCAGGGTAGTGGAACTACTAACTGGCAAAGACGGCAATGTTCGTGCCGCACGTGTAAGAACTGTGGATGGAGTTTATATTCGTCCTATTACTAAGTTAGCTCCTCTACCATGTATGGACTGAGTTCTATCTACATTTGGAGTAGAACGTATTTTTTTTTCTTTTTTCTTTTTCTTTTCTCCTTCCTTCTTGCTTAAAATTTGGATTCTGCTCCTAAACTGTTCCTCTCATCTTTGCCCCGGCCCCCAGTATGTAGGAATTTCCCATAAATTCCTACAATGGATCTTAATTTAACATTAAGCGAAAGGTTCGAAGTTTAAATCTCCGCGCCTTTTATTCATGTTCACGGAACCAATTGGTACCTCCCGCGCCATAAGCCGCAAAATTACCGCCAACGAAAGGCAATCAGGAGTCTTGGCTCGCCTCTTGTGACGATATGATCAAGTGTTGATTCATTGGTTTAAATACATACCTAATTTCGTTTATCAATTTAATGTAACTGCAACAAATGAGAGTGTAAATATGACGCGAAGTGCTTTTCCGACATTGGTCGGTGAATTTCTGTATTGTAAGTACTATTTTTATTAAAAATTATTGTTTGAATCCGCATGGTCGCCTAGACCGGTTCATCGGTAGTTTAGCGCTGTTGCCGTATCCAATATTAAAGTTTGGTACTTCGTTCTTGTAAGAATTTAAATAGAGGGATTGTGAGTGAGCCGTATTTTTATTACTCCTTTATTCTCAACGACAATTTCAGCGTTCCCGTCAACAAAAGGTTGGCGAGTCTTCTTGTTTTAAAATACTCAAAAACATGTCGGGAAGGAAAGGATCAACCAACTAAACTTAGAGGAACCAGCCAAATATCGCTAAGGCGAATTTCCCTTCTCGTACACCACCCCTAGCGAATATTTTAGAAACTGCAAAATATTTTCCAGCAATTTTACAGGATGACTTACCTAAAGGTAATTTTTTTGAAAGTTGTACCATGATTATTTTCTGAGATGTGGCCTACAGTCGTTCTTAGTTGTTCATCCTGTAAATTTAAAATAAAATAGCAAAAAAGCAATAAAGGATTTAAAACGTTTATTCACTATTAATGAACAGTACAGTAAATTTGAAAAAAACATGTAAAAAATTAGAAAAAAAAATATCTTGTCCAGGAATCCAACCTAAAAAAAAATTGTGTAAGCATGTTACATAACAAGTCTGGAAAGTGGAAACTATTGAACGCGTTCCGTGGAAGCAAGAAATAAAAAAGGGTATATTAATCCGTAGTTACCATAACATCACATACTTTGAAACTGAATTAAAAAAGTTTAACGGATACACATACATTACAGCTAGTTTACAGACAATTTATTAGAATAGTTTTTTTAATTATATTAAATCTAATAAAAATTTTACACCATAAAGATTTAATGAAACATTACGTTACGTCAACAGAAATCCAATCTGATTAAAGAAAATTCTAACTTTTACTTACGGTTACTTTTTCTCGCGCAAGAGTGGCCGTATCGAGTGCTCAACCATTCCATGACGTACACTTCAAAATCCTCATCTGTGAAACATTTGAAGGTGTTCTGAACAACAGCCAATAAAACAATTACTTTAGATCAAATTGTGTTCATGGAGACCTTTGATCGATCATCATAAACTACATCAAACTTGATTTTCAGCCAATTGACTGGGACCCAGTTTCCATAAGATACATGCGGGGTTCTTCAAAGGAATAATAACGAGAAGTGACTTTTCATGATTTACCTTCTATCACATTTGGCAGGTGAATTCAAGTGTGCTATGAAAATTCATACTTCTTTTCTGTATAAAATAATATATTATTCTCATCTTGTTATTTTCATCCTGGAACAAATTGTATATTAACATCGTCAAATTGTAACTTAATGAAAACTAAGCATTATTAATACACTGTATACAAAAAAACTACTTATGAAGAAGAGATATGAGCACATTATCAAGTTAAATGAATTTATAATTAATTGTATCCAATAGCTGTGTTTCTACAATACAATAAATAAGTGAATGCTGTTTGTTGACATTCAGTATCATAAGTTACATATTCTTTAACTAGATTAATATAGGTACCATTGTAAGGGACATATACTTATTACTTATTATTATTACTTATTTATTGTACTTAGTGAATTTTCAAATGGAAATGAGCTTTTTAACATAAATTTCTGTTTTTAAAGTCTCACACAGTCTCTAATTGTTCACAAGAATTATTAGTAATAATGTTAAAATTTTCTAAAGCTGCAAAACTATATTGATGGCTAAGACTACTACTACAAAAACTAGAACTATGGATACTTGATTCAATATTTTTTGTACTATTTAATACAATGTTTGTATCAGACTATCTGAAATAGTTACTTCCCTTTCATTACATAATTACCAACAATTTGTTTTTTATTTGTGTAAGTAGCTTCTCAAACATCTTGAACATTAGAAATATTTTCTCCTAGATTCAAATATCTGCCAACATATGAGCATGTTTTATTATTAATAATAATATCTACCCTATTGCAATATTAAGTTTTTCGTAGGGTATAATGCATATCTAGGATTTGAAATATTGTGAATTGTTTTCAAAATATACTTACTAACTAAAATATTTTAAAAATTGAAAAAACCCTTATTATATAATGTTGGTGTACAATTCCGCCACCTGGAATTTCAATGTACAATAGCCGATTAAAGTATTGAATGAGTATTAAGTTTTAACAATTATGATTTTGGAATAGGTACTTACCGATAACAATTGTTGTTCGTCCATTATAACAAGAATTATAACTAAGTATAGAAACTGTAGTTAAGTAGGAACTAACGAAAACGAAGACCACTTTATTCAAGTACTACTTACAAAATATGTGCTTCCTGCAAATAAAATATAACACATAACTGAAAACCATCCGCCATTTCATGCTTGTCATTTAATTCCACAGATAACTACTGTTGGTTTCGTTCGTCAGTTCCTCTTCTGTTTTCTTCTTTTTTTTATGTTACTGTGATGTTTAATATGAGATATTACTGAGAGTTTTATGAACCAACATCGTACAGACGTAATAGTAGGATGTTACTAAAAATTATTTCGAAAGATGTACAAGTAACTGCAACATGTGATCATCTTAGAAACATGTTAATTTGTAACATTACAGTAACGTTCTGTATGTGACATTAGTGAGAATTATACAAATTAACATCGTATGAATATTTCCTATAGGAAGTTACTAAAAAGAAGTTCATAGGATGTGTATGTAACAGCGAATTCAAGTATTACTATGTAAATCAAAAATATGTTTTATTTACATGACATGGATGTTAATAGAGTTGGTAATAAAATTAAGACATTTAGGAGATATCTTATTAACGACTTAAATAAATATCACGAAAAGTCTCTAAAAAAAACATCACAAAAAATACTTGTTATGTTTCTTGTTTAATGGGAACTGAATCAAAGAGACTAAACAAACAACAGGTCAGGCATAGAAAAATTGAATATTTATATATAAACTTTTTCTATGAGGTCAGGTCAGAGAATAATGTTAAATTTTGTACCGTCATCAAAAAGCTTGCAGCGTGAATTTATTAAAATTACTAGAATTTTGGTAGAAAGACAAAAGTTACCTAAAAAACCAAGCCGAATCATAACTTGTCCGAGAATTCACGAAGTCGGGACTATAATACAGCGGCAAAACTAGAGACGAAGTCTGACTTGGCGAAGCATGTCTCAAGTCGGAGATAGATACGGCCATAAGACATGTGCTTAATATTGCTTGCGCTCAAGGTTTAAAATCGCGAATCAAACATTCTAGCCTGACGTCACACAAGCGCATGACACCTCTGAGTCTAACCCCAAAAATGTATATATTTGTATTCGTATTCTCAATGAATTTTGGTCGATTTGCCCAAACACACAAATTATATTATTAATGTTTGGTAATATTAACACTATGCAAATGTTTGTTTTTACTTTTATACCATGTTTGTTCCTATAAATATACGTTTACTTACTTATTATTGTTTCAGGGTTTCTATTAATTAGAAGTAGCTATAAATAGAAGATTATAAGGTATTTTTCCATGTATAGCCACTGAAATGGCTATATTTAGACAAATGATGTACCGATTTTAGCCAGGATAAGGCTATTTTTAGACCAATGTTGTACCAATTTTAGCCAGGTTATTTTTCATCTTTTGAATGGTGGTTTTGACCACCGATAAATGGATTCAGATAGCTCAAACTGAAGTTGATAAATTATCAAGGAAGGAACAGGAGAAAAATGAGCGAAAACGAAAGAAAGAAGAGAAGCAAGTCAAACAAAAAGAGAATGGAATCAACAGCAAAAAATAAATGTATGGAACTGACTAAACGTGACAGAGATCTAGTATCAATTAATCAAACGATACCAAATCGCCACCAAAATGATCTTGTATAGGATATGGAAAATAAGGCTAAAGATATGGCGAGAATATTAGATAAACCTAAAAAATGGAATGTAAATTCTTATGTAATCGTAAAATATGATGAAGACTATTATCCCGCCAATATTTTACAAACAGATGAAGGTGAAGTAGTATTCAGCGATGAAAAATAGTGAATTATACTGGAAATAGCCATAGGTAGGCTGATATTAAGGTAAAATGGGTGATTACCGGCTCATGCAAAATCGTAAGGTAATGCCGGCTTAAATATGTACATCAACTTTACTCATGATTTATCTATATTTGCCGTAAAAGAATCTGAATACGGCACCCACTCTATGATAGGATCTTTATCCGCCAATCAAATTATGCATAAAAATTGGGGATGCTGGCACGCGCCTGAAACAATTGCCAGTCTTAAGTGAGATGTGCAACGAATAGTGCAGTGTTGTTGTTATTTGCTCTATATTTGATAGGTGATTTAATTTCAGCTCTTAAGGAATTCTCACCAATAACTCCTAGAATTAAGGCTGTTAAGAAATGTTTTTGATTTTGTTTGATTCATAAAGGTCTATTAAATATATTTTTCACATTTTGTAAAATACATTTTGTATAAAAAATGGTGAAAATTGCAAAAATAAATAGGCCGGTATTAGACTAAGAATTTTCATCTCCATCTAATTGCGGCTTATTGAGCCGGAATTGCAAATATTTTTAAACATCTTTTTTACACATTTGTAACTAAAAACAAGAAACTTTCTTTCCGAGTTTATGTAACATATAATTCGAAAAATATTTAAAACTAATTCCGGCTCACCAGTTTTTCTACAGAAATATGAAAATATGACTTTTATTACCCAGTTTTAGGTGTTTTCAAGAATAGATTCAATGAGAAAAAAATGTTTTTTTTTTGGCAACCAATTTTTCAATAAAAATGGTAGAATTAAGAATGTTTGGATATGTTTTTGATTTTGCTTGATTTATAAAGGTCTATAAAACGTATTTTTCACTTTTTATAGAAGACTTTTAGTGGAAAAATGGTGAAAATTGCAAAACTAAAATAGGCCGGTATTAGATTAATATTTTTACCTCGATCTAATTGCGGCTTATTAAGCTGGAATTGAAAAAAAAATCACAATTATTTTCAATTGTTTTTAACATTTAAAAAAAAAACAAAAAATATTGTTTTCGGATTTTTGTGACATATTATGTTTTAAAAAATATATTAAAATATTTCCGATCCCAAAATTTTTTTAAAAGAAGTAAAAAAAATACGACTTTATGTTACCCAATTTTAAAGAGTGTTTACAAAAAGAGTCAATGAATTTATTTTTCGGCCAACCAGTTTTTTAATAAAAATGGTACAATTGGGGATTCTTGGATATATTTTTAATTTCGGTTGATTTAATAAAATCCAATAAATATATTTTTTAGATTTTATAAAGTATTTTTGTAGAAAAAAATGGTGCAAATCGCAAAAAATAAAATAGGCCGGTATTAGATAAATATTTGAGACCTCGATCTAATTACGGCTTCTTAAGCCGGAATTTAAAAAAATTACGATTGTTTTAAACATATATTTTTTATATGTTTAACAAAAAACTTGTTTTTAAATTTCTATGACAAACACTTCAAAGAATATAAAAAAATAGATCCGGCCCACAAGTTTCTTGATAGAAATAGGACTAAAGGCCTCTTATATTAAACTTTTATAAACAGTGTTTACAAAAAAAAATCAAAATCTATTACCAGCCATAAAAAAATATTGATCTAAAATTTGTGTTTCTTAGTTATCATAAGAGTCTGTATAAAATGTACTATACAAAATATTTTGACAAGCTTAAGCTTTCTCATTGAATTCATTTCTTAAACATAAGTCTTATACTTTCTTACTTACTCAATTTGCAAAAATATAATGTATTTACTTGTACCTATTTCCTGCAGAAAGATGTCACCTAAGAAGATAACCCGGCCAAAAATTGAACCAAAATACACCAAAGAAAACTTGGAACATGCCTTGGAGGAAATGTCAAAAGGTATGTCAGCTTACAAAGCCTCAAAGATATACGGTATACCCAAAAGTACCCTAAAAGACAAAAAGAATAAAAAATATCTCAGTGATAACTGTGGCGCAAAGCCAGTGCTCACCTCAGATGAAGAAAATATGGTCGTAGATTGGATACACCATTTCGGAGACGTGGGATTTCCAGTAACCAAAGAACAGTTACTGGAAACAGTTGCTGCACTTGTCAAGAATTTGAAGCGGCCAAATCCGTTCAAAAACGGTATTCCTGGTTATCAGTGGTATCAAAATTTTCTCAATAGACATCAAGATATTTGTCTTCGGATGTCTCATAATTTAACAAAATTTCGTTCTGCCGTGATGGAAGAACAGATTAGGGACTGGTTTGAGAAGGTTCACAGATATTTTCAAGAAAACCAAATAATGGATGTGTTACAAGATGGCAGCCGTATATTCAACTGCGATGAAACGGCATTTTTTCTATGTCCTCAAGAGAAACAGGTCCTTGTCAGGAAGGGGTCCTAATCGGTTTACATCAGAATAGCCAACGATGAAAAAGAGTGCTTGACTGTGCTTGCTAATGTGTCGGCAGATGGAAATATTGTGCCACCTATGGTACTGTTTCCGTATGTAAGACTACCAAAACACCTTCCTGCAACAATGCTATCATGTGATATATTATTAATTATGAGAGATATTTGAGATATTTTCGGTACCTACTTACTATATTTATATCTATTTTTTTTTCAGGGTGGGACATATAATACACAGAATCAGGCTGGATGAACACAGAAGCATTTTATGAGTATGTAACAAATGTTTTTGACAAGTGGCTATCAAAAAATAACATAAAAAGACATGTCGTGTTGTTCTTGGATGGTCACACCAGCCACATTTCGCTGCCACTAAGCGAATTTTGCAAGACACATGGGATTATATTAGTGGCTTTAGTTCCAAATTCGACTCACATCCTCCAGCCGCTCGATGTTGCTGTCTATAGACCTGTAAAAGGCACATGGCGAAAAATAGTGCATAAATTTAAAATTAACAATAACTATCAGCGAGTCCAAAGAACCGATTTTTCAGCTTTGGTCAAAGAATGCTTTGATGAATGCCTTAAAGAAAGTACAATTCAGTCTACATTTAAATGCACTGGATGACTTCCTTTTAGTCCAGATAGTGATGACAAACTCAAAAAAGCTAAAATCGAACATTCAATTGGCAAAGATTCAGTTATAAACGATACGCAGGGCGATTTCTCAAAGTCCAGTTTTAAGGAAAAATTTGAAGAGAAGCTTTCTCCAAGCACTTTGGAGAAATTCCGATCCAACTCAGGTACATCGTGGATGGGAGAAGCTCGGTACGACAATCTCTTCAATTCTTGGTAGTCAAATTGTAACAATAAAAGCGAGAAATCGCAACCAGAAGAAGAGAAATGGGAGGCACAACAAGAACAAATACCAGGCACATTAACACAGTCACAGGTAGAAATAGAAGGATTTTCACAAAACATTGATGATATCCATCCAATATCCAAATATGTTCCTGGTTTAATAGAAGACAGCAAATCAAAATCGTATTACATAAAAGCAATGGAAAAAATTGGAAGTCATTGGAAATGGCCCCATCATGAAGATGTGATATGGTATGATTTAGATGGAGTGATCTCCAAAATAGAGCCTCCGCAGCCCATTAACAATAGGGGACTATTTGCAGTTCCTGAAATTAAGGAAGGAAGTTATAACTGATAATCTACCTTAATTTTCGATTAAAATTCATATATATGTTTAAAATGTGAAAAATATTATTTTTTTAAATACGTTTTTGAAAATATACAAGGTGGTCAAGTACTTTCTGCAGTTTCTGTTTATTTTTTCGTCATCAAACACAAAATGTTGTAATAAGCCGGTACTAGATTAAGCTTAGGCCGGCGTCACTTTAAGAGATTTTTTGATAGGCCGGTAATAGAAAAAAAGGAAATATCAAAAAAATATTTTTTTTTGGTATTAAAAATATAAATTGTTATTTTTATTTAATTGAAATTCACAGAAAACTCCCCCTTTGCCATATAAAATGATAAATTTACATAAAGTACGAACTATTTACACTAATCCAGGAAGCTAAATTTAAAAGTTCCTTAAGTGGGCCGGTAATAGCACAATTTACCTTATATGGTGTTCAACTAACAATGTCATTGTAGTTATACCAGAGCCAAAAAGTGTAAATTCTCTGGGTTTATTTTCTGTATCCCAAATGTGTTACTATACGAGTACCTAAAAATACATATTTCATTATTAATAATCGTTGCACTTTTTTTCTAATCATTAAATCTTGATACAATTAAATTTAAGTGAGGGTTTGTTTTTTACGATTTTTTTTCATTTTACGTTTTATATTCTTCATTTTTTTACACGAATGGTCGCAAAAATGTTGAATTACCAGTGGAAAATAACGGTATGATAACAGTAATTAGCACATCTGAACTCAAAAATGATTTTTATTAATATAACTTTTATACAACGCAACAACAACTTTTTACGCCATAAAAACGGACTGTCCATTGTCACACAGATTGTCCAGTACGAACATCATAATTAGGCATGTTTTGGTAGTTAGTAGAATTGACACGGAAAGAAATTTTGGATACTATTAATCCAGTAAGGTAGTATTACAATCAAATTTTTGATCAATATAGCGCCAATCCAAATTTAGATTAATATCGATAAATGATTCGATTGATTTATTTGTCAAGCTAAAATTTATCAAACCATGATAAGTAGCAGTAAACGAGTTGCATTATATAACAACTAAAATTTGATTAATATTAGCAAAAATAAAATTTAATTTGCCTATAATATTCCTATATTTCTGAAATTTAGCTAAGTGTTGAATTGTATTAAGCAATTTTTAAATCAGTTTAAGTTAATTGTAGATAATATTTGCTAAATATATGATTGATTATAAAAAAAAAGTGACGAAAGATAGTAAATTTACGAATAATTAGGATTAAATTTATCAAATAATTTTATTACTTTTTGCAATAATTTAATGTAATATGTCTAAATTTTAAGTAATAAATGAATCGGATTTATCTGAATCTCGAATGTTTTAATCTAATAATCAAGTTAAACTTTTCTAATCTTTTGATTATTTGTATTCAATATTTGATTGCTGGCTGTAATATTTTTTTTTTTTTTTTGTGTTTGAGCATCGACATCTAGGTCATTGTGCTCGTCGATATATCATTGGGGTAATTTATATTTTATAAAATAAATTTGTGGACTTTAGATAAGTTATCACCTGGTTAAGCTCGTCATTTTGGTTTCTAAGAATGTTTTCGATCTGGGGTATTTTGAGGAATTGTCTGTGAAAATTGAAGGCTGCACAAGTTAATATATGTTGGGTTGTCAGTGGGATGCCGCACTTCTCACATCTGGGTTTGTTCTTTCCAAGGAGGAGGTGTAAATGGGTTAGGTTTGTGTGGCCTATCCTTAATCGGCTGAGGACGACTTGTTAACGCCTTGTAAGAGTTTTGGGGTAGAACCATTTTTGTACGCTCGGTTTAATGTGTCTTAATTGTCCGTCATATGTATTCCATCTGTTCTGCCATGCTTCGTAAATTTTATTCTTTATATCCGTTTTCATATCCAGAAAGGTGTTAGGTATGCCTTTGTCAACTGTTCCGCTTGTGGCTTTTTTTGCTACTAGATCAGCTTCAGTATTACCGGTAATATCGGTATGCCCAGGTATCCACATTATTGAAATAGTCCTTTGCATACTGTATAGATGGGTTGATAATTCTTGAATGCGTACAACCCATTCATTTGCAGAAAAACGATTTTTTGTCGAGAGAGTGGCAGTTAAGGAATCCGTACAAACTAAACATTTTTCAAAGCTGCTCTGATTGAAGTACAACAACGCTTGCCATATTGCATACAACTCGGCATTAAGTATACTAGACTCTTGGTTTAGGGTCCAAAAGAAGGAATCTACACCGATTACGATTGCCGCCCCTGTTCCATTCTCTGATTTGGAACCATCTGTGTAGATGACTAAATGTTCGTTGTATAGATCCATTTGTTCTAAAAATAGCGTTCGGTAGATCGATGGAGCGGTATCTTCTTTTTTGTATTTACTGAGAGATATGTTTATTTGTGGTAGTTTTCTTAGCCATGGAGGAGTGTCATACGTATAGGTCATTTTTTCTATTTGTAAGTTTATCCTGTACTCTTCAGATGTGTCTGAAAAACGAATACTGGATGGTTTAGTTGAACTACGTCTTAGTGTGTGTGGACTGGGAAGGTTTGTGAAAATCTTGTTATTTAAATGGTTGGGTAACGTTTGTATTTTCACGCCATATGTTATGAGCTGCATATCTCTCCTTAAGTTTAGGGGTAAGGACGAAGCATCGCATAAGATTGCTTCTATAGGGCTTGTTCTAAATGCACCGATTGCATGTCTTACTGCGAGATTTTGGATTTTATTTAGCTGGTTCAAGTGTGAACGTCTTGCAGAACCATAAACAATACAGCCAAAGTCAATTTTGGATTGCACTAAAGTTTGATAGATGCGTAATAAAATTTCTCTGTCGGACCCCTATCGGATACTCGACAAACATTTGATAATGTTAATAACTCTTCGGCATCTGTTAATCAGATATTCAATGTGCGGTCTCCAGTTTAATTTTTGGTCAAGTATCATACCTAATAATTTTGTTTTATGTTTTATCTCGATATTCTGACTTTGCAGCTTTAGTTGTGGTTCGGCGTGGTCGGATTGTATTCAATATTTGATTGCTGGCTGTAATATTGATTTTCATTATTAGCCGTGGTGATGGTGGGGAAATATTACCAACCAAAAAAACAAAAAAACGAAGTCTCTGTTTAATTAATATTTATTTGAAATAATTGTACAAATCTGAAGTAAAATGAAATGAAAACTAAATTATTATATTCTAGCTACTAGTAATAACCTAAATAACTTCTCAAAATGCAGTATAATATACAATTTACTTAGTAGTTTGTAGATAAGGGAATGATAAATTTTAATATGAAAGCAAATTAATCTGAAATTAAGACAGCAGATAAGAACCTAATTGGGGGTTAGATTCTTTTCATAAAAATTAAAAAAAAACTCCAAAAACCCTACTGTTTTGCATACTTTCATACTAAAGATACCTTTCCTTCACAACTTTCCTACCATCTGCTAGGGTGTACATTTCCTAAGTTTTGCCACTGTGTTCTTATAAACATAATATAGCTTTCCACATGGCATGTTTTTCTCGTCCTTAAAGCAGTATGTGCCCTGTAAATTTCAAATGATATATTTTTAAGTTAAATAAACTTTTTAAAATATTTACCTTCGATTCCAAAGGAAAAAAATTGCAAATTTCTTCGGTCAATTTATAGAAATCAACTTCGTGCATGAACAAATTTCGATTAACATAGTGACATACTATATCTTGTATCAACGTGTCTCTACAAACGCCAGACAAAACTCCATTGTTTTCATTTGCTGATTTTTGTATCCTGGACCCATCGTTTTTTAAATATGTCTTCAAATCCTAAAATATATTTTTTTTAGCAAAAAATTAATTAATTTAAAAAGACTCACAAATTCCGTTGGGGAGGGCGAATCCCATGGTGAATTTTGAATTGAATTTGAATCATCACATGAAAATCCACTTGACGATGAAGGTCGGGAATTTTTCTTGATTAAAATGTTAGTAATTAATTCTGAACAGTCCAATGTAGTGGGGCTCTTTATTTTATTAAAGTATATTTTTTTGAATAGAAAAAAAACTATAAGCGCCATTAAAAAAACTTATTACGTTTAATAATATCCATTCTGCAACATATTTCCTAAACATAATTTTGTTTGCCAAATTATTACTCAGAAATATTATGTCCAGGTCCCGTTCCGTCATATATTTAAATGAGTTTGAAGTGGAAATTCCGGCCTCTGCAAAAACAATTTCATATTTTTACTTAATATCAACACACAATTGGTGCGTTCTTTTTGACTGAGATCTCAGATCACTTCAGTTAAGGTGATCTGAGATAAAGTGATGTGAGTAAGCACCAAAAAGAACGACATCTCAATTGAAGCGCGCGATCTGTCGATAGATTTAAACTATACGACAGATTCGTATCAGCATCTAATAATTTTAATTAATGTATCCATAATTTGTAATAAAAGAAAAATAGATTATGTGTGTTTATTGTTTATATGTCAATGGTTAAAACCGTAGATAACCTTGGTTAAAACTACAAATAAACCAAGCAAATCAAATATTCCTTCATCCCCTCCACTTTATTTCCAACTCAATTCGAACTGATACCCCCTTACAGCACATTCAGCATCGGTGAAGGGGGAGGAAAAATCTCAGCTCACTTAAAGTGAGTAACACAAAAAGAACGCTCACATTACTGATTTGAGCTGAGATTAACTGAGATCTCAGTAAAAAAGAAGGCACCTATTAGTAATTATACTTTAAAATTACCCTAAAATAAAACTTAGCAAAAAATGTGCTTGATACAGGCGGTGATGGGTCCCGGAATTTTGCAAGAAGTTTTTAAATATTCACAGTTTCATTCAAGTTATCCATGATAACTGAAAAAAGCATTCATACTATATATACGATGATATGAGAAATAATTTGAAAAAGAAATCCATGGCAACTACATAGCAACAGAATAACATTTTTCTAGAACATGCATGGAAAGTGACATTTTGCGATTTGAAATTATCGTTTTCTGATTGAAAATGAAATGTAATGGGAGACAATCGACAAACTCCACTGCCGATTGACTGCAGGTTGAAATGCACCTGAAAAGTATATAAAATAACCATTGTGTTTTGGATCTCGATTTACTGATATCCATTTTGTCTCTGTTATAGTTTTTTGAATATAAATGAAAAGTATTTCATTCCTGAGAAAAACGTTGTATATTGCACATTTTTGCATAATGTGAAGAAAAAGAAAATAAAAAAGAAGATTACTTGTAAGTGTATCAAAAAGGTGGGGCATACTCCATTCTTCTAATAAACAAAGAATTCCATTTTTATTCAGGCTGTGATCAAATTTGGAAAATAACAAATCGGTAAGTGTTATGTTTCCACTCTCGTTATTATCTGTGTCTGATGATACGTTTTGTTCTTGATTTTCTGTCAATGTAATACTGCCGTAGTGCGTATATCCTGAATATGGATCCTGATATATATTATCCATTTGATTTTTTTAGGTACTATCCAAAGGAAAATTGAAGAAATCCTAAAATAATTTAAATAACTGCTTAAATTTATTTTCCAGTTTGCTTGATAGCAATCTCTCAATCATTTTGAAAATTCTAAATTCTATAGCAATTAAATTAAAATATGTACTAAATACTTATTAGACAAAAAAAATAACAGTAGCACTCCGGGAGTGCCGACAGAAGAGAAAACTTCAACAATTACGTGTGTAAGAATTAAAACTCGTAACACAAAAACAACTTGTAGTTAAAGTCTTGGTAAAGTCCTTGGAATCTATTGTATTATGTATTATGTAGCGTCCGAACTCATATAAGAAGTTTTCACTTCAATAAGATCAACAGAAGTCAGGTTTGTATTTACTTCAAAAAACTGTACGTAGTGTGGTATTAATAATTGCATCCTTTTTGCACTACTCATTAGTGTCTACATGAAAAAATTGTTTATTTTGTACTTACCTAGAAAAACTACCAGGGATCAAACCAAGACAACGCTCAGAAGAGAATGGGATCAGTTATTGGTATATTCTCACCCAACCAAAAACTAGATTTGTTTCTTCCTCCGGCGCGCACAACGTGAGACACGTTCACAACTCACCACCCGCCCGCGTGCCAGTTAAAATTGATAAGTAAAGTATGAAAAGTATGCGACCACAACACAAGGGTTGTGTTGTGTATGCGACCAGCGAGCTGACGAAGACGAAGGGTCTGGACATAGTAAATGATAAACATTTCCAAATTCACGCACACAAATAGCCAAAACCAATAAAAAGGAAATTATTTGCTTAATTCAATCCTTATGTTACAGATTTTGTCAAAATAAATGCTTGATTCTAAAAGGTTTTTATTGATTTATTCAAATGTTTGATAATCGTAGCAAAAATTGGATAGAATTAGCTGTATATTTGATTGTTTTCAGTAGACAGATTATTTTTTTTTCTCTTTGTTTTCTAAATTTCGGTAAATTGTACGAATAACTTAATATATAGACAGGAATACATTTTATCTAAATATAATAGAAATTAAGCATTTATTTTATTGATCGCATTATAACTATAGATCGAAACTACATTAATAGATTAATCTGTGTTTTGTGTTTAAACTTCAAATATTTCAAATTAATATACCTAGAGGTATTTACTGCTAATGCCCCCAGAACTTTCTGCCATGCAATTCATTCCTAAATGATTTTATTTGAAAATGTATGCAACAGTGAAACATGTAGAAAAATTCATTATGATGCTTGTTGAGAATATAGTAATTATGGAACTTATCGTACCAAGACCAAGAATCTCAATTTCTCAAATTGGATCTGATTGTTAAATCGGATATTATTATTTGATAAAATTATAATCCAATGATTGATCTAAAATAATATAATATATGAGTCAATTTGAGTAAATTTCTTGCGAAAATTAAGTAGCGGAGTTACATCAATCCAGTCTTTAATGTTTGATTGGTTTAAGAAATGCGTTTTCTGTAGTTAATCTAAATTTTGGTGTACCTATCAAAAAATGGATGTGATTTAGCAGTTTTAACGCAAAAACAAGAAAATTGAGTCTACTGACATTAGTTTTAATTAAATGTTATCAATCATAAAGGAAATTAACAGAATGATCCTAAAACACTAAGATTTGTCAGTTTTTTCCTTGTTTTATTCTATTTTAGATTGAACTAATTTATTTGGCATAGATTAAGAAATTTCTTATTTCAATAAGTAGATATGATTCACCTTATCAAAGCATTTCTTTCCGTGGAGTATATGAACACTCCCCTTCAATTCTACACTACTTATATAAATTGAAAGTAATCAAAAATCTGACAAATTCAAGTCGTGTCTAAAATTTTTCAACTTAATCGCTGGTAGTGCTTTAGTGAACATGACAGCAATTTGTTCATTACTTGGTATAAACAATAGTTTTATTTTACCAGACATTACATAATCCTTTACATAATGTTGTTTTATGTCAATATGTTTAGATCTTTTTGTTTCCAAAGTATTTGACATTTTAATACAAAACTGATGGTCTTCACCTAGAGTAAATGTCTGGTGTGGTGTATCTTAACTAAAATATACGGCCTATTCTTTTTTCATGAAGTAACAGTTAACGGAACTTACACCGACATGTTGGAGGAGTTTTTATATCTCCAATTACAACAAGATGAAATTTTAAACACTGTATATTTTCAACAAGAAGACGCGCCTTCACATTACTCTTTAGTTGCTCGAAATTCATTATCAGATCATTTTGGCAACAGATGGATAGGTCGAGCTGGTCCCATCGAGTGGGGCTCATATTTCCCGGACTTAATCATAACAGACTTCTTCATATGGGGTTATGTAAAGGAGAGATGCTATAACCCAATCTCTACAAACCTTCATGAGTTAATAAATAACACAGTAAATGTTTTTAATATCATAACACCAGAAATGCTGCAAACTGCGCTCAGTAATTTTTGTATGAGATTAGGATTATGTAGAGATGCAGATGGAGGTCACATACACCAACTTATTTATTAAATGTAGTTTTTTTTTGTTTTGAGTGTTTTATGGAGTTATGTTTGGTTCTTTGTTCTTATATGTAAATAAAAATGTTTGTTTTAAATGTTTTCTTTCTTTCTAGTTTTCCCGATTCTGTAAATTGTTGTACCCAAGTTAATATCGATTTTCGTGTATAGGCGTATTTATGTCAAAAATGGCTCTGAATCTTATCCTGGTCACTTTTATTAATTAATAAAAGTAAATTTCTTACGAAAATGTCAGACGACTCTTGAGACTTGCAAACGGTGTCATAAATTTTTGACATTTCTAAGAATTTCAGTGAAAACCGCTAATTAATCCCTGGTCTCATTTTCGAGTTATAACGTTTCGAAGCTGTTAAAATGTGATCATTTACGTTTGGAAGTTATTGACATGGTTTCATAAAAAATTAAATCTTTCCCTAAAAACTTTAGTATATGCCGATAATGTATACATTTTTTGAAAGGGGAAGAAAAGGACTTTCAGATGGTAATAAAAAATATAGGGTGTTGTATTTAAAATAAACCGGTAATTTCGTTTCAAAAATGGTAATTTTTTTCGGCGCTTTTTGGAAAAAATATATATTTGGCAACTATGTCAATAAAAATTTGGAGGAAATATAAGAAGATTAGCGAAAACTGCACGTCGATATCTTTTTCCATTCTCCAGTAATAATCCCTCAAAATGTGTGGGACACCCTGTATTATTACCACCGTTATACTAGAGCTCTGGGTCTATAACCTGTTGAATTACCAGTGAAAAAAACGGTATGGTAACAGTAATTAGTACAACTAAACTTATAAATGATTTTTATTAATATAACTTATTATACAACGCCACAACAACTTTTTGCGCCATAAAAACGGACTGTCAACTGTCACACAGATTGACTAGTACGAACATCATAATTAGGCATGTTTTGGTGATTAGTAGAATTGAAATATATCAACAAAAAAACTATTAACATCCAAAATACAAGGCGCGGAATTCAAAAAATCCTTAAATTGGTTAAAACTAGTACACCTACCCTACTGATTCGACTCGCGGTCTTAACTATATGATTTTCTATTTATGATATATCATAAAATCAGAGACTGGTAATTATTTTCAAATTATTAAAAGATATTCGTTCCATTTCAGTCGGTACTTCGACTGAATATATAGAAAATCTTATTCAAACAAACTTTTACTTTCTCTAAAATTAATTATCGTCATCTACAAATTCTTATTAGCACTTTTCTTATACCGATGAAGTAAACGAACTCACTTTCATCTGATTTAATACTTATATATTCACATAAATTGAAATAGTTTTATCGCCGAAACCAAAATAGTCATGCATCAAACG
This sequence comes from Galeruca laticollis, assembly GCA_963921935.1. Taxonomy (NCBI): domain Eukaryota; kingdom Metazoa; phylum Arthropoda; class Insecta; order Coleoptera; family Chrysomelidae; genus Galeruca; species Galeruca laticollis. The sequence continues at coordinate 241,598,792 of OY998176.1, forward strand.
CAGTTAATAGAAATATTAATTATGCAACTGGTTCGTGAATTAACCTTGCCTAATGTGAATATTACCAGCTTGGAAATAAGAAGTTTTAAATCTACGTGCAGAAGGAAGATTGAGATTAAGAAAAACAAGTATTGTGACGTTTCTATTCATTTAAAAGATTTCACTTAATTTGTTTTTTCAGATAACAATTTTAATATTATATATATTCGATTTTCTGTAAACTCCGATAATAATACAAAATAAAACTGATGTTTTTGACCATTTTGACTGTTAAATCGAAAAACATGTAACAAAAATACGTTCAAACAAGAGAAACTTACAGTACAGTCGAGAATTAAAGACTGATGAAAGTGATAAGATATAATGTTAAATATAAACTGTTTTATGATCTTTTCATTAGATTTAAAACAACTACTTTTTTTAAATCAGCCGAGGAAGGGGAAATCCGCAAATTGAAAAGAATTGCGTGTTCCATAAAATGTAGTTATTTTGAATATTCAATTATTGTTTTAGAGAATAAGTTTTTAATAATACACTGCGCATCGAAATTAACGCATCATTTTAAAATTATAATTTCAGCCAAAATGAATAATTTTTTTTACAATCACTTGATAAAGAAGGCTTTTTTGCTTGTCACTGGCGACGAAATCTTAACGTTTACCGAGTGCCATCACTTTATTACTCTAGCGCATTAATAGTAAATAAGATTCATTCTCCTTGAGTACTGATAAAGAAGTTAAAAAAGTTTTAGAAATCAATAATCCATATGATAATTTCAAAATTATACGTAATAACATTCGCAGTCTATCAAATAACCTAAATGAATTTCTGATCACTCTAGATGAATTAGATGAATCCTTCGACTGTATTGTATTTACAGAAACACGTATCATTCCTGATATCACAATTTTCAACATTCCTGGATACAAAACAATCTATAATTCGGGACAATTAAACCAAAACGATAGGGTCGTAATGTTTGTTAGATCAGAGGCGTACGTATCTCATACCACAATCGGTCTGAAATGTAGTTTCCTCCTGAGAGCCAAAACGACTCTGCATGACTCCACTATTATAGTAAATGGCATTTATAGATCACCAGCTACAGATATCGGTCCCTTTGTCTACCAATTGAATACTATCTTGAGTAAGGAAGACGAAACATTTGACTATAATATAGTGATTGGTGATATGAATGTTGATTTGTTAAATACTTCTTGTGATACCGAATATTACATGGATACCATGAGCGAGCACGGATATATATCTGCAATAAATACACCTACAAGAGAACAAAAAAGATCTCGCACATGTTTAGATCACATATTTATAAAATCAGGATATCATAACTATGACACAATCTTACCAATTACGTTCGAAACATCCAATACATTACACAATTTTAGCCCAAATAGTTCGTGATAATAGTAAGAGAGTTGAAAAAATAGGATACGATACTATAAGCAAGTAAATGAAAAAAGGTTCATAGTTTACATAAATAAAGTAAACTGAGATGACATCTATCACTATGATAATCATGGCTCCGCCACAAATAAACTAATTAAAATTATAAAAACTAACTTAAATAAATGTACGATTTTTATAAAAATCAACAACAAACAGAGGAAACGAAAAAAGTGGATGACTAAATCCCTCGTCAATTCTGTGAATAAAAAAAATTGTATGTACCATAGATTGAAAAATGATCCAAATAATACCGCCCTTTCTGAAGAATATAATACATATAAAAGAATCTAAGCAAAATCATAAAAATTGCCAAAACTTTATACTATAGAAAACGTCTGAATGCAGGAAGAAACGACTCTAAAAAACTGGCAAACTGTGAATGAAGTACTGTCCAATGTAGAACCTTGACCAATAAACTTGTACTTGTCCTACTGTTACACTGACCTTCATGACAAATTTTAGGATATCTAATACTTGTCCTACTGTTACACTGAACTCTATGAAAAATTTTAGGATATCTAATACTTGTCTTAGTGTTACCTTGTGTATGTTGGCAATTTATGTTACAGAAAAAACAACTAATAAATTCTAATTTGAAGAAATTTATGTAATAGCTTTATTCAAAAATAAAAACAACAAAATTGAGTACTGGATTATTTAATTCAATTCACTGTTACAATCACTATCGTGTTTGGAAGTTGCTTCAAGTGACATAAAAAAATTGTGATGATTTTTAGGAATTAAATTCTCATTGCATAAACTCACGAGGTCATTCTTTTTATTCACTGGAATAGTTGGTGCTACAGTATAGGCCGGAAATAAAGGGACCTCTGCTGGTTTTATTATTCATCTTTTTTTTCTGTTTATATCGATAATATTGTATTCTTTATCGCCGTAGGATATCTTGTAAAAAATCTTGTTCGATTCTGTCTTTTTAATCATTATTATTTTGATATCATTCCAAGATACTTTTTCTCTTTTTTTATTTACTTTGAAATTTTTCTTCATTGTTGTATTTATCTTCTTCCAGTGTATAGAATCTTGTGTGGACATGTCAGTGACAGCGTATGGAGTGCTTTCTTTCTTGGCAGTTTTTACAATAGTTATGAGTTCGGTCGGAACGTAAATTGGTCCGCTTTTCAAAATCCTATTCTTTTCTTTTTCTATACTTGAATGCATAGAGTCGTCCTCATTCTCAGTATGCCCCACGATTAAATACTTGTGAATTATCTGTTCGAGATCCAAGTTACCAAAAATTGGTTTTTGTTTTGGGCGGAGCAATTATCACTATAGAATAATATGATCCGTTTTCCTATACCATACTTCTTTATATAATCGAATACACAAGTTGCTATTTCATTTGCTCCCCTTTTTGCTTCTCCTTCGTGCCACATATAGAAAAATCCCGTCTTAGAGATATTATTGGAAACAGTAAAGTTGAAAACATTTAATTTACGTTTATAGTAAAAAGAGGATACATTTCCATTAGGCAGCGGGGTCACAGCTTGCAAGTCAAATGCAGAAACCCAAATATTCTCTTTTTCTGAAGCTAATTTCTTATCATTTTCCTTTTATTAGCGCGATAATATATTTTCTTCCTCGTGCTTCTTCATTTCTTCTTTTTTCGCAGCTTTTTCTTCATCACTTGAATTTTTGTATACTTCACACACCGAACAGAGATCTTTTTACGGCTTGAAAAACCCAAGATTAAAGTTCGTGATGAAAATTTCCTGATAGGTATGTTGTTTCACAAACGGCATATCATTTTCTATACACTTCTCCTTATACAATCTGTACATCATACTGATGTTTAATGTTCCTTCTAGATATTCTTTTTTGTCGATGATCTGCAGTAGTGTGATTCTGTTCTCGAAAATCTATTGATATGATCAATTACTTCCTGGATTAAAGCATCACCTATTTTATTGGCCCGATTTGCATGTGTTCTTTAGCTAGAAAACCATATTCAGTTATCTTTTTCACAACAATGTCTATCGCACAATTTTATATGTTTAATGTGGCTTTGAAAAATAATTTGCAAACTCTGATTTTCTGATCTCTGATGTTGAAAAAATCCTCGCATATTTTTTCGGAACATTTGAAAGTACATTTTTGTGCACAAGCAGATAAAACAGATTTTGCTCCATGTTTTTTTCCTAATCTAGAAACATATTCTTGACCTGAGATGATTTTAAACTTTTTCCTATTTCTTCCCCATTTGGTCTCATCTCTTAACCTTTTTCTGCTTTTAAGGGGTTCACTTTTTGGCGTCATTTCATCCTCTATATATTCCAAATTTTCCCCTACCTCATTGTGTTCTAGTTCAATGATTTTATTATTTCCTACCTCCGTCACTGGGTATATAATCTGGATCTATTAAGTCATCTACTTGTGAAAAATCGCTTGCATTGTCATTTTCATGCGTTGAATTTTTCCCATTAGGTATTGGTGGTACTGCGTGATCTTCCAAAGCATCTAAAATTATAACAAAAAATTCAATTATTACACAGGTACATAGGTTCATATTGTACCATATAATATCTAAACTTAACAAAAAGTAAGTAAATCCATCGAAAATTCAATTAAATTAAGATAATCGCAGCAATATTTAGAGACCGACTCTGCACCACGACAATCAAATCCATTGGAATGGTGGAACGAAAATAAATTGATGTTCAAATATTTGCCAATTCTAGTTCGACAAAATTTCTGTATTTTAGCTACTTCAGTGCCGTGTTAGCGCCAATTTTCTAAAGCAGGCCAAGTAATTTCTGAAAGATGAAGTCGTTTAAGCAGTAAGATAGCAAAAATGATTCTATTTGTTGCAACAATAGAAAAATTAATGGATTTACATTTATCATGTTTTTAAATTACAAATTATTTTCCGCCCAACCTATGCAATATGCGAGAAAAATGTTGGTTTACCCCAAAAAAAGTTGGAATTTAGAAATTTTTTTTTCAGTTATTTGTACGTTTTCCATCAACAAGAACACGAAAAAACGGTTTTTAGAAAAAAAAATCCTATGTGTATGTCGTCGTCGTTGTCGTCGGCCACTTTTCCTTACACGTCTTGTTAGCACGACACAGCCTCCGGAGTGCAATAACACACAAATTTTATGATTGAATATTGTTAAGGACATGTCACAGATGAACCCTATTGATTTTCAGCTCACCAGAGCTAGTACAACTGGTGCTATGGTACTTGAAGTACGACATTTTTTGAGAAATTTCAGTTTGGTTTGTTAGCACGATACAGCCTCTGGAGTTCAACAAGTCACTAATTTTATGATTGAATATTATTCAGGACATCTCACAGATGAACTCTATTGCTTTTCAGCTCACTAGAGCCAATACAACAGGTACTACAGTACTTTAAGTACGATAGTTTTGTCATTTTTGGAGAAATTCAAGTTTGTTAGCAAAATACAGCCTCCGGAGTATATACAAGTGACCAATTTTATGATTGGATATTATTCAGGGCGTCTCATAGATAAACCCTATCGATATTCAGTTCACTAAAGCCAGTACAACGGGTGCTATGGTACTTGAAGTACCAAATTTTTGTCATTTTTGGAGAATTTTCAGCTTGTTAGCACGATACAGCCTCCAGAGGATATACGATTGATCAATTTTATGATTGAATACTGTTCAAGGTGTCTCACAGATATACCCTATTGATTTTCAGTTGACTAGAGCGAGTACAGCGGGTCCTATACCACATTTTTGGTTATTTTTGGAGAAATTTCGGTTTGTTAGCACGATACATCCCCCGAAGTGTATACAAGTAACAATTTTATGATAGAATATTGTTCAAGGCCACAGATGCGGAAAAGTTAGATTTAATCTTTGAAACCGTTTATTTTTACTTTCTTATGTATAAAGATTTTTTACAATATATGATATGTAATATGTAGTAAACACTTCCTTATGTTTAAATCATCAACCTATTGATAAACCCTACCAAAACCGGCAACCCCGTTCATGTTCCTACATAAAGTGTTAAACTGTTATCAAATGCTATATCAGTATTGCTGTTGTTTGTTGGGTGAGGTCAAATTTGCCCGTTGTTATAATTGCTATTGTTTAATATAAGAGTCAAAATAAATGAGTATGTTGTCTGATTTAATAATAAGCATTATAATTTTTTGTATTAAATTAAAAAACAAACGAAAAAACGGGAGATAGTTCTCAGAATCTTATTAAGCAGAAAATAAAATAAATGCCATTAATATAAATAAACTGTAAACTAACCAATCTAAACATACACAAAACGAGCAGTATCAGACGGCTCAAACGCGACTTACGTTATGCGTACTTAAAACTGTGATCACATCACGTTTAAAAATCACTGATATTGAAAAATCACAATAACAAATATCAGTGTGATTGAAAAATTACGATATCGCTCATCTCTAGTTTGTAAACAAGTAATATTTGATAAATAAAACTTTATTCATATTAATAAAATAACAAATAATATTTATTATACAAGAAATAAAGCATTTATGTATTCTTTATTTGTTCCCGTCTTCGGTCCTCGATGGATCCCTTATACTGATGAGCTACGCTTACGATTAAAAGGAGCTAGTCTATTCGTACAGCTACATCGATGAGCGGGAACCCGAACTCCACGGCGACGTTGATAGGATTAGGCGACGTTAATAGGATTAGGCGACGTTAATAGGAATAGTAGTAATCCTATTAACGTCGCCGTGGAGTTCCGGTTCCCGCTCATCGATGTCGCTGTACGAATAGACTAGCTCCTTTTAATCGTAAGCGTAACTCATCAGTATAAGGCGTCTCGTGTAGGCCGTTGTGGTTTGGGGTTGCGAGAATTACGGGCGATTGTTACACGTTATATTTATTTTATTTGATAAATCCACACAAAAATAGTATACAATAAAAAAAATAAAATTCTTGTAATTAACATAATAAAATGAAAAATGTTCTTAAAACTATAACATAAAATATATAAGATTTCTAGTTTTAATATTTCACAAAACAACGTGTATTAGATTAGAAAGCGTTTTTGTAAATGCATATGAGTTCAATTAAGTCGTTGTTTTCAAATTTAAAAAAGCGTTGTATATACAACGTGTTAAAAAACATTACTGTATAACCGTTTATATCACGCGAAATAGTATAAATAATGTTAGAAATACTACATTAAAATAACGGGAATTAAAAGCGTTTTTGTAAATGCATATGAGTTCAATTAATTCGTTGTTTCCAAATTTGAAAAAGCGTTGCATATACAACGTGGTAAAAAATTGCTTTTTAACTATTTATATCACGCTAAATAGTATGAATAATGTTAAAAATGCTACGTTGAAATAACGGGCATAAAAAGCGTTTTTGTAAATGCATATGAGTTCAATCGAGTCGTTGTTTTCAAATTTAAAAAAGCATTGTGAAAACAACATATTATAAACATTTACTGGATAACATTGTATATCACGGAAAATAGTATAGATAATGTTGAAAATATAACGTTAAAATAACGGAATTAGAAAGCGTTTTTGTAAATCCATATGAGTTCATTTAAGTCGTTGTTTTCAGATTTAAAAGAGCGTTGTATATATAACATGTTGAAAACATTACGGTATAACCGTCTTTATCACGCGAAATAGTATAAATAATGTTGAAAATACTACGTTGAAATAACGGACATAAAAAACATTTTTGTAAATACATTTGAGTTCAATTGAGTCGTTGTTTTCAAATTTAAAAAAGCGTTGTATATACAACGTGTTAAAAACATTTCTGTATAACCGTCTATAACTCGCGAAATGGTATAAATAATGTTAAAAAATACTACGTTAAAATAACGGCCATAAAAACCGTTCTCGGAAATACATGTGGGTTAAGCTAAGTCGTTGTTTTCAAATTTGAAAAAACGTTTGGAATATAACGTTTCGAATTCAACCATTTTGTCAACGCTGAAAATTCAACGAGTAACGTTGAAATAACATTAAAACGTTTTAAAAACGTTTTTTTACGTAGGTGTGTTTATTGGGTATGTTCTAATTGCTTAGCAACTGCCCACTATTCTGGAATGTTGAGCTTTGCGCATAGAAAACAGGTCAAAATAGTGTCACTTTTCCCACAATCGGAAAAAATAGTGCGTTGCGTATGAGTTGTACATAATATTTTTTCTACAACCACGTTATTAATGATAGACAAAATTAAATTATATTTTATTTAAACTTTGAACAGAAAAAAATTCAAAATTGAATATAGAAAAAGCAGGTAAGCGTGAACAATTTTGAATTGTTATGTCTGGTGCATCTATTCTTGATTATAAGTTTTCATGAATTGTAATGTTAGTGTCTGTCAACGAAATTCACTATAAAGATAATGTGAGATTGTCAAATGTAATTTGACATTCCGTGCGGAAAAGTGCCATAGCGTGTACTTTTCCCACTGTAAGTTGTTACTTTTCCAACGGATATCTATGAAAAGGCTTGCTTTGCTGATAAAAATTTGTGTAGAAGAGCGTGTTTTGCGCCCACATTGGGTGTAGAAAAAGTTTGATTACAGTTGGCTACACACATAACTGCAAGCTTGACAAGCATGATTGGACAATCTTTTTGTTCAAGCGTACTGTAACTTGTGTATGAAAAATTTGCGCATTGAATGAATTTGAATCATGCAAGCTTGAACAAGCCGGGCTTGCGCAAGTGAAACCAAATGTGTCTACCCAGAACTTGTCGGAAGGATACATTACAAGTAAATAATGCACAGCCAATCAGAGCGCGCGATTTATCTTATACCGATCAGCAACCGAATTGCTGTCCGAAGACATTCGTTTATAACAGAAAATGTATCTGGTTCCCGCTATTTCTAATTTTAACCTAATATTTTGCATTGGATATTTTATTTGATTTTTGATGCTCATGTGAAATACATTCTTAAATTCGTTTACATAATATTGTACAACAGCAATTATTATTGCTAATTAATTAAATTTACCTTATAGTTAATCTTAAAAAATTAGTACTTGAGAAATAATTGTAGAAAAATGTATGGACAAAGACAGGTATGTAATAAAAAAACTTTAAATTACGATGAAATTGGATTACTTTTCTTAGATTATTTGTCACTATTATTATCAATGCTTTTAGGGAGAACGAACTGACTTGTTCAGTATATCACGTGAAACATATTTCCATAGGGGTTTATTTTTAAATTTTCTAGGGGTTGGCTCACATTTTAGTGCTTCTGGCAGATCGCTGCCTTAAGCCTAGAAAATGGTAGCTCCTTTGACCGACTGACTTGTTCATGACTGCTATTTGAATACTTCTTCTGTGGCGGGTCTTGCAGTTATGGCTGTTGGTGAATAATTCATTTTTGTGTTTATATTGAACTGCAGTTATATTTATGAAAAATAGTTGCCTTGGGTCGAATATTGCAGTTTCAAAATAGAGAAAGTTGCTGGAATAGTCGTATGATTTTTGCATAATACATATTAAAAAGCGTCTTTGGATGACTTCAAGGGAATGCAGATGTGTTTTAGAGACCCCTCCCCAACCAAATTTGCCATCTATGACTCAAGGCGAATCTTCAAGTCAAGAAGATCAAATTGAGGAAAGAAGATATAATTTAAGACCACGAAAGCCAAAAGATTCTGAAAATAATTTTTGTCAAGATTTGACAAAGAACATTGGACATCAGCAATGAAGGAAGAATTAGATGCAATCAGAGATAATGGAACATGGGAACTAATAGATCGTCCACAAGGAAAAAACGTTGTAAAAAGTAAATGGGTTTTTAAAATCAAAACGGGGACAGATTGATCTACTGAAAGATATGAGGCTAGGCTGGTAGCAAAAGGGTTCTCTCAGAAATTTGGAGAAGACTATTTCGAAACTTTTGCACCAGTTGTAAGATTGTCTTCGTTTACTTTTTGGGCTCGCTGTGGAATTAAATCTGGAGATTGATCATATAGATATTACAACTGCTTTTCTAAATGGTGATTTGTTAGAAAATATATTTATATATATATATATATATATATACATATATATATATATATATATATATATATATATATTGAACCACATATCTTATATCATTAAAGCACATCAGCTGATTGAGAATGTTTAATTTAGTATTTAAATAAATTGAAACTATATTAATAAAAGAACACATAAAAAAAACACAGTCAGGATTAAAATTCATATAAAATCATATTATAAAATCATTTGTTTAATATAATAAAAACAGTAACAATAAAATATAGAGAAATTACCTTAATAATTTTCTAAAAGTACGAAAACGTATAAGTATGGAAGAAAACATTGAACCTGCCTAAAATGGATATTTGTTTGTCACTAGGTAATCAGCTATTTATCTGAAAATAAACAAGCTTTAGTAATCAAGTATAATACAACTATAAGTTGAATAGTAATAATAATAATAATATTTGTTACAAAGAATTAGACAAATTGAAAATATAAATCCAAGATGACATAACTCTAATGATATGTCAACATTTTGAATCAATTTATATATTAACAAAAAAAGGAATCATAAGATGGTGATGTGTGTCAATATCAGAACTATGAAATTTGGATAGTTTCAAATAAAGAAACCAAGATATATATTAGATACAAGGATTTGTGGTATAAACTTATATATTATTTCAAATTTATCACAGGTAGAAAAACAAGAATTTACAGTGTAATTTCAAAGTATTAACCGTGAATTTTACCAATTGTCAAAGACTTATTTTATTTAACTTTGTATATATTGAAAAAAGCGGACTTCTTTAAGCTAAATTCATAATCATATGTTTTCAAAAAACTTCCAAAGTGCAATAAAAGTGAACAAAACTTTATAGCTCGGGAAAGGAAAGCATTGTTATTATGATAGGACAGTTTTGTTAAATTGTAAAGGAAGCAAAACTTTGTTTGGAGCAGTGAGCTGGGAAACAAATAGTTTGTTGATTGAAAAATTGACGATCGGGAGAGAAGCGTGGGTAGAGAGAGCTTGGCGTCGTAAGGGGATAGGAAGACGATGTGAGTTTTGAAACAAATTTTAAGTAAAATTGAAATAAATACATATGAAAGTTAAAAACTCGTAATATAAATCAAACACCAAACACTTACGTATGTTGATATCCAGTTATTCCCGAGAATATCCAAGATTTCCCAAAAAATTGTGCAGCTTGGTTTCCAGTCGGCGTTTTCCTGTTACCAGATGTGGTAAAATCCAGACTACAGACTCCAGGTCAGTGTGTTTTTGATATTATTGGCCAATAATAACAAACTAATTATACATTCAGTGGTTATTTCCATTTGTAAAGTATTTTTTGCGTATATCTGATCGATCAAACTAAAAGAAAAAGACATATTTGTAATTATTCATTAGATTTAAATTTGATATTAATAAGACATTTTCATGAACATTCTTAATTTTGTCAAGAAATAATGGTGGTACTTACTTGATCAATAATCGTATGATAAATTTGCATTTCTATGTATAGATATAATATTTCCAAAGGTATGTATAGTGTTAGTTAATTTCTCCTGAAGATCTAATAATATGTATATGTAATTTTACAGATAAATTCTTTTATAATATTTTCCATCACCTTTCTTATTATAAAGAAAACGATTTTTATGTATATAATATCCATACCAATTGGCAGGCGTCTACACAAACGTTCGGTTTTCGTTCGCATCATTCATTTTAGTTGAGCATGCGCATAGAATATTTGATAGTATAAATAATGACTGTGGTTTTATAATGCCATAGGCGTATCAATTTTCTATTTAGAAATAAATTTTTCTAAAAAAATTAAATTATTCACAATCAATGTGTTTTATTTTATTTAATGAAAGAATATAACTCAATCTAAGCTTGAACCCAAAGAGTCGAGTGTGTCTCATGCTCCCGAATTAAAAATTAACTGAGCTAGCTAAATAAATAAACAAACAATATAGATTGAATAAATAAATAAATAAATTATCTTATTTATAAATATAATAATAATATCCAAATAAAATTATAATAAAATAATATTGTAATAATTAAAACTATATATATATATATATATATATATATATATATATAAGCAAAAGGTGATGATTATCAGGTATGCGGTCAGTATAAGGATTAAAACTCTATATTCCCATTCTCAATATTTCGCCATTGTTTAATAGCTTCATCAGGAGACAAGATTTTAAGAGTCAATAAAATTCGATGTACACCATGTCAATCCACAACTAGACTAGACCGTAATTTAAATGTAATATATGATGGTCTCTTAAAATAACCAATAAATTGTTGAAAGCTTCTGCACCTTACTATAATATACACCTGTTAAATCAAGCAAACGCGCCCAGACTAACACCACATCGTATTAGAAAAAGAAAGAGGAAAAAAACACCTTCAAAGTAAATAATACATTCTAGAAGTTTACTGACAATGGCTACAAAATGTATACAACATTTTAGTTTTAATTTTTAACCTTCCATGTTTTTATGTTTTTGACACTGTTATTGAGGTAATTGTTTTATTATTTTATATACAAAAATTTGTAACGTCTTTTTTTAACTTATGTGTTATGTATCAATCATAATGTAACATTCTAGCCGAAACAGAAGATGACTTAACAAGTCGAAACGCGTCTTTTGGCAAACAATAAACAAATTATTAAAAAGTAAGGACCTTCATTCAAGAAAATTCCTCCCATATAAAATATTTAAATGGTCAAGAATACATTGTGTTTCAAATATATATATATATATATATATATATATATATATATATATATATAGAACAACCTCCTCGATATGAAATTCACAAAAACAAAGTATGCAAATTGAAGAAGGCCATATATGGTTTGAAGCAATCTGCCCGTTCGTGGAATCAAAAGATTCATTCATATCTTTCGAATATTAATTTTGAAAAATCAAAATTTGACTCATGTGTCTACTACAAGAAGAGGGGCAATGATATGATTTTTATAGGTTCATATATTTTATATATTTTTACAAATAATAAAGAAATAACAGACAACTAAAGAAGGATATTGAAGATAAATTTAAAATGAAAGATTTGGGAGAAGCTAAAGAATGTTTAGGTATGAAAATTACTAGAAACCGTGAACAGAAAACGATTTCTCTAGATCAAAAGAAATATGCAGAAGTATTATTAAAACGTTTTGGTATGGTGAACTGCAAAGTAGTAGGAACTCCATTGGAACCAAAACTAAAGCTAGAAAAAAGGATTGAAAATATGGATAATAACTACCAGTATCAAGAGCTTATTGGAGCCCTAATGTACTTATCGATATCTACTAGGCCCGATATATCGTTTGCAGTCAGTTATTGCAGCCAATTCAATAACTGTTACAGTGAACAGCACTGAAATACAGCCAAGAGAATACTAAGATATCTGAAAGGTACCATTGATTATTCTCTATGTTTCAGAAAGTGTTCTAGTGAGCTTGTAGCTTATGCTGATGCAGATTGGGGCAGCTGCACAGATGACCGCCATTCATATACAGGCTATGTGATTAAATTTGCTGATGCTACTGTAAGTTGGCAATCCCGCAAACAAAAAAGTGTGGCGCTCAGTACTACAGAAGCGGAGTATATGGCTGTATGTGAAGCTGCAAAAGAATGTGTATTCATTCGTGGGCCATACAGAGAACTGTATCAAGATTGTGGACCTGTAATACTATACAATGATAATCGAGGAGCAAATGTATTAGTTTATAACCCTGTATTCCACAAAAGAACAAAGCATATTTCTATAAAATATCATTATGTGAGGGAACTAGCTGAAAATAACGAAATAATTGTAAAACATTTATGCACAGAAGAAATGCTTGCAGATGTGTTAACTAAAACGTTGTATAAGCCAAAGCATAATTTCTGTATTAAATATTTTGGTGTTTTAAGACCTTATATTTAATTTCAGGTTATTTTCAGTATTTTTTTTCTTATCCACTAGATTCAGTGAGGGTGTTGAAGCTTTAGGAAAATATATGAATGTACTGACTAAGGGGATCATTATATTTTGTTTATGTTGTTATGACATCGGTAATATTATAAATAATGAAATAATTGTCAATGTACGAATGTACCGCTTATTAATATAACTAAAAGGGTTTATAGTACATATCTGCCCTTTCGTTCTGCTGTACTATCAACAGATATATCCAGAATATCGCTAACTCCAACAATAACATTTCACTACATTCACTATATTAATATGTGTGGGTACATAATAACAACAAAAGGTGAGTTAAAATAAAATATGTCGTCCCAATGATGATAAATAATAAAAAATGTATGTACAAACGTACGATTTTCCTTTCTGTGATAAGACCCCCACAATTACATGAAATCTTTAAGCCCGCTAGTCAAGTATAAAACCATCCTATTAAGTTTCTTGAAGACTTTCTTCTGCAGCCATACCCACTTGCGCTCTCGATAGGGTTACGGCAATGTTACGGTGCAACATTCAGTGAGATGTGTTAGTGTCAGCGACATTCTTTTTGTGCATGTTGATTGTTTTTTTATTTGTGACTGTGAGTCGCTCATTTTATAGACTTTTTTGGATTTAACGTAATTAGGAAAAATGGTAAGATTTTTTTGAGAATGAATTTTTTTTATTTGTATCTTTGATATATGTTAATTAAAAGACATGTGAGATCTCAGTTCACAATATTATTCAAGGAAATTAATAAAAGAATACCAAATACAAACATATTTTGCTGTTCTGCAAAACTTTGGACTCGGAAAATTCTGTCTGGCCGGTACACTTTTTTCCGTCCGTCTTAATCTATTTTTGCGGCTTCCTAATTCTCAAAATAGTTGTCGAATTCTTCTCAATTAATGATTAGACTAAATTATAGACTGACTAATGTGGAAATGGAAGTCTGAAATATTTTTCTATTCTGCAGAACCGTAGAATCAGAAAATTCAAATATTGTCTGGATTGTCTACTTTTTCTTGGCCCAACGTCTTGGTCTACCTTTTTCTGACTTGAAAATTCTCAAACGAGTTGTCGAGATGGTACCTCTGGAATTGTAATCAAATTAAATTTGAAAAAAATAAAATAGAACTTGAAAATATTCTGCTTTTCTGCAAAACATTAGTTGGTGGTTATTCCAGTCAGGGCAGCCGCCAAACATTTTGCCACCTTACATGATTGACCTGGCTTGTAAAATTTTTTAAAAGTACGGTGCATATACGTCTTTCTATTTTCATATATTTAAGAGCGTTTGTTTGATTTCAATAAAAAAGGCGCTTTTCCGATTCCACTATAATAACTTTGTCTTGTTTTATAAACTGATATGCTGCCCTAGAAGCATGGTGCCCGATTAGCCGGTCCTAACCACACTGATTTTAGGACAAATAAAAATGATAAAAAAAATAATCCGAAAAATTATAACTTTGTATGATATTTTTTTTATGTACGACATTTTAAAAAAAATATATTTCTTTTGAACGCCTTTTTCTAGTATTAAACGATTTAGCAATTCCTTATGTATGTTTCCTTTTTCACTCATTGTTTAAATGCATGAAAATGGTAATGGCAATTAATAACTAGGAATTTGAAAGTGAAAACCATATTTATATAAGTAACTCTTGTTATGCTTCCTTCACCAATTAACCAGTTGAGCGAATCCAATGGGTTTTTTAGAGAAATTTCATTTATCATTTGGGACAATTCAATTTCTTTTCGTGATATTCTGTTATAAAGTTGATTTGCATTTGTAAAAGAATTGAAATAAAAGTGATTATTAGTTATGGCAATCACTAAAATCATAAAAATATTTAATATAAATAATATTGCTACTGAGAAGAATACTGTAAATATAACATATAAATTAGTTATTTTCAGTTGAATCACTTACTTATCACTATTATTTGTTGAGAAAACAATTCAATGAATCTGAAAGTATTACTAGAAATAAGTCGTTATTATTCCGAAAAAAATTACAAAAAAGTAAGTGTCAAAAATAGCTTTATTTGTGCGACAAAGGCATTTAACTTACTACCAAATAATCTTAGAAACCTATATATACATCAAAATTTCTAAGAAAGAAGTTGTTGTTATGGACTATTACCATTTGAATAAGCAGGAACGAAAGCACTTTATCACTTAATAATTATTTTTTACTTAAAAGTTTTATTTTAGTATGTTTAATTCAGTTGGTTATTTATACTAAACCAATCCACGTGCACGGATTTTCTTCCTTCGATGGTTTTACGTTTATTTTCTATATGTATTTAATATTCATGCTACATGTGAATTATACTGGTAAATAAATAAATGAATAATTAAGTAAAGGATAAATACACTTAAGCGCCTTTTCCTGTGCAGATATGTTTAGGAAATTAATAAAACTACTACATAAAATAATAGTGTTTTAAATGAAACTCACGGTTTCTTGTTAATTCCACAATATAATAAAAGTTATTGAAAATTCTAAAAAATTGACAATTGTTTCGATAAATCAATATCATCGACGATGAAGTAAGGGTCGAGACAGTTAATTACATAAAATAATGTTATAAGATCAAATACATTTTTTAATGAAATTTACTGTCTAGACTCTTACTTTGTGGAATCTACTCATATTACTGTTTTAAATGAAACTAACTGTTTCTAGATAATTCTACAATATATCGATACAATGTTAAGAATTCCAAAAATTTGACAATTGTTTCGATATTAAATATCATCGTCAGAATGACAGAAGTTACATTTCATTTGATACCTATCTGATGATTAATAATTATTTTGGCTAGGCCAAGAAGGGACCTACCTAGTAATTGACTTAATATGTATTAATAGAAAAAAGAAGAAGATATGATATTAAAAATACCAAAGCTTAGATATTATTAGCCTCATGGGGATATTTTTCCCATATAAGATCAGTATACCTGTGGAATGATAGAAAACCAGGAAAACTATATCTGCTGATCTTTACAATTATCACTTAAGAAGACAGTTCAAAAGTGGAGAGCTCCTTAGATTTATCTGTTCATTGACGACTTCATATTGTGGGTTTCTAAAGTGCCTTCTAATTTCCAATTCTTCAAGGAAATCCAATTATTGTTTCTTATCACAAATATGTAGTACTTCTAGTCCTGTGTTAGGTGTCAATGAATGTGTCAAGTAGATGTTTTGCGTCGTGGGATGTATCTGATTGTTATAATCAGTATGCTCGTAATTGTTCACTGTGTCTGATTTCAAAATTTCTAAGTGTTTTACCCAAATAGACAGCATTACATTCTGGACATTTAAGTTTATATACCGGGTGTCCCAAATTATCGTAAACATACAAAATCTCGCTTATTTGACAAGATAATTTAAAAATAAAAAACTGTTTTGAATGGCATTAAAGTACCTTCATTATGACTTATGAAAAAACTTTATTGCATTTGACAGGTTTGTGCACCCACATATCACTTTTTTTAAATGGTACCCACTGTATATTGTTATTGAAAATTGCGTGTTATTCTATTAGGAATACAACGATACAACACACTTGTAATTATTTTTTATTATTAACAACAAAAAACTAACATTTCTGAAATTTAACTAAAATGCATATGCAATTCAAAAAACGAAAACAAAATTATAGTAAGTGTTCAAAATTATTTCCTGCAGATTCCATGCACGCTTCAAGACGTCTTAAAAGCGTTCTTGTGCAGGCCGCCTGAATCATAGCTGGTGTAACAGCACGACATGATTCACGAATGCATTCTTTCAGATTTAGACTTTTTTATAAGTATTACTTAAAAATCCTTATAAAAATTATATTACCTCCGCCGATGCTTATAAAAATGTCGAAAAGATTGGTCATGTCATCCACCAAAAATGAGAACCAATTCAATTCTTGTTCTTAAGGATAGGGTTAGAAAGTTATCTCATCCAGATTTTCTTAACAATGACCTAATTTTATTGAACGAGATTCTGATTCAGAACTCATATCCTAGAGGTATGGTAAACAAGTTTTTAAACAACACTCCGCCAATTTTCAGGAAATTTGAAGATGTTGTATCGGATTCAGTGCATAGTGCAGATTTGGGGTATGATGTATTACCGTACATACCAGGTTAAACACCAGACCTCCTTAAAGTTTTGAATGGTACCACTATTGTTAAGGTTGAAACCTATAATATACTTACAATCAACAACCTTTACACTAAAATCAAGTCAAGGTTGGGCATGAGCGAGATTTCGAACCTCGTTTACAGCATTGTAGTGAATGCAATAATATATATATATATATATATATATATATATATATATATATATATAACTACATACTATTATGTATCTTTATATAAATGCCACACGTTGTTGGTACCAATTTAATATGTTGCCCCACGATTGGGCGCAAATTTAATATGTATTACAACGTTGGGATGCCTTTTTATTATAGGTATTATTTTTAGGTTTATTTTAACTTCCTATCTATGTTATAACTAATCAATTTAATTACTATCAAATATTTATTAATGTGTTATTATTATTAATTGTTAGGATGCCAATTTAATTTATTTATTATTAATGTTTCAAGTTTTTTTTAAATATTTTGCTCAATTAAAAATTAATTACATTTCTCACCTTTTTTTCTTAAATTCGTCTCCTTCAAATATTTGTGAAACATGAATTTATCTCAGGGCGATTAGTCTCAAAAAACGGAAATTAGATATGTTATCAATTAAACAAATTTTTGACTAAAATCATTTATGTAAACTCTTATACAAATAGTTACAAATAATAAAATGTGACGCCTATGACTCATTTGCATAATTTTCATATTGTTTATCTTAAAGGTTTAGAAAGGACACCTGCAGATACCAAGCGTTTTTTGTTAACAAAACTTTTATGTGGAAAAGAATTTATATTTTAAGCTTTCAAACAGTATGTTTAAAATCATTTCTCGTGGTGTATCGGTTTAAATTATTACAAATATTTTAGCAAAGTGAAGTTTGATATTTATATAATATATGTGTGTGTAAAGTGATAATTTCTGTAACTTATCAAACTATTAATTTCTTATGAACTATAAACATGCAATATACAATTATCAACAAAATATCAGGTAAGTTGTAAATCTTATACCATTATCATTTAATATTTCACTTATATAGTTATTCCTAATATTACATTCAATTTCTCTATTAATTTTCGGCCTTTTTAAAATTTAAGTAAGTTTATAATGATCATTTGTTTAATTCAGTAAGTTTGTTATATTATTTTGGACCAAAATAAATTCATACATTTTAATTAATAGATATAGTATTGTACTTACTTGTTATAATTAATTCATTCCATCATTGTTCACGCTGTACATAAATGATCATCTAGCTTCCATTTCTTCCTTCTAATGCATGTTTAACTATTTCTATCTATCACTATTCTAATTTCACTTCACTCGTATTTCTTTTATATATATGTAATTGTATAGTCAGTTTTAAATAATATATTGATAATTTCAACGAATATATGAACGTTAAAATCGTATAAACATTTCATACATGTAACATCGACAGTGAATTCCACATTTAGTGTCGCGTGGAACTTTATGAGAGCAGAAGTTCCTCCTATGCGCCGACGCAATAGTTTTCATGATATTAAAATATTTGCTTTAAAGTGTTGGTATTTTTATTTTTATTCAATCTCCATAATAAATTCATTAAAATTTGCTTACTTCATTCATTCTGTGTAATAATATTCTGAATCATTAAACTCAGAGGTGTATATGCATGAAAGACTCAATTTCTGAATAAAGAGAACCATAAAATTTAAGAATTAAATATTCAAAATTAAATTACATTTATTTATGTGCGTCCTGAACCCAAAGGGAGGAGTCTACATGCCACCGACTCTATATTAAAAATGAAAGCAATATTAGCATATGATAATTCAGAGCTAACCGAAGGTAAGTTAAGTCAAACACAAAACAAGACAACGACTCTTTCATATTAAAATTAAAATAATAATAAAATAAAACAATCTTTGAGAATAATTATAATATATATATATATATATATATATATATATATATATATATATATATATATATATATATATATATATATATGTATATATATATATATATATATATATATATATATTAGGTCAATCATAAGGTAGGTCACTGATCAAATGAAATGTAACTTCTGTCGTTCTGATGATGATATTTAATATCGAAACAGTTGTCAATTTCTAAGAATCATTAACATTTTTTCGATATATTGTGGAATTATCTAGAAACAGTTAGTTTCATTTAAAACAGTGATATATTTATATTTCTTAATCTTTAATATTAGATAAATATTTCTGAATTATTATGTATGTTTTCGTAATTAAAAAAAGTATGGATAAGTTCATTTGTCTTTGAGATAGTCCACCTATTTAGAAAAATACCTATTCCATTTCGATTTTTTGATATTAAAAAATAGTGGATGGCACAAACAATAATTAGCATTCATGTTCTTTCTTTCCTCTATAATCTGAAATTGGTAATAGACAGTGTGAATAATCTTCAATGTTGTCTAAAATATACAAATTTTTCTCTAATCTATATCCTCCTGAAATATACTGTTTTGACCCTCACTTGATGGACTCATACTACTTTTTTAAATGAAACTGACTGTTTCTAAATAATCCCCCAAAATATTTAAAAAATGTGAAAAAATCTAAGAAATCGACAGAATGACAAAAGTTCATGTGATGCCTACCTAATGTTCAATAATTATATTTGGCTAGACCAAGAAGTGATGACTTAATATATATGAATAGAAATCAGAAGAAGCTATGATATTACAAATATTAAAGCTTAGATGTTATTAGCCCTATGGGGAAGCCAGTTTAAAAGTGGAAAACTCTCTAGATTTATCTGTTCATTGACGATTTCAGATTGTGGGTATCTTAAGCGTCTTCTAATTTTTCAATCTTGGTCTTGTTTCTTATCACAGATATGTAATACTTCTAGTTCTATGTTAGGTCTTCTAGGTTAGCTCTGGAATTATTTGGAAACAGTTAGTTTAATTTAAAATAGCTATATCCTTCTATTTGTCATATACATAGTAATGTTATCCATTCCAAATCGTGAGTTGGATTACATAAATACTTTTTTATATTCCTTCATACATTTTTCTTATTTTTCGTTTTTTTGTAGAATATGTGACCTAATCCCCTAACATACTATTAGAAATTACTTTTATTCGTCTCTATTTTGCATATATGGAGTGTCACGGTATAAATAATTTTCTACACCCAGCAACACTATAAAAATCAAATACATGCAGTACCAGTTAGACTACACCTCAACACTTTTCTTTTCCGCTCCGATGTTCTCACATTACATTTTTCTGCCATCCTAGATAGTAAAGTTTTCTATAAATGCGGTGGAATTAGAGCATGATTAAAGTGGATTCCATAAATAACATAAACTATGAACTATTTTTTTCTTGATATTAATTTTCTAAACAGAGGTTTTTAATATTTCTGATTGAATAGCTTTATGTAACATTTTAAGTATATACCCATATTACCAAAATTTCAACATTACATATTTTAAGTATACATTTAAAATTCATTGTTTCATTTAGGTAGACAGTTAACCTATTGATTCAAATGTGTTAATACTTTCGAAACATTTGGTATTATTAGGAGAATTTGCCTTACACATAAAATGACACACACCATTTAAAATCTTTCCTCATAAACATTCATTGTTAAAGAACAATTTAAGTACCGGTAGTAAATAGCTACTTACATAAGATTTTAAAAATCCTATTCTAATTTATTATTGTAGCCTGTTTGAGGATATTAAATACAGGGTTGACATCAAAATAATGCTTGAAGTTCATATAAGTTTCTGATATACAAATCTTCGTCTCTGAAGTTTCGAAATGAAAATTTGTAATTCAGTAAAATTATTGAAACATACATACGGTACTCTAAATTTTTGTGGCTGATTTTGTACATTTGCTGTGTGTGACTGTCTAATGAATGAATCCTCACTAATAAAAAAATTGGGTCGGCTTATTAGACGGAGAGCTGAGCTACATGAAATGCGACATGCCTCGGTACATGAAAAATTTTACCTGGAAAAGGTTCGACTTGTGCTGGCAAAAGCAAAAGCCCGACTGTCAGAAGACGCGCTGGAAGCTAACTGCGTGGGCGGGTGATCAAACGCGTAAATTTTCCAATTAAAAAAACTGTCGAGGTACACGGCTGAAAATTTACATAGGTATTGAAAATTATAAGAAAAAACAGTAAAAAAATTGTCAGAAGGGTAAGTGGAAGCTAAAGGGGTGTCAGAACCCGACAAAGTTGCGAAAAATATCGGAAAATTTACATTTCGAAGAAAACTTCTGACAATTGAGATTTACACTGTTTACGTACAGAGTAAAGTGTGCGCGAAGTGTCAGAAATTAAAGTAGAAACGATTACGAGTAAATCGAATGCGAAGTGCGAGAGCGTATTTCGGCGCGCACCGCGCATAGCCAGTTTCTTCACGTTGGATTCCAACACATGGTCTCGGAGGTTTCGAAGTGCTTCCCACACATCGCGGTAGGTAGATCGATCTTGGAATTCATTTTTAGTTACTACGTAGAAGACGTACCGCGAATTATGTTTCAGTTTCAGTGTCTTGCCAGGGGCTGGAATCTGGTCTTCAAGTTTTTCTAATTGCCCGAACTTCTTTCGAAAGACGGTTGCCAACCCTCGTGCATTCTTGATACGGGCGGGGATGTTGTATGCCAGTGAATAATCTTCTAGGAAAGTGAACAAATCTTGTTGTTGTTCCGAAGTGACTCCATATCTAGCTTTCCCGGTATCTCCATACGCGCCCATAAATGCATCGAAGGTGAGGTCAGACACATCTCGAATAAGGTTTACTCCTTCCTCTATGTCATGGTCTCCTTCGAATGGCGCGAGTCGGTTTCGGTGAACTACTTTTGGATTTCCGTTGGGGATCTTGCTTATGCGATATAAAACATCATTGATCCTTTTCTTGATCAAGTATGGACCTTCCCAGGATTTTTGTAATTTTGGAGAAAATCCTTTTCACCTCGCCGGGTTGTGTAACCATACTTTGTCCCCTTCTTTAAAACCGCCCTCTGTGACCTGCGTGTCGTACCGACTTTTCATTCTGTCGCTGGCAACTTGAAGATTTGTTCGAACTAGTTCATGAATATCGTCCAGCCTTCTTCTCAATTGGATCACGTAGTCTTCGCCTGCTATATCTTCTCCAGGCCGACAGCCAAATTCCAGGTCACAAGGAAGCCTCATTTCACGTCCAAACAGGATTTTCGCAGGTGTTTCAGTTTCCTCTCTCTTCGCTCGTGGAAGTCTTCGAGCTGATTGTCTAATTGGCTTAGCATTACCAGTATCGATTTTGTGTTTGACGGCTGATGTTCTGCCAGTCTTTCCTCCTTTTGGTACGAATAAGTCTCGATACTGCAATAGAAATTCTCTCATTTTTTTTTCAGCTCGATCCAAAGATTGACCAGCTACTGATATCATTTGTTCGAATCTGGCATTGGAATTGTCAGTGGTCGTTGTCTGACGAACTATAGACGTCACTGGTACGCAGGATCCAATCTTGGTTTCCTTCTTGATGGTAATTGGGTAATCGTTCACGTTTATCAATCGTACAGGGATCTCTTTCGCCGACGTAACCAATCCTTTCCCAATTAGTACTCCTTTGCCAACCTCCTCGTCGTGGTTCCTTGGTTCCATCATAACCGGTGTACCTTCCTCCATGATTCCCTGTAGCCGTGCTACTATCATGGTTTCGCTTCGTGCAGGTAGAACGGTATCTTCCTGTACAGCTGCCAACACCGCGCTGCCTTCATATGGGTGCAAGAATACCTCCTCGGAACCCACTTCAATGGTTCTGTTTCTAAAGTCTAATTGGAATCCATGTACATTCATTACGTCCATTCTCAGAATCACGTCTTCTTCAATGTCAGCTACGATTACCGTATGCGTGAACTTTTCTGCGCCAATTCCCAATTGGATTTGTGTTTTCCCGTGAACGTTGGCACTCTCGCCTGTGGCGGTCCGCAGTCGCAGTCTCGTTGGTAGAAGTTTCTTCTTGGGGTTTATTATCTCTGGTCGTATAATGGTTCTAGTTGCTCCAGTGTCAACCAGCAGAGCATATTTCTTGCCATTTACTTCGCCATCCACATATACACTGTCGTTGCGACATCTGAGAGAAGCTATCAGTATGAGAGGGTCTTTGGAACAATCATGGGTCGGTGCTTCCCCCTCGTAACCGACCCGTTCTAGTTTTCCTGTGACTGGGGCTCTTGGTTTGCAGGAGTCTTGGGACGCTTACATGAACTACGTACATGCCCTAGCTCGCCACAATTCCAGCATCTGATCTTTCTAGGTTTCTTGTCCATCATATTCTTTATTAAACTGACAAACTGGTCAAATCTGTCTTCGTCATCTTCTTTTTGGATGGTCCTGATTTTGTTATATCCTGAAGCCTTCGTTGCTGCTTCATATTCAAGAGCAGCTGTCAATGCGTCAACTAATGTTTTGGGATGGGCTAAACGAAGCGTCCTCTGCATATCGGGGTCACGTAAGCCATCAATAAAGGCCTGGATGCCCAGACATTCCATCATGTTCTCTTGTGCTGACGGATAAGCAAATCGAACGAGTCGGGCAATATCCACTTCATACTCTTGAAGGGCTTCATCGCGTTTCTGCCTTCGGTTTTTCAGTTGGGACTGGTACAAATGTTATAGATGTTCGTGACCGTACCGCATGTCCAACCTCTTCTTCAGCAGCTCGAAATCATCCGTTTCTTCCAGATGTATCGTCTGAAGTATATCTAAGGCATCTCCCCGAAGCGCGATAGTTAGGTTCACTGCTTTCTCCTTATCGGACCAATTATTCACTCTAGCGGCTGCTTCGAACTGTTTTACATAATTGGTCCACGATGTCTTTTCGTCGAATGTTGGGGTCTTGACTCGTGCAAAACTGCCAATGTCCTCTATCCTGGAAGTTATTTCTGGCTTGCAGGGTTTTATATGTTCAATCTTCTTTCCTTCTGCTGGCGTGTCTTCTGTTCTTAAATCTGCCATATTTTTCTCCAATTCCTTGATTTTCTCGTCTATAGTTGTTATCTTGTTTTCAATGTCTGATTTTAGAGACGTAATTTTATTCTCGACGTCAGCAGCAATGTCATTTTTTAACGATAAGATATCGGCAGAAATGTCATTCTTCATGGTGGAAATCTTCTCGTCCATATTAGTAGAAATATAATTCTTCATAGTGGAAATTTTCTCGTCCATATTGGTAGAAATATCATTCTTCATGGTGGAAATCTTCTCGTCCATATTAGTAGAAATATCATTCTTCATGGTGGAAATTTTCTCGTCCATATTGGTAGAAATATCATTCTTCATAGTAGAAATCACGCTTTTCATTGTGGTAATCTTCTCGTACATATCAGCAGAAATATTAGCAGAAATTGACGAGATTAAGGTGGAAGCCTCGTCATTAAATAAAAATGATTCTGGATCAAAGCCGTCATTTTCCAGTGCCACTTTAAGTCTTTATACTAATTCACTTTTCTTACCAGACGTTTCCAACTCACGATCTTCCAATTCTGCTCTTAATTCCGCCATTTTCAGATCACACAGTCTCTTGGCCATTTTGATGTAGCTATTTATTTATATTACCCCACACCTGACACCAATGTAATGTTTTTCTAATTTATTTAAAACGTAAACGGGTGGGATAAATTTTAAACACTCGGTATTGCTACTTACTAATTTATTTAAACACTAACTCACTAACACTAATTTATATGTACTTAACTAGTCACTTAAATTTAATTTATATGCACACTAACTTATTAATTTATAACACTTTTATATTCACTTAATTACTGTTTAACTCACTATGGCAAATTATAAACTGAAACTCATCCGCTGATCGGTCCTGTATTTATATCAAAAACTTTCTTTACTAGAATATTCGGGATGGGACATGCCTTTCGCGATATTTCTTAAAATGCCTTTCGAGAACATGTTTAGAAAGGACGGTTCACAATAGATCCCAATAGACCTTCTCAGAATTCGGCGCGCTCGCCTTTTTCTCAACTCCGTTAACATAAGGTTACAGGGCCGTACTTAGTATCTGCTTCGGTGTGCGAGTTCGTAACAATACCTTAGTTTCGTTTCGCTCGATTTAGCTCGTGTTAGAGTCGGGCGAAGTTTTCGCTCCGACAGAATTTATTTGAGTGGCCGCTCAAACTTAGTTTAGTTTAGTATAATTGACGTAAACTATATATAGTCCGGGAGCCAGCGACCTTTTGAGGGTGCTCATTTCACAAAGGCTGAAAAATTTTTCCGAGCCTTATTTGGTATCACTAGTAAGTGAATGGACATTCAGCTTGCGCAGTTTCGGGGGGAGTAGCTGCGGCAGCCTCTCACATACATGTAAAATAATAATTAAAAAAAACTAATACCGCAAAAGCTGAAAGTTTGTTAACATTTACATTATGTTATAAAATAAAGAAAAAACGTATCCAGCCGAATGTAGAGTGGGGGTTTATGCCCCAGCTTTTCACGTGAAGAAATGAAAAATGCGCACTGAGTAAACTGATACCGCAAAAGCTGAAATTTGGTAAATTTATAGTTAAGTTAATCTCTTAAACGAAAAAAACATCCAGCTTCATATTAAGTGGCGGAAAAGTGTCCAGCCGATGCAGTCAAAGACGCTGCGCATCGGCATGCGCTCGGGCGCGTTGTATCTTGGAATGCATCAGCTGGATATTTTCCACCCACTAAATAGAAAGCTGGATATTTTTTCTATTAACTTATTCACTTAACTATTATATTACCGAATTTCAGCTCTTGTGGTATAAGATATCTAAGGCATAAATAATAATTGTATAAAAATATAAGTAATGTATCAATATTATTCTAACCTGCAGTACTTTGTTTATCATCATCAATCGTTACATCTCCCAAAGAAGAAGGTAGCTGCTCACCCTCGAACCATTTGAAATGGAATTTCGTGTCCTTCTCTTCCCAGCCAAAATCGGTTGGATACAGTTCCGTTGGAACCCGAAGATGAGCGTGTGCCCAAATGTTTGCAATATAAGTTGTCCTCAGAAAATGTTGGTGCCACTCAATTTTGCAGGGAGGCAGAGCTGATCCGTCGATGTTATTCTTCGGTAAACGGAATATGTCGGCGTTTCGCAAAATATTGTATGTCTTCAAAAATGTTGCTACGCGTGCTTCATTAACTTTATTTATTTTTTGTATCCATACATACGACATACATATTCTTCTAGCATATCAAATGTACTCTGCAGCTCGTCGTTAGGTGGGTTGTTCAGTTTGATAAAAGCGTCCATATATTATATTTTCGAATTATGTAAAATATTAAAGGGACGGCTTTTTCCTTCTTTGAAAAACGACGGATTATAATAGCAACCCGTTAGGGCATGAAAAGCCGGAAGTGCTGCGCTTAATAATGTTTTGTATCAAGAGAGGGACATTTATCCATCATTATTTCGCAAAATTGGATTCTTCTATCGGGATCATCTTCGTTTAATTCATGCACAAGTTTGATTTTATAAGGATGCCATTTTTCAAGCTTTAATAATTTGTGTACCGTTGTTTTGCTAACACCGATATCGCGACTAACTTTACGCACAGAAGTGTGTGCGACTTATTCAAAACTAAGTAAAACATCTAATGATGTATCAGCATTTGCAGAGGGACGACCTGATTTGCGTACATTTTCAACCGTACCAGTTTCTCGAAATTTCTTTTCAATCTTACTGACTGTTGAACGCGTTATAGGTCTTTCTGGATATTTATTATTAAACAAATTACACACTTCCATCTGAGTTCGCGATCTGTCTCCATACCCAATCATCCCAACTATTTCAATTTTTTGTTTTACACTTAACTCCATTTCTAATTCAAATTAAATCTAAGCAATAATTAAAACATTCACGAATACCAAAAATATTGTAATACTAAACTGTCACTGAACATCAATAAATTAGTAAACAAATAATGACATTTCACAAAAAACTAGACGACTATGTTTTTTTTAAAATTGATAAGAAATAATTTCTTTCATATTCTGTTTGCTAGACCACAAGTACCAAACATGTTTGGAAACAGCTCATTTTTATTAATCTAAAAATGTAACAAACTACAGGGTGTTATAATTAAACCAATTGCCACTAGATAATAAGTATTTTTGATATTGTTAATTTAACTAATAAAGAATGTTAGGCGTTACTTTTATGAGCACACACAAAACTATTGTATTTTTATCCAACCTATACCATTTGGAATCAACATGTGATACATTTTTGGAATCAGCTCAGCTAGAGTAATCCGAAAATTGAGAGAAAATGGGGGTGTTCCATTTAAAAAAATGACGGTGACGTCATTACTCGAAAGTAATTCACCCTGTATATTAGATTATTATTTTAAAATACGGTAAATTAAAACCAAAAATCGACGTGTTTCAGGATTATTTCATAAAATGGTCTGTTTAGCTAAAAATGAATTTGTTCCATACTTTACGGACACAGTGTATAATAAAACGCTGATTATTGCCGACTCCGGTTTCCATTGAAACGTTTACATTAGCATTACTTAATGCACTCATGTTGGACAGCATTATAACGGCCACATCTGTATCGGAGCATCTTATTGTGACATGTGCGTCGTAATCTATTTTACAGACGTGGAATACGATTTTCGTATCCGCTTCTTCGTGCGCTTGACAGCTTAATAAAACTTCGTGCGTCCTTTCTCCCTGGCCATTATTTACTTCATATTTATAGCACTGATCATAATTTATATAAAACGTACTTGATCTGCTCCCTCGATGTGAAATTGCGCGACTTGCATTCCTCTCAAACAATGTTCGTTTGTCTTTGATAGAAGGAAAAATGTACTTATCAAAGGAGATTACAACGATTTCCGCAAAATTTGAACAAAACATCTGCTGCTCGAGTATTTTTAAAAGAGCTGCCTTATTTGTTTCACAAATAGAACCATCAATGTGGCACATCAATAATGGCACCGGCGTTAGAGGATATGTTTAAACTTTGTCAATGTCCGTAGTTTTTTTTAATGAAATGCATAGAAATCGTCCAAACAAATCGCGTTGCATGCGCAATTCGACAATTTTTCCTGCCACTGATATTTTGCTCTTTTGCATGTTGTATGTAAAATTTAGTACTTTATTTTTTTTATTGTTTTCTCGAATCTTTTGTCATCGACTGCACATTCTGCAATGAAATTTTCTCGCTGTTGATTTTCCATTATTTCGACAATTAGTAAAAATTTCTCGATACTTTCTGAGACCGTTTGGCCTGTCGGATTATTAAATAAATAATTTCGATCTAAATCGGCAGCAAAAGGATTATTTTTTTTTTAATGTTGTCGATAAAATTACGAAGCTGTTGAGTGTTTTTACTCATTCTGCTTATCTGCAAGTCAGCCGCATGCCGATACGCAGCGTCTTTTACTGCATCGGCTGGACACCTTTCCGCCACTAAATATGAAGTTGGATGTTTTTATTTCGTTTAAGTTATTCACTTAACTATAAATTTACCAAATTTCTGCTTTTGCGGTATCAGTTTGCTCAGTGCGCATATTTCACTTCTTTACGTGAAAAGCTGGGGCTTAATCCCCCACTCTACATTCGGCTGGATACGTTTTTTCTTTATTTTATAACATAATGTAAATGTTAACAAAGTTTCAGCTTTTGCGGTATTAGTTTTTTTTAATTATTATTTTACGTGTGTGGGAAGCTGCCGCAGCTACATCCCCCGGAAGTGTGCGAGCTGGAGGTCCATTCGGTTAATAGTGATACCAAATACAGCTTTTTTTTCACTTGGCTTTCACACGTGTCATTCGGCCAGTCACAACAGGAACAAACTATTAATATATATATATTAAAAAATATTCACCTCACTCACACCTATCCACACCCAAGAGAAGACAAAATTACCTACCTAAAAAAAATACAATAAGGATATACAGGGTCACTCGCTTCTTGTCTAGGGGCCCATCAATACATTATAATTTATCACAAACAAAACTAGGCCACGAAAAGGTAGGAATAACTACAATTGGGATAAACAGAGGTAAACAAATCTGGTTCAAACATTCACAAACATACCTTTGATTCGTATATGAATTTCATCAGAACCTTATATACTTCCATTTTGATTAAAGCTAAAACATGGCAGATATTGAAGGGTGGGAAAAATCCGATTCTTATTAAATCATTAATAAGGTTTTGAGTTTCTTGGGAATATATGCAGTTAAAGAAAATATGATTCAGATCACTTTTGATATGACAGTGTTGACACAGGTCTGTGTCAAGAATTTTTATTTTATATAAGTGTGCCGGATAACATGCATGTCCAAAGCGTAGTCTAACAATAGTTGTAATGTACTTACGTGGGCAGGAATAAGAATTGAACCAACAACAATTCGGAATTTCTTGTTGAATTGATGAATATTGGGTATTCGATATTTTACCATGATTGTTCCAAGACTTTTTCCATAAACAACTTTGTTTTTGCCTAGAATTAGCAAATACGTCTGGTACAGTGAGTGGATAGATAGATAAGGTGCCATTTTCTGCTGCATTTTTAGCTAAACGATCTACATGTTCATTATGTTTAAGTCCTAGGTATATGTGCTTTGATCCATATCAGCTGTACATGTTTATTATCTTTTTTTAATTGAAATAACATTTTTTTATATAGAATATATAAAGATTATCCGATAAAGGAGGTATAGTTCGATTTTGTATAGCTGTTAAGACAGAAAGAGAATCAGCTAATATAATAGCAGAACTTTTTCTGGACGAAGAAAAAAATTTTAACGATTCATAGATGCCCACAGCTTCAGCGCTAAAAACTGAGAAGTCTGAGGGGAGCTTAACCAATTTTTCGGCATTATCACCTGGAATGTAGAACGCTCAACCAGTTCCATATAAACTTTTGGAAGCGTCAGTATATATCTGTATGGAATCAGAATAATTTTCTAATATGGAGTTTAAAATTGCAAGACTTATCATAGGATTTACATGATACCTAGGTTGAATGATAATAAACATATGAAAAAAGTATTCAAAATCATCCAAAGTCATATTTTTTTCTGATCTAACTACACATAGATTGTTGTTGTTTCGGAAAGCATCACAGAGAGGCGGTGAATTTCTGCGGATCCAGTAGTTGTTAGTTAAATCAAATTCGTTTAGTTTACATATATTGTGATATAAAGATTCGTTGGAAGACATAATTTTTATGAGGAATTTATGGCTAAGATGATTTCTTCAATATTTTAAGGGAGGTTCTAGAGCTTCCACGTGAAGTGGTTCAATGGGAGTAGACCTCATAGCACCCATACAAATACGTAAGGCTTTGTTTTGAAATACGTCAATTTTTTGTAAATTATTTTTACTTGCGGATCCATAAAGTGTACATCCATGTATCTAATGTATGATCTATAGAAAAGTAGTGAAGTCGACACATCAGCTCTCCACCAAGTTATAGAAATGGGTTTTAAAAAATTCATACCTCCGTTGCATCTATTCAATATATGTTCGATATGGGGTTTCCAGGTTAACTTCCTATCAACTATCATTCCCAAGTATTTTATTGATTTACAAAAAGGAAACAATTATCGAAAAGAAACCAAATTTTGTATTTTGGTACAAGAATTTATTATAAGCATGTGTATTCAACTGAATCGTATCGATATTCGGGATGTTATGTCTAGAAAAAATGTACACTGATGATTTCGTGGGAGATACTTCAAAACAATTTTAAATGACCATTTATAAGCCGATCCGTATATTTTATCTAACGTCTCTACAGCATCATTATATTTTTTGGCCTCTGAATATAAGCAAAAATCATTCGCATACTGAATTATTTTTGGGGTGATATTTTCAACGTAAATACTATGAAAGTCAACCGTATACAAATTAAAAAGCAGAGGACTCAATACTGAACCCTGAGGTAGTCCTGAAATATAACGAGGTCCTATGAGGTGATTATTATGAATTCTTATATACAATTTTCTATGAGAATAAAAGTTAATGATTGCATCAATTATTCGAATCGGTATTAGGAAGTTATTAATAATTTTTTCTCCCAGAATGGGTAAGCAGACGCTATCATAAGCACCTTCGATATCTAGGCAAAGTGTAGGTAAATATCTATTGGTGGAATAAGTATTTTGAATATCGGTAACGAGAGTTGTTAAAGCGTCAATTGTACCACAACCTTTTCTGTAGCCAAACTGGGTTCTTGGAAGGAGGTTTTTCTGAAATAACCACCATTCAAGTCTGTGCTTAATGGTACGTTCTAAAGTTTTCAACATACAAGATATAAGTGATATAGGGCGATAGGATTCAGCATGATTGGGATCTGTACCTGGCTTGAGAATAGGAATAATGATGACATCCTTCAACTCATTAATTATGGATAGATTATTCAGTATGTCATTAAATATATCAATCAACATACATGTAGCAATAACAGGAAGGTTATCAATCATAGGATATTTAATTTCATCAAGTCCTGAACTAGTACTGATGCGATTTTTAAGAACATAGTTTAACTCTGTTAATGTTATGGGTTTTGAAAGAAAATGATTTTCATCACTAGATGAAGTTAGATCAGGAAATAACATTGCAGCGAAGGGGGAGAAATTTTGTTAAAAAATTCTGCCATCCAGATATCATCTAAAGGCTTGACGTTGGAGATTGGTTTTCTATAAATCTTTCTAGCTTGTTTCCAAAGAGAAGAAGACGAAACAGACTTATTAAGAGAAGAAACATACTCAATCCAGTTTTGTTTAGCTATAGCTTTAAATTTTTTTTTGTTCTTGCCATCATTTCTTGACAAACGAAAAAGTTTTGGAAATTCGAAGTTTTTTTATAAGTCGAAAAAGCCAAACGTCTATCTTCCAAAATCTTTTCGCATTCTGAATTCCACCAAGGTGGGGGGTAACGTTTTAAGTTTTTAATATTTTTGAATTGTGGTATCGCAATGTGTGCAGCTTGATTCATACTGCTGATTAAGATTTGATATTTGTCTGATGTGGAGTTTAATGAGAAATCTCCTTGAAGAATATTTTCAATTGTCCCAGTACACAATGGCCAGTTAGCTTTTTCATGTTCCATTTATTTTTAAGGGGAAATTCCTTGATAACTTGGTCAATTGGAAGCTGCATAAGAATAACAAAATGATTCGATCCTAATGTATCATCTAATACTGACCAATTAATTCTATTAGCAAGTTCAGGAGAACAAAGGGTGATATCTATCGCAGAAACATTTTGATTAGGATGAGTTAAAACTGTGGGCTGTCCATTATTCATTACTGTTAGATCAAGATCATCTGCAACTTGGATTAGCTGTATACCAACTGTGTCATTAGGATGTGCTCCCCACAAAGAATGATGTGCATTGCAATCACCGTCCACGATTATAAGATTTTTTGCTTGTGTAAAAGTGTAAGCCAATCATTAGCAGAACATTTAATTTTAGGTGGTTTATAAACAGAAAAAAGGCTTAGCTCCGATTTACCATATTTAGTTTTTATGCTACACATTTCCACGCCTCTACAAAGATTCATATTAATTTTGAATTCACAAAAACTTATAAGTGCCACATCTACATTTCTAGAATTTAAAAAGTGTTGCAAACTGTTTTTATTTGCCACAACTGATCTAGGATTCCACTGCATAATGTTAAGTGAAGCTTTCTGAGCCATTAATAATTATTAACTGTTAGAGTATCCTCCAGTACTTGTTTTATGCTACTGATTATTGAACTTTTAATAATTGATTGCAAGTCTTCTTCTTATAATTTCCCCAGTCTTACTAATCAAGTTAATAATAATACCACACAAACTATGATAAAAAATACTAGGGAAAGCAATAGTTTAATTTCGTCGCTACCAAGTACAAGTGGCATAAAAACTACTCAGTTCCAATGAAAAAGAAAAGAAAATCAGACTCTCCGTCCATTCAGTCTCCTTCTGGCTCGCTTATGTTTCCTTTTACTTTTGGTCCTAGTCAACCATTACCTGCTAACCCCTATAAATCCAATTTTAATAGTATTGAAAGTAAAAAACAGAATATTGCTGACATTGTCTCCAAATTTGTATTCAATCTATTGGATAATATTAGCTCAGTAGAAGACTTGCAATCAATTATTAAAAGTTCAATAATCAGTAGCATAAAACAAGTACTGGAGGATACTCTAACAGTTAATAATTATTAATGGCTCAGAAAGCTTCACTTAACATTATGCAGTGGAATCCTAGATCAGTTGTGGCAAATAAAAACAGTTTGCAACACTTTTTAAATTCTAGAAAAGTAGATGTGGCACTTATAAGTTTTTGTGAATTCAAAATTAATATGAATGTTTGTAGAGGCGTGGAAATGTGTAGCATAAAAACTAAATATGGTAAATCGTAGCTAAGCCTTTATAATTTGATAAGCCTGAAAAAGAATCATGACTTTCAAAAGAAGAAATAGAGTTTTCACAGTGTGTTCTGGCTTCCAGAAATGACGTTTTTTGTTCAACCATAATAGTTTTAATTTTTTTCTGTTTCTCATATTGAGGGCATTTTTTAGATATAGATAGGTGATCGTTAGATTTACAATGAATACAATAAATTTTGTCCTTATTGCAACTGTGTTCCTCCGTTTTTATTTCGCCGCATTGTATACATCGTTATTGGGTCTTTTTACGCTGTTTAAAAACATGTCCATACTTCAAACAACAATAACATTGAACTACTCTACCTATAACAACATATTATGTTATAATATTACCTTCAAAAGTAATAATAATGGTTTTTTTAGTACATAATCCTCTATTTGGATTTTACGTTTAGTACGATCAATATTTATTACCGGAGAGGTAGACTCTACATTCTCTAACAAATATTTTTCGTCATATTTAGTGTCAACGTCCCTAATGATACCGTTTGATTCGAGTAGATGATTTGGAATATAAGCTACCAAATTATGATTTTCCAAGAAAGGATTTTCAACTAATTCATTAGCCTCAAGAAACGATTTTAATAAAACTTTTGTTCCCTACCTTTTTCATTTGTACTTATATTATCTCCTTTCTTGTTATTTTCTGTATTATCTATCCTAATCCTATTATCTACATTTATCCCTTTACTAAAATTTGTTATCATTAATTTACTATTACTAATCTTAAAGTTACTTCTAATTCTAAAACTAATCCTATCTTCCTTCTGTTCTCTATTTTTCTGTTCCTCTTCATTGCTTCTTTCTTCTCCATATTCTACTTCCAGTTGTTCCTCTTCTTCTAGTTTTTTTCTTCTCTTCTAAGCATTTTGGTTATTTTCTCCTCGCTTTCTCCTCCCTCCGGTGATCTTACGTTTACTCTCCTTTTGGGCTTATTTGTCTCTGCCTTTTCTATCTTTTCTTGGCCTTCCTGGAAACTATACTTGTCATGAACATTTCCATCTATTATCAATTTATCATATTCAAAGTATGCTCTACTTCCATTTTCCCTTGCTCTTTTCATAAACTGCATCATGTATTTCCGGTCTTCCTGTACTCTTTTTGGCAAATCATCATTTAGCCAAATGTTTGTACCTTTTAGGTTTTTCTTTTTTTTCATTATTTCCTGCTTCTTTTCCCATTGGTTGAGCTTTATAATAATTGGTCTCTTAGTTCTACTATTGAGTTCTCTTATCGTATTCCGTGTTACCAGTTTTTGTATGTATAATTTATTTCTTGTTAAAATTGATAAATTTCGGTATTGCTCATTTGTTTCCCAATTTACTTGTATTTTGTTTTCAGAATCATAATTCATGCTTACTTACGTCTTTCTTTTCCTGGTTGTTTCATCTTTTGTATGTTATCACTTTCCGTGTTTGTTTTTCGCTAATTCTCAACAAATTTTCAATTATTCTCTATCGTCACATTACATTCACTGTGCCTTTTGCTTGCCAGGACAGGATCAAACATTTTTGTTGGAAAATCTATTTTGGTTACTGAAAAACTATCACGCATTTTGCGTATTTTATTGAAAGTCATTTAAAAAATGTTGGTTATTGGAAGAAAATTATTCGAATGTGGTCTCAAATTTATTCAAAGACGTCAACATCACAACTTCTTGATTCAACGAAGCTTCTCACTGCATATAATTCCTTGTATTTTTCCTCTTTTTACACCACATCCTATTTTTATCTACATTTTGTTTCCCCTCTCTAAAAATATTTCCTTGAAAGTCCATCTACAGAATCAGCGGAGGCGGGCACCTGAAAGTGATGCCGGTTTGGAAAGTGAAAGTGTCAGAAAGTCTGTTTTTTCTCTTTTAATATTGTGTACAGATAGGACTGTTACATTGGAAGAATGTTTACTAACTTTAGAAGGTTTTCTTTAGGTAATTACTGCGGTATAGGATAAATATTGACATTAACTTTTTTTAAGATACTTTTTTAAATGAAAGTAACTCTTTCTTAATACCTCCATAACATATTGAAAAAAAGATAAAAATTCTAAAAAATTGACAATTGTTTCGATATCACTATCATCGTCAGAATGACAGAAGTTACATTTCATGTCATGCCTACCTGATGTTTGATAATTATTTTCGGCTAGACCAAGAAGTGACCTACCATGTGATTAACTTAATATATTATACTGGTTTAAAATGAGCCAATGTTGATTGTAAATATAGAAGTAGAATTAGGAACGTATAGTTAGTTAGTAGAGAAGTAGAAGTCAGAAGTTATATTTACAAGAAGATAGTATGATACAAATTTTCACTAAGTTATAAAATTATTTCGTATTTTATTGAATTATTCAGTTTAATTGTTAAAAACTGCAGTTGACATAGTTTCAATGAGATGAGTAAATCTGAAGATTTAAATAAAATGAATTTGTTATATAGAATAGTGAATGAAAAACTTTATTGTTATGAGTTAGTTAGTAGGTAATGGGATATGTTGAAAAATGAAACGGACAATAGGGTATTACAATTTTCCAGACAATTATAGTTGAAGTAAGGTGTAATAGGACATTGGTTCATGCAAAGGACTTAATGTAAAATGAAATGTGAGGCAAAATAATATTTGAATATGATGGAAATTAAGAAAATTGGGAGCTATGATAAGGAAGAATTGGAAGCAGATAATACTTAAAATATTATTAAAGAAGCGCTAAAAAATAGATTTACTGTATTAATAAGTTACCAAGAAATATAAGACCAGTAATTGAAATAAGATAAAATCAGCATGCAATCTGAAAGTTTAATGAAAATTTAGATATTTTGGTTATTAACGACACTAATAAATGAGAGGATGGTGACATCAATTTGATAGATGAAAAAACGGATTGAAAAGAAGCCTTTTGTCGAAAACTCAATCAAAAAGTCATCAAATAGTTGTAAGGCTAATAATGACAAAAAGAAGATGAAAAAATATTTGGAAGTGACCCACAATAAAATCATTAGCATTGTCAAAATAAATAAAAGTGATAATTGAAAGAAGTACTTATCTGTGAATGGTTTATAAGTTATCAACCTGGATCAAAGTGTATCCCGTTGAGATAAGAATACGAGTGAATGATATCATGTTCCAATTCCCAGTAGAATAGTAGAATCAAGTGTATAAATCGCTTTTGTGGTAAGACTTTCTTGATTAATACGCATATTGTCAACTTTTGAGATCTCATCGCGAAAATCGTTTTTCTTTAGGTTAAAATACTGATTTGACAGTTATAACGAAATATCTTAACTCATAACCTTAATCATTAGAAATAATTACAAAGTTTTGTTAAGATAAGTCGTTAATAGTTAATAATTCTGGTTGCAAGTTTATAATTTATACTAATTGAAGATTTACTCAAAAAACATATATTAAATTATTCCAAGAGCAAATATGTGAACTGTCACTGCCAAGTTTAATAAATATAAATAGTAAGTTCCGTATTTGAATTATTATATTTTACAATCAAGAGGAAACGGTAGCTTGCCTACAGAAAACTTCACAAGGCCCCCAAGTTTACTTAAATGATTTTTGAAATTCAATACTAATATAATAATAATACACCACTAATTCACCCAATATTTGAACGCACCTCTGGGAAAAACATAATCTCATTGATTCGTTCATATTCAATGCCAAATAACTTTGGTTACTGTTAGTCCGGAGGCTTATTCAAGTTATGGTAAAAAGGTTAATTTAAAATTTGAAATTAAGGAAAACAATACGGTTTATATCAATAAAACAAACAAATTTTAATCATTATACAGGGTAAATCAAAATGA
The DNA here is from genome assembly GCA_963921935.1 of Galeruca laticollis. Taxonomy (NCBI): domain Eukaryota; kingdom Metazoa; phylum Arthropoda; class Insecta; order Coleoptera; family Chrysomelidae; genus Galeruca; species Galeruca laticollis. Next base: position 241,636,601 of record OY998176.1, read on the forward strand.
CTACATAAATTTTTTAATATATTGCATAAAATTGTGAAGTAAAGGATAATTAAATAATAAGGTTTTTTCACTACTAGCCTCTAAACCTAACTTTATTGACTTTGTTGAGGTAGAAAAGTTGTTCGTTATTAACCAAGGTAGAAAAATACAGAGCCTACTTAATGTGAGGTTAACTGATGCAAATACAAAATGAAAATATATTTTTCCTTACCTATTTAATGGTCATATCCACCTACCTATTCAAAAATGAAAATCAATTGACTTATCCATGCAGTTTTCATAGCGATTTTTACAAAACAATATTTATTAACAAAACAAAACAAACATTATTGGATAAATGTGTTATCGGTTGCCTTTTGTGCACAGCTGTCATGTCAAGTGAAACGGGAGTGACTGGTGACCCCTGCCAAAATTCGGCCGACATTATAAATTCATTTCATATTAATTTTGGCTTTATAACATATAACTGGAAAAACAATAAACTAATACTAAACATAAACTAGAATTATTTAGGTACTTATTAGAAATTATTATACATTGTGCAGTTATTGCATGTCATATTAAACGTAAGTCTAGTAACACCGGACGGGGTAATATTAATTGTACGATTTTCAAAGTTAATAGTATATTACGTAACGTGTGTTGTAAGAAGCATTTTACGCACGAACGGAAAAGTTACGCACGAAACCGCGTAGCGGCGTGTGCGTAATTCCGTGAGTGCGTAAAATGCGTTACAACACGAGTTACGTGCTATACTTTACCTACGACCCACTTGTACCTGTGTTTAAAGTCTTATTAAGGTATTTAAAGTACAAGTAAAAACGTACATCCTCGATGCCCAGCCAAGTTTTATAAAAGTCGCTCCTCGATGCCCAGCCAAGTTTCGTAAAAGCCCGTCCTAAGTAGTATTTAAGTTTATCAAAAATGTATGTAGAATTACCGGAATTGCATAAAATAGCGTATACACCTCTCGACTAAAGTGACATTAATCCCTTAGGTGGATTAATTCCCGCAGGAATCAAACAGCACCCGCGGGATTACATGGGCCACTTTAGTCGCTTGGTGCAGTGGCGGATTTAAACTTTTGCCGCCTAAGGGCTAGCAACAAATCTCCGCCCCCAAGTTAATTTATGGTTTGATTAAATTATCAGTTTGTAACTTGTAACATTTTTTTTTCAATATATAAATACTATTTTATTTAAGTTGGAGTGGAACTAAATGTTTAATAGTAAAAAAACGAAAAACGTAGTTTGATTTGAGGTAATTAATTGTTATGCAAATTTTATTAAAATAACATATTGAAAGTAATATGTGATCGGTGATTCACCGACGGTGAAAATCTTTTAATAATACTGTTACTGTATGTACAATTGTACAGAATCAGAATACAAGCAAACCCACTTCTTTAATCAAAAACACTTTCTTCGTGAACTTGAATTTGAAAAGGAGTCAATAACATCATCAAAGTCCAATCTCTTTGTTATGTCAGATTCAATGTTCAGTATTGCCACATCCCTCAAACGTGCCTCAGTCATCGTGGATCTTTCGTAGCTTTTGATCCTCTTCAGGACGGAAAATGATCTTTCCGCTGAACAGTTCGATGCCGGGATTGTTAAAAACAGTTTTAATGCTATATCGACATAAGGATATAAGTCTTGAAGTGCATTATCGTGTAGAGCTTCGTAGAGTCCAATAATTGTCAGTGGGCGTTCTTTTTCTTTCAGTTCTTTCAAAAAGCCAAAAAAATGTAAACATTCTCTAGCAAAATCTTCCGCCGTAGGGAGATCTTTGTGATACAAAGTGCACAGTTTCTTGCTGCATTCTCCAAGTGTTTTCATATTGGAGGCTTCTTCCCCATCATTATTATTGATAAGAAATCCAAACAACGAGTGAAGCTCATCATAAACAGTTTTTCTTCTTTCCATTTCAGAAATCAATGTGTCCAAAATGACGTTGTATGTATTCACTCTAAACTTGTCCCTACCAATCAACGTTACTTCTCCTTCTCTACTTTCATCGGACTGGAGTTTTCGTATCCGCCTTCGTTTTGTTACGTTTTCGTCTTCATATGTAGTCTCTTCTGATTTTACCAGTGCCCCATTTTCATAAATTTCGAATTCAAGTTCTCTTCTGAGACTACGTATGTACTCGGATAAAGATGCATATAATAGTGCTACTCTTGATAAATCGGTTTCACATGCCTGTAGTTTTTTACTTGTTACATTGAACCTGCATAGCAAATCTCCCCATAGAATTGATAAAAAAGCAGTTTCTAATCTGTGTAACTGACGGAGGTAGGTGGATGCTTCACTCCGTGTGGTTGCTTTTTCTGTTTCGTCATTTGATGTAACTGTAAGGGCTTCTATGATTTCATTCCAGTCTTCATTTAATGCCTTGCAAGCGTCATCCCTTGCTGACCAACGTGTTTTTGACAAAGTTTTAAGGCTTAGGTTGTGTTTTTTATTCAGACAACTTGCAAGTACTTCCCACCTTTTGGTAGAGCACGAAAAGAAATTGTACAGGTTGTTAAGAAGCATGAAAAAGTTACGACTTTCTTCGCAACTACTAGTCGAATGCTCCCCGACTAAATTCAGTGAATGAGCACTGCAAGGAGAATACATTGCTGTTGGTGTTTTTTCTCGAATTCTGGCTTGCAGACCAGTATATTTTCCTGACATATTAGAGGCATTATCATATGCCTGGCCCCTGCAGTTTTCTATATCAATTTCATACTTTTTCAGAACATCCATAACAGCATGGAAGAGCTCCTCTGATTTGTGGCCAACATTTGGTAGAAAGCAGAGAAATCTTTCCACTGGAAGTCCGTTTTCAGGAACGTACCTGATTATTATAGATAACTGGTCAACATGGGAAATGTCAGGTGTAGAATCGATCACTAAAGAAAAATATTTTGCTGCTTTTATTTCAGCTACTACTTCCTCTGTAACTTTTTGACCCATCACTTTAAGGAATTCTTCATATGTGGTGGAGGACAAGTATGAAGTGTTCCCTTGGCCTGGATTTCCATGCTTCGAAATGTGAGCCGCTAGGAAGGGGTCAAATTCTGATATTAGTTCAATACACATAATAAAATTTCCACAATTATGTGTCGACCCAAATTTCTCATAATGCCCTCTCAAAGGTAAACCAGCAGCAGCTAAGGACCTCACAACTGCAACTACTCGTTTCAAAACATTTCTCCAATAACTCTTTTCATCCTCAAGTTGAATCATAATCTGAGAGTCAATTCTTCCGGCCGTTGTCATTCTTCTTTTCATTACTAAGACACAAGATTTGTGGTCTGATGAATTTTCATGGCTTTTTAAGTAGTCGCTTCCGTGTTTCCAGTCATCGAATCCCTCTTTTGCTAGTTTCGAAATTCCTCCAAAAAGTTGACATGGTATACAAAAAAGTTTCCCAGAACTTTCGGAGTACATTAGGTAGGATCTTTTGACTTCCTGTCCATTAATTAAGTTAGTTTTAAATAGAGTTTGAGTTAGGAAGCGATGTTGGCCGCCGATGAATCTTTTGGAACGACTAAAATCTAAGTTTGAAACATCCTGGTTGATACCAGTGCTTAACACTCTATCTCGAGTGTTATCATTTACTGGCCACAGAGCAGGGTCACATACAAAATCTGTCTCTTGATTATCGTTAAGTCCTGTAATATTTGAACTTGTATGGGGGACTGATTTAAGGATCTGCTTAACATTGTCAGATGTAGAGGTACACTCAATTTCAGAGTATTTGAAACAATTGCTCCGTTCTTCTGTTGTTGGTGACGTTGGTGTTGCAGTTTCATGGCTACTCACTGATTCTTCTGAGTTCAAAGAACTGGTACTCGGGCCTAATTCACTCTCGGGAAATTTTGTTTGTGTAGGCAGGTCTGATTCCACGAAATTTTTGCTTTCAGGCAATCCATTTCCAGATTCGGGTTTTTGGAAGAAAGTAAATATTTTACTGGTCTTATTTATTACTTCCTGTTCTCTTTTATTCTTTTGTAATGTTGCTTTTCTGTAAGCAGCACCGCTTAGACGCTTTCTGCCGTCACTCATGATTTTTTCATTGAAATTCCTGAAAAAACGTAATGAAGAAATGAAAATTCAACATTGTTGTAAAATTAAAATATCATCATGTTGGTAAAACGCTAAGTCTTTCTGTTTGATTTTTCAACTCGAAAACTGTATAGGCTAGGGCTAGGAACTTGAAATTTTGCACATTCATTACTGCAATTATTACTGAACTAAAATTCCACTTGTATTTCCATCCAGGTAAAATGGTAAAATATTATATTGTTAATGTTTTTACTTTCTTTTTTAATGCTGGAAATGTAACAGGCTTACAAGAAATATCTACTAATACGCCCTACTAAAATTACCAAATTAGACTATGCTAATATATTGTCTTTTGTTTACTCACCGTTATGAAGAAAGACGAAAGAAAGTTTGATACATCAATAGCCTACCATCTCACAATAATGTGCAATTAAATGCAAAACGTACGCAATTTAAATACTGTATGCAACTGTACAACTGAACGATAACTTAAAAGGGCTATAAAACTTCACCTGAGATCACTGACAACATGAACATTCAACAAAACACTGGATACCGTATAATGTTGCTCTGTTGCTCTACAGTAACTCGTGAGTCATCACGCCACTTCGCTGATTCGAACGAGTCCATTGCTGTTTTCGGGGGATGGGAGCTTGGTAGAGGCCGTTGAGGGATGATGCGATAGTGCGTATTATTAGTGGAGGTGGAATGTGGAAAGGTTTGATCATTAACAGTACGTGTGACTGAGTAGTTTCTCTTCTGTTTTGTTTTAACCCTCCACTCTCCTAGTTATGAAGTTTATTTATTGATTTTAACTAAATATTTTTTTAAGTTTCAAACTAAAAAAAACATGCTTCTAAAATTCGCCGCCCTTAAATATCTGCCGCCCTGGGCTGCAGCCCCTACAGCCCTCCCCTAAATCCGCCACTGGCTTGGTGTATAATATACTATTGTTAACTAATATGAGATACATTCAGACAGCTAAAAGATGCGGATTGAATGAAACGGAATCAATTATCATATAATTCCAAATAATTCTTAGTATTAAGTGTAATCTCATATCTAATAAATGTTATCTACCATTTATATATAGAATAAAATTCAACGTCAAAAATCTAAGTAATACATTTTGAATAAAATGGCTACGTCTATTGACAGTTCCTAAGTGGTTGCTATGGAAGCCGTGCGATTTACTTAACAGCCGTGCGTTTTGTTTTACCGTGCGTAATAGACGTCTTACATTGATTGCCGACTGTGTGTTTTTGACTACTTACAGGGGTGGTCGTAGGTAAAATTATTTTCCGTCGTTAGACTGTTGACGTTTGCCATTATGGTTGATAAAGTCGAAGCTTCTTGAAAACTTCCATTATCATTATCTGACTTTGAAGTAGACAGTTGGGATCTGTTAGTATTCTTCGTACCATTCTTGCTATGCGTGTTTTGTACTCCCACCATGGCGTTTTAGAGAGAGTATACCGGCCCCACATTATGATAATATAGTGACAATGTCCTTTTTAAAGTGTGCCCAGAAAAGTATTTATATTTTTTAGTTTTAAAAACTTGGCTCCCTCTACCGGAACACCACATATAGTGTTGTGACCCATATTTTGTTGTGTAGCTTCTAAATTTCTTATTCCAATAAATAGGTTCTCAATATTTGGCGTAGGTCTGAATGATTATATTTTTTCACTATATTAATCCTCGAAGGGTCCATCATTACAAATTTCCTCGACGAACCATTTTCACTTTTATTAACTTTAAATATAATTACGTCTTCTCGTTTATCCACATCCTCAAATTTCATATTTAAATGTTCATCTGTTCTACAGGCACCGGCAATTCCAATCAGAAGTACAGCCAAAAATATATTTAAGTAATTTTTTTAATACAATATTTTTATTTTCATTATTTCTTTAAAATTAATTTTCGGCAATCACCAGCAATCTATAAGGGAAATTTAGGAGGACAATAATGTGTTTTTAACTAATTTGAATTTAGAGACATTTTAAATATATTCAGAGATTAAGAAAATTTGAGTTTTACCGGAGAAATGAAATAAACTACGAAAAACTAAGTTTCTTTAATGGGAATATTTTTTGTTTTAATATTTGACAATTTTGCACTCACATTACTTTCTGTTTTAAAAGAACTTGTTGTATTTGTAGCTTAAGATATTATCTATGAAATATTATTAGAAATATTACCTGCATATGTGACGGATATAGGATTTTTTATTTTATTGGTTTGTTCAGGAAATATTAGTTGTAATGCCACTTTTTCATTTTTTTTATTAATTAATTTTTTATCATATGTAATGGATAACCGTTGGATGCTGCTATTTGTTTAATTGTATTAATTTCTCTATCAAAATTAGATTTATTCATAGGAACTGTAAATGTTCTATATTTTATATGCTGCTAATTTATGTGATATGGGATGATTGGAATGATGTGGGAGCATTACTATAAGATAAAAATATAAGCTAACACACTCCATACATAATTAAAAACAAAACATCGGGGACTGGAATACAGAACACTACCAAACCAAATCATCACAGTAGACGAAGTCAATAATGACAGATCACTAAAGCCTCAAATACCTACATTCAATGGATAAATCTTCAGGTAGGATAGCAAGATGGTCTTACAACAATTTGACTTCGATGTTATATATTGCAAAGGATCCGACAATGTTGTAGCTGATTCATTATCTCGGAATCCTGTAGATTTCGTTACCGTACTGTTGAGCAAAGATACGATTGGTACGAGAAAAGAAAAGCAGTAGAAGCGCAACCGCAAAAATATTCAGATTTCACAATTATAGACAACAAACTATACAGGCATTTCTGGGATAAATACGACATCAAGGAAACAGAGCTGTCAAGCCGGTGGAAGTTGTGTATTCCCAGAGACAAACAACAAGAAATAATAAAGGAAAATCACAGCAGCCATACATCAGGACAGCTGGAAATAGCAAAAATAATAGCCGACTAGCCAAGAAATACTATTGACTAGGAACGTTCCGAGATACAGCTAAATACATAAGTGAGTGCCAAAACTGCCAAAAATATAAACCGTCACAACTGCAAACACCGGGTCAAACGCAATCGACCAAAATTCCTCAAGAACCATGGCACACAGTAAGCTCCGACGTCATAGAACCACTACCAATTACCAAATGGGTGGAGATAAGTCCAATCCGGAAGATATCCGCAAATGTAGTAACTCAGCATTTTAAGATAAAGTAATAATGAAATTCGGCTGTCCAAAGATAGTGATAACGGACAACGCCAAATCATACGAAAATAAAAATTTCAAAGAATTACTAACCGACTTCAATATAGAAAAACAAGAAATGCCACCGTATTCACCACAAAACAATCCCGAAGAAACAGCAAACAGAATAATAAAAACCATGATTGCACAATGTTGTGACAACAATCACAAAAAATTGGACACACATATACCAGAAGTAATGTTCGCCATAAATACCGCCAGACACGAGTCAACCGGATTCTCACCAGATTTTCTAAAATTCGGACACGAGTTTAGATTTCCAAATAAGATTGTAAACGACAGGACGACAAACACAGATTCTACAACACCAAACAAACGGACGAAACTTAAGGAAACTTTCAAACTAGCCAAAATAAATCTAGCAAAAACATTCACATCACAAAACCACTATTACAACCTTAAAAGAAGGTATTGGTCACCAAAAATCGGAGAGAAGGTGATGAAGAAAGAACACCACCTGTCAAACACAGAGAAAAATGTTAGCGCAAAATCAGCACCAAAATATTCGGGACCGTTTACAATAGAAAAGAAAATAGCCAGTAACATCTACCAAATTAAAACCAACAACAGCAACAGAAGTTATAAAAGTCACGTAAAAGATCTAAAAGCAGCATGGCCGGAACCCAAAACCGGTTGACCCCACTACCAATACACAAAAACTCAGCCCCCACCAACAAATTATCATTAAATAGCCAGACAAACCACGAAGATGCAAGACGTGCTCGATCCACACGACGACAACATTTGGCAGCTCGAGGAAGGAGAATTAGACCGACCTCCAGCACCCGGCAAGTGGGTAGAGCAAGACTGGACTCGCTTGGAAGAGATGAAAGGCCAGTCACTACCAGTAAAGATATCGCTAACGGCCCTCGTACCGAATCAAGTAAGAAATCGACCGAAGACCGGGAGACAAAGATACCGATACATGCTGGCAGACGGTAAAAACATTAGTATCCACTTCTAAGTCGACTGGTCCCATTGGGTCCAATACATTCGAGGATATCCACCTATCCAATTGAGTTATCGTCTCACGCGCAGGACCAAATTTTTTCTGCCTCGGGGGGGGGGCGGGGTGTAACGACCTGTGGTCTAAAATATAAGTTAACACCCTCCATATATAATTAAAAACAAAACATCGGGGACTGGGATACAGAACACTACCAAACCAAATTATCACAGTAGACGAAGTTGGGCACCCAGTACATAGAGGGCAACACTTTCGCCATTTCACTAACAGCTCGACCGATATTATTAACACCGAAACATCTCAATACAGCTACAAGCTCAGTCCTTACACCTAGAAGTGATAAGAAAGATTCATCGGTGAATAGGGACGAAACAGTATTTTTTTTAAGTTGATTTGAAATTGTTCACCTACCCTCCATTCAGGGAAAAAAAAATTATGTAACAACTTTTTGTGCAATTTATTATAATAATATACTTTCACATTCCACAAAATGATTTTCAAGTAAATAAACAAACAGTAAGTTAACTTCATACTGGATTTATGCAGCGTCCCTTTACGTAATCAAGAATTAATTCTAAATGCTGTTTATTTTTTCTAACAGAGAATCATTTAATTTTGTCCATGTCAAGAAAATTGCAAAGTTTTCTCCTGGTCGATAGGTCTGTAATAAAATATTAATAGCACTATTCTTGTTGCAGTTAATAAATTACAAACACTCGCCATTCATCTTCATTAACGACCTCAGAAACATCAAGTTTGTGAGGTCTTAGAATATTGTTTGTTCGTGTAATGTATATGTTTTATGTATATTTAGTAGTTTAGTTGTAAATGAATTATTTTTATAATCGACATTTTTATTGCATATTTAATGTAGATAATACCGATTCAAAAGTTAAGTATTATTATTATTATAACTATTAAGGCTAAACTCAGACGGACCACAGCGACGCGACTAGTTTGTGTTTGTGTTGTCGTCATCTGTCGTTGAGGACGACGACAGTTTGACTACAAATTAGTAGTTCGTTTAGACTTCAATTAACGACAGTAGTGTTCGGTAGTGTTTATCAGATTCAGTATGGAGTTTGAAGAAGAAGCCTTGTTATGGCTGATATTACGGCGAAGGCAGAGGCGGCGTCGGAATAGGGTGTATTGGATTCATCCGATTATAGAAAACAAAGATGAGAATCAATTTCAGTTACTCTACCATTCACTGAGAATGTACGATGATAAATTTCTTAATTATTCCAGAATAAGTTAAACTACATTTGACTATATATTACAAGAATGATCTGACAGTATATGTCGAAAAAACACAAATATGAGAAAGTGTATACCAGTTGAAGAACGACTTGCATTGACGATAAGGTAAGTAAACTTTTTATTTCATAGTTAACAATCAATTTACATAAAAGTTAATCATAAATATTTGACATAATTGACTCGTCATCTTGAATGGATTCACTTAGTGATGAAGTGACTTGAGGGGTTTCAGCCGACATAATCGTTTGTGCGCAGGTATGGGAGAGGTAATGTTAAAGCTGCGCCCTTGTTGCTGAACTTCAACGAAGTGACTGGTTGAAGGTTTCGAATATTGTTGTTGGTATGAAGACATCGTTTGCTGTAAAGATTGACTAACTGCCGTATTGTAGTCTTGCCTATACTGTTCCCCGTAATATCTAGATTGATCATAGTTCCAAGTAGGGGGTGGTGGGGGGCGACGGTACTTTTGAATGACGTTCAGGATTTCTATCTGCGCCTGTAGCTTCATATTATTGTCAATCATTTTAAAGTTGTCATACAATGATAATAAAAAATGTACATCACTGCAATTGCTTAATCAGCTGATCTTCTAGATCTTTTGTCTTCAACTTCTTTCTTTTAACATCTTTTTCGGAGGTTGGACTCTGCCCGTCATTTTCTGCATCATGTTCCTTTTGCTGAGAATCTTCGTTGATCTGACTATCTGCCAGAGAATTTTCAGCAACTCTTTTCTCAGCTAAATTTTGTAGAAAAGCTAAATTGTGAAAATATAATTATTGGCGATGTTTTGATGCCCCAGAACCACTTTTCGTTGTGGTATTTTTTCGTAGCTTTCGGTTGGAAGAATCCCTTAGACATTTCCATTTTCTTTGTAGTGCAACAGCTGATAATAAAAAAAACTACATGTAGCAAAATTTCACGTCCACTTAGTATAAAATTGCGGTCGAGTCTTACGAGTACTTATTATATTACCGATAATATCAGTACCACAAATATATTTCAACGAACTTCATTTCTTGCAGGTATTTGGCAACGGGATGTTCTTTTCGGAATTAGAACTGAACTAATACTGAAACTAAAATACTAAATTTTAGGGTTACTGTATTGATGTTATTGTAATCATTAAATGTGTGAGTATTTAGTTCTGGTAATTCTTTCGTGCTTTAGAAAGTGGATATATATTTCTTTGTACATACATTACGTACACTAAAAAAGGATTGTTACAATATTTCGATGTTCGTACAAATATAATTGAAAAACAAACTTCAACTACGACGTCTATGATCATACTAGAGAAAGTTGACAGGAAACAAAAATTGGCCAGTTGTCGCATTGAGAAGGCGGTCTGTCGTCCATGTGTTTTGTATCCAACCACCAGCAACGACAATTTTGTGGGTGATACCGTCCACAGGTAGCGACCGTCGCTGAGATCATTTTCAAGAAGTCGTTCGTCTGAGTACTGTTCTAAATATTCTGCATTTTTAATATAACCACGACCTCCGCCCACTAACAACCACATCTATGAAGTTGTCGTGTCGCGTCGCTGTGGTCTGTCTGAGTTTAGCCTAACCATTGATTGAATTTTAATCAACTGGATCAACCACACGCTATAATATTGTAACAAAAATTCTTCCTTTCTATTGCTAACCTTCACGAGCGGAAACTACTTATATCAACGTCATTTTAATTAGATCAAAATTTGAAAGTATTTTCAAGATAAAAATATATCTGAGAGACATCTTGAAATCTGAAATCTCTTAAGCAATGGCAAAAGTTGCAAAAATGTTTCGATGTTCTTGTTAAGAAGAGGTATTGTTGTAATGACTCATTTAATGATATAGCGGTTAAACGTTTTATTGAGTAATGTTACTAAGTTACTGTATTAATGGCTGTTATAATATGAAATATGTCTAATACATTTGTAGGTGTGGTTCGCGTTACGTGTGGTTGTTCATAACAAAAAAATATGCAGCAAATACCGGCTGATTCATGAAGGGGTGCCAGTAACTTAACCAGTTGTACTAGAGCTTATTATTAATGGCCACATAACCAACAATAGTTTTTAAGCTACAATGCATCTAATATTATAATGTGCGTATAGAAGTGTTGGTATTGTCCATTTGCCACAGACTTTCTCGATATAACTGAATCTCGGTTTTAACCTTTTGAATCATATATTTTCTCAAAAGAAAATGTCGTAAAATGTGTCGTAAAATTTTATCGGCAGCACCATTTCTTCTGGACTATTATACATTTTTGCTTTTCCTAATATGCGAGAAAAGTATTGGATTACCCCAAAAAAAGCTGAAATTTTGAAAAGAATGTTTGAATTATTTTTACGTTTTTCACCAAGAACAACATGTCTTGTTAGCACCATACAGCCACCGGAGTGCAACAAGTCACCAATTTTATTACTGAATATTATTCAAAACATCACACAAATGAACTGTATTAATTTTAATCTCACCACAGCCAGTACAACAGGTGCTATAGTACTTTAAGTACTACATTTTTGTCATTTTTGGAGAAATTTCAGTTTGTTAGCACGATACAGCCTCCGGAGTATATACAAGTCACCAATTCTATGATTGGATATTATTCAGGGCGACTCAAAGATTAATCCTATAGATATTAAACTCATTAAATCTAGTACAGCGAGTGCTATGGTACTTGAAGTACCAATACTTGAAGTACCAAACTTTTGTCATTTTTGGAGAATTTTCAGTTTGTTAGCACGATACAGCCTCCAGAGTGTATACAAGTGACCAATTTTTAAATTGAATATTGTTTAGTGCGTTTTATAGATGAACCTTATCGAGTTTTAGCTCACCAGAGCTAGTACAACGGGTGCTATGGTACCGGAAGTACCACATTTTTGGTCCTTTTTTATTCAATTCCGGTTTGTTAGCACGACACATCCCCGGAATGTATACAAGTGACAATTTTATGATGTAATATTAGTCAGGGCAACTCACAGATGCGGAAAAGTTAGTTTTAAACTTTAAAACCGTTTATTTCAAGAACGTACTGATCTAACTTGATGAAAATTGCAATTTGGAAAATATTGAGAAATATCGTAATAGTTTATGTCCCTTATAACACATTGTAGTTGACGTGAAAGAAATAAAATCATCGACCTACTAATCGCCAGGATCAATTTGTTGAAATGCGAAAAACAAATGGTGCTCGATTTCATTACAAATTTCTTTTAAATAATAGTGTTATTTGCCATTTCTAACAATATCTTAACGTGTATCAAGTATGTTGGTTATTTAATTAGATTCTCAGTTTCGTGTAAATCACAGTAACAATTTATTTTAAGTGAACATTATCTTTCGCTTCAAAAGTGAAAATAGAAATTTTTAAATTACTTTTATTAAACGAGATTTGGTCGGATATTAGCAACAGACGTTAGTCTAGTGACCTAATTGTATTAATAAAACTTATGACCAGTATCAACAAATAATTTACAATGATTTTATTGATAATTAATGACAACGAACAGACGGAATACCACTGAACTGAACTACAACCTACTTCCAAAAATGTTTGTACTAAAAAATGTGCGCAGCAACATTTAGTAGTGTAATGTAGGCTTTGTACCGTAATGGTTCATCACATTCATATTTGACAGTTAAATGTTGAATGCATTTTCACTAGTGCTCAATAGTAGTTCTATTTAACCGAGGCTAAATTGTTGAAAGTTGTAGCAACATTTCAATAAAATTAGACTTACTATTGAAAAATACTGATTAGAAAAAATGTAGGGAAAGTTTCTAAAAAAATGAATATGGAATACATCTGTTAAAATCTTATTGAAGTCGTTGTGAAAGCACAAGTAAAAACATGTTTCCCAGGGTTTATTAGAGCAGCTCAAATGCATTTAAAACAAGGTGTTTCAAATAACAGTTGATGTTATCTAACTTCATTTCAGGCCCGTTCGTAGCACTTTTGGCGCCCTTCTCCAAATTTAAAATAACGTCCCAAATTTGTATTACATTCATATGTGAGTACAGATACGGGTTAAGTTGGGTATTATTATCCACTATTGAAAAATAATTTTAAAAAGTATTTTAATTTTTATATTTTACAAGTACAAGCCATACAAGTATTTTCTCATTGAGGTACATAACATACTCATAAACTTATAGAAAACAGATATATATTCTAACAGTATTACAACTCAAAATTTTTGCATTTTAGTTTCAAATGCACGAGAAGTAATAAAAAATATGTAAAACATTAAAAATACTCGTTTATGTATCACCGAACGAAACTGATCGACAAATAAAAACAAAACAATATATTATTTTAATAATGCAACATGTCACCTTTTAAAGATTAATATTCAAGTATTAGGTAATGTTATTAATATTTTAGCTAAGTGAATTGAGCTTTTCGTGCTTTAATTTTTGCAAATTGTTCAATTAAGTCTTCGGTGCCTAATTCTTTTAGCTGGTCCGATTCTATTGAAATTTTAGCAAGATTACTTAGTCGATTTTGCCCCATGGTCGATCTTTAATAATTTTTTAATAGGCATTTCTAATTTTTTAATTATTTTGAGTTTTGGAAAAGTAGCAACCGAAACCGGCATTGTTAATAAAATACAAAGTATTATGCTCATATTAGGAAAATAATTCACTAAATTGTTAATTGTTATATAATTTAAAGTTTCGTCCGGAGACGTTTTGTTTGTTTTAAAATGACTTTATTTACAATAATTTAAGGGTTATATAGTTTATTTGCGATAAAAAGACGATGACATTGCAAAACAAAATATTGTGATGTTGCCAAGCTGTAATTTTTTCCTTTACTTAACGAAAACTAGAAAAGTCAAAATCTGATGTTAGATTGACAATTATTAATTTTCATTGTTCCGTGCCTCGTAGGGCGTAAGTCAAAAATATTTATTTAAAAATAAAAGGCTTGTACGATAGACTTGATTAATTCAATATAAATATTTATTCATGAAAAACTATGGATAAGATACAAGAAACAGTAACCAATCATTCTATATTCGAATTGACATTTAATTATTTTACATAGAAAAGGATTAAATGACGAACTGTAGGTCCTTATACCTTATTTTATGCTCTATAGAACCATCTTCAAGAGCACTGCAAGGGTTTACGCTAAAAGGAATCAATATAAGCTGTAATCATCTTCATGCAAATTTAAATATTGTTTCTTCATACACTATCTATTATATTTATTATAATAAAAATAGAATGGAAAACAAAAATATAGATACACAAAATAAAATTTTGTTACAAGATATAAAAATAAAAAATCTCCCATTTTATCAGTATTATTTATGTAGCGATACTGTGGTCGTTGTTTTAATGTGTGTATTATAAAATAACTGAACCTAATTAATTTAATAATAATTATTAGTGAGTTTGAAAACGTGTAAATGAAGCAAATTGGATAGAAATATACAAAAAATTAAACACAAGATTTCCACTAGTCCACTACAAAATTATCACTATCTTCATCGTCACTGTCAAAATTAATAATAAGTGGAGGCACATCCTGTCTATCAAATACTACTTCTCTTTCCCACCCATCTTCTGTAATTTTTTCAGTGTGTTCTACTGTCTTTCACCAAATATCAGGAGTCACTTTTCCTAAAGACTTTTTCCATACACATATTGCTTGTTCTGTTGAAGAACCATCAGTTTCCACATGATCTCTTTAAATTTTTTGAACTATGCTCCAAATATGTTCAATTGGGTTGAACATACAGTGGTAAGGGGGAAGTCGAAGCACGTTGTGACCATATTTTTCAGATAATATGTCAGCTTCATATACTGTTGGTGGTTTATTCCTACAAAAATGCATATATTTAAAGAAATTAAGTTATCTAAGTATTACCATAATATATTGAAAAATGTTTATATCAACTTACGTTGTACTAAATTCAATAATTGGGCTTTGAGGAAAGTATTTTCAAAATGAATATCATTTTGTATCAAGCAGTTCTATATATCAGCCTTTTTGGTAGCTGTTGTTGGT
The DNA here is from genome assembly GCA_963921935.1 of Galeruca laticollis. Classification (NCBI taxonomy): domain Eukaryota; kingdom Metazoa; phylum Arthropoda; class Insecta; order Coleoptera; family Chrysomelidae; genus Galeruca; species Galeruca laticollis. The sequence continues at coordinate 241,652,197 of OY998176.1, forward strand.
ACTTTATTGGTCACTGAACTGTGATAACTTGCATTATCTATTACAATTGTGGCAGGTTCTTCCAAGTTCTCTAAAAGTTGGTATTCTTACCAATGCAAAAAAATTTCTCGGTTTATTTCACCGTGGTAATCACCATCTTGTTTTTTGGAAGAAAAAACCAGCCCTGCTCCAGGAAGAAACTCAGAAAGGAACCAGCATGCAATACTATATACCTACAATAAGGAAATAACAAATTACTACTAGGTTTCCTAGGTAGACTGCATAGCTCAAAACAACTATTAATAATTATATAGATTTAAATAAAATAGTGTGACTAGTAAATATTTGAAAAGGTCTTAAAATGGCAGGAATGTTAGTACATCATAAATTAACTGCTAAATGTTATTATTCAATTACCTTGGACCACCAATTTTGGGTTTTTTTCACGCTTCTATGATTAGAATCTTGCCAAGAACGTCTATCAGTACCGTCTTTAAATATCCAGGTCTCATCCAAAAACACAAATTGATATAAACCTTCCGTTTTTATCTTGACATATACATGTAGAAAATGTACACGTTTTAACGAAATATGTGACAACTCCATTAAACCACGACGAGGATCATCTTTTTGGTATTTGAATCCAATATTTTTCACTATCTTTCAGAGTGATGCTAAACAACCATTAAGGAGTTCATGGAGTTTATCTCTTAAAGTTTTCAAGGTTATGAGTTCCTCTGAAAAAATATTGTGTTAATTAATTATGAATAAAATAAAACAGTAAATTCAATAAACTCTCTGTTTCAATACATTTTGTATATAACGTTTCGGAAAGCATTTTGATCAAAGTTTTCAATTTCAACAGTAGGTTTTATTCGTTGTCTCTTTTTAGGTGGGCTTTTAGGCTGTTCGCCTCTATTATGCTTGGCGGCAATACGGTTAACAGTGGTAACGCTAAGTTGTAAAACTTCTGCAACTCTCTACAATATAAATACTTCAATTCATGGAAGAATAATATATTATCAAGTTTAATCAACCTAACCTAACATTAAAAACGTTTAATCATTTACATTTACAATAATATTAATAATGATGAATACAAATAGCGAATACTATTACTTACGTCTCTTACAGCAGTAAACGGGAGAAGCGGGTTCGATAATAATACACTTTAGGGATGGTCTATTATTCAGATACTTTATTTATCTCAAAACCTTTGCTTACTCTAGTTTACAGTCGGTTCTTAATATTCACCTTTAACCGTCAGTCACTCGTTACGTTATCTGTAATTCTCCCCATCCCCAGCTCACTTAAATCAGGTCCGCCATCCGTCAGACGTTACAGGGTTGCCATCAGCCAAAGTACCTGACAGAACATCTCCCTTTCTTAGACCTAATTAAATTTACACACATTCATAATCATCTAAACACCTAGGTTTTTTAATTTCATGTCTAGGTCTAACATTTGAGTTGTCTATAGACGGTTTAGGGGAAACAGGGTCATTCAAGTGAACATTCATTTTAGGGTAAACAATCTTATTAGGGGAAGTGAAACTAGATCGAGAAACATAAGGAGATTCACCTTCAGGCGTACTAGAAATATCATTCCGTTTACACTCTTTTTTATATGTTTCTTTTACATTTGAACTTTTATTATTAGAATTTAGAGGTTGGTAATTATCGGGTGAAGTATATGCCGGGGTAAACTGTTGCTGAGTATAATAAGGTGATGGTATCAGGTGCCACCTGTTTCTTCGATAATTTCCAGAGTTTTATTCAATTAGGTATGAACGAGGTTCGTCTAAAATTTCGAGTATTTTAGCGTAAACTCTTAAATCCGTTACCCAGATATAATCTCCTACCTCTAGGTCAGATAATTTTCTGGACCAGTGTCTGTTATTAAATTGTTTGATGGACTTTTCTGTTACCTCACTTTCCCTATTGATCAAAAATTGCTTGTCGACGGGATTGTTAAGTTGGCTTGACAACAATGGCATAAAAGAGCGCACCTTTCTCCCAAACATCAACTGACTTGGGGAAAACCGCATTCTAAGGGTGTCGTTCGATAAGCCAACAAAGCTTTATGAAGGTCATCATTTTTTTTAAAGATTTTTGACAATTTTAACAGCTGCCTCAACACAGCCATTTGCCTGTGCAAAGTAAAGACTACTCGTTATGTGTTTGAAATCATATTCACAGGAAAACTTTTTAAATTCAGACTGAAATTGCGGACCATTGTCTGATCAAACAATTCCGGGAATTCCATATCTAGAAAATAACTGTTTTAATTTGTTTATAATAACCAATTAGGTCATTTTTGTAAGCTTAAGTATTTCAAAAAATCTGGAGTAGTAGTCTGTAACAATAAGGTTCCAAATATTATTACTCTTAAACAAATCTTACGCAATTTTCTGCCAAGCACGGTCAGGAAAACTTTCTCCAATCATGGGTTCTTTAAAATTAATTCTATTTTCCACACATTGAGGACAATTTCTAACCAAATTTTCTATTTGAGCAGAAAGACCTAACCACCACACGGACATTTTTGCTCTTTGTCTACACTTTACAATTCCTAAGTGCCCATCGTGAATAAATTTCAAACATTTTAATTGAAGTGAAGCCGGGATAAAAATACGAGAATTTCGCAATAAGAACCCTTCAGAAAATAAAAAATCAAATCTATACTGATAATAAGGTGATAAATCATTACCCAAATTACTTTTATTTGGTCAACCTGTCTCAGTATATTTTTTAATTTGAACTGTAATAGAGTCTTTTTCCTGTTCAGCTTTAATTTCGTCTAGGAAATAAGATTTTATCTCAACCGACTGGGCTATAAGTATAACATGAGTCTCTGTTTCCCATTGCAATTCATCTTGAATTGGTAACTCAGTATCCGATGAAAAATTCCGCGATAAAGCATCGGCTACAACGAGCTCCTTTCCTGGAAAATAATATATTTTATAATCATACCTCATTAAACGGATTCTAAAACGCTGTAATCTTGGGGTTAATTCATCAATAGGTTTTGTCTGTAAAACCTGAATTAGAGGCTTATGATCAGTTTGCATTAAAATGGGGATTCCAGAAAATTATTCAGAAAATTTTTCAGCTGACCAGGTTAAAGCCAAGGCTTCACGCTCTATTTGAGCATACCTCTTTTCTGTATTTGAAAGTAAACGAGAAGCATATGCCACTACTTCAGTGTTTCCGTTCCTTTGAAGTCTGAAGTAGACAGGCCCCTAGTCCATAGGGTGAACTATCTGCCTGAATAGAAATTTGTTTTGTGGGATCAAAGTATGCTAAAGTAGGACACTTTAATAGTATTGATTTTGAATTTTCAAAAGCCTCCCTTTGAGAGATTCCCCAACTAAAATCTACATTTTTTTTAACAGGGAAGTTAAGGGCTCAAGTAAGTGAGAACGGTTGGGTATAAAGCGACTTGAAAAATTTAACATAGCAAGATATTGCAAAATTTCTTTTTTGTTTTTCGGCTCCGAAAATTGAACTATTGCTTTTATTCTATCTGGATCAACAGAAATTCCAGTATTAGAAATAGTGTGACCTAAAAACGTGAGAGATTGAGTAGCAAAAAAGCATTTTTCTTTGTTTAATGTAATGCCTTCTTGTTCAATACGCCTTAGCACCTCAAACAGAATTTTATTATGTTCTTCAATAGTAGGAGCATGGACTAATATGTCATCAATGTGGCTTATCACACCTTCTAAACCAGATAATATTTTATTGAGTAACATGGAAAAATACTCCGGAGCACAGGTAATGCGAAAGGGCAACCTTTTAAAATAGAATCTCCCAAATGGAGTAATAAAAGTGGTTAACAGTTGGGAGTCTTGGCTAAGTTTAATTTGATAGAAACCTGAATTAGTGTCTAATTTAGAAAAATAATTTGAACTCTGATTTTGTGATAAAATAGTCTCTACTTTACCTATTGGATAGTGTGACCGTGAAACTGCCTTATTAAAATGTGTACAGTCGACACAGAGGATAATTTTTAAATTTTTTTGAACTACAACGATTGGACTCACCCAATCAGTAGGAACTTCAACAGGTTCAATTATCTTAAGAGTTTTTAAACGTTCCAATTCCTCCTTCAATGGCTTTAAACGGGGAATTGGAACTACTCGTGGAACTGATTGAATGAAAGTTGGGGTACCCTCAACTAACTTAATTTGCATTTTATTTTTAAAATTACCTACACTATTAAAAATTTTAGGTTACTTTTTAATAATCTCATTTTTTAAAGAAGCATTTAATTTTACCGGAGCTATCTGATTACAAAATAAATTCAAAATATTTAATTTTTCAATTGCGGTTCTTCCTAAAATAGGTTTAGTAAGCTTATCAATTACATAAAGATCTGTACTAAAACTTTGATTTGCAAACTTTAAGACAACAGAAATAGTCCCTAACACAATTTAATCCCAGACGGCCCAGTGACCATTTTATTAGTAATTTTAATTTGTTTACATACACTGGGACTAACTATATGCTTAGGTATACATGAAATGTCTGTACCTGTGTCTACTAAAAAATTTAAATTTTTGTTAAGTTTTGATACAAAAATTGGAGCTACCCACTCACTATAATCTATATGATTAACCTCCAGATCATGATCTCGATTATGATCTAAAGTAATAGATCCCAGAAAGGTGTCATCTACAGTTTCCAAAAGATCTATCTTTAGATTTGCACTGTTATATTTGGCCTCCAACTCTGCAAAATTATTTAAATGGATAGATCTCACCTTATTTTTCTGCACACCACTGCCCAATGACCTTTCTTCTGACATTTTCTACAGGTAGACTTGTTAGCTGGGCACTGTTCTCGAACATGATTTGGTTGTAAACCACAAAATCCGCATTTTGAAGAGTAAGAAGATTTGTCTTTTTCGTCCAACTTGATAGCAGAGTTTGATTGTGGATTTGATGAACCAGCAACCTTGTCCTTTAGAACCTGCACTTTTCCAATGTAGGGTTGACTGCCTTGCAGCTCCTTGTTTCGATTAGCTTGCAATTCAGCTTGTTTTGCCTGCAGAACACACTCTTACAAAGTCAGTTTATCTTTTAATTGAAGTCTTTCCGAGGTTTTGGAATCAAGCATACCTACTACTATTCTGTCTCTGATAAGATCTTCTTTTAGATTGCCATAATCACAATACTCTGCCAAGGAATGCAAATTTGTGATAAAAGAGTCTATAGATTCTCCAGGTTTCTGAAATCTAGAATTAAATTTAAATCTTTTGAAAATAACATTCCTTCTAGGAATAAAGTAGCTTTCAAAACTATACAAGGCTTCGACATATGTAACGGGAACAGTTTGAAATTGGACCATAACTTCCTCGGCTTCTTCGCCCATGATATATGTAAGAATATCTATTTTCTCTTTTTCGGACTTGTCTAATTGTCCGAACACTGACATATATCTTTCAAATCTTTTACGCCATGCTGGCCATGCAGCTGGCGAAGAAAAATTAAGCTTATCAGGTGGACTGACATTCACAGGAGATATTATATTAAAGTTATTACGCACTTGCCCGCGCTCTCCAGTTGATGCTGTTACGAATTGTGAGGAACCTTCAGACCCTGATGTGGACATGATAATAGATATTGAAATGATTTGGCTTCTTGATTTTAACACGCGCTGTTTCACGTTCTTGTATGATCTCAACAAGTTTACTCACATTAAAACACCCGCGCTGCCACCATGTTATGTTTGCGAGTTCGATAATAATACACTTTAGGGATTTTCTATTATTCAGATACTTTATTTATCTCAAAACCTTTACCTACTCTAGTTTACAGTCGGTTCTTAATATTCACCTTTAACCGTCAGTCTCTCGTTACGTTATCTGTCATCCTCCCCATCCCCAGCATAGATAAATACTTTTAATACGGGGAAGAATGGAATCTCCTGTACTGAGTCCGAAGCCACAAAGTTTTGTCGAGTGCGGCGCCATCTATTGTGGTGGAAGGTTACTATTCACCTACAGGGAAAAAATAAAGGAAGAGACCTGCATGATTAGTCACAGTTTACTAGCTACTACTAGATGGCAAGCCAAGCAAACACTGAAGGTGTTTTAAATTATGCCTATATTGTTTTTTCTTAAATAATCAAATAAAAACAGTCACACACAGTTTAAACACTTTTTGAAACAACCTGTTATTTTATTTTGACTTAAAAGTAGGATAGGTTGTTTCAAAAAGTTGTTTAAAGCTTTTATCCGTTTTTATTAACCAGGATAGTTTATTAAAAGACGAATGTCGACAAATAGTTTCAATAATTTAATATAAAATTTTGTTTATAAAATAGTACAGGTGTTTTTTTTATTTTCTTCTCAAACTTAAGATAAGAATAATTTATTGATAATAGCATGTGCTAACAAATATTACACAAATGGTACAATATAATGGATTCCAATGTTTTTCAAACACTAATTTTTTTCCGATATACATTGTGCATTTTGTAGTGTATTTGTCATCCAAGGAGCGATCTTCGTGTTTTTCCTCTTACATTTTTTTGTATATGTACAGTCGTCTATATATTTTTGAAGTGTTTCAACTAAAGTATTTGTTGCATAGTTAAGATCTGGATTCAAGTATAAGAAATCCCAAGATTTTTGTCTGATTGTATTTTTAAGTTTTGTTTCATCTATGTATTTCAATATTCCCTGTTCCTTGGGGCATTTGGTCTTTTCCAGTACTATCTGTAGTATTGTCGAGAAATGATCTGTAATGTCGGTTTGCAATACTAGGGACAGTATTTGATCGAGTACGTTAAATTGGGATTTTAAAAATATGAGTCGAATGTCGAATTACTGGAATTTTTTCATATAACATTTTCAGATTATATTCAAACGATGTTACTTGCAGGTTACTCGGAATCCTTTGTGTTTTCAAGAGAGTGCCAACGCTTTCAATTAAAGTGTTGATTTCTAAATTTAATTGAGATATTTCATCAATCATCAACCTTTTAAATTCAAAAATAAATTTAAAATATGATTAAATATAAAAATTAATTAAAATTATTTAGTTTAGTCACCTTGATCATCAAGTGTATCTATTTGTGGTGATGATTTATATCTTTTGTGAAGTGTTCATCTGATTCCACTGCCACAAGGTTTTGACTCTAAAAAAAATCAAAAAAAGGTACATTATAAAATTAAGTATTTTTATACTAAAAGTCAAATTTAATATGCAAACTTTAGGTTATTATAAATTATGATTTAACTTAAGAAACAAATTACCTCTAGGAACAGCAAATCTCACAATATCATTTGATTCTTTATTCTCAAGGGAAATTCCTTCAGCTTCAGACCTCATAGTTTCGGCAATAGATTCCACTTGAATCTCTGGAGAAGTACTACCCGATTTATAATTCCCCGACTTTATATACAACACTGAAAAATATATTATTTGCACAAAACATTCTAATTAATTTCTTTAAATACTCACAATTTGTTTGTGGTGTAGGTTTAAAAACAGGATAAATGTTAGGATTTAATGAGGGACTCTCGTCTGAATCAGAACTAGAGTGATGGGACATATACCTTGTATTTTTTTTCCGTATCCTTGATCCCCTTCCTTTGTAAATATCGGAACTAGACGAAAGGTCTGTTGTAATTAAAGCCTTTTTGGCTTTTATTTGTGCTACAGTAAAGTCATCTACAAGTTAAAATATTATTTCTCTTTAAAAAATGACAAATACAATAAAACTCTGTCAAAGTCTCTAATATACTGATCCATTTGTTATTGTTTTACTCCTGACATTTTGATGTCGTTAGTAACCTTCCAAGCGAATAGATGGCGTTAAAAATGCAGTTTAGCAGTGGCTATAAAAGATCGCAGGGCATGATCCCCAGATCACTTAACTCAGCCATCCGTTAGACGTTACAGGGTTGCCATCAGCCAAAGTACCTGACAGAACAATTAGAAGTTCAAAGAGTTTTATATATTTGAGTACCAGAGTTATTGTGAGATAAGCCTGGGAATATAATTAGGTAGTAAGACTTAGAGATGTCTAATGAATGTATGTTTGGGATATCTCCTAATTTCTTCCTTGGTGAGATATCCTAAGAATGTAGTGAAGATACCGTATATAGATACTTAGAGATGAGACTTTGGGGAATGATCTACAGATGGAATCAGTTAGTATATATTTATACACATACATATACATTAATTGATAGAAGTTCAATGGGATGTGATACATCTTACGGATATCCATATCCGCGGATATAGCCACTTGAATAGATATCCATAGGATATAATTTATTAATTGGGTTGGCACGAACAATGCGCATGTCATATCATGACCACACAACGAGGAAAATACTTGATGGGTAACTGAATTTTTCCATAATCAAAAAATATCAAATACGAATAAGAAGAAGATTCTTATGAACAATCATAAATGAGAAAATAACCAACAGAATTAAAATATTTCTGGACTGATATCAATGTCCTCTGGAAGCATTCTATTCGCTGCATCTCATATGAAATCTAAAAGACGATTTGATGGAAAATGTATGTTTTCTTGATATCTAGCGTACCCCAAAAACCATATTACGCTAGCAACAAGCGCACAAGTTCCTAAAGTCCTAGCACCGGACTTACAAGTACAATAATACCCCGAAATGGGGAGAGCAGGATCTTCTGGATTTTCGTCACCTCTTTCAGTGAAAGCAACCCAAAGCATACGTTTAGTAGCATTCCTGAACCGAGAAACTATCGTAGAATCGTAGAAAATTGGGTTTCCCATGTAACTCATTGTCGTAACCCTGACCCCGCAAATCGTTGATATTTAAGCCTTCCTTCTCTAATGCCGACAAGATAAGTTTTGTCAAGTCTTCATCCGACACATCATCTATGGGACAAAGTAATAAAAAATGTTCTTCTATACTAATTACCACGCTCTTCAAATTAACAAATCTTATACAAACTGAAATTTGTTCTTGGTGACTAGAGTCAGGAGTGCAGTATAATAATGTGGAATAAGATTTTGCCTAGTTAGTTGAAAAATTTTGGATTTGATATTTTCACCGATCAAGTTAATTACTTCATTTTGTATTTTATCCCCGAGATAGTTAATGTGATCTTTTATTTGAGAACGTTTTGTATGTTCTGACATAACCGGGTCGAATTTGGAAATTGTTACCATGCATTTTAAAAAGCAAATGCCCAACGATTTTTAAATTGTTTTTTTTATTGATGCCTCATATTACCTATTTAAAGCACGCCTCAGCGTGTTTAAATCGAACTTTCAAACAAGCGCGTTTTTTAAAATCCCTATGGTAACAACAATAACTCGAGAAACGTAAGTATCAATGACAACTTTTTTTATTAGTTTTTAAATTGTATATTTTCATTGTGAACCAATGTCTTATTTGGTTTTTTCTGCAAAATTTATTTATGTATTCATACATACATTGTATCCTTTTAAATATAAATTTAGAAACTTTTTGATTATTGATCTGACAGCAAACCTCGTAACGTCAAATAAAAATGAATACTATTTAGGATGGACTTTCACGAAACTTGGCTGGGCATCGAGGACGGACTTCCATTTTTTCGTAGTAATAATATAATAATATTTTATGATTTCAAAGTGCACCAATAAAAAAATCCCAATGGCACAGGACCAATTGGACAGGCTTACTTCAGTAACATGTTTGCATACAACCGAAAATAAAAAATGAGATACAAAAGTAATAGAATTTTTTGAGATGTACAAAAAACCAAAGTAACATTCTGGCATCAAATCAAAAACAAAAAAATGAAAAAAATTTCTGGTAAATTTGTGAATTTTCTTAAATAAATGTTTTAATGTACGATTTAGAGAAAAATGTTAAATATAAAAGTTGTAGAACGTGTTAAGGTCTATAAAAAAGCTTTGTAACTTTTTTGCGTCAAATGAAAAACAAAGGAAATACGATTTTTTTTCAACTTTGACATGCCGCCATTCTGTTTTTACTGGGCCGATTTGGCTCATTAACGAACTCGTCCAAGATTTTTGCCTAACCGATTTTGTAGCGAGTTTGGTTTCGATCCGTCAAAAAATACACCCTCTATCGTGCTTACAAATTCCGTTATAATTTGTGAATTTTCTTAAATAAATGTTTTAATGTACGATTTAGAGAAAAATGTTAAATACAAAAGTTGTAGAACGTGTTAAGGTCTAAGAAAAAGCTCAGTAACTTTTTTGCGTCAAATGAAAAACAAAGGAAATACGATTTTTTTTCAACTTTGACAGGCCGGTATTTTGTTTTTACTGGGCCGATTTGGCTCAATAACGAACTCGTTTAAGATTTTGGCCTAACCGATTTTTGTAGCGAGTTTGGTTTTGATCCGTCAAAAAATACGCCCTCTAACGTGCTTACAAATTCCGTTATAACACACATATATATATATATATATATATATATATATATATATATATATATATATATATATTATATATATATAGATGGAATCCACAACTACTGGTGGAAAGCATTTACTAATGCGCACAAAAAATTGGCTCACTTCATACAGCACTCGGTCAGAAATCCACAGAGCATACCTTTATATTTCACTCATGGTATGACTCATATGCTTCCAAAGAAAGGAGACCTATCACAACCGAAAAACTATAGACCCATTACATGCCTTCCATCAGCATAAAAAATACTTACCTCCATCATAAGACACAAACTAGACTGCCACCTAAAACATAACAACATTCTAGCATGGGAACAAAACGGCTGTAAGCAAAAGGCTAGAGGAAGCAAGGAACTCTTGATAATCGACAATGTAATCACAAAACAGGCAAGACAACGTCAGAAAAACATATCTATAGCCTGGATCGATTATCAGAAGGCATTTGACTCAGTTCCTCATTCATGGCTGCTGGAAGTTTTAAATATCTATAAAGTGAATCAGCAAGTTATCGACTTACTCCGGCATCTGATGACATCATGGCGAACCACTCTATTAGTCAGAGGAGCAACAGACACGTACACAACGGAGGAGATCCCTATTAGAAGGGGCATATTCCAGGGCGACAGTCTGAGCCCATTATGGTTCTGTCTCGCCCTGAACCCATTGAGTAATATTCTTAACCGGAGCACATACGCATATGGAATCGATGACCAAGCAAAGCTGACCCATCTTTTTTATATGGATGATCTTAAGCTCTTTGCTAAAGGAAGACAGCAACTGGAAGGAGAACTGGAGATAGTCAGACACTTCAGTGAGAGCAACCAAATGAAGTTCGGGCTTGAGAAATGTGCTACCATTCACATTAAGAGAGGAAAACTCACTGAAAACGAGGATATCACTCTGGCAGATGGCAGTCGAATTAGGGAGCTGGGAGCAGAAAACACTTACAGGTACCTTGGAATTCAGCAGAGCTACGAAATTCGCCATAAAGAAAACAAAGAGAAAGCCGAGAAAGAGCTTATGAGGAGAACAAGCAAGATTTTAAAATCCCAGCTTAATGCCAGAAACAAGGTGGCAGCAATTAATATATGGGCCATACCAACAATAACCTACACTTCTGGAATACTCACCTGGTCCAAAATAGATCTAGAGAGGTTAGACAGGAAAATCAGGACACTAATGACCAAACATGGCATGCTGCACCCTAACTCAGCTATGGAGCGCATATATTTGCCACGATTAGAGGGAGGACGAGGACTAACTAGCCTGGTGGCGGCCAATCTGAAAGAAAGGGAAAAATTAATAAAATACTTCCGAAATACAAACTCACCAGTTCATAAAAGAGTAGCGATATGGGACAAAAAAATCACAGCCCTTAACCTTGCTAATCCTGCGCCTCCTGAAACAGAGAACCAATTAGAACAAATGAGAATAAGTTGGCAAGGAAAAGCGCTACACGGAAGGTTTTACACTTCTCTACATCGAACAGAAGTAGATATGAAAGCATCCAATACTTACCTAGTGGCAGGATACCTCTTCCCGGAAACCGAAGGAACAATGTTGGCGATACAGGATCAAGTCATTAGAACCCGAACGTACTCCAAACACATATTGAAACAACAAGTTGAGACCACCAAATGTAGACTGTGTAACACTAGCGAAGAGACCATTCAACATTTGTCATCTGGCTGCACAACAATTGCTGCTACCAGATACCTGGAACGACACAACAATATGGGCAAAGTCGTTCACCAATTAATATGCCTGCAAAGAGGTCTGTTGAATCATTTTACCGCACACCACAAATATGTGCCGCAACCCGTACTTCAAAATAACACCGTGAAAATTTACTGGGATTTCACAGTTGTTACAGATAGACCTGTGGAGCACAACCGGCCGGACATGGTGATTTGGGATGAAAGTGATAACACAGCCATCATAATTGACTTCGCAGTGCCACAGGACTACAATATATCTAAAGCATATACCGAAAAAATAACTAAATATGGAGCGCTTGCACAAGAAATGAAATTGATTTGGAACTTGGAGAAGGTAACAATAGTCCCTTTAATGATAAGCGCAAACGGCCTTGTACATACAAAAACAGTACAACACATAAAAGAACTGGACCTACCTAAAAACACCGTAATGTGGATGCAAAAGGCCGTAATACTTGGAACTGTTGGAATCATCCGGCGGATCATCTCCCCCTATTGACAATGGTAGTGCCCTTGGCTGCGTAGTGGCCCGGACATTATCAAATACCACCAAAAAGGTGTGAAAAAAAAATATATATATACGAGTATATATATATATATATATATATATATATATATATATATATATATATATATATATATATACATATATATAACCTTTGGAACGGAGGGTGATTTTGGCATCTAAGAACACGAAAACGAAATAAGCCTAAAAACTATTTCATTCTGAAATAAGCCTAAAAATAGCTTAAAGTATTCGTGGATAACTGGTCTTTCAAACACTTGCTCAATTCCGAGCACTCCGGCTGCGCCGTCGTGCTCGAAAATTCGCGCGTGTTTGAAAGACCTCTTTATCCACTTATACTTTAATATACTATTATGATTAATTTTTTAGTATTAATTCTTCAACTTATTGATTATAAAAAAGACTCATTTAGATAATGTGTACTAGAATTTTAAGAGTAGGACGCAAATTTCAAACTATTTAAGTCTGGTTTCGAAATCTTTTGGAAACCTGAAATGTGTGTTAATTTATATAATCGGCAACTTGTATTGATGAAAAATAAGAATTAACTTAGTAGTTGTATCTTAATTTACACGTCATTTGAAAATTAGTAAGAATAGATATAATGATAGTGAAAGTCTGACATACATTATTCCTAAAATTGAAATTCAATAAGGATGTTAAGAAACCCGCCTACTAAAAGCCGCCAATTAATCTGTTATATTTACATTTTACTTCTACTAATCGTGCTCCCAGTGTCTCCTACGAGATGATATTACTGAATTATTATTTCTACTGAAAATTTTACACCTGTCATTTTAAGCCAATTACATACTCTAATTTCGACAATTGCCCATGGCAACCTTCAAATTTATCGGAATTTTTTCCTCCTGCCAAACTAGACAAACAAAATTAATAAATGGAATTTTTTTGACAGCTATCATATGGTTCAAAAATCAGTACCTATCCAGAATTTTGCTTTGTAATGTTTTTATTTATTTTAAAATAGTAAATAGACACAAACAATTATTTACCAAATATTTGTTTCGAGATTCCTTCTTTTAACGCTAAATGTTTTTGAAATTCTGGCTGGACCTCTTCTCTTTGCAACGGAGAGTAACGAGAAGCACAATTATTACCATTATGTTTCATTTACATCAGATGTCTGTGTTTCATAAAATATGTGTAATATTTTGATGAAATTTTGTTCCGCTGAGCCCTGAGTTTACGTGAAAAAGATGGGATATCTTCCTCCAATATCTTTTGAATAGCTGCGAACAGATTTTCTTGATGCAAACTGATTCCAGTTTTTTTCAGTAAATAAGGCAAATACTCCAAATTTTTAAGAGGCATAAAAATGTCCCCTATTTTGGTGCAAGAATATACTGTAAGGTTTTATTGATTTAATTAGTTTTTTGGTTGCTCACTGCAATGATTTAATTGTAAACAATTAGAAGGTAGAGGTAAATGACTGTCAACGTGACCTCAACCTCAGTCGGGCCAGATTACTTATCAGACAAGATAATATTACAAGAGCTTAGGTCCATTTCCCAAAAAATTCTTTTTTCTACTTCCGCTACTAAAACACGGATTTGACATGCACAAAACGACTCTTTAAACACTAGTGTTTAAAATGCGAAAAGACACATCTCGTTTATCTTTTGTTTTTTAAACGTCAAATCAAGTGTATCTTTTGCATGTTAAATTTCATGCTCCTTGATAATTTTGTTATTCTGCGTCATTTGATTTATCAGTCAGCTGTCAGTCATCGTCCGTCATGTAATGAATATAATTCCCACGGACGAAGAAAAAGTATAGCAAGCACCTCGTGTTAAAAACGTCTTTAGTCACTCGTTTCACAAGGAACTCGTTCCGCTTCGCTTCACTCGTGCCTAGTAAAACTCGTGACTAAAGTTACCGTTTTGACACTTGGTACTTAATATACTATAGTAACATCACCACAAATAACTATTTGGTCAAGTGCCTCAAAGGTAAATGAAAAATCACCATTAACAACAACAACTCTTTGCCTCCAAATAAACAGTGAATCAACTTCTCAGAACGTTTATAAGAGTAACCCAGGTGCACTGCAGTTTCTTTCAAAATATACGATCCCTGGGACGGACTATCAATCAAAGCTCTAAGATTCTTAAAACCAATGCGTCCTTTTATTGTCACTTGAAGAGTCTGTAAAAATACGTGAGTACTAGTCTGAATTGACAGATCTTGATTCCTCTCACTTTCATCTGCTGGATGTGGGGGTTCATTTTGGTTACTACCTTGTATGTCATGCTTCTTATGCTGAGGCAATTCAGGGCATAAAAACATTTCATGAGAACGTTCGCACACAATACACCTTAACGCTTTCTACACCTATTGACATGGGAACCTATCTTGAGACAACGGAAGCAAGCTTTTATTCTAGATAGTATCTCTCGCTTCTGTTCATAACTCATTTTTTGTGCCTTAAAACAAGATTTGCTCTTATGCTGGCCCGAACAAAAAACACAATTGACAACTTCAGCATTAACCATGCCCATAGATGTCGAGACACCAAAACTCTTCTCTTTAACTTGCTTCATAAAACCATGGTTTTCCCCCTTACCCGTATTTGACGAACTCAATCCATTAACCAAACCAAAATCTTTTGTGGCCAAATCTATTCGCTGCTCATTTTCTACTTCACTTCGTAAAAACGCCAAGAGTTTCTGGAGCCTATCGTCTAATGTAATTTATATATTATTATTTGAATCGGAAAGAATATTAAAATGTGATGAACGCTGCCATACTCTCAATAAATTTTTTGGTAAACATGACTCTATTAATGGAAACAGCATAGCAGAACATTTATCTGATTCTATACCTCAAGGTCTCAAGAGAACGAAGTTGAATCTCAATTTGATTATACAGTGTGTCCCACGAGGTTTTGACCAGTATATATCTCGAAAACTATTTGAACTACAATATAGAAGTTTGGCAGTTATAAAGCGTAGATAGTATTATACATTTTCAGCAAGCAGTTACGTTGCTGCAACGTCACGTTTCGGGTCACTGCTGTGAAGGTCTCTCTTATACTAATTCGGCGGTACCTATTTTTTTTGTGTTAGGTACTTAGAACCGACAAACAAATTTTATTTGAAAAACAGAGAGCTGAGAAACAAAAAACATATTCTAGTAGTCAAAAGCTGTCAGTGTCAGTGAATAATCGGTCACTGTATTATTGTTGATAAAAGTTTTGTGACTTGAAACTTATCATGCGTTTACGTTTTATTTACGCTGTGCCAAAACAGAAACTCTCCTTGCTGTCCTGGAACTCCCTATCAGTTAACGTCTTATATAAAAGGAAAATATGAATATTTACGTAAACTATATCAGTAAAATTAAAAAAAAGAGATTAACAATAATAAGTTTTAAACATACATAAGCAGAGGCTTGGTGGTTAACAAATAAATCAAAGTAGTTGAAATATAGTGTGATCTATTTAACAACAAAAATAAATAATAAGAATATAATAATGTTTACGAGTACACAGAAATGTTAAGAGCACAAACCCTAATTTTACATATATACAAAATAATGAAGGTAAGACATAAAGCCAGAAAATTTTCACCAAGTTTCTGGTTGTAGCCGGGTAATGCCAACAGCTGGGAGCTGGTGAAACGTAGTGAAGTAGCTGAATTTTTACTCAGAAGCTACTTTTATTAAGGACTCGCTCAAAAGCCTTGTAGCCCGTGCTTAAAAACTTTGTCGTCCGTGCTCGGAAAAACAAACTTTGTCGTCCGTGCTCGAAAAAAACACTTTGTCGTCCGTGCTCAAAAAACCCCTGAGATGGTTTATAGGGGTTTGAAAGAAGTGTGTATTCGGTGGTCTCAAATCCTGAATATCAGATAAATCTTCATATAATTAACCAAAGAACCAGTACCGAACCAAACATCCATGAAGATTACTTTGGAGAAAGAGCCCCAAAATCCACAAATAAGTGATAAAATACGGGGTACTAAATCTCCAACCAGCCGAACACAATTCATGAAATAAAGAGAAATCAAAATTCTCCTCAAATTTCGTTCTCCAGGCACCGATAAAAATAATCACATAAAAAGGACATAAAACGGCAAAAACTTATCCGCTTGGTATTATAAATAATGAAAGCGTAGAACGACAGTGAAGGCCTGTATACACGCTTTATTTCCAAAATAATAAATTACAATTTCCTTTATTTTAAAACCCTACCTTTTACCGAATAGTTTCGTAAAAATAAAGAATGTTGATTTTAACAAACACAATGCCATTTGCCTGTATGCAACTAACATAAAACGAAACGTTATCTAGATAACTGAATTATAATGGTTAGATCAGGATTTAATTAAAAGAGTTGCAGAAATAGAACGTGAACTGGGCATAATAACAGTCAGTTGTGGGTAAATCAACCAGATATTTCACTTGAATATATCGAGAATATACCAAAATGATAAGAATTATAATTTGCAAATACAGGGTGACGCGAGAATGATTAATAATAAAATCAAACCGTGACACCAAGTCAATCCCCACATTGATTCAAGGTGATGTCTGCAACAAGAATTAGGAATAAGTAATTCTACTATTCAGAGGGTGTTAAAGAAATACAAATATCATAGTTTCAAAATATATTTAACGCAAGATCTCCTGCAGATTCAGAAAGGAGACTTGATTTCATTGCTCAAGTGCCAATTAAAATCGTAGAGGACACCCTTTTTTCTTAAATAACATGTTGTGGAGCGACCAAAGCCGGAATAATTGTCACTACTGGTCTGCTGAAAATCCCAGGTGTACGCGAGAAACGCATTTCCAAACTATTTGGGAGATAAATGTTTGGTGCGGTTTGTTTAATGGCCGCCTGATTGGGCCGTATTTTTATTACGGGACTTTGGCAGGCGAAATGTATTTATATTTTCTCCAGAATATGCTTCCCCATTTGTTTGAGGACATTCCACCAAATGAGAGAGTGATTATGTGGTGGCATCTGGATGGTGCAACTCCTCATTTTGCTCAGCTAATAACGTCACATCTGAATGTGTATTTCCAAGACAGATGGATTGGGAGAAATGGTACAATACATTGGCCGGCTCGTTCACCAGACATGACCCCATTAGATTTTTTTCTTTGGGGATATTTAAAAGGATTAGTTTATGTTACAGCTTCTACCGATGTAGATGATTTAAAAAAACAGAATCAGAGCAGCTTGCCAATCTCTTACACCAGAAAGTATTGTAGCAGCAATTTGAATGTTGCAATAATGAAGGTGGACATCAATTTGAGCATCAACTGTAGTAAAAGTGTTATTATTGTATTCCAATTCTTTTCGTTTTTCAAATAAAAAACATTTGTTTGTCGTTTCTAAGTACCTAACACAAAAAAATAGGTATCACCGAATTAGTATAAGAGAGACATTTACGGCAGTGGAACAATATACAAGGTGTGTCATTAACTTTTCTAAAAATGATACCACGTAACCCGAAACGTGTCATTGTAGCAAACTAGCTGGTTGCTTAAAATGTGTAATACTTCCCTACGGTTTATAATTACTAAATTTCAATATTGTATTTCAAATAGTTTTCGAGATATATACTGTCCAAAACCTCGTGGGACACCCTATATAAAGAAGCAATATCAATTTTTTGCTTAGAATTAGAGTTTGTTAAAATTACGCTGGGATCTTTCCGCACAAAAAATTAGAAACTGCCTCCATATGCTTAATTTCGACTTCTTCGTATTTTGGGGAGTTAAATTTGCCACTTCTGCTTTCATGTGCTCAAAATTTTCATTTCGAAAGCGAGCCATGTTGGATTGTAGGAAAACGCGTGGAATGCGACTAAATTATGTGACGTTTAAGACGAAAAACATAAGTCATGCATCGCAAAACAAAAGAGGTATTCAAGCGAATGACCGCAAAATACCAATAGAAGTTGGTAAATACCATCCCCGTTCAAGCGCCTTCGGTTATAGTTGGTCATCTAGTTGTGACGTCATTGTATAGCCCTTAGACGTCACCACTTGACGTTTCACTGACCGCGTTATTTACACAGATCGAAAGCTGTTTTATAACCCCCACCTTCTGAGTGACATTTGTTTGTTTTGGTTTTTGGTTATGTTGATCAGTAACTTCATTCAACAATGGATCGAACATGATTCAAATTTTCTTTAAATTATGAAGGCAAGGCCGTAGAAATTATTGTCGACGACATGGAAACAGCTTCTCTGTTATTAAACGGTGGGTACAAATATGTTCTTTAATACCTAATTTTTAAGAAAGAAAAATGTATTGTACCTATATGTGTTTAGGAATTAGAAATTAACAACAAACGAATGACCATAGAGAAAGTAAAATTTGTTTGGTTTATCTATGAGAATGACCGCTTCTATTCACGCGCGTCCCAATGGTATTAAACAACGTACGTCAAAGGGCTATGACCAAGGACAACCAGGGATATGACCGTGGTATTTACCAATGTCTCCCTTGAATACCTCTAATATTTTGACGAAGCAAACAGATCCAAACCTGGTTAACATTTGACATTTATTACATATCAAATGTTCACCGGGTTTGAACTGGTTTGCTTCGCCAAAATAGCCCTTATGTATATCTGTCTAGCCAACTTTATGTTGGAGAGGTAAGTTTCAAAATGAAACATGTCAGATTTTAAAATAAATTTTGGGTGTACAATTTTCTTTCCGAATCCCCCACGTCCTTGAATTAATGCCCGGAAATTTTTCAATCACTAGGGAGATTATTAGTGAAAATAAACCGTGTGAAAACATCCAAATTAATAAAAATAAAATAAAAATAACAGCAGTTTAGTTGACATTTCATTGATAATATCTCTTACTATACACTACAAAACGAGAATATAAAAAGAAAATTATGAATCAATTTCACTACCATGTACAGCGGCTTGTCGTAAATGAAGTTTCTATATTGACAATAAAAATATATCTTCCAAGACAACTGGTATACAAATTTACAATCAGTTTTGGAATTTTGTTCCGCGTCAGCTTGTTTTCTCTTTATTTCACTGAATTCCTTTTTTACACTTTCCACGCTCTGTTTTGTACAAGTTAGAAAATATCATGTGCAGGACATTCATTAGTAGTTCGCGAAAGTCATCTGAAACAATTTAATATTAGTTACTTTCAATTACAAAATAAAAATGAAATTAGCCTGCAATTGAATGTATCTGTAGATATTAATATGTAACGGAAATGATATTATATTTTTAATCCTATCTTTAGATTAGATTAGAAATCCATCAATCGAACAGCCGATATCCACTTTTCTCAGGGTATTGGTATTTTGATATTCCATAAAACTAGCTAATCCATATGGACGTTAATTTCTGATCTAATAAGTTTGAAAATCGAAAACCATGTATAAAATAAACGGCTTTAAACAGTAAAACTAACTTTTCCGCATCTGTGAAATGCCCTGAATAATATTATATCATAAAATTGTCACTTGTATACACTTCGGGGGATGTATCGTGCTAACAAACCGAAATTTCTCCAAAAATAACCAAATACTCGTATGTAGTATATCTGGATTCATAGGACCCGCTGTACTCACTCCAGTCAGCTGAAAATGAATAGGTTACATCTGTGAGACACCTTGAAAACTATCCAATTATAAAATTGGTCACTTGTATACACTCCGGAGACTGTATCGTGCTAAGAACCAGAAATTTCTCCAAACATGGCCAAAAATATGGCACTTCAGGTACCATAGCACCCGTTGTACTAGCTCTGGTGAGCTAAAAATCAATAAAGTTCATCTATAAGACACTCTAAACAATATTCAATCATAAAATTGGTCACTTGTATACACTATGATGGCTTTATTGTGATAAAAAACTGAAAATTCTCCAAAAATTTGGTACTTCAAGTACACCCCCGTTGTACTAGCTTTGGTGAGCTGAATATAAATAGGGTTCATCTTTGAGATGCCCTATATAAAATCCAATAATAAAATTGGTAACTTGTATATACTCCGGAGGCAGTATCGTGCTAACAAACTGAAATTTCTCCAAAAATGACAAAAATGTAGTACTTAAAGTACTAAACCGCCTGTTGTACTGGCTCTCGTGAATTGAAAATAAATAGGCTTCATCTGTGGGATGTCCTGAATAATATTCAATCATAAAATTGGTGCCTTGTTGCACTTCGGAGTCTGTATCGTGCTAACAATCTGAAATTTCTCAAAAAATTACAAAAATGTCGTACTTCAAGTACCATAGCAACCGTTGTACTGGCTCTGTTGAGCTGAAAATCAATCGGGCTCATTTGTGAGATGTTCTGAACAATACTCAATCATAAAATTGTTGATTTGTTTCATAGTTAGCTATAAGGTAGTTTTTATCCATCCGAATAGCTCTTTTAATTAGTTAAAAGTCCGAAAGAATCATAAAAGTACAAAATGTTATGGGCCAAGACCTCGTTTCGCGCAAAAGAAGGAGAAAAAACTAACTTTTGAGTCTGTCCCTCAGCGAAGGCTATTAACCTTGAATTGTGCAATTAAAAGGAACTACGTTTGTCGTCGATGGTGTTTTTAATGATAAGGACATTATTCGAGTGAATTTGGGGACAAAATGGAAATCACTACAGTTAATAAATTAGATGGGTCTAAGATATTCAGTACATTATCACAGAAATTTAGAAATGTAAGGCAACCTTGGCAGCACCAAACACCAAACAAACAATTGATAATTTAATTGCACGTTTATTGGATGAAGAGAGTAGCTTAACATCACATGAGGAAGCAGAAAAAGCCAAGGTATTGAAATGAAGGGGGGAGTTTTGTGATACAATTGCAAGAATCGGGGACATATTGCGAGAAATTGCTCAGAGAAAAGAGAACGTAATGATACCGATAATATAAATAATTCTAGAGGACAACCTACAGTTAGAGGCTGTAGTAGAGGAGGATCTGGTCAGAGATCCAGAGGAAATGCGAGTCACTCACAATCCAAAAACTCAAATGAAGGTAATGTGTTTAATGTCAGTAATAAAGCTTCCTTCAATACTGAAGAAAATTAAGAAATACATGTTGACTACACATATGACTATTGGATCATAGACAGCGGGGCGTCAGCCCACATGATATATAGAAAAGAATATTTTGCAAACATAGATGAGTATTTTATGTCCAGTGCTTCTCTTGGTAATAATCAAAGAATCAAACTTTAACTGTTGAGAGAAATGGATCACTAATAAAAGGAGAATGGTTTGATGCTTCAATGTATTATATGTTCCTCAACTCAGAAAGAATTTATTTCCGGAAGGTGTTATGAAAAACAAAGGTATGTCTGTAACGAAAGTAAACAAAGAGGCTTTGAAAATCCAGAGCTTGTTGCAGTTGCAATAAAAGATAGTAATAATACCTATAAAATGCTGTTTTGTACAATCATACACAGTGCCTTTATAACAAATGAGGAGAACCTGAGCGTCTTGGACATGTGCATAACAAGTACTTGGTAGAAATGGTTAAAATGAATCTAATCAGAGGAGTAAGTACCAATACTGTAAAAGATTTCGTTTGCAAACTCTGTTTGTTTAGGAAACAGCAGAAAAAATCCTTCAAGGTAAGGTCAAATCTACATCAAAAGTTGGAAGCTGATGAAATAATTTTCAGTGATGTTTGCGAACTGATGCAAAGGTACTTTGTCACTTTTAAAGAGTATTCAGGATACAAAGATTAAAACGAAGTTTGGACATTCAGTCAAGATTTTACACACAGATGGAGGCACTGACTATGTAGATAAAGAATTTAGCAAATATTTAAAAGAAGAGGGCGTAGATCAAGTGCTAACTGCACTATACACTCCAGAACAGAGTCCGAAAGAGACAATAGATTAATTGTGGAAATGGCTCATTGTATGCTATACCAGGCGGGAGCTCTAAAAACCTATGAGTAGATGCGGTCAGTACCGCTGTATACATTGGAGATGGAATAGTAACAAAGCAAGCGTCTGAATCTACACCTTATGAATTGTGGATGTGGTGCTGATGTGCATGTTCCAGATCACAAGAGAAAAAAGCATGATGCAAAGAGTCAAAAGTTAAATATTCATAGGTTATGATAAAAACTCGACAAATTATAGATTATTCGATCCACAAACACAGAAAGTAAAGGTCTCAAGAAATGTAGTATTTAATGAGAAAATGTATAGTAACTAAACAAGAAAGTACAGTACATCGAGAAATTGACAGTGATGATGAACTTCATTTGATATATTTGAAGTAGCAGAAGAGAGGCAAGAATATGCAGAACAGGACAAAAAATAAGATAAAATAAACATACCCAATCTCAGAACTCAAACGAATAATTCATATGCCACAAAATTATATAGAATCAGAAGTAAATTTTACAGAAATTGACATACCACAATGTTACTAAGAAGCGATAACAAGCAAAAACCACAGGAAATTGCTATAAAAGAAGAAATAGATGCGTTATACAGAATGAAACATGGGAAATGGTAAAGTTACCAGAAGAGAAGGAACCAACCGTGTCGAAATCGGTTTTCAAAGTCAAAACGCAACCGAGTAGGGCAATTGTAAGGTATAAAGCAAGATTATGTGCCAAAGGCTGTGCTCAAAAGGAAGGAGTAAACTATACAGATATATTCTCACCAAGAACTAGATATGATTCAATTAGAATATTACTAGCCTTGGCAAGTACCAAAGACTATAAATTAATGCAATTTGATGTAAAAACTGTGTTTATATATGGACCCCTCGATGAAGACATTTATATGTAGCTATCTCAGGAACTAAAATACGAAAACGGACTTCTATGTAAATTGGTAAAATCGTTGTACGGTTTAAAATAGTCTCCGCGCTGTTGGAACTGAGAATTGGACTTGTTCTTGGCTAACATCGGTTTTATCAAAACAACAGCTGATTGGTGAATTTAGAAAGATTGTGTAAGCAGTAACAAAGTTATTTTAATTATTTACGTTGATGACGGACTCATTTTTTCTTCAAAATAATCGGCAATTAAAATAGTTCTACGAGAACTTAAGTTGAAATCACAGTGACGGAAGCCAATTATTTTGTCAGACTAGAAATTTTAAGAGACTTTAAAACTGGAAAGAATTATACAAAACAAGTCATAGATCGCTTTGGACAACAAAACGCAAGTCCACTGAGTACACCAGCAGATCCAAATGTCTGTTTCACGAGCAGTAGTAAGGAAGATAAAATTTATGAAGAAAACAATATAACATATAGGCAAGCAATAGGATCACTGATGTTTTTAGCTGTGGCTTGAAGACCTGATGTTTCACATGCGGTGGGAGTAGCCGATCGCTTCATAAATAATTACACTAGCATTGGAATTATGTCAAAAGAATCTTTCGATACTTTAAAACAACAATAAACTATGGTATATACTACGACAAACATGGTGATATGAATGGATACAGTGATGCAGATTATACTAGTGACAAAGAGACACGTAGATCAACTACAGAGTATGTCTTCAAATTAGCAAATAGATGTCTGACATGGACAAGTAAAAAGCAATCCACAGTATTCTTGTCCACAACAGAATCAGATTTCATAGCAGCAGCACAAGCTGCAAAGGAAGCTATTTGATTTGAATAACTATTATCAGAACTATAAGAGGAGATTAAGAAGCCATTGAAACTTTATATTGACAACCAGAGTACCATTAAATTAATGAAAAACCCAGAGTTGTACCAAAGAACTAAGCATATAGACACCAAGTTCAAATTTATCAGAAAAAAATATTAAATGGATATCTAAATCCCAAATACATTAATACAAAAGAACAAGAAGCAGATATATTTACAAAAGCTCTGCAAAGATGTCAGTTCAAGGAGCTAAGAGAAATGATATGAATGAAAGAAAAGAAAATGTTCATGTAATGTTTGTTTCCATCTTTAAAGTTTTTTAAAATATAGTAAATGGGGAGAGTGTTGAATATTAGGCGTTTTTGCCATGTTTTGTAGCTAGCTATAAAGTAGTTTTTTGTTTGGTTGGTAGATATTAGTTTAACAGTTGTTAGTCTTATGAAATTTCCTGAAAGGAACAGAAGGGAATATAAAGAAACAGAAAAGAGCAAAAAGGAACAGAAATGAACAGAAGAGAACAGACAGGAACAGACAGGGACAGAAAGGAACAGAAAGGAACAGAAAGGAAAAGAAAGGAACAGAAAGAAACAGAAAGGAACAGAAAGAAACAGAAAGGAACAGAAAGGAACATAAAGGAACAGAAAGGAACAGAAAGAAACAGAAATGAACATAAAGGAACAGAAAGGAACATAATGGAACAGAAAGAAACATAAAGAAACAGAAAGGAAGCAGGTTTTCTATAAAATGGGCTCAAAATTTGACTGTGTCTACGTCTCCCTCTGTCCAAACTCTCCCCGCCTCCCCCCACATTTCACAACAAGTACCAAATTATTATGAGTTTATATCTACATATGCGATAAAAAAATCCTAATTGTAAGAATACACTCATAAATATGTAAATATATTATAAACGCTGTCGATGACCATCATTTACTGTTACAATTTCGTTCAAACTCTTCCTCATTTCATTTTCATGTATCCAAATAAAACCACTAAAACGAATCGTTACAAACATTTCTTTCTACTAAACACCGAATATTACTTCGGTGCTACTAAATGTTTCTAGAGGTCACAACATTTCAAGGTAATATTGTCAGTAACAGCACGACCCATGAAATGAAAAGTGTACTATGACATTGACATTTCACCGCGTGAGAATTTCATAGGATTGTTACGTTAAGAATGAACAACTCGCATTTTAATTTATCAAATTCGAATGGAAATGAGGCAATGTCATTCTTTGCAAGAAAATAAAGAGATCACTTGTTTCGATTTTTAAGTTTTATAATCGTTTGAAAATTGTTAACATAAATATTTGAATCTTAGAATAAGGTAATCGAAAACAACAGAAGCAATAATGGAACAAAGAACATCATTTGGGTCGACTGAACTTTTCGGTACAAGGCGTTTACGATAAATTGTCAAAATATTTACGGTTAATAGTTTTTCACTATCAAACCATAACTATTACTATAACATATTTTCATTAAGTACATTCAAGATATGTCACACTCTATGTTTTTTCACAATAATATTGTATAAACATCTTAAATAAATGATAAAATAACATAATAAAGTATTAATTCATGTTGATAACATGAAAAAGGAGAAACGGATACCAGTGTTATTCCTAATTGGTATCATTTAAACTACTCCACAAAGAAATTAAATAAAAATTGCAGTTATAGAAATAAGACAAGGCGACTCTTGTAATTTTCACCCTAATTATGAATCTATTAACAGACTTTTTTAGTCACTCACATTTTCTGTAGTTTTTGGAACTATAACCACTTTGAAGAACTCATAACAATACAACGATTCATCTAAAATATAGCTTCAGTTATAGTTTTAATTGACTTCCTCTTGTAATTTGAATAATGGACACTTCTGCTAGCATACTCACTGAAATCTTCCAAGTTGTAAGGGAAAAAGTGAATTTTAAATGACATATTACTCTGGATTTCTTTATAGGCTTCTAGTAAACGATAAACAATATCTTTATAGTTTTGAATAATATTAATTCTCAAAAAGTAAGCACTAATTTATCTTTAAGAGCACTCAAGGCAGATTTACGTTCTTTATTTAAATTTGAGTCGAAGCTCAAGTCCCTTATCAATACTCCAATAATTTTCTCTCCGTTATCTTTCCCTCACTGACATATCTTTATCCAAGGTGTGGACGGAATTTTTCGCTATGCTCAGTTTGATGTGGGAGATGTATCTTCGGTAGATCAATGGGCGGTAAATTATTGAGATTAATTTCTCCTGGCGTCAAGTATGTTCTGGCGAACATTTCTTTGAACAATGGCTTAGTCTTCTCTATTATCCCATTCATACAGAAATGCCACGTATAGAACACGTGTCCTTTTCAATTTCCTTTCCATAAAAAGTTTCATACATTCTTATATATCATGAACATATCTTTCATTTATACTTCATGTGGTAATGGCATGGAGGACACTTGATGTCTTTATAAAGTAGTAAAGTTATTAAGCAGACTTTTATGAAACGCCATACATTATTGAAAAGATCATTCTCGGAAAAAATTGTATATAAAATTTTCTATACAGATACACTCCAATTCCTTCAACAAGAAGGTCTCAATCCTCCAATTTCGATCCAAGAAGCTCTACTTTTTGCTTTGTTAAATTAAAATATCTCACCAGATCCCCTTGCGAAGAGAAATATGGTTCAAGAGAGAGAGAGAGAGAGAGAGAGAGAGAGAGAGAGTGTGCCTCCAAAGTTCTATCCAGCATCATCTCCTGAACGATTTAGGTCTGGTGACCTAGGTGGATATAGTACGGTGCTTTCATTAAGGACATCAGTGAACATAATTTCTGTAAAATATGGATCGTTGTTTACGTTATCCAATCACTACCCACAGAAATTAGTCTGACGCTTCGTAATCTCCCTCAAGTAAAAATTGAAATTTTTGAGCCCTAGCTCGATAAATTGTAATTATTTCCACATCAATAAAACTAATTACTTGCTGTTTTT
This sequence comes from Galeruca laticollis, assembly GCA_963921935.1. Lineage (NCBI taxonomy): Eukaryota > Metazoa > Arthropoda > Insecta > Coleoptera > Chrysomelidae > Galeruca > Galeruca laticollis. The sequence goes on from OY998176.1 coordinate 241,679,457, forward strand.
GGATGACGTTGAGTTGAGATAACCATTCAAAATTATATTTATTCTAGTTATGGCAGAACTAATATTAATTATTTAATATCACCATAGCAACCTATGCCAGTTATTTGTTTTAAGCTGACTTCGGTTTTAATAAAGTTCACAGATTTAATTTTAAATCTTTCTTTTTGAAGTGAAACTTTTTATGGGACACTAGCGTTTTGTCATGAGTGTTAACTCGTCGAGCTAACAAAACTGTTAAACTCCTTGTGAGAGAGGCGGAAAAAATTAATGAAGATCCGCACAAAGAGGAGACGCCGAGAATAGTCGCAGGGCATTGTTTATTGATGGCGATCATGTTATTCCGTTTATCAATCCCCACTTCGCTGCGCGAACGATAAAGTGAGAACGCATTCGGGGGGAAAAGGATACAAAAAGCGCTTAATAATGTCTGTCGATATTGGTATAATCCAGTGCGAAATTAATATAGAAATTGTTTACCTTTAAAATTAAGGCGATAAAAACTAGGAAATTTCTTTGCATTGTGTATTTATTTGTATTATTTTGAAAAAAATATGTAATAAAACGTAACAAGAGTATTGAAATATATTGAAAAAGGAAATAAACAGGTATACTTGTCCGTACAGATAAGTTCTGTACTCATTAAAGTTTAAGCATAAACTGTGTTATCTCCTACTTTCCGCATTGAGACCAACGCGCATCGTGGGCGTGTCCACTTTCAAACTTTCAGCTATATTTGCTAACCTGTACGTAGAAGAGCAAGTAAGTCTCAGTTCATCAGAGAAAGTCGTTGTAACTAGTGTTGCTTTATTTATGGAAATATTTTTGAAGTGAAACTTTTTATGGGACACTACAGAGGTTTTGGTTACGAGGTAATCTCGTAAAGGCTAACAAGTTTTGTGAAGCTCTAATTATCATTTGTACTTAAACTTAGTGAGATAAACGCAGCGCTGTTCTCCCCTTCTGTCATCACTCGACTCGATTTAAAATCAAACGAAAAACGCGGGTTCGATACCCCCATGGGCGGCCAGAACTTTTCTTAGGTATTAAAAAGGAAGGATACGTAATATGCATTCAAATTTCTTAAAAAGAATATTTACTTTTGTTTGTCTTTTATTGTAAATAGTTTTTTATAGTCTATCCGAAAAATTATTGTTTTTATTTTGGAAATAATTTTTGTTTTAATTTTTTTAAATTATAGTTTTTTATGTTGTTGATATTTATGAATTCTCTTTGTACACTCATTGGCGGTTATTGCGTCATAAAACATAAAAAGTTTCACTTCTGACGCTGTTAGTTTTCGACTGACGCATAAATCTTTTTTTTCAATAACTCGATCCGTATGGGACAACTCGGCGCGGACAATTCAGTCCGGGCCAACTCGGCGCAGGGACAACTCGGCGCACAGACAATTCGGCGCGTAAATTTTATTACTCTAATGCACAGAAAAAAACTTAATGCTGAATTTTTCAGACAAAAATTCAAAATCAATACAAAATTATCACTACTACTCCACAGAATCCGCTTCTATTTTGGCCGCAGTTGAATCGTGCAAATGAAAATAATTGTTTTCACTAGTTCATCGCCACTCACATGAATTCTTGCTTTATACTGTAAATATTTCTTATCACAACGCCAAAATTCCTTTTCTCATTGCTACTAAAAAGGTCGAACACATATAGGTATCCTTTGTGGGCAAATTTGTAATTCCTCTCTCACTGTATCCTTTTTCAATCCATTTAGATTCGCATTTCTTCACATGTTCGCAAATAGAACACCATTCTTCAACAGAAAATTTCTTCCTTTTCCTGATACATCATACCATCACTTGGATTACACGTGCGAGCTGTAAAGGGCGGAATATATGCAAAGTGCATATATTTGCATATTTTGCATATTTTTACAAATTTCATAAAAAATTGCATATTTCGGCAAAAATAAAATTTCTGCGCATATTTCTATGTTTTTCGTTTTATCAAAAGATTAAGTGCGACCCTTGCAGATAATTGAAATAATTTAAAAGGTGGGTAGGTTTTATTATTATATGGTTTATGGACCCATTTTATTATTAATATGGTTTATTGCCGGCATTTATTCGATGTTTAGGAATTTCCAAGTAATCAGCTTGCCTAATTCACCGAACCGAAGTCGTGTTCGGTGGTAGTAAGTATTGTCACCGAACAGAATCTTCTGTTCGGTGCGCGAATGAATTCATAACAAAACTTTCTTTTTTCGGGGTCTAGTTGGAATGCGGCGGCTTGCTTTTATAGTTCGGACTTCGAAGTACCGACGCCAAGTGAACCTTCTTGTCTTGTTTCTTTTCGGTGCCTAATTGGAGATAAAATGTGGTCTCTTCTTTTGTATTTATATTGTATAGTTTAATTTGTCGATAGATTCCAGTGTGAAAAGTGTGATTTCGAAAATATTTATTTCAAACGCCTAAAATGCCGAAAGCCGCTTCGTGGATTAAAAATTTTCCTGAGTTGGAGTTTAGTGGTGATAAAGTGTTTTGCAAAGTTTGTGCCAAAATCATTGTTTGTGAAAAGAAGTTCCAAATTGATCAACACTTGAAAACAGCTATGCATAAAGCTAAGCTGCAGAAAAATAAATATGTGCCTGTTCAGCAAATCGCATTTCAAAATGTCAAACCAAAGAGTGAAAAGGAGGTGTTTCATCAAGACTTATGCAAAGCTTTAGTCGCAGCAAATATACCTTTGAAGAAACTGCAAAATACACAATTCAGCCAAGGAAGCCATATTTAATATCTTCTAAACAGTTAGACAAAACAAATAATGTGACCGTAACTCGATTTATTCAGCAGTCTCTATCAATTTTTTTTTACCAAATCCAGTTCCAGTAGAGAAGTTTTTAGTGTTTTTGTCTGACGCAGCGCCGTATATGGTTAAAGTAGGCCAAAACTTAAAAATATTTTATCCCAATATTGTACATGTCACTTGCCTTTTACACGGGATAAACAGAGTTGCAGAAACTATTAGAACAGCATATCCCTTGGTGAACAAATTAATTTCAAATGTAAAGAAAGTGATTTTGAAAGCACCTCTAAGAGTGCATATCTATAGAGAGAAATTGCCAGGAGTTAGTTTACGTCCAGAGCCCGTAAAGACTCGATGGGGAACATGGATTAAGGGCGCGATATTCTACGCAGACCATTTTGAAGCCATTAAAGACATAGTTTTAGATTTAGAAGACAATTCACAGTGTGTAGTGCAAAGTCAAGCAGTATTCAAAAATGTAAATTTAGCTAAGGAACTTGTTTTTATTAAGGTTAATTTTAGTTTTATAACAGATATAATAACTTCGTTAGAAAGTAGGAATATAAGTTTAAGAGAATCAATTAATATTGTTGAAACTTTTTCCGACAAATGCAAAAAAGTTCCCGGTGATGTAGGAAATCAAGTAAGAAGTAAACTCGAAGTTATTGTGGGAAAGAATGAAGGCTTCAAGTATTTAATGGAAGTCAAAAATATTTTTGATACTAAACCATCCAACGAAGTAATACCTTGGCCTTATAACTTACTACCCAAATTAAAATATTGCCAGATCACATCGGTAGATGTTGAAAGAACTTTTTCTTTGTACAAACATATTTTTACAGACAGAAGGCAAACACTTTTATCGGAAAATTTTGAGAAATATATCGTTATAAATGCATTTTATACTATTTCAGGTTAAAAATTTTACCTATTATATTTTTCTTTTAATATTACTTAAAATAAATTATTTTTGTAAGAGTCGGCGTATCTTTATTTCCATGTTATATTCAAGGCATATAATTGCATATTTTGACAAATAAATGCATATTGTTGCATATTTCAAAGAAAAACTATGCATATATATGCGCATATTTTAACTGAATTGACGTGCATATAATCCGCCCTTTATTCATCAGTATACACAATATTCTAGCCTTCGGTTTTGTATTTATCAATATTTTCTAAGGAATTAATTATTTCAAGGTGAATATCATGCGATTTCATAATCAACTTTCTTTGTATTGTATGCGCTGCTATCTACAATAAAGGCATCATTTTTTTCATTAATCTGTAAAGTTTTATTGCTCTCTTGGCAAATGTTGTCAAAGTAGATGCAGAATCACCGACGATATACTGAATAACGAAATAAAAATTAATATAGTTGTAGCATACACAATAGTATATTACACACCAAGGTGGTGAAGACTATTATTATCCATCGAGCACCATAATTATTTCGCGAGGGGCTTTGCCTCGAGCCGAATAAGGTGCGGGGTTTATAAATGTCTTCCCCACCGTGGTGTATTTAGATTTTTTTCCACTACTAGCCAAATTTAAGACAAAAATCAAAAATAAAAGAAATTCTTATAAAAATCATGTGCACATTAATCACACAGCAATAGAATACCAATATTCCTATAGTTCATAATCACCAATATTAAGTGCAACGAATTAACGAAACCAATTATACGATCACATCAAAAAGTTTCACAAAACGTGCTTTATGTTTTACTTTGAACTTTGGACAATTACATCGGTAGTGCGTTCACAACACTTGGGTACAAAGTGAGCGTTCATAAAACATTCAACCTATACTTCACCATAGAGAAAGTCATATATCATTTGTCTATGTACTTCACACTCTACACCACAGCGTTCACAAACGAACCACGAGAATCGACGAGAGTGCACTCCTAGTTCCCCGCTTGCTATCGGGGAAACTATTGATATGCGCAATTCGTATAATGTGTAAAATGTACACATGTTCTTGTTTATAGAGCTTAAGGCACCGGTAATCGATATTCTGTGGGTCAACGTTAGCTACCAGTTTCTGTCAACATAAGATTTTCAAATTCCACTGGTGATAATGATGAAGGTAAAAACATTCCTCGATCCACGTTTTTTCTGCAATTAACGGACTATTCACAACACATTTCAATGTCAAAATCAAATTTTGATAGTGTCGATCTACAAATAGTTCAAACTAATATCTTCCTATTCGTTTACTCCGTCATCTGACTGACACTGACACTGTTTTCGCTCCTCACCTCATCCATATATTATGAACGCACTCCATATGTCATCAGACATTTTTGGTTGAGCGCGAATTTTAAACTAATGGCAGTTTTATTGAAATAATTTTATCTTGTTAGGTAATTTCAAGCAGTAAATATGTTAAGGAAAATCTCCTGGGTATACAACAGTATATTAAATATTAAGAACGGTAAGGGCTGTTTACCGGTCGACAGCAATGTTTTGCTGTCGACCGGTAAAACCCTTAACGTTCGAGATGCTTATACCATTTTTTGCGCGATCGTATTGAAATATATTTCAAATAAAATAATTTAAATTTCTTCGAAATGAACGAAAAGTGACATTTATTCAGTTTAAAATATATTTGCATTTTGGTATAAAGTAGGCGGTTGCCAACTTGTCAATGATATAATTTAATAATCGCTGGGCAAATGCTAAGGGTTTCCAAGATATTATTTATCAAAGACACATGCATTTACTGTAAAACTTAAGATTACATTTTAATGTCTATACTTTGAACTTCAATTTTCGATTAATTTACTAATATAAAATGAGTGAGAGTGATACTGAAGCAGAAAAAGCGTGGCAAATAGGATGTGAAGCAATAATCCCAGAAAAATACAGGAATCGCTTTGAAAAAGTCTACAAAATATTTAAGAATGGGTGTGAGGAGAAGAATGGTGCCAGTATTAATGAAAAAGTGTTGTTGGCATATTTTGTTCGGCGAAATGAGACATTGAAATCGCCTGGTAGTCTTTGGGCTGAATATGATTGAAAAGCACTATTTTCTTTGAAGATGCTATCGATATTTCAACATTTCATACTTTGATTGCCTATCTAAAGAGGAAAAATGTTGGATATAGACCTAAGAAAGTTGCTTTGTTTACCAAAAAGCAGTTTAAAAGTGTATGTAGGGCTAAGACGTCGGTAAGTAATTCACTTACCGACGTCTGAACGGTAAGTAAATCACTTACCGACGTGTTGCACTTAGAAAACAGTAAACACAACCTACCGTCATGACGGCCGATGTTGTAAATAAACAAAAAAGATTGATCGCGCAAAAAATTATGTTGCACTAGTTTTTGTCAAGCTATTATGCCTGAATTCTCAAAACATTTGAATTTGACCATTATTGACCTAGGTTAACAATAGAAAAAATTATTAACCACTAATAGAGACATTCTACTTCTCAGTTGGCTAGAAGACGCAATAATGGTCAACTTCATAGCTAGTACTGGAAAAACTAATTTATTAATATTTGTATTGTCTTCGGTTGTTAGTTTCAATACAATTACAGAACTGAAACTAGCTATTCAACATCTGTGAAAAGTGTGTAAAACTTGTCAAAATTAAACAGCTTTAAATAAAATGCTACTTTCCTGTATTTAATATAGGAGATCTTTTATTCACATAAAATTAATAAAGTCGTAATGTGAAAGGAATCTTTTGAAGGAGATCCCAAAAGACGTTTCATAACTCTAATAATTCTCTTGGCTACCTCTGCACTAAAAGATCCTTTATATATAAGCATGTATCGTCTGCATTCAAAGATATTTATGCATCGGTTGAATTTATTTTTGACTAGCGTGTCTCAAAATATTTTATCAAAACTTGTCGTCAAACATTATAAACTATATTATGTACAAAATTTCATAAATATCAAGTGAGTCGTTATGATTTTAGAGATAGCGTAATCCCGACGACTGTATTTTCTAACGAAATGAATGTAATTACTGATACCACTAATATTCACTGATTTTGAGTAACCATAAAGATTTCTTATTCAATATCGACTGATCATTGTACGTTATAATTTAATAGTTTTTTATCATCTGGGATTCTTAAATTGCATAATTACTCAATTCTGTCTGGTTGAAATTACATCTTACTGATTGCGCATGTTTTTTATTAATATCTTTTAAGTAATCTACGTACCAGGCTATAAATAGGAATAATAATGAAATATTTATTTATCGTTTATGTAGTTTTATTAGTTTATTGGTACAAGATTATAACTATTCTGCATTAGCAGGAAGTAAAGTCTAAATTATAAATTGAATCTTCTATAAACTAAGTAAACTAAATATCCAACCCTGTACCTAGCATATATAAGTGAATGTGACATTCTGTTAAGAAACAATCAACTAACAGATACGTAGAAATATAAAAAAAAGAAATGTATAATTTAGAACGTACATTCTACAACCGTAAATAAAGCAGTAATCTGGGACAAAACCACTTGGATACAACTATTTATTAAAACCCACTTTCTCTAATGATATTGACGCAAGTTTCAATACCCAATGGCAAAGGATAAAATATACATTCGATCATGAGGAAACGATGAAAAATACAGTTCTCAATTTGCTGAATGATAAAAAGGAGTATGCCGGTATAGTGAGCTGAGTAATTAGCAAAAATGCGGAAAAAAACCTCTTCATATTACCTTATTGGTTTATATCACGCATTTTTCAGATTTGTGAAATACTGTTCATGTTTCGAACTAACGTGTTTCACAATACATCACTTGAAGTTTCTATTTCTTAGTCGTTATTATTTTTCTACAAACCTTTTTAATAAGTAGCTATTTATTATATACAGGGACGGATGAACTTATTTTAAAGTACTAGACATTTTTTTCCTGTTCTAATAATAAGTAGGGGTATATAATAATTAATAATTAAAAAATAACCAGTTTTTCAAAAATCTTCAATAAAGTTTCGATTGTTACTATAATTATTTATAAACATGTGCTTATGTATCAATACAATAAATAAAATTTTTGTTTGTATTTTTGTATGTGATAAATTAAGAAAATGAAATTATTCTGGTGAATCTCAAAAAAAATTATTATGACATTTATAAAATAATTTTCACACGTGCATCTTCAATAACTAATAAAACCGACTTACCTAAAACTCATACTGTTTAGCAGCTGCCACAAAGGAGTTCTACTTATGGTAAACTCAGGTAAAACAATGTAAAATTTGTGGAGAATACCTAGAAAATAAGGAATATACTTCAATACAAAAATATTTTTCTTTAAACACTATTAAAATTAATCAAGATTAAAAACTCGTGATTGAAGTATACTGGTCCTGCCCTGTTAGCACATGTGAAAAGTAGAAATCAATTTGTGTGGTAATATAAATGAAAATTTATTGGTAAAAGTCACGTGTCATAAAAGTAAGTGCAGTCTATTATTAAAACAACTAGAAGTGCATTACTGCAAACAGACTTTTGGAAATTGTAATTAAGCTAGTAAATAATTAAAATAAACAATCAAAAGATTAACCCATAAACACAACAAGTAAAGCCATATTAGCAAAAAAGTCAGCTGATAACCGACCCACTGCTATCGAATATAAAATAGTACAGAGTCGGAGTCAGAATAAATAAAAAAGTGTTAGTTTGGCAGGAGGGGTCAAATCGCGGCGTTTTAGTTGAGGGTGGATTGAGTTAGCTTGTTCACTGGGCGCTAGCGAGACCCTGGTTCTGTGATATTGCACTAATCAAACTTCAAAATGAGTGATATGGAGGAGATAAAATAATGTTTGAATTTTTGAAAGACAAAGTTACATCTATTGAAAAAAAAATGGGAAATGATATGAAAAAAATAAATCTAAAAAAAGGGAATCAGTTTTTGCGACAACAGATGGGAAAACAAGAAAATAGAATTAATGGAACACGAAATGAAAAAAAAATATTTGATAATACAAGGAATTGAGGATATAGAGGAAGACAAAACCGAATATGTGCGAACAAGAATTGAAGTGAAACTAAACGAAGCGAACATAAACTTAATGACCGAAACAAGGTACGAAAATTAGGAACTTTCAAAGCCAACAAAAAAAGACCAATACTAAAATTTTTGCAGTTTGAAAAAAAGATGGAGGTAATCAAAATGTTTGAAAGGCACTGACGATTATACAAAGAAAGTCCAAGAGGACAGAAAAAATTGATACACCAATTGAAGTTAGCAAGTTTAGATGGAAGAAGGGTTTTTCTTAAACACGACAAATTAATTGTGGATGAGGAGGTGTATGATAGACAATGTTTTTAACAAGATGATGGGCAGGAAGAAGGGGGAAGGAAGGGTAAAAGAACATTAACAGATAGATCACCAGAAGCAGGAAGCGAAGGGGCACAAACAAGGAAACTGTCTAGAACGAGACAAAAAAACTGCTAGAAGAAGGAAGAGAAGCGGAATCGAGGACAGGAATGAACAGGAAAAGGGAAATGGAAACCAAAGTAGGCTTAAGATTAGTGGTAATAATAATTATAGACTTAGTTATAATATTAGCAATAGTGGGATTATGAGTGGAATGGAAAATATTTGTAATGATAGAGGCTAGAGTAAAGATAATGGGGATATTATATCTAATAAAAATAAAAATAAATTAAAATGAGGAAAATAGTAAAAATACCAATAGATTTAGGAATAAAAAAAATAAAAAACAAATAAAGGAACTAAAATAATTAAAATACCAATAGATTTAGGAATAAAAAAAATAAAAAAAAATAAAGGAACTAAAATTATGCACGTGGAACGTCAGTACAATGTTAATACCGGGTAAAATGATGGAGATTGAGGACGAATTAAAAAAATACAAAATAGACATAGCAGCCTTACAGAATATAAGATGTTAAGGTCAAAGGGTGGTAGAAAAAATGATTTTAGTTTTTATTACCCAGGGAATAAAAACCAAGGACAATATGGGGTAGGTTTCATAATAAGGGGTAATTTACGAAATCTTATATTAGAATTTAGACCAATAAGTGAACGACTGGCATACCTGAGAATTCAATCAAAACCAATGAATATATCGATGATAAATGCATACGCACCAACTGAAAGTGAAGATATGGAGGAAAAATTGAAGAAGAAATGGAAAAAATACCAAAAGAAGACACAATACTTTCAATTGGCGACTTCAACGCACAAATAGGAAAAAGGACTACTTGAGAAGAGCGGCAGGAAAGTACACTGTACATGAGAAAATAAACAGCAACGGGCAGCGCCTATGTAATCTGGCAGCAAGGATGAATATGATAATAAGTAGCACTAAATTTCCCCACCCAAGAAAACACAAGATAACATGGACATCGGCGGATAACAAATATAGTACCCAAATAGATAATGTGCTTATATAGAAGAAAGCAGTCGTCGATCAAAGATGTACGAACCTACAGAGGGGCAAATGGCGACTCGGATCACTACATGGTACTGGCCATAATCAAACAAAAAATTTAAACGCTACAAAAACAAACCGAATTAAATGGAACCTCGAAAAATTATATAATGGAAACATAAGAAGCGAATACGAGAAACAAGTGGAAAAAAAGTTAATGTAATGTGAAGAAACGGAGAATGTGGAATTGGAATGGTATAATTTTAGAAAATCTTTACTGAGTTCAGCGGAAAGTCAACTGGGGAGAGAAAAAACGGAATAAGCAAGTAATTGTAAGACCAAAAGGAATCGCTAGAATAAAATGGATAAGTACAAACAACCCAGAAGAGAGAAATATGAGAGAATAAGGGAAAATTGCAACAAATTGATAAGAAATGCTAAAAGAGAATGGATGAATGACAGAATAAGAAAAACAGAAAATGAAAAAACTAACAAAAACACAAAAGCCTATTATAAAAAAATGAATGAACAAAATAAGACTTATAAAGGTAAAATTAAAGGTATAAGGAATAAAAACGGCGAAGTAATACAAGACGAAGCTCATTATAAACAAATTTGGAAAGAGTATTTCGAGGAACTGCTAACTGATGCACTCTCAGATAATACAACAGAGGAAGAAAGCGAAGAAGATGAAGAAGAAAATATATCACAGGAACCAACAAAAAATGAAGTATAGAAGTTTTTAAAAGAAGTAAGAATGGGAAAGCACCGGACAAAGACGAATTGAACATGGAATTGATCAAGTATGGAGGAGAGGAACTGTACGAAAGACAATATCGGCTAATAAAGAAAATATGGAGAGAAGAAAGAATGCCCGAAGAATGGAAGGTTGGACAAATTGTCATAATACATAAAAAAGGGGATCAGCAGGAGTGCAAAAACTAAAGAGGTATAACTCTCTTAAATGTAGCGTACACATTCCCATGCTAATTTTCATCCTAGTTGGACTGATTATTTTCATTGCTTGCGAATAAAAGTGGTATTTAATATTATATAGTTTTTCATTAAAGTTACAGTGTTTAGTAAAAAGGGTCAATAGAGTCAGTGCTCATTGATACCTTAATCATACAGTCACCTCCTACAACGGAGACAATCCCGTTCCAAACGGAATATACCCGCAGGCTCAAAGCCAAAATTTAAATTTGTTAAAGCCCGAAATCTTTCACAGTGTTAATCTAAATAAAACCGAAAAAGTGCGCGTTAATAAACCTATAGTTTCGCTCAAAACATCATCCAGAAATTCCAAAAACAAAGGTACGTCTAAACATAAAATCCATAAAAACCATAAAAAACGTTCAAAACCTTCCGCTGATATAAAAAACAATAACAGTGACGCGAAAGCCGATGCAAGCGGTTGCCAAGGGTAATCAGCCCTCTCATTAGATAGTGCTAATTCATCTAATTCCTCAAAATACACAGAGGAATTACTAAGAATAAAGAACAAAACGCGAGAACTTAAAAATAAGAACAAAAACTTTTTACAACTAGTGTTTATAGACGACGAGACATCTAAACAAGACGTTACAGACAATTTAATTATCAATAACGAGAAAACGTGTAAAGTAAATAAAGAAAAGTGTATCGGAAGCGCGAATAAAAACTGTATAGTAAACCTCGAAAAAAGTGTCTAGAAAACACAATAGACAAAAATTGTATAGGAAACGATAGCAAGGAAAACTGTATAGGAAACAATAAAATACACCAAGATAGTGATAAATCAGAGAATTTAGAATTATCCGTCCCTGTTTGTCGAGGAAAGGAAAACAATACAACTTCTACGCCAATAAATTCATTAAACATGGAGGAAACTACTATCGGCCCAAATACTGTAATAAATTCGACCGACGATGATCAAAATACGCAAACAGCATGCGCTAATAATACAAAAACAACTACAATACATGCAATAGTACATAAAGAGGCCAATATGTCCTGGGCAGACGAAAAAGAAAAAGAGGAAGAAATTAATAAGGACAATTTCACCTCTCATTATAAGAAATATAACAATGACAAACAAATTAATGCCAGGCAAATATACAAAACTGCAAAACCTACGACACACCAAGATCTGAATCAAGTAAATATAGTACCGATGGACCAAGACGTAACAAATAATCAAGGTTTTGAATTGCCAAAAAAATTTCACTCATTTAGTAAAATTATGAGTCAAACATCCTAAAAGACAACTCAAATAACTACTCACAATAGTTACGAGTCAATTTCTGAAATGTCGGATGATGAGACAATAAAAAAGAACGACAACACAAAAAAAACGAAAAAAAACAATTGAAAAAATTCGACCCAACTGATTACTCCTCTGATGAAGATGATGGGAACAACAAAAAAACCAAATCTGCACCAACAACAATAAAGAACAACACAAATTTCTCGCCCATAGTCATCGACGGCAATGTATCACACCATCGCGATATAGTGAACAAACTCAAAGAGGAAATAAACACCAGTTGGAGATCAAATATACTAATAATTCCTCAATAGTATTTACAAAAGCCGTCGACGATTTTGAGAAGCTTAAAAATATACTCAAGCAAGTACAATTTCATAGGTACGCAAGGCGTAAGGAGAAATCCCACGCCTTCGTACTTAGAGGCCTTGCCGAGGGACTACAACAAATAGATATAAAAGAAGATATCGAAAAGAACTATAAAATTGAAGTCAAGGACATCTACAGAATGACGACCAAAGGAAGGCCGTTATATCTAGTGGAAACAGACTCCAAAGTTACACTGGACTATTTAAACAAAAATGTGAGGGTCATAGAATACACAAGAGTGATATGGGAGCACAGACGTCAAAGTAAGCCGATCATACAATGTCATGTCTGTCAATTATGGGGGCATGCCACGTCAAATTGCGGCAGGGCTCCCAGATGCCTTAAGTGTGTCGGCCCTCACCTCACCCCAGAATGCATAAAAGAAAGATCCACCCCAGCCAGATGCGTTAACTGTGAAGGAGACCATACAGCGAATGCGGAAATATGTCCGGAGTTTGTGAAGAGAAAGATATGGCTAGATGAAAAAAGATCCCTTAACCTAAAATCTAAACCCTGCCAACAAAAATTCATTCCCGCACCCTTACCCACAACAAATCCATGGACGAGAAATAATAACAACAACACAGATTTTCCTAGTCTCCCAACAAAAACTCACCCTCAAACCACCCCTCACGGCACCCACCCTCAACCCCAATCACACGCCACAACTGTCAATCAACAAAACAAAAACTCAGACATTAACAAAATCACAGAAATCAACGGGATGTTCCAGGAGCTGCATTCGCTGGTCAACCTTGATGAGTTAGCGAGAGCAGTTGGCGACCTAATCAACTTTGTAGCTGGAATCGACAAATATGACATATAGGCAGGTAGGTGAAAAAACAGCTTTTCAAAAAAGATATAATCTCAAAATAATTTTCTGCAATGTATGCGGAGTTCAAAACAAACTCCCATTAATCAGACATTTTCTCGAAATTCATAAACCAGATATTTTCTTTCTAATCGAGACGTTCCTCAAATCATACATTTCAATAGATTTCAGAAGCCCAAAATATCGTCTATATAGACAAGACCGTGCCGGTGATGCCGACAGTGGCGGTATTGCTTTATTAATCAGAAAAGGTATAAACTTGAAGTCCTGCAACAAAATAATACATCAATTGAACATATTTCGATACTTTTTGATAATAAAATTAAAATAGTCGGTGCATACAACCCGCCCGGCAACAAACTTACACAAACAGATTTCTTCAATATATTTAACACACATAACAAAGTTCTGGTAGTTGGTGATCTCAACTGCAAACATCCGCAGTGGGATCAATACACCAACTACCCGAACGCTAATGGAAATACTCTTATGAAATTCTGCGACGACACGGATTGTAATGTGTTCCACATAATAGAGCCAACGCATCATCCCTTTCAAACAACTCACGCGTCAAGCATGTTAGACATCGCAATAGGTAAAAATATTAACAACTTAACAAAAATAAAAACTCTCCCAGATCTAAACTACGACCATGACCCCATCCTTATACACCTTAAACTATCCCACAATATCACAACCACCAACGATTCCCACTCATATAATTATAAAAAGGCAAATTGGAACACATACAGGAAACATATAAACGAGAACTTAATAATTACAGATAAAATTGACAACATAACTCAACTAGTTAAAATTATAAAAAAATTTCAAAAAATAATAATAGACGCTAGGGATCAATCAACCACATTAATTAAAAAAACTCATATTAATAATAAGTTACCAGATAGCATTATACAAATAATTCAAGAAAAAAATAAGATTCGAAAAAAGTGGCAAATAACAAAAGATATAAAATATCGCCAAGAAATAAGGAACCAATAACAATTAATTAACACACTAATTAAAGATCACAAAAATAATGAATGGTCGAAATTTATAAAAACACTGAATCCGGACGATAATCCCCTATGGAAACTCGCTCGGCACTTTAGAAATAAAAATAATGAAATAAACAAAATAAATAATAATGGACAAATATACAATAATACCCCGGAAATCGCAGAACAGTTCGGAGAGTATTTCCAAGGCAACTTTGTAAACCACACACAACATACACAATATCATCAAAACATAACACACACTGTCCAACAATACATAAAAGTCACTCAACACAACACAATTAACAACATGCAGCGAAATATATAACACGATTCAATAGCTGAAAAACAAAACAGCCCCTCGTACAGACACAATACATAATATATTACTCAAAAACATCCCAAAAAAGGCAATAGTACAATTAACACACATTACCAATTTTATTATCAAAACGGGCCAATATCCTGATATGCTCAAGATAGCCAATATCATACCCATTATCAAATCTAATAAACAATCTTGTTATGATTTATTACTCATGAGAATAGCTAAAAAACACACTTCATTGCAATCTCAGCTTTGCGTAGATGGGCAGCATATTAAACCAAGCACTACCCTGAAATATTTAGGTTATACTTTACAAGGAAATACAAATGCAAATGCACATATTATGCAACAGATACGCAAGGCCAAGATTGCAATGAGCAAACTATACCCACTCATTTGCACACATAGTAACCTCACAACACATAACAAGATACTTACATACAAATACATCATCAGACCTATACTGACATATGCTGCTCCCATTTATTACAACGGGACAAAACATAATTTCCACTCCCTGCAAGTGGTTCAAAACAAGTATCTGAGGATGGCTATCAAACACAATTACTATCCCAGGTTACCCAAAAATACGTGGTTACATGACAAAGCCGATACGCCAACTATTAAAGACTTCATAAACAAAATCTCGTCAAATTTTTACAATAATTGTCTGCCAGAAGATCTTCGTAGAAATCTCACAGACGCTAATCACGCAGGAGACATCCGAGATGGTGGGTGTAGGCTTCTGCATGGCACGTTAATTACATAACAAGATTGTATAACTCCAAACATATAGCATCACACAAAGTGTAAATCATCCAAACAAACAAATTTAAGTAAAATCAACGTTAGTCATGTTGCCGTCTCGAAAACTAAAAAATCCCATATCATTTTTGAAACCCTGTTTTTAGCTACTTTTCAGGGATAACCTAACCGAAATATTCTAGGAGTCACAAATATTTGAGGTACAAAGTTATTGTATATAGTGGAAAATTATGGATAATGTCTACGAGCCATGAACCCCTTACAGGACGATCACAACAAGGAGAAAAATAGCCTGGACATCGGCGCACATATATTTTATGTATTTTTCTAATTGTTGTTCTGAGATACCATTACATGAATAAAAAATATTTTTTAATAATTAATTAATGTAGCGTACAAAATAATGTCAGCAATAATTCAAAGCCGTTTAGCTGGAAAAGCGAAAGCAATAATAGGTCAATACCAATGCGGTTTCACACAAGGAAAGTCAACAATTGACGCTATTCACACTATCAAGCAGATAATGGAAAAGGCCCATGAACACAAAATGGAAATAGAAATGCTATTTATAGACTTCCAACAAGCATTTGACTCAGTAAAACGAAGTTAACTGATGAGAGGACTGAAAGAACAGGGGATAGAAAGTAAGTTAAGAAGATTAATTGCAACGACTATGAACGAGTCAAAAGTGAATATACTTACAAGTAAAGGAGAAACGGAAGGCTTTGTAGCTAATAAAGGTGTAAGACAGGGTGATGGCCTATTAACAACACTATTTAATCTAGCCCTGGAGCATGTTATGAGAAACGTGAACAAGGGAAATTTAAAAACGAGCGGGAGCCAGGTAGTCGCATATGCAGATGACATAGTGGTAGTTACGAAAAAAAAGGAATATACTGAATCAAATGCTACCAGAATTAACAAAAATGGGCGAAAAAATGGAATTAAAAATAAATAGCAATAAAACCAAAATAAGCAGAGTTGGCAAACATTGTGAAAACAGAATGATAAAAATAGGGAAATATGAATTTGAGGAAGTGGAAAAATTCAAATATATGGGAGTCAAGATCAGCAGTAATGAGAAACGAAGATCAGAAATCGACGAAAAAATAATGGCAGCTAATAGGGCATACTGCCAATAAGAAATTATTGAAAAGCAAACTATTAACAAGATCCACGAAATTTAGCATTTATAACACAATAATAAGACATGTGTTAATGTATGGAACAGAAACGATGACAAAAAGAGATGAAGAGGAGTTGAGGATGGTAGAACGAAAAATAATGAAATCAACTCTAGGGCCAATAAAAGTTGACGACCATGAATATAGGCAACGTATGAACCATGAAATATTGAGAGAAATGAACGGGGAAGATATAGTAAAGAGAATAAAGAGTGAAATGGCTTGGCCATGTATGGAGAGAAGGAGAGCGCGCTATCGTTTGCTCAATGATACAGTGGGATCCAGGTGATAGGAGAACGCAAGGAAGCCCAGATCCTTGTTGCTGAAAGAAGTAGAGGGGGACTTAAGAAGGATAGGAATCGTTAGATGGAAGTAGAAAATTGGGGATAGGACTCTATGCGAGAAAATTCTGAAACAACGGGGATTGGTCCACCCCAGAAAGCGGATCTAGAAAGCATTCATGCGGCGCAACCCCAGAAGGGGTGCCTAGCCACTTTATATATGTATGAAGTAAACTGACAGAAGTCTCTGTAATTGATTTTAGTATCTTTATTATTTAATTTTATCAAGCATACGCTGGAAAGTAGGTGCCCTTTTCTCCCCTTTCCTGTTCTAATAAAATTAGTAGGTATTATTTATAATCATGTGATTATGTACCAATACAATCAATAAAAATTTTGTTTGTATGTGATAAATTAATAAAATAAAATTATACTGGTGAATATCAAAATAAAAAAAAATATCATTTTGAACAAATGATTATGACATTTAGTTATTTGTACAATACTTTTTCCTGGTTTCAATTCTGCAAATTTATAAATTATAGTTAATTTTGTTTGAATTAATGAGTTTAGTAGTTTTTTTACCATTTTTAACACCGAAAACGATCTGTCCCCAGATCCATTCCAAACAAGGAAAGTTCAAAATATACGTAATCGGATTCCCATATTCCAATGTCCATACAATTTTTGTAGTCTTAATGCATCAGGTCAGTTAAGAAATCCCAATGAACGATGGTGTGAATACAAAAGTTTACAGGCTTCGAGATGAGCTATGTTATAAAGTTCTTGTCTGTAATAAGAACCCAAAAGATATTATCTCAGTTGTGTACACATTCAGGTGTCCAATATTTTGATTAAAATAGTAAACTTATATTCAGGACTAAAATGTAGCTACATCTACGAATGTGCATGTGAAGATATTGAACCTACTCCATTTTTGGACGTGGAATTGCGAAACATTTATATTTTATAGGCGCAGATCAAATAATATTTTAAGCCGAACTTCTTTTTCCAATGTCGCAATAATGATGGGTGCGGAGGGTACTTACGAAAAAGTCTCTATTTAATTCCTATTTTCTTTTTTGTGGAACATATATGAACAAGCACTAGAATGTGTGATGTCAAGTGCAAATTGAGGAAAATACGAAAAAAATTCACGTGGGTGATATTCAATACATGGTCACTTCGTTGCCTTCGCACATAGGCCCCCAACAATATGCGGAAAATGTTAAGTCACTACCTGTTATAAATTTTCCAGAAAGTTATGAATGTAAAATTTTAAAAATCTTATTTTTCAAATGTATGTAGTTCAATCGGCAAAAATTAAAGTTTTACAGAAAGCTTTAAATAAGATTTAGAGTCTTAACAGATTGCTTTATTGTGCGCTTTAGTTTGATAGTTTAATATGCGTAGAAAATTTAGGGTCCATCAGCTAACGTGTACAATTTCTTAAACAAAATTTCACCTATGTTATTGTCTTGTTAATACTTTTTACTGCTTCTAATAATTTCGTTTATATTTATTTAGATTTAGAGATCCTCAATTTTTCTTCTTTCATGGTCAGCAGCCACCCTTTATCGTAGAACATTTTTATTAGGTGTTAATGCTTTGTTGGTGCCTCTCAATGATATAATTCATTATATGAAATTTACTGTCTCGACCATTACTTTGTGGAATCTACTCATATTACTGTTTTAAATGAAACTAACTGTTTCTAGATAATTCCACCATATATTGATAAAACGTTAAAAATTCTAAGAAATTTGACAATTGTTTAGATACTAAATATCATCGTCGCCCTTCGGTCTAGTAACAGCAGCCTTCTTTTTCTTCCGTTCCTCAGGATTCTTTTTACATTTTCTAGAAGTTTTTGTGAATGTTTGTACGCCCGCTCTACGTGGATTGTCAGGTGAAGGTATTGGACTTACCTCTTCAACAAAAGGTCCTTCTATGTTTTGTGTTGCCGTGGTATCTGGCAGATCTGTTTCAGGTGAAACATCAGTAGTGTTTGATATATGGTATTCAGAATGCACATGGTCCGATACCTCACATTCACTATCACTCAGTTCGGTAGGGTCTGGCTCATATGAATCACTTGAACCATCACTAAAAGAATCAGAATCACTGGGCTGATCTTGCACTGAAAAACAAAAACTTCACTAGGCCCAAAGATAAACACCGATATTGAAAGTATTAGGTATTTATTAGGTTTTAAGAACACAACACAGTTGGTTCGCCACTGACGCCTTAAATTCCATATGTTTTACAAACATTAGCAAATAGGACTTACCAGTAGTATTATGAAGACAGGCTGAACTTGCAGTACCCAAGTTTTGTAGGTTAGGAGCACGTTCAGATGCATGTTCTATCGATTTTCGATCAATATTGTCAATATAATTAGTGCTTCTTGATTCCAAGACTAGACGCAATATTTCCTTTCTCCTTGACGTAATTTTTCACTTATTGTTATTACCCTTTACAATCGAATGAAAGTCGAAACACACATCGACTTTGCACTGAAAACAATCAACTCTCAAGTGGATGACGGAGACATCGCGGTACACTATCTTGTGGAAGAAAGGGTTATGGGCACATGGCACCTACATCCACAATAGTGTGATATTACATAGCGCCTATATCTTTGTCACATCGGTGGTTTTCAGCTATTTAGGAGTTATATGTCACATGACACTCTTCTACAACAAGAACTCGTTTTTCACCAAACTGAGACATAGTACCTCCATCCTCTAAGCCCTTCAATTTTAGCTTACGCTGAAGTGAAATGTAGCGTGTTGCATCTCAAACTTTTACACGTTATGGTGAGAATTAATAATGTACAACAGATGACGAAAGTAGTATTACGGGAAATATTCAAGTGCATAATCCTGATATTAAGCGACTTTCCTCTACACAATAGCAAATATTTAAGTACCTATTTCTTATTGCACTGAAACAGTAACATTATGCATGACGAGATTTCGATACTATCACGAGACTCTTGTACAAGAAGCGAGACGATACGATTTTATCGGCAAAACGAGACAGACAGAAAATCCCGTCTCGTTAGTCTAGTGCGAACGACTACTGCAAAAGGGTTCTTCAAAAGCTGGAAGTCGTTTTTGAATTAATTTTCTGTGTACAATCCGTCATGATTTTGCTAAATTCCAAGCTAAATGTTAAATAAATAAGATTTCTAACTAAATAACGGGTAATGTTACATCTTGAACATAAGTTATATAATTTGAAACTAGCACTACTATACTTCTAATATCATGAGATTCGTTTCCCAATTATTAAAGATATTTTTTTGTTTCAGAAATTAAAGCAGCTGTATTTAGCAATAGCGGCTCATTTAGTTTGCATGGTAGCAACCCAAAATGATAGATCGTACGATGAAAATGACTGGGTTCCAGTAACCAAAAAACCCGGTGAAGAAATTACTCAAAAGAAGGCACAAGGTCGAGTACTAAATCTTGACACGCCAACTCAAAATTTTTTTCCTGATGAATTAAACTATAAAAAAGGTCGACCAAACTTTCAGTCAAGGCCTAAGCACAAGGATAGGTATAACGTGCCCAAATATGAAAGCACCTACAAATTCGAGCTGCCTCCGTCACTCCCACAAAATGGTAAGTTTATTCGTCATTTATTTTATTACATAATTTCTTGAGTAGTTACCGGTATGTTTCTGAATAATGTTTATACAGATCGTAACAGTATGTGAGTAATTTTCTGAATCACTTGAACGATCAACTAAAAGTAGGTGGATTATTTTTTTATTACAGTGTGTCCCATTAAAAATGAAGCATAGCGGGTAATTCATAAAGGGTGGCAAGAAGTCGTATCAAATTCTTATAACAAATTCTGCCCAAAGAATATTTGAACATACTCTTTTCGTAGTTTTTCGATACTCGTATATGGCGCAATCTATAACTTACAAAATATAATTGCATTTTATAGAAATTATATCTTTATTGAGCGGAATACACGAACACACCGATCTTGTTTACTATACTGATGGTTCACGGCAAGATAAACTGTCGGGTCTACGAAAGCACTGTACCGAACTGGAAATGTGCCTCTCTACACATCTGGTGTAATACGTGGCAGATGGTAATCCAATATATTAAGGAGCCCACGGACAACTGCGAAGTGGTGGACGCCACATTATAGTTAATTTTGATAGACAAGCTGCTAATTTGGGTACCGGGCCATTCCGGAATTGAGGGAAACGAAACAGCTGACGAGCCGGTGCGGCTCTATCCAGTACCCTCTTGGCCCCGAATCAATTCATTCTGTTTCTTGGGCAACTGTTAAAAAGAACACTGTCAACCAACTGAACACGACTAAGATGCGACACGCAAAATTGTATATCAAGGGACCCAGCTTGAAATGTACAAGACAATTTGTAGCCCGGGGGAGAAGAGGCATGCGCACCAATACAGGACCATTCAACTCCCACCTAGCGAAAATCGGGGTCCAGGTAGATTCGACCCAGTGCAGGTTCTGTGACAAATACGAGAAATCGGGATGTCACGTACTATTGGAGTGTCTGGCCATCTGGTGCGCTCGCCTTCAGCATCTGGTGTTTGCAATCACTGCAGCACAGTACACATGGGAGAGCATCAACACCTCGCTACCCGGTGCCATCAATAGATTCGCATTCTAGATTGGTCTGGATTGTTAGGCCAAGCTGGGACTGATCTATGGGTCCAATTACGCGGCCTGTTAACGGATGCCCAAAGAAAATGACTACTACTACTAAGGTTGGGAGTAGGAGCTGTAAAATCTTGCCGTGGTTGGGAGCTCTGTAGCCCCTTTGCCTCGATCCTGATTGGACGGTGTGAAGGAGTGAAGCTAAGGAACAGCTCGAAACCATCGGTGAGGCAATGGCGGGGTCCCCAATGCTAATTAAGTGACACCAAAAAAACCAGTAGAATATCATCCGCCATCGTTTCAAGGGCGCTACAACACTGGGGCCAATCTGCTAAGGTATGGTAACCCTGACAAAAGAATCTAAAGTGTCAAGCGACCCGCGCTGATGGATTGGTTGGCAGTCCCATTATATCGACTGCTGCGAACAGGGCCTTCGGGATACTTGGCGACCTCCCGAAGTAAGAAGCGTAAGGGCGCACTGCACTGCTGAACAGCAAATTCGACCCAGCTCGTGGGAACGTATGGATCAAAAAAATAAAAATGGAGACAACGAGGGGATAGAAAGAGACTACCAGCCTCCTCTGGTTAATATTCATATTGGAGACGAAATGTATAATGAGGTCATTGCCGATCTTAATCAGGAAAGAGGAAACAAGGAAACACGAGTTAGGGAGGAGTAAATAAGGAAAATACGAACCGGGAAGGAGGAAATAAGGCAAACAGGATCAGAATGAAATGGCGAGGGCAAAGGAACTGAACGCATTTGAAAGGAAAAGCTACATCGCGTGAAATCCACCTTCGCTACGAAGGACGAATTCTCCAAATCTGGAAAGCAGCCATTAACTAGGAATAAACTTCCTGCAGGAGGACGTGCTCTTGGAAAGAAGGTGGGCTCAAAAAGGAAAGGGACAAAGTCGCCAGATGAAAATGAAAATGTGAAGTCTGTCTGTAAGGATATCGAGAAACTAATGTTAAGACTGAACACAAAAAGTATTGAGGCACAGGCACAAGTACGCCCAACACGAAGGCCGAGATCAAGAAAGCCATAAACTATATTAGTTACATACCAAGCTGTTTAGGAATTAAGTTGAAAGAGCTCGACGAGGACCTATTATGGGAAATGAAAAGCAACCAGCAGATTTTAAAAGAAATAAGAAAACCAAATTTTCCCTATTTATTACTTCTGATTGCCTATGTATTAACATTATTTACATTATAAGAAATCAACTAGCACAATTATTATAATAATGTTCATTCAATACTTCATTATTATTATTTATTATATAACCATCAATATTTATTTTTCAATAATTTTACTATATACAACTCATTTATTATCCTACTTACAATATTCTAGATTTCCCATAGTTGATTTATTTATCAGTATTGTTTATAAAATTATTATTTATTTACAATTCCCTATTGAACTATAATATAGTATTTTTTTATAATAATTATCTGTTGTTATTTGTGAATATCATCCTCTAATTTCATTGTTCTTATTTTTAGTGAATGATTTTTGAATTATTGATCTTATCTAGTATATTTTCATATTGGTGCTTTATATAGAGGTACAATAGTATATTTTATTATTTTGGCATGCTTACATCTTTATGTGCCTTCGTGAAACCAAAGGATTTATGAATGTTGTATATGTTTTCATTGTAGTTCCTTCTCCTAACAATTTGCATACTTCTAATATTATCTTTTATTTGATATAGTAATGGATGCATCTTTGACTTTGAGCTTTGAATATTCAATCCTTCTAACTTTGATTCCATGCACATAATTTCGCCTCTCTCAATTCCCTCGACACTATTTTCTCCTTCCTATTCATATTTATATAATATTCATCCATGCAAGCTATAATTCCATTCAATTCCTCTTCTTCATAATAATAATAATTTTATTTATTTACAATATTATTTTTTTTCATTATGAAATTAACTATCCCATTATACTTAACATCCACCTTTTTTCTTCTTCTTCCACCATGGGTTTATTTTCAAAGTCTATTCATCATCCATTAAATCTCAATTTCTTTTCATATTTATTACTGCTTTATCTTTTTATCTTTCCAATACATCTGTTCCAATAATTACATTCGATCTATGTTCGTAATTACTATTGGTAGTATCTCTATAATTGCCATTATATATTTCATTTACCTCTTTATATTTCTATTATTTTTGCACCTAATTATGTTACTTCAAATACTTTTTTATCATTTACTAAATTTAAGTTTTGTTTTATTTAAATTGTTGTAGTTATAATCCTAATACCTATTTGTTCTAATTATATATTGACACATCCTAATTTCTATCTATTTTAAGTTTATTTACATAAATTTCCCATATTTTTAGTTTTAACATCATTTTATTACCTCTTGTATGGTGAACCACATCAATACGTAATGTTCATCATTTTTCCTTATTATTTCTTTTACTCCCCCCATATCCAATATTTTGAATCTTGCTATCATTAAATTTGTATTTTGTTGTTCCATAATATAGTTTTTATTCCTACAAAATCAATATTGGCTCCTATTTCATCTATTCCCTCAACTAGATTTTGTATGTGTATAATGTCCAATTTTAATTCTCGTTTTATGTTATTATTTTCCTTTTCTGATGTTTCAACATTCATTTCTTCTATTTTCTCAACTTGGTTTTGTATATTTACTATATCCATTTTCAATAGACCGTTTTGTCTTGTATTTCTCTTTTTCTGATATTTCAAAATTCTTTTTAATTTCTTTATTCAAACTTTCTTCTATGCTTTGTATGTTTTTATTTGTCTTCATTATTTCTCTGTCCAATTTCGTTATCCTTTCACTATTCCCTTTTTTTCAGTATTCTCTCCTATTTCAATTTTTAATTCATCTTTATTTTTCTTTAAACTTCCTATTTCTGTCGATTATATTTCTTCCATTTCCATTAATCTTCCTAACATTTCATTTAATGCCACCAATGTATATTTTTGGTTATGGAACTGTCAGATTACATATCATTATGATTATTTACTGAAGCATTCCAGTTCTACGTCTTGGTACATTTATTCATTCACTGCTCAAGAATTGTGATGGAATGTCCAGCACATCTATTTTGTGATTTGGTTTTGTCAATGTTGAAGTGCTAATTAATTTTTTAGGTACAATATTTTTAGCAATCGGTAAATTTATAAGAGTAGTTGATTCTAATGATTTCTTTGATTTTAACCTTCTTGTAAAGTTTCTTTTCTTTAAAATAAAGCGTTTCGAACGCTTAACCCTTGTTAGTTAGATGTATTAAAGGAACAATCTTGCTTTCTGCATTATATGTAGTTCCTACATATATAACGGATTCGGATGGTATTTTCTTAGCTTTCCATTTTTCTGGCAACTCTCGTCTTACAGATTCATTGTCTGAATTTTTCATTTATTTTTGATCACTTTTTTAACTTTGCCTTTTTTACCCTTGTTATATTCACTTTTCCCATGTTATTTTGTTCGCTATTATATTCATTATATGAGGAAGCATGTTTTTGTTTTAAAACCAAAGGAGTAGTTATCTCCAAATAGGTTAAAATCCGAATATCAGCAGGCTTATTAATGTTGTCACAACGTCAATGTCTTCATCCAACTAAATTCAAGGTGCTTATTATACTTGCTGGATGGTTCATATCATGATAATATATATCCCGATTCACTGTATGAAATTAAAAAAAAGATTTACATTGAAGAAAAAGGAGTTACAGTGAAGAATATACGAAAACCAAAACAAGGAAATATATTACTCACGGTAGAGGGAGACGGAAAGAGGGCAGCCCCTCTCAAACAAGAAATTGGAAGTAAAATGGGCGACGTAAATGTAAGTAGTAAAACAAACAACACTACTATCTATATATTAGGAACAGATACAATCACATTGAAGCAAGAAGTATTAAGCAAAATACTAGAAAACACCAGACTAGGTAAGGAGAAAGTTTTAATGAAATCGTTAAAGGTAGACAAATATGAACAACTTACGGCAGAGGTAGAACTGCCAAAGAAAGACTTTGCAATACTGTACAAAAGGGCAAAGATGAAAATCGACAGGTTAAACTGCGCCATAAAAGAAAGGGTCGCAGTTATAAAATGATTCAAGTGTCTAGAGTACGGGCACAGCGAATGTAAGAAATTGTCTCATCCGATGCGGACAAAATGGACATAGAACCAAAGAATGCGAAAATGAGGCTTTTTGCACCATGTGCAAAGTGTCGGGTCACAGAGCTGACCAGATTAAATGTTCATGCTCCAAAAAATCATTGAGCAGGAAAGAAGGTGTAGAAATCACTCTGCGAGAACTACTTGACTTGGGAGTTTTGCCCTGAACTATGACCATTAATCTGAAGTCAGTCCGTCTGGCAGTTCTATCCGGCCGATTTCCTTCATTTTTTTTAAATGGAAGGTATTTAGACACATATATGTCATCAATCATTGAAATTTACTCAACTCCCACCTTACTCAAGTTATACTCAAACGCGATTTTTCCCTGTACATTTCTTATGGGACACATTCACTCAAGCAATTCGAATTCTCATAGATCCTCTTCTAATGAACGGATCTTGATCGTTCTACTCTCAGAACAGTCAGTGGATCAAGCTCTTTCTTTTGAGCTGTTAACTGCTTAAATTCGTTGAGTTTGAGGAACGTTATACGTGCACAATCAACTTTACATTCAATTTTTTCAAGATTTTCCTTCACTCAAACCTCTATAACTAGAGTTCTAAGTAACGTAGGCTGTTGACACAAGTCTAAGAACACTCAGTGGATCAAGTCCTTTCTATTGAGCTATTAACTGTTTAAATTCGTTGAGTTTGAAGAAAGTTATGTGTGCACAATCAACTTTACTTTCAATTTTTTCCAAATACTGCATAGCTAATATTGTCTGGAAAGAAGTACTGTAAAATGATTGTATGTCTATCCTAAGGCTGCGGAGCAGCACGGGTCCTCTATTATACTATAAATTAACACGGAAAGAGGAAGGACCGCACACAATTTAGCACTTGCTAACGCAAGGGAACTAAGAATGGATTTATTAATCATAAATAAAAACTTCATAATGCGAAGTATTAAGTGTGAGCGGGGATTCGTGTGTGCAGATATAGATATAGAAATATATGAAGAGGAAGTGGACGGTATCATGCTTGAGGTAGGCTCTAAGAAAACGGATATAATATTGCCGGAGATATAGGTGCTGAATCGATATCATAGGGAGTACCACAAACAGACACCAAAAGTGGTCACTGGATGGACCACATATCATCATGCAGCATGGTTGCAATGAATAACAGTAAACCCATGTTTGTTAGGGGTAAAAGTATCTCACATATTAACGCAACCCAGGGTAACTAACAAACTAACGAAGTATATAAGTAAATGGAATGTTCTGGAACTGGACAGGCACACCGAACATAAATATATATTTTTTGAAATTGGATATGCGCAAAATAATAAGGAACGCGTATATGGAGGGCACAGAAAGAAATATAAATTAAGCAAACAATAAAATGCCTTACTAGTGGAACCTATAAATCAAAGGAAAAAGGGATATTTGCAACAATATTAGAAAAAGCTCTTCCGACTGGACGCAAGTGGAAACGAGATTCTAGAATCCAGCAAATACCTTACAGAACATAGAAAGGAGTAATTCAGATTGATCAGGATTTCGAAGAGAACACTTTGGAAGAAACTGTTCAACGAACTAGAGGACAACATCTGGGGAAATTGATACAAGATTGTCATAAATGCCTTGAAGTACAGGCTACCTATTGAAACTCACCCAGACACTAAAATAGAAATTGTGTTAAATCTCTTCCCCAGAAGGGAAGATAAATGGATTGAGGAGAGCCAGACAAATAAGTAGTTCCTTTCTCAGCAAGAGTTGTAGGAGACTGCGGAAAAAATTAAGGGATGGAAAGCGCCGGAAATAAAGGGAATAGATAAAGTACCGACTGAGATAATAAAATAAGTCGTTAGAAACTGGTAACGGTGTTAAACGAGCTCTTAAAACTACAATAGTTTTCAAAAAAGTCTCCAAGATCTGAAATCATTTGGACCGATCTGTCTTCTCAACACTATAAGTAGAGTCTTCGAAGTACTGATTAGAGAACGACTCAACAAGGAACTAGAGTTAAAGGAAAATCTACATGATAATTAATATGGCTTCCGAAAGGACAGGCAGATCAAATATTCAAGCAGTTGAAGGTGTTTACGAGGAAATACGAAAGACAAAGAAGAAACGGCGCGTTTGTCAAAAATGTAGCAAAATACCTGATAAATGTAATGTTTGGATAACTACCAAAACTGCCATCTACGGATGTTAGTAAAACTTTGCGCCATTTACACGTCTCAAGTTACTCTAGAAAGAATAAAATTTCTATTTAATAAACAATTAAATTACCTAATCAAATTTAAATCACAAAAATTTTTGAAATCACGTAAAATACCATGTCGTATATTAAATTTATCCACCTTTTTCTATTTTCAATTGATACCTACAAAGAAACATTCTTCCAAATAATTCTCAATTTATTGACTGAAATTTATTCAGATACATTTTTTATATACAGGGTGTCCCGGGACTAATGGGAAAAAAGTCAGGAGCGTATAATCTGAGCCAAAATAATGTTAGTACTTCATATAAACTTTTTCTATGCAGGCCCTCGTTTTCGAGTTATAGGCCTCCAAAGTTTTAATTTTGAATTTGGTTTTTATTTTTATTCTTTGTACTAGTTATTTGATCTTTATAAAATTTACGGCAAAGCTATAATGTACGTGTATGTTTATTTTGGAAAAGTAAACAGATTTATAGTAGTGCCTTGAAGCCAGGGACGGACTACTCGCAATGGTTAGTGGTCCAAAAATTTGCAGGGATGGCACACCTTGTATGAAATTATCGAAATTCACTTCCCCACACATTAAGCTAACGAAAAGGTACTCTTGCTGGAATTCGATAAAATAAGCCGTTTGGCTAATATGTACTGTTTTATTAATGCACTACATACAAATTTACTTAACTAACTTATTAATACGATATCGAATATTTACCTACAGTACTACAAAAAAATAATTTGATGATAGCAGGTCATAAAAACATTAGGAACTTATTTAATGGGAATTTAATAGGTACGCAATCAACGTAATTAGTTGCTTTTAATCAAAATTACGAACTCAGCATCATTAAATCATTAAGAAAAACTAAAAAACACAAGTTATAAAACATTGGACTAAAACTAATTCCTAAACAACAACAAAAACTAACGTTATTCTAATAAATGTTCAATATGAGCTCCTCCCACTTCCACGCACATTCTAAATCTACGAAGGTTGTTTCTTTGCACTTAAAGAGCAATCCCACATTATTTCTAATAACATTGCAGTGTAACACAATTCTGTCTATTAAATCTTGCCTTGTTTGCACAGGTGTTGCGTATACCTTACTTTTGAGATAACCCTAGAGAAAGAAATCCATAGGATTAACGTCTGATCGCGGTGGCCATTGAAAAGGGCCTCCACGACCAATCCATCTATTAGGAAACCTTGTGTGTAAATGCTGTCGTACATCAACACTGAAATGAGGAGGGGCCCCAACATGCATGAACCATAAATTCCTACGAGTTTGCAGTAGCACATCATCAAACAGGTTCCATAACTCATTTTGGAAAAACTCCAAATATCTCTGGCCGGTCAAAGTACCGTCAATAAAGTATGGCCCTATCAAATGATTGCCAACTATTCCTGCCCAAACTTTAACCATGAATCTATGCTGGCTCCTAGTTTGAATTTATGACTCCATCTCTGGTGAAACCGGATTCGTTCGTAAAGAGAACGTTACTAATAAATGTATTGTCTGCTTGTTGTTGTCGCAGAAACCACTGGCTATACTCAAGTCGTGAAGGATAATCAGCCACTGTCATACTGTGTACTTTTTTCATGTGAAAAGGATATAACAGCTGTTCTTTTAGGATGCGATGAACAACTGATTTCGAGACGTTATGTTCTCTTGATAATTTTCGTTGATGGTTCATTATCAACTGCAATCAACAAAAGTTTTTACCAACTTTCCAATTAATAAGTCGTTAATGTTTTTTATTTTCTGCTATCGTTAAATTATTTTCTTGTAGTACTGTAAGTACATCTTGGACATCGTATTAATAAGTTAGTTTTACCTCGTGTACTTATAAAAATGGTGAATGCGTAAATTGGTACGTAGTGCATTAATAAAACTGTAAATATTAGCCAAACGGATTATTTTATCGAATTCCAACAGGAGTACCTTTTCGTTAGCTTAATGTGTGGGGAAGTGAATTTCGATAATTTCATACAGGGTGTGCCATCCCTGCAAAATTTTTGGATCACTAACCATTGCGAGTAGTCCGTCCCTGGCTTCAAGGCACTACTGTAAATCTGTTTACCTTACCAAAATAAACATACACGTATATTATAGCTTTGCTGTAAATTTTATAAAGATCAAATAACTAGTACAAAAAATGAAAATAAAAACCAAATTCAAAATTAAAACTTTGGAGGCCTATAACTCGAAAACGAGGGCATGAATAGAAAAAGTTTATATGAAGTACTAACATTATTTTGGCTCAGATTATACGCTCCTGACTTTTTTCCCATTAGTCCCGGGACACCCTGTATACATAGTTATTTTCCAACTAATTTTAAGCTGATCTAAAAAATCATTTGGCAATAAAAAAAATGTATATGACTTGGCCCAATTTTTGGTATAAGGCAGCAAAAATTGGGCCAAGTCTTATAATTTTTTTTTATTGATGATGAGGCAAATTATGAAGAAGAGAACAATTACTTCTGCATGAAATCAATGCAATAGTAAATAACATCCAAAATATTGAAGAAATGGAGAATGAAGGAACTAGACTTAGAGAAGAAATAGCAAATAATTTCAATTAATCAAGTTTTGTAGTTTTTGGTTAAGTTAGTTATACCTATTTGTTTTATTTATTTTGTTATTTTGAAGCCAGTTAAAACATTTGTTTCTTTTTTTTCTGCATTTTATTTCCTGATCTTAGTGTATGGTTGTGTTTCTATTGAATGCATAAGTATTCCATAATAAGCTATATCTAGATGACAAATAAATACCTGAAATATTTTTACTTATAATCTCTTTAGATCTTTAATTATTCCGAAAAAATTTTCAAAGTGCGAATTTTCTTGGAAAAATTTCCAAATGAGAAAAAATGTATGGAAAATAATTCGAGCTCGCGGGAGATTCGGTAAGAAAACTTTATAGCATTGTATTTGAAATAGTTGCATTTTTTTTACTTTCCCTTTGCCCTAGTAAAAAAAGTAGGAATCGGTCTTAAATAAATGTATTACTTCTTACTATAGATATTAGAACTAGAGTTACGAAGAAAACATCATAAAATGAATCGTACAATTTTTGTTCCTTCTAAGCATACTCAAATTTGTCATAAAAATATTGTTTCTACGACCATAAAGAAAAATGTACATTTCAAGTGCGTCTTCGATTGAGGAACCTACTACATTGTAATACAGATTTCCATTTCCCATGGGCTAGCTGTATCGAAATACCTATTTCATTTCCCACGACTATCATGCGCTACTAGACTGTCATTATATTAACGAATTTTTTGGTCATATATATTATAATATATGATCGAGTCATGTTTTTTAATGTCTATGTAATAATTTAACATTTCACATCGGTGTTTCCAAAATTCGTTTGTAAAGAAAAATTATAATCGAAAATGGGTCGCGATAGTGAGGATAATTTGACACTGACATGCTGATCCAGATATGTAAACTAGCCATTGCTTCAGAAGGACATCGGTCACTATCCTGGTATATGCAGGAGGTGATATTACTCCTTGAAAGAGACACGATAATTGATAACTTTTTCCGCAGGTGAATTATAACGATTTTTCTGCATAAAGTATTTTTATTTCCGAATTGTCAAAATTTAAAAATTTTGAACATTATTTGTTTCAGGACGTAGGTAGATACATGTACAAGAAGAAAAAAATATATGAGAATAAATTCTCTAAACGATGCAACAATGGCGGCAGGAAAGTTTATAATAAAAATTGTTATGTAAAATATTACAATAAAATCAACTGTCTCGACCCTTACTTCGAGGAATCTGCTCATAATCCAGGATATCACCATAGGGCTAATAATATCTAAGCTTCAATATTTGTAATATCACATCGTCTTTTTTCTATAAACATATATTAAGTCAATCACAAGTTAGGTCACTTCTTGGTCTAGCCAAAAATAACTACTAACATCAGGTAGGCATCAAATGAAATGTAACTTTTGTCATTCTGACGATGATATTGATTTATCGAAACAATTGTCAAGTTTTTAGAATTTTCAATAACCGATGTGTCGACTGGGTTAAATGGTTGGACGATTCGTTAAATTTACCGTTGTAAGCATCTGATCGCATAAAACGCGCCCAACGTAGCATCTGAATGCACCCTTACATTTGATATAACCAAATGACATTTGTATTGTAATGTCGCTGTTGTGAGGGACGATACAATTCGATGATTTTAGTAACTGTGCTCGAGAACATCATTTTAGAAACTATTCGCAGATAGAGCATTCTCAGGCTTGCGTATGCATGACGTTCGGAACGACGTCAATAATAACTCCCCGATTCGAGATTCAGGGCATCAGTGCGGATGAAACTCAATCATCGACCACCACACCTGCAAGAAATGGATCACCGGAGGCGACATTGATTCTCTTTCCGAAATATCGAAACCACACATATCTTTTTAATAAATACATGGAAAATTATCATTGATGCTGCAACTGGAAGATCATATATGAATTATATGGCAAATGGCAAATACTTTGCCCGTAGATAATATACTTTTCAATTAATTGAAAAATATAGAATTGCGGGGAGAGGGAATAGACGAAATTTTCGGTATAAAAGTGTCTGTCGTCTAGCGCAAAAATATATAAAAGAGGGCGGAGTCGAGAGTGACATGGCGCGAGATATCAAAAACAGAAAGGTAGCGTACGGTAAAGGAACTAAACTCGATATATGCACTGGAGTCCTTCAGGGACTGTTCTAGGCCCTACACTTCGGAACGCCCTCTATGATGGAGTCCTAAGATTTTTGACATATAAATGATTGTCTCCACAGGATCAATAGATGGATGACAAATAATGACTATCCCTAGCATCGTGCAAAACCGAGGCAATAATTCAAAAAAGAAGGAAAGAATAGAACGGACACTATGTTCAATATATGCAAAATGAACGTCAAGCCCGTAAAAACGTGATACCTTGGAGTATATTTGGACGACAGCGGAGTTTTCGGGGAAGATGTAAAGGAGGTGTTAAAAACGGTGGAGAAGAAAGTGACCGTACTTACCAGGATCCTGTTCAATGTAAATGGACCGTCATTCGCGAAAAGGGAAGTGCTGTGTGCAATGGTACATATTATTATTCTCTATGCTGCACCAGTTTGGAGCTCTGTTGTCAAAATAAAGGAATATGTGGAAATCCTAAACAGCGTGCAAAGTATGCGTTTAAAACAAATGTGAAATAAAGAAATAAAATAATTGGATATTTTTCTTTCACTATTCGTTGAATGCGGAGTGTTATTTACTTTTTTATATAATGAATTAGACGATTTTCGTGAAAACGCTCCCCTTGTTCAACGTCAACAAATATAAGGTTTCAATAGGATGGTGCCCCGTGTGACAGTAGGTTATATGTCAGGCGATACCGTAATGGAAAAGTTATAGACTCGTTTTTTGAGATTTTTTGTCCACCTTGGTCTCGAAATTTGACGCCACTCGATTTTTCTTGTGGGATTATCTAAAAGAAAATGTGAATATTCAAAGGCCATGTATAGATGCTGCTTATTTGGTTCAGAGTATGATTCCGGCTTTGGTTATTATGATATTGAAAAACTTTTGTGTTAGAGCAATTATCTGTATTGAAAGAAAAAGCGGAGGAGTAAATGAAGTGAGGGAGCTAATATTATTCGCTGAAATTATTAAAACAAAATGAATTATTATGGTATTATTAATCTAAATGCCTCGCTATTACAATACAGACATTAAGTAATAATTGAAATGTTATCAAGTGTTCAATAAAAATAAGAGATTACTGTTTATCATTAATTATTGATTAAATTCTAGAAAATTTACTAAATATATATCATTTAATATGCAAACTTCACTTCACAATTATAAGTTTGGAAAGAGTAAAGAATATGTGTAGATTGTAGTGACTATTATCCCCGAATGCTGGATACAGCCCAAACAAACTAATATGAACTTAGTACATGTCGAGGTTAAAGTCACAAACGTTTGTTCTAATAAATAAAATACCAATACATGTTAGCAAGAAATATTTTGAATATTAATTATAAACATAAAAATAAACTTGAGGAAGTATTTACTATAAAAAATAAATATCGTAAACAACTGATATCAATATTAATGTTATATTCTGTTAATCTACAACAACTAGTGCACGTTGTAAGTAGACGTTGAACCTGACCATTTTATTAAATGATAGGTCATGTCTCATGTCTATTTAGATTTGTTAATTAGTGTTTAAATAAAATCCCAGTGCTCTTTACTGAAATGTTTACTTTCTTGCTTTAATCCAGAATTGGGTAAATGAATTTTGTTTTGTATAAATTTGCTTATCACGTAAAAAAGATAAATATTCGGTATCCGTCATAGACTTTTTAAAATTGCATTTCTAGGTTTGAGGTTACTAGTTGGTAAGTAAGTATTATTTTTATTTGTTCACATTATACATTTGTTTAAACTAAAAACATGTATCTTTTTTTACAAACACGTAGAGTATTGACACACAGGATGAAACGTCAAGAGCTATTTTTGTTGTGGAACGCCAAAGAAGTAGAGCTTCTTACGTGCTTACATAAGTACATAAACAAAGTTTTTTTAATAACTCTGCTCATTCTTTGTGTGAAGTTTCCTCTTACCAATGAATTTGTCTTCACATTGAACATCCTTTATACTTATCCTATTTATTCTTTCGTTATTTTCTTATCTATACTTCCATTATTTTCTATTCCTTAGTTGTTATCTTCTCGTCAAAATTCTTTCCACACTAAATTTAAATTGCTTCCCATCATTTCAGGTTACACTGTGAATTGTTTGGGAATCAGCCACAAAACCCTATCGTCTGCAAATATTAATCCAGTTATTTTTATCTGTAGCATCTTCCAATGCCCTATATTTAATGTGAGACCTTATATTTTATTTGCTTTTTTATCGCTGCATTAAAAATTCTCTGTTCTACAAAAAATGTGTCGCGTAGTTATTTTTGAAAAGCTGGAAGTAATTTTCTGCGTATGTTTGGCTACATTTGAGGTTATGAATATAATGAATGAACATAAGGCACACCTTTTTCAGGACTTTCTCTTTATTCGCATTATTTAGTAGCTCACCTACTGTTCAATTTGAGATTCAAAGAGTTTCAATTACGATTTTTCCCCAAGTGCAAATTTGAAATTATAGCACGGGGTGGTTGTCCTAAAATATCCGTGATAGCAGATGAAAATATTTTCAATGACCATATTCATTCTTAAACGAATGAGATAAGCTTGGTCGGTGTGGATTTAATTGTCCGAAAATAGTTTAAATAGATCAAGTATTTATAAACGATCACATTGGTTTACCTGTTATCGCGGATTTCAATCAATATTAGTTAATTTGGTACAAAACTTTATATGTTACCAATAGTAATATCCCTAAGACATTGATAATAGACGACATAATTTCAAGACAATCAACGAGCCTGAGAAATTTGTCATAAAATTATGAGGCCAGAAAAATTAAAAAAAAGGTAAATTATGTGTTCAATAATTTGGGGTTAATTTGAATTAGCTTTTATTTATTTCTTTTTGTCTTGTCAAGTATTTTCAATTTCTATTTTTACTTAAAGTAGACAACTTTTTTAATGCAAGGTGACATTGGGCCTTGTTAGGAACAATAGTTTTCAATAAGGCCCACATGTGGAGACTAATAAGGCGCCCCCTTAGTACTATAGAAAGTTGCTCAAAATGGTCTTTTAAAACAATTTATTATAAAATATTTTGAACATATATTTTATACTGAATACTTAAACGAACAAATCAAGATTGTTGTTACAAATAAAAACTAAAAAACAAGTCATTAAACTAATTCACAAAGAGAGCTAGTTTCAAAAATAATGATAAAGTTTTTTCCTCTTTAATCGGAGCACGTCGGACAAATAAAGGAATCCATTTTATCTTTTCTGGTAAGACCCACACATTCTTCATGTACATATCGCATGCACATGTTGCACAGACGCATATCCATGATCCTGTCCTCGTTGCATAAATGGCAATACCATTTTTCGTCTACCTTCTTAATTGATTCGTTCTTCATTTTATTTTTAGAGATTTCCTCTTGTGATTCTTTCTCTGGATCTTTATTTTTAGCAAAATGATTTTTGTTACTTGCTGGCCTCTATAATTTAGAGATTTCTAACGAGGTGATTTTTTTTAGTTCTATTTTAGGTGTTGGAAGCAGATCTTTAAAGGAGCCTTCCAACTCTACAACTTTATTTTCTTCTTCTATATTTTGGTCGTCTGAAGAAGTGTCGTGGATTGAAATATCTTCACTGTTCGAACTATCTTCAGTGCTAGAGCTTCTAGATCTTTTTTTTTGTATGTATTTTTCTGTAGACCTGAAGTTCATAGCTTATTTGCGATTAATTCCGTGACCTTACGTTGTAACACAATTTTTGGTTGTAAAGAAGCTAGGTTCATATTTTCTGGAGGTGTTTCTCGTCGTTGTTTGTTTCTCTTCTGCTCAGCTCTGATGGAGCAAAGGCTGTCTCAGGAATTATATTTGCATTAAAGGGAAATATTCCAGTACCTCTAAATCCCGCCATTACGTTTACTTGTGAGGCGGCTTTTGGCCAAACGGCAGTATTTTTTTTCCGAATGTAGCTTTGTCAATGCGGCGATTAAGTTTGTTGACCCAAAAATTCAAAATTTCTTTATCCCAATATGTCTCAAAAGGACTAAAAACAGATTTGTTCATTGGTTGAAGCCAGTGTGTTGTGTTGCTAGATAGACAGTACAAAACTATGTTGTGCTTAACTGCTTCTTCAACGATGGCACAGTTTAAATGACATGAAGCACCATCAAATATGAGCAGTACTTTGCTTTCCAGTTTAAAGTTCGCAAAGTGTGTAATATATTCTACAAAAGCCTCCGTCGTCATACTACCCTTAGCGTTCATCGTAAGAATGGATCCTTGTGGAAGGTTACCCTTCCATTCTGGTTTTTCCCTGATTTTCCTTATCAAAATCATCGGAGGTATTACGTTTCCCAGTGCATTCTCTCGTGTCATGATTGTGACATTTTCTGCGTGTTCTTCGACAATCAGATGAACATTTCTCACTCCTTTTTGAGCTAGTATTTCCGATACTTTGTGTAGTTTTAGTTGGCATCCCTTTTCATCTGAGTTATAAATTAAATGAGGTTTATCGTGCAAATCTAGCTCAGCGTGCAGGTCTCTCAATTTTGCAAAGTGATCATTAACGATAAATTTGTTTAATTTTGCAACTCTAGCAGCGTTAAGCGGTTGAGCCTTTCTTTTCTAAATATCAGGATTACGTTTTAAAAACAGTGTTATCCATTTGCGCCCAGCCATTTTTTTAAAGGATCAGCGATTTTATTTTTCTCACAAAATGTAAAAACACTTCTGCGTAAAACTTTTCCTGTTAACGGCATCCCAATCTCGGCTAATCTTTTAATTCGAATGGTCAGATCTTTCTCCTGATCTTCACTCAAAAAAGTTCTTCTACCAATTTTTTTCTCCGTACTACCTGTTATCATGTGGTTTCTTAGTCCTCGTTGGTATAGAGTAAAACCTACTTAATTGTTGCTGACTCCACAAAGCTCTTTTTTTAGGTGGCATTCTGAAATAAAAAAAAATCTAATACAAATATCAGTTTAATACTAATAAGGCCCTGGCCTTATTAGTATACACCAAAAATGGCCTTATTAGTATACACCAAAAAGAGCCTTATTAGTGTGCATCAAAAGAAGTCATGTTTTATAAAATGAATATACCTATCCAAAACTTGGTTTTTCTTCAAAGTGTGGTTATTCTAACATCACTATGTTCAAAAAGAATATTCAACGAATGATTTCAGTTAATTTTAACTTAAAATACTCACCTGTTTCGAAAATATCGACCCGAAGAAAAAACACGTTTTTAATAAAATAGATAGTCCGATGTTGCACTCGTCACGTTTCTTGCTACACTAGCGAAATAGAACGGTTGACGCGGCGCAAGCGGCCTGGCCAATACTTGGACATGCCCTTTCAAGGATATTCAATTACAACGATCATTACATACTGTACAATGCTGCCAATATCATCAGTGGGCCTTATTGGGCTCGTGGGCCTTATTTGGCTCAGGTCCCTTATATCAAAATCGAGCCATTAAATATCACCAATAGTTCTAATATTTATTATTTCTTGACATTCATTTATGTCAAACTTATAATTCAGGTTCTTTCTCTAATTGTACAGATGAATGATTTGTACTTATTGAATTATCCATTGTAATATATTTACTAGTTCCACGTCCTACGACAAAGACTGGTACACCATAACTAGCGTCTACGTTTTATGTTCCTTTGTTTGAGTTGCATAACATGAAAAATCATTATGTAATATAGTTTAATTAAAAATAACATAAGCGATAAACACTATATTTATTAATACAACGGTACCAGTGTACACGATTTGAATATGACATAATTAGAACATATTAATCATGAGTGACAAACTGAAACAAATAGAATGTATGAATAAATTTGCATAAATAATAATAAATACTAATAATTTTATACTGATTGGGTATATAATAGAGGTTGACGACTATTAGAGGTTGGCAGATTACATCTGGGATATTTATAGTGTCTCAAAAATTACATTTAAAAACTATTTCAAATACCGTTAAATGGTGACTTCGCACACTTTTTGTGATCTTTTTGATCACAGGCTAAACAACATGACAACTAAATTTCCACAATTTTCCTACAAGATAAGGTCGACCGGGGTAAGTGGAGCCACTAGTTTTGTTAGCCCGACTTTGATTTGTATTATCTTTGAACCTTTTACTCAAAACGACTTAAAATTTGATGCGGGTATTAATAGTTATATATATATATGCCATCATCTGGATAATATACATACGTGAGAGTATAGCAGCTTTTCTTATCAAGAGAAAATATGTATCTATGCTTTGGTTTCCACTCACCCCATGGTAAACGGGTAAGTGGAAACTATACAAGAGGCAAGTGTAACATATACCTAAATTACTGCATATAAACGAATTAAAATACAAATAAATTCTACTGTTATATGGAAAAAAATTAGACAAATTCAAGGAAACAATACCAGCCTTAAAATAATCAATTTTAGCTCGAACAACACTGTAATTAGTGAGAATCAAGAAATTGGTGA
The DNA here is from genome assembly GCA_963921935.1 of Galeruca laticollis. Classification (NCBI taxonomy): domain Eukaryota; kingdom Metazoa; phylum Arthropoda; class Insecta; order Coleoptera; family Chrysomelidae; genus Galeruca; species Galeruca laticollis. Next base: position 241,718,802 of record OY998176.1, read on the forward strand.
AACTCTGGCCAAAAATTTCTTTGAGAAATTCAGAAGCAAAACCATCCCCACCCTACTTGTACCATTGATTGGCACCCCTACTCTATCTTCTACAATAACAACTGATAACATTATTTATCTAAACTCTCAATTCTCACACACTGAACTAACTTCAATCCTGCAAGAACACTGCTACTGGTCCTGACAATATTCCCTATATCTTTATAAAAAACTATCCTTGGAAGGCCAACGAAAACTTTTTGAAATGTACAACTTAATTTGGACTTCCAACACAATCGCCAACCAATGGCGAACCTCAGTTATAAAACTCATTAAATTACTTGTTTGTTTTTGAAATTTACGCCGCTCCCTTTTATGATTTACTTCTTGACATGGCTGTATTTTCTTTTCTCATTATTACTTTCCATCGCTACATCTTCATCAAAATCACTGGAATCAGAAAAACATTAATGATTTCCAAAACTTTGGTTATGATGCTTGAGGTCTATCTGCATAAAGAAAGAAGAAGGTTTTATGTTTGATTGTGATGAATAAGTCGATTGGTAGTTCACGGGTGGAAAATTATTGGAAACAAGTAGGCACTATCTGAGGTATGGTTGCTGTTGTTGAAGGATTTGGTTTGGTTGGAACGGTTGTTGTGTATTCATCAGTACTGGGTGTATCTGCTGCTGCATTTGATGAGGATACATGTGCTGCTGTGTGAGTGTTGCATTGTACATTCCGTTGATTCCGGGTCCATTCCCGGTGAAAGTCATTTTGGATTGATAATAATAATTTTACTGGTGCAGTTGATACGCACATGATTCAATCACAGTTTCTAGCTAGTCTTACACGAGTTAGTCTGAAAGAATTATTTACGAAAAAATATTCTTACCAGTGTTCTTATTATTATTCCAAAGTTATGAGTTCCACATATATCGTCTTTATTCAATTGATTTAAGCCGCATTAATAATTGATCTATTTTTAATCACTTCAGTTTTTCACAGTATTGTTCATTACTCTATAGATAACAAACTTGTACATCCGATTAGTTTGGCTGTCGAAAATCAAGCTAAACAAATAAATGAAACTTTTTCTGTAGATCATTGTTCTAATTTCAGTAGTTAGTTTATTTAACAATCAAATAAAATACATTTAGATTATTTAATAACAATATATACACGAGTATTATTGGTACGCGATTTTATCAATAGTAAATTACTTATAGATGGTCTTTCGAAATATAGGTTAATTTTTATTTAGACTTCGAGCTCGACTCGGTATTTTATGTTATATTGAAAAAATCATGTTTGGCATTGCATTTTTACTAATGAAGGTACATGTGAAAGTGTAAGTTTACAATAGTTTTTATAAATAAATATCAAAACTACGAAAGGACTTTTAATCCACAATATGCCGATCCTGACAAAAAGGGTCTTAGCAAGAGTGATATATTAAAATGGGACAATCTGACTAGACACATCAGCAAGTAAAAGAAACAGGAATGGTGAATTCCAACTTTATTGTTCAAAAAAATGCTATTTCAATTTCTGGAGACGTAATGATTTTGGTTTATGTCCTAGTAAAAGTCACTATCCTGAAAATTGGTGTTTCACTGAGGAAGACTCACCCGAGAATAATTAAAAGGAATATACGAAGAGACACAGCGAGATCCAGAACAAGTGTTGTATAGACAATGCAAATATTTTGGTGATTATTACTATCCTGAAAATTGCTGTTTCTCCGTGGAGAAGAATTAAAAGGAATATATGGAGAGACATAGTGAGATCCAGAACAATTGTTAGGTAGACAGTGAAAACATTTTATTTTTGTAACCGACGTTTATCATTTTTTGATCATTTTTTTCTCATATTTATCCATTTACTTACTTATATTGCTTTAGTGAGTATGAATTTTCTATATTTTGTTTGTCGTCCTTATTGTTTTATTGTTTGGCAATTTGGTATATTCAGTAGTGACAGTGCGGACTGATCATTAAATTAAATACTTTGACAGAAGATATTAAAGGACAAGCTAAAAGGGATATTGAAAGGAGGGTTCCAAAGAGAGAAATTTCTAAGATAGATATATGAAATAATCTAACCAAGTTATTTAATGCTTTTACGCATACTGTAGCACTTGAATGGAATAATTTAGATAATACTCAGAAATGAAGCTGTAATATAAAATTTCAAATAATTAGGGAAAAAGTCGTTCAATCATTTCAGGTTTTAAAATATGAAGTAAGAGTACTTACCTCTTCTTTACAATTGATCGATATTAATATTTTCGTGGAAGATAGTGACGAATACGATACATCTGACAGTAACACGACAGACGCAACTAACAACGTGCCTCTTACACCAGTAAAAATTTTAAATTAAGCCAGTAAAATTATCCCTACAGAGTATGATGGCTCACCGGATAAGCTTCAGACAATATTAGACGCATTGAACCCACTAAAGAGTAACGCGGTTGACCAGGGTGCTAACGCGGTGGCCTTAGTAAATACCAGATTAGCAGATAAGGCTCGAACGTTGTTGACGAACGAAACCACGATTGAACAAATAATTAAAACTTAAGTAAATGCATACAAGGTGAACCTTCTACATTAATTGTGGCGAAACTGAATAAATTGAGACAAAATTTCAAGGAGGCAAGCAACTTTGCGACAGAATTTGAACAGTTGGCTGAGAAACTTAGAATATCATATTTAGGAGAAGGAATGCCACCTGGTTTGGCAGAATAATACACTACAGAAGCAACTGTTAAGACTCTGGGAAATAATGCGGCAAATGAAAAAACAAAACTAATATTGGCAGCAGGACAAAATTTGTTACAGTCGACACACCTCAAACACATGCTGTGGTGTTTTACTTCATGAAGGCAATAGACAGTTTCAGCATTAATTTAATAACAGGGGGCGTTACAATTTTAACAGGAGAGGTAACAATTTTGGCAGGCAATTCAATACAGACAGCCATCGATCAAATAATCAGTCAAATAATGGTTATCGATATAATTTTAATAAGATTAATCAATTCAAGGGTAATTATCATAACAGAGGGAATAATAGTTATAGAAGAGAGAATAGTAATTCTAATAAGGGACCGTATAGTGGAGATTTTGGACAAAGAAACATAAGAATGTGTAATACAATGGAGGTGTCGGGAAACCGTTAAGAACTGGGGGCTTAGAAAATAACCTAAAACATGTATTTACTTTTGACCTATCTCTTTCGATTTTTCTTACTGTGTATACTGACATAGTGCTGGAATATAGGAACTAATTACTAACAAACATTTCTAAATTATTAAATAATAAACATAGTATGTCAACAGCATATCACAGCGAAACTATAGGTGGATGTGAAAGAAATCATAGGGTTTACAATGAATATAAACGAAACTCACACAGACTGGGACGTATGGTGTGAATATTATGCTTTTTGTTACAATACAACACCAAGTTCGTATCACCATTATACACCCTGTGAACTTATTATAAGAGACGAAGTAACCTACCAGATGAGTTAGTTAATGGGAACATTGAACCAATTTCATGTTGACGCTTACGACCAAGAGATAAGGTATAGGTTACAGACAGCGCTTACACGTGCTAAAGTATTCCTAGAAAAAAGTGAAGAAATTAGAAAAAAGTCATGAGATTTGAATATCAATCAAATTCACTTAAATAAGGGGGATGAAGTAAATTAGATGCTAGGTATAGCGGACCGTACATCGTACTTGATACAATAGGCTCTAATTGCATTATACAAGCGAAGAATGGCAAAAAAACTATCGTTCACAAAAATAGGTTACAAAAATACTATCCTAATTAAAAAAATGTGAATATATGTATAATTTATTGACTTTATTATATTATTAGTGCTAATGTACAATCCTTATTTATCTTATATATTATGTCATATATTTGCATTTATATTATTTACATTTTTCTATACTATAATAATACATTTATTTTTATCTATTTAAGGGTTTACTTAAACATATTTATAATCTTTATAAAAAAATACAACGATCATCTAAAGGTAATGTGTAATTAACTTAGTCTAACAATATTTCTTTGTTTACCACTTGTTCAAGATTGTGAAATCTTGAAATTTATTTGTTAAGACACATATAAAATATGTGAGACATTTCTATGCCTTCCTTTCTTTATTGTATATATTTAAGGCGTAAATTCATTTTAGTTTATAGCTTTGTAGAAATATGTTGCAGAATTGATAAGATCTTTTTATTGTAGTAAATTCAAAGGATATTTTATTTTTATTTTCAGAATGTTTTGTAAATATCACGTTTTCCAACAATGATTGTAAATTCTTTTGTATGGGCAGATGAATGACACCTTTTTGAAAGTCGACATTGTCCTATAGTTAAGAAGTGAGAAAAAAGCACGTTTCACCCTATTTGTATACTGGATTGTAAAAACCTTAATTTTAGTGTCAATTCTGCAAGTATTTTATGGTCGAGGTTCGGAAGACATGAAAAACGTTTTTGAATTACCTTTCTGAGTAAATAGGTTACAATTGCTATTGTTGTATTCAATAGAAACTCAACTTACTATTGGCGGCACCCATAGTTGAATCTTGTCTGGAAAAAACCGACAAGTCAGGTGATGCTGGCCAATAGGAAATATTTATTTTCGTTTGGTCAACCCAACCCACGTGTAAACACACCCCTCGCAGATTTCTACTTAACACGTCTCACAACGTGAAGAAATCAGTACTACAAACTCATCGAAACGAGCGCAAAGCTCAACATCAAGTTCATACTCATCGAATCGAGCGCAATGCTCAGCAACGAAGTTAGTTTTTAACTCATCGAAACGAGCGCAAGGCTCAACAACCAAGTTAGTTTTTCACTCGTCAGTTCTACACTTCTAGACGCGAGTTTCACATTCATCGACGCGAGTTTTACACACTCATCGAATCGAGCTCGACGCTCAATAACAAAAGTTAGTTCAAAATTCATCTAATCGAAACATAAAGTGTCTTCCGATCTGAAACCACAGAAATTCAGCGTTCACAACTCAACTTTGTAACATTTTGTAAATTTGTACATAATAAATTATTAATTTCGACATTAACATTGTCAAATTAAGATTATTTATTTAGTTGAATGTCCACGCCAGTTGACGAAGTTCAATTAAAAATATAATCAAAAACACCACTTTTCGAGTCAAGTTCAGTATAGTATCTTACGCAATACGCGTCACCAAATAATAACTTATCTACATTAATAGTGTTTCAGCTTTAGTTAGTTTAGAGTCGAAATTCCTGATTTGATCACACTGTAATTTCGTCTCTCAAAGAGTGAGCATGTAAACACCCTCTAGATCATTGTTCTAATTCCAATAGGTGGTTTATTGGTACGTGATTTTATTAAAATCAATAATAAATTACTTATAGATGGCCTTTCGAAAGATAAGTTGATTCTTATTTAGACTTCGAGCTCGACTCGGTATTTTATGTCATAATAAACAATTCATGCTTGGCATTGCATTTTTACGAACGAGGGTACTTGTGAACGTGTAAGTTTGTGTAAGTGGAATTTTTACCAAGGAACATGTGACAACTTTTTCTCCAGGCGTCAACTCCATTTTAAAAATCTGTGTCGATTCTTCAAAATCTCAACTCGACTGTATTGTTAAATAAATGGTTATTCTAAGAGCAATGAAAGTTTTCTCTGTATTTTCATTAATTTTGCCTTGATCTTCAACGTTCCCTCCATCCTCTCCAGATTCATCTTCAGATTCTTCAGAACTGATTAGGAATCGCTATCAGTTTCCAGAGTTTCCTTACTTTCCTTCATTTTCTTTATACTTATCATTGGGGTGCATTGGGGTGGCTGGGTTAATTCTACGAATAAATTATTCCACTTTCCACGTACGTATAGTCGGTCGTATATAATGATGAATGGCTAATGAAAAATATATTAAAAACAACACAAAAATAACATTAATTTATATATATATATGTATATATACATATATATATATATATATATATATATATATATATATATATATATATATATATATATATATATATACATATATATATATATATATATATATATATATATATATATATTACAATGATTTTCGAAACATCAATAGTTTGAAATAAATATTGTTTGTTGTAGGTAGTCCAAAGTTTCAATATTACCCGAAGCAAGAAGCACAACTTCCAAGTTACCAACAGTCGCCGCCTTTAGAAGTGTATCGTCCTCCACCGCCCCCACAATATATTCAGAATTCACAAACGATAGTTAAAGATCGTTTACCATCATCGAATATACTTAATAATATTCAACAATTTAATATTCCTATCAATAATGGCAGCAGTTATTATCAAGCATTAAATCCGGTAACAGTGAATCAAGAGCTCTTCGGAAATATTCAGTTTCAAGACACAAATATACCTAATATACAATATCAAAGTCCCAGTGGAACAGTTGTGAACCAAAACAACAAGTTACACCAAAATACTAACGGTGGGGGACAGGGTGCATATACAAACTTCAACAGGGCTGTTCAACAAAATAAACAAGTGCTGGATGGAAATACCAATTCGCAGATTGATATAGAAAAGGAAGCTGTTCAATTAGTTTACGTCCCTTTGGAAAATCTAAAAGAAAATAGACAATTAGTTCCACAAGACAGCCAAAATATTTATAAGCAGGTAAAATAAGTTACGTTATTATTGAAATATCCCAAAAAATATAAAATAAATTTTCTCTCAAAATATCTGCAGAAATAATATTATTGTTGTGGATTCGCTCAAGAATGTCTACTTTCTCATAATCGGGTTTATACATTTTAAACAGTAAATAAATATTACTGGTTTAAATGAAACTTGCTGTTTCTGGATAATTCCACAATATATTGAAAAAATGTTAAAAATTCTAAGAAATTTGACAATTGTTTCGATATTAAATATCATCGTCAGTATGAAATGTAACTTCTGTCATTTTTACGATGATATTTAATATCGAAAAACTTGTCAAATTTCTCAGAATTTTCAACAATTTTTCAATATATTGTGGAATTATCTAGAAACAGTAAGTTTCATTTCCACGTAGGGTCGAGACAGTTAATTTCAATAAATAAATACACGCAAAGAACCAAGTCACATTAAGAACATTTGCTCTTCTTATTATCGGGTATTTTAATCAAAAACTCACATCCAAAATGTTAGATGTCATTCAAATTTAATTGATGTAATTCACCACGACGACATCCACCTGCCATACCAAATATTAAAGGTATGATTCCGAAGACGTCGACAAGCTACCGCGACAGACGATAACGGCACCTGTCGCCTTTCTGGTGCGACTCTATCCAACAATAAATAGAAACACGTTCGAGTACGGCCGAAAGAATCTGGGACTTCTGTACCGAAAATAATATAATACCGAAATTTCAATTCGGATTCAGGCCGGGCCACTCTAGTCAGAACGCTACCACCAGCCTCCAAACAATCGTCACCCGAGCTCTAAATCAACGACACTGTTCCGCCGCCATCCTCATGGACGTTCAGAAGGCTTTCGATCAAGTCTGGCATGCCGGACTAGTGAGAAAGCTACTGAGCATCCGATTACCAAACCAAATTGTCAAATTATTATACTCCTACCTCACCGACCGTTCGATCAGCGTCAAAGTTGGTTATAGCATATCCAACTCCTTCACACCCCAAACTGGCGTTCCGCAAGGCTCGATACTCGCTCCCCTACTATACATTATTTATACGTATGATACACCTGTTCCACGACATCCTCGTGATAATATCCAACTATACGCGGACGACACCGCATTAATTATCTCTGCCACAGATATTCGCTCTCTCAACATTCGAGCCCAAAATCTACTGTCCCAATTTTCTAATTGGTGCAGGAAATGGCGGGTGACTCTCAATCCTCAAAAAACACAAGCCATCGTCTTCCAACACCCTGATACCATGAGCGAACGACTTCTTCCTACAAACTTCCGCCTCGTGCTCTGGGGTAATCGACTCTAAATCCGAAGGGAAGTCGTCTATTTGGGAGTGAAATTCACTTACACTCTCAACTGGACGCCTGACCTAATGGACACTTTAAACAAAGTCCGACGGAGAGTCAATCTTCTCAAGGCGCTCGGTGGCACATTCGGACGCACACACCCTACCACCTTACTTCATACGTATAAAACCTATATCCGCCCAGTACTCGACTATAGAGCAAACGTCTATTGCACCCTTCCCGACTATCTTGTCAAAAGATTACGTACCTGCGAGCAGTCAATCTTGAGATACTGCCAATACAAAGCACCATACTCCCCCAGCGCCACCGTCTATGTCAATACCGACATCGAGCCAATTCCTCAACGTCTCAATAATCTCCAAGCCCGATACGTTAGTTGTACAATCGAATCGGGCTATGAAATCTTGACAAACACTCTACGCACTCCGTGGGTCGCGAATAGACGACCCCTTGGTAGAAAACCCAAGAGGAAGCTCCCCTTTCCTCCTCTACGCTTGTTAGCCACCGCCTACGACGAACTACCTGACGAATGTATCAATTACCTAGACGAATCCCCAATTTCAATTCGTTAATTGAACACAAATTACTATAATCTCACACCATCCTTCCGACGGCAATAAATTCTACCCACTTCTTCACCCAGCACCTAACAACACTATGTCAAAATCAGCCTAAACTCTAACCATCACTTCAAAATTCATTAATTTGTTCAATACTTCGAACAAATTTCTATGTTCACCCTCCCACACCACTCACGTCGGTGTTGCAGGTTTTTGCGGTTTTTCCTGTATACTCTGTGAATTTATTCACTAGCCAAATGGACCGACGATCGACGCACCCGCATTTTTAGATTTGAGATTATTATTTTACCGCCGAACACCGTAAAACAGTCCCAACCACCGAAGGCACGTCACCGCAACTTCCAACTAAATTTAACAAAATTTAATTCCATACACCTTTGAAAAATTTCTCCTATACACTTTTCCACACAACTTTCATAAACCAAAAAATTGTTAATCTTCAATATTCCGAATTTATTACTCTTAAAAACCCGGAGATATCTCAGATTTTTCAAATCCAGCCAATAGCACCTAATTTCACAGTTTCCGACACCTTCCAACCCAACGCATAAATCTAAGTATCGGCAACGATACATGGTTCGTCTTCCACATCTTACACCCCTATCCTAGACACCTTTTGTCACGTCATCTCTTCTCACTTTTGGGCTTCGCTGCTTCCAAACACCAACCCCTAACACCCCAAGATAACACAACCCTCCGGTTACTTTCTAGCGAAAAGCCCACTCAACAACTCTCAATCCTATACACTTTTAGCAAATTTTTCCTAGTCACTTTTAAAAATTTCCTAGACACTTTTAAACCCCAACTCAATTTCTCCGTCAACGCGCACTAAACCACCCAACACCCCCCCAACCCAGCCCTGAAGAGGAAACCTATCCTACACCAGGGCACCAACAAGAAAGACCAGCCAACCAAGAAAACTCCAACTCACCTCAAATCACTTACGAACTTCTCTCTCTCTCTCTCTCTCTCTCTCTCTCTCTCTCTCTCTCTCTCAGTACGGCCACAGGTGTCCTGCGACAATGAGCCAGTTTCATGAATTTCAATGAAAATGTCACAAGATATACTGGTTCTGAGCTAGGTATTTGCAATTAATAACGCCACTCTACGATTTCAAATAAAAACGAAAATAAAAATATTGAAATTTGAATTCTTGTGGTTGACTGTGGTAGGCTAGAGCCAATGCATTCAAAGAAATTTTGCGCTGTTGTCACGAGGGAAAACTTTATAAGTAGACTAGTTATCTTTTTTCTTTAACACGCGTTAAAAAGAAACGCAAAGTAATGTCAAAACTTACTATTTCAAATAATGTCCTCCTAATCGGGTGCCTCTTATTAAAAAAGGTAACTCTCGCGTAGTCAAAGAAATTTGGAAATATATATTTTAAACTGCAGTTATGATGCTTTCTAAAACCTGTTTAACGAGGTTTTATTCAACTAAAATACAAGTATTATTTTGAGTAAACAATTCACATAAACTGTAATGAGTAACTGTCAAATAAAAAAACATGATCTAATCAACACTGATAACTATATCACTGCTAACTATATCACTTTCAAAATAGAAAATATAACGTAAAATGTATGTATAATGACAATTAAATCTTCTCCACGTAGGTTGAGTTGTTTGGAAACATGTGATGTTACACACATACACAAATTGCGTTAGCCAAGAACTGCGAACTCGATTTAGTACCGGATCGCTTATTCCTCTTCTGTTTAGGGGCGTTCGAGTATACTGAGACCATGTCCACATTCACTTGAGGAAGATTTGTCGAATTAGCTTCGGTGAAACCTGGATCCATTTTAAAGATGTATTTCAAAAGGCAATCAAACAGAAGCACATTTTCTACTATAAATAATATAATTCAAACAACTAAAAAGTCGGCGAGGATGATATCTGTTTGAGGATGGTTGTGGATATTGATGTCAATTGTCAAATTCTCTTAGTCGACTTTCGCTTTGTATTAATCAACTTGGATAGTCAAGTAGGATTTGTCAACAGAACGTACTTTCAATCTGACAATAAGGGCTTCTGCCATTGGTCGACTTACGGAGGTTTATTTAAATCTAATAAAAATTTTAAATCTAATTTTCGAAGATATTTATAACTTTTTGAGATAAATTTCGTTATCATAGAAAAATTTATGTTATTCTTAATCCTTCTGGTATTATTTCACTTGTTAATTCATACTCATGAAACTAGCCCATTGTTAACCAACACCTAGTTTAAGCGACCAAGGAAACTACCGGTATTTCTAAGCACATGCACATTTTTCACAAAAAATTGATTTTACCGAAAGGACGGAGATACACTGAATAATTTACTAAGTAAATATCTAAACTTTATGACATGTGTGAAAAATTATAAAAATAATTTTATTAAAGATAATAATTCGTCCTTATCATCAGTTCCATTAGTTATTCAAATAAGACATTTTTATCAATCAGGTAATAAGATATATTTATTAATTATAACTATTTCCAAGGATATTGGTCTTCAACTCAATTTCAGCAAATTCGAGTTATTTTTCTTAAATTCACCAACTAATCTATCCATTGATAAATTTAATTCTGTAGCACCAGGCATAACAATTACCAACAGACAAAATTTATTTCTATTAGGTGCTCCTTTATTAAATGAAAAATGTCATCTTTTTTTTTGTCGTCATTAAATAGTTCAAAAAAATTCATTAATTACATTCTGCCTATTTTTTTCCACACACAAGACCTTTTATTATTGGAGGCAGAAAATATTTGGTCAATAGAGTCTAACAAAGTTGTACCCGATGAATATAAATCCTTTCTAAAATCCTGGGATATACCTTTATTGAACATTGAAAAAGAAAATCTGCTCCAGAAAACTATTAATTTACCAGACAAGGCTCGTTTAAATGCAGAATTTTCAAAGGAATCATGGTTGAACGCTTTACCGTCGGCCCCATTAGGAACACGTTTAGACGACGAAAGTTTCCGTATTTCCATTGGTCTTCGTTTAGGTTGTCAAACATCGCTGTCGTTGCGGAGCTGATGTTGATGAATATGGTAGACACAGTCTAAGCTGCAAATTAAGTACCAAGAGATTTTCACGTTATTCTGCAGTAAATGACCTAATCAAACGAGGCCTGTCATCTGCAAAGATCCCTGTTCACAGGAACCGTTAGGCACTTGCCGCGACGATGGTAAACGTTCAGATGGTATGACCCTCACTCCTTGACAACGCAGCAGACACGTTATATGGGATTTCAGTTGCACTGACACTTGGGCACCATCCCATGTCCGATCCACATCTACTTCCGCAGGCGCTGCAGCATGGCGAAACTTTTAAAATCAATAAATACAAAAATTTGGAGAAAATTTACATTTTTATTCCTGTAGCAATTGAAACATCTGGCGTTTTCGGTTATGAAGCTTAAAAATTCATTAGAGAAATCGTTAAAAATATATCAGTAGAAACCAATTATTCAAAAGCAACTTTGTTTTTTATACAGCAAATAAGTATTGCCATTCAAAGAGGAAACGCTTCATCTTTTCTCTGTACGTTTCCTCGTCCTAAGCATCTAGAAGAACTTTTCATGAAACCTTATCAAAGGAAACATGTAATCTTTCCTTTTTTCGAAATTCTTCTTCAACATCTTCATTCTCTGCTCCAGAAGGTGTATCTTCTCATAAAACGTGCGTTGAATCATAGAATTACTGAAGAAAATGACAATGCTGGAGAATGATGCGATTTCTATGCGCAATAAATTATCTTTGACCAAAACAAAATATAAAACTGGTTTACCTCCAATAGAGTTGAAGACATCAAAGAAAAAGGTAAACGACCAAATGAAAGGTATTTATACTAACAGTGGGACATACACTAACAATACTGACAATTTGTCTGATGAAGATGATAACGGCAATCACGCATCAGTCGCCGATTTGAGTAAAAAGTCACCAGAACAGTATAAAATGGTACTAACCTCGCCAATAAGACACCTGATATTAGATCCAAAATACGAGTATCTGAGTTGACCAATGGCGTGAAACCATTAAGCACCAAAGCCAAATCAACCGGTGTTAAAAAATCTAGTAACAATATTTCGGTTACCAAAAAAAATGACATTGCCTCCAACAAGTGTCAAAATAAACCCAACGTTTTGCAGTCAGAAGTCGATAGAGACGTAGTAACTGAAGAATCAATAAACAGCTATTCCCTTTGCAAAAATAATTCTAGAGTTAACAACTTCTCTTCATACATTTCTTTTTTGATTAAAGTTTTTCAGAAAAGGGATGAAACTCAACAAAAACAAAATGACGCGTCTAAAAATGATATAAATAACAAAGTGATCCAGACCAATGATCTATCGACATCACCCAAACTTTCCAAAACCGCAATATCTTCATCCAATTCAATAGCAAATAACATCAATCCAAATTCAAAAATATTGGTAACACATGTTTCATGAATAGTATTATCCAATGCCTTTCAAACACAAGGTGGCTATTAGAATATCTAAAGAAAGACGCATACATAAGAGATATTAACATAAACATATCTAGCATGGAAGGAGCACTAATTAAAGCATTTGCTAAAGTTATTACAGACTTTGGTCTGAAGACGGTTCAGACAGAGTGGTTAACACAGTATCATTGAAAAGTCAGATTCAGCGATTTACTTCAAGGTTCATGGGATACGCTCAACATGAGGCACTGGAGTTTCTTCGTTACCTATTAGTAGGAGTTGACGAAGATGTCAACAGGGTGATCTGAACAGAAATAATTAAACTCTCAATACACGAACTTTATTCGACATAATTCAAGATAACTAATGACAACGTAGAAAATTATTATGTCAAGTAAAGAAACATTCGCGACAAATATTAAAACTCCCAAGAAGCCATGTGGTTAAATCAATTTGTGAAAGAAATATTTCCCAATGAAGATAACTCCATATTGATAATGTGCGACAATAGAAGTGTCATCAACCTGGCAGAAACAACAGTTTATCATTTCCGTACAAAACATATAGACGTTCGAGATCATTATGTACGAAAAAATTTAAAAAATCAAGAAATTCAAATGCATTTAATTTTTTGATTAGTTATTGTTAAGTTTTTTTGCTAATAAACTGTCTTCTTAAGTGATAATTGTAAAGATCAGCAGATATAGTTTTCCTGGTTTTCTATATCATTGCACCTTGTAGGAATACTAACATAAGAAACTACAGGTCTAATTGGTTTCGTTTATTTATGTAATTTAACGGTTCCATATAATTGTGGAGAATGAGGATTTTTATTTACGATAGACTTCTTTTCGTAATCGCTTAAAAGAGAATTCCAATTATTATAATATCTGAAATTAACTGTTTCGACCCTTACTTCGTGGAATCTGCTCATATTTGTGTTTTAAATGAAACTCACGGTTTCTAGTTAATTCCACAATATAATAAAAATTATTGAAAATTCTAAAAAATTGACAATCGTTTCGGTAAATCAATATCATCGTCAGAATGACAGAAGTTACATTTCATGTGATGCCTACCTTATGTTTAGTAGTTATTTTTGGCTAGACCAAGAAGTGAACTTGTGATTGACTTAATATATGTTAATAGAAAAAAGAAGAAGATGTGATATTACAAATATTGAAGCTTAGATATTATTAGCCCTATGGTGATATCCTGGATATAATTTTTCCAGTTAAGATCAGTATAACTGTGCAATGATATAGAAAACCAGGAAAACTATATCTGCTGATCTTTACAATTATCACTTAAGAAGACAGTTTATTAGTGGAGAACTCCCTAGATTCAACTGTTCATTGACAACTTCATATTGTGGGTTTCTTAAATGTCTTCTAATTTCCAGTTCTTCAAGGAAATTCAGTTCTTGTTTCTTTTCACAAATATGCAGCACTTCTAGTTCTGTGTTAGGTGTCAATGAATGATTGGTGTCAAGTAGATGTTTTGCGTAGTGGGCTTTATCTGGTTGTTTTAATCTGTACGCTCGTAAGTGTTCACTGTATCGGATTTCAAAATTCCTAAGGGTCTGACCTAAACAGACAGCATTACATTCTGGACATTTGAGTTTATATATAACCGACTTCTTTAATGGTGGTATTTTTGTTTTTACATTTAACAATTTTGTACTAACATTACTTTCTGTTTCTAAAGAAATTCTTGTATTCGTTGCTGAAGATATCATCTTTGAAATATTATTAGAAATATTTCCTGCATATGTGATGGTTTCATTAGTTTTTATTTCATCAGTTTGTTTAGGAAATATTAGTTGTAATGCCACTTTTTACTCTTTTTTACTAATGAGCTTATTTATCATATCTAATGGATAACCGTTGGATGTTGCTATTTGTCTAATTGTATTAATCTCTCTATCAAAATTACATTTGTTCATAGGAACTGAAAATGCTCTATGTATCATTGAATTATATGCCGCTAGTCTGTGTGACATGGGGTGATTGGAATTAAATGGAATTGTCACATCAGTCTGTGTTGGTTTTCGGTAAATTGAATAATCAAGTACATTATTAATTCTTTGAATTTTTAAATCAAGAAAATTGATTGAGCTATTTTCTTCAATTTCTAATGTAAATTTAACTTTTGGGTGTACATTATTGATGTGGTTGAAAAATACATCTAATTGTCGTTCACTACCCAAAAAACAAGCTAATATGTCATCTACATATCTATACCAAAATAAAATTTTTTTTCGAAATATTACTTTCAAAGATCTTTCTTTCTAAATTGTCAGCGGCGTGCAAACAATACAGGCAAAAAGACATTGCCTACCCTACCAAATTTTAAAATTAATTTATATTATACCATAATTTATTTTTACTACTTCCTTCATTAAATCTTATATCAGTTACTTATATATATATATATATATATATATATATATATATATATATATATATATATATATATATATATATATATATATTTATATAATTTATTAAGCAAACGTAAACATTTCTGTGGTTTCTCAAATCCAAAATAATACGTGTGGTTCTGTGCGCTGAAAAAGGATGGAGCGACTCGGCGATACTCGAGAATTATTTCGGAGATACTAGGCGACCTTATCAGTGATCTCACATCTTTCGCTCAACTAGTAAGTGTCAATTTTATTGGCGGTATAGTATACCGGGTATACTAATTATTTTCAATAACTTTTCAATAGTTTGGCTTTAATTTAATAATTTGACGAAGTTAAATAGTGGAGAGTTTAAAGATAAATTGAATTGTGAAAATGCAGTGTGAATGTGACGAAAGTGAAAATTGTGTACAACGGCTGAAAATAATTCCGTTTAGCTCCAAAACATTTGAAAACAAACATGCCATTATTGCGACTGGTCGGCCAACCCCTGTACTTTATATTGTGCAGAAAAAGAAAAACTGTAACAGGTATTTTAGCAATAAATTTTACGAAAACTTTAGTTGGCTTACAGGTTGTAAACATACAAATAAGATATTTTGTTGGTCATGTCTATTATTTTCGAATGAAAAGAATGTGTGGATTAATACCGGCTACGCAGACTTGAATAATTTTACTAATGCTGCAAAAAAACATGAACGATGTGAAAATCATTTGAAATCTGCTCTTTCTTTATGCAACTTTGGACAAAATAGGATAGAACTGAACCTTTCTCGCCAATTTAGAGAGGAAATAGAGCGACATAATTCTAGGGTGGATAGAAATCGTAACCTAATGCGAAGACTTATTGATATAACTTGCTTCTTGGGAAAGCAAGAACTACCATTTCGCGGACATATAGAAAACACTGAGTCATCCAACAGTGGAAACTTTATCGAGTGCGTACAACTTTTGGCTAGTTATGATGGGATGCTTGAAAATCATCTAAGCGAATCAAATGAAAATGAAAGAAGAAATGTTTTTTCTGGATTTTCCAATCGAATACAAAATGATTTGATATCAGCAATCGATTTTGTACTTAGAGCAAAAATACGGAAAGAGTTGCAGAAAACAGATTTCGTGGCGGTTATGATTGACGAGACACCAGATATAAGCGGTAAAGAGCAACTCTGTTATTTTCAGATATTTTACAGAATGGAATTAAATAGTTGATCGTTTTAAGGGTTTTTTCGACGTAAGTTCAAATCGAACTGCAGACGTGCTAACCAAAATAATTACAGACATTTTAAGTGAATATGAATGTACTTCCAAACTAGTAGCTCAAACTTACGATGAAGCAGCTGTTTTATCCTCTAATAAAAATGGGGTTCAACAAAAAGTGCGGGAAATTCGTCCTGACGTATTATATGTATGGTGTAATGCTCATATTTTGAACTTAGTTCTGTCTAAGTCCTGTGAAAGAATCGCGGAAACCAAACACTTTTTGGAACAATTAAAAATTTGGGCACATTTCTTCATACCAGTACGAAACGTTCTGAATTCTATAACCGATTTTGCACTAAAAAGTTACCACGTGTAGTTCAGACTCGATGGGCCTATAACTCCAGAACGGTAAATGTAATTTTTAGTGAACTTTATAATTTAAAAACCATGTTTAATGACATGCTTGAGAATCAAGCAAATTGGGATGGAGAAACTCTTTCAGCAGCTAGAATGTATTTATTTACATTGTAAGATTTTGAATTTAATTATTTTTTGGACATTTTCAATGAAATATTTGGCCAGACGGATATACTATATAATACAGTTAAAACTCTCCGAGATTGGTTATTGTGTTAAAAAAATTGAAAATTTCAAAGCGTTTTTGGACATTTTTGTTACGAAATTCGAGGAATTTTATGCAAAAAGTCTAAGAGTTTATGGCGAGACTCAAAGAAAACGAAATATAAGTGACATTACGACGCATTACAGAATAATTTTTAGAGAAATACTAGATAACATTAAAAATGAAATTAGTGATCGGTACAGAGAAATTAGACAACTAAATTTTTTTCGCATTCTTGATCCAAACTGTTTTGAAATGTTTACAAGTAAATTTCCAGAAGAAATATTTAATGAATTAAAAATAAGATATGAAACAAAGTTTGATTTTGACAGATTGAAAAATGAGCTACATTATTTGTATTCATCACCAGAATTCAAAAGCATGAATGTCTACGAAATTATACAACTTTGTCATGAAAAAAAATGTATGAAGTATTTCCTCAAATAATTAATTGTGACAATACCCGCTAGTTCAGCATCTGCAGAGCGTTCATTCTCTGGACTAAAACGCATTCACACATACCTACGCAATACTCAAAGACAAGAGCGATTTAGCAGTTTGTCAACAATTTCCCTGGAGAAAGAACTATTGCTAGATTTAAAACGTAACCTTACGTTTTATGATGATGAGATAAATGCATTTTTGATTAAACACCGTCGTATTGAACTCATTTATAAAAAATAGATATTTTTAGTTTCGGTTTGTGTTTAGTTCTAATAGTATTTAGTCATTTTTGTTGATACATTTGCTGTGTTTAATTTTTTTAGACAAATGGCGAACGCACTTCCAAAACTTTTTGCCAGCAGCACATTTTTATTTGTTTCGTACCAACTGCCTACCCTACTCCTAATGCCACTGCACGCCGCTGTAAACTGTCCATAAAAATGTTTGCTAAAATAGGTGATATAGGGCTTCCCATTTGTAAACCTTCATTTTGAACATATATCTTATTGTCAAAAGTGAAATAATTCTGATTAATGCATACATCAAATAAATTAAGTATATCTGATATTATTCCTGGATTAATATTTTTATCTTCTAGTAATTTTCTAACAAGTATTAGACATTCTTTAAGAGAAATTTTAGTGAACATATTAGTTACATCGAACGAAATAAGTTTATAGTTATCTTGCAAGTTGATTGCTTTCAACTTTTTGATTAGTTCTATTGAATTTCTAATTGAGTACTGAGATTCATATCCGTAACTATTGAGTATATTGTTGAGCCTCTTTGCCAATGTACTATTAGGAGCATTAACATAAGGAACTACAGGTCTAATTGGTTTTGTTATTTTATGTAATTTAACGGTTCCATATAATTGTGGACAATGAGGATTTTTATGTATGATAGACCTCTTTTCGTAATCACTTAAAAGATAATTTGAATTATTAACAATATCCCTTACATTATTAGAAAACTTTTTTGTTGGGTCTGCTTTAAGAACTTTTACATCGCTAGATTCTATAAAGTTATATCTTTTGGAATTGTAATTTTCAGCTGTCAAAATGACAGTTCTGTTTCCCTTATCAGATTTTGTAACTGTTAGGTTATTATCTTCTACTTTCTTTTTGATTGCATTTAAAACTGGTTTCCTATATCATTGCACAGTTATACTGATCTTAATTGGAAAAATGATATCCAGAATATCACCATAGGGCTTATAATATCTAAGCTTCAATATTTTAATATCACATCTTCTTCTTTTTTCTATTAACATATATTAAGTCAATCACAAGTTCGGTCACTTCTTGGTCTAGCCAAAAATAAGTAGTAAACATCAAGTAGGCATCACATGAAATGTAACTTCTGTCATTCTGACGATGATATTGATTTAACGAAACAATTGTCAATTTTTTAGAATTTTCAATAATTTTTATTATATTGTAGAATTAACTAGAAACCGTGAGTTTCATTTAAAACACATTATAATATCTCCTATATTATTAGGAAACTTTTTTGTTGGGTCTGCTCTAAGAACGTGTACATCGCTAGATTCTATAAAGTTACATATTTTTGAATTATAATCTTTAGTTATCAATATGACAGTGGCGTTCCCCTTGTCAGATTTTGTAATTATTAGGTTATTATTTTCTAGTTCTTTTTGATAGAATGTCGTGTTTGACTTTTAACCTTTGACGGTTCAATATTTTTGATTAAATTGGCAATTTTCAATTTCTCATAAAGAAAATTTATTGATTTAGATTTTAAAGCTATTTCTGATTCTGTAGCTATTATTTGTTTAAGATAATTCGTAAATTTTCGTGGTATGCTGTACTTTAAACCTTCATTTAAAAATTCTGTTTCGCTACCTGTAAAATTAGTGTCTGAAAGGTTTTCAAATCGTGGTGCAAAATGTGTTGGTATGTAAGTACTTACAGTTTCATGATGTTTAGATTATTGAATTCCATCGCAAATAGAAATCTTCATTCTCCACAATTATATGGAACCGTTAAATTACATAAAATAACGAAACCAACTAAACCCGTAGTTTCTTATGTTAATACTCCTAATAACATATCAGCCAAAAATACTCAATTAAAAATTCAATACAACTAATCAAAAAATTTAAAGCATTCAAATTGCAAGATAACTCTAAACTAATTTCATTTGATGTTACCAATATGTTCACTAAAATTCCTCCTAAAGAATGTCTACCACTTGTAAGAAAATTACTTCTTCTTAATCCGCCGTCTCCCGTCGGAGGTTGGCAATCATTATTCTGGATGTAGCGGCTCTGAAGATGTCAATTGAGGTACATCCAAAACATCTTCTTAAGTCTTTCAGCCAGGAGTTCTGTCTTCTTCCCACTGATCTTTTTCCTTGTATTTTTCCTTCAATGATCAGTCTCAAGAGTTCATACCTTTCGCCTCTCATTATGTGGCCTTCATATCTCGTCTTTCTCTACTTAACAATCTGTATCAGTTCTTTTGATTTTTTAATCTGCGCAAGGACTTCCGTGTTGGTGATTTTCTGCACCCACGATATTCTTAACACATGACAGTATAGGTACATCTCAAACGCGTCCAACTTTTTCTCTGTAGACGCATTGAGAGCCCACCCTCCATATAACAATGTTGAAAATATATAGCATCTGATCATGCGCATTCGAAGTTCGAGGCTCAGTTCGCGTCTCGTGAAAAATTGCTTCATATTAATAAATGTTTTTCTGGCCTGCTAAATTCGTGCTTTTATTTCGATCTTGGGGTCGCACTGATTATTAATGATAGTCCCCAGGTATCTGAATGAATTTACTTGTTCTACCTGTATATCGTTAATGGACAAATTGGCAATTATATTTGTCTTTGAAAAAATAAGACGCTTAGTTTTAGACACATGCATGAGTAGTCCATGCCGTTCACTATGGCTTACTATACGGTTCATTAAGTCTTGCAAATCGGCCAGATTATCTGCGTACCTCAGATTATTAACAACGACTGCATTGATTTTGATTTCTCTTTGGACCCCTTGCAGCACTTCTCTAAATATAGTCTCAGAATACAAATTAAACAGAAATGGTGACAGGATACAACCTCTTTATGTTTTCAAGTTAAAACTTTACTTTTTTAAAAATTATTTAATTACAATAGTTACACTTTATTAATATTCATTGAAGTTAACAATATGAAGTCTATAATCATTCTGAATATAAAATATGTATAATGAAGCTATGCGGTGTCCAGTAGTGCAATTCAGCATTATGACGTAGTCGATCGTCCGATGATGGTTCGATGTAACAATGCCATATAAGGTCACGAATTCAGCTGACGGGACATCTATCGTTTCATAACTCCTCCATCCCCAAAGAAAACTCAAGGGTGAAGCGAGGGTGGAACCACTTGAGTTGGATCGATGTTGGTAGGCTTCTTTTTATGCTGAAAAACCTTTCTCATAAGGTTTCTATATTTAAACAGGAAATAACAGATTAGAAGTATGCAGATTATGGTACTTGAACTGATAGCAATTCGAGAAAAGGCCACAGGCATCTTGAGTTCATCAAGCGGGTTTGCATTGTTTTCTTGAAGTTGTAGTTTATGAAGTTTGTCTAAGTTGATTTTCTTTAGCTGAATTTCTTGGATATTCAAAATCGGAAGTGGTACTTCTTGGATTCCTTCGAGAGCTATAGGATGTCCTTCGATGATATCTTTTTCGTTTTTGTATGTGTATTTTGTAGTAGCTATAGAGCATCTTGGCGGGATTGTTAATAAATAGCTTCCTTGTAAGACTGAAACTCCTGATTCTTCACAGTCTGTTTGTATTTTCTGTGATTCTGGGAATATTACAATGTAATGGCTTTCGTTAATTTCTTCTATTATTGGTTCGGAGACTTTTACAGCGATTTGTTGGCAATTCTCTGGCGATGATGTGACTGAGAGGAGAGATGTGATGCAGTCTTTTGTTTCTCTGGTTACTTGTAGCCTGTTGGTTTTACAGTAGTAGACGGATTGGAGATCGATGCATTCTTCTTCTTGATACTGATATTGGTTGTTGCTCATAATTAGGTAAGTAGAAGGAAGAATAAGGACAGAGTTATTTATATTAGGTACGGAATATAAGTGGTAGTAGGTAAATACATCTGGATGGACCAGTGGAAATTCTAGTGAAAATATGATTTTATCTTTATCATAATAAACTTTAGTATTAACAATAGCATAATATTTTAATATTTGGCTTTCATTAAATAATAATTGATCATATGTGTATGTGTTATATAAAATTTGGACTATTTCTTTAAGATCCTCACGGGAGATTACGCTTTGATGCAAAACACCTAAACTGGCAAAACTTACTGCATTTTCGATGTCATTAAGAAAGCTGGACATAGAGTCCAGATTGATTTTTATTTGACTAAAAATTTCTTGAAATTCTATGTAGTGTGAATAATCATAAGATGTTTCGTTGAGTGCTTTTCCTAATTCATTAATTTTGTTCGATATTAGAAGCTGATTATTTGTAACTATTGATATTAATTCATTAACGCTATCCATAAGATTTTTGTTAAGAGTTATTTGTGAATTTACTTCTCTAATGATTTTATTTTGATCATTTTGCAGTTCGCTAATACTTGCGTATATTTTGTTGGCATCTTCTTGGTCCATATTGCCAGTAACGAGTTTCACTAGCGAGCCAAGAGGGTTGATTATTCCTCTTTTAATTCGATTAGATGGAAATATGGAGTTCATTTTAACATTTATACTATTAACTTCAAATTGCAATTGTTTATAAACATTTCTCAAAGAATGTTCATGAATATGGTTCGTCTTATTAAATAAGTTGTTTAATGAGTAATATTGTAAACTTAGATTTGTAATTTGATTTCGGATGGGGTTTGTAGGGATATAGTGTAAAAATGTATGGGAAGCGATTTTTACCCTAGCTTGTCCTAGTTCGAAAGATAGGATGCCAGGATTACTTTTCACGGATTTAATCTGTATCTTCTGGTTCGTCACTGTCTGAAGAGTCAACGTCCTGTGAAGTTACATTGATTAGTTTTCTTACGGGTTTAAATAGTTGTTTATGATAGTTGTTTTTGTAAGTCGTTACTGTAATATCTTTTGATGTCAAAATGTGTTCGGGTTTATATGGAGGTTTAGTTTTAGATTGTCGTTCCGATTGTTTCTTGTAAAGGGTAGTGCCAGGGGGAATGTCTGGGGGATCTGTACGTTTTTCGTTTAATTTTTCAATATTTTTTTGTTTTTTGTTACTAGTGTCGGTATGTATTCTGTCATATAATTGTTTCATAGTTTCTTTATGTTCATTTAATTGAATGTTATCTGGTTGAGCTTCGTCGTCGATTTCGATGGGATCTTTTAGGTGAAGATGTCCTAGAAGAAGGTCAATAGGCTTATGTTTGGTGACAGAGTGAATTGAGTTATTGTATCCCAAAATGGACAATCTCAATTTTTCGAATGGGTTTAATTTTGGGTTCGTTAGGGATAATGTTCTCATGTGTTCTAATATTGTAGAATGAAATCTTTCTACGATTGCACTGCTATTAGGATTATGTGGAAGAGTATAATGCCAGTTAATACCATATAATTTAGCAAAGCCTTTGAGAGTGGATTGAGTAAATTCTGTGCCATTATCAGATACAATGTTTTCTGGAATTTTATACGTAGAAATGAATTGTAATAATGACTGATAGATGTGAATCGCAGATAATGTTGGAATTATGTAAGCTTGTCCAAATCTACTAAAACTGTCACATACTGTCATCGTAATTGTATTGTCAAATTTAAAAGTGTCTATGTGTAACGTTTCGAGCGGTTTTCTTGGAGTTGGGGTTAGCTGAAGTTTTATTAGAGGCGGGTGTCTCTCATATTTAACTTGTTGACAAATGGAACAGTTATTGATAAAATCTTTTACGTCGTTATTTAGTTTTGGCCAATAAAATTTGGTTTTTAGTTGGTTAGCAGTCTCGTGAATTCCCCTGTGATTTGTAATGCCTTCGTGTTGTTGTTTTATAAGTTTTTGTTGTTGGGATTCGATTTTAACGTCATGTAGTATAATATTTGATTTGATTAAGATAAATGCAGAGCTTTTAAAGGTCTGGGGAACTATTCTACACATGGTTTTGAAAATAGTTTCATCGATATCGTTCTGAAAATAAAAGGCATACCGTTTCTTCGGAACAGCATAGTCTTTTAAGAATTGAATAATTTGGTTTTCAAAAGAATTTTCACTCACGTGTAAGAACCATCTGGTTCTTGCAGGGTTATCGAATAATTTTTTAATTTCTTGATGAGGATTTTGATCAGTTTTGATTATTACTATTTGATTTAAAAATACATTTAATGGTTTCTCGGTTATTTCGATTCCAAGTATTGGGTTTTCTAAACTAGTGTGTATTGTTTGATCGTCATTTTCGTCATTTGAATCCACTTCGGGAACGAGAGATTGAGAGTCTGATTTGGTTGTAGCGTTAGTTTCATTAAATTCTTTCATATATTGAAAAATTGGCGGTAGATCAGAGCCGGAACTATTTTCGTTATCTATTGGATAAATTTCTATACGGGAAAGGGCATCCGCATTCGTGTTGCAAGAACCTTTTTTATATACGATTTCGTAGTCAAATTCCTCTAACTTCAGTCTCCAACGGACAAGTCGGGAATTTGGTTCCTTTAGAGACATTAGCTATTGTAGAGGTTTATGATCGGTGACGATTTTGAATTTATTGCCGAAAAGATATGGCCGAAAATGTTTTGTACCCCAAACTATTGCTAACAACTCTTTTTCAATTGTTGAATAATTTTGTTCAGCAGCGTTAAGTGTACGAGAAGCATATGCTATGGCTTTGTCTCCACCGATTGGTCCTTGGGAGAGTACTGCTCCTATTGCGAAATTACTTGCATCTGTGGTCAAAATGAATTCTTTGGTGAAATCGGGGTAGATGAGAATGGGTTCATTGATTAGAAGAGATTTGCAATCTTCGAATGTTTTTATGTAAATCGGGTCAAGTATATTGATGTGAGCGCCTTTTTTTAAACAGCTTGTAAAGGGTTTGGTTAATTTGGCAAAATTTTTTATAAACTTTCTGTAGTACCCGAGAAGGCCTAAGAAAGCTTTTATGTCTTTCGTGGTTTTCGGTAAGGGGTAGTTGGTAATAGCTTTTACTTTATCAGGATTGGGTTTGATGCCTTGAGGGGTGATAATATGACCTAGAAATGATACTTCTTTTCAAAGAAATTCGGATTTGTCGAGTTGAACCTTGAGGTTACTCTCACGAAGCTTTTGGAAAACACTTTTTAAATTATTAATATGTTCTTGGAGTGAGCTTGGAAAGACAATTATGTCGTCCATATAGACGAAACAAATTTTTCCATGACCCTCTGAAATGTTGCAGGGGCGTTCTTTAAACCGAAAGGCATTCTGACGTATTCGAAATGACCATTTTCAACGTTAAAAGCGGTTTTCTTAATATCGTCGGGATGCATTTCAATTTGATGAAATCCACTGGCTAAATCTAAGGTGGTGAAATAATAACAGCGTCCAAGTTTGTCAAGTATGTCAGTTATGTTTGGAATGGGATAACGGTCGTCAATGGTCTTTTCATTGATTTTTCGGTAATCAACGACGATGCGC
The DNA here is from genome assembly GCA_963921935.1 of Galeruca laticollis. Lineage (NCBI taxonomy): Eukaryota > Metazoa > Arthropoda > Insecta > Coleoptera > Chrysomelidae > Galeruca > Galeruca laticollis. The sequence goes on from OY998176.1 coordinate 241,744,180, forward strand.
CATTTCTTTCTTCCAGATGCATCAGCTTTTTTGGGAACAATCCATATAGGAGATGATCCTAGGTGAGTCGCTAGGCCTAATAAAGGCCTAATAATCCCATTTTCTAGCATGTCGTTAATTTGACGTTCGACTTCAGGTTTATGGATGTAGGGGTATCGATATGACTTAGTATAGACTGGAAGTTCGTCTGTTGTTTTAATTTTATGTTTGACTTGGTTGGTGAACGATAGGGGTGAATTTTCTTTATGGAATATGTCACGAAATTGTTTACAGAGTTTTTCGATTTCGAATTTTTCTTCTGAATTTAAATGAGAAGTTCGAATGCATTGGGCAGTGTCGAAATTATAGGGATGATCGTCGGCAGGGCTTTGAACAGAAATTTGGAAGATTTCGTAATTGTCTTCAAAAGGTTCTACAACTATGGGTTTGTATAGAAAGACATCTTGAACATTTTCGGAGGTATTTATAATATCAACTGAGGCATATCCATTTTTTGAGAAAGTGATACCTTCTTTGGTACTACAACTAGATAGTTCAGTGTATGGAATTCTAACAGTACCATTTGGTATATTGACAGGTATTTTTGCGGTTTCTATGGAATTGGGTTCAACATGAGCGAAAAATAAAAGTTTGCCTTTAGAAGAGTAGTGAGATAATGGTAGGTTAGCGTTTTGTGTTTTTAAAAGTGAATTTTTTAGATCGATATGTACTTCTAAATCTTTTAAAGTTTCGTAACCTATCAAGCCGTCAAATAAATGATGGAATTTAAAAAGATGGAATTTCATGATTTTATTTGAGTTGAATTCGCGAAAAGCTGGAATTTTAGCGCAAAAATCTCTAGTAGTTGTTTGGAAGACTGAGCTGATGGTAATTGGTTCTTTATAGATATAATTTGGGAAATCATTTTCAGCAATTTCGGGGTTTATAAATGACTTTGAAGCTCCGGTATCTATCAATAATTTTAAGGGAGGATCAGAAATTATTATGTATGGAAGATCTTTCTTGTCATAAATTGAAAAAATTTCTACGTCTGATTTGTTGGTTCGGGAGCGTCTTGAAAATTTTGTTCGTCGTTGCTTTGTGTTTCTGGATTGTCAGATATTGAATTTGTGGTGTCTACATAGTCATTAAATTCATAGGGAGCAATATAATTTTGGTCATAAACGTTATCTTGGTCAAGCATGTTATTTTCATAAGGGTAGTAAGGAGTGTTTGATTGATAATAGTCATAATATTGCGTTTGGTCGACATTGTGCAGTTCTTCAGAAGTAAATATGGGTTGTGATGGTTGGTATTGTTGTGGAGGTGGAAGTGCAAATCGATTTTGGTTTCGATTAAAGTTGGATCTGTTAAATGTATTTGACGAGATGCCACTCATAGGAGTTGATTTGGGCTGACGGAAATTTGAATTAGGTTTCCACACATTACTCGGTGCTCTTGAAGGTTGTTGAGGACCGAAAACTTGTCTATTAGTCGGGAATCTATGTGGGATGAATCTGGGTTGAACATTGATTGGTCCACGAGGAAATGGATTTGAAAAATTTTGTATTGGCATTAAATTGTGACCGAAGTTAGGGATATTATAATTAGTTTGATTTTGATAGTTTTGATTAAATTTTGGATATGGTTTATTCTTAAAAGTTTCGTTATTTGATTTTTGAAGGTGACGGATATTATTTTCTGCAATAATAAATTGTCTAGCTGTTGCAAGAGTATCGGGTTTCATAGCTCGAATTGTGGAGCCCATAGGTTCTTTCAAACCGGCCAGAAATATTTTTAAAGCATGTGTATTGTAAAAATTTTTCTTTACGGTTGCACCAGCTTGACTAGTTTCATGACAATCAACGTAATTATGAAGAGCACTCAAATTAGACATTACTCTAGTGTAAAAATTAAGAGCAGGTTCGTTAGAATTTTGTCTCAACTGATCTAAATCAAAGAGTAATCCGTTTTCGTCTCTCTGGTCGCCAAAGTGAGCTACCAGAGTGCTTTTAACTGTTTCCCAATCTTTGTTTATGCAAATACTGTAAACTTCTCTCGCGTTTCCAACTAATTTTCCATATATTCCGAAAATTAAACTAATGTTTTGAACGCAATTGACATTTGCGGGATTTGGATCCCAATAAGTTTTAATTAAAGTGTTACTCGTCTCTAAGAAAGACGCTAATTCAAGCGGATTACCATCAAGTTTAGGCACGATTTCTAATAATTTAATTTCAAATTTGGGAACAGACATTGTTGAATTTAATTGACTATTATTAGAATTAATATTTTCTTCAATGCTTAAACTATTTAAAAGAGAACTAACTTCTAATACTGAACTTTCTTTTTCTTCGTCAGAAGAATTAAAATTAAAATTTGATTCAATACTAATATTAAGCTCACTGTCGCTTTCCACTATGGAATCTTCAGATGAGGAGAATGACATAGGCTAAGAAAGATAATAGGATAAATAATATGAGCAACTTACAGTAAAATTGCGATGATTTCCATTGATCCTCGATGGACTGCACTCTCTGGATTGGCACCGTACTTATAACACGTTTTATGTTTTGGTTTTTAAGTTTGTCAACGTCTATCTTTTTGCGTGTTTGATTTTATTGTACTTTTTGAAAGCGCTGCATTTTGAAATTCATTACCACCGGGTTATGGTCGCTGTCGTTATCTGCACCGGGATACGTTTTTACAGATATAACATATTTTTTAAAATATGGTGCGATCATAATCTATCTGGTTTCTGATTATATTTTCTTTTGTGTGTCTAGGAGAGGTCCATGTATATAGTCGCTTGGGGTGCAGTTTGGAAAAAGTATTAGTTATCATGAGGTTCTGTTCATTGCAGAACTGAACCAGTCTGTCACCTCTCTCGTTTCTTACGCCAAAGCCATAAGCTCCCACATGATCGCCATCCGCTCCCTCGTCTATTTTGGCATTTAAGTCACCAAATACTATTGTTATTTCGCCTTTCTTGATGATGCGCATTATTTCCTCTAATATGCCGTAAAACTGCTCTATTTCATCGTCGGGTCTGTCGTTCGTAAGTTTGAATGATATTCATAATTCTGTGAGTTGTTTTTAATTTTATCATCATGATTCTGTCTTTCAAAGGTAAAAAGTCCGTAAAGATCACAGCAACACCATATTGGTGATTTCTGTCCCTTCCCCCAGAGTAATATATGCGTCCATTGTTTGTTTTTTGTGTAACTGATCCAGGCCATCTTACTTCGCTAAGACCCAGTACGTCTGTGTTTAGTCTATGTGTTACGGTTAATACGAGAAAATAGTTAATTCGCGAATTAACCGGCTAAAACGCGAATTAACCGAATGTCAAGGATAAAGCCCGAATATGTCATAGTTCCGCTCTTGTTTCGCATATTATCCAGCGCAAACAGGTTAAAACGCGAATTACCCAAAAGCAACCGCATAGAACGCTTATGGTCTCAGTTTTTTGTCGTTTGTCAACATGGCTGGTAATACTGAAAGTGTAAACAATTTTAAAACGCGTTTCAATGAAGAGTTTTTCAAAGTTGCAGTTACCAAAAGTGCAAATAACGGATATTTAAATAGTGACGAATATAAGAGCTTATTGAAGGAATTAATACCGAAGAAGAGCTCTTAGATATAGTGAAAAATACCAGCATGGAAAATACTCTGGATGAAAATGACGTAGATCTAAATGAAAACATATGGAAGAAATAGGCATTAATAAGACAATTAATCAAACATTTAACAAAAATTCAGATATACAAGTTAGCGGTCAAATAAAAGATAAAAATTATGAAATTGTAGAAGAGGAAAAGGAAGAGTCAGAATATTATGATATACCAAATGAGAATATACGGATTGAAATAATTGATGTACCAAATTCGGCAGAAACAGTTGAAAATCACCAAAATAGAGTCCTACAAGTAATCGAAGGCCACGAAAACAACAAGCAAAATATTAACTGTATTGAAGATAATAATAAAGTGAGAGAAGAACGAAACGACATAACTGATGTGTTAAATGAGTGTCTTTGTCAAACTGGAGGTGAAAAGTGTGATATTTGTGTGAAGCAGTTCAGTATTTTGGAAAATAGAGCACAAGCTAAAAAATGTTTGGAGAAACAATCTGAAAAAATGTAGCGTATATCGAAAGAAAATTTTCCATCTTGTTGCGTAGGGCATACTGTCAGAGTCCCTATTCCAGATTTAGATAGAGGACGTTGTGACTTCAATAATGCATTGCTGACGATTGCACACGCTGATAATGACAAAGGATATTATGAATTAGGTAACGAAAACGATACTATACGTGAAAAATACTCTAGAAATTAATTTGCTGTTTGCAAACGAGAGTTAATTCCATTAGAGTGTGTGTCAAGTGAAAAAAAAATCATTAAGAGAAACTGCCAAAAACCAGTCAATTTCCGGAGGACAGAGATTCCAAAAATGTAACTGTAAAAGCAAATGTTTCACCAAAAAATGTAGATGTAAGTCGAAAAATCAGTTATGTAATTCTAAGTGCCATTCTAGCCTATCCTGTTCCAATAAGTCATATGTAGTAAAAGTAGGTACCTATAAGTTTTGATCCATAGGTATTAAACTTTAACCTATTAGCCTTTTGTTTGTTTATAGAGAATATCACTATTTCTTTTTTATTATTATAATTTTAGAGAACATATTTTATTATTCTGTATTACTTATGTAATAAAAATCACAGCTCAGTACCTATACGCACGTCTATGAATGAATGAATCAATTAATAATTGCTTACTGAACTTATTACTCGGCTAATTCGCGAAAGAGCCAAGTGTTATCGGATTTAACCGATCATATTGTCTAAATCGCGTTTTAACCGAATAATTTGCGAATATTTTTCAATTATTGTTATTTGTTCCGTAATAACCGGCTGTATTGGATAATTCGCGTTTTAGCCGGTTAATTCGCGAATTAACTATTTTCTTGTATTAACCGTGACATATGCATTTCTTGTACGACGTTTGCCAGTTTTCCTGTACTAAAAAGGCTTTGCACGTTCCATGTCGCAATGCGTAGATTGTTTCTGTCAACTTTCAACGGGGGGATTCTTAGCACCCTCTCCCCATTTAAGGGGTGCCCCGGACAGAGGGCCGTTCTGTTTTGTGTCTCTGCCATTTGGAGTTTTTGGAAAGATTAGTAAAGTAAAGGTTCCGTTCCTTTTCTGCACCGCAGTACAGAGGCCTTTCTGCTACTCCTTAGCTCCACTCTCAGCTTTTCAGTGCCTCACCGCTTCGAAGTCATTCTTCCCACGCCAAGGAATAATTTTGATAAGACTGCTGCCTCTGACCATTTTGTCTTATTCCACGCCCCTTAGACTAGGTTGTCACTTCCGCGTTTCTTACGCCTTGACTGCCGTTGTGGTCTTCGTCCGTAACCCCGGACAGGGGACTGCGTTATACCCCGCAATACTGGGACCCTAGCAGAACTTAGCCACCAGCTGAAAGTTGGGCCCACCCCCGCGACTTGGACGCGCCAGCTAGGACTTACTTGAGTGAGCCCAGAGAAGAACTCTGCTACTCCTCAAGCCGGGTTAATCCCATGTATGATTCCATGAGCAAAAAAATTACTAGAAGAATTTATTTGATGTACTCGTCTGTATTAATCAGAATTATTTCACTTTTGACAATAAGGTATATACTCAAAATGAAGGTTTACCAATGGGAAACCCTATATCACCAATTTAGGCAAACATTTTTATGGGCATCGCACAACAAAATGATTCGTAAGAAATATAATATTTATACACGGGAGTTACTAGATGTTAATTCTCTCGAGAAACTTATTTTCTCAGGCTAACTTCCTAGGTAAAATAACATGTTTCTCCCCGGGAGTTAGCATCATAGTAACTTCCTTAATGTATGTATAAATATCTATCAGAGCTTGAGTGCACACTTCCAAAAAATATTTATTTTTTTAGTGAGTGTTATCGACTTAAATAAATACAAAATTGTGATGCTAAATTAAATGACACATATCACAATTCATCTACATATTTGCGAGAGACCTTGCTATAGTAAACCAAAAGTCAATTATAAAAATTAACCCTTTGTGTTTTGTTTTAGATTGAATCACCTAAATACGATAATCAACCTGACAAACAGCATCGTCTGGCGGCAATCGAACAAGATTTTATACAACAAGCCTTACAAGCCACAAAATTCCAGGAACAAATTCAACAGGGAGATTCCTTTTTATTCCAATCATCGACAACTCCAAAGCCGGTACAAAAAAGAAAACCACATCAACCGCCTCTAGCTGTCTACGTCGAAGGTGAAAATCAACAAGTAGCAATTTCAGACGTACTAGAAGCTTTAAAAGATGTGAAATCCATATCAGTTCAGGATAGTATTCAGCGTGACTCCCCTCAAATATTTATAGGACCGTCGACATTGGAATCATCAGAATACTCTAAATTTCCTTTGCCATATCTGAACGCTATTGATGGTAGCAGATTGAACAGGAATATAGAAAGCTTGCCATTTTTCGTAGCTCCACTTAGTTTTAAAACACCTCCCGGTTTCTCGAAAATACCTTTACCAGCTCCTCATGTAGGATCAGTAGTCATTTCAAATAAAGATGAATTACATGGCAAGCGCTCTACACCAAAACCGAATCAGTATAGTAATTCAAACGTCAAGCAACTCATTAAAGATGTCTCCTCCACTACACCCAAAACAGATTATGACTCTTTGAACATACAGCCTTATATTGGACAATCATATTATCAGCCAGTACAATTTGTACCATCACCTCAACCGCAGTTATTACATTTTGATGCAAATGAAAATCAACAACAATTCTCGGTACCGACCTCTAATTATAATAAGAAAAGCGAAAAAACTGAATATATCCAACCCCAACCCACGAAAAGTCAATCAAACAATCAAGAAGATGTTCTAAATAGAAAACATCCAACAGAACCACCTTTTCAGTATTCATATATAGACGAAATAGCCACAGGAACGACTCCCACAAGCGACAGTAATATCTATAGTCAGTTAAGACCATCTGAAAATGTCGAGTATAACCTACCTAATAGTAATCCCACATATATATCGTCACCATCTATATTTGATCAGGAAAGAATAAGTACACCTGCCTACCAACAACCATATACTAACAATAAAAATAATTACCAACAACAATATACTGACAATGAAAATAATTATCAACCACAATATACCGACAATAAAAATAATCAAAAAAAAAATGAAGATACGATTCACTACGAACCCATTGCAACTTCATTCGAAGATACATCGCAAGGACAACAAGAAAAAATTGTAAATATCAAACCTAAAACAGAAACAGTTACCCAACTTCCATCACGACAAAAAACAACAACACATTCAAATGGAAATCAGCAAAAAGGCAGACTTCCGGATGTAAATCCGTTAGAATTAGCCATAAATGAGTTCGAATTACATGAAATTAATACCCAATTCGAAGAGAAACCAAGAATCAAGAACCAAAACAATTATAAATCTAGCCAAAACGACGAAGACAATGATTATAGATATCAAAATCACTACAGATCTAGACCAAGTCAAAACGATGAACAACAATATAAATATGTAAGGAATCAAAGCAAACAAAGGATACGTCCAAGTCAAAAAGATATAGATACTGAATATAAATTCGATCCAGAGCTACACCGATTTTCTAGTACGCCATTATCAATTCTAAGAGATAGCTACATTGAAACTACTACCAAACCTATAAGTAAACAGCGAGGTAGAGTAAGAACCCGCCCAACGACTACAAGAACTACAACAACTACACCTCAACCCGACGAAAGGTATACAGTGCTTGAAGAATTTGATGTAAGAGATAAATCTACTGCACAACATAAAAAACCCTCTAGCGCTTATTATGAAGCTCAAACCGATCAAACTCAAGATGTTCAGATAGAACCAGTTTCTTATCAAAAGCCAAATGTTGCTCAATATTCCGATTCTATTACAGAAATTGAGAATATCCCAACCAATGTATATAGTCTGAATTCCAATCAAAATTCATATACAGTTAAAACGCCTGTTGAGTATTCGCACCAAACCGATGTATATAGTTTAAATTCTAATCAAAATTCATATACAGAGAAAACGCCTGTTGAGCATTCGCCCCTAACCAATGTATATAGTTTAAAGTCTAATCAAAATCCATATACAGAGAAAACGCCTGTTGAGTATTCGCACCAAACCGATGTATATAGTTTAAATTCTAATCAAAATTCATATACAGAGAAAACGCCTGTTGAGCATTCGCATACATTAAATCAAAATTTGATGGACCGTCAGGTTTTAAACGGCGACATTCGACAAAACACTGCAAAATACGAGCAGCAAGGACAATTTGAAGTCGATCCTTATACTAGTCAGTACATTCCCGCATCTCAAGGAAATCATAAGGAAGAACAACAGGTAAATTATGAAGAAAAACCAAACCGTTACTCAAATCCTTTTGATGATCCATCTGTTCGATCACTACTCATACCGAATCTCTTAGTACCAACGACTACAAATTCTATGTATACAGGACCTTCGTATTTACCAACTACTGAAAAAATTATTTCAACTACTACTACAACTACAACTACCGAAAAACCTATCGAAACTACCACAACTCATCATAGTCGCACCCGCAGTAGGACCAGAGGGGGAAGTAGATATAGCGGAAGCAGTACTACCAATAAACCAGTTTCCAGAAGAAGACCAACTAGTGCAAGAGTAACTACTGAACGTACAAGATATCCTGTTGAAGTTGAATATAGTACCAAAAATTACAATACCAAACAGAGATTTAGAACCAGGGGACATACCACACCTAATTCTATAACAGAGAGGCTGTCGACAACTGAAAACGAGGTGAGTAAATAAGAAGGTCTAAGGATTGAAAAAAACCAATTTTTTGTCTACCAGTGGCGGTTCGTCCTAGTAGGCGGCATCTATAATAGATTTTTTATTTATAGTTTATTTATTTTTCAATTTTGATACCCTTATCAAAGAATATTTTTAACCACTGCTGCTCTATGCTTATGTCAGTTAGGTGCTCTATCCCAATCGCCTCCTGTCGTACACACGTCAGCGCGCGACTTTTTTTAGGTATAGGTCAGAGTGTATCCATATTTGACCGATTTTTGACACTGGCGTAGACGGCCGATGATGGTAGAAAAAACAAATGCGGCAAACCTAATAGAATCTGGTCACAGTTGCGCCGTCAAGCACAGAAATGCACGGACATGTTTGTCAGATTTTCAGCGGAAAACAAAAAATTTTGTTTTTTCGGTCGTGTATGCCAATGTGTGGTGCAGTTCCTTGAAAACGTATACAAATTTTTAATTATACCCTAGGCTTAAATAAAACAGACTTTTCAATCGAAGTTACGGGAAGTAATTCCACCCGCTCATGTGAGAGCAGTGGTAAAGTTGCGTTGTCTATCAAACCCCGGAATAAACTATCGCCTATATTATGAGTCTATTGAATAAAAAAAAGTATTAAATTGCAAGTCATAACTGATAAGAAAAAGCTAAAACTTCTAAGTAGAAGCTAATACTTATTTTTATTTGAATAAAAACTAGAACTCTCTCGAAAGTAAATACTGGAAAAATCTTTTGAATTTTGAGTGATTACTTATAAGTACTTACTTATATTTACAAGTGAATTATGTATTTTACTATGAAAATACTTTTTTTAAAAAATATTTATTAACAAAAATTTGTTACAATTTAAGATTAAGCCGTACAATTAATGTCGTACTAAAATCTAGAACAATTTACACTTAACTATCTTTATATATATAAATAAACGCTGATGTTGCATTCTTCATTGTTGTTGATCTTGAATTTTCTAGGCCTGTAACTCCTCCATCCCTAAGACTGGAAAATAATGGAATTATTTTTCAGTTCTAAATTTCTTTCTTCTAATTCAATTTCTTCTTTCTTGCATTTTTCTGATCTTCTTTTCTTCTTCTTGTATCTTCTTATAAAATAAATTATTGTTATAGCAATACAAATAATTATTATGGTTGTGTGTGTTTTTGGAGTTTCTACTTCTATAACTGGTTTTATATTTTTGGCAATTTTATTGATTTCGTATAGTCCTTCAAAATCAATTCTACTTAAATTCGGTGAATTATATTTTTGAACTTCTAAGAATTTTGCATCTAACTTTGGTAATATAATTGATTTTCCTCTTCGAATTTGCACATTAGTTGAAAACGTTTCTTCTCCTATCTGAACTTTACAATTTTCTGGAATTCTGATAATTGATGGATTATTGATTTCTAAGTATTGGTCTGAACTGCATTTGGATAATACTGTTACAACTGGATTTGGAATGATCAGTACTTCATTATTAGTTACTTGTTCAATAATAATTTCTTGAAGGTTTACATCATTGGCGTAACAATATTTGGGAGAATGGCCGTCTAATAATTCCATGGTACAATTATCTCTTGATTTGAATTCTTCTAGGCAATAATATTCGTTTTCTAATATTGGGCACTCTTCTTTTATTAATGTTTCTTCATCTGCGGCTTTGACCAAGTAGGGTTGAAAAGGAATAAATATTTTATGATTTTGGATAATAAGATATAAATGGAAAAATTCAGCAGGTTTGGATTTGAGTATAGGAACATGTATAGCTAAAATTATTTTGGACTTGGAAAAAGTTACTTGTGAACCCAGAAGTAAATAATATGTCAAAATGTTATTAAATTTCGGAATTTGTTCTTCTTTATAAATTGTTCGTAAATATTTTATCATTTCTATAATTTCCTGACTTGAGATTACTGAGCTATGAATCGAATTTAATTTTGAAAAGGTAATTGCATTTTCAATATTAAAAATTAATGTAATTAAGCTTTGACAATCCAGATTAATCTGAGAGATTGTGCCATAAAAGGTAATGAAGTTATTTAAAGTTATTATTTTATTCTCTATCGAAATATGAAATTTTTCTAAGTTATCTTGAAGTTTTTTCTGATTTAACCACAAAGTTGTCAAAGATTTATTATAATGATCAATTAATTTTTTATTTAAAGATATCTGCAAATTAACTTCATGAATTATCTCCTTTTGATTATGTTGCAAGATATTTATTCCTTTATCATATCTTTCCTCATCATCAGAGTCAAGATTACCAAAAAGCCATTTATTAACTTTGCCTACGGCGTTTATCAATCCTCTTTTCGATCTAATATGTGGATAAATATTTTCAGATTTTTTATCTAACACATTAATTAACATTTTGGTTCTTCCCATCATTTGTTCAGCTAAATTATGATATAATATAGGATTAGTAGCATTACTTTCTATTAAGCTATTTCTTAAATTATAAAAATATTGTCTTATAGTATCTATTTGTCTACTAATTTCTCTTGAGTCTATATAATATAAAAATGTATGTTTTGTATAAATATGCCTACAGGATCCTAGGTTAATAGGTAAAAGTAAATTATTTGATTTGGTTACTTGTATATCTTCTGCCTTATACTTAGTGTGAAGTTGAAGAATTAGGTATACCATAACTATCGTTGTCACTTTCATCTTTCTGTAACAGTATTCTACAATTATTTTTAAGTTTTCTAACTATATTTTTATGATTTTTTCCTTTAGTGGTTTCTAATATTATACCTGAATCTTTGATGATCTTTGCTTTTTTAAATTACGGCAATTTTTTATCTCTAACTTTTGTTTGTATATAAGCAGTATCTTGATTTGAATATATTGGTGGTTCAGTTCTATTTTCATTTCTTTTACTAATTATTTTTTCTTTCACTTGAGCATTTCTATTTTGAATTTTTTCATACAAAAGTTTAGAAGCCTCTTTATGATTTTGTACATAATGGGATAATATTAAATGATCGTTCAAATCAAATGGACCTGGATTATTAATATGTCCTTTAATTATTTCAAATGGTGTGAATTGAGTGACAGAATGAATAGAATTATTATAAGAAAGAATAGAATGTTTCATGAGTTGATCAGGGGTTAAATCTCTATTAGTCTCTCGAAGACATCGAAAATGTTCAATTAGACTAGAATGAAAACGTTCTACTGGTGAATTAGAATTACTGTTTTTCGCTGTGGTATAGTGAAGTTCAATCTTATGCAATTTACAAAAGTCTTGCAAGTCATTATTTTTAAATTCTGATCCACAATCTGCTGTAATTTTATATGGAAGACCATGATGCGTTATATAACTTAATAAATTTTCAACAATAGAAACACCTGTTATACTTTGAATTGGATATGTATGTCCATAACGAGAAAATGTATCAATTATTGTTAAAAATGCCTGATTAGATATTTTGAAAACATCAATATGTATGTGGTCAAAAGGTTCCTCTGCTGTAGGGGTTAAATTGAATTTAATTACAGGAGGATTCCTATCATATTAATTTTTCTGGCATACCTCACAATTATTTATGTAATTTTCTATGTCTTCCGACATTTTTGACCAATAATATTTAGAGCTCAGTGAATTTTTAAGTTCATTAATGCCTCTATGTCCTTTTTTATATACATGATAATATTCCATTTTAGATTTTTGTTCTTCTTTAGTTTCTACGTCTTCTACTACTCTTGTGCAATGAACGAATTTAAACATTGAGTTTTTAAATGTATTTTGAGCGGTTACTACAAATATTTCCATTAAATATTCATTTTGAAAATATAAAGCGTAATTTCTTTTTGGATCAATGTAATATTTAATAAATTTTATTATATTTTGCTCTATATTAAATTTAGGTAATGTTACATATAGTCTGAAATTTTCAAATATTTTCTCCTGTGTTATTTGAGCATTCATCATTTCTCCTAATGTAAGATAAATTTGATTTTTATAACAATTTAAAACTTTGTTTGTTATGGGTATTTCTAAAATTGGATTTTCTAATGACGTATGAACTGTTTCTAAATCGACATCATCTGATATAAAAATTTTATTTAGTGGTTTTATTTGGATATCGGATATTATTTTATTTTTATAATCAATATCACTATTTTCCTTTGAAAACTATTATTACATCTATTTGTATGCTTAAGTATCTTATTGTTATTTATTTCTAGTTCTACTGTTATAACTAAATAATAATTATTTAAATTTTCATTATTGTTATTGTAATACGAATTCTTATGATATATGCTAATTACATATGTACTAACATAGAGTGAAACCTGCAACACCCTGTATACAGAATTATTAATAATAGACTACATATTTCAAGTAATTAAAATTTTTGGAATTTGAATTTTTTTTTAAAATGATTTAAAAAGGAGACAATCTGTACTATTTACTATTCAATAGAGAAAGCATATAAAGGATCTAACTGTATGATTACAGAGAAGAATTAAAATAAGCTTTATAAGAATATAGGTGACATTAAAACAACTTCCATATTTAAAAGAGAGAATTTTAAAACGTTTGTTGCATATGAATGAAATAATAATAACCCATTATTCTTATTGTCAAAGTAAATTAATATTGTGATTTGTTTTAAAGAAGTGAATATTAGGGTTTGAAGGAAGTTTTAAATAAGATTGTATAAGTATTTAAAATATGTAAATGTAGGAAGTAAAATGAAAAACATCAATTCTATGGAATATGACATTTGTTGAACGATTTCACATTTTGAATAAATAATTTAGAAAACAAGAACTGTCATTTAGTAAATTTATTGAAATAGAAATTAAGGGAGAAATATATGAGTTATAATCGTTTAAGAGGCTCAAAACAGAATGTTTTAAATTGATGGATGGACAATCCACTATTTGAAATGAAATCTTTCGAATAAGAATTTGATAACCAATTTTGATTGGTGGAATGCTTTTAAGATATATTTATCAGCGACAAGTAGGTTGCTAATAATAATAAAAAAATTGAATGGGAACAGTTTGTTGATTATACAGTCTATTGACTAGGTACTTGCTTTTTTTGGGTAGAAATTTTGAAGAAGCAACATCTTTTGGAGACAAATTTTGAAACTTTTAAAAAAAACAATAATTTGGCATTCTAAATTTGAGAAAGAAATACATTATACTTAAAAGCTAGAGTAATATATTTAAAGCAAGCAGAAGTACACATTATAGGAGATTGGTAATTATATTTGAATACTAACCATAAAATTTATAGATGTAATTAAGTAAAATATTGTATGGTGGAACGGTGTCTCCACCATACCTTTTAGAAAGCTTTGGATTATGTGATTTGATTAAAATGTATTGATGTGGACGAAGTATAGCACTTTCTGGATATTGTGCAAGCTGGACAAATGGTATGGAATTTTCCAAGAGGTAACCTAAAACAAAATAAGAAACATTTATTGATGTGCATTAATTGAACTATACAGTGAAAAAAGGTATTTAAAAATATTTAATTATATAAAAAGAAGGTAGAGTAAACTTACCCATTTAGTGCAAAGAATAGAACTTTGATGTTAAACAGACGCTTATAAGTTTTATCTTCCGCCATTTTTCTATCATAGACGTTTATATAACGGATTTCGTATTATAAGATTTGTGTTAAAAGTTGCCTATTTTGAATTAGATATAGAAATTGTACTTCATTGAGTGGATGACTTTATCTGAATGAATGATCATAATAGATAATAGGTTTTCATTAATTTATGTCCTGTAAAAGAATAATGTATTTGTTCCTACAGCATTAAATAACGTTTTTCTATTTGAAGAACATTGTGAAATTATTTTCTTGAGATTTTTCATTTCTCTATGGTGATTGCTCCATCTAGTTTAAACATTTGGTAGCTTTAAACTGACATCTATGAACCGTGGAGAGGTTCAGCATTAAACACAGGACCGTCTTTAGAATTTCTTTGGAAACAATAATAAAACAAGTAAATTTTGATCAACAAAATTTTCATTGAAAGATAGGAATGTTATTTGAATTTCGGCGCTCATATTAGAAATTGAAATTGTTTTGTTTTTCTACATCTGAACCCTACTCTGAGATCAGAGAGTTTCTCATGCAAAGAAATAATTATTTTACAAATAAATCTTAAATATTACAATATACCGGGCAAATAAAAATTAAATATCAACAAAACTAAACTAAAAATAATAATTCATAGTATTTAAACTTTTTAAACATTCTCTCTCTCCCCATTCTATCCAGTTTAACATGTCGGCCCAACGTAGGGCAAATTAGGGAAAGTATATTTGTCTTGAAACATTAAAATTACGCACCTAACATATCAGTATAGTACATACGGTTTCCATATATTTCAAACCATTTAATTACTTCTTGTATTGAGAACCATCTTATTGCAAAATGTTGCCAATTTTTTCTGATGAAATCTTGTACTCCTTGAACGTTGGATTGTCTCATTATTTCACCCTTACGATTTGGAATTTTCTTGTTTATTTCTATACTGCTCTCTTCATTTCTCTTATTTGCGCTCTTGTTACATTCTTCTATCTTCTTATTCCTATAAACAATTTTCTTATTTCTATTCCTGTTTATATTTTCATTCAGTTTCTCATACCTTTCTTCAATTTTTTCATTTATATTCTTGTTCCTTCCATCCATTTCATTAATTATAGTATGATTATTATCTTCTATCTCTTTCTTAAACTTTTCATTTTCCATATCATTTTCATTCACTAGACCTATTTTTTCTTTAAGAACCTGTATATTTTTATTTGTTTTGACTATTTCCCTATCCATTTTTCTTATATTTCCTTTTTTAAATTATTGTCATTCAATAGACTACTTTTATTTCGCGATTTCATTTGAATATCAGATACATACGTTTTATTAATATTATTTTCAATTTCGTTATTTTCAATAACATTTTCAATATTAAATAGATATGATAAATCTGGTATTGAATCTATTTCATTTACATTAAAATCAAAATTTGGTTTTATACTTGGTAAAGAATTAATCGCAAGATTAGATTTGTCCAAATGTGTTTTATTAACTAAAATTTCTCCATTTGCTTTCTTCTCAGGTATATATTCTAATAATTTTTCAGTTGGCCTTACAGAAAATTCTAATTTATCGTCCGCAGGTTATCTGAATATTAAAGGAATAAAAACATTATTACCAATTAATTGTTTTTTGCAAAAATTTATATTTAATTTCATTTTCATTAAATCTTCTAAACCTATGATTCCATTATGAAATTAATGAAAATCGTACAATATACAATTAATTTTACCATTATAATTTAATTCTGAGAAAGCCGGGATATTTGCTTGAAAATTTATCTTTTTGCTTATAAACGGTGTTTTAATCTCAATATTTGAATTATGAATACAATTCGCATAATATTTCTCAGCAATTGAAGGTCTGAGTAAAGATTTTGTCCTGCCAGTATCAACTAATAGTTTTAATTTAGGTTTTTTTTATTTCGATATATGGTAGTGGATTCTTTGATACTATATCAATTTCTACTACCTCCGATGTTTTTATTTGAGTGGCTAACCGAAAATTTTGATTCTGTTCCGAATCATTTTCCTCAGAACGTTGCCCGTTTTCAAAATCTTTTCTTATTTCTTCCTCTTTCATTTTATTTTCAAAATTACCATTATATAAATCATTTTCATAATTACTATTATATAGTTCTTCTGCTGTAAAATTCGGTCTATGGCCGTTATTATTGAAATATTGTCTATTATTATGATTTTGTGGGATAAAATTACTATGATTTTTTGGATTATCCGGAAAGTTTCGCGATGTTGTAGACATCGGTTCCGGTTTAGTTAGTTTATTTGCAGGTATCTGGTGAGATCGAAATACATTACGCCTCGGTCCAAACACTTGACTATTAGTGGGGTAATTTCTTGGTTGCTGAGGCCGTGGTTGAATATTTATCGGCTGACTTGGAAAACTTTGTCTTTGAAAATTGCTATCATAATTATTATTATTATTATATTGATATTGACTATAATTATTATTTCTAGCAAAATTAAAATTATTATTTCTATGATTAAAATTATTATTTACGTTATTATTTGATGTTTTGAAATTATTATTTTTGAAAGATTGTTTTGGTTCATTAAATTGACCATACAGCCTTTCAAAATTTTCATATTCGTCTACATAAGCCATTGCGTCTTCCAATGAATTTGGTTTTTTCAAGTACATGTTATTTTTAAGGACGCCGGTACATCCTGCTATAAAGGTGTTTAGCGCCGTTTTGTCACAATGGTTTATATGACATCGTTTATCATTTTCATTTAAATTAAAATCATTACTTATTCTTTGGATCACTTTACTTTTCAATAATTGAAGTCTGGCTCCAAAATCTATAAGATTTTCATTTTTATACGGTCTAGTTCTGGTCAATTCTTGCAATATGCAATCTAAGTCTCTCCTATCAAAAAAACATTGTTTTAATGCTTCCTTAATTTTAGGCCATGTATTTAATTCTAATCTATTGCCAACCATGGCTTCTGCTTTACCGACTAATTTTTCCTGAATACACTCTAATATATGATTATTTACCTCCACATCATTATAATACGAATATGTTTCGATCAATATTTCACAACGTCTGATAAATTTATTCAAATTATTACAATCACCATCATAGGGTTTGATATTCTCAAGTTTTAACTTAAATAACTCCCAATTAATGGCGGATATTGAAGATGCTGTAGCCATTGTTATATTATTTACTGTACTAGATAAATCTAAATTCTCAAAACTTTGTTTATTATCTATTTTATCCTTAATATTACACTTATCAAATATATTTAGTAAGTCTTCAACGTCGTTCATAAAATCAAAATATTTTATTTATTTTCTGTAATATTAAACGTATAGTTGATACGTTGATTCTTAAATCTTATATATTCTTTATAAATAATAAATTCAAAAATTCCTTTATAAAAATCGATTAATAAATATTCAAAATTTCTTTCCTATACTCTTTAAAACAGGTAAGGAAAGGTAAAATAAGAATTGAACTTGGTACTCACTGTTACTGTGGCACTCAGGTTCCTCTTCATTCGTAGGTCCTTGGAACCGCACTGGATGTTGAAACACCAAATTGCGAACTTTCTTCAATCGATTGATTCGTCGAAGTTTTCTCACAACCACACGGATCCTACTGCCTAACTGCGCCAATTATGTATTTTACTATGAAAATACTTTTTTTTTAAAATATTTATCAACAAAAATTTGTTACAATTTGAGATTCAGCCGTACAATTAATGTCGAACTAAAATCTAGAACAATTTACATTTAACTATCTTTATATATATATATATATATATATATATATATATATAAATAAACGCTGATGTTGCATTCTTCATTGTTGTTGATCTTGAATTTTCTAGGCCTGTAACTAGTGTTTACTTTTTTCGTTGCGTAAACAAACATTCATACTAAATAAGTCGTGACATGTGTGCAACCGCAAGTAAGCATTTGTTTTCAAGTTTAAGCGTTGTATAGGTCTATTCGTCGCAATAATGTCTTCGAGTGAGGAAGAATTGCCGGTAAAAATTGGCGGTTACAGACTTATGATTGTCAAATTGCTAAAACAGTATAAGGTTCTTTTGAATAAATCAATGATTCCTACTATTGTTCAAGCTAAAGAAAAGGCATGGAAAGATCTCAAAGACGAATTTATCAAAATGTCTGGCACAAATACTACTGTTGAAAAGTTAAAAAAAAATCCTCTATAATATGAAAACAGACGTGAAGAAAAAAACTAGCCGGGAACAAAAAAATTAAACTACAAGAATGGGAAGATGAGTTTTTAAAACTTTTGAATTATGAAAAAAATCCAGTTTTTGTAAAAATTCCTGGTGCATGTTCTATTGGAACGGAGAATGATAAAGGAAATACTCCACACAATTCTACGGATATTAACATGGATACACAGTTATTGCCTTCACCTACAAGCATTGTACAAAAGCGGCCACACAAAAGAATGAAACAAGAAACTGAAGAAACAAAAAACTGGTCAACGCAAGAACTGCAACGCCTTGTTCTACTTGAGCAATTAAATCTCGCTAGATTGCAAGCCAAGAAAGAACCACTCATGATAGACAGACTGACAAATCAACCAAACCATGATCCCGAAAGTAACTTAGGGAGACAAGAGGGAAGTTCAAGCGGCATTCTATCAGAATTACGAGAATATATAGACTTGTAGTGAATCGGAAACCTGTCAAACCTGTAACTAAAAAATATGCATTTCTGTTTTGTATATATCATGTTAGTTTTTATATTAGGAACTTTGTGTAATAATTTAATTCTTTCTTCTTCCGTGGCATCTAGATTAGATGGAAATTTCATCCAATGGTGGGCCTTTTCTAATATACAATCAGCTACTTCACTTATGGTTTTGCATACTGTAGTATGATGAACGCCAAAATCTTCACCAATACCTGTTTGAAATCCGGTATCACTAACATATCGTAGGAATATCTCCATCTTTTGCCGAGATGCAAGTGCACCTCCTCTGGATTCATCTTTCTCTGGTAAAAAATAATCCGAAATATAGTCTACACTTTCACTTTCAAAACGCAACAAGAGCTTAGATTTCCTTGGGCTGATGCTTCTTCTCTTCCTATAGCTCTTCCTGTTACGAACATTTATGAAGTTCACCATGTTTAACACTAGCAACTACCGTAGGAAAAAAGGATGCTTTATAGGTACCTTAAAAATCGTCAAGTTATAACTTACTAATTTAAGACAGATCTTATTTTTATTCAAATAAAAATAAGCCAGTACTGGAAAAATCCTTATATTTTAAGTAACTACTTCATACCAGAACAGTTTGTTTATGGCCATAAGTAATCCCTTTTACATGAAGTAGTCACTGACCTTTCATTCAATTTATACGAGTACTTAAATTAGAGGAAGTAGAAGCCAATACTTTTTTTATTCAATAGACTCAATATCTTGACGCGATAATCTCTAACAAATTACCTACTGTACCAATTGATGTTCAATCTTGGATACATATTCGAAACTTACCGCTTGCTGATGAACGTTTTTATGATCCAGGATCTATTGATAGTTTACACCAAAATCATATTACCTGAGCGTATTTTAAATCGCGCTGGTGAGACTGTCGCTTTAAATACGATTTTTTGATATATGTTAATGGGACAATTAAATTTCGCCACGCCAAAAATCTCTACATTTTCCTGTAGTTCCGAATCTCTTAGCGATTTTTTGCGTAAATTTTGTGTACTTGAAAATGTTCCTAAAGCATCCTGCTCAAATCCCGATGATATCTTCTGCGAAAACTACTATAAAGAAACTGTCGCTCGGACTACTCAAGGAAATTATACAGTGCTATTCAAAAGTCCCCTACCCCCCTCGTATCTTTTGAACGGCTACACTAACATTAATAAAATTTGGAGGGTGAAAATAAAGTGTTATAAACTTCTCTACGAATGGTAACAGGTGACGTAATAGTAATAGATAACGTCACAGTGCCATTCTGGCCAATAATTTTAAATAGGACCTTATGGCAAGTGATATCTCGTTTGAAAGGCATTGACATTGGCTACATAGCCATATTAATTTTGTTTGGGTTTAAATTAATTTTGACGGATTAATTAAATAAATACCAAAATTATTGAAATTATTTTTCTAAATTTAATTATTCAAATATCAACAATGGATTCTTCTAGCAAGTGTTCGAAATGTGCTACGTCTACTTCCTGACAGTAATACATCCTATTAGTAAACTCGTGTCGTACTCGTTCGAATGGGTCAGCTGAAATAGCTTTGCATTTTTCAGTAATTCTTTCTTTCAAAACGCCAATGCTATCTGGTGCCGTAGTATAAACCTTGGATTTCAAGTACCCCCATAGAAAAAAATCTAATGGTGTCAGATCTGGTGACCGAGGTGGCCATTCTATAGGACCTCGCCGGCCGATCCATCTACCTCGATATTCTTCATCCAGGTAACCTCTTACTGTACCATAATAATGTGCAGGAGCATGGAAATGTTATTTCCAGATGGCCGAATTCATCTTGATTATCTTCCAGAATTTCAAGAATTAACGGCTCAATTGCTATTTTGTAACATCTCCAGATACACTTCACCGCTTAAATTTGAATTTAGGAAAACAGGACCAACTATGTGGTTTCCCAAAATACCTGCCCAAACATTGACTTTTTCTGGAAATTGGGTATGTTGTTCACGAAAGGTGTGAGGATTTGTGTCACTCCAATACCTTACATTTTGTGTATTCACATTTTCATTGAGGCAAAAAGTACTTTTGTCACTAAAACAAATTGTTTTTGTGTAATGTGGGTTTTGACTAATTTTATTTGTCATACATTCACAGAATTTGAGTCTTCTGTCGGGGTCTTCATCCGAAAGGTGATGCACCATTTTTAACTTGTATGGATGAAATTTATTTTTAGCCAACACTCTCTGTACTGTACTTTTACTTACTTCACAGATAGACGCAACTTTAGTTGAAGAGGAAGTAGGTTTACTACCATTTCAGCAACTATATCAATTTTTTTATCATCACTAAATGTTGGTCGACCAGATCGTTTGGCATCTTGAACACTACCTGTTGCTTCAAACTTGTGAAGAAGCTCCCTCAAATAAGTTCTCGAGGTATGGCGATCTGGGTATCCCTCATTAAATAAACGTTCCGCTTCATGGAGATTCTTTCTAAATTCACCAATTATTAAGATAGCTGCTACTTTGTCGGCTTGAGTACGTACCATTTTGCCTATGTAAACTCTTAAACGTCTCGTTAAACAATAATAAAATTAAATATTTAAGCTATTTAGAAAAACTTTGCAAAGCAACAAATACTATTAAATTAAAAACGTCAATTTTTTTGACAACTAACCAGAGGCGGACTGAAAAATCTTCAATATTTAAATGTGAAATAATAATTTTGGTATTTATTTAATTTATCCGTCAAACCACATAGTTGGTCCTGTTTTCCTAAATTCAAATTTAAGCGATGAAGTGTATCTGGAGATGTTACAAAATAGCAATTGAGCCGTTAATTCTTGAAATTCTGGAAGATAATCAAGATGAATTCGGCCATCTGGAAATAACATTTCCATGCTCCTGCACATTATTATGGTACAGTAAGAGGTTACCTGGATGAAGAATATCGAGGTAGATGGATCGGCCGGCGAGGTCCTATAGAATGGCCACCTCGGTCACCAGATCTGACACCATTAGATTTTTTTCTATGGGGGTACTTGAAATCCAAGGTTTATACTACGGCACCAGATAGCATTGGCGTTTTGAAAGAAAGAATTACTGAAAAATGCAATGCTATTTCAGCTGACACATTCGAACGAGTACGACACGAGTTTACTAATAGGATGTATTACTGTCAGGAAGTAGACGTAGCACATTTCGAACACTTGGTATAAGAATCCATTGTTGATATTTGATTAATTAAATTTAGAAAAATAATTTCAATAATTTTGGTATTTATTTAATTAATCCGTCAAAATTAATTTAAACCCAAACAAAATTAATATGGCTATGTAGCCAATGTCAATGCCTTTCAAACGAGATATCACTTGCCATAAGGTCCTATTTAAAATTATTGGCCAGAGTGTCACTGTGACGTCATCTATTACTATTACGTCACCTGTTACCATTCGTAGAGAAGTTTACAACACTTTATTTTTACCCTCCAAATTTTATTAATGTAAGTGTAGCCGTCCAAAAGATACGAGGGGGGAGGAGACTTTTCAATAGCACTGTATATATATATATATATATATATATATATATATAATAAAATTTGAACGGTGAAAATAAATTGTTGTAAACTTCTCTACGAATGGTAACAGGTGACGTAATAGTAATAGATGACGTCACAGTGCCATTCTGGCCAATAATTTTAAATAGGACCTTATGGCAAGTGATATCTCGTTTGAAAGGCATTAATATTGGCTACAAAGCCATATCAATTTTGTTTAGGTTTAAATTAATTTTGACGGATAAATTATATAAATACCAAAATTATTGAACCCTGAACAATATTCTATTTCTCCAAAAATAACCAAAAAGTAGTATATCTGGATTTATAGGACCCGCTGTACTCGCTCTAGTCAGCTGAAAATCAATAGGGTACATCTGTGAGACACCTTGAAAAATATCCAATTATAAAATTGGTCACTTTTATACACTCCGGGGGCAGTATCGTGCTAACAACCCAAAATTTCACCAAAAAGGACCAAAAATGTGGCACTTCTGGGTTCCATAGCACCCGTTGTACTAGCTCTGGTGAGCTAAAAATCAATAAGGTTCATCTATAAGATGCCCTGAATACTATTCAATAATAAAATCACTTGAATACACAATGGAATCTTATAGCAAGTGTTCGAAATGTGCTCCGTCTACTTCCTGACAATAATACATCCTATTAGTAAACTCTTGTCGTACTCGTTCGAATGTGTCAGCTGAAATAGCATTGCATTCTTCAGTAATTCTTTCTTTCAAAACGCCAATGCTATCTGGTGCCGTAGTATAAACCTTGGAATTCAAGTACCCCCATAGAAAAAAATCTAATGGTGTCAGATCTGGTGACCGAGGTGGCCATTCTATAGGACCTCGCCGGCCGATGTATTACTGTCAGGTAGTAGACGGAGAACATTTCGAATACTTGCTATTAGAATCCATTGTTGATATTTGATTAATTTTTAAAAAAGTAATTTCAATAATTCTGGTATTTATTTAATTTATCCGTCAAAATTAATTTAAACCCAAAGAAAATTAACATGGCTATGTAGCCAATATCAATGCCTTTTAGACGAGATATCACTAGCCATAAGGTCCTATTTAAAATTATTGGCCACAGTGGCACTGTGACATCATCTATTACTATTTCGTCACCTGTTACCATTCGTAGAGAAGTTTACAACACTTTATTTTCACTCTCCAAATTTTATTAATGTAAGTGTAGCCGTTCAAAAGATACGAGGTGGGTGGGGACTTTTGAATAGCACTTTAAAATGTCAATGCCTTTTTGTATTGAATCCCTCGTTTTTTTGGGAATTAGGGAACTTACATTAAATTGTTTTCTCTCCCTAGAATGCCGCCTACTTAAACAACCTTCTGTTTATTCCCAATATTGTGACTTTATGCAGGATTACCTTCATCTAGGTCCTATGTCCCTTGTTAATACTGATCTCTCCTGTGAAGGTCGATATTATATTCCTCACCATTGCGTCTTAAAACCTGGCAATGTTTCTACTCGCATACGTGTCGTTTTCAACGCCTCGGCTAAACTATCGAATGAAAAATCCTTAAATGATTGTTTATATGTCGGTCCAAAATTACAACAAGACGTTGTATCTATTTTGCTTAATTTTTGCATTCATGAATATGTTATGTGCGCCGATATAAAACAAATGTATCGAATGATTTTCAATTTCGAGGATCAACGAGATTTTCAGAAAATCTTTTGGTGGTTTTCTGTCAATGATGAACTTCGAGAGTATCGCCTCAATACTATAAAGCATGGAGTAAGCTGTAGTCAATTTTTAGCTATTCGTAGTCTATATCAGTGGTGATGGTGATGCTCAATCATTCTTTTAATGACAGGGTGATTAGATGGAAAAATCATTGGAAATCTGAAATATTCTGTATCTTCTCGATCAGTAATTCTAGTTTTCAGTCTTAGTATGTCTTCATCATCGTCAGAATTACAAAGCAAACAAAAAGCTTTATTATCTGTACTACATTAAGACCGGCTAAAAACCAAAATGCATTTAAATGAAACTGGGGAGAACACAAACAAACACTAACATTATTTAAACAGGGCTGTACGCAAGTACATCAATTATTTGGACCTTTCAAATTAATGTGAATATGTAGTCATAGCTTACCTTTATTTTAAAAAGATTATAAATATATATATATATATATATATATATATATATATATATATATATATAGTACTTGTGTCACCCGTATGATTTGATATCATCTTTTATAAGGGGTGTACTATCGTTACCTATTTCTGCCTCGTCAAGATATTTTTAGACTCATTAAAATAACATGAGCATTTCTAATGTGCCTGCTCTCTTGTCTTTTCTATTGTTTGTTTCAAGTTGTAGAACCTTAGATGTTGCCTCATAAAACTGCCAGGTATTTCCAATAATTTTATAAATTGTGCTCAATAGGCTCATTGCTCTATAATTTCCACATTTTTTTTTGAGAATTTTATTTTATTTCAGAATTTATTCAAACAGTAAATAGGCCTATTTGTTTAAATTTTCTCTTTTCCTGGAACTGTTTAGGTTTCCCCGAATATGTTATTTTTGTGTAGAGGCAATGTATAGATAACAAAACTAAATTATATTTTATTTTACTCTACTCTTTCCTTGTCAATACAATACCATTTTGTTTTGTATGAGTGATCCTGATATGAGTTTAACAAAATTAGTACTCTTTCATATTTTGCTAACGACATTATGCTTTTGACTGATTTGTATGTGCTTATGATTTACTTTGTTTTAGGTACATCAAGCTCCCAGCTCAGAAACACCCTCAAATCTCCGTTCTCATCCTGACGTATCGGAATCATATACGCAGTATGAACAGAAATCTGAAGAGCCAATACTAACTGTTGAGTATCCTAAAGTTCAAATTACCTCCACTCAACCAATTTTACAATATGAAAACACAGCTTCTTCACCTAAACCTGTATTAAATGTTCAAATAACCCATCCTGTTGAAACGTATCAATATGAACAGGAGGACGTTCCGAAAGTAAAAGTTAGGGGTAGAATTCGAGACAGGCCAAGAATTATATCTACTACTACAGAACCAGTAACAAGGAGAGTGACTACTTCAAAGCCTATTGAAAAAGAAGAATCCAGTGAAGAGTTCTTTGGGTTTTTCAGACAGCCGAGCTTTGGACCACCATCGACTGTAAAAGAAGAAATTATAACAACACCTGCCTCCTCTAGGATATTTACTTATCAGACGCCTAGTCAACATAAAGAAGATTATGAAGTGCCCGTTACCGTTGACAGCTCTACGGTAAGATTTGTTGGAGAATTAATACCTAAATATACTAGTAGAGAGGTTGAAACGGAAACTCCAAAACCAAGAATTAGAGCAAGAACAAGACCAAACGTACGCAAGCCTGTTTCTTATCAAGATCGTTCGGAACAAACAACAAAACGAAACATTAATTCTAGATCAAGGGGAAAAACTCATTATAAAGTACCTGAAAGTATCAAGAAAGACGTAGATGAGGAAGCTGACGTAGAAGGAGGAAACTATCCTCAATTCTTTCAAGAAAGACGAGGTCTAACAACTCCAAAACCAGAATTCCAAATAACAGTAGGTCCCGAAGAATATGAAGAAGATCAAGCACCGCATTCATCTATCAAAAGACTCAACGTCGTAGCTTCTCCCGAAGAATGGCATGACGCTTCTCTTTCAGATCACGTTAGCGATGGTAAGTAGTAAGAGTGAATGTGCACTCTTTTTAATACGGTTCTATAGACATACCAGGTCATCAGTTATATTCTGAGTCATTTCAAATGCTCATATCTCCGAAATTATTCAAGTTATCAACATTCGGTTTGGACTAATCTATTTTGATTTTTTTTAAAGTTTTTTTTTGATGGGCTCATCATTTTACTAAAAGTTCCGGTTATACCGGAAACAAACAAGAAATTTTTCTGGTTTTTTTATTTCTTGAAATCACCCTATATATTTTTACACACAGAGTCTTTTCCCTTTCTAATAATGTATAAGTTACGCTACAGCTCATTGAAACAACTACTGCATATCGAATGGTTTAATGAGGTTATGCAATGTTATCAAAGTCGCCTTTGGAAACTCTCGTCATAGTAGATGGAATGCCAGATTGTAGATTTGTAGATTACAAAGGGGTCGATTGGCCTATAGCTGGCATTTCCACGCTACGACCTGAAAAGATCTTTTGTGTATACCCTCCATCTATTTTTTGTCCCCAAGATCAAGGCTTCTAAGGAAGCCTATTATCCGATTGGGAGCTATTTTTGTTACCTGGTCAGGTCTCAAGAACAACCGTTCCAGGTATCTATGGCGTTGGCGAACAAGTACTCCGCAATGGCATAATATATGTTCAGCCGTTTCATCTGCACTGTTGCAGAATCTACATGTTCCTCTGTCCACTTTTTCTATCTTGCAGAGGTGATATCTGAGTGGGCAGTGTCCCGTAAGGAGTCCTGTGATTGCTCTGAGATCAGACTTCTGAAGCTCTAAGATCGATTTAGCATAGCGAGC
This sequence comes from Galeruca laticollis, assembly GCA_963921935.1. Lineage (NCBI taxonomy): Eukaryota > Metazoa > Arthropoda > Insecta > Coleoptera > Chrysomelidae > Galeruca > Galeruca laticollis. The sequence continues at coordinate 241,771,413 of OY998176.1, forward strand.
AGAAGGTTGTAGCAACCTTTTTGCTTGTCTTTGGCCTGGAACATTTTTCCAGTAGGCTGCACTAAGTTCCTTTTCCCATTTCCGGACTTCTTCCACAATGTGGCTTTTAGTAATGCCACAAAACGGTTCGGGTCCGATGAAAGGAGTGCTAGCTCCTTCCTTTGCAAGACCATCGGCAGTCTCATTCCCAGCAATTTCCTTGTGCCCGGGCACCCATAACAAAGATAGTTTGTTATGTCTAGCCAGTAGCTTAAGAGATTGTTTGCAGCTCCAGACTGATTTGGACTCATAAGTTATAGACTTTAGAGCTTTCAAAGCAGCCTGGCGGTCGGAGGCAATAAATATTCTGGCTGCGTTGAGGCGCTTTTTGAGGTACTCTTGAGCACAGAAGTCTATCGCTAGTATTTCCGCTTGGAATATTGTGGGAGTGTTACCTAGGGCTAAGATTAGGTCCTGTAGCCCCTATTCCTACTCCTTCGTATGTTTTTGACCCATCAGTATAAAATGTGAGGGCACCCCTAGTTATTTCTGAGATTTCGTTCTGTGTTAACTCACGATCGTTAATAATAACATCTAGAGTAACTTCGAAATCTTGTTTAGCAGACATTATGTTCCTAGGCATCATCATAGATTGGGTTGATGCAACCCTTAGTATCTCGAGATGTCCTGTCAAATCACTGGGTTTTAGAGATTTAGCCTGTGTTAACCTATAGGCATTTTGCAGAGCAATCCTCCTTACATGTAAATGTAATGGAGGGAGATCTAGCATTACTTCCATGGCCGCGCCAGGGGATGATCTCATTACACCCGTTATTCCTAAACATGCGAGTCTGCAATTTTTGCAACTCTATTGTAGCCCTTTGTTGCATTGTTTTCTTCCACCATACAAGCGCAGCATAGGTGATGATAGGTCTGACAACCGTTATATATGACCAGTAGATCATTTTGGTTTTAGACCCCAAGTTTTCCCAAAGAGCCTACGACACGTCCAAAGAGCCCTTGTTGCTTTTGAGGTGATGTGTGCGAGGTGTGAGTTCCACGTAAGTTTCCTATCAAGGATGACTCCAAAGTACTTAACCTCTTCCAAAAAAAACAGGGTTGTACCATTCAAGCTTGGAGTCCGTATACTTAACTTCCTCCTGTTAGTGAATGGAACAATTGTCGTTTTATTAGGATTGACTGAAAGTCCTTCCTTCGAACACCAGGTAGTTATGAGGTTCAAGGCACATTGCATGCGATCGGCAATGATGCCGTCGTGTTTACCTCTGACCACTATAACTAAATCGTCGGCATAGCCAAGAGCACGAAATCCTTCTCTTTTTAGCTTTGTCAGTAGGTCGTCAATCACTAGTGACCACAGTAGAGGTGATAGCACTCTCCTTGAGGACAACCTTTCACCGCTTTTATAGTAGTCGACTGGTCTCCGAGGTAGGTGACTATTTTCCTAGTATTTAGCATGGACTGAATCCATTTGATTATGGAAGGTGGAATACCCTTTGCAGTTGCAGCAGCGCTAATTGATTCATATGAGGTGTTATCAAAAGCTCCCTCTGTATCTACTTATACACATAGCGATACTCTTCAAATCCATCTAGTCCTGTTTATGAGCTAATAACATCCCCATCCTTGATTGCAAATACCCCTTCACCCTACCCAGTCGTCCATTCAATTCCATTATTCATGTCTTGAGTTAATAACCTCATTGACTTCACACAAACTACTTCTCGCCCTCTCTCTCAAACTGCTCCCTGGACTAAAACCCTTCCCCACTTCAATACATCCCTTTGTAAATCCAAAAACCATGATACTAACATCGTACGTTTAAAACAAAGTTTTATAAATCCTATAGATACTAATAAATTTGATACTGCTCTATGCACGAACGCTTCCAAAATGGGCAATCACCTCATCCTCTGAACCCGTTGAATCCTTTCAGATTCTCCTTTCTAGTAGTGTCCACACTGGTGAACTCTATGCTATCCTCCATGTCTTCAAACATATTTCTACGCCTCATAATCACACAGCCATATGTACCGATTCACTCGTATCCATCCAATCTATCCAAAATCTATTTAACAATCACCCGTTAATTCAAGACATACATGATACCTATGAACAACTAATTGCTCAAAATTCAAAGGTTACTATCATTTGAATCCCTTCCCACTTAGGGATCAGTGGCAATGAAAATGCTGATCGCCTCGCAAAAGAAGCTGACTCTTCATCTACGCTAAAGAATATCCAAACATTTGCAGACCTCAAATCTAAAATAAAATAAACGGTTTTAAGGATTAAAACCAACGTTTCCGCATCTATGCGATGCCCTGATTAACATTCTATCATAAAATTGTCACTTGTATACACTTCGAGGGATGTATCGTGTCAACGAACCGAAATTTCTCCAAAAGTAACCAAAAATGCAGTATATCTGGATTTATAGGACCCGCTGTACTCGCTATAGTCAGCTGAAAATCAATAGGGTACATCTGTGAGACACCATGAATGAGACACCTTGAATGAGACACCTTGAAAAATATCCTATTATAAAATTGGCCACTTGTATACACTCCGGAGGCTGTATCAGACTAAACCCGAAATTTCTCCAAAAAGAACAAAAATGTGGCACTTCAGGTACCATAGCACCCATTGTACTAGCTCTGGTGAGCTAAAAATCAATAAGGTTCATCTATAAGACGCCCTGAACAATACTCAATCATAAAATGGCTCACTTGTATACACGCTGGAGGCTGTATCGTGCTAACAAACTGAAAATTCTCCAAAAATGACAAACATTTGGTACCTCAAGTACCATAGCACTGGTTGTACTTGCTTTAGTGAACTAAATGTCATAGGGTTCATCTTTGAGACGCCCTCCAAAAATGACAAAAATGTCGTATTTAAAGTACTATAGCACTTGTTGTACTGGCTGTGGTGAGCTGAAAATGAATAGGGTTCATCTGTGAGATTTTATGAATAATATTCAATCATAAAATTGGTGACTTTTTGCACTCCGGAGGCTGTATCGTGCTAACAAACTGAAATTTCTCAAAAATGTCGTACTTCAAGTACCATAGCATCCGTTGTATTGGCTATTGTGAGCTGAAAATCAATAGGGTTCATCTGTGAGATGTCCTAAATATTATTCAATCATAAAATTGGTGACTTGTTTCACTCCGGAGGCTGTATCGTGCTAACAAACTGAAATTTCTCAAAAATGTCATACTTCAAGTACCATAGCATCCGTTGTACTGGCTATTGTGAGCTGAAAATTAATAGGGTTCATCTGTGAGATGTCCTAAATATTATTCAATCATAAAATTGGTGACTTTTTGCACTCCGGAGGCTGTATCGTGCTAACAAACTGAAATTTCTCAAAAATGTCGTACTTCAAGAACCATAGCATCCGTTGTACTGGCTATTGTGAGCTGAAAATCAATAGGGTTCATCTGTAGGATGTCCTGAACAATATTAAATCATGAAATTGGTGATTTAGTGCACTCCGGAGGCTGTATCGTACTAACAAGACATGTATCGAAAAGTAGCCGACGACGACGACATACACACAAGATTTTTTTTCTAAAAACCATTTTTTCGTGTTGTTCTTGATGAGAAACGTAAACATAATTGAAAAAATTTTCTCAAAATTTCATTTTTTTTGTGGGTAAACCAATACTTTTCTCGCATATAGATAGGTTGGACGGAAAAGTAAAACCTGGTCAGAAACATATGGCAAGAACAATGGGACAAAAATAATTCAAATCTCCACACTATCCAACCCAGCCTAGAACTATTGAATATGCACGGACTCCACACCACATGTCCACTTCTCCTCAACTGCATTGCCAACAATGCAATACCCAACTTCAAGTCAAGTACATATTTGAGGAATGCCCATTCTTTACTACTCAAAGAAGAGTCATTGTCCTAAAATCCACCACGAGAGAAATTCTGAATTGTATGGATCAGATAAAATATACAACTAACAGATAAACTATAAATATAATGTTAACTTCCCAAGCTACCTACTTTGATACTATGCAATGTAATTTCATTTAATCACCTCGGATACAGGATGTGGCAACAAGAGTTTTGATTAAAAGTAATGGCGCATACAGTTATCTTAAAAATGTTGTCCTGAATGTGTCACTTTTAGTTATACCGGAAGTCGACGCCAACTTTGTTATTTTTAATAAAACCTAATATTTTTTATTTTATATTCGAATTCTACATGAAATTTTGGACATAATTGGTGCACAATATTTCATACCAAAAATTGAGTATTTTCGAGATATTTCGATTTTTTTCAAAATTTTGAAACAATCCTAGTCCCATTAAATGACGATATCTCCATTAATAACGAAGCTAGTGACGTGAAATTGTAAATACCAAACAACAAGTGCTTGTCCGTTACTTTCATATATCCAACTCATTGATATTTCATACAGGGTGTTTTAAACTTAGCCGCCAACATGCACAATTTAAATCATTTATAAGTTGCTTACTTTAAACAGAACACCCTCTTCGAAAACAAACCATTTTGTTTTAAAACTTGCATGCCTTCACCTTATCTCCTTCTCTCATATCCGAAACATATTTTGCTAAAGGCGGGTTTATACAACATTTACATAGTCATAATCATAATCATAGTCACAATCATAAGAGTTAAACTAATTATTTCTTATAGGACCGTTTATACAATTGTCACAATCACAATCATAATCATAAGCATAATTTTACTGACCTTGAAGTTCCTAACTTTTAACTTTATGATTATGATTAAGACGAGAATTGAAATGCGCATGCGTCGAAACCAACAGATGATGAGCAATGTTGACAAAAAGGCGTCTTGGTTGAAGAATGAATTGTATTGACCGTTTTTTGGAGGTATTTCTGTGCTCCGTCAATCATTGTTTATATTATACTTCATTGATTTGACTGTTGGCAAATTTCATTTATATCAATTTTATGGTTATAACTGTGACTATTAAAAATTGTATAAACGTCATGGAGAGAAAAAAGTTGTTAGTTGTGAGTCAATTTTGACAAATAAAATCAGTTTCCGACTATTCTTTAAAAAAAAATCAAAAGTTCATAAGAAAACACAATCCTCCAGTAACTATAGAAAGCCGTTAAGAAAGAAGTACATCGAAAGAACAAAGAACTAAGCCATTGAATTGAAATAAATAAATATTGTCAACTACTACGAGTACAAGACTTCAAAATATCGAATCCCTTTACACAGCGCTTAACCTTGTTGGTTATAGGTCAGTGGTAAGAAGACGTGATTTATTTTACACCTACAATTAAACCCGAAATTTCGAGAGGTGTTGTGCGAAATAAAATGCAGAATGTGAATAAGTAGGGACATTAAACCTTCGTAATAAGTGATTAATAGAAAGTTGCAGATATCAGGTGAATATTAACGTACATCTTACATTGAACATAAATAAATATACTGATTGATTGTTGAATAAACAAAAGTAAAGACCAAAAAAAGAAACTGGATCTGCGAACAAATAATTACACTGCTGCCCAACTGTAGAAAAATTCTAAGCATTCACAAAACATACGGCACAAAGAAAGGTCGATCCTCCGAGGTGTAGAAAATATTTCCTTAGAAGCAAAATTAAATAGAGGAGAGAATATACAATTATAAGAAAAAGTAGAAAAACAAGAAAAGATAATTGAATCATTGAAAAGAGAGATAAGGAAGAAAATTTAATAATAAAAGGCATACCAGATGAGGAAAATGAAGTTGAAAAAGTAATACAAAATAAAGTTTCTACGATATTGAGAAAAATAGAAACAAACATTGACGCAGATGCCGAAGAGATAAGAAGAATTGGATACAATAAAGGGAGACGGCCAAGACCAATACTTATAAAACTCCAGAACTTTGCCAAAAAAATTGAAATATCAAAGCAAATTGAAAACTTAAAAGGATTAGATATATGGATTGAGGAGGATTATACAAAAGAGATTCAAGAAGAAAGGAGGAATTTAATACCCAAACTTAAAGAAGCAGGAGCTAAAGGATTAAAGGCTATATTAAAATAAATTAATAGTGAATGATGAAATATATGAGACGAAAAGTAATGAACAAATCGACAATGAAGAAATGGAAGAGAACAAATACCATAAGAACAAAAGAACCGCAAGCAGTAGATCTCCAAAAGAATACCACACAACAGAACAGATACGAAAAATGACAAAATCGTGGAATACAAAAAACTAAAGAAAGAAGATAAACAAGGAAGCACCGGAAACCACATAAGCTACGAAAATGGAAAAAACGAGATTGGAATAAAAAAAATAACATAAAGAAAAATATGAATAATACTGAAAATGAAATGAGTAAAGAAGAAATATGGAAACCTGGAATGTACGAAAAATAAATGGAAAGGAAAACGAACTAATGTACGAATTCAACAAGGCAAACATCGATATTTTAGCATTAACAGAAACAAAGAAAGAAGAACGCGGGGAAACCGTACTAGAAGAGGGACACATATTTGTGTTTTCGGGAGTAGAGAAAGAAAAAAGAGCAGCAGCAGGAGTGGCGTGTATCATACATGGGAGATTTACAAAAGGATTGAGAAAGTGGGAAAAACATTCTGAAATAATACTCACAATGGAAATAAATATCGATGGTGTAATGTGGAGAAATTGGAAAACATGGAGAAAACCAAATAAATAATAATGGATCAAGAATAATAGAATATTGTAAAATAAATAATCTTATAGTCGCTAATACATTCTTTCAACATAAAAACATCCACAGATATACAAGACAAGGGAAAACCAACTCAGGAAAATCTATAATCGATTACGTTCATGTAGAAAAAGATAATAGGAATTTAGTAGAAAATGTAAGTGTATTGCGAGGACCGGAAATAAATACTGACCACTACATGGTGGTAGCAAAAATTAAAAGGAAAAACAAATGTAGCAGAAGTAATAAAGAATATAAAGAATAACAAACAATATACGAAACAATAAAAGCATACAAGTTAAGAGAAGATGAGGTGGCCAGAAAATACACAGAAGTCACAGAAAGAAGCATTACAAATGAAAATGCAATAAACAAAAACGTAGAAGAAACATGGAAATACTTTAAAGGCAACATTTTAGAATTGGCAAAACAAGTTTGCGGAATTTTTGGGGGCAATATATAGGACTATGTGATCAATCTATAGCACAAATTATTTCAAGAATACCACACATACCTTCAAAATCTTTAGTTATTTCTTCGGCTTCTAAAGCATTTGGGAATTTTAAGAATTAATCTTCAAATTCTGCAATCACTACTTCACAAAAGTCATACAAGCATTTGTGTACTACACATTTGTCAGTACCAAATTAATTGGCAATAAGTCTATATTCTCCACAAGATGCCAATTTGTATAAAGCAATAGCACATTTCATGTCCACTGTTAAAAGTTCTCTAACAAAGTTTGGTGCTGTAGAGAGGTAAGATTTAAACCAAAAATATAAAAAATCAAATGAAGTTCTTCTGACTCTAAAATTACTCAAGAAATCTTCTTCGGTAAAATATGCTTTTACAATATTTTCCCACCAACTTTTGTCGCTATTTTTACTCCACCATCATTTTTTGTTGTATTTCTTTTTTACAATTCTATTTCTTCTTTGCTTTTCTCTAAAATTTAAAATATTCATATTCATTTGATGTAAAAATGCTGCTTGTCTTTCCATGTTGGAGGCCTCTTCGTCCAAGAAGATGTAAGTACTCATATTTTTCTTCATTTACAAATGTAAAATTATTTAAAAAGAAAAAATAAACATACCGCATTACCGAAAACAAACTCCCAACTCGCGGCAAAAGTCATGTGTTGACTGTCAATACTGTCATTGCGTAACTGTCAGCTCGGATCGATTTCAATTCTTTTTTTTTGTCTATACATTAAAACGGGAAAGAGGATTGGATTCAAAACGATTTGAATACTCCATGAAAACGTAGTTAGTATTAATAAAATCTTAGCAATTGAGAATATCAACACTGTTAACGGTAAGATGTATTAAAGTAGCATTTCTGATATTAATAAATGGTTGTATGATGTATTATACCGAGGCAAAAAGCCGGTTGGTTATTAAAACGAAAATAGCATGTTGTGCGAAGGTTGACTGAGAAGAGCCTGAAAAGTTGGGTCTTACTCATATTTATATGTCGTTCAGAGTGGGTGGGAAAAAGGAAAATCGTGTGAGGATTTGACTAATGGGAGAAGAGAGTTTGAAATTTAATGGCCGTACAAAACGGTTGATGAGTGTAGGCAGGGGAGCTTTTTCTTATCGGAAAAACCATTTGTTTGTTGCCGATAAGAAAGATTTGTGCGGTAGTTTTTATGAGGCGATAAGGTTTAAACTGATTTGGAATGCTTTGAAGTTTTGAGTGGAGATGATTTTAAGGCAATAATTATCTGTGTTTTTTTTTATGAAACGAACGTTAAAATGGATTTATGCGTATTTAAAGAAATATTTGAATAGTTGAAAATAATGATATTTTTATTTATGATGTATGTGGGATATATAAATTATGATATACAGGGAGAAGATAAAGTAAATTTTACAGGAAGAAGTTGAATGTTAATTCAAATTCGTACAGAAATAGCTCAAAAGTGGTTGGATTTAAGTATAGGGAATACCGATACCAAAAGAATTGGCTTAAAAAAATACAGCGGAAAATGTAATAAACTACAGGGTGATCTATTTAAAATAAGCAACTTATAAATGATTTTAGTTGTGCATGTTGACGGCTAAGCTTAAAATAACCTGTATGAAATATCAATGAGTTGGACATATGAAGTTAACGGAATTTTTGTTTAGTGATTACAATTTCACGTCACTAGTTTCGTTATTAATGGAGAAATCGTTATTCAATATGAACTAGGATTTTGAAAAGAAATCAAAATATCTCGAAAATACTTCATTTTTGGTATAGGACATTGTGCACATATGTTGTCTATAATTTCATGTAGAATTCGAAAATAAAATGAAAAATATTAGGTTCTATTTAAAATAACAAAGTTGACTTGTAGTTCCGGTGTAACCGGAAGTGCCACATTCAGGACATTATATTTAAACTCAGCGACATCCAAAACCTACAGCTTCGTAATTTCAGATTTTTGACATAACTGTATTCGCCATTACTTTTAATCAAAACTTTTCGCATCACAGCCTGAGTGTAACCATTTATTAACCTCATATAATGTAACATTTTATTATTAAATACCGCAACATGGGGATACTTTGATCAATCTTTTTTCAAACTTGAATAACTTGTCTTTATCAATCAATATCAACATATCCTAAAGATATGAAATTGAAAAAATAAGTATTTTCTGAGATAAAAAATAAAAATGATGTGATCAAAATTATACTGGTATTGGGGATACTTTGATCGCCATTGCGTTTTATATGGAATATTAAAGTAACACCATGGGAAGGAACAAAAAATAGAAATCTGCGGTTGATATTTTAGGTTGTGCAAGCAAATTCATTCAGTGGGGGAACTTCGATCGGATGAAAACAAATAAGTTATGTCAAATATTCATTTATTCAGTGAAAACAAAATGTAAACTTCTATACAAAAATAATGCAACTAAGGCACATGAACACGTATATAGTTTTTAATCCTTGAAAAAAAATTTGTATTACAAATGAGTAGGTACGTACGAAAAAAATAAAGATGATAACACTTCAAACTTCGCGAACTTCGATCTCAGTCTCAAATTCATCAGAGTCGATATGCTCTGAAGGATTGGCCTGGATCTTGATTACACGTCTAATCACGAAGATATCGTCGGCAATGAATTTAAATTTTCTTTTATTTTTTCCAAAACAATGTCTGGTACCACTTTTAAAATCTTACACATGTATTTGTATGTTTTTTCTCGTTGTGAAGAAAATTCTGTCAGAATAAACTGACCAACTTCAAATCTATCAGGTGCTTCGCCACTGTCAAATTCCAGTTCACTGTCTGGCATAGATTCTCTAGCTGCGTGATCCTCTTCATTCTGCGTTGAAGTGGAGGGTATCACATCGTTACTATAATTATTATCTGTCGTCCCATTATCAACCCCCGCTGTCGATATACTACATCCGGGTGCAACAGCCTGCCTTTTTTTCTTCCTTTGTGGCCGACTTGGGCCACCAAATCTTTGCTCTTTTAGCAAAGCAATTAGTGCACTTTCAACCTCATTTGTCGGATTTTCTTTTTCAGTTTCCTTTGGTAATTTCTTGAACACTTGTTGACGATCTAAAGGATAGATACCAGAAGAACGAAATGAGCTTATCAAGTTTCGTCTGATGGCCGATGAGTTGCAGGTGTCTTCCTGTGGCTGATTACTAACTCTTGCAGCTATCGCGTCCATGTCAAAGTTTTTTTCAAAAGATTGGCAAATGTATCTTTCGGAACAGTGGACAATCGTGAATTTTCTAATTTCCATTCCGACAGTGTCTTGCGCCAAGCTTCTTTCATTGGCCGAAAGAACCCAACGCGGCTGCCACATATGTGTGGAGTGTGGGTCTAAACAGATGAAATCTATATAATTTGCCGCACACATGTTTATCACGTCAGCATCCATATGAAAGGATAGGTTTTCACCAATAAGAGCCTTTCGGCCTTCTAAACGTTTGGAATGCGGTAAGAAAGAGCTTTGAAAGCAGTCTCTGAAAGTAAGGCCATCCATCCATCCGCTTCACGTGCGATTGAATTGTGTGCCTGAACTACAACATGGTTTGTCGCAGCAAGGAGGTCCTCGTATACCATTTTCCTTCCAAAAATCATAAAGGTGGATATTCTTGAATACAACATGAGGAGGTAACAATGTGCCGTCCGCTGAACCACGTATCATGATAGTTGTGCAGCTCTTCGAGTGATTCATCATTTTCTCTGGATATTTCACACCTCGTCTGTAAACTCCTCGTTTTTTTCCAGAGTCATCTGATAAATTTGATTCGTCGTAATTGAATATGTTGGAACTCGGTAAGTCCTTAATTGATTTTTCCAAGTTGTCATGAAATACTCCTAGAGTTTGTCTGGATATTGCGACCCTCGATCGTTTTATATTGGTAGCCAATCTCCGTCCAAACTAGTATTTATGCCTATTTAGAAGACTGTATGTCCAGTCAAGTCCAGGTACATTATTCACGAACATATTTATCGTTATCCCTTTTCTGTCCAAATAGTACTTTGCCATCATTCCTATGTCCATAAGATTCAATGGAAAACCCCAATCTGAACATTTGGCTGCTGCTTGAAGGATAGCTTCTTCTTCTTGCTTACTGGAACCCGTTGGACGGCCAGGAGTTCGTACATATTTTCCTTTAAATTTATTATAGAGTGTGCCAAACGGAATTCCAAACTGCCTAGATGACCCTCGCAGTGACAAACTGCCATCGAGCACTGCTTGGAGAGCCTCCTACAACTTCTTAGATAAATAATCTCGGTATTTTCGGCTGCCAAGTAATCGATTATGCTTACGTGGCATTTCTAAAATGATAGAAAACAATTTCATGCTCAATTGTTCATGAGATCCATGTGATGGGGTAACATTGATCACTCGATCAATGTTACACCAAGTCTTGATCAAAGATACCCCCTGAATTGAAATCCCACACAGAAGAAAAACTAATTATAATGGAGAGTAGGTATTGAATGCATAACACTTCTAAATATATGTTTGACCCACAAGAAATAGATTGATAATCTAAATATGAAAACTCACCAATGTGGATATAAAGTTTACCAGCCAAAATAAATAGTAAAATTCACGTGCAAACCAAAACAACGGATTGAAGCGACGATGATTCTTATTTCGACGTTTGCAACCGACTGTCGATGTAGCGAACCTATCGATGCTACCACAGATAGATGACACACTGATTGTGGCGCCATCTAAAGAGCCTGTCGACTAAACAATTGAGTGATGTTGAAAATATTTCTGTAATTTAAGGTTTTGGCGGTATATTCAAACTTACTGTATTTTAATTATTTTATTACAAAATAACCATTTATAGACCATCATTTAACATTTCATTCAATTTAACTCAATAATGATTAGATGTTGAGTTAAATTAAACGAAACATCGAATGATGGACCATAAATGGTTAATTAAACTGGAAAAAATAAAACAGTAATCATATAAACAATTTATTTATTTTGGTATAAAAATACACAACAAATAATTTCTTTCACAAAGTACTTTTCTTAACAAACAGAATGACAATAAATAAACTAAAATGTAAAAACAATGCAATAATTAAAAAATAATTTGTTTAACATACATTCTAGATTGGAGTATCATTACATTTTTAAATGATGTTAAATCAAGATAAAAGTAGAAAATTATTTATGATGAGTTTATATTAATTTATTTATTTATTATTACACTCATATAAACACACAGAGCTGGACAAACTGCTGAAGTAAAACTGCTACTTACTTAATCAAAAAAAGTGTTAGCAATGAGTAGTTAACTACTATTTTTGGCAACTTTTTGTGAAAGAAAACATTTGAGTACCTATAATTACTGTGAATGCTAGAACAAAAGTAATTGAAACAGTTTTAAAGGAAAACTTGTTAACTACTGCTCAGCTCTGTAAATACAAGGTGCCAAGTAATTACATATAAGAGTGCTAAACAGCACTTGTGACTGTACAACATTTAAAATAATATATCTAACATTCCATTTCCACTTAAAACACATCTTTATTTCTTTACTGGAAGTATTAAATAGGTTTATATCACAAGCTTAAACCTAGTATATTGCATATTCGTATATTTCTACATTTAAAAGCATTCCGTTCTTAAGAAACCATCGCATAAGGCAGTTTAAGTTACTCTGCAGCTCCTGGCAGTCTATGATTGTTAAAATGTTTCTTAAGGGCTCTTAAAAATACCACCATCTCGTGGAAGTCCTTTCTCGTTTCTGGTTGAGGTTCTACAAGTAAACCCACAAAATAACAACAATAAATAAGTAAACACACAAATATGTTTGAAAATGTATGTAACAAAAGAAAACAAAATGCGCTAACTATTGAAATAATAAGTTTACACATGTTTTTGTACTAAGCCAAAAAAAATATCAAAAAATGTTTGAATGTTTAAACTTTTTGGTTTTTTTGAATTCCTTTTTTTGGAGCTTTCGATTTTTTTGGGTTTTTAACTATTTTTTGATTTTTTTATTTTTTGTCTTTATTGGATATTTTGGATTTTTGGTTACCGCTAGACCAAATACTTAGACGTAATGCCTCAACAAAAGTTAATACTCACTTTCGTTTCCCATAAATTGTCATACCATGGGCTATATATGAAAATCGGCAAGGGGTCAATGCCTTCCATCCCATAGCTGGTAGAGGGAATAGCTATAACATAAAATAAAACCCAAATTATTATTTCTTTAATGGGTATATTTTAAAATGGAATTGTCTGAGTATGGTGTACACAGTAGATATAAATTGAGTGTATGTAAAGAGGAGTACTTAGTGTGTAATTTTATTAAAATTCCAGCTAAGCGCTTTCAGCCATTAGGTCATTCTCAAAGCTGTCGACAAGAGAAAAACATACAACAGGTACAATGTACATACAATGAAATAAAATGTTTGATGTTACATCATTATTTAAGTAAAATTTGTTAAAATTACCCTATAAAGAGGGTGTACACACATCATTTAGTTGATAATTTCGTTATGTGAATTACAATACACGCTCTTTATAGAGTAATTTTAACAAATTTTACTTAAATAATGATGTAACATCAAACATTTTGTTTCATTGTATGTAGCAGTTACAGGGTTTGATGTTTCATGACACCTTCTGTATGTTTTTTTCTTGACGAGAGCTTTCAGAATGGCCTAATTGCTGAAAGCGCTTAGCTGGAATTTTAATAAAATTAAACTTTCAGTACTCGTATTTTCATTCACTCAATTTACATTTTAAAATGTCTAAAATTATTGCATGCTATATTGAATACAATAAAACTTACCATCAATTTTTGTTAATTTCCGTTCATATGGGAAGGCAAATCAAACTGTCTTAATAACATCTCTTCGTCTTTCTCAAATCTAAAGAAACACTGTTTTTGGAAATGAAGGGATCATATCCTCCATCGTTTCCTCGTCGACAAATTTAATGATTTATTACCACTGCTTTTCAGCCATATTAATTTTATTTTCCTGGGTTGGAGGAACAAAACTGTAAAAAGAAATATTTACTTTATCAATGCAGCAATTTTCAGTTTAGCTAATGTAAAACACAACCATAATCTCTTAAGTTGTCGATTAAATTAGTAAAAATTCTGTGTTTTATAAAAATAGAGATAATGGTTGTTAATTGTGAAAGAAAAAATGCTCAAATATTTTTAATAAAACTTAACGAGTACACCACTTATTAGACTCCTTCAGAATACACTTTGACATTGTCTTTTCAATTAATACCAATAAAGCAACGAAACAACAGATAAATATTACACTAATAGCAATTAAGACATATACCAAAATACCGTAACCTTATAATAACCTTTACACTTGCACTAAGAAATGATAACAGTATAACATATACCATGTGGGGACGAGCAATATAATATCGCGCATACGCAGTAATAAAAATCAATAAAATTTTATTACTAACGACGTTACAGTTCTCGTTAATTTTTTGGAATTATCTACCGATTTTAGTTACTCGACAGGCTCTATAGATGGCACGGTCTGCAGTATCCCTAGCCTGGATGCTACTACCTACGCAAACAAAAATTCGTTACTTTGAAAAGCAGCGGCGCACTGTGGGGTTTGAACAAATGAAGAAGTTTCGATTAAAGTATACCCAGAATTAAAAGTATCCCCATGTTACAGTATCTATTGTATCAATAACTCGTGCTAATGGCCATAGCTGTCCCATGCACGTTAAGCAGTATAAATAAGTCAGCTTCAAACAAACACAAACAGTATTTAAAATAGGGTTGAACGCGAATGCATCAGTTGTTTGAAACTTTCAAATTAATAAGGAATAAAGGTAGCCATAGCTTACCTTTATTTTAAAAATATTATTAAGTAGATACAGTACTTGTGTCGCCCTATAGGTCGATTAGTTTTCCATGTTGTTTTGTAACGTATAGAAATTCATTTGTATTCGAATGTAGTAATTTTTAAACAAGACATTTTTCAAGCCTATCATAATCTTTTTCAGACAAAACCAATGGTAACGTAATCAATAAGCCGGAAGATCCGCCAAGTACCAATCCGTTTCCAGAACAACCAGCATCTCCTGATCAACCTTATGCTTTACCAGTTAAATCATCTTCAGAGGAAACTACCACGGACAGCAGCGATGAGCGTTTCAGACAAACTTCAAAACAAATTGAAGAGCAATTTGAAGCCATCAATAACTTTGATAACCAATCAGAAAAAGATACAGGGAAGAAAAAGAAAAGGAAAGGAGTATGGAAATTAGTTAAGCAACGACCCATAGACCGACTAGAAACATCCGAATCTCAAAATTATTTTTCAGTATTGAATTCTTATTATGACATTGAAAAGATGAATGATGCACAAAAACGCGATAATTATCAAAAATCTAACAATATTTATTCAGAGCACGAATCAGTAACTAAACCAGAATTCAAAACTGATAATAATGATACTATTCCAACTGATATTAATGTAGAAAATGAAACAAGAGCAGAAGATCTTCGTACTGATTATACACTAATAACTAACCCGCAAGATAAAGAAGAAACGTATAGTACTTTGCCAGTTAATACTGATAAAGAAAGCGTAACTGAAGAAATGAACCAACAAACGACAGTTAAAAATATTGACAATGAATATGTTACTGATTATGAAAAAATAAGTACAATCACACCTGCACCTGCAACTGAGTATACTACAAAAGAAGCAGAGGATTTTATAGAATCTATTTATGAAATGTTCGGAATTGCTCCTGATATTTCAACAACAGAACCACCAGCTACATTCACTGTAACAGAAATAAACAGTGAGTCAACAGTAACTACAACCCCAAATCCAACGTTCCCAGAAGAGCTAACAGAAGCAAGTTCCCCGATAGTTAATGTTACCGAGCCATCTACAGAATCCACTACTCTCCAAGATTTTCTCACAACTCTTCCGGTAGTGGAAAAGAAGGAAGAAAGTAAGACGTTACCTTTTCAAGTTGAACCCTGGGATATGAAATTAGTAAGAACATCAACATCTACGGAGGTATCACACGAAACAGAAATATGCTACAGGGGTAGATGTGTGCGATCACCAGATAGGAAAAAAGGTTTTAATTAATAAACTTTAGTTAAGGATGAATATCGTAAATCGACAGACCGTTATAGTGCAGATTAAAATGTGTCTTATTCTTTGAGTGTTGAAACAACGTTAACAATATTCCAAGGTGGTGATAGTAAATGGCTTATACGAAAACGTTTGGACATATCCATTTATATTCATAACAACAAAACCTTCAATATTTTGTATTTGTTATGTAAGATAAACCCGTTGAAGTGTGACCTAGTTTTCAACGAGTTGATTTTTATGATACATTATAAAATATTTTGGAGATTGCTAAAGACCTGCTATTTGTCACCTATGGTCTTTAGAACTTGACTACATACTTCCAAATGTAGGTATTTTTATAACATCACATATAGAGGTTATAAAAAACATGGTCATGGTCACACTTTCCCGTTTATTTGGGGTAAGTGTGACAATTAAGTTCAGCTTAGTCAAACTGTTTTATGTTAGAGGCAAATGTGAATAATTGGAAAATACAAGGAGAGACGCATTTTTTGTTGTTTGCACAATTTTAATATTTTTATTAATAAGAAAGTCAAGTGGTCCCTTCTGTCTTTCATGGGTTCAGGCAACATTTTTACAATATCTGTGTCTTCTATATCAGACCAGAAGAAGTTGTTACTATTCTTCTTATACCTCAAAAAACGAATTCTCCATTCATTGTCAATTTTGCAGTCAATTTTTCCGATAAAATGTTTCACGTGTTTTAGTGAGGTAGTATACTCCACAGAGACCCAACTTCCCACTGCAATTTGGGACTTTTCTAACTCTTCTCCACCTTCAACAACTTGCTCCTCTTCTTCAACAACTAGTTCTTCTTCTTCCCATATTTCAGGGTCAAGATCGTCTTCGGAGTCCACATATTCTATCATCTCTTCTGAAGTTGAACTGCTAAAGCTCTCTTCTAACTTTGGAGCAATTTTACGTCTCTTTATTTTTCCTCTTGCATTTCTCTTTTCTTTTCTCTGTTGTGTTTCTTTTGCTTTTGACAGACTATTGTTGGTGTGTTTTACGGTATTCAATAGAAGCCCGTCAAAACTCAGTTTTGAGCTACTTGGACCTGAATCAACAATGTTACTCGTCAGGTTTTCCACAGTTTTGTCATCTGTCGACTGAACACCATTACTGGTAATAACATCAATATTTGTGGTCCCGTTGTCAGCTACAACTATTGTTCGGTCTTTTAAAGCCTGTTGTTCTCTCTCAGAATGGTATTTCTCTTCAGGTACGACATGGCGGTTGAACGGATAAATAACAGCTTTTTTGAATCCACTCTTGATAATTTCCACGTTTACATTATTCCATGTAACTCCTATCATTTGAGAGAACTCTTTTTTGGAATTTTGCAGCCAGTATTACGTCTCTGTCAAGTTACAAGTTGTTGGTCCCAAGTATCTTTTACAGACTTAAATACAGCTAAATCTAAGGGCTGCAAAAGATGGCTGGTATGAGAAGAAAGTTTTATTATTTTGATGTCATTTTTTTGTGCTAGTTCAACCAGTGCCATACTAATATGTGTACTATGACCGTCATATACTAGCAATACGGGTCTATTTGGTCCCAATGCAGGAATGAACGTTTTTTGAAAATAATTGTAAAATATGTCAGTTTCCATCCATCCATTGACACTAGCTGCATATGCAGTTCCTGGAAACGAGTTTTTCTCATCTGGTAGACAGGAATCCCAGATATTCTTCCCATTAAACACGATTAGTGGTGGCGCCTTTATCCCTGACGCAGAAACTGCTGAAAGGACTGTGGTGTTCTCTCTTCCAGGCCCGGATGTTTTTCTGGAACATGGCTTACCCCTGGCCCCCACGACTTTGGTTTTTTTTGGAATCATGTGACAAGGATGTTTCGTCCATCCATATTCCATACTTGCTCTGGTTTCTCCAACTTCAGCCCCACCAATGTTTTTGAGGATATCGAAATATTCTTGAACAATAAACGGATCCGTCATCTTTTTTCGTGAATATTCCCCAGCCTGAGGCTTTTTTATGCTGAGTTGGTGGCGTCTTTTGAAACTACCAAGCCACTCATCCCCAGGAACGTTATTTTTAAATTATGTTTTTATTTCATTTTCAGTCACATATTCACGAACAAGCTCTAACAGTTCCAATCTCGATATTCCAAATCCCCACTGCTCCATGATCTTCAGTCCCTCAGCTAATCTCGTCTCCTCTTCGAGCGGAATTGCTGGAGTTCTACCTTGTGATTTGCTACACCTCTAGCACCAGTCAGATGATAGAAGAGTGTGGTTTTGAGATATTAAACACTTTATGTGCCAGGTATATCGAAAAAGCACCTGTTTTTATCTCTGCAACTGCATGCGTTAAGTCATCTCGAGTATATTTGGTTGCTCGATCGATTTTCCTTTTGTAGTTTCTAACCATGACTCAATCTGAAATTAAAAGTTGAAGCTAGTTCGTTTCAACATAAAAATAAGTTCACATTTGCCCCGTAGTACAGATGGTCACATTTACCTCACTCTCCAATATGAAAGGGATAAGTGTGACCCAAGTCGTAATTTAGATAACAATTGAAATAACAATATTTCTTCATACACACACTTATACTCCCATCGTTATGTAACACCGCCAACCGTAAAATCTATACTTACTTCGTATTAATCAGTTCTCACAGAATAGCTAAACAAAATCTACACACTATATGGATAAGTGTAATTGCACCACCATAAACAAACTACCTAAATCATATACGTAATAAATAAAATATACTGCTAACTGCCTATATCTCCAATAAACGAAATGCGTTCTATTAACAGTGAGAGGTCCGACTACACTCTGTGTGGCCATGTTAGTTATGCGCAAGTGCTGTATTTGCCGCCTGTAATATTTTTAAACGAAGATATTTGAGTCAACAAAAACTTTGTCTGATTTTTTATTTGACCAAATAAAATGCAATTATGTAATTACATTTTTTTCACTTCTAACATAAATCTCAAATAATGCCTATAATAGTTGTCTAGGTTACTTCAAAAGCAATAGAAATGAAGTAGATAAACATGAAATATATAGTGAGCACATAACCAATTAGAGTTATTATTTTTATAAATCATTTCTTCGATATCTACACACTAATATAGCCATACATATTGACAAATTAAATGACGATGGAGTACCTCATGGGATGATTTGTATTCAAACGGAATTTATTTTTATATACCTGTAGACCTATGAAAATTTAAATTAGGACCAATCTCATTACATAAAAAACACCTTTGTGGAGACATAGTTTTTAATAAAAATCTAAATAAAAGAAACACGTAAAAATCACAACACAATGATAAAACAAAATCACTAAACATTCAAACCACATCCTAATTTTACTATGTTGTGTCCAAACAAACAACCATAGAGAAAATAAAATATATTATTTGTCTATGTTAACAACCTTTGCCACTCCCCTGAAGGTCTAAAAGCGTCAAAGCGGGAATGATACAGCCAATGATATTAAACAATGCAACGTCTCGTGACTCGCATGCGCGTATTGATCTTGGCCACCGACGGCGAGGACATATATATGTCGGCACTCTGATGATCGCCACGCTTCCCTGACCGCTAGGCGCAGTATATTTTATTTATATGTATATGACCTAAATATTGTTGTTCGCCATATTGGATAAATTTCAAATTCACACAGGCAGCTATTTCAAGAGTTTTAGCATCTATCTACGAGATGTCACTAGTATTACTATATCGTAGAACATTTTATAACGAGTTATCATACTTGCCCCACAATCACACTTCCCCGGGTTTACATTATATTATATTCGACGCTACATACATTTGATAATTTATCTAAGATGCTAAGATTATTTCTAAGCATTGAAATTTGATTGTTTGAACAGAAAAATAAGTAACATTTGGAAGAAGGAGTAAATGACAGTATAGGTTTTGTCTTTTGCTTTGCTTTGATAAACATGACCAGAAAGTTTCGTATTTTGACAGACCTTCTGCCGGTTCTATAAATCCAAATGATGATTTTTTTCAATAATAAGATATAATACAGATATTCCCTCAAAACTAGTCTGGTTGAAATAGTTGGAAATAAGCCTAGTTTAGTCTGAAGTTAGCAATATCTCTTACCATAATCTCCTACGTGAATGAGCTTAAAACTTCATTCTATTCATTTTTCTTTTCGGTCTCTAACGAAATATTTGTCATAAATTAATTAGATCCCTTTTTTCGATTAATTGAGCCTACAGATAGATCTTTTAATAAAGTATAGTACGACCAGAGAGTATTTGGAATTAGAAAAAAATCAACAAAAAATAATACTTTTATTTAAACAATTTAATTATTTTACGAAACAAATCACATCTTACTTACTAATACACAGACCAGTTAGACGTAAACCTTTTTGAAGTCAACGAGGAATGCCAATAATTAGGTTTGATGTGTAAGCATCTGTAACAACTTGCCAAGCTTTAGTAATGGCTGCTACTAATTCAACTTTGATTTGAGGGGATTTAGACTCCAAATGTTTTCGATGGGATTTAAGTCGGGAGAAGGTGCTGACCATAATATGGTTGATATGCCGTTATTTGCCATCCAAGCTCTTGAATATAAGGAAGTGTCGCAGCGTGCTTTGTCTTGTTGCAATCGTCAATCTTCTGGAAACATAGTATTCGCTATTTGTACAAGGTTTTCATTCAGAAATGTACAGCAGCGAACACTATCTACGGTACCATGAATAATGCTGAAATCAGTGATACCACGTGATAAAATCCCTCCTCAGATCATGGTCGATCTTTATTGGAAATTTTGATTTTTGTACCGTAAGTCTAGCTCTGCTTATCCGTAACGTTTGTCACCCAGCTAGACATATGCTTCATCTGTAATAAAAACATTTTCAAAAGTGTCATCTTAAAAGTTTTAGTAAAATCGAAGTCTTCTCCCTACTTGCTCATCATTAACAGTTGGTATCCTTCTTGGTTTTCTTGCTCTGTATCCATTGCGCAAGAAAGTTTAGCGAATAGTTCCGGAAGCAATAGGTATTCCACGTTGCCTAATCAATATTTTCGCGATTTGTCGAAAGCCCAGTCGCGGATTTCTACGACCCATCTGCAGCAAAGACCTCAAATCCGGTTCTCATTTACATTGTCTTCCTGAAACTTGGACATGTTCTAAACCAATACCATTTCTTATGCGTTTCAGCACATTGTAAACTGTAAACCGTCGACTCTCAAATTGTCTCATATCCCCAAGTAGGTCTGATGTGAACTTGGGCAAGTAGTGTTTAATGAACTACTGTGTCTGCCATTGTCCTTGTGTTTGCAGCCACCAGCTCTGAGATTCTCTGTCTATCCAGTTTTTGATGCCTGCTGAAATACCGCAAAATGGTTCTGGGTCTATCATCTCCGTGGCCGAGCCTACTTTGGTTAAGTCGTTGGCCTCTTCATTTCATAGGTGGCCTTCATGGCCTGGTACCCAGGCTGTGGTAAGTGCTAATGCGTATATAATGTCCCTGGCCAGTTTGGAAGTAATCTTCTAGGAGCTGATTGCCATTAGGGCGGCTTGGCTATCCGAGAAAATAACAACGTGTTCATTATTGACTCGTTTTTGCTTTATCAGCATAGCACAGTGCATTATGGCGGAAATTTCGATCGGAGTTGTTTTGTCTGAGGGCATCTCAAACAAGGAGTTTACCTCCTGATCCGCCTCTATTTTCCAGCTCATGACCCTTTGATGTTCTATAACAGGACCGTGGCCTATTTTGAGTTTGTACAATACCGTCTTTACTTCTCCTTGTATGTGGATATGCAAAGGCGGCAGATTTAGCAGCACTTCTAGGGCTGCAGTAGGGGTTGTTTTCATAGCCCCAGTTGTGCATACGCATGCCAGCCTTTGCACACTTTGAAGTTGTCTGATTGCTACAGTCTGCGTGACCTTTGCACCCCATATAACCGAACCATAGGCTATTATAGGTCTTATTACCATTTTATATAGTCATAGGTTCATCTTTGGGGGAGCTTTTTACACAAGGCCTTATGCCTCTCCCATGGACAATTTTGCCCTTTGGATCACCTTATTAAGGTGTGGACCCCAGGTCAGCTTTTGGTCAAAAGTGACTCCCAAGTACTTGACCTCCTTTGAGAAATGGATTTCCCAGTTGTTGAGGGGACAATAACGGTTTACTGCGGGTTAACCGATACCTTCCACCCTGCAACATTTGTCTACTATGTTCAGTGCTTTTTGCGTTATTTTTTAAACATATTCTAGGTTCCTACCTCTGATTACTAGCACTACATCATCCGCATAGCCAATGCAGTAAAATCTCTCCTCTGCCGTGTTTGCTAGGGGATCTTCGACTCGAACCACCCAGTATAGTGGAGATAGAACGCCTCCCTGTGGGCAGCCCCTTCCCACCTTTGCTTTTACTGTGTCCTCGCCCAGGGTGAATATGATAATTCTATCTCTTTGGCTGGCCTCTATCTAGTTGCATATGGTATGAGGAACGTTCCTACGCATCAGTCTGTTCATTAGTGAGGTTTTTGAAACGTTATTCAACGTCCCCTCTATGTCCAGGAACGCGCTTAGTGTCACCTCTTTGTCATCAATTGACTTTGTCAGGAGTCTCTTAAGGTCATACAATGCGGAGTCTGTAGACTTTCCTGGTTGATGGGCATATTGGCGCGCGCCTAGCGGATAGAGTGACAGTATGTAGTTCTTGATATGTCTATCCACAACTTTCCAGTGCTTTATGCAGGAATGAGGACAGACATATAGGTCTAAATGACTTACGCGTTTGGTCCAAAATACTGCCGATCTTTGGCAGATAGACTACCGTCGCCGTTTGCCATACTACTGGTATATGACCCCTAGCGATACATGCTCTGAAAAGTTTGCAGAGGTATGGCAGTAATATGTCCTGATCTTTCTGGAGCAATGCTGGGTAAATACTATCAGGGCCTGGCGATTTGAAGAGTTGAGACTCGCATATGGCCCATTTGATTCTCTCATCCACCATGTTCCAGTCCACTTTTAGCAGTCTTCTGGACTTGCTCCAGCGGCCTAGATTGATTAATTATGGATGATCCTGGAAAGTGGATACTAATTAGCAGTCCTAAGCTTTCCTTATTTGTGCTCGTATATGCCCCGTCCGATGTTTTTAGGGGACCGGGAGCATCCGCAGTACCTTCCCTGGTAATGACTCTGCGCACCCACGATTTCCTTTTTGCTTTGCGGATCTCCTAATTGTACTGCGTAAGTTTTGCCTCATTTGTATGCCAGTCCTCGTTGATTTTGACTTTACTGAATTGCCTTCTTACCTCGAATCTGAGACCCTCCATGTTATTGTTCCACCAGACCTTCTTCTTTCTTTGTTGCCTTGTTTGTTCCGGTCAGTTGTAATGTCGAATCTTATCTGACGATCGTCCGAACATGATGGTTTGTCGAAGAGTTGACAATTCGTAGTATTATCTCTGACATCGTGGCTGCAGAAGGTGATGTCCATAAATCTCTTGCCTGACCGACGCCACGAACGTGGGTTGTGCGCCTATATTAGCTATCTTTAACCGTTCACCAATAATAAATTCATGCAAGGGCTCATTGGTGCTGGTACTTCCCCAGATTGTCTGATGGACGTTTACGTCGTCTCCGATGATTATTTGTTGTCTCCTTTTTCAGTAGGCCACAGCGTCCTCTATTAGTCGTGGGGGACAGGTCCTCTCTTCTCCAGGGAAGTAGACACAGCAGACAACCAAAAACTTGGTCCCTTCCTCTGCTGTTTTAACGGTGTTTGTACCGTATTAAAATCGCCGGAGCGAAGCTCCGGGATTAGCGTACAGCTGATTTTATTACAATTGTATAACAGGCTCTTGGATTGTTAGCCTCTGTGTGATACAGTAACTTACCTCCAGGCAGATTTAGTCCTTTGATGTCACCGTTATTCAGCCACGGTTCTTGTATAAGGGCGATGTCGTGGGCTTCTTTTGAGAACCTTCTGTACAGCACGGCTGAAGAAGCATTGGCGTGATGAAGGTTTATTTAGATTATCGTTCTGGTATCCAGTTTTTATGGAGAGAAGCTGAGAGAGCGGCTCCTCAGTAAGGCCTCCTCCTGATCCATGGCATAGTTTTTTGCTGGTAGATTGTAAGACTTTTCTTATGCAACTTTGAATAAGGGTCACACCGGCGCCGATCTCCCATTCCTCATCCGCCGCTACCTTGTCGTCGTCTACCTTTGACGTGCTGGCCTTAGAATCCACGACGGTTTGCTGGACGTCGTCCTCAGGTTTTCTGACCTGCTTAGGTTTTCTGACTTGCTTCTTTCTGTACTTAGATGAGGCAAAATTCTGTCAGTCAAAGCCTACCACAATATCAATTCTCTTAATCGATCTAAAATTAAAATTCTAGTATGCATTAACAAAAATCTGAACATTCCAGATACTTTTTAGTCGTAGTATAATATGATTTTTCCAGTCTCTATCAATTTAATTTTAAGACGTATTTTAGCCTCCATCTCTTTTTTTTAATTGTGTCCATATTGGTTACACATGTTGTATCTGTTTATATCATTTATGGTCTTTCTACTCCTCTTATGTCTGAATTTCGAATTGCGTTGTTTGGTGTCAACTGATTCGACTAAAACTCTTCTTTCAAGTTTCGTTTAGTGTGATGCCCAAAGAAAAATGATGTTTCAACATTATTTCAGTATCCAAAGAATGGATTTTTATATTTTAAATATAACCAACAAATTTCAAGAGCATCTAGTCAAATTCAATCTCTTCGGGTAGACACTTGACTAATACACATCCTTGGTCTATCACATAATTTATTCTAAACGTTTTATAATGAATCGGATCTTCAAAAACTCCTTGTTTTATTCCTGACTTCTCGGCATAAATGTTTTTTCTAAATGTGCTGTCTTCACTATCACACCATCATAAATATTATTGGTTTTTAACCATATCAGTGACTTTTGAATTGCACTCATTCCAAGTTCACACGGAAGCAAAAAAGTATTCCTACCTATTTACTTTTCATCTTGTGATATTATGTGAAAGGCATATTTTATTGTATACAAAATACCTACTAACAATATGGCTTGTGTTTTTACAATAATTATGACAATTACCAGCATTCCAGACTGGCTCTTGACATAAGGAAGCAGCTCTTGGTCACAAAACAATAAAATTTATGTGACTTGGTTCTCAATGTTTCACTAGAATTAATCATAGTTCAAAAGAAAACTTTTAAGTTAGTAAACAAACAATACGAAGTCATTTTCAAACATAAAGTGATAGAGAATGATAAATAGACAAAGTATATTTCAATAAACAATAGTATTATTAATAATTAGTAATTTCGTTCAATTTAAAACCATGGATTTTAGTAACATGCAGCGGATTCCTTATTATTTTATTATAATATTAAAGTAATAAAGGAATTGAATCCTTTATACACATTGTAAACATCTTCTGCTTTAAAAAAATCAACATCACCATTACGATACATTTTAATTTGTACTTGATTGTCTTTTTCGACATTATGTGCTTGCTGTTGACTGTTTTGAACTGGGGAATACATTTTTGAAGCAAACGTGATTTAATTATATCAATTGATAAAAATGAAAGTGTAATTTTGGATTATTGCGTTCTGTGTACTCTTCAATTGACAGAGTTATGTTACAGCTCTTTTTCTCATTGTTAATATTGATAGTACTTTGATATATCTTGTCTTGAAAAATTCAACTACACTTTTTTCTATCTATAGTTATTTGTCTTCTTTTATTCCTCAATAAGTACTCAAGCAAACATTCTTTTTCCATACTTGAATAACCGATTTTATTTGGTGTTTTCCTCAATTTATTATTTCATGGCTCATTGCGATACTTTACGGTCGGATGAAGACATCTACGAACAACAAGAATAGCTTTTAAATACGAAGATTCAATGTGCAGTGATTTGTTTGATAACTATTTACCTCTACAAGATATCGAACATTACGTCGGAGCTTTATTGTAACTAATTATATAAAATATGAGCCATTTAAAACAAAAAATAATTATTTAGTATCCTCTAATATCAAGTATGGAACAAACTTAAGCTCTGGCACTTAAAACTTAACTTGAACTAGAAATATTTGAACAATTTCCACAAAATAGAATAAGAGCTATTGAAATTTAATTTTGCTTCAAGCTGCTTATTGTTTCTTACATTTCTCAGTTTAAAATAATTTTTAATTGTATATATTAGTTTGAATGTTTGTATTTGTGATTGTTTATGATTGAATGAGTATTTTTACCATTTATATGTTATTTTCCAATTATTTATTATATTATTAACTGAATGATTTAGACTGTATGTCAGAAAAAATTATTAATTTTAATAAAAAAAATACCATTTAAATGTTTGTGTTATTTAACCTCTTCTCCCGATTCTTCTATTCTATTAGTTATTTAAAAGTATTATTGAACATCATATTCAGTATATCATAACACAGAATGAATTCATGAAAGTAGAGAAACTTTGTACTAAAAGCCATGTTCAATAAAAATAAACGAGTTTAACACTTTGGCTGCCATGTCAGTTACATCTGACTGGCACTCAATTCATCGTTTGAGCCACCTATGGCAAGCCAGGAATGCTCTGCGCCATCTAGATACCGTAGGACGAAGCTTCTTATACAATGCGGTCCATATGTATGGAATAAATTCAATTTTAGCGTTATTATGTGCTATGTGAAAAAAACCTGAAACAGGTCGATTTGTATTCTTAAATTGACAATTTTCAGTATAAAAATATTATCCCCCTCTAGCACACCCTCGGAATTATAAGCACCCCCTCGATAATTTCAAATAAGAAAGGGGGTCGTGTGGCACCTTATTGGAAAAGGATTTTAGCCCTCTGCTCAGCAATATAAAGTTTTTTTTAAATTTGGTGCAACAAAATAACCCTTGAGGTCATAAAAAATGTTGTACGAGAATGCCAAAATCGCCTCGGTTATTGTCAAGAAGTGAATGGTGTTCATTTTGAACATTAACTTTAATTGTAAAGTACATTGAAACATACATTCTAAATGTTATGCGACATTATTATCTTCATTCTAAAGTTTTATGATAGAGAGATTATCAAAATTTTACATCTCAAAAATTAATTTTCCCAGTTATGATTGCACCAAATTTAAAAAAACCTTATACTGCTGAACAAAATACTAAAATCCCTTTCCAACAAGGTGCCACATGACCCCCTTTCTTATTTAAAATTTTCGAGGGGGTGCTTATAATTCAGGGGGGTACACTGGAGGGGGATAATATTTTTATACTGTAAATTGTCAATTTGAAATATCAGACAAAACACAGCAAAGTGTTTGCCAAAAATACTTCGAAAAAATCAATGATAAAATGTCTAGGTCGTGCGAAGCATTAAATTGTCATATTCAAATACCTACATTAATTGTTCAAGAAATTAGCTCGTATGTATTACAAACAATAAGCAAAGGCGATAAAATGGCGGTAACTATGAGTGATTTTTTTAATTTTGCAAGCAATGTGCTTTCGAATGAGTTCAATGGTGAAGCAAGTACGTTGCAATCATTTTTAGACGCATTAAGGTTCCAACAATTGAATTCAACAGACAACGAGATTAATACAATATTATTCGTTAAACCAAGATTAACAGGAAAGGCTAGAAGTCTAATCATGTCAGAAAATACGGTGTTGGAAATAATTGAGACACTAGAAAAAGGAATTCAAATCTACTATTAGCCAAGTTAAATAATTTACGTCAAAACAATAAGGAACTCACAAGCTACGCCACAGAAGTGGAAAACTAGCAGAAATACTACAATCAGTATATATAGCGGAAGGAATGCCGACGGAATTAGCAAAGAAATACACCAGAGAGGCACCAGTAAAATCGCTAACAGTAAACGCAGCATCGAACACCACATATAGCAGCGGGAAATTTATCGACACCACAAGAGGGGTTGACAAATCTAATGTCAATAGATGGAACTGCTAATCAACAACAGGAAAAAAAATTACACTTCAGGAAAAGCTATAACCATTTTCAGCAGAAAAATAGATTCAACCCGAATAGAAGTTACGAGAATTTGCGAGGAAAATACAATAGGCGATATACGGAATACCAGCACAACAATTTCAGCTTTTTTAGAAATTTCCAGAGAAACCAAAATATTGACAGAAATTATAGAGAGCAAGACAACCAAAATCGTCGTAGTAATAATTAGGATATGTGAAGGTGTTGAGGAAAATGAAAATGGAAACCTAGTGCAGTTAGGGTTTTGAACGATCGGTGCGAAACAAATAACGAATCCACAATTGTTCAATTTCATATTAGATACTGGTGCAGACATTTCACTAATCAAACTGTCAGAAAATCTTCCCCATCGCTTAATACAAACTAACAAGATATTGATTATTAAGGGTGTAACTCACGGAATAGCTAAAACTTTAGGTAAAATAGATATAATTCTATATATTGATAACCTAACTTTTGAACATAGCTTCCATGTAGATGATGAAAATTTTCCTATTCCAACTAATAGTATTATAGGCAGAGATTTTAAGTAAATACAATGGGCTTGGAAAATTAAAAAAAAAGTTTATTTTTTTTAACGAAAATAAATACAACTCAATTTTACAAGAATAATGGCGTTTATTTCAAGTCGATAGTATTAGTATTAACGAACTTATAAGGTTTAAAATCTGGGTATATTTTATACCACCCAAAATCCGTTCCAAATAGATGCTACGTCTTCAGCGCCGATTGTGTACGAGAGCGGCCGGTCTGTTCTACAAAATGTTACTACTGGCTGAGTGGCTAGTCGCTATTTTGACGACAAATACTGTTGATTTGCGAGTTAACGTGTTGATTTATTAATAAAAATGGAGCAGGGGTTTGTTCGTGCTCAATCAGACAACTTGTCCCAAATAGATTCCCTGGCAATGGCTAGTTATTTTGCCACAAATAACGATTTTATAAGTGCTGAAATCCGCGGCATAAAAGCATCAAGGTAAGAACTTCAAATTGTATATATCAGTTATTTTCAAGGTGTTTTTTACTATTAATAATAATACGTCTTTTTTTCGTATATATTTTAGACCATAAATTTTACACAGCGCAATATTATTAATTCAATCAATAAGTATATTTGAGAAAAACGATTTTTTAGCTGAAATTGTAGTTTGTACAAATGCGCGTGAAAAAAGTACTATGCTTACGAGTTGTACACAATATTTTTTCTACGACCACGTTAATTAATGAGAGAAAATGATATTTTATTTGAACTTTGAATAGTAAAAATTTATATTGTATTGAATATAGAAAAACCAGGTAAACGTAGGTATAGTTATTATTGAAATTTCATCAATTTTGAATTGTTATGCCTGGTGTATCTTTTTTTGACAATAAGTTTTCATTAATTGTAGTATTGGTGTCAGTCAACGAAATTCACTAAAAAGATAAAGTTAGATTATCAAAAAATATTTGACATTGACATTTCCGTGGGCAAAGTGACATTTCCGTGCGGAAAAGTACCATAACGTATATTTTTCCCACACTCTACTTTTCCAACGGATATTAAAGGAATTAAGAAAAGGCCTACTTTGCGTATACAAATTTGTATAGAAAAGCGTGTTTTGCATAGATGTAGAAAAATGTATTCTTTCCAGGTCAGCTAGAGAATCTTATGGCAATAACGCAATAGGGTACGTGCAGTTGAAGAGGGGAGGTGATATATGCACAGTAAAAGACCGAATTACACCGGAGCATAAGGTTCGTAAGACACCGTATCACGTTACTTTAATTTGTAACGAAAGAATATCTGTGGTTCAAAGTGTTCAATATCACGACTGTGCTGCAAGTGCCGGAGGCTGTAAGCATGCTATTGCATTCTTATCTTGGATGCATCGACGAAGCCAAGAACCAGCTCCGACTTCTGTAAAGTGCTATTGGTCGGAATCAACATTGTCTTTAGTAGGTACCTCTATTAAGTTTTTAAAAATCACAGATATTGCAAAGAGGTCAACTTCTACTGAATATACCGATGGAGGATTTTTAAAGACAGTTATAGAAGAATCTAAACGAAGATCTCTGGAAACTCAGTTATGTAGCTACTTTTACGATCCTTTCATTGCTATTGAACTAACAATTCATAGATTATTGCACGCGTTTAAAAACACAGGACATGTGCATCTGATGTTAATCATTTTATAAGATATTCTTCAAACAATATGAGTAGTGATGCATGTAATGAAGTATACAAATTTACCACAGGACAAGCTGCTTGCCCATTGTGGCACGAAATGCGTTATGGTCGTATCACTGTCTCTAAAGCGTACCAAGCAAGCCATTGTAACACTTTAGATGGATCACTGGTCGAGAGTATTCTTGGTGCGAATAGTCTAGTAGATACTCCGGCCATAGCTAGAGGATAAAAATTGGAACATCTTGTTATTGCGGAGCTTCGAAGACAAACAAAAATTAAATTTAAGAGATGTGGACTTCTATTAAAAAAGAACTTGCCTATATTTGCCGCGTCTCCAGATGGCTTAAGCGAAGATTACTCTCTGGAAATGAAATGTCCCGTAAGTAGTAAGTCATTTAAAACCTATTTTACTATAGATCAGAAACCCGCAAACAGATACATAGCACAAATCCAAATGCAGATGCACTTTTCAAATAAAAAAGAGCGTTTTTGCATTGCTCATCCTGACTTCGAGGCATCTAAATCTCTTCATATTCTATACGTGGACTATGACCAAAATTACTGTAAACATTTGTTTGATAAGTGTTTTCAGTTTTGGATAAACGCAATTTATCCAAGAATTTATGTTTAATTACATAGGTTTAGGTCATTATACATATTATTAAATTACATATATGTTTGTAACAGTTTTATTTATATATAATATACAATTTTTCGAAAGAGCAAAACTTATTCATTTATCTGTTTAATGTATTTAACCTAATATTTTGAAAGATGAACAAAAGCATACCTAATTATAAACGATTAAAAGAGGTAACCTATTTCTGGTAAATATGAATATTTTAAAATTTTATTAGTTTGTTTTGCAAATTTATTAGACCACATACCATAATAACCACTTAATCAAATATTGATAAATGTCTAATGTCATTGCATGCATATGCATGTTAATCTCTCGAAGTCTTCCTATGACTCGTTCAACATGAATTCCAAGAGATGACATTCTTTTAGATTCAATCACTTCTTCTCTGCTACTAAGAGTACTTGAAGTCACACTAGGAGGTCTGACAAGTGAACAGTCATATTGATTTAAGATGTGTGACACATTTTTAAAAACCCTATCCGCCATAACTTCCATTCCAGGAGACAAATGGTTTACATACCCACAGTTTTCGAAAATTGCAGTATCTGACGTCTTTCCCCCAAATCCACATGAAACAAAATTCACTACACCATCGGGAGTGCATGAAATCATATACTTGACAGTATTGCAACTTTTGTATTCAGACCATGTCAATGATTGGTGTAAAGGGTTACTAGGCTCTATATTTTGGAGGATTTCAACGCGACGTCTTTTCGCTGCAACACCTCTTTGAGGTTTGATAGACTCGGAACCTGGCTTTTGACACTTAAAAATATGAGGTAAAACACCTTTTCTGAACCTTACGTTCCCGCTCATCATCTTCCACTTCCTATAATTTTCCATATCAGTTTCAAGCTGGAATAAAAAAACATAGAGTACTATAATGTTCTGTTCTTTTTATGTCTTAAACATTTTTAAATGTGTTTTGCAAATATTAATAAAAATCTCTATTTCCTTTTGAATACTAAGAAATCCAGAATATATTTGGGTAGGTACATTTTAAAGGATGAGCTATTTATTTCCGTTATAATATTGGGGAATTCCCATAAATTTATAATGCCTTTTTATGACGGTAGACCCAAATGTAACGGTTCATTCTATACTATTTACCTGCATATTTCTTTATCATTAGAAAATACACAGACTCAGAATTTACACAATACGTTCTAATATAGATTTTATATTACTTTGAAATTGTAAGAAAATACATATAAGTATGGAAAATCCGTCTGGCCTTTAAGTGTATAGTGATTTATATTAATATTTACACAAAATAGAGTACGTATTTCATTGTTCTGTGTTTTGCTTCATAAAATGATCTAAAAAAGTAACATTTCATTCCATCAAATGCATCTTTATAGATCTTTTATCACATGACATTTGAATTTAGCTGTAGCAAACCCTGTCAGTTAGTACGTGTGCTAGTAGGACTAAAAATACTACTGTAAGAGGTATCTGAATTGACTAAAAATTAAAAATTAATTGTCTCGACCCTTACTTCGTGGAATCTGCTCATATTAAGGTTTTAAATGAAACATGCGGTTTCTAGTTAATTCCACAATATAATAAAAGTTATTGAAAATTCTAAAAAATTAACAATTGTTTCGATAAATCAATATCATCGTCAGAATGACAGAAGTTACATTTTATTTGACGCCTACCTGATGTTTAGTAGTTATTTTTGGCTAGACCAAGAAGTGACCTAACTTGTGATTGACTTAATATATGTTTATGGAAAAAAGAAGAAGATGTGATATTACAAATATTGAAGCTTAGATATTATTAGCCCTATGGTGATATCCTGGATATCATTTTTCCAATTAAGATCAGTATAACTGTGTAATGATATAGAAAACCAGGAAAACTATATCTGCTGATCTTTACAATTATCACTTAAGAAGACAGTTTATTCCAATTCTTCAAGGAAATCCAGTTCTTGTTTCTTTTAACAAATATGCAGCACTTCTAGTTTTGTGTTAGGTGTCAATGAATGATTGGTGTCAAGTAGATGTTTTGCGTAGTGGGATTTATCTGGTTGTTTTAACATGTATGCTCGTAAGTGTTCACTGTATCGGATTTCAAAATTCCTGTGGGTCTGACCCAAATAGACAGCATTACACTCTGGACATTTGAGTTTATATATACCTGACTTCTTTAATAGTGGTATTTTTGTTTTTACATTTAGCAATTTTGTACTAACGTTACTTTCTGTTTTAAAAGAAATTGTTGTATTCGTTGCTGAAGATATCTTTGAAATATTATTAGAAATACTTCCTGCATATGTGATGGTTTTATAAGTTTTTATTTCGTCAGCTTGTTTAGGAAATATTAGTTGTAATGCCAATTTTTCCTCTTTTTTACTAAATAGCTTATTTATAATATTTAACGGATAACCGTTGGATCTTGCTATTTGTCTAATTGTATTAATCTCTCTATCAAAATTACATTTGTTCATAGGAACTGAAAAAGCTCTATGTATTATTGAACTATATGCCGCCAGTCTGTGTGACATAGGGTGATTGGAATTGAATGGAATTGTCACATCAGTCTGTGTGGGTTTTCGGTAAATTGAATAATCAAGTACATTAAATTACATAAAATAACGAAACCAATTAGACCTGTAGTTTCTAATGTTAATGCTCCTAGTAATATATTAGCAAAGAGGCTCAACAATATACTCAATAGTTACGGATATGAATCTCAGTACACAATTAGAAATTCAATAGAACTAATCAAAAAGTTGAAAGCACTCCACTTGCAAGATAACTATAAACTCATTTCGTTCGATGTAACTAATATGTTTACTAAAATTCCTCCTAAAGAATGCCTGATACTTGTAAGAAAATTACTAGAAGATAAAAATATTAATCCAGGAATAATATCAGATATACTTAATTTATTTGATGTATGCATTAATCAGAATTATTTCACTTTTGACAATAAGATATATATTCAAAATGAAGGTTTACCAATGGGAAGCCCTATTTCACATATTTTAGCTAACATTTTTATGGACAATTTAGAAAGAAAGATCTTTGAAAGTAATACTTCGAAAAATATTGTATTTTGGTATAGATATGTAGATGACATATTAGCTTGTTTTATGGGTAGTGAACGACAATTAGATGTATTTTTCAACCACATCAATAATTTACACCCAAAAATTAAATTTACATTAGAAATTGAAGAAAATAGCTCAATGAATTTTCTTGATTTGAAAATTCAAAGAGTTAATAATGTACTTGATTATTCAATTTACCGAAAACCAACACAGACTGATGTGACAATTCCATTCAATTCCAATCACCCTATGTCACACAGACTGGCGGCATATAGTTCAATGATACATAGAGCTTTTTCAGTTCCTATGAACAAATGTAATTTTGATAGAGAGATTAATACAATTAGACAAATAGCAAGATCCAACGGTTATCCATTAAATATGATAAATAAGCTAATTAGTAAAAAAGAGGAAAAAGTGGCATTACAACTAATATTTCCTAAACAAGCTGATGAAATAAAAACTTATAAAACCATCACATATGCAGGAAGTATTTCTAATAATATTTCAAAGATAATATCTTCAGCAACGAATACAACAATTTCTTTTAAAACAGAAAGTAACGTTAGTACAAAATTGTTAAATGTAAAAACAAAAATACCACTATTAAAGAAGTCAGGTATATATAAACTCAAATGTCCAGAGTGTAATGCTGTCTATTTGGGTCAGACCCTTAGGAATTTTGAAATCCGATACAGTGAACACTTACGAGCATACAGGTTAAAACAACCAGATAAATCCCACTACGCAAAACATCTACTTGACACCAATCATTCATTGACACTTAACACAAAACTAGAAGTGCTGCATATTCGTGAAAAGAAACAGGAACTGGGTTTCCTTGAAGAATTGGAAATTAGAAGACATTTAAGAAACCCACAATATGAAGTTGTCAATGAACAGTTAAATCTAGGGAGTTCTCCACTAATAAACTGTCTTCTTAAGTGATAATTGTAAAGATCAGCAGATATAGTTTTCCTGGTTTTCTATATCATTGCACAGTTATACTGATCTTAATTGGAAAAATGATATCCAGGATATCACCATAGGGCTAATAATATCTAAGCTTCAATATTTGTAATATCACATCTTCTTCTTTTTTCTATAAACATATATTAAGTCAATCACAAGTTAGGTCACTTCTTGGTCTAGCCAAAAATAACTACTAAACATCAGGTAGGCATCAAATAAAATGTAACTTCTGTCATTCTGACGATGATATTGATTTATCGAAACAATTGTCAATTTTTTAGAATTTTCAATAACTTTTATTATATTGTGGAATTAACTAGAAACCGTGAGTTTCATTTAAAACACTGATTAAAAATTAACTTACCTCGAAATGATTTTCACAACAAAACCGATTACATGTACTCGAAAGAACTTTGTTTATTTTATTGTCCCTCTTTATTGCATTGCACCACTGTTTCCGTATTTTCTTTCCTTTTGGCACACTAATAAATACTTTATTTGGTGTAGTTATTGTCGTATTTGTACATTTCGGCACAATACATTTATACCGAATATTTTGAGCAGACATTTCAAAAAACACAAACAGCAAAGGCGTATTAGTAATTACGATCCACGTGAAACTAATTCTCTAGTGAGGCGATCGGAGCTGATGACATGGCTTACCGGCAGATCCGCTTCAAGGAAAACGAGTGGAGCGACGTATTTATTCAAATTTTAATAATTAATTGTGAAGTAACTAGTAAACCAAGTAAATTGCTAATTTCAAGTTATAATGTGCCCCTTTCGATAACAATATAATCCACAAGTCGTTTCCAAGCTCATTGTATCTTAGACTATTCACAGTTAGAACTGCACATAAATGGCAACTCAACAAATTCAGTAACTATTCAAATTTTTAAAAATCCAGAATATGAAATATTAGGAATACCCCCTAGATGTGAGGTATACATATTAGTAGAAAATTTTAGAAATTCAAGAAGAGATAAAGCAGTAGAGAACAAAGAAATATAAGGGGAACATCCTTAAGTTCGAATTTTAAACATAAATTACGAAAGCATTTCAGACGTCGAAATTTTGGAATTAGGTTTGTTTCATGTATATCAGATTATGAAACAATGCTTACCACTAAATAAGCTATCGAGAAAAAATGTAAAATTCGATTGGTCGAAAGAGTGTGAAAATTCATTTCAAATCCTTAAAACAACATTAATTTCTCTATCAATTCTTAAATATCCAAACTTTAACAAACAATTCATCTTGACCACAAACGCTTCAAATTATGCATGTTCGGCGATGCTTAGTCAGAACTACGACGGTATTCATCTATCCATAGCATTTGCCTCACGAGGATTTAGGAAAAGTGAAATTAACAAACCTACAATACTAAAAAAATTATTAGTAGTACATTGGGATATAAATCATATTAAATAATACTTATATGG
Organism: Galeruca laticollis; assembly: GCA_963921935.1. NCBI lineage: Eukaryota > Metazoa > Arthropoda > Insecta > Coleoptera > Chrysomelidae > Galeruca > Galeruca laticollis. The sequence goes on from OY998176.1 coordinate 241,808,043, forward strand.
CATTTCACAATTCATTGTCAAAACAGACCATGAACCGTTAAAGCATTTGTTTTCAGTGAAAGATCCCACATCGAAACTCACTAGAATGAGACTTGATCTCGAAGAATATAATTTCGAAATACAATAAGTGACAGGAAATTCCAATTATGCAGACATTATTCCAAGAATATCGATAGGACAGCTCGAAGACTTATACATAGACAACTCACACATCTTAGCAATCACTAGAGCTCAGACTCGTAAGGAGAGGAATCGGAAAATAAGAGAGTGTACACAGGAACATATGGCACAGGAATTGTCAATAGAAAACCATTCAGTCAAAAAGGTTTTAAATAATTTAAGGTTTCATAAATTACCAATCCTGAATTTTGAAGAGAACTATGTCTTGCTAAGGATGAGCACGGATTAAAAACAGATTGAAATTTATCGAGGCTTAAAATACCGAATTACACAACTTCGACTTAGGACGAACGTTAGAGAAGATTGATAAGCTATCGGTGGAAAACAATGCCAAAAAAAATGAAGATATAGGAAAATTATCACATTTTTAAGAGATGTACAGGTACAAGAATTTATTGAAGAAGAAAACAAAGTTATAAGAAATATGCAAATGTGCATTTGCGAGATACCAAGAATGGTAGAGCAAAAAGAAGAAATACAGAAGATCCTAGAAAGATATCACAATGATCCTATATTTGGAGGTCATGTAGATAACAGATTGCTGAAGAAAATAAGAACGAACTCTAGGTGGAGAAACATGGAAAAAGACGTGAGAAATTACGTAAAAAAGTGTCACGATTGTCAAGTTAACACAGCGAAACCAGGTCACAAAGAAAAATTTCTCATAAAGAACACAGCCATAAAACCATTCGATATTGTGTATATTGTTACGAAACAGCACACTGGTATAGTCCCTGAATCCGACTCTGTCTAAGCCATGTATGAAAGTAAAAATTATGGAGGATGCGCAGGAATTTCTTAGAACTGTTTACGATTCTGAATATCTTATCTAGACTTGTTTTTGTGACCAGTCTTATCTAGAAAATGCCAGAGCCAATTGTTTTTGTGTTAGCCGCAATCTAGAACTTCACCAGATCGTCAACTTGTTGAAAGGTATGGCAGACAAGAAGCCAAAGATCAAATGCCGGAAGTGTGGCAAGCTAGAGCATGTACGCAGTCCGTCTAAGCGCACCAAGACTCCTGCAACCCAAGAACCCCAGTCACAGGGGAAATCAGACAGGGGTGAACATCCAGCTGATGTGAATCACGGAAATGCCAACTCTTTGCCTAGACGGTCTTGCCCTGTAGACTATTCTCAATGCAACAAGTCGACCTCTAAGGAAGTTTCAAAAATTACGGTAGTCAATGAAGAATGGTCACCCACCAGGTCAGAGAAGATCAGGAGAATTATCCTCACCTGTAGATGATCCCGCAATGGAAGAAAGAAAATCGAAAACCTACCTGGCAAGAAGTATAAAAATTTTCATCGAACCTCAAGGCGTATTGGGTTCAGTGGGACTCCCTTGTCCTGGAAGAAGGGCAGTTAAAAAGAGTCCTTGAAAACGATGATGGTTCCGAGATGAGGAGACAGCTAGTTATCCCTAGAACGAGAGTAGCTTAGGTACTGAAGAAGTTACACGACAGCCCATCGGTAGGTCATCTGGGAGGGAAGAAAAACTTTCAGCGAGTCCGTGAAAGGTTTTATTGGATGAACAGCTCCGACGATGTGAAGGACTGGTGTACGACTTGTGCTACGAGTAATGGACCACATCGCAAGAGAAAGGCATCTTTGAAACAGTATAATGTTTGGAAGCCCTTTCGAAAGGATTTCTTTAGATATCGCTGGACCATTTCCGATGACAGAAAATAGTAGCAAATACATAATGGTGTAATGGATTATTTCACAAAGTGGGTGGAAATTTACGCTATCCCGAACCAAGAGGCCACAACTGTCGCGAATGTATTGGTGAAAGAATTTATCAGCCGATATGGAGTGCCCTTGGAAGTCCACAGTGACCAGAGAAGAAATTTTGAAAGCAACCTATTCCAGGAGATTTGCGAGAAGCTGGGAATGAAGAAGACCAGGACAACAGCATTACATCCACAGTCAGATGGAATGGCCGAGAGAATGAACAGGACTATTGGAAAATACCTGTCCAAAGTAATTTCCAGCCATCAGAGAGATTGGAACCAGTATCTTTCCGTATTCGCGTTGACTTATCGATCTGCAGTCAATGAGTCCACGGGTGAAACACCTGCGAAAATCCTATTTGGACGTGAAATGAGGCTTCCCTGTGACCTGGAATTTGGCTGTCGGCCTGGAGAAGATCTAGCAGGAGAAGACTACGTGATCCAATTGAGAAGAAGGCTGGACGATATTCATGAAATAATTCGAACAAATCTTCAAATTGCCAGCGACAGAATGAAAAGTCGGTACGACACGCAGGCCACAGAAGGCGGTTTTAAAGAAGAGGACAAAGTATGGTTACACAACCCGACGAGGAGAAAAAGATTTTCTCCAAAATTGCAAAAATCCTTAATAACGAAAAGGATCAATGATGTTATATATCGCATAAGCAAGAACCCCAACGGAAAACCAAAAGTAGTTCACCAAAACCGACTAGCGCCATTCGAAGGAGACCATGACCTAGAGAAAGGAGTAAACCATATTCGAGATGTGTCTGACCCTACCTTCGATGACTTTATGGGCGCGTTATGGAGGTACCGGGAAAACTAGATATGGAGTCACTTCGGAACAACGACAAGATTTGTTCACTCTCCCGGAAGATTATACACTGACATACAACATCCCCGCCCGTATCAAGAACGCACGAGGGTTGGCATCCGTCTTTCGAAAGAAGTTCGGGCAATTAGAAAAACTTGATGACCAGATTCCAGCCCCTGGTAAGACACTGAAACTTAAACATAATTCGCGGTACGTCTTCTACGTGGTAACTAAAAATGAATTTCAAGATCGATCTACTTACCGCGATGTGTGGGAAGCACTTCAAAACCTCCGAGACCATGTGTTGGAATCCAGCGTGAAGAAACTGGCTATGCCTAACATAGCGAGTAACCAGTTGGATTGACGAGTCATCAGGAACATGGTAGAGGTGATCTTCCAAGATACCGGTGTTCAGATATTAATTTGCAGCTACAACCCCTGTTATCAGTATCCGATGAAGACGGTGCCCTATTATTTCCATAAGAACGGAAAGTGTAGAAATGGGGCCAGGTGCCGATTCAAACATCCAGTTTCGGCTACACAAAAGTTCCAGAAGGAACTTCCATTTAAGGAGGGGGTAATGTTACGAAACAGCACCCTGAATCCGACTCTGCCTAAGCCATGTATGAAAGTTAAAATTATGGCGGATGCACAGAGATTCCTTAGAACTGTTTACGATTCTGACTATCTTATCTAGACATTGTTTTTGTGACCAGTCTTATCTAGAAAATGTCAGAGCCAATTGTTTTTGTGTAAGCTGCAATCTAGAATTATTTAGTAAAAAAGGCACTAATATATAAAGGACCGACCAGGGAGAGTTCAGTTTAGTTGATAAAGTGATTTCGTGAAAGAAATAGCGAGCAGGAAAGTGTTGATATAAATTAATAATTAAGGTTCTGTGTATATCAATTAAATTTCAGTGAATAGTTAAGTGTATATAAATTAAGTGTTAGTGAGTAGTTTAGTGTTCAATTAAATTAGTAAGTAGTCATACCGTGTGTTCACAGTTTATCCCACCCGGAATAAAAACGTTTTAATGAATAAGAAAAAGATTACAATATAGACGCAATAGGTCCATTTGTCGAGAGTAGTAGAGGTAATCGCTACCGTATAACGATGTTATGTAAAATTACAGAATATGCAGTTATAATATCAGTCCAAGACAAAGAGGCTCAGACAATTGCAAGAGACAACCCATCCCTCATAAGACGTAGAATAAAAATAGCCGCAATAAAGACATTCTGCGTCGCTGATCAGACTACCTTCACTATCACTTGAACACTCTTTTTTGCACTTTTCACTTTTTTCCCAGCTTTCTCATCACTCTTCTTTGTACAGTCTACGGCCATTATCTTTCTTTTTACGGCATTCTCATTTGGTGTTTTGTTTTCATTACTTTTTTTAAGAGTTTCTTCTAGCTCCTCTTTATAGGGTGTGGACGACAGAACTGCAGTTTTTCTTTTCCGTCTTGAATTTCGGTTCAAATTTTGATCACACTGTAGAAACGCAATAACAGCTTCTGGACTTGCGAGCGGAAAAAAAGGAACAGTCGTTTTAGATGTGCCTGGTTGAGGCTCAGTGATGTGTGTTGTCTGTATTTTTTCTGGAGTCCTTTTCTTTGGAAATACATAATCCTTTGTTTTAGATGTGCCTGGCTGAGGGTCATCGGTAGGAGTGGTTTCCTTTTTGTGGATATTCTGAAATTGTTTCGTGTGAAGAAGCAGAATTCATATTTTTCGACGTGGGTTCGGAGTCAGTATTGGACGTGATTTTATTTTTTTCTTGAGTCCTTTCTCCTAGTTCAATTGGTTTTACTGTCGTTGGTAACACAGATTGATCGATATCATTATTATTATTCGATCCAGGCAACTGATGCTCAATTGCTTCAGAAAAAACATTAGCATCTTTAGGCCACACTCCTGTTTTCTAAACACATTCATTGCCGTTGGCATCTTGGCAGCTCCCACATATGCAACACTAAACAACGCAGATAGTTGATGGAAGGTGACTACACGGCTTGGGTTGGTTCTAAGCCATTTTCTTACATCGTCCTCATAATAGCAGCTTAAAGGTTTCATAAAGGCTACGTCTAGTGCTTGGAGCCGGTACGTAGTATGTGGCGGAAAGCAGAGAAGAATGACTCCACTATGTGTTTATAAGTTCAATATTTTTTGTATGTGAGGCGTGGCCATCTAAGAGAAGAAGTACAGGGAACTCCTTTGAAGCCTTGGATAATTGTACAAATTTCTTGAACCATCTAAAGAATAAGTTCATATCAATTAATCCCTTATCATTCAGCTCTATTCAACCTCCAGGCACCAAACAATCCAAAAAGCTCAGTTGCATTTTATTAGAAATTACATTCAAGTCGATCTAATGTGACTTACCTTAATCTAAACGAAGCACAAAAGTTGTATTAAGGAGTAAAAATGGCAGGCATGTTTTTTCTACGACGGATACGTTCGTACTAACAAGATCAGTCAGGACCCGTGCGCGCGTCTTTAAAATACAACTGACCCATCAGGGCAGACATAGCGTTGCCAGTATGTTTTAAAACACTGGTACCCTATTTTGCCCACCTACCCCGTTTTACCTGCCTTTCCCCTAGGTCGTTGTGCGTCACATCAACTAGCAACACTTCATACTACATATGGCTATCCTGCCATGTCCTGCTGCACCACTATTGATACACTACAACTGTATTGTTTCTCAAAGAATCTTGAATGATCAATTAAATAAAAGATATGCGATAACCCATGTGGGATTAGAAAATAGCCAGTTAAAAAATTTAACCGGGCAAGGTTAAACAGAGGCACGTGTAATAAAAAGGATTAATTCATGCCGTCATAAACTATGTTGTTCACAGCTCTTCAAAAACTAGCACGCAAACACACTCGTTAAAATGTAATTAAAATAAAAGTAAATAGTTTCCAGAAACAATTTATCATTCCGAAAAAATTACTACTTTTACTAAACTCTAATAATATGTTGTTAAATTAATAGTATTTGTTGCATGTGTGATTAATTATACATTGTTTTCCCAAAATGATATCTTCTACCGATTTTAATTGTTATCGAAACATTAAAAATGGAGTCGAAGAAACTATCTATAAAATGATAGGAATATGTATACTTACTGTTGAGTCAACAAAAAACTACCCATTTTAAGTGGTATTCGCGGGTTTCAAAGAATAAAAACCCGGGAATTTAAAACTGTCTTTATTCCGATCAAAACTACGAGACCCTCAAACTCTGAAAGTTATTAGCATTTTCATTAATAAACAATACTTTTTATTCTATATAAAAAAACATACATTAAACTACTAGGATGATGTGTTGCTGGGGGGTGTAGTGAAAACTAGTTATAAAATTTTATATAGTTACAATACTTACTATTGTAGAACTTATACAATTCAGAGTATTGATAAAATAAACAATTCTGTTTGTATTATGCCCCAAAGAAAAGAAAAATGGATTTAGGAATATTCCAAAAACCTTTATTTATAAGTTACAGAATTTGTTCCACTGTGTATAATGAAATTTTTTATGTATATGTTGTGCAAACTGAAATATCTCATGAACAATAAATAATAATAATAATAATAATAATGTTCATTAAAAAAATAAATTACATAAATATAGTAAATAAAACTTAAATAACTACAGTAATAGTTATGTATGTACCAAGGCAGTAAAGTGATTCTTTATCGAACGAGTCTGAAATTATGAGACGAGCTAGCGAGGCGAATAACAGAGTTCGATAAAGACACTTTACTGACGTGGTGCATACAAAATTTTATCGCCGACTGTTAAGAATTCATAATATAAAAAACTTATTATGACAAAGTTAACAGCAAATATAGAACAAATATATTTATTATTTCTTGTATTGAAATTGAACGTATACCCTGAAGCATTATAAAAATTAATACCTGAAGTGGAAGGATTTCCAACAGAAAACGTTTGAGGGTTATTATCTATATTGAAAATGTGCAAATCTTCTCTTTTAAAATTGGTGATAGCTGTGTTGTCAGTTGGATCATCGCCTAAAATTCTCTTCGCAATTTTTGTTTTATTGAGCACAGATTCTCCAACATAGGACTCTGCATTCGTGTTACTTTTCCACCCTCCGTGGCGTTTCAAATTTTCTTTACTTCCGCCTGCGTTGGCAAAGAGAGTGGCGGATATTCGACGGAAACAATGCCCCTTGTAAATTGATAGTTCTGGCAGAAACAGATATTTGGCTGAACAATACATTTACCGTAACGTAACGAGGCTTGTTGGTCTTTGTTTTGGGTATATGAACAACCAGAATTATTTCTTTGTGCTCTCTATCACATACTTTTAAATTCAAAAGTTCTTCACTACGTAAAGCTCCAGCAATTCCAAATAAAACAAAAATATAAAAAATGCTACATTATATCATTTTGGGGGTCCGGTGCACTTCGCGACCCTCCGAATTTTGGAGCGATTTTTTTTTTATTAGAAAGCCCTATTGTTATAGAACATTTTAAGAGAAAAAAATTCTTGGATTATGCACTTTTGAAAGAGAAAATCGCAATTGAAAGTACTAAAAAACCGCCATTTTTTAAAAAAATTTGACATTTATGTCTAGATTTCAGATAGTCACAAATTTTAAAAGGAGGAGTGTTGCCAGTTCTCATTTCCGTGACTCGTGTCTGCTTGGAAATACTTTATACAATATTTATACTATCTTCATGATTTAAATGTCTGTATTGAAAATGTACTTCTTTGGACGTATTATGTATTTTCCACTGGTGCTAACAGTACGTATATTTTATGTAGTTAGGGTAAATATAAAAAATTATGTATATATTTGTGATTTTTAGTTAAAATTTTAACGTTAAATGTCCCGATAAGTATAAATATTCTTATAACGAACGTATTGTTGATAATTAAAGGAGAAGTATTTACGAGTTTAAAGATGATTGTTAATGTGCTAGTATGATCTATAGAGAATAGAATGTACATATAAAGTATGTATACACTTATTGGACCACCAGAAGCATTGAAGATAATCTTAAGTACATACACATGTTTATTTTAAATATGTCTTTAAGAAGTACATTATTATTTTAATTAGATCCAATATAGGTTGTAGCAAACTTCATGTGGAATACAAATTATTTGATATTTTTTCGAGGAGTAGGGAATATATCAAGATTATGTTTCGCTCCACTCCTCGAACCAATTATAATCCGACCAACAGTCACAAATATTTGTAGTAAAACTTTAATGGAATTTTTTATTGCCGAATTAGCATAATTTACAATACTTTACCTAATTCAATTCAATATCGCTTCCTGACCAACTGACAGTTCAAAATGTAACTAGATTATCATTAAATATGAAACAAGAAATATAAAAAAATTACTCACCTAACTTAAGTATATAGACCAAATAGAACTCAACAATGTAGTGAACTAGGGAGGATAATGCGCCGAAGTTTGTTAACTACCTATTTTTTTGTTGTGGGGGACATCTTATATAGACCTTGGAAATGAGTACCAAGTTGCTGGATTCCACCAACCTTGTTTTCATCCTCAACCCTTTATGGGACAAGGAAACGTCATTCCAAAGAGCCATGGTCGATCGCCTACCTGCTAAAACCTACCACCAATCTGTCCGAACTCTGTATCTGATATGTTTTTAAAAATGTGAATTCGGTCAACCCAACCTAACCCAATCTAACCTACTTATCTACTTATGAATATTTAAACTAACCTAACTAAATCCCAACTATAAACTACACAGGATAACGCGCCGAAATATGTTCGATAATATTATTGAATATCGCACTAGGAGGGGGACCAAATACTTGCCACCACATAAACTGATCCACTTATTCCGATAAAAATCTTGAGGACATCACCCCGGACGCCTCAAATATTGTTTATTGGACGACCAGTGGCCTTCAATATGGTTCGTGCACACTCCCGTTACCGGATCCACAAAGGTTCTGGAATGGTTAACTTCCTTATGTATCTAAGGGGATGCACCTCTCAGATTTTTGAGGCCACTATATCCCCTCCAGCAGTCAGTCCATATTTCAGTACCCGGCAATACGTGATGAGAAATTATTGATTCCAGAGTAGTGGCTGTTCGGTTGGGAACAAATACTACGTAGACACGTTTATCCGTGACATCATAGCACCCACTGCTCTGGAATCATGCGCCCCCTATTATATTTTCGTTTGGTCAGCAAGGATTCATCGATTTGCAAGATGTGACCGTCCCCACTTAAAAAATGTAAACAATTAAAGTAACCCTACATGGAATCGATACCGGTCAACTTTAGTTTAACTGAAATCAGTTATGCGCGAATTGCACAATCTGTTGAATTTTTCCATTTGCGCGCATTTTTCACAATCTATTCATAGCTGTTCACTCAATTTTTCCATTTGCAAATTGTGTATGTATTCCTGATAGTATTCCTATTTGGGCACGAAATATTTCATATTAATGTGGATAATCATTTGAATTATTGAAGATTGGATTTCCGTTTGAAATACTAAAGCAGATTGATATCGCGAGCGAAGCGAGCGCGCCGGTTCGACGTTTCGCAATTCGCGCGCGCGAATTGCGAAACGTCGAACCGGCGCGCATCTTTCACAATATGTCCATAGCTGTTCACTCAATCTTTTCATTTGCAAATTGTGTATGTATTCCTGATAGTATACCTATTTGAGCACGTATCATTACATAATAATGTGGATAATCATTTGAATTATTGAAGATTGGATTTCCGTTTGAGATATCAAAGCAGATTGATATCGCGAGCGAAGCGAGCGCGCCGTTTCGACGTTTCGCAATTCGCACGCGTGAATTGCGAAACGTCGAACCGGCGCGCATCTTTCACACTATGTCCATAGCTGTTCACTCAATTTTTTCATTCGTATATTGTGTATGTATTCCTAATAATATACCTTTTTGTGCACGTATTATTTCATAATAATGTTGATAATCAATTGAATTAGTGAGCATTGGATTTCCGTTTGATACACTAAAACAGATTGATATCGCGAGCGAAGCGAGCGCGCCGGTTCGACGTTTCGCAACGAAAGTTGACCGGTATCGATTCCATGTAGGGTTACTTTAATTGTTTACATTTTTTAAGTGGGGACGGTCACATCTTGCTAATCGATGAATCCTTGTTGACCAAACGAAAATTGCGAAACGTCGAACCGGCGCGCATTTTTCACAATATGTCCATAGCTGTTCACTGAATTTTTTCATTTGCAAATTGTGTATGTATTCCTGATATTATACCTATTTGAGCACGTATCATTACATAATAATGTGGATAATCATTTGAATTATTGAAGATTGGATTTCCGCTTGAAATACTAAAGCAGATTGATAACGCTAGCGAAGCGAGTGCGCCGGTTCAACGTTTCGCAGTTCGGGCACATCTTATATTCCGCGGTAACAAGTTCACATTTTGGAGCCTAATTAACAATCCCTCATCGTTTAAATTAATAATCGAATTTAGTTGGAAAACGTTTTTGACTTCCATTTTGACCGCCCTCAGAATATTTTCATAATACTATCACTTTTTTTTCACTTGCGATTTCTAATATCCAATCCTATCCCAATAATGAACTCAACAATATAATAACACTTTTATAATGACCATAAACGAAGGAAAGTGCATTTAGAAATAACGTAGGCATCGTTCCGCGTAGGGAAAGGAATAATTTATTGAATATTTAAAAAGGTCGCGGAATGTCGACGTTACTTAAGCGCAGGCGTAGATTACTATAGTTGCAACCCACGATACAAACATACTATATCGATCGTGACTGCAATCGTGCACAAGAGTAGATTATCGATGAATTTGCCTATAAACCTTTCAAAACAAATCGATAATGTATGAAATTCGTCATGAGAGATTTATATTCTGTTGTTTATTGTCGATTCTGTGGTCCAGCAAAAAAGTTTGCTTTGATCTCTTTCATTTAATGTAACGTATAAATCAAATGTAAGATGAACAGTATATTCTAAGGATATTTATTATTTCAAATTTCATTATTAAGTACACATGCAAATACTTTCATATTTTTATAATATATTCATATATCTATTACAACACAAAATTAATTCAACTGAAAGAAAATAAAGACCGTTTGACAACGCTGCTAAAACTCATATGATGACAGAAAAATATCCTAATTTGTGACCCTGGCTGTCTAGACATAAGACGTCAGTGTCTAATTTATAACCTATAAGTGTCAAGTGAAAATAATTATGCATATGAATATATTTAAAATTTAGCAAAATTTAAGTATTTCCTTCCATTTTTTTTTGTGAAACAGACTTATGTTTATTTCAAGATAATAACCTTTACAATTTGAAGTGAAAATATTTATCGAAAAATAGCATTAACTAGTGTTGAAAAAGTACCATTTTTCGAACTAAATTCGTGATTTTTAAAGTAATTACTGAATGATCCAGCGAAATTTTTGTTCTAATCTGCTTTATTTAAGGTGAGCTATCAAACAAAATTAGAATTAACATAAAATTCGGAGGGTCGCGAAGTGCACCGGAACCCATTTTGGTTTTGAAAAGTTTGTACAAATTACCTTCATCATCAAGTAGATTTCGTCCGGTGCATCTAGTAAAAATTTAAGTATTTCTTCTTGTGAAAGAGTTTTGGATTTCTTTGGAACATGATTCCTATGTTGACGTCTTGCTTCACTGAAAGGGTTGCTTTAAGCATGGAATAATAGGACCACATTGAAGAGGAACAATAATCCTTTGATAAATTGGAAAAATATGCCAATAACACGTTTTCACTGTATTTCCTAACTTTGTGTCTATTGCACCCCTCCATAAAAATGTCGTATTGGCGATTGAATTTTTCTTTGGATTTTTCTGACAGAAGTTATAAAGACGTCTCTAATGACTTCAATTTAATTTCAGGAGGTGTGCACTGAGTATCTTCCATAATTTGTTATGAATAAATCACAAGAAAACTATTATCGAGCCGTAATATAGGGAGAAGCGTGACACTGACAGATGATTTTCGATTACTGTCAAAGTCAAAATTCTTTACCTGCCGCAAATGCTGTTAATTAAGTTAATTAGTATATTATATTATAAGGATTAAAAGTGCATATTTTTTTACGAGCAATATTTGCAGTTGCGAGGCGGAGCGCAGCGCAGCCGAGCGAATGCAAATATTGCGACTAAAAATAGGCACTTTTAGTCCGAATGATATATACTATTTTTTCCCCAACCAAGTCAAATTTAAAATAAATTCAGTTTTATTCAAAAACACATATTAATTATAACAGCGATAGCAAGTCGGTAGTCATGGATATCTGGTATTGTTGGTAAACATTGATTGTCAAGTAGACGTCAGTAGACGTACTAATCATATAATTTTTGTAGTAGTTTTTACGCTGCTTTCAAAATGAATCCCGAACACGATGAAAATATACCTGCGGATATATTGGAAAGTGCCGAAGCAGTATATCTAAATCTTTAGTCACCCAAATCTCGCCAAGTTTATGAACTTGCATATCAGCGATTCATGGATTGGTGTAAAGAAAAAAATGTGCAAAACTATGCGGAGAGTGTTCTTATGGTGTATTTATCAAATTTAACGAAGACCGTCAAGTCATCCACTCTTTGGTCACAGTATTCAATGTTGCGATCCACACTGGATATCAAAAATGGTGTGAATATTGGTGAATATTCAAAATTACGAGCATTGTTAAAAAGGCAAAGTGATGGATATATACCTAAAAAGTCTAGGGTTTTTACAAAGGAGGAAGTGGATCGGTTTCTGGATATGGCACCTGATAATGTATATTTGATGATAAAGGTTGTTCTAGTATTAGGAATTGGAGGTGCTATGTGTTGTGACGAACTAGTTCATTTGAAAATTTATGACATTGAAGATATGGACTCGATCCTGGTCGTAAAAATTTTGCAGACAAAAAACAAGAAACCTCGTTTGTTTACCATTATAGGCGATAATTATTTGCATTTATTTCGAAAATATGTTGCACTACTGCCATCAAATATACAGGAACGTCGTTTATTTTTGAAGTATATTAATGGGAAGTGTCAAAGAATGGTTGTTGGTATTCACAAAATTAGTGCCGTGCCGCAAGTTACAGTTCGCTGACCCATGGTTCATGCATGGTATTAACCTTCGAGCTTCCGGCATAACTCACGACCGCTGATCCATGTTTGTACAACAAATGATGATTCTGCAGAATTGCACATTTTTAGTCTATAGTTGCATTTATTTTAGTATATAAGTTCGATTAATTGAATGTATTGGGGATAGTGTATTTTTGTGTTTAAGTTGTGTAGTTGTATTGTTAATAAAGTATCTTTTTAAAAAGTGACTTTTCGGGCAGCAACCCTTAATTGGCGCAGTCAGTAGTATAGTGGAAGAGCCCTTAGTGATCCTCTTCGTTTTTTAACGTTTATCCACTTCAAGAACCTTTGGGAAACGTTGAAGTTCGTCCAAAAGTGCCAAAAGAAGAATAAAAGTAAGTGAAGTGTATCCATAATTATTAGAAGAAAAAAAAATCAATTTAAGTTAAGAAGAAATACCTTTGGAAAACCAAGTGAAGTTCATCCAAAAGCTTTAGAATTAAAGAAGCAAGAAAAAAAAACGACACTAGTAACCGGAATGCACCTCAGCATCATCGTTAGCCTGTAAGCAATTATAATTTTTCCTTTTTATTACCTATATGTCAGAAACACCCCAAGCAAACACTCCTCATACCTCTCAATCATTATTACGTCCATCAATCCTAAATTTAAACACACCTAGACTCATAATTACCCCACCTCAAATCAACATTATGCCTGAATTTAATCCAAAACATCTAGACATCCTATCCCCATACGATGGAAATCCCAACGAGCTGTATAACTTCATTAATACCGCTACTCTACTCCTAAGCCATTTCTGGGACAATAACAACTTCCAAAGTTTTCAAAACCACCTCCTATTCCAAGGGATCCTAAGTAAACTAACAGGAAGAGCTAAGGAAGTCATCTCAGTCTACGGATGTACAGATTGGGAACATACCAAAGAAACTTTGATCCAAAACTTCGCCGACCAACGTAATGAGAATTCTCTCACAAGAGACTTAGTAAATTTACGTCAAGGACCCAATGAATCTCCACAGCAGTATTACGAGAAAGTAATGGGTCTGCTAAATACAATATCTAACTACATAGAACTCCACAACGGCGATATCAACATAAAGGCAAGTAAGAAGAGCTTTTTCCAGAAACAAGCCCTAACAACTTTCCTAGCAGGACTTCGGGAACCCTTAGGTTCCACTATCAGAGCAATGAGACCAAGCAACCTATCTACGGCAATACAGTACATCCAGGAAGAAAACAATATAAGGTATCTCCAGAAAGCAGTAAACCCTCAACCAACAACCAGCAGGCATATCAGCGCAAACCAACAATATAAATCACCAGCTCCTCTTATGTCTTCACAAGGGCAGCCATCAACGTTTAGACCACAATGGCAACCATCAACTTTCAGACCACAATGGCAACCACCACATCCCCGACCGCAATGGCAGCCACAACCTCAACAGTCTGGATTTAGACCACCGGCGCAACAAAACAATTTCATCCCACAAGGCCAGAAAGTATTCCCTGGACCGTCAAGGTTTCAACAGTTCAGCAGGCCTCAACAACAGAACACCTGGAGTAATAAACCTGGAATATCTCAGCCACATAAACCTACACCAATGAGCATTAGCACTGGAGCTACGACTCAGAACCGAAACTGGAGATCTCAACAGCAAAATCCACCAAGATTCACATCTGAAGAATTATTTAATATTGAACATGCTAACGAAGCATATGGTTATGATACCAACGAATTTGATGATGAAACAGCTTACGATTATTACCACCAAGGAAACCAGTTTTGCGAGACAACAGAATCGTATGAAGAAAAATTTCAAAATGACTACGAAGAACAATCGACAAATTTTTGGGAAAATGCCGAAAACAACAACGCGACGTAATAGAGCTTAATTCTTACCAAGGTAAAAGGGAACTACCCTATATAACCATCTCCAACCCTCCTCTTAAACTACTTATCGACACTGGTGCTACCAAATCTTTCCTCAATCCCGACATCGCCTCGAAATATTTCCATGATAAAATCAAACATGAACCTTTTATAGTAACCTCCATTTTCCAAAATCATTCTCAAGATTATTGTGCCGACATACCTATATTTTCCGAATTCCAAAAAAACGGAAATTTCAAATTCTACCTCTTCAAATTCCACAAAACCTTTGATGGCCTAATAGGCCTTGATAATCTCAAGCTTCTAAAAGCAAAACTCAATTTTCCTGATTCTGAACTCGTCACAGAAAATTCTGTTCTACCTATTCAATATTATGAAAGTATCAAAACCCAATTTTACTCCATCCAACTCGAACCACAGACAATTACTCAAGTCCGAGTACCCGTTAAAGAAACACATGGAACTGTCATACTTCCGAAACAAGAGATACAAGGAGCTTTCCTTAACGAAAGTCTAACTACAGCAGCCAATGGTCTAGCATGGACAGAACTCATCAATGCCACGGACGAACCAATACAGATAGCACTAACAGATCCAGTAATAAGTTCGGGGATCCACTTACCCGATTACCATCTTTACACAGCCGACATTATACCTCAGGAATACCAGAAGACAGATGTCGAACATCTACTTAGAACCGATCATCTCAATCCAGAAGAAGAAGAGCACATTAAACGATTGTGCAAAAAGTTTTCAGATGTCTTCCATCATCCAGAGTCACCCCTCGCCTTCACCAATCAAATCAAGCATAACATCAGAACAAGAGATGAAGTTCCCACTTACACCAAATCATACCGCTATCCTCATATTCATAAAGAAGAGGTCCAAAAACAAATAGCATCAATGTTAGACCAAGGAATCATTCGACCAAGCCAATCACCATGGTCATCGCTTATATGGGTCGTCCCCAAGAAACCCGACGCCTCGGGAAAGATTAAATGGCGAATAGTGGTAGACTACCGTAAAGTTAACGAGAAGACAATAGACGATAGGTATCCAATCCCAAACATCACAGATATCTTAGACAAACTAGGAAGATGTCAATATTTCTCTACCCTCGACCTAGCTAGTGGATTCCACCAGATTGAAATGGCAGAAGAAGACATCCCTAAAACTGCATTTAACGTCCAGAACGGCCACTATGAATACCTCAGAATGCCATTTGGACTCAAGAACGCCCCTGCAACATTTCAAAGAGTAATGGACAATGTTCTCAAAGGATTGCAAGGAGAAATATGTCTTGTATATATGGATGACATAATCGTTTTTTCTACGTCCCTGCATGAACATCTTGTCAACCTCACGAGAATCTTCAAAAGGCTTAGAGAAACGGGATTTAAGATACAGGTAGACAAATGTGAATTTCTGAAAAAGGAAGTTAGCTTCTTAGGTCACATTGTGACTCCAGAAGGAACTAAGCCGAATCCTGACAAAATCAAAGCTATTGTCGACTACCCAATTCCGAAAACAGCCAAAGAAATCAGAGGATTTCTGGGATTAATGGGCTACTATAGAAAATTCATCAAAGACTTTGCTCGAATAACGAAACCTTTAACTTCATGCTTGAAGAAAGATGCTAAAATAGAACACACACCAGTATTCCTAGAATGAATCAAGACCTGTAAAAACCTCTTAACCAATGAACCACTGCTTCAATATCCAGACTTCACGAAGCCATTCAACCTCACCACAGATGCTAGCAACTTCGCCATTGGAGCCGTACTTTCTCAAGGTCCCATTGGCAACGACAAGCCAATTGCATACGCGTCCAGAACTCTAAACGGAACAGAAATTAAATACTCAACTATAGAAAAAGAAATGCTAGCAATAATATGGGCTACTAAATACTTTCGCCCGTATCTTTTTGGAAGGAAATTCAAGATTCTATCAGACCATCAACCCCTCAAATGGTTGTTCTCGCTGAAGGACCCAAATTCTAAATTAGTAAGATGGCGACTGAAATTGGAAGAGTTCGACTATGAAGTTGCATATAAAAAAGGTAAATCTAATACTAACGCCGACGCCCTTTCTAGAGTTGAGATCAACGCACATGAACTTGACAAACAACTTCAAGAAGAAATAAGTAAATTAGATAACGAAGACACGGCATCAATGTACAACCACCCAGGATCTACCCTCGATCCTTTAGAAGATATCGAAACAGAAATTTTTCGCACGACAGACCATCTAAATCCCAAAGAACTCCAAATAATTAAGGAATTACTAGAAGAAGGAGAGAAGCAACACTCTTCGTCAAACAATCTAAACATGGAAGAACTCCCAACTATAGAAGACTTACTTCAAGAAAGAGAAGACGATTCCGATTCAAATGCAACAAGACATACAGCTCAAGAAAACCCTATCCTAGGAATTCCCATAAGCGAGAGACCACTAAATCACTACAACAATCAAGTGATATTCAAACTAGTTAACCATAGTCCAGCTCCACCAGTTAGCGAAGTAACTTTTGTTAATAAGAAAAGGATTTTTATTCAAGTTGGCAAAAACAATCTAAAAGGAGACTTTTTCAATTTCTTCAAAAACTATCTCGATCCCAAGAAAAAATATGCTCTGTACTTCGAAAATGATGATCTCTATCCACTTCTCTGTAACATAGTACGAGAAACATTCAAAAACACGGCCTACGATTTAGTAAAATGCAATCAAGTTTTAGAAGATGTTAATAGCTCCCAAAGACAAAAGGACATTATACATCAATACCATGAAGGAAAGACCAACCACAGAGGTATAAATGAAACCGAAAACCAAATTCGGAAACTATACTATTGGCCTACATTGAAGAAAGATGTTGAAGAAATTATCAATTTGTGTGATACTTGTCTAGCCAGCAAATACGACAGAAATCCTCCAAAACCAAAATTCATGATAACACCAACGCCAACAAAACCTTTGGAAATAATTCATCTCGATACCTTCCAAGCAAATGGTCAAAAGTTTCTGACTATCGTCGATGCATTTTCCAAGTATGGACAAGCCTATCCGATAGAAGGATCTAATTCTATCAACGTTCTAAATGCTCTCCTCATCTATGTAACACATCATGGAATGCCACACATGATGGTAGCTGACAGTGGTACCGAGTTCAAGAATGGACTTATGCAAGAGTTTGTAGACACCCATAAGATTATAATTCATTACACAACTGCGGATAGCCCGCAGTCGAATGGAATAGTTGAACGCTTCCACTCCACAATACTCGAACATCTCAGAATCCTCAGAACAAAGAAGAAAACTTTAAGCATTAAGGAACAAATGCTATATGCCATCCTGGGTTACAACAGTTCTGTTCACTCTGTAACTAAACAAAAACCAATAGATGTCCTGAATGGTCATTTCGGCGCTCAAGACCCTTTTGACATGGACATCGATAGAGCTTTGTTAAACAACTACACACAAGGCCATCGGGAAAAAACGAAAGAAATATATAAAGAAATCAACAAGAGAATCCAAGACATCAAAGAAAAAGCCATAGAAAAAAGGAATGAGAAACGACAAACTCCTATATCCTACAAACCTTCTACCAAAATTTATACCAAAAAGATGGTCAAAAGAAATAAATTACTTCCAAGATTTTCTCCTAAAATCATTACAAAAGACAACGAGGTCACTGTTGACACTCAAAATACAACTATACACAAGAAAAATGTCAAACGCCAGCCAAACAAATCTAATGTGAACCCTATATTGCAGATGTACATACATCATGGCCCAAGAAGTTCTGATCCAGGATCTCAAGGACAACCCAGGAATTCTACCCCTCAAGCTGGGACTAGCAAGAATTCGAACTAGTAAACACGACTTTATCCACTATTTTCCCCTGAGACCATTAGCTGAAGAAATAAATGCACTCGAAAACCAATATCGAACAGTAACATCAGAAATTCAAGAAGGACTAACACAACCTTACTTCGATCAGCTTCAAAATTTCGACCAGAGTCTGCAGTACCTACTAATCGCTGCTAAGCAGAAACTCCACAGCATCTATCCAGAATATAAACTGAAGAGAGGATTAATTAATGGTTTGGGAAGCATAATCAAAGTAATATCAGGCAATTTGGATCAAGAAGATGCCGAAAGATACGACAAGGCCATCGCCTCACTTGAGAAAAATCAAAACAACATTATATCAGAAATTGACAGGCATACGAGTCTAAACAAACTAATCATGGCAAACTATAATACTACAGTGACACTCATTACACACAACCAAGAAAACATTGCTTTTGAGATAAACAAAATCAGCACTGATATGAACAAATTTGTATTTGACTTCAATAACTATATGGAAGTACGAAACATATTAGACCAGCTCAACCTAACTCTTCAGACTATCTTACAGCTTCTCACGGACTTAGAAACGGCCATCACATTTGCAAGATTAAATATCATTCATAGCAGCCTAATCAACCCAGAAGAATTGAAATGGGCCGTAGAGAAAATGCATGAACATCACTCATCCGAACAATTGGCATACGTTCAAGAAGATTTCACGAAATACTTCAACATTCTAAGAGTTGACGGTTATTACACCAATCACACATTGGTATTTGTCATCCACTTTCCAGTCTTCTATCCCGATCCGTTCTCATATTTCCATCTATTTTCAACTCCCACATATAACCAAACAATAATCATTCCACCTGGTCCTTACCTAGCCTCTAATGAAAACCTTTACCAATATATGGAAACACCCTGTGAACCAATGGGCGTAGAATACCTATGTGTAGAACAGCTACTTCAAGAAAGCTATGATTGTGTTAACGAAATCCTGAAGCTCACCAACGAAGAAGCCCGATGCGAACATCTACCTATCGCAATTAACTCCACATTCATTCAAGAGATGTCAGAAGCCCATTATATAGCAGTTTTTCCCCAGGCTACAAAGATTTCTACACAGTGTTCCTCTTCAAAAATTATGGTGCTTCAAGGAACATACCTCATCGAACTTCCTCCAGGATGTCGCTTCAGAACAAATATGGAAGCATTTGAAAACACAAAATCGGTAATACGAGAAGAAGCTTTAACCCTACCAAGAATCAAAACCTCCTCACAGACTCAGATAGCCAAGACCAAACCGTTAACAATCAAGAAAATCCCGCTGGACCAACTCCACCTCCTTACCAGGGAAGAAGAACGACTACAATCAATATCTACCAATCAGCAAAAAACAGACCCCACACACTTCTGGATGACTCCAATCTACATCATCATAACCATTTGTATAATACTGGGATTATATAAACTTCGAGGACGTCAACGTAAAACTCCAGAAGAACCAGAGGTTCATCAGGATGTGCCATCATCACCATCAGTTTTGTTCGTCCCTTACAAAACTTCTTCAGGGGATGGAGAAGTTACAGTTCGCTGACCCATGGTTCATGCATGGTATTAACCTTCGAGCTTCCGGCATAACTCACGACCGCTGATCCATGTTTGTACAACAAATGATGATTCTGCAGAATTGCACATTTTTAGTCTATAGTTGCATTTATTTTAGTATATAAGTTCGATTAATTGAATGTATTGGGGATAGTGTATTTTTGTGTTTAAGTTGTGTAGTTGTATTGTTAATAAAGTATCTTTTTAAAAAGTGACTTTTCGGGCAGCAACCCTTAATTCGCAAGAAATTGCAAATTTTTTGAAGTTAGAAAATTGGAAGGAGTATACTGGACATTCGCTAAGAAGAACATCTGCTACACTTCTTATTGATGGTGGCGGTGACCTCACTTGTCTTAAAAGACATGGAGGTTGGAAATCGAGTACGGTAGCAGAAGGATATATTGAAGAATCACGTATCAAGAAAGAGAATACTGCCAGAAAAATATTGCAACCTGACAAAGAAGGTACAAGTATCTATTCAGATATTTCCTCGAATGTTTCATCAACAGTTACGAAGAATATTTTGAGTTGTTCTAACATTAATGAAATCTTTTGAATTGTTCGAAAATTGTTAGTGATAATTTCAGTGGTGCTATGAATTTTGGCAATAATTGTTCCAATTGTACATTCAATATCACTATAAATAACAAATAAATACCTATATATAGTCGCCCAATTAGTTTGTTTTACTAAGTTTGTAAGAGACAATGTTTTTTCTTCAAATTTCAAATAGTGAGCTCAAATTCAATTACATTTAGTCCTAGGATTAAAAGTAGCGTTTTTACTCATAGGATTAAAAGTGTTGCTAAGCAACTAGCATATTTTTGTACGGTAAGGGAATTGATGACTTTTGCACCTGAAAATAGTACAAAAATGTCAACATTTTTTGATGGTTGGAGAAAATAGTATATTGTATAATTAGTGGGAAAAGCACATTATTCCCAAACGACTGTGATAATTACCAGACGAGGAGCGTAGCGACGAGTCTGGTAACACAGGAGTTTGGGAATATGCTTTTCCCACGAATTATACATACTATTTTTTCTTCGATCGTTGATTTACATTACAAATCAAAAGCGCCAAGGAGGATGGAAATCTTCCAATGTGGCGGAAGAATATATTGACGAATCACTTAATAATAAAGTAGAAGTGGCTAATAAAATATTCAACACCCCTGCCTCGACTTCAAATGAAAATGATCGAAACGAGATAAACCAAACAATTAAACAATTAGCCATGCAGCTTCAACGTCTATAAATTCTCGTTGCCCTCCAGTACAATTTACAAATTGTACAAACTGTACAATAAATGTAAATATTAACAACAATTAATTTGTGTTCAAGAATATCGTTATAAATTAGATGTTTCTTTTAATTCTTTTATAACAACTTTATCAATACCTATAAAAATTAAAACCATACTTTGTTTCCTTTTATTGTAATAATCCATTTGTAACATTACCGCACGCTACAGCAGTGCGGTAAGAATATTACCGCACTGTTATTTTCTAATTACATAGCAACTGCCCACTATTCTGGAATGTTGAGCTTTGCGCATAGAAAACGGGTCAAAATAGTGTCACTTTTACCCCGATCGGAGAAAATTAGTATATTACGTAACGTGTGTTGTAAGAAGCATTTTACGCATGAACGGAAAAGTTGCGCACGAAGCCGCGTAGCGGCGAGTGCGTAATTCCGTGAGTGCGTAAAATGCGTTACAAACGAGTTACGTACTATCCTTTACCTACGACCTACTTGTACTTATATTTATAACCTTATTAAAGGATTTAAAGTACAAATAAAAACGTACATCCTCGATGCCTAGCCAAGCATTTTAGAAATCCGTTATTGATGCCCAGCCAAGTTTCGTAAAAGTGTATCATAAGCAGTATTTATTTTTATTAAAAATGTATGTGGAATTACCGGAATTGCATAAAATAGCGTATAACTACGCCTCTCGACTAAAGTTACATTAATCCCTTAAGTGGATTACTTCCCTTAGGAATCAAACTCCAGCCGCGGGATTAAATGGGTCACTTTAGTCGCTTGGTGTATAATATACTATTGTTTACTAATATGAGATACATTCAGACAGATAAAAGATGCGGAATGAAAGAAACTGAACTAATTAGCATATAATTCCAAATAACTCTTAGTATTAAATGCAATCTCATATCTAATAAATGTTATCTACCATTTATATATAGAATAAAATTCAACGTCTAATATCTAAATAATTAAGTTTTAATAAAATGGCAACGTCTATTGACAGTTGCTAAGTGGTTGCTAGGGAAGCCGTGAGATTTACTTTACAGCCGTGCGTTTTGTTTTACCGTGAGTAATAGACGTCTTACATTGATTGCCGATTGTGTGTTTTTGACTACTTACAGGGGTGGTCGTAGGTAAAATATATAATCCAAATAGACAAAATGTGAATAAACATGTTACCACAGAAGTAGTATAAAGCTACTTGTATTTGTGGATGGAAATGAAATATCAGGATACTTTTTGACATAATCAGGTATTATTTAACTTATTATCGGGTACGACTCAATTAGGGCAGAAATATTTTTTTTTTATAAATAATTGACATAATCAAGTAAGATTATAAACGGGTAATCTTAACTTTTTTGAATCCTATATTAGATTCATACTTAATATTATTTTGTTCAATGAAATATTTAAATTTATGCATTTTTTTGGTTGACAACATTACTAGAATAAGTTCTTTCATTCGATAAAATCCATTTCTTTGGTTCCACCTTAAATAAATTATAGCTGTTTATGGTTGTCAAGGTGCATGGTAATAATGAGTATAAGCGAGGAGCCAAATAGTTTACGCTACGTTGTCCAATGGTTTTTTTGGATCGTGGGTAATATATTCTGTCATTATTTCTGATGTTATGGAGATGTTCATGGGATATTAATTGAATTTTTCCTTGTTTGACAAATAAAAACATTTTCTTACAAAATAGCTGCCTAACATCAAACAAATTAGACTCCCTTTATAGCCGTTTAATTGGATAAAAGATAGGTTTTTGATAAATTAATTTCAGAATCCATTTTTGTATTATATAAACATAGTTTAGATATGAATTGTATAGTCCCCCCATCCTAGAATACCATAGTTTAGCTGCGGCTCTATTAAACAAAAATATATAGTTTTCAAGCTGGCATCAGGTGAAAAAGCTCTTAATTTTGATATAAATCAATTTCTCTTATCTGTAGTTCTCAGCGAAGGTGTCGATCGATACCTTGTACTTTCCCCTTCCGTAATTTGTTGACTGTAGACTATATTTAATGGACCTAACTGTGGTAAGTAAGAAGAATATGAAGTGAATGGTAAGTAGCAACTTTTATTGTAGTTAAGTGACAGTTTATTGTAGTGGAACCATTTAGAAATTTGTAGAAAATAATTTTCAAAGTTTTCTTTTAATTCTTCCCACATCGGGGCATATAATGACCGTATCGACGGTAAAACTTAATATTTTTCTCGAAGAGTTGATGGAAAATAAACTGTTCACATATAAAATAAAAAGAAGCGGCCCTAAGACGGTTCCTTGTGGAACTCCAACTGTAACTTTCTCTGGTATGCTAATCGTATCGTTAATTTCTACATATTGCACTCTATCTGAAAGATAGCTTTCAATTAATATATACGGAGTTCCCCTTTTAACATATTTGTTTAACTTGCTGAGAAGTTTTTTATGGTATACTGTATCGAAGGCCTTAGGTAGGTCCGGGAATATACTTATAGTTGGAATTTTTTTGTCAACATATTCGTGTATATAAGAATTAATACTGTAAATTTTATCTTTCGTGGATGTGCCATCTCTAAAGCCATATTGAGAGTATGGTAAAATGTTGTATTTATTAAAAAATTTGCATAATCTACTTTTTACTAGCCTTTCTATTATTTTAGAGATATTATAAATGAATGAGATGGGCCGATAATTCTCTATTTTAGTTTTAAAGAGTGGTTTAATTTTTCCAGACATGTAGGAAAATGACCAGTAGTAAAACATTTGTCTATGATGAAATTTAAAGATGCTGCAATTGCCAGTGTTATTTGTTTAAGAGTTTCAGATCGTTTATTATCGATTCCGGGAGATTTCTTATTTTTTAAGTTGTTCATAATTGATTTTATTTCACCCTTATTAGTTGGATACTCAGATTAACAAATAAAATAGATATGTTTGTTTTTAATTTTTCCTGCCCCAAACATTGAGTCACATTCTAAGCTCACTTGCGGACACTTCCACTGCTTTGCCATATTTACCAATCCTCTTTAGTTGCGGGAAGAAAGAAAATTAGAAGTTTAATTGAAAATTTGTTAAAAAGTTATACAAATAAAAAAAAGTCATACCAATTTCTGCATTTGAGTCGCTGCTTTTAAAATTAATTGATAATACTTGAATTTTATTTAATAAAGGCATATTCTTATATAAATTTTAAACAAGTATTTATTGTATCCTTAGATACCTTTATGGTTATAACTAAAAGTGGCAACATTACTCAAAATTACAGTACCTGTTTAATGTGTCAATAGTAATCTATTTAGTAGTTTTGTCCTTGTTTAATTACCGTATAAAGAGAGATGCAAATATCGTCAGAGAGTGATCGACGATCTTTTTAAATACACCGTAGTATTGTAGTAAATAATGTCAAACGTGGTTTTTTCATATGAGCGCCATTACGACTAGAGAGTAAACATTTAGTCCTTTCGTTTTGATGTGTTTTTCAAGACTTTAAGTGACAAAATAAACTTTTAAGTTAATTAATTTAATGTTTTTGCATTATCATGGTTCGTCGGTGCCAAGTTTGTCAGCCCAAATTACCAAGGCCATGTATCTACAATACCATCCCCACTTTTTGTAATTCATTCATTATTTCAGTACTGGCGTTTAGAATTGTGGGCCGCAAAAATAAATGTGTTTACGAATGAATAGTTCTCTCTATGTTTATTATTACTCTAAGGTTGGATATAGGAATATTGTATTTTGTAGTGAACTGATACTTCATTAAAATGAACAATACCTGTAATTTTTCAGCTAATATTTGTCCTTCACCAGCATTTGTTGAATGTAGTTACTATTTCCTTTTTCTGCGAAGCAGGATTCTCAACCTATGCAGCCACGAAAACAAAATACCGCAATAGAATGGATGCTGAACCTGATATGAACTTCTACTGTCTTCTATCAAACCTGACATCAACCAGTTGATGAAAAATAAAAAACAGTTTCATACCTCCCATTAGTTAGATTTTTTTGTTTTTTAATATCTTTTATTATTATACTGGCTATATTGTAATTTACTAAGTAGTAACTGTTACATTGTACTTTTATTATGCTTATTAATAAAGAAAACATTTTTGAAAACAATTGTTTTATTGTAACTCATATTTTTTGACAAACCTCGTACACGACTAAAAAATTTGATAATTGATGACTGTGTTTTAGGTTTTAGATAATATTAACTTTTTATGAAGAATAACTTTTTTCCTAAAATTAATAATAAAAAAGGTTTCCATATGATTCCAACTTAGGGGGACATATTGTATACTAGACTTTTTTTAATGGTGATATTTTTGTTTTTACATTTAACAATTTTGTACTCACATAACTTTCTGTTTTAAAAGAAATTATTGTATTTGTTGCTAAATATATTATCTTTATTCATGTTCACTGAAATTCCTCCAAAATAAAGTCTAACACTTGTCAGAAAATCACTAGAAGATAAAAATAGTAATCCAGGAATAATATCAGATATTCTTCATTTATTCAATGTATGTATTAAATCAGACTTATTTCACTTTTGACAATAAGGTATATATGCAAAATGAAGGGTAATAGAATTAAGTTAAGAGTTAATAATGTACTTGATTATTCAATTTACAGAAAACCAACACACACTGATGTGAGTATACCCTATAATTCCAATCATCCTATGTCACATAAATTAGCAGCACATAATTCAATGATACGTAGAGAAATTTCAGTTGTGATCAACAAAACATCAAAATTCTTATCCACTACATATCATAAATAAATTACTTAATAAAAAGTGGCATTTCAACTAATATTTCCTGAACAAAAAGTAATGTGCGTACAAAATTGTTAAAAATGTAAACACAAAAATATCCCCATTAAAAAAGTCTAGTATATAAAAACTTAATTGGTCAAATTCTTAGAAATTAGACACAGTGAACACTTACGAGCATACAGGTTAAAACAACCAGTAGATTCCCACTCCGCAAAACATCTACGTGAAGAATTAGAAATTAGAAAACGCTTAAAAAAACACAATAAGTGTCGTCAATGAACAGATAAATCTAGGGAGTTCTCCACTCTTAAACTGTCTTCTTAAGTGATAATTGTAAAGATCAGCAGATATAGTTTTCCTGGTTTTCTATATCATTGCACAGTATACAGATCTTAAATGGGAAAAATATGTCCAGGATATTCCCATAGCGTAGATAATATCTAAGCTTTAATATTGGTAATAACATAACTTCTTTTTTCTCACTTCTTGGTGTACTAATATTTAATTGTATGGCAAATGTAAACTACTCTGTTAAGTTTTAGATCAAAGTAACATTTTTTTATTTAATTGAAAACTTTCAATTACGTCGTATTGTGTGTGTCCTTCAGGACGCGCACAGCTCTGTATGTTTCGACCTTTTTCAAATTTTTCACCTGCTAGAAACGAGAAAGGTAATTCAATATTTATTATACTGTAAAACATTAAAAACATTTTTATTTAAAATTTATGCGCAATTCAAAAATTTTAAGCTGTAAAAATCATTTTTTTTGACAATAAGGGTGGTTTTTAAGGGTTGAAAGAGTGATACTATTGTTTAATTTTAACTCACAACATACAAATATATTTATTATACGTATTTAAATTGATTTAGATCGATGTAATATATGTTTTTATGGTTTTTCTATTTTTTTAGCATAAGGCGTGGTTTTCACCCCCTAAAAATAAAAAAGCGCACCTCAAGAGCATATCGACTTTGATCTAGAGAGTGAAAATAACTTATTTCCAAATTTTCATCAAAATCGGAGCGGGTGTAAAGAATTCGGAGGTTATACCTTATTTTTCTCCCCATGTACTGTAATATCGAAAAAATTGTCAATTTTTCACAATTTTTTTAATTTTTTTATTATATTGTGGAACTATATAGAAACAGTTAGTTTCATTTAAAAAAATAATCAGTAGATTCCACACAGTAATGATCGAAACAGTAAATGTTATATAGTCATTTCATAAAGGGGTTGGAAGAGATATTTAATATTGTAATAAATGCGAATATCAAATAGAAAAACGTAAATCAGTAACTTTCAGAACACACGGTAAAATATATTTCTTATTTCAAATATAATAAAAGTAGAATTCGACATACTTTTGTCTAGCAAAAATAGACAGAACCATAACAATTTGCAACAATAAAAAACATTTTACTAGGTCAAATTCAAATGATTGTTTTGTATACAAACTAGTTGGTAACAAAAATTGAGGCCATTTCAAAACAAAAAATGGAACATTTGCAATTCAACAAAAAAAATCGAACATAATTTGGGGAAATAATAAAAACTAAGTTGAAAGCAGACATAGCACAGAGTCGGGCGAAAAACGCGAAGGGAAAAAGTCCTTTCCTGTCACGGTAACACGTATCAGTTTTCTTTGTTTTGAGTGTTTGCGGCTTTGTAGGAAGAAGTTTCTCTCCGTTATGTCAGGGCGTAAAAAGGATATTCAGATATCCATGACAGTGAACACTGTCCCCCTGCGGTGGCACAAAACGGTAAAACTCTACCTCTGCCCGAAATCTCCTCATAGCAAGTAGAATAAATAAACATTGTAGGTTATTCAAAGGAACGAAAACTGCAACTCGGAAATTATTGTAATACACACTGATCTGGTGGTAGATAAACATTATAACTCATAAATCAGCAGGATTTTAAGTTCCTCTACTTTCGCCTTCTGTTTACATAAAGTACAATGACTTGCAACAACAGTCAATTTGTACAGTATTTCTTTTAAAAATAAATAAGTATTTCTCGCAGCGAGGCAGGTCAATTTACGGAATAAGGGCTAAACCATACGGCCCTCGCACACATTGAACATATTTATAGATAAGTGGGTAGTATTTTTATTGTGAGGAATTTAATATTTGTTTTTATATTGGGATTCTTTTATACAGAGAAAGATTTTTTATTTTTATTATACAACTTCGTGGTTTCCGATACTTAATTCAGATCCCTACCCCGATATTCCCTCTAGAGTGTGCAGTGCTTCTGGATTCGAGGCCCAACAATGAGGTCAATCCTGGCCTGGCAAAGGTAATTAGGCCTCTTTAAGTCCAGGAGTTCCCAGCCTAATTCGGACCGGTTAAATTTTATTTTCACGGTCGGCTGCATTATTAAAATTTGGTGACAGCAGTTATTAGAATATAAATAATATAATTTCAATTAATCAAAAACTAGTTATTTTCATAGAAAAGAAGTCGTAACATTTAAAATGAATAATAACTTATTATGAATACAAAAATAAATATATCTTCTTACATATTAAAATTGTTGGCAACGTTGCCCACTGTCTCATTTTTAAGATTTCAAAATTAAATTTCGAGCTTAAATGTGAACAATCCCCAATTTTACTCATTATTGTGATATAAACCTCTTTTCAGTTCTCATAGTACAAGTTTTTTTTAAATTCAGCACGTGAATTGAATCGTAGTAATTTTAAAAATGTATATATCGAAAGTATTTCCGCAACTTGTGACTTAGTATTATAAATCTTTCTTATAATAAGACCTTTCCGTAAAAAAATTCAACTATACATTGATATTAATAGACCAAGGTAGAAGCCTTTAAAAATAATAAAAAGTGGAAAAAATAATAGTAGAATGAAACCCATTGAAAAAGGAGGTGAATATTATAAAAATGAAAGGAAAAATAATTTACGGGTTTTTAAGGGTAAAAAACGGTTTATCTCGATTTCCGGCAAAACTAAAAGTCCTATGGTAAAAATGAAAATAGCAAAGTTGTAGGTAATAAAAAGATTTAAAACTTTTGTATTCACATTTTTTACATAACCTCAACATTTCTGTGAGAAATTCAAAAAATGAAGTTTTTGGTTTTTCATTTTTATCTTTTACAAAAAAAATTCTTTTTTTCACAAAATTTGGTGGAAACTTACCTTTTTATGTCCCAAATATACAGTAATTCATTTGATTTGAAATATTCATTTTTTCACCTTATTTTGTATTAATATCGAAAAAGCACCCTAATTTTGAATCGAAAATTCACCTTTCAAAATATCAGCTTTTTTATAAAGTTGGTGTGCTTTCTGTTCGTTAAAATTCTCTACTTTCCTACGGTGTAAAAAATATATATATTACTATAGTAAATCTGTTCAGAAACTGCAAAAAATCTAAAAAAACTCGAATTCGAAATTTTTTTAATCATTATATACAATTTTGAGCTATTTATTAAAATTTACACTTTAATTACTCGTGAAACATAAGATTACATGTTACATTGATAAACAAAAAAATTGCAAATCGAAATATACTACTATAATTAACAAACAAATAAGTTAATAAAGTTAATATTTAATAAGACATCTACAATACTTTGAGAAAGTTGTAGAATCTTCTTCAAATTAAATGCGTAGATGCCTATTTATTATTATTTTAAGATAACTTATATACCTGAGTGTCCTACGAAAAATTTTAGCCCATCAAAAGGTATTTCATAGAGAAGTGGGGTAGGGGCTAGGAGGGTCAGGGACTGCTATTTCGTAAATATCGTAAATTCATTATTAGACAATAAAAATTTGTCAAAATTTGGCCAATATTTTTTTATAAAAAAGATGCAAGTAAAGAAGATATCGAAAAAATGGATTGCAGTTAATCAAATCTATTTATAAATGTAAAAATGATAAAATAATACTGAATCGATTAAGATTTCAAAAATGTCAATTGGCAAAAATTAAATCATCTTTCATATTGGCAAACCTCCCACCCACAGAAGAAGCAGCAGAACAACATTGTTACAGGGCATAGTATCAGCTTCAAACTTGGTTGGGTAATGAACTGACAGCAACAGATTGGGGCTGGAAGCAACATCAACGTGGAATTCTGCCCAAATTTACAGAAAAGGAACCAATTCCGGAAATATTGCTCAAAATTATTTGCTGCAGCTGTGAAACCGGATGTAACGGTTTAAAATGTGGCTGCCGAAAACATGGTTTAAAATGTACAAATTTAAGCTCAAATTGCCATGGTTCTGAAAAATGCTCCAATATGGAAGAAAAGCCTACGAGGAAGTTAATGATTCAGATGGAATTATGGATGAAGAAACAACGCAGACTGGTAATACATACTCGTAATATTGGAGTCGAAGAAGGTGATGGATGATTGTCATGAAGATTTCGAAGATCTACTAGAATCGGAAAGGTTTGTCGAATCTAACGATGAAGAAACGTCATCAAAGAGACAAAAACTAATGGATAAGTGAAATTCAAGATAAGGTATTTATGAATAACAAGATTAATATATTTAAAAGTATTATAATGAATCACGTAATCAGAATAAAGTATCTAAATTCAATAGTACGATTTAAATTTATTTTTATATATTATGAGATTTTCTATGACATAAATATAATTAGAATTTAATAAATCAAATTTTTAATTGAAAAAAATTGCAGCAGTAACAATTTTTAGATAAAATTGAATATAATGATTAAAAAAAATTCGAGTTTTTTTCGATTTTTTGCATTTTCTGAGCCGGTTTACTATAGTAATATATATA
Source organism: Galeruca laticollis (assembly GCA_963921935.1). Lineage (NCBI taxonomy): Eukaryota > Metazoa > Arthropoda > Insecta > Coleoptera > Chrysomelidae > Galeruca > Galeruca laticollis. Next base: position 241,839,095 of record OY998176.1, read on the forward strand.
TATATATATATATATATATATATATATATATATATATTTACGCCATAGAAAAGTAGAGATATTAACAAACAGAAAGCAACTTTTTGAAAAAAGCTGATATTTTGAAGGGTGAATTTTCGATTCAAAATTAGGGTGCTTTTTCGATATTAATAGAAAATAAGGTGAAAAAATGAATATTTCAAATCAAATAAATTACTGTGCTATCTGGCAGCGAGTATTAAAAAAAGCGGTTGGCAAAAGAAAATCAGCTGCGCAAACTCTCTGATACAATCGAAAAATGTATAATTCCTTCCACTTCTCTCTCAGTTCCGAATACAACTGAAAGTTATTTATAACCTTCAGAGTCAGATGAGGATACAATAAAAGAGATTATTGTCAAACAATTCAAGGAAGATCAAACAATTTATCAGGATATTCCAAAAAATGATGACGAGCAACCTGACAGCAAAGCCTTTACAGTTAAAGATGTAATTACCGAAGTTGATAGTGACCCAGCTTCCTGGAAAAATTTAAATATTTCCCAACATAGAAAAAGAGCCAATACAGGTTAAAGGCGTTGATTTTCCAAAACACGATTCGGAAGTCATTTTTCTCCTTCATATTATTATCGTATAATGTCTAATGGGGAAAAATTAGAAAGAAAATGGTTAGTTTACTCCAAAAGTACTCATGCTGTGTATTGCTTTTGCTGTTTGTTATTTAAAAATTCTGATATTAACGCGGTGAATTGGTCAAAAGGCTATAGAGACTGGAAAAATATTGTTAGAATTATAAAGTCTCATGAAATCTCTGGGAAACATATATGGTCTGTTTTAATAAATGGGAGGAAATGGATAAGAGACTAAGAGTGGGTAAAACAATTGATGAAGAACATCACAGAATTTTGAACCTAGAAAGGCAGTATTGACGAGATATTTTAAAAAGAATTATTGCTGTTATACAACTCTGCGGTTTACAAATGTTGCCACTTCGGGGTAGTTCCGATACGGTTTTTGAACGAAATAACGGAAAATTTTTGAAAATAATGGAATTACTTTCTAAATTTGATTCCGTTACTAGAGAGCATTTGAGAAGAGCTTCGTCTCAATCAAACATTACCCACTACTTAGGTAAGAATATACTCAATGAAATTATAAGTCTATTAGGAAAAACAGTTCGAAATAACATAATTGAAAAAATTGAATGTGCAAAATATTACAGTATTATATTAGACGCGCACCCCCGACACCGTACATATAAAAGCATAGTAGCAACACTCTCGACTCGTCCCTTTGAAGTCTTTGTGGATAATTTCGCCGACAATGTTCTAAGAAGTCGGGCAGTTGTTCACTGGGCGGCGGATTTACGAGGGACTGCTGTCGTGCTACTTGTATGGAAATATATACTGTATACTGCAGAGCTTCGTGTCGTATGCTCTAACGTGAACCCCTGTATACTAAGCAAGCCGACGTCACCTGCTAGAAACCTGCTACTCTATAGGCGGGGTAAAGCGGGTTCGCATATCGGCTTCCACACAGAGTGTCGCTACTAGGCTTTTATATGTACGGTGCCCCCAATGTAAGTAGGATAGAACAAATGTCCTTGGTTATTCGTATGGTGAGAAGAGAAACCTTAGAATTTGTTTGGAGAGTATTTTATAAATTTTCTACCTGTCGAATCGTCAAGTGGAGGGCTCGAAAATGGAAATATTCGCGGCCAAGGATATAATAACGAAGCCAATATGAAGGGAGTACATTCTGGCGTTCAAACAAGAATTTTAAATGAAAATCCAAAAGCATTTTTTGTTCCCAGTTCCTTCCACTCCCTGAATATTGTTGTTAATGACGCAACAAAAAATACAGGGGAAATTTCCAATTATTTTTCTCAGGCTCAAGAGTTGTATGTATTCTTTTCGGCATCAACTCAAAGATGGAGTGTACTAAAAAAACATATTTCATCACTAACGTTAAAGAGTGTAAGCGATACAAGATGGGAAAGCCGTATCTAAGCTGTTAAGCAATGAAGGTACCAACAAAGGTGAAATATATGATTCATTAGTTGAAATTTCTCTAGATGAACAAAAAGACGCTGATACCAAGAACAAAGGTAGATCATTAGCGTCCATAATTTCTAGTTATAAGTTTATTTGTAGTACTATAATTTGGTATGATATTTTATATAAAATAAATTTGGGATCAAAATTGTTGCAAAGTCCAAATATGGTGTTAAATGAAACTACCGCTATTCTGAAAAATATAACTTTATTTTTAAAAGAGTTTCGTTTGAATGTTCTTAATCAAATGTTATGCACGGCTAGATAAATTGCTGAGAATATGGAGATCACGCCAGAATGTACAAGTACTGGCCTCTTCCTTTTAGAATTCGGCGCAAGACGAAACTCTTTGAATATGAGGGACAAGATGATCCTATAGTATCGTTTTTTGACTGCTTAGTGGATATCGCAGATATTCAATCAGCTGAAATCCCATAGTCAACTTTTCGACTTTTTATATGATATTCCTCTCCTGAAACAAATGGACTCAAACAATGTTTTGAAAAGGTGTCAGGATTTACATGTTGAGCTAATTGATGACATAGATCCAAATGAATTGCTTAATGAGATTTTAACTTTGAGCGAAATAATGCAGGATAATAAATAAATGCACAAAGCCTTTAGAAGTTTTAAACTATCTGGAGAAAAACAGTTTGACCGAAAACCTTCCCAATGTAGCTGTTTCGTTAAGAATTCTTCTTACCATTCCTGTATCTGTGGCAAGTGGAGAACGCTCCTTTTCTAAACTTAAATTAATAAAAAATTATTTACGTTCAACAATGACGCAGGTCAGATTAACAGATTTCGCCATACTTACCATTGAGAAGGATATATGTGTAAATATAGAATACGACGATATCATTGATGATTTTGCCAGAGAAAAATGCAGAAAAGTTTTCTTATAAAATGATAATAGTAGTTTGTACAACAAGTGCGCAAAGCGTTACTTTTCCCACGAGCGCAGAAGTTTAAGGCGACTGCCGAAAATCCAGCGAGTGGGAAAAGTGCTTTGCGCACGAGTTGTACACAAGATTTTTTCTACAACTACGTTTATTAATTAAAGAAAAAAGTAACTTATATATGTATTTTATTTAACTTAAACGAATTTAAGAGTTCCAAAATTAAAGTAAAAAGATAAATTATGATATCGGTTCATAGTTCCTAAAATAATGGGTAATAAATGAATTTGTTTATTATCTATAATCAATAAACTGAAATACATAATCTAAAAAATAGTTTACTTACAGAATTTTTAGTTTAAATTTAAAATTTGAACACCCAGAAATCCACTATAAAGTATTGTCAAAAAAATTTGACATTGACATTTCCGTGGGCAAAGTGACATTTCCGTGCGAAAAAGTACCATAACGTATACTTTTCCCACACTCTACATTATTACTTTTCTAACGGATATCAAACTAATTAAGAAAAGGCTTGCTTTGCGCATAAAAATTTGTGTAGAAAAGCGTGTTTTGCATAGTAGTTGTAGAAAAAGATTGTTTTCTGTTTTAGCAATATTTTATGTTTTATTTTCATTTATCAATAGCTTGTTCTGGGGAATCTGTATATTTTAGTATAATAAATTTTTATTTTATTGAATTCTATTTTAATTTCTTTTCAAAGGGCGGCAACATTGGGTTTTACTTCAGGCGCCAATTATGCACGGGCCGACCCTATTTATTGTCATATTTTCCTTGATCCCCATTTTATTTATCGTTTCGTGGAATAGCTTCTGATTGTTTTTATAGGCTGTCAGTTTTTGCCCGAAGTCCTTCCATTTGTTTTCTTCTTCAATTATCTTTTCTTCTTTGTTGCTTGTATTTTGGTGGTTTCTTCATTGAATATCAAAAATATTGTGATTAGATTCCACACAGTAAGGGTTGAAACAGTAACCCCAATACAATTACGTTATCTCGGTTCAAAAAATTATAATCACATTTAAAATGACATACACTTATAGTTCCGTAGTAATTAATAATAATTGGATTATAATTGAGTAAATTACTATGGATTAATATCGATCAATTAAGCATAACATATAAATACAATATCATGTATGTCATAATTAGAAAAGTCACACACCATGTTTCGGGAGCTTCTAGTTGTTTTTGTTATATTTTCAACTGTAACTTCAAATCCCTTAATGGAGGTAAGTCTAACTATTTATTCATTTATTTTAATTTGCGATGGAGAAGGACTGGAGAATATATCAACTGCACGAAATTATTCTTTCTTCTAATCCTTCGGATTCTAAATACATCTCGTCCTAATTTTTCCTCTTATCCCCTTGCGCTGCCGATATCCATGTAGTTTTATCTGTTGCTCTTGGACCCTCCCAAACTTCATTTCTCTCCATTATTATAATTATGTTGCTGTACAGGGTGTCCCAATTTGGTGTGTATTGCAGGGTATCTCGTAAACTAAAAGAGATAGAAGAAAAGCAGTTAAGATGTTATGACTTCTTTTTTTGTTAAAGTAACGATAGCCTAATTAAATCTTTAGTAACTCCTTGCAGTTGGAAGATACAGGGCGATTATTGAAATCTGTCGAAAACTACAAAGTACTATAACTTCTTAATTAAGAAAAATATAAAAAAAACGTTATAAAAACTTTCGATAGATATAATATTAAAGAGTTCAGTGGCGCACAGAATTTTTTTGTTAGGGGGCTCACTAAGGAAATATAATGCAAACTTATGTTTTTTTAAATGGGACACCCTGTATATTTTGACGTTTTTCGTTTTCTTTTTTAATTCTCATTCACCTGATATGACATATTATTATATATCCATTTTCAATGGTTGGAGCTACAGTGCAAATAAACCATTTATGGATGTTATCAGTTGAAACACTCTTAAAAAATTGAATACTCAGTAACGAAATTTAACATTTTATTATAAGGATACTGATGGGTGTCAATTTTATTTATCAAAATTATAATTAATAAAGAATAAAACCAGACTAAAACATAAAAACAATAAACTTGTGAAACAACAAGAAATATTGTAACAACTAATCTACCTATAACTAATTTTATTAGAATGTAAAAATTACATTAAATGTTCAAAATGTCCTCCGTTTTCATTAATTAAAAAGTTTTTTGTTTAAATAATATTCCACCAATTCAGCATTACCAAAAATAAAATCAGTGAACAGTGAAACAAAGTAGGTAAATATAGCTGATTATTGATTTTAAGTACCTATATTATTATTTTGAAATTATTGAATCCGTTTTTTGGTATATAACATCACGAAATAAGATGTCTGTATTTTTTTACCGATTTTACTTTTATTTCTTATTATGTTTAACCCGATATGTTGTTATATTTTAGTTTGTTTACCTCAATTGACATGATTGTTATATCTTATAAGAATGTTCATTTCATCAAGTAGGCTTTGGTCCTCTTACCATTGAAAATAAAACAAAACCTGTGTTACCTGTCAGAATTAATTTTACGACGTGCAGTCTTGTCAACAACATGAATTTTGAAAATTATGAAAAATATGATATGCATGTGGCATATATTGAATGTCAAAAGAATGTTATTGATGCGTCTGAATTATATTTTCAACGATATCCAGAAAGAAGGCAACCTGACAAGAGAATTTTTAAAAAACTCGATTCAAATTTAATCGAGTATGGATGTTTTGTGAAACCACGGCGTAAGTACGAAAAGAATCATGAAGAAAGAGAGGTAAATACGTTGGGATATATCCAAGCACATCATGAATCTTCTCTACTTCAAATTGAAAATGAAATAGGTGTTCCAAAAACTACTGCAGGAAGGATTTTAAAGAAATATAAATTTAGGCCTTATCGGACATCCGTCCGTCAAAAATCATACCCTTGTTGTTTCATAAGTTTATTGTTTTTATTTTTTTAATCTGGTTTTATTTTTTATCAATTATAATTTTGATAAATAAAATTGTCACCCATCAGTATCCTTATAATAAAACGTTAAATTCCGTTACCGAGTGTTCAATTTTTTAAGGGTGTTTCACATGATAACATTCATAAATGGGAGTAACTAAAGATTTAATTAGGCTATCGTTACTTTAACAAAAAAATAAGTCATAACATCTTAACTGCTTTTCTTCTATCTCTTTTAGTTTACAAGATACCCTGCAAAACACACCAATTTGGGACACCCTGTACGTGTCCGTTTATCCGTACTCATTCAGGCTATATATTCGGTGGATTGCCGTTTTCATTTTAATAGAGGACATTTTCCATCTGTGTTTGCTGTCATATCAAATTACTTGTTCTCTTATTTTTAAGATGTTCAAAATTATTCTCTCCACCTTCATTTCAGTAACATTCATCTTATGTAATGTTACTTTCCCGCCCAACCTATCTATATGCGAGAAAAGTATTGGTTTACCCCAAAAAAAGTTGGAATTTTGAAATTTATTTTTGGAGTTATTTTTACGTTTTCCATCAACAACACGAAAAAAAGGGTTTTTTGAAAATCCTGTGTGTATGTCGTCGTCATCTTTTTAGCACGATAGGGCCTCCGGAGTGCAATAAATCACCAATTTTATGAATTAATATTGTTAAGGACATGTCACAGATGAACCCTATTGATTTTCAGCTCACCAGAGCCAGTACAACGGGTGCTATGGTACTTGAAGTACGACATTTTGTCGAGAAATTTCAGTTTGTTAGCACGATACAGCCTCCGGAGTTCAACAAATCACAAATTTTATAATTGAATATTATTCGGATCTAGGAATTTTCTTCGAAAGCAATTCTTCAAAAACAATTCTTCGAAAACAATTCTTCGAAAATCAATTCATCGAAAATGCGATTCTTCGAATACCATATTCTTCGAATAAACAATTCTTCGACTAATAATTCTTCGACAGCTTTATTATTTGGATTTACTAAAATCTGGGATAAGTTTTCATTAGACAATAATCAATCTTTCTCGCATGATATATAAACGTATGATGCGGAACATACTAATAATAAATGAGAATTATAAGGTCATTTTCTTTTTTGAGAATACCTAGGAACTGGAAATAAAACACTACTTTTTTTATTTGTTATAATTATGTCAACATTTTATTAATAAATTACAGTAAAAGTTTACAGTACAGTAAAAGGTTACAGTAAAAATTACAGATAAATGACATAAATACTATCAAATACCAAGGTAAGAAAAATATTATAGATTAATATGATATGTTGCGAGCTAAACCTCTAATGTATTCTATTATATTATTTTTATCATACTGATTTACAAGAGTTTTGATTCGTTGATTACAATCTTTGTACTTCTTTCTTGGTGTTTGTGGTTCAAATCCGCTTAAATATTGTTCTACACGAAGTTCATTTAGACTTTGCTCATTTTTTATACATTTTATAAATTTCCACAAGTTGGGGTGAACTGCTAATACTTGTGTTTCAAAACTTCGATGCCATCCTTCTACCGAATTATTTGTTCTCGGTAAATCATCCAAAACTGTTTGATATAGATTCCACAATTCGTATGGATATTGTGGTGGTTTTCGCTGTTTTCGATTTGGTCGCCCAATCCACGTATCTTCAAAATAATTAATAACACTTTCGGCTTCTGACGGAAATATTTCACTATCATATAATTGTTCAAAAGCCATAACTATATCATCCACTGGGACAAAAGTAATAGCACACAACATTTTTAGTTTGAAAGCAAATTCACTGCCAGTCTCATAGCGTTTTTTTAATCCATTCCTTTGAATCATTCGAAAAATGCATTGACTGAAGTGGAAAAAACAGCTTCTTTTTCTACAACTTGGAAAAGCACTATTGCAGGCATTAATCAATGCTTTTTCGAAGTCAGTGGTAATCGTTGCAGGCACTAAAGATGATTTCAAATTTTTAAGTTCTTGAAAAAATTGATCATAAATTCGTTCTGATTTTTTTGGTAAGAGTGCATAAACTAAAGGTACCGATAAATTGTGTTGCAGTCCGTGAACGGTTAGTAATTGTTGGAATAATAACGGCACGGTTTTAAATGTGCCATCAATATACCAATGCTTACTGTTAGACAATAATTGGAGATTTTGTTCTGTAGTAAAAATTAATATTCTCTCGTCCACTGGACCGGCATCATATAGCAAAAAATTTTCATTTTTGTAGGTTTTCGTATATTCCTTCAAAAATATTATTTCGCTTCTATTAGTAGGAAGAGCTGGTCCTTGTAGATTATTTTGTCTGATATTGCGAATATTCCGTTTCATACTGCTAACACTTGGAAGCTTGGGAGCTGCCGTTATGGAACATGTAGTCGAAGCAATTGATATAATTCTGTGCGGAGGATCATTACTTATTTTCGAGTTGATTCGAAGTTTTTCGTACACTTTGGTCGCTTCCACCTCTGAGGCGTCAGCAATATGATTATGTTCTTTTGTTATTTTACTGATTTTATCGTCGACAGTAATTATTCTCGCTGGACAGTTTGTTTTTCTTTTTTCAAAAAATGCGCACTTCCAATACACTTTTTCACCTTTTTCAACATCTTTAAAATAAAAATGTCCCTCGAACAACAATTTACGTTTTCCTTTTTCTGAACAAACAAATTCTGCATCCATATTTACTTGCACAGGGTTAAATTAAAACTAATTTTATTTTATGGAAAACAATCCCTTTTATACCCACTCAGGTCAGTTGCAAACTTGGGATTAGATAAATTATACCTGATTTATATCACAAACAAATTCTGCATCCATATTTACTTGCACAGGGTTAAATTAAAACTAATTTCCAAGGGATTATCGTCAGTTGCAAGCTTGAGATTAGATAAATTATACCTGATTTATATCTCTGAACAAAGTCATTCCTTTTGGATACTTCGAAGAATTGTTATTCGAAGAATTATTAGTCGAAGAATTGTTTATTCGAAGAATTGCATTTTCGAAGAATTGATTTTCGAAGAATTGTTTTCGAAGAATTGTATTCGAAGAATTGCGTTCGAAGAATTTTCCGGATACCATATTATTCAGGACATCTCACTGATAAATCCTATTGATTTTTAGCTCACCAGAGCCAATACAACAGGTGCTACAGTACTTTAAGTACGATATTTTTGTCATTTTTGGAGAAATTTCAGTTTGTTAGCATGATACAGCCTCCGGAGCATATACAAGTGACTAATTTTATGATTGAATATTATTCATAGCGTCTCAAAGATGAACCCTATCGATATTCTGCTCACTAAAGCCAGTACAACGGGTGCTATGGTACTTGAAGTACCAAATTTTTGTCATTTTTGGAGAATTTTCAGTTTGTTAGCACGATACAGCCTCCAGAGAGTATAGGATTGACCAATTTTATGATTGAATATTGTTCAAGGTGTCTCACAGATGTATTCTATTGATTTTCAGTTGACTAGAGCGAGTACAGCGGGTCCTATAAATCCAGATATACTGAATTTTTGGTAATTTTTGGAGAAATTTCGGTTTGTTAGCACGATACATCCCCCGAAGTGTATTCAAGTAACAATTTTATGATAGAATATTGTTCAGGGCCACACTGGCGGAAAAGTTAGTTTTAATCTTTAAACCCCTTTATTTTTTTTTAATTTTAAAATTCGGCGATTTTTTCCCAGAAAAAAAAAGTTTCATAAGTAACTTGCAAATCATCTCAAATATAACTTTTATCCCTGTATTTTCTAAAAAGTAAACTTTGAATCTATTGGTTGAATATTTCATATTGGCAAAACTGTGGCAGAATAGTGAGAGTAATAAAAATGATCCTCTCCGTCCCCCTCCAATTTTGTCTAAATATTCGGTTAGCCAAGTAATGAATACATATATTTATATTGTATTTGTTATAGCCAGCCATTATTAGTTTACTTTTCCGCCCAACCTATCTAATATGCGAAAAAAGTATTGGTTTACCCTAAAAAAAATTGGAATTTAGAAATTTTTTTTTGAGTTATTTTTACGTTTTCCATCAACAACAAAACGAAAAAACGGTTTTCAGAAAAAAAATCCTGTGTGTATGTCGTCGTCGTCGTTGTCGTCGGCCACTTTTCCTTATATGTCTTGTTAGCACGATACAGCCTCCGGAGTGCAATATGTCACCAATTTTATGATGGAATATTGTTAAGGACATGTCACAGATGAACCCTATTGATTTTCAGCTCACCAGAGCCAGTACAACGGGTGCTATGGTACTTGAAGTACGACATTTTGTCGAGAAATTTCAGTTTGTTAGCACGATACAGCCTCCGGAGTTCAACAAATCACAAATTTTATAATTGAATATTATTCAAGACATCTCACTGATAAATACTATTGATTTTTAGCTCACCAGAGCCAATACAACAGGTGCTACAGTACTTTAAGTACGATATTTTTGTAATTTTTGGAGAAATTTCAGTTTGTTAGCATGATACAGCCTCCGGAGTATATACAAGTGACCAATTTTATGATTGAATATTATTCATAGCGTTTCAAAGATGAACCCTATCGATATTCTGCTCACTAAAGCCAGTACAACGGGTGCTATGGTACTTGAAGTACCAAATTTTTGTCATTTTTGGAGAATTTTCAGTTTGTTAGCACGATACAGCCTCCAGAGAGTATAGGATTGACCAATTTTATGATTGAATATTGTTCAAGGTGTCTCACAGATGTATTCTATTGATTTTCATTTGACTAGAATTCGCGGGTCCTATAAATCCAGATATACTAAATTTTTGGTAATTTTTGGAGAAATTTCGGTTTGTTAGCAAGATACATCCCCCGAAGTGTATACAAGTAACAATTTTATGATAGAATATTGTTCAGGGCCACAGATGCGGAAAAGTTAGTTTTAATCTTTAAAACCGTTTATTTGTTTTGTTAATTCTCATATTTCAGTTACATAAGTTGATACTAGAATGACACAACTTATATTTCCATTCGTATTCTTAATTTGTTTCATAGGATATAGTTCAGTCTTCTTAATGAAGCAAGGCAATTGAATTATTCTGTGTAAGTCTACCTGCTACATTTTTTTCCAAAGTTATTGTATATTCCAAGTATATGAATTTATTCACCACTTCAATCCTTTCGTTTGCATAATTCGGCACTACAGTTTGTCTGTTTGTTAATTTTATCAATAGTTCGACCTTTTTTGATTTCTGTTTGAACTCTTGTAACATGTCATTTAGTACGTGAATCTTCTTTTCATTGATCATGAGTGTCTTGTTCCATTTTCTTGATTACATCTTCCAGCACTAGCTTTAGAGCAATAGAGTCTATCTATCCTAATTAAGTTTTTATTTTCTTTCATTTCAAAAGTGCTAGTAACCTACTTGTGTATGAATCTATTTAATTCTGCAAAGAGTAAGTTAAGGCTTAGGATTCTACAGATCCCAATATAAAAGTTTATCTTTGTACCCTGGTGTTGTCTCGATTAGTTGAAGGTGGTCAACGGTGCTATAGTGCTTTTAAAATCCGACTTATTTTGGGAATTTAGTAGGAATCCAATTTTGATGTCAGTCTATTTGTTAGTATTTTAGTCAATATTTTATACCGATATAGTACTGCTTGACACTGTGCATTGTAAAAGCACTGTTTGTCGACGTCGGTAAATATCTGCATATTTAATCTCCAAATCATTTGGTAACGACCCAAATCTGAAATATAAACGATTACTATAAAAAATGTAAAACCGAGTATCTTTCCAATGATACTATATTTCATAATTCTTAAGGAATTTTTATATTGTATTGATTTTTGTTTCAGATTACGGATCCAAAAGTGAAAAACTTAACAGAAACATTGCATAAAGTATGTGTAAGTAAAATCGGTGTTGAAGAAGCATCTATAGAGCAAGGCAAAAAAGGAATTTTCGACCGTGACCCAAAACTAATGGTACATATTTAATTTATTATTATCTTTACTTGAATGTTTAATTCTTTATAAATAAGTGTCGATAATCAATGGACATTTCAATACAGTCGCCTATGCATTTCATAATATTTTTTTTACAATACATGAATATAAAATGTCTATTATTCACTCAAGTTAAGTCAGTACTTTCAATTTTACAGGAATATTGGACTTGCATATGGACGACATCTGGTTTGGTAAGTATTGAATTAAAATATTATTTTTATACAAGCATATTTCCTGATAACATTATATGATTAAGTGAGGATATAATCAATAAATATTTTTCAAAAATACTTCAGAAGCTTAAGGTCATATCTAACAGTATGTATGTAGACTAACATGTAACAGACTTGCACTGTCAAGGAGCTGGATTGTCTTGATAAAGATATGGTGACACACTCTGATGGGCACAAACTTCGTTTTTTCTACATTCACAGAGTTGACCTACAAATCATTGTTTTAAATATACTATTGTGCATCCAGAAGTTTCGTTTAGGTTTTGTTATCTGACGGAACAAATGCGAGTGTTCGTTAATTGGCGTTTATACTGGAATAGGATTTTGTTGCGATGATTCTTGATTTAGTTTATTGGTGAGGTTATGCTAATTCGAGGAGTTATGGTTTGGGAAACCATAACGTATGAAAGTAGGTCTCTTTTAGTATTATTGGAGGGCAATATGAATGTACAAAGTTGTTTTCATCACGTCTTGGAACCAGTTGCATTGCTCTATCTACAGGAGCTAGAAAACCCCATTTTTCAACATGATAATACTAGGTCGCATACTGCTTAGGTTTCTTCGTAACACTGAAATATCTTGACTTAAAGTGACTCCTGGTTAACGTTGCTGTTATGTTTAAAATAATGTTTTGGATAAGTAAAGGGACAAAATGGTAAAATTACCGACCTCTAGCTATCGAGATGGGACATATATGGAATGTCTTAAGAGTTGGGGTGGTACCGGTTACCGTATAATCTACCAATCTTATTCTCAAAAATCTACAGGACAGTATCAACAAGCTGAAGTGAGTATATCACAGGCAACAGTAGTTGTCGAGTGACAAGTACACCTCTACAAAAATCACCACATAAGACAGGATCAATACAAACTGTCTACGGCATGTAAATCAAACCATGAAAAGTCACTCTCTATATACAGCAATTTTTTTTTCATAGAAAATGTCAATTTTCAAATGGCCGAAAAAATAGGAATATATTCACCGATCTCCATGAAACTCTGCCAGTTGACTTGGGGCACTGAGGTGATGCTACAGACTCCTAGCTGTACTTAAAGCTGAGATACAGGTACCTAGTTCTAGGTAGTTTGTCGGTATATACAATATCGTCCCCTTAAAGCCAAAAGGTCGTATGTGACATTTCAATAAAATAGAGTAATCGCTAAATTCAATTTTTTGTAGTTTGTTTTGGTGTGTATTATATTAAAATCTTCACAAAATTTCGATAGTTTTTTAAATGTATTAAAAACTTAACTTCTATCGTTTTATCAAAATGAAATTATTTAAATTGAATTATTTAAGATTAAAAGCTACATACTACCTTTTGCTTTTCATTATTTCGCAAATGATTGTACATAGATGAGATAGAAAATTTTATTTATTATAATTTGAAACATAAAAGAAAAAATGGTAAAAAAGTATTCTACAGTTCAGTTTCTTCTTGATCGGCTTCTGGAATTCGATCTACTACGTTGGAACTACATGGAAGAGATGTATAAAAATTATGGTACATGGCTGGCATAGCGTCTACTCTGCAAAGGTTCACAAGACTTTTCTTTTTTTTCAGATATTGGCAAAGGTTTATTATATTTCTTTTTCAATTCTGGTTCCAAGGCAGTTAATTTTTGGCGCTACTATGGGCATTTCACAAAAATTGTCTTGAGAATGATCTTCTTTCACAAAAATAATCATTGGGCTAGTTTTTCTGAATTGGAGCATCTTAATGTTCATCCAGTTGATGATATTCCCGTCTTTATATTCAGACATTTTTTGACTAGTTAAAGAAAGTTTCAGTGCTTTCAGATCTAAAACATCATTGTAAGAATGCTCCTGAACAAGATACGGTTTCTTTCGGCGAGCAGTTCTGATTACAACAGGCCATTCATGTGGAGTATAAATTCTCAAATGTTTTTTGCTAGTCTATATGGCACTATACATCGAGTCTACTTCCTTATCAGTATGACCCGTTTCTAGAAAATTTTGGTCGATAATTTCAATTGGCAGTTTTTTTACAGCATAGCAGGGAGGCAATGAACCGGTTACGATTTTGACCACCACATGAGTCTGAATATAAAGAAACATGTTTGACTGTATCAAGTAGCGATTTGAGATAACTGAAGAGGGCCGTTCCAATCTCATCTGATCCTCTTTTACCATCCGTCTCAGTCCAAAAATAGGAAAATCCATCCTTGGTGCCTTGATCATACACACATAAACTGTATGAACAGAATTTCAATGCATAGTAAAAATGCGATACTTCCGAGCAAGGAGTATACAAAACCGACTGCAAATCAAATGTTACCGATTTAAAGCTGTTGTCTATTTCCACTCTTTTCTTGTCGTCTTCTTTCTTCTTCCAGGACAATTCTTTATTCCGTAAGTGCCTGTCGTAGCTTTCCTTCATATCCTGCTTCTTATCGTCATCACTTTGTTTATATTTTTCCCATGTGGAGCAGCTATCTTTTTTTGGCCTATGGAATCCCAGGTTATATTCTGTACAAAATATCTTCCTATATACTGCAGAAGAAACTGGATCTGGTATATTTTCCTCAGTGCATTTTTTTACATATAATTCATACATTTTAGTAATGTTCAGCTCAGATGATAAGTACTGTCTCTTTATTTTGGATCGGCAATAGGAGACTGGAAAGGATTTAATGTGCTTCTTGGCAAAAATTCGTCTAGGTTCAGATGTCTTATTTTTTGGTGAATGTTTTCCTCTTCCGTCTTTCGAAACAACTGATGATCCACGGATTTCTTTCATTTTCGCCAATCGTACTGTTTTATCAGATATGTCTAAACAATGCAAAAATGTATTTTTGCAAACCTGAATATCTCCAGGAAAATAGTACATGTATGTATTGTTTCTTCTAGGATTTGCGGAACTTGTATCTTTCCTTCGTCTACTTACCGTTTTCTTTTTCACATATTTACATAAGAAATCTATCTGTCTTTCATATGAACCTGTTTTCCAATAACATTCGTGAATTCTCTCTATATCTTCTTTAGTTACTGTTCGCGCCACCCCCTTAGTTTTCATAAAAATTCGGCGCGCCGCTCATGGACTATTTCATTAAATTTTAAACTGAGTTCTTATACATTTTTGATAAAGTACTAGTTTTTAATTCTGGTCATTATCGTTACCGCTATCGCCGAGGAACTATTCGTTTCAATTTCACTAAAAATCAACTCCTTTTGTAAAACCTCAAAATTTGTTAAACCGCGACGTGTGTCAACTTCTTTTATTCTCTTGTGATACTATTCGCAAATATAGACGTTAAAATAAACTTTAATTAGTGTCACAAAGGCCAGGACTTTCACTATATTCACTGTAATCCAAACGATCGATCGTGAAAACTCATAGTGTGTGGTTCTTTGGTAAGTACGATTTAATTGGAGCTTATTTTACATGTTGTCGATTCGCTGATTGCATAATTGAATAAATATACAGTCCATTGTTTTTTGAGCTAACATTTTGGTCCAGTACGAGCGGATCTATTGTTCTGTTTTGCGGTTAGCGAGTTGACATATATCTGCAAATAATATTTTCATATATCTTTCATTCACCGCAATTTTTGAATCCATTAAAAATTTATTTTATTTAAAATTGGAACAAATTTCCTACGTTTTATCGGACTCGTGTTAAATAAAAACTAGAAGTAATTAACTGGTTTTTCATCTTTGTCAAAATTCTTGCTTATTTATTGAATTTGTTGTCGACTATACACTGGTTTTTGATACAATAAAATTTATCTTCTAGATCACGAGTTAATTAATTAGTGATTATCCGCGTTCAACATTTTTATGTTTACCGGGGCAGGACGATACATTCTCCGACTATTAAATTTATTCTTGCATGTTTATATCTTTCATTTATTATTATTTATCAACTGTGTCTTATTCATTGTTAATTTACGTTCATCAAAATGGCTGCTGACGAAAAGAATCGTAAATTAATGATGCAATACGTAGCAAGGCGACAAACGATTTTCTCCGATGCTACTAGCAGCTGGGATGCAGTTAAAGATTGCACTTATGAACAAATTGCTGTTGCGCAGGTATATCATGATGATACCGCGCGATTGCAAGATGATTTTAAACTAATCAATGATAAAATTAGTGATCTCAACTGTCTCCTACCTCCAGCGGATAACATTGATACAGAAGCACCTTCCAATGCTTTTCGCACAATTCTTTTCAAAATAAGAGCTAAGTTTGTACAACTTACTAATGAAAAACCGACTCCGACTACTACTCCTGTCATCAGTGTCAGTCCGAGCTCTCAAAGTAATGTTGCATTACCTAAAATTCATTTACCGACTTTTTCTGGTGATATTGAGAAATGGCCTGAATTCTTCGCACTCTTTCAATCCCTTATACATAATAGCACGTCTCTCTCCCCTATCGAAAAGTTTCATTTCTTACGCTCAAACCTGAGCGGAAGTGCTCTCTCAGTTGTGTCTAGCCTACAGCTAACAGGTGAAAATTACGACCTAGCTTATACGGCCCTGGTCAATAGATATCAATCTCCCCGCAGAGTAGCTCAAGCCTATTTAAATAAAATTCTGAAATTCAAACCAATTTCTTCTAATTCACTCAGCAATTTGAAACATTTTCACGAGACGCATAAAAATTCTGTACAGGCTATTAAAGCATTATCCATCAATGATTTAGCCAACTTCATTTTGTTAACTTTATCATTAAATAATCTTGATGCACGTACTGCTAAAGCCTTCGAAGATCGACAATCTTCAGAAGGAGTTCCGCGATTTGATGATTTGTTGGAATTCGTAATACATCAGATCAAAACATTGGAAATAATCTCTACCCCCGCAAGTTCTAACCCCAAAACTCGTACCACGGTCGCTTCTAGATCAAATTCATTCATTGCCAGTCGTAATTCAAATTCACATCGTTCTGTTCATTCCGATTCAAAAATCCTGTCTTGTATATTTTGTCACAAGGCACACTCATTGTCCTCCTGTTCCGCCTTTTTTCTTCTTTCTCGAGATGAAAAGATCGATTTCATCAAGCAACACAAACGTTGTTTCAACTGTTTAGGTTCCCACCTGAAATCACAATGTAAATCTACATATGGCTGCCGTAAATGCAATTCTCGTAATCATCATACTCTATTGCACCCTTTTCAATTAGACAATTCAGGTAACAGTTCCGTGTCCAATCGCACCTCGGATCATGTCAATCATGAATCCAATATTGCATCTACCTCCTCTATCGAACAACCCGCAACTGCTTCCACGCTCTCGTTTAGTTGTGCGACCTCAACGCCTGTAGCATCACTTTTAGGTACCTTTCGTGCACGCATCTTAGATGAGCGCAAAGGTTATATTCCCGTACGGGGAGTTATTGACCCTGGATCACAACTCTCCTTTATCTCAAAGCGTTTATCTAACCAGTTGAGTCAAAAGATTCATGATTTGCCAGTTTCCGTATCAGGCATTGGCGGACACTTCTCTACCTCTCCTGGTACTATCCAATGCCAACTTTTCTCCAGGCTTTCTCCAAATCATATTGACATAAACCCATCAGTGGTTTCTCATATTACTGACCATTTGCCTCCTTCTAACATTAGTACCGAAGTTGCTCGTGCTTTTCGATATTTAACTTTGGCTGATCCTGAATTTCATTGCTCAGACAAAATAGACTTACTTTTGGGTGCTGACGTCTACCCCCAGTTATTACTACCTCAACCTTTTGTTCCCAGCTCTCTTGGCCCGGTCGTAATCAGCACCATATTTGGTTGGACAATTATTGGTCCTATCCAAACACGTGATCGAAATCAACGAATCACTTCTTTGATATCTACTTGTCAGATTTCTCACGACCTCAGCAAATTTTGAGAAATTGAAAATGTTTCTAATCTCACACTTCAAGATCCTCTTGACATTTTAGCAGAGCAACATTTCATCGCCACTCATAAACGAAAGGAAGACGGCCGATATTCAGTCTCTCTGCCGATCAAACCAAACGCGGCCCCTTTAACTAATAATCAGAAGGTTGCTCGTTATTCACTTGTTCAACTTATCAAACGTCTTGATAAGACTCCTTCACTCAAATTGGAATACGAACTATTTCTACAAGAGTATTTAGAATTAGGGCACATGTCCAAGTCTCTGCGACCCACTCAGTATATTATTCCCCATCATGTAGTAACTAAGCTTACAAATCATGGCAACAAAATCCGAGTAGTTTTCAATGCATCTAGTCCCGACTCTTCTGGTCTGTCCCTCAATGATTGCCTAATCAAAGGACCCAAGTTACAGTCAGCTGTCTCAGACATATTACTCAATTTTCGACTTTCTCGAATTGCTCTTTGCTGCGACATTCGACAAATGTATCGACAAATTCTGGTACATGAACAAGATCGTCACATGCAGCATATCCTCTGGAAACCCAAAGCCAATCTTCCTGAACAAGAAGCTGAGCTAAACACCGTAACTTATGGCTTAGCTCCCTCCGCTTTTCTTGCCATGCGCGTTCTCCAGCAACTCGTTCAAGATGAAGGACATCGTTTCCCTTTAGCTTCACAAGCCTTATTAAACCAGACTTATGTTGACGATATCATTTCCGGTGCGGACGACATTCCATCCGCATTGGATTTGCAAATGCAATTAATACAATTACTTTCGTCTGGAGGGTTTGAACTACGCAAATGGTCGTCTAGTCACCCTCAGCTTCTTAGAGACTTGCCTCCTAGCCATTTAGAAGCTCCTCTACAGTTTAATGATGAGGACAATTCGTTAAAAGTTTTAGGTTTGAATTGGGAACCATCTCGAGACTGCTTTGTATTCAGAGTTCAACCTTTTCAAGCGGCTTGTACTAAGCGTAACATGCTTTCCTTCTTAGCTAAAATATTTGACCCAAATGGATTTTTGTCTCCTCTCGTCATTTCCTTTAAAATTATTATCCAGAAGATATGGCTCGCTAAACTTGATTGGGATCAACCAGTTACCTCTGAAATTGCAATACATTGGAACCATCTTATCAATAATCTTGATCGCATCGCCACGCTTAATATTCCTCGTTGCGTCATTCCTAACATGTATTTCGATCAAATACACCTGATAGGTTTCGCGGATGCCTCGTCTCTTGCTTATGCTGCAGTAGTGTACATATGTTTCGAATCCGCTAACTCGCGCCATTCCTTTTTGTGGAAGGCCAAAACTCGTGTTGCCCCACTAAAAACACTCTCTATCCCTAGACTTGAACTTTGCGCCGCAGTACTTTTAATTGATCTAATCAATTCCGTTTTGTATATTCGGTATCCGAAACCGTTATCTGATATCAGACTTTTTTCGGATTCTGAAATAGTACTTACATGGTTACACACTCCCCCTCATACTCTCAAAACTTTTGTTTCACATCGAATTGCTCATATTGTCGGTCATTCACCTCCTAATTTAACGTGGTCCCACTGTCCTTCTGCTCTCAATCCCGCTGACATGGCTTCACGTGGGTTATCTGCTTCTAATTTTCTTCAAGACAAGATATTTCACTTATGGACTCGAGGTCCACCGCTATTGACCGATTACCACCAGCAATGGCCTATTCCCTTTCGCAGTACCAATTTGAACTCCGAATCTTTATTAGAGTTCAAACCGAGTCCCCTAGCACTCATCACTGTTCAACCCGATCCCTCATTTGAAGAATTCTCTCTACGATTCTCTTCCTTTACACGTATGCAGCGAGTTGTTGCTTGAATGCGACGTTTCGTTTTCAATTGTAAATCCCGTAATTATTCTAAACCTCCCTCCGCAGGTCCTTTGAGCGTTATTGAATTACAAGATGCATTACGTACAATCATCGTGCGTACGCAGTCACAACATTTTGCTGGTGTTCTGCAGAAAATACGAGTCACTAAAACAGTTAATTCTCTTTGCAAATTGACCCCCTTTCTTGATGACCATGGGGTCCTCAGGGTGGGCGGTAGACTCAAAAACTCTCAACTAAATTACAATGCACAACATCCAATATTATTGCCCCGATCAGCTCACCTCTCTATGCTCATATGCAAGCACTATCATTTAACCGCCTTGCACGCTGGACCCACCACGTGTCAAGCTTTAATCCGTGTTCAGTATTGGATTCTTTCATTACGTCAGCTTATACGTAAAGTGATTCACCAATGCCTCACTTGTCATCGCTTTCGAGCTTCCACTATTCAGCCAATTATGGCCGATTTACCCCCTTGTCGAGTTCAGCCAGGTAGACCCTTTCTTAACACAGGTGTTGATTATGCCGGCCCATTTCAAGTTCGTGCTTCTCGTCTCCGTAAAGCCACCGTTACCAAAGGCTACCTATGCGTTTTTGTTTGTACCGCGACTAAGGCTGTACATTTGGAGTTTGCTTCCGAACTTTCTACTGACGTCTTCTTAGCAGCGCTCGATAGGTTTATCGCTCGTAGAGGTCTTCCTCATTCCTTCTTATCCGATCAAGGTCGGAACTTTATTGGTGCCAACAGGCACATTCAGGATGTTTATCATTTCCTCCAAACTCATCATGACGAGATCTTGAGTACTTTGTCGAAGCGCGAAATTAAGTGGTTTTTTAATCCTCCATCTGCCCCTAACTTTGGCGGGCTGTGGGAAGCAGCCGTTAAATCTGTCAAGAATTTGTTATATCGCTTGTGTGCTGAAATTACCTTCACTGCGGAGGAGTATGCCACACTTTTTGCACGAATCGAAGCTATTCTCAATAGTCGACCTCTATGCTCATTGTCCTCAGACCCCAATGAAGCATCCATGTATCTCAGTCCAGGTCATTTTCTTATTGGTGTCCCTCTCTTATCAAGACCTGAAATCCCGCTCTCGGAAGACATTTCTTTAACCTCCCGTTGGAAGACTATTTCACAGATTTCACAATCATTTTGGCGTCGTTGGTCTCGGGAATACCTCAATACCTTGACTCAACGTACTAAGTGGACTACATCGGCTCATCCGCTCAAAACGGGCGACGTTGTAATATTGAAGGGAATGAACTCTTCTCCCTTATCTTGGCCCTTGGCTCGCGTTACTGAACTGAAGTACGGAGAAGACGGTGTTTCACGCGTTGTCGTCCTTCAAACTCCCACTGGCATTCTTACACGTCCAGTTAACAAGCTCATTCCACTTCTGGAATGATTTTCTCTTCATTCTCTTTATTTTTTTTGTCTGTCCTATTTTGTTTTGTATCTTGTTTTGTTACCAGGCGGGGTAACTTTCTTTATTAGTTCCTCCATTTTCTAAAGTTTCGCTTATCTCCCTAATGCTAAAATTGGACAACCATTCCAATTTTGGTGGGCGGTATGTTCGCGCCACCCCCTTAGTTTTCATAAAATTTCGGCGCGCCGCTCATGGACTATTTCATTAAATTTTAAACTGAGTTCTTATACATTTTTGATAAAGTACTAGTTTTTAATTCTGGTCATTATCGTTACCGCTATCGCCGAGGAACTATTCGTTTCAATTTCACTAAAAATCAACTCCTTTTGTAAAACCTCAAAATTTGTTAAATCGCGACGTGTGTCAACTTCTTTTATTCTCTTGTGATACTATTCGCAGATATAGACGTTAAAATAAACTTTAATTAGTGTCACAAAGGCCAGGACTTTCACTATATTCAACTGTAATCCAAACGATCGATCGTGAAAACTCATAGTGTGTGGTTCTTTGGTAAGTACGATTTAATTGGAGCTTATTTTACATGTTGTCGATTCGCTGATTGCATAATTGAATGAATATACAGTCCATTGTTCTTTGAGCTAACAGTTACTTTATTATTACATTTTAGTTTACACTTAGAACAATCTACCAATTTTGCTTTTTTCTGGAAATATTTATATTCGTTCCCAAGATTCTTTTCCTGTTTTGCTACTGATTTCTCCCATTGAAGAGAATCGCTCTTTCGTTTTCTCCTATTTCCTTTATTTTCCTCAACTCTCTCTTGTTCTTCATCCAATTGTTCTTCATTATTGCAGTTAATTTCCTCAAAAAACGCTTCCTCAGTCTCATTAATTTCATCAGCTGATGATTCGTATGTGACATAATTTATAAAAACATCTTCTTCGTCGAGTTCTACATTTATTTTTTGGTCTTTTTCTTTGTTTATGCATATCGGAATATTTGGATCATTATTTTCATCGTTACGTACCGTATTGCCAATTTCATCTGGAGTCAGTTTATTATTTACACAGTAGCCTATTTTATTATAATCTAGCTGATTTATTGAAGTGAAACTTTTTATGGGACACTAGCGTTTTGTCATGAGAGTTAACTCGTCGAGCTAACAAAACTGTTAAACTCCTTGTGAGAGAGGCGGAAAAAATTAACGAAGATTCGCACAAAGAGGAGACGCCGAGAATAGTCGCAGGGCATTGTTTATTGATGGCGATCATGTTATTCCGTTTATCAATCCCCACTTCGCTGCGCGAACGATAAAGTGAGAACGCATTCGGGGGGAAAAGGATACCAAAAGCGCTTAATAATTTCTGCCGATATTGGTATAATCCAGTGCGAAATTAATATAGAAATTGTTTACCTTTAAAATTAAGGCGATAAAAACTAGGAAATTTCTTTGCATTGTGTATTTATTTGTATTATTTTGAAAAAAATATGTAATAAAACGTAACAAGAGTATTGAAATATATTGAAAAAGGAAAAAAAGGAAATAAACAGGTATACTTGTCCGTACAGATAAGTTCTGTACTCATTAAAGTTTAAGCATAAACTGTGTTATCTCCTACTTTCCGCATTGAGACCAACGCGCATCGTGGGCGTGTCCACTTTCAAACTTTCAGCTATATTTGCTAACCTGTACGTAGAAGAGCAAGTAAGTCTCAGTTCATCAGAGAAAGTCGTTGTAACTAGTGTTGCTTTATTTATGGAAATATTTTTTTTGTAATTGTAATTTAAAATTATTTTTTGATAAATGAAAATGAATGGACAAATATATATGTATATGTCTATTAAATTATTTCATATTAAAAATTTTTTAATATGGTTTTTATTCACAGTTATTGTCAATGAAGATACAAAAAATGTATGCGTCAGTCCAAAACTAACAGCGTCAAAAGTGAAACTTTTCATGTAATTCAAAAACTGTCAATGAGTGTACAAAAAAATACATTGCAGCAAAGAAAAATTGACTGGAAATTATAATAAAAATGATTTATAATAAAAATCAAGAAAAATCTACGGACTATCCCGAATTAATTACTACGGAAGTTTCACTTGTACGTACTATTATTTACATATACATAAAACTATATACATATAGTTTTTGAATTACATGAAAAGTTTCACTTTTGACGCTGTTAGTTTTGGACTGACGCATACATTTTATATTTTACAGTTTGTTCTGGGCACTGAAAAGTGACTGATTCATTTATCTGCATTTGGATATCCTCATTTAACAGAATACCATGTTCAGTGTCTACCACATAATTTTGAATATCAATTACATTACCAGCAGGGATATCTATTACATTTTCTTCAGTCGTTAGAGGTTCAGTTTCACATCTTAAAATTTCATATCCCAAGATTTTAACACCACGAGTTACATCATTTTCATCAGAAGTTTTCAAAGCCATATTTAATATATTTCTCGATCTGCTGAAAAAACAATTGTACAATCTAAGACCGTTATTCCCATATAACTATTTTATTTGATTTCATTTATTTATAATCGTTTATCAAGAACTAATTGTGTGTAGTAATGAACATAAAGAATATGTGCTGTGTTATAAACTATTAAGGCGGGTCCAGATCAAGCGCGCCGATCCGCGCCGCGCCGCGCCAAACGTTTGCGAACGTTGCAGGCGCGTTCAATTTGGACGGGTTACCGCGCACAAACGCGCAATAACGTGCACGAACAAGCGTTCGCAAACATTATCCACTTGTTGTCGGTACATCAAAGAAGTTTGCTTGTTCGCGCGCGTTTGATTTGGACGAATTTTTAGTTTACTTGGTGTGTTTGTCAAGAGCGAATGCAGTTGTAATAAAGTCCACTGCCTTATTTAAACAACTGTCTACCTGTAAAAACTTATTTAAAATGGAAGACGGTAATAATACAGAATGGGACCATGAAAGAATTTTATACTTTATTGATTTATATCACGAGTGTCCAGAGTTGTGGGATCCCCGTGATAAAAATTATCATATGCGCAATAAAAAACAAGATGCTTGGGAAAAAATAGCCGCCAAATTAAAGTGCAATGTGGATGCAGCAAAAGCAAAAATGGATTCCCTGCTATCGTCATTTCGCCGCGAAAGGGGAAAAATAAAAAAAACAACAGGCACGGGCAAAGGTATGTATTGACTAAATTTTATTATTAATATGTATTATAATATTCACTTTATTGTTACATGTAGTACATTATTGTACATATGAAGTAATATTGGTGCCATTTTCAGGTCGGAGGGAGATTTATGTGAGCAGCTGGTTTGCATATGAAAGGTTCTTTTTTTTATTGGACAAGAATAAACCTGTGGGACATATCAACACTGAAAATGTGAGTATAATCATAATAGTTATAAAATAGTGTGTTACGCAGCTTTCGCTCAAATGCATCAATAAGTAATAATGCCCTTACGCATAATCATTTTGCCATGGTACGCGACCATTGTTCATGAAATAGTCTGCTATTTCTTTGCGTATGGCTTGGGCATCTGTTGAACATTTCCTTGGGACTTTCTTTAAAGACATAAAGGAAGATCCATCGTCTATTTCGTGTCTCCAACTTCCTGGTATTAATTTACCATCTTCTTCATGATCAAATGTTCCCAGAGGTGTGTATGTTTGGCGAGAGGCTTTACTTTTCCGTAGATAATTATGTAAGTAGATGGTTGACAGTGTAATAAGAGTTGTGTTGGGAGGTTCTAACAACATTGGCTTCCGCAATACTCGAAAGACAACAGAAAGAATCCCAAATGCATTTTCTACAACCCTACGAGCTCTTGAAAGTCGGTAATTAAAAATCCGTTCCATTGAACCCTTTGGGTGCACCCCTGCGTAGGGTTTCATGATATTTTGATGTAAGGCAAATGCCTCGTCGCCCAGAATTACGTAAGGACAAAGTTTTTGGCGACCAGGAAGAGCTTCCGGTTCAGGAAAATATAGTTCGTTCTTAGTAATTTTCTGCCACAATACACTGTTTTTAAATACCCCTCCGTCCGATATCCGTCCCTGACACCCTACATCAGCAAACATAAAATTGTACTCTGCATCCACTAGTGCAAATAATACAATACTAAAGAAGGATTTGTAATTGAAATATTCGCTTCCTGTATTAATAGGAGCTTGAATCATTACATGTTTTCCGTCTATGGCTCCTACACAGTGCGGAAAATTCCAGACGTCTTCAAACATTTTCGCGTGCTTCGCCCAATCTTCTGAACTACTTGGCATCTGTAATTAAAGAAATTATAAAATTAATTTAGTTTTATAGACCTCTGTAGAAGAAGAGGACGACAACAGTGATGGGGAAGAAGGGAACGAAGTTAATTCAGAATTAACCACAAATGAAGCGACAGAAGAGCCGAACCCTACACAAAACCAAGAACCTGCAGATTCCCAACTACAATCCCAAAATGAAACAAGAGAGAAACGCAAACTGTTTGCTTCACCAAAGAAGGCACCGGCTAAAAAAAAGAAGCCTGCAGAGGATCCGCGAATTGCCTACGCCTTTGATGTCCTTCAAAAGGCCTCAACCGCCGAAAAAGATGAATGTTCAACTTTCGGTGAACATATTGCAAGCAGACTCCGAAAATTTGATGACATGACGCGAGCTACAGCTATGCATCACATAAATAATGTACTGTTCCAAATCGAATTTGATTATTATAGAAATACTGCTGCACGCACACCACAACAACAGCAACAAGAAATTGTTATTAATCCTCCACTTCCTTCGCCGTCAACTTCATTTGGTAATCCATCGTCGTCTTCAGCAACTTTTGAAAATAGCTCCCCATATTCACAGTCAATGAGTCCATTGGAACAGTATGTTCATACCTTTGCTGATTTGTAAATTATATTGAGAAATTATATATATTTATATAAACTAACTAAAATAAGGTTAAATATATAGTTAACTTACCTGTATGTGGTCTTTAAATGCCTCAACTATAGCGTTGCAAACTTCAGGAACTATTGCTTTGAGACTTTAAACAAATATGATAAACTAGTAAATGAGTCTCCGGTTGCCAAAAAACGTAGGGTTATTGCTAATCTTTCTTTAACAGGTATACACTCTCTGAAATTGGTGTCCTTTTTTTGTATTTTAGGGCCCAATAACTCAATTAATCTTTGAAAGTCTTCAGAGGACATGCGACAAAAATTTTTGAATTGCCCCGTGTTTTCAATTGACAAATCACACAATAAGTCACTGCCACTGTAATGCTTTCTATTTTTAAAAATTCTTGTCATCCACCATCGGCGATTGTTCTTCTTTTTTTTTAATATGCCACTTATTACAATAAATGCAGCACTCGCTACTTTAATTTTTTGATAATCGGTCATGTTTGATATCTACGAATGAAACAAACGCACTAAACTTGGAACCTTTCCGAACATAGCCAAACGTGCGCGCATTTGGTCTATCTAGACAATTCTCCGAACATACACGAATTTTGTTCGCAAACGTTCGCAAACGTTTGGCGCGGCGCGGCGCGGATCGGCGCGCTTGATCTGGACCCGCCTTTATAGTAATATAATTTTAAACAGCAACCAACTCGTCAATTTATTAGTCTCTAGAATGAGCCTACCAAATTTAAAAGATTTATGTAAAAGAAACAGTGAGTTGTATCACATTACATACAAACACAGACACAAAGAAATATGTTTAGTAAATTTTTTTTCCAGCCACAGTTCAAAATTAATTAATTAATTCGTTATACAACAGTTAAATTTTTACAAATAAACTTTTCTCATTAGTTGGGATACCAAAATGAAATATTTAAAGCCTAAAAATAATCTAAATAAATGGCCCTGCAAAAATATGTAAGTAATAATCATGTTCATTACAGTTTCTGCTACAATAGTTTAAGCGGGCAAAATATTTAGGTTATGTGAAGTAATGTTGATGAATTTAATGTTATTAAAACAACTGATATGCCTAATCATCACTACAACATAACGACTTACTTACCGTTTGTATTTCTATTATATTATTATTATATTTCTACCACTGACAGTAGCAAATAGTAAACCAACGGAACATAAAGGTACTTTGGACTAATGTGATTATTTGGAAACAGCAAATAGTCGCACGTGCTTATTCGCGCACATACGACCTTATGTTAAGAAGTAAGTGAAGCTATTTTATTCTTTATCGACAAAGACGCATGTGAAATAAATGCACATAAAACTTTTTGTCATTTTAAAATCAGCACTTTTTTGTCTAAGTGATATATAGCAGATTGACCTATGGATTTAAATCGCACATGCGACCTTTTTCTTACTATTGGTTTGTTTTCCACGACACATACGTATTTTTATAATCCTTATTATCTTATTAATACAATATTGTTTACATACAACGTTTTTCCATTTAATAGTACTTGATAAAATTGTCACATACGTGCAAAAATATAATTTTCTAAAAGTTTGTCACATACGACCTTCTGGCTTTAAGGGGACGATATGTCCCCTAAGTTGGAATCATATGGAAAACTGTTTTATTATTAATTTTAGGAAAAAAAGTTATTCTTCATAAAATGTTCTCCATTATATATAACCTAAAATACAGTCATCAACTATCAAATTTTTTAGTCGTATACGAGGTTTGTCAAAAGATATGAGTTTTACTCAAGAGTAAAGTACCTTTAAATTTGACAATATCGAAAAATGTTACTAAAAAAAGTTCAGAATTAAAAACTACGTTTAAATATGCAAGTATATATGCGTTTAAATTAAAAATTCAGATTATTTTATTTTTGACTAATATTTCTGTTTTGAATGAACATTTATCTCTTGTGATTACGAAACACAAGAAAACCTTTTAGTTTTTCGATGTTTTCTAATAATTTTGCAATTAAAACGCGTGATAAGTGCATATTTATTCATTTTATAGATAATAAAATACTTTCAAATACTATGTTATGAAAATAAACTCCATATTAATATTAGAAACAAACAAATTTAATTTTCACTTATACTAATGCTTCGATATATCCACCTGTTCAATACACTTAATCGTTCTATTGGAAAATTCACGTAATACATTTCTTATCATTTGCACAGAAATTTCTTGACATGTTTCTAAAATTATCATCTCCAAGTAGTCAAATATCTTGAAACGGCGCTTTCTGGTACACTTTTTGTTACAGGTAACCCCATAAAAAGTAATCAAGGGGGGTTAGGTCAGGGGATCTAGTAGGCCAAAAGAGATCAGAATATCTGTGAATAACGTTTCCATGAAACAAATTTTCAAGATAGTTCCTAACATTTATTGTACTGTGGCATGCGGCACCGTCTTGTTGGTACCAAATACATTGACGTTCTAAGCCACACCACACGTTCGTCTTAAACGAATATTGGTCATGAGACTATAATACAAAATTGGGATTTTCCTCAGACCCCCACCGATAATGTTGCAGCGAGTCAGTTCCATTTGACGAAAATGTCGCCTCATGGTAAAAAATTATATGCTTTGTAAAAAAAGGGTCCCCCTCTAACTCTCCTTGGATGAGAGAGCAAAAATCAAAGCGCCTATCATAATCCCTTTCTTTTAATGTGTGTACGACTTTTGATTTGTATTCATTTAGTTTTAAAATTCTTGCCACTGTATTTTCACTTACATTTTGTTGTAACAACGACTTTTTTTGCGCAGTGGCAATTTTGGATTTGCTACAACAGACAGCATTACATCAAAATGCATATTCTCATCAGCAACCAGTTGTCGACGTTTTCCATTAATATTATTTTTAATACTTCCAGTTCTTCTAAATTTATTTACAATTTTCGTTACAGTTGATTGGGTTATATTTTTATTGGGATGTCTATTATTGAAAATATTTGCTGCTTCATTATTCGTTTTATAGTAATCTCCCACCATCAAAACAATTTCTATTTTCTTTTCATCAGTTAATAACGCTACCATTTTTATGTGTCTTATAAATTCTAACGCGGTTTGAAATTTACTGTTAACATTTCCTTCTAGCAACAAATTATTTGTTTGTCAGTGCATCATAGAATACATGTAACTACAGTTAAATTTGCATTTTTGTAGGCATGCGTTCTAAAATTAATTTTATTAATGTAAATGAATGTAATTACATAATTAAACGTAATTTTTAATTCTGATCAACTTTTACTTTTCCGCCCAACCTTTCTATATGCGAGAAAAGTATTGGGTTACCCCAAAAAAAGTTGGAATTTTGAAAATTTTTTTGAGTTATGTTTACGTTTTCCGCCAACAACAATACGAAAAAACGGGTTTTAGAAAAAAATCCTGTGTGTATGTCGTCGTCGTTGTCGTCGTCGTCGTCGTTGTCGTCGGCCACTTTTCCTTACATGTCTTGTTAGCACGATACAGCCTCCGGAGTGCAATTTTATGATTGAATATTGTTAAGGATATGTCACAGATGGACCCTATTGATTTTCAGTTCACCAGAGCCAGTACAACGGGTGCTATGGTACTTGGAGTACGACATTTTGTCATTTTTTGAGAAATTTCAGTTTGTTAGCACGATACAGCCTCCGGAGTTCGACAAGTCACCAATTTTATGATTGCATATTATTCAGGACATCTCACTGATGAACCCTATTCATTTTCAGCTCACCAGGGCCAATAGAACAGGTGCTACAGTACTTTAAGTACGATGTTTTTGTCATTTTTTTGAGACGTTTCTGTTTGTTAGCACGATACAGCCTCCGGAGTATAAACAAGTGAACAATTTTATGATTGGATATTATTCAGAGCGTCTCAAAGATGAATCCTATTGATATTCAGCTCACTAAAGTCAGAATAACGGGTGCTATGGTACTTGAAGTACCAAATGTTTGTAATTTTTGAGAATTTTCAGTTTGTTAGCACGATACAGCCTCCAGAGAGTATACGATTGATCAATTTTATGATTGAATATTGTTCAATGTATCTCACAGATGTACCCAATTGATTTTCAGTTGACTAGAGCGAGTAGAGCGGGTCCTATAAATCCAGATATGCTAAATGTATTGGTTATTTTTGGAGAAATTTCGGTTTGTTAGCACGATACATCCCCCGAAGTGTATACAAGTAACAATTTTATGAAAGAATATTGTTCAGGGTCACAGATGCGGAAAAGTTAGTTTTAATCTTTAAAACCGTTTATTATATTTTTAGTAACATTTTTCGATATTGTCAAATTTAAAGGTACTGTACTCTTAAATAAAACTCATATTTTTGGAGAAACCTCATATACGACTAAAAAATTTGATATTTGATGACTGTATTTTAGGTTTAGGTGAACGAAAACTACTAAAAATAATAAAAAAACGTAAGACAGCATATCTTGGACATGTATTACGACACGATAAATACTCTCTGTTACAAGTGATTATGCAGGGCAGAGTTGAAGGAAAGAAGGGAATTGGGAGAAAGAAGAAATAATGGCTGAGGAATATCCGAGAATGGACAGACACAGGGCGTCGTCGCCGCGCCGATCGGTCAGAAGATAAGCAAGCCCAAGCGCTTTTATTGGGGAATGAAAGGCGCCGCCAGTCGCCACCGCACCACCTGCAGGTAATAAATATTTTTAGTTTTGTGCAGCCCGTATCAGGGTAGTGTTTTCAAATTCAAAAAGAAATAATTAGTTGCTACCTACTATGTATTACAGCAGTGTGGAAGTGTATGTATGTTGTTCTTTAAGATAAAGTGTGATATTTATTCAAATTTTAAATGGTTATACTATTGCTTAACTTACTGCAATGTCAGACAAACAACAGTCAGGAGCGTATTACAGAAAAAGAAAAGCAAAAATAGAAGCTGAAAATAAACGACAAGCAAAATTTTTTAAAATGCTTTTGGAAACCCCTTTCTAATCGAGAAGGAACTCAGGAGCAAGAAGGGACATTTGTTATATCTGGACTCAATACTATGCCTGAAACAAAAACTTATACAGCGCAATCTGGTGAATCACATTTAGATGTCGAAATTGAGGGACAGGCGTAAAAAGAACAAACAGAAAATAATATAATGCAGATTAAAACAAATGACGAATTGCAAGAGGTATGCATATTGAAATTATATATTTTTAACTAGGCCATCAAAACGTAAGATTATTTATAGTTGTATATAATAAAACATCGTTTTCCAACTATTTTAGACAAATTTAATTAATTTTAAAAACACGTGTCGGTATTAAAAATTATTTATATTTATCTAAAATAGTTGGAAAACGTTGTTTTATTTACAGGTAAATGGAAAAACAACTAGGTTTCCATTTACATATAATATAAAGAAAAAATGATGCAAAAACTATTGGTATCAAACTGAAGTTTTGTGTCAATTGCAGGATTCAAACGCTGAGTCGGAATCGAGCGTGCTATTATCATATGATCCAGGAGAGGAACCAGATATTATACGTGATCAAGAACGCCAGATTTTGGTTATACGTGGACCTCTACAATTATAAATTAAAAATTTTGATTTTTCCGTAAACAAAGCGGGTCGTCGGTTTACTGTTAATAATTATAAAATGCGATTACGTAATAGAGAGGAACTTTCACGTATTTGGCTTATTTATTCACGTAAAAAAGACTCAATATTTTGTTTTTGTTGTCGTCTTTTTGGTACGGCCTTTATTACTTTATCAACCAGTGCAGGATTTTCGGATTGGCGTCACATGTCAGAGTATTTGTCTGAGCATGAATAATCACCCAATCACATGAACGCTTTTCAGTTATGGTGTGAATTCCAGCAGAGATTACGAGTGGGCAAAACAATTGATGCTGAACATCAAAAAATTATAAATACTGAAGCTAAACATTGGACTGTAGTATTTAAACGTTTAGTTGCAGCTATAGAATTTATTGGTTGTCAAAATATGGCATTTCGAGGAGGTACTGATAAATTGTACGAAAGAAGCAATGGTAAATTTTTGAAACTATTAGAGTTTATTAGTACTTTCGATATTATAATGTCTGACCATCTGCGGCGGGCAACTTCCAAAGAAATGTACGTTTATTACTTAGGAAAGGATATTCAAAATGAAATAATTAATATAATTGGATCTAGCATAAAAACAAAAATTGTAAACGACAATTAAATCTAAATATTATTCTATTGTGCTGGATTGCACGCCCGATATGAGCCATACGGAACAGATAACTTCAATAATTCGTTATGTAAATATAGAATCTGGAAAAGAAGTAACAATTCAGGAATCTTTTATGGGCTTTATACCTGTTTATACTTCAACTGGAGAAGATTTAACAGAATATTTAT
The DNA here is from genome assembly GCA_963921935.1 of Galeruca laticollis. Classification (NCBI taxonomy): domain Eukaryota; kingdom Metazoa; phylum Arthropoda; class Insecta; order Coleoptera; family Chrysomelidae; genus Galeruca; species Galeruca laticollis. Next base: position 241,871,655 of record OY998176.1, read on the forward strand.
TAGAAGAACTTAACAGGCTTGATATTCCTTTAATAAGTATGAGAGGACAAGGATACGATAATAGGGCTAATATGCGTGGGAAACATGTAGGAGTGCAAAAACGTATACTAGATGTAAATCCTAGAGCTTTTTTTGTTCCTTGCAGTGCAAATTCTTTAAATTTAGTTGTTAACGATGCAGCTCTTACGTGTGTCCATATTTTGGAATAATTCAGGAAATTTACATTTTTTTGGGGGTTCGACACATAGATGGAGGGAGTATTTTAAAAAACAACATCACAAATTTGACTTTGAAGCCGCTCAGCCAAACTCGGTGGGAAAGTCGCATCGACGCGATAACGCCATTTCGTTATGAAATTGGAAACATATATGATGCTTTATGTCAGGCGTATACTGACGACAAAATTGATGCATTTGGAACAAATACAGCTTCGAATTTGTTAAGAAGCATTGAAAATATTATAATTTTATATGTTGCACCGTGATCTGGTATAACATATTATACAGAATTAATATAATCAGCAAAATTCTTCAACAGAAAGCAGTTAATATACTAACCTCAAATGATTTACTTCCAAAAAGCGTAAAATATTTTGAGAATATAAGGTGTGACAGGGGATTTGAAGAAGTACTTGTAGATGCTAGAGAATTGGCTGATACTTTAGAAGTCGAAGTTAATTTTGAAGAAATTGCAGCAATCCGACCTAGAAAAACAAACGTCAATTTATGTACGAAAGTAGAGATGAACCGTGCACGATCATTTAAAATAAACTTTTTTTATTTGATTGGGGATAAAACTATAAATTCCCTGGAAGAAAGATTTGAACTATTGCGTAATCACAATAAAATCTTTGATTTTTTGTATAATATCAGCGGTATTTGTAATATGGATAGTAAAGATATTTTAAAAAAGTGTCAACATTGCGAGTTATGTCTTACAGACGGAAATAATGCTGATATTAATGGTACAGAATTACACCATGAACTAAGTGTGTCACCAATTATTGATCCTTCAGAGAGTTCGCCAGTAGAAGTTTCAAATTTTGTGTGTAAAAATTATTTGTCTGAAAATGTTCCAAATGTTGTTGTAACTTTGTGTATTTCATTAACTCTTCCTGTTACTGTGGCAACAAGTGAAAGAAGTTTTTCAAAATTAAAAATTATTTACGTTCAAGTATTTCTCAAGAGCGCCTAGTTAATCTGACTATGTTGAGCATAGAATTTGATCAAATGATGAATATTAATATTGACCATATTCTTAAAGATTTTTCGCAAACAAAAGCCAGAAAAGTTGATTTTAATTAAATTTAGTTTATATTTAGTAGAATACTATAATTTTTATGCTTTTTTGAGAAAATATTTTTATTATGTTTATTTTTATAATATAATGTTTTAGATGTTTATAACTTTAAGCGTCCTTATTAGTTTTTTTACTATTTAAGAAATAATTTTCTTCTGTTCTTTTGTATTTTAATTTACACACGATTCACGATTATGAAAGTGAATATAGTAACGTATTAGTTTTTCTTTGAGTATATTTATTTTAACTTTGTAAATTGATTCTACATAACAGTTATTGCAAAACTTACAAAATTTTAAAAATATGTGTTTAATCAAATCGAGGGGGGAGGGGGCGGAAAATTTGCCTTTCGCACGGGCGTTAAACTAGCCTTTCGCCGGCCCTGGACAGACATGGGTGTTGAGGAACTTTTTCATAATGCTAAGGACAGATATGCTTTTAAGAGAGTAGTCGCCAACCTCCGTTAAATGGGGACGGCATTCGAAGAAGAAGAAGATTTTAGGTTTTAGATAATGCAGAACTTTTTATGAGTAATAACTTTTTTTCCTAAAATTAATAATAAAAAAGCTTTTCATATGAGCTTAGAGGGACATATTGTATATTTGTGGCGACTTTGCAATAGCTCTACCGATTTCGATGATAGATATAGTACTTATGTCACCTTATACATCGTATATCACATCTTTTCTACGGGGTGCTCTTGCGTCACCTATTTTTACCTCGTCAAGAGGTTTTTGGACTGATATATCTTACATAGACTTGCAGAAGGCGGTAATTTTGTACACTTGCCACATAGTGTGTAAATTTCTGAATGTGTTACGCTCAGGTTAGGTGATTAATACAGTCTTCTAAGAATATTGATATAATAATAATTTGAGTAGATTAACAGAGTTTGAATCCGAGAAAATTAAAAGTTGATAAACCTGTTTCAGTATTAAAATGGCGTCGACTGCTTTAGTTGATGAATTTATCAAAAAAGAGACGCGAAATGTTTGATTTGATATGACAAAAATAACATTCCCGTGAGACAATGGATTTTAAAAATAAATCAGTTTGGAGCAGCTGGGGGGTTGTTAAAAGAACCAGTCTTACAGGATAAAGAGGAATACAGAAATCCTCTGAAAATGTCAGAATTATCTAGAATGGTCTGAACTAAAAGAAGAGCATGGAGAGATCATGTTATGGAAGAACAGTAGATCTCAGGAAATACCAGCACGACGCTGGTATGAGAGTTGGTCATCAGAATCATAACTTCTTTGCTTCTTTGAAAAAAGAGCTGTAAAATAACAGGAAGAAAAAAATTCGGATTGTCTTGATTGTATTTTTTTTATATCAGCTGCAATAAGCCCAATAATACCTATTTCTTTGACAATACACTTTAATGCATTTTCACTGGCATTGTAATGAATTAAGATCCCTGTCACCACTGTAATAACCGCTGTTGTCACTGTAATAACCTCAGTTGTCCTTTTGAATTCACAGCCTTCTGTTACCAGCGTATGACAACCTTTGGATCCCTATTTTCTTGAGTTTTGCAGCGTGCTGTCACTAGTGCCGTAGGGCACAATAGACCCGGGACTCCCCTTGTGAGTAACCTCGGGGGAGGTGGTTACCTGGCACGAGCGGACAAGGTCTCCATGGGGCCTCTTGGGCTTATACAATGTGCCAAGCCTAAGTTCTAAGGCAGGTCGCGTCAACCCGTTCAAACTTGCTGGTCCGAGGGTAGGGGTTTGTTGGTAAAGGAAACAGACTGGGTGGATACTATGTACATGATATATTACAAATACAAAATAAATAAGTACAATAATTCAACCCTGGTTAGGACAAAAATAAAAGTTACTCGTAAGTGAATGTCCCTGTATAATACATTAGAAAAAATTAGGGTAAAACGTCTTTCATAGTCTGGAAGTAGTTTCTCCTGATTATGACATAAATAAAAGATGTCTTGCATATGACTATCCCTGTATAATATATGAAAAAAATTAACGTGACTAGGGTAAAACGACTTCCATAGTCTGAAAGTAGTCTTTCCTGATTATGATATAAATAAAAGATTTCTTACATATGAATATCCCTGTATAATATATGAGAAAAATTAACAAGACTAGTAAAAAGTCTTTCGTAGTCTGAAAGTAGTCTGTCCTGATTGTGATATAAATAAAAGATTTATTCCATATGAATATCCCTGTATAATATATGAGAAAAATTAACAAGACTAGGGTGAAACGTCTTTCATAGGCTGAAAGTAGTCTTTCCTGATTATGATATAAATAAAAGATTTCTTACATATGAATATCCCTGTATAATACACGAGAGAAAATTGACAAGACTAGGGGAAAACGTCTTTCGTAGTCTGAAAGTAGTTTTTCCTGAATATAACATAAATAAAGGATTTCTTGCATATGAATAACCCTGGATAATATATGAGAGAAATTAACAAGATTTAAACTCCCTTGACTAAAATCTAGTGTTCCCCGGAATTAATAAATAAATTGTAACTCGTACTATTTCCTAAATATGGTAGGTGAGGGGCTCAAATTTCAATAGTGCACTTAATATGACCAGGAAATGTATCAAATCAAATAAATGTCAATACGATATTTGTTCAAAAAAAATATAATGACAGGTAAAAACTTACGGTTTGAAATATCATAATCACAACAAAACAGTATCACTGTTCACATACGGGCCGTCGAAGATGGGGAGTACCAGGCCATACGGTACCTGATTACTCTCTGAGGGTTTTTTCCTCACTGCCCTCAGTTCCAAGTTTCCTTTTATTTATTTCAGAAGATTTGGGACGAGGCTTGTTATTCAAAACTTCAACTGTAGTTGTGTTTATTTAATTTCTTTCGGTTGCCCTTGTCTCATATTTTATTATTTTCGTAATTGAAGGTTAATTTTTAATTAATTTCTCTCTGCTAAGTTGCAAAATTGGTCCGTATTTTTTTATAATCAAAATATTGTTGTGTATTTGCTTGTCGTTGACCTTGTCGATTATGTACATTGTTTGTTTACTTTTCTGCTCTAGGTCGGTCGTTTGTTTTTGTATCAATTGAATCCGATTTATTTTATTTAAACAAAATTATATTTATATAGGGTGTCCCTAAATTTCCTTTGCCATATTTCGTGCTTATTACAGCATTATATTAGTATATTTTCTTCCTATAGTGATTCATATTTGCAATAAAGTTACAAAATTTTGAAAACAACACTCTCAGATCAGTTAATGCTCATTTATATTTCACCTTATTTATAATATATGTAATATACAGGGTGGCCCAGTAGTGTGTGGAAGTGCAATAACTTACTTAGAATAAAAAAATACAAAGAAATGTTTTAAATAAATGTTGTTGTCTTTGCGCTGATACACATTTCTAAAATATTCTGAGATATACTGGCTGTTCAGCCTAAGCAAGACAACATAAAGATTACTTTTTTTAATAGGACGCCCTGTATTTTTGTTCACCATCGAATTCATCTTAAAATTCTGCATCTAGCCCTATATTTTATTTTCTCATTAACTACGACGTTGCCAAGTTGGAGCAAAAAATATGAAGTTCTGACGAAAATTGATGCACTATAAGTGCTGCCTAGTAAACGTTATCAGTGATAAGCAAATAAACTTATCTGGTAGGTACGAAGGTAAAGGATGCCTGAAATGTTTGAATAGAGTATAAATTTCGTTTGGGGTTCGGGGTATTTTTGGATAAGCATTAATCAGGAGATTTCAATCAGCAAAAACTTAATTTTTTCAATTGGAACACCCAGTATATTATTTTACTATTTTGTAAAACTATTTTATCCCTTCAAATTATGTCCGTATAATGTACTCTCTAAAATTGATTGTTAAGAAAATTGAATTTTTAGTTTATGTTTTAAAAATATTCATGTTTTTAACAACTATGCACTGAATGTGAAATCAAGAGTGACCACTCGTCACTCGCGCCATGTCACTTCTCGACTCCGCCCTCTTTTATATATGTTTGCGCTAGACGACAGACACTCTTATACCGAAAATTTCGTCTTTTCCCCCTCCCCGCAATTCTATATTTTTCAATTAAGTCTGAGAATGCTCTATTTGCGAATAGTTTCTAAAATGATATTCTCGAGCACCGTTACTAAAATCATCGAATTGTATCGTCCCTCACAACAGCGTCAGTTGACTTTACAATACAAATGTCATTTGGTTATGGCAAATGTAAGAGTGAATTCGGATGCTACGTCGGCCGCGTTTTATGCGATCAGATGCTTACATCTGGTAAATAGTCGGGTCGTTCAGATGTTAACGGTAAATTTTACCAATCGTCCAACCATTTAACCCAGTCGACACATCGGTAGAAATTGACCCGCATGCCCTTTACATTTTATAATGCATGATTGAGAAGTTTGGGTTATGTTTACAAAATTACAAATAATAAATTAATATTCAACGAGACAATTTACATTTTTTTCTACACCCACATGTATATTATCCATTTTCTGCACAATTTACAGAATGGAAATGTGGCCATTTCGGTTAACTGAACGCATATGATTTCATTTACATCCTAGAATGTATATGAAATTCACCAATCAGCATTTGCATTTAGTACCCGTCAACTCTTCTTTTTTTTCAATTTCAATGCAACGTCAAGATAACTTGTCAAAATATTTCTTTAGTTATCAAGAAAAAGATTTTAGTAAAATGAGTGATTCCAGTGATGAATCAAAAATCAATAAATATTACTCCATCAGATATTCGTTTAGCCGCAAAGGAGATGTATAACACACATCATTACCCCAAAAATCAAAAAGTAGATATGAATCTCTGGTAAACGGTGTTAAAAATATCAGAAGATGCTTATATGAATGAAATATCGAATAAAAACAAGCTCTCAATCCTTTGGACAACATATTCTATGTAAAAAACAATGATAAATATTAAAAGTAACATTGACATTTCAAGTTACCGTAAATTGCGTTCATTTCATATAAGTCTGTGATGGATCAGTCTGTTAACGCACGTCTGTAAATGTATACAGAAGAGAATATAGTTGGTTCAATCCCCACTTCATGCGTTTATTTTTATTGCTTATATATTTGTATAAATAGTAATTTTCATAAAATTTTAGTTAGTGTTCATTTTTGGAATTTATGGAGTACGTCTTCGTCAAAAATTGAAAATTTTAAAGATAAATCATGTAAAGATTTAGAAAATGAATTTCGAATTGATTTAATTGATAAACAAACCCAGATCCTTTGTAATTTCTTGTATGTTTTACGAGGTCTTCAAAAAATATATTCTGCTTTGACCACCAGATTTGGAACAGTTTTTTGTTAATTACCAAAAAGGAAAATGTTCGAAGAAAGTAGTCGGAATTAAGAAAATTGGTAATCAGACAAAAATAATTGCTAAATTTTTAAAATTACCAGATGCGAATTTATATACGGGACATTGTTTACGCCTTAAATAGTAAAAAATTTCATGAAAAGTATTGATCATATATTTGAATAAATCTTCTTGTTAGGGATTTAAACCAAAATTGTTCACCAAATACGTTATAGTATATTGTACAATGAGCACGAAATGACATACATTTCCCACAAATAGGTATACGAAATTTTGTAGTACGAGCTTAGCGAGTAACACAAAATTTCATATACCTACGAGTTGGAAATGGGTCATTTCATGCCAATTGTACACTATACTCTTTCTACGACCATCATAAATCATAAACAAAACTGTAATATTTTACATAACAATTTTTATTATAAACTTTCCTGCCGTCATTGTTGCATGGTTTAGAGAATTTTTTCTCTGATATTATTAAGTCTGGCTCTTAGCCCTTTGAATGACCCATATATTTTTTCTTCTTGTACATGTATCTACCTACGTCCTGAAACAAATAATGTTCAAAATTTTAAAATTTTGACAACTCGGAAATAAAAATACTTTATGCAGAAAAATCGTTATAATTCACCTGCGGAAAAGTTATCAATTATAGTGTCTCTTTAAAGGAGTAGTATCACCTCCTGCATGTACCAGGATAGTGACCGATGTCCTTCTGAAGCAATGTCTAGTTTACATATCTGGATCAGCATGTCAACGTCAAATCATCCTCACTATCGCGATCCATTTTCGATTATAAATTTTCTTTACAAACGAACTTTGTAAACACCGATGTGAAATGTCAAATTATTAGATAGATATTAACAAACATGACTCGATCATATATTATAATATATATGACCAAAAAATGTTAATATAATGACAGTCTAATAGCGTGTGATAGTCGTGGAAAATGAAATAGGTATGTCGATACAGCTAGCCCATGGGAAATGGAAATCTGTATTACAATGTGGTAGGTTCCTTAACCTTTATGTTACTGAATAGGTACCCGGGTACCTATTCAGATTTTAGATATAAATACTTTTTTTGTTTAAATTCTTTGAAGTGTGTGATTTCGTGACATTTCTAATCTAGGTTTTTTCTACAAAATGTTACAATAGAAATAATATTTTTACGCTATTTTAGAAATAAATAAGGTCCAAAGTTTTTTCACCCAGAAATAACGGTGTAGGTACCTGGGTACCTCTATCAGTTTCAAATGCAAATAGATATTTTTTATAGCCAGAATGAAAACGCGAAGTTTATCTGCATATATTTATTTATATAAATGGTAACAAAAAAACAAAAAAATCTTACATATAAGGTCAGTTGGTTTTTTGGCAACATTTTTTACATATAGTTTGATCTACAGAGTGTTCATTACAAACTGGCTTACAGCAGGATTTACACGCTTTACGAGTCTTCCTTTGTTTGAGCTTTAATTCTCGACAAATTTGGCAGCTACCAACAACCATAACACGCCCAGAAGCATCCCGTCTTGGTTGTTCTCCGGCTGGAGTAACAATGGGCTCGATTATTTGTCGACCAAGAACCATTTCTAGCGACTGATGTGTGAAATAATTACCAACAACTTTTGGAATAAGGGATCGCATTTGTATAGCGGGCAAGCACATGTCATGAGCAAGATCTTTTAGAAATCTTCGACGTTGATCAGTTGCTCTAAAATTTGGATTGTGTTCCTTGTAAATACAATAAGAAGCCAAGCCACCAACATCTATTGTGTTGAAAAAAAATGCCAATGGCCAACGATTTGTTCTACGTTTTACTGTATACTCGCCTAGCATCTTATCCATGGTGTCAACGCCTCCTTTTGTTTGATTATAATATTTTATTATTTCAGGCTTCGCCACGGTAGTATCATCTACTTGGCCTGTAGTGTGCATCGTTGATAAAAGAATAACAGATTTGTTTTTCTTTGGAACATAGGAACATATTGTTGCATCTTTGTTGAATGCGAAAATGGTTGAGTATATAGGCCTGTCTTTAGATGCCTGCATATTTGGTGGTAAAAATGCCTTATTTTTCCTGAGAGTCCCTACCAAAGTCATCTTCCATGAATTCAAAGTACGGGCCAATTGCAGACTTGTAAAAAAATTATCCGTTGTTACATTTCTTCCCGAACCCTTATACTTTGCCACTAGATCCAAAACTGTACGCTCACCGACATTTACCTGTCGTTCACCATCTAATGGTTTTCCAGTGTATAGTTGACCTTGTAAAGGATAAGCATTTGCCGCATCGCAAGCCCAAAAAATTTTTATTCCATATTTTGCGGGTTTCGATGGAATGTATTGGGTGAATTTAGTATGTCCCCTGTAAGGAAACAATTGTTCGTCTACTGTTATACATTCTTTTGGCTTGTAGTTCTTTGCCAAATTTGAATTTAGCATAGTCCAAATATCTCGAATTGGGGCAGCTTTATCATTTTTGGCACGTTCGGCACGTGTGTTCTGATCATCAAAGCGAATAAATCTGTGAAACATTTTGAACCGATCTCGAGACATGGCCGCTCGAAATAGAGGTAAGGACTCTAGTTTCCACATTTCAGATACGTGTTCCCTATTAGACCTGTGTACGCCAGCAGCAATAAGAACTCCTAAAAATGCATCTAATTCTACTTCAGTAAATGGAATGAATACTTTCGGGCTTGGTGTGTTGGGAGGTGGATATTTATCTGCCAATTTTCGGTTCCATTCGTCCGTTACTTTTCTACCTTTTTTGTTAGAATGCCTTAGAATTAAGGTACACATTTCTGGAGATATAATAGACTTGAAAATTGTATTGCCGTGTATGAACGACTAAAGGATGATGCGCCACTTTTTTCGTGCAGAATATTACGACCTATTGTTTGCCTTTGTATTGATGATGTGTCACTCCACTGAGTGCCATCCTTGCCAGCCCAAGTTGTTTTTGTAGGCGCTTCTTCTTCGTCAACGTTTTCATCGGAATCAGTATATTCTTGCTCCCCTACAGGCTCCTTTTCTATATCAGATTCCTCGGATTCTCCACCTGATAACAATTGTGGAATATATTCGTCTTCATCGGACGCAACAAATGGCTCTTCATCAGACAAATGTTCTACTGCTTCTCGTAATTCTGCAGAGGTCAGCCTGAAATAACATATTTCGAATTACCTTTATTAGTATAATTATTGTTCTTGTTTCTTTGTAAGATAAAAAAAACTTCCACTCCACTGCGGCTCCTACACACATAGACCACAGGTAAGCAAAATAACATGACAGTTTTCATTATTCATACACTACTAAAATCAAAGAATCGTCTTATTTCTTACCTTTTATTTCGCCATCTTGGCTTCGCAATATTGGCTTGGCTTGAACCAGCCTTACTATCAGACATTCTAAAACAAAATTTAACAAATACGCTTAATCACCCGCAGTTGTTTATTCGACAAACTCAAACATGCAACTGACCTGTAACTAGGAATAAATTCAGTTGATGTCGCTGCGCTGTTGCCATTTAAACAAAGTCTTATTTTGTCAAATACAGATAAGTTAGAAATTCATAAATCACGTATTGTGTACCTATAAATACATATATAGAGTTTTTTGATAAAAACAGGTATTTTGCGTTTATATTCCAAATTATTATACAGTAGGTACCCAGGTACCTACGCCGTCGTAAGAAGGTGTTTTTCTTCCCAGTCACATAAAGGTTAATCGAAGACGCACTTGAAATCTACATTTTTCTTTATGGCCGTGGAAAAAATATTTTATATTTTTATGATAAATTTGAGTATGCTCAGAAGGAACAAAAATTGTACGATTAATTTTATGATGTTTTCTTTGTGACCCTAGTTCTAATATCTAGAGTAAGAAGTAATACATTTATTTAAGACCGATTCCCACTTTTTTTACTAGGGCAAAGGGAAAGTAAAAAAATATGGAACTATTTCAAATACAATGTAGCTATAAAGTTTTCTTACCGAATCTCCCGCGAGCTTGAATTATTTTCCATACATTTTTTCTCATTTGCAAATTTTTTCAAGAAAATTCGCACTTTGAAAATTTTTTCGGAATAATTAAAGATCTAAAGAGATTATAAGTGAAAATATTTCATGTATTTATTTGTCATCTAGATATAGCTTATTATGGAATACTTATGCATTCAATAGAAACACAACCATACACTAAAATCAGGAAATAAAATGCAGAAAAAAAGAAACAAATGTTTTAACTGGCTTCAAAATAATAGAACAAATAGGTATAACTAACTTAACCTAAAACTACACAACTAGATTAATTAAAATTATTCGCTATTTTCTTCTCTAAGTCTAGTTAGTTATTTACTCTTGCATTGACTTCATGCAGAACTAATTATCCTCTTCTTCATAATTTGCCTCATCATCGTTAAACATTATACATATGTTGCGTAGAACCCATGCAGTTTGAACAACGTGGGAAATTACATTTGTACGATTTATGTCTAAATATTTTCTTCTTCTGAATCTTCCAAATAACAAACAAAATGCCCTTTCAATAACTTGTCTGGCTTTAGCAAGTTTGGTATTGAATCTAACTTGATAAAGATGGAGATATCCCCTATCTTTATAAGGTGCTATACACCAATCATATACTGGATATGCTTTATCTCCGATTATGAAAGAGCTTGGTTGAAAATAAACATCTTTTGTCTTATGAAGTTTTTAAATATGGTTGAATTCCTAAAAATTCGAATATCACTAACACTGCTGGGATAACCACAGAAAATGTCTAAAAACTTTCTTTTGCTATCACAAATGGCTTGTAAGGTACACCATAAAAACATTTTCTATGTATGTATGTCTCTGGATTTTCATGACGTGCTTTTATGGGAATGTATGTTCCATCGATTGCTCCAATACAACCATGGAATTGACACATAGAATAGAAGTGTTCCTCACTTTGAGTTCTTTCTTCTAGTGTAAATATATGGAAAAAATTATGCAGTACCATGTATTTTAATACGAGGAATCCTTTTTTTGTTCAGTTTTATGAAATTTTTGTTGTATAAAAAAGTAGAAAAAAAATGGGCGAAAACTAATAGCCATGTCCTGGGTACATCAACTGGTATTCATTAAATCACAAAATGCAATTTGAAGCAACTCTTGATCAATTGAGGTAAAAACTGAGTGTGAGGGGTTCAATCGCTTCAAGCAGGCTTCGCCTCCATAGCGATTTCCAATCAATTCAAATTGTTGAGCGACAAAGTTTGATTCAACGAAAATGTTTTTGATTCTCTAAAAGGTTGATTAGTTACTTTGAAACAAACGTTCTCACAACTATTGTTTCCACTTGTGTTGATCAATCAACAAAAGTCGGCCCATGAGAACGCGCCTTCACCATGATTTTGATGACAAAAAGACAGCTTTGGTTAAAACCATATCATATTTCTTATTTATTTTTCCTTTTGCAGATGGATCAAAAAGGAAATATCGATTTTGAATTATTGCATAGTTTGGCCCCGTCCAATGTTGCCGACGTATCAACAAAGCTGGTTAGAACTTGTCACAACAAAGTCGCAGGTAATGTTTAATATTATAAGTATTAGGGATATTTTTTAATAACAGATACGTGTGAATTAGATATGTGCCAGATGTGTATCAAATGTTTTGTTGCTGATTTTAAAATAATATTTCTGGATTTATTGTAAAATTAGAGAGAACATCAAACAAGGCATATAAACGTGTTAATATGGGATTGCTTTAATAATCTCGTTTCATCATCTCGTGTTTAACTCCGTAATTTCAAAATGCAAATGCTTTCTCCACGGCAACAACAAAATAAACTCGTGATAGTAATTATCTAGCTTACAATTCCATTAAATTTTAAATTAAAAGTTAATCATATTGTTGCCCACTACATCCAAGATCTTAAATTTTATTAGCAGTAAGCACGTTGATTTCCTGAAAGTTAATAACCTTGTAACTACGTCGTCTAAATAGACATCAACAACCTCTGTTACTAACATCAACAACACATCCACGAATGGCAAGAGGCAACATACAGAGTACGACCAAACAAGTTATCACAGTAGGCGCAAATGGACGTCCCGTACGTAGATTGGCACCTGAGCCTGAACAAATTTGTTATGCCGTGGGTAGTCAGGGGGTAGAACATAAAGGGATATTTGGTTAGATCTATTTTATTTGCAAATTAAACTAAATGGATATTGTGAGTCAAAAATTCAAAATCTACCTATATATGTACAGCGTGTACACGGATGGGGTAACAATGTTACCTATTCAAGAATTATAATCACTATCAAAAATAACAATACAGAATAATAATGTAAGAAACACTAAGTAAACAAAAAACATCTATTCAATATATTGTTACGAACTCGCACACCGAAGCAGATACTAAGTACGGTCCTGTAACCTTATGTTAACGGAGTTAAAAAAATGGCGAGCGCTGAGAAGGTCTATTGGGATTTATTGTGACAGTTTTTATTGACATGTTCTCGGAAGGTCTTTTAAGGATTGAGCTGGCAATAGAGAAATATCGCGAAAGGCGCAGTCCAGAATTCTCTAGTAAAAAAGGCACTAGTATATAAAAAGGACTGATAGCGGACCAGTTGAATTAATAAAGTGATCTTGACAAATAAACAGTAAATAAGTGAATATAAAAGTGTTGATATAAATTAATAATTAAGTTTTTGTGCATATAAATTAAATTTAAGTGATTAGTTAAGTACATATAAATTAAGTGTTAGTGTTTAAATAAATTAGTAAGTAGCCATATCGTGTTTAAAATTTATCCCACCCGTTTCTTGTTTAAATAAATAACAAAAACATTACAATATCATCCCCCAGCTTCAAAACTTCTCTCAATTCTGTTTCTGTTTCGCAGCAGTTCTGGGGTAATTTCGTTAACGGCTCGTTTCAAGTCTTCAATATTATGGTTTAAATTATTTGCGTAAACTTTTTGTTTTAAGTAGCCCCATTAAAAAAAATTTAAAATAGTTAATCCGGGGGATTGGGGCGGAAAAAATATTGGTCCATAACGTTCCATCCATCGCCCAGGAAAATATTTATCCAGCCATCCTCTAATTAGTAAAGTCGAAAGTGACGAACATCCATCATGTTGAAAGTACAGTTTACGCCGTTGCTCCAAGGGAATATTTTCTAATTCAAATATTAAGAAGTTGTCCAGCAAATACAAATATACCTCCTGATTTAATGTATCTTCCAGAAAATATGGTCCGATTATTCGATCCGGTAAAACCGCACACACACAAACATTAACTTTTTTAGCAAACTGACTATTACAGTTAATCCTGTAGCTCGGGTTTTCACTAGCCCAATAACGACAATTTTGGGAAGAAACAACTCCGTTTGCTGTAGGGGAGACTGGGGAGGGTTGAGCTACTTTTTTTCATCAACCTGGTTTTCTGTCGTGTTTTAGTAATCGCATAAAGTTTTTTACATATTAATTAACTATTGGTTTTAATTTTTTAGCACAGTACCAAGATTATTTTAAAAATTGTTATTTAAGCAATAAATAATGGAGTAAAGTACCACATGAACTTGTCTCAAACCTCCTTTATGAGGGGAGGCTTGAGACAAGTAAAGGGAGGTTTGAGGCAAGCATAGGGAGGCTTGAGACAAGATTAGTACGATAAAGTCTCGAGTTAAAATCAAATTTATTAAAGACAGTTAACAATTGTTTAACCCTTTAACCCTGCAATAATAATAATTAACAAAAAAATACTCATACGTACTTGAAAAAATAAAAGAATACAGCAGTCATAAAAATATTTGCCGAAAAACCTAGAATAAATTTTCATATTTGGAAAAATCGACTGAAAAAGAAAGGGTCCTATGTGTTCTTGCTGTTCCTCCAGTAAAGGAGGGGTTTGGTAACTTAACCAGATCGTCCCTAGGTGCACAACATTCATCGGCAACATCGGGAAAAATAAATTTGTATCCCGGAGGCTTTAGTCTCATGCATAATAAGTCGTATTCGTTGCCATTAATATTTGTGACCTTAGCAACGTAATGTCGGAAAGTCTTTTTGGTGGGAAATCGTACAAGAACATAGTCATCCTAACGAACTTCTTGATTCATAAAGCTTTCTTCAGCATTTTCTTTTTCAATTTGTTCCTCAATATCGGTTAACTCATCAGAACTCGAAAAATTGAAAGAATCGTTAGATTGTTCAGATTCCTCCATGACTATCTCAATCTTCTTTTGTTTAACGGGCACCTGTTTTTCATCTTCTATCAACAATTTTTTTTAATCTTTCCACCCTTTCTTCCTTTTTTTTATTTTGCTCTTCCTTTTTCTTTGCTCTTTCCTCAAATTCTTTTTCTATTAGGTCTTTTTCGGGAGTGTCCGTTAAAATCCGTGTTTTTCCACATTTCCTTCCAGCTTTCTTTTTACGTGGAAGAGCTTTCGGAAATGGCCTTATAACTTCAGGGCTTACAAATGCATTTGGATTATTTTGGGAAGTACTAGGGACAGCTAAAATTAAATTTTCTGTGGGATGTAAAGCTTCAGATGGATCTGGCCGGTCTGTAATTTCCGAACTGGTAAAATCACTATCTGAGAATACAGCTGGATTGTATGGACAAATACCAGTATGTGAAAATCCACCTACTATATTGGCCGGCGTGAAAGCGCGAACGTAAGCACTTGCCACAAGTTCAGGTATTTCTTTTAAGGATATCAGCTGTGCAGGATTGTTGACCATCCAGTTATCTGCAGCTTCATTATAAAACCTTTTAAAAGGCCCGAAAACATTGGTGTCCAAGGGCTGTAACTTATGGCTAGTATGAGGTGGAATGGTCAGTAGCATTACTCCATTTTCTTTACAAATGTTCAGCCCCTTTGGGGAAATATGGCTATCATGGTTGTCTAGTATCAGCAGACACTTGTGATCCTTGTTGACTCGGGAATAGTTGACGAAGTGCTGTAAATATTTTTCAAAATTCTCGTGGGTCATCCAACCTGATGGATTAACAGCAGCATCGGCACCAATGGGAAGTCCTCTTGTCATATAATCCTGGATCCTAGCCCTCGAAAAATTAAAAAGGGAGGAATAGTGTTACCAGACGCACTTATAGTGCATAAAACTGTTACCAGTGATCCTCTTTCACACGATGTTGCCTTTGACACCTGCTTCTGCCCTTTCTTCGCAATTATTTTTTGCGGCTTATGTGCTGTTGTAACTCCCGTTTCATCTGCATTATATATGCAATCAGGAGTAATATGTTCCCTTGTCATGATGGTTTTTAAATTGTCAAAAAATAGCTGCACGGTATATTTATTAAATGCAGTGGCACGTCCTACACTCGTGGCTTCTGGTGTCCTAAGTGATAAGTTACCATGTCTTGACATAAAACCTCTTAGCCAATCACGCGTTGCTGCTCTATTTTTCTCCCAAGCTGCTGAAATTTTTTTGTTATTTTCAGTTGCAAAGATGTAAGCAAACTTTCTTACTGCGATTGGAGTAAGTCCATAATGTAAGTCAGCGCATTTGAGCAGATATTGAACTAGCAAATATTCTTCTTGATTAGTAAAAATTTGCGAAGAATTAAAGTTTGCTACAAACGATACGATTTCGTTTGATTTAAATTTATGCACGTATCTAGATAGTGTCGTTCTATCAATATTATATTTTTTGGCGACTGTGCGGATTTTACCATTAGTACTACATATTTCCCGTACTGCAGTTTCGATTTCCACTTAAAAGGCATCTGCAAAAAAATTATTATTGTAGATGATGCAGTGAAGATTTTAGCAGAAGAAACTAAAGACTAAACTACGTTGACCTATATTTTTTCACTTGAAAAAGAAAGAAAAAAAACTGGAAACGAAGTACAGGTATTTTCAAACCATGATGGGAGGTTTGATCCGTGTCTCAAACCTCCCACATGAAACCTGTTCATCCCTCCCCTCGTACCAGTAGCCACAACAAATTACGATTTTCAAGTTAAAACATAACCTAACAAATAATTTAATACTTTAAAGTATGTTAAATTATTATGTAATTCGTGTAATTCATTCATATATTTCCAAATATAATAATGTGAATAAAGAATCCTTATACATTTTGTTAAAAAACTTACATTGTTTAGCCTCAAAAACAACTTTTCACTATATCTTTCGTAAACGACTTGGATTTGTTGTTAAACTTAGATAACGTGAAAGAAGCACTGTCTAAGCATCTACTAAACGGAAAAGTAAATTTATTTAAGGATACGTTACCAATGAAACATTTATGTCTCAAACCTCCCTCTGGCTCAACCCTCCCCAGTCTCCCCTAAACGTTGCTTCATCAGAAAACAAAATATTATTGTGAAAGAATCGGTCATGCATAAGTTTTTCACCAATCATCGCACAAAAGTCTAACCTTGTGTCATGATCATAATCTTGTAAGGTATGAATAAATTTCAGTTTGAATGGATGAATTTTGTTTTGCTTAAATATTTTCTGTAAGTGACTCTTGCAAAAACTAACCTCCACTGCTCTTTTTCGTAGACTCAATTTGGGATTTTCCCTTAACGAATGCATAGCTAGTGTACTACTAACCGTCCACATCCCTGTTTCGATACTGAATACCAACAATAAAAAAATCTAACTTCGATTCTTTAGTTCCGTCAATATTAAAAACTGAAAGATTACCATCACGTATTTCCTTCAACCAAACGCAGTTTGAAATTAAGCCGATGGAACCAAAAATAGTATACGGAATATCTATTATATCGAGAGGCGATGATTGAACCCGAATCAAGAAGTAATCAGTAACTACTTAATCAAGCTGGACTATTGTTCGACGAGGGAACGGTTGAACAATGAGAACACGCCGAAGACATAAAATCGGATGAAGATTTGTAAAATACTGTATATATAGGTAGAATTCGAATTTTTGATTAAGAAGATCCAGTTAATTTAATTTGTAAATAAATTATTCTATTCAATAAAATTGATTTAACCAAACACCCCTTTATGTTCTACCCCCTGACTACCCACGGCATTACAATCTGATCAGTTTTATCCATTAATTTGGTCATTGAGTAATAAACGTATCAATATTAAAAACACAAGAGCTGTTATTTTATTACAACAATAATTACCTTCATTGATATTTTTTTGTAATCGAAAAGTTATTGTTTTTAATGTAAGTTGAAATAATCTATATTGTACCTATTTTTACAGGTGAAAAAGTTCTTACTAGTCTTGTTTTGAAGATGACACAATGTATTGCCACAACAGATTCTGATGTAAGTAAAAATGATTAAATACTGTAATAAAAATTGTTAGTCAATTATTCGAAATAACAAATCGTTAGGAAGTCAATTAATCACCAAGATAACATTTTTTTTCTTTTCCAGCTCTTTATAATATTCTAGCAAAGGAAAAATTCTATTTGATTGATCATGGATAATATTTATACAGAAATTATATACTAATTCTCTTTGTGGAAATAAATAAAAATCAAACAAGAAACCAATGACTAATTTTAATAGATACCTTTATTCCTATCCATGTCCTTTTTTAATTTAGGTACTATATAAAAAGATAAGCTTATAAGAAAATGTTATTTAGTTTCAAAATCTTACCAAGTTCTACAAAACTGTCACTAGCAAATGTTTGCTGGTGTGATTAATTTATTGAGACAGCATCCTTTTTTCATTTAGAATTAGGTCTTTCTAAATTTTAGTTAATTCCATATGACGGCAACCAAAACTATCTACTTATACGAAACTCAACTTACAAAGGCCGGTCTTGTAAACATATACACAGATTGATCGGGTACCGAGGGCGTGACAACATATCTTCACTCTAGGTAGGGCCGCATTTAGGAGCACTTGAAATTTATCATTACAAATCCATAAATAATAGTATCCACTATAATAATTTTACAAATTAGGTAAAAAAGAAAACATAAATACAGGGTGTCCAGAAACTCTCCTACCAAACGGAAACTACAGTTACTAGAGGTGATACTCGACACATACATGAGAAGTGAATATTTATCAAATGCACCGCTTCACGAGAAACAATTTGCCTACCAACCTGGCAAATCTACCTTAGATGCCTTACATTGTCTCGTAAGAGACCTAGAAAAGGAAATAGCTGCGAAAGAAGTATCGCTATGTGTATTCGTAGACATAGAGGGAGCTTTTGATAACACCTCATATGAATCAATTAGCGCTGCTGCAACTGCAAAGGGTACTCCACCTTCCATAATCAAATGGATTCAGTCCATGCTAAATACTAGGAAAATAATCACCTACATCGGAGACCAGTCGAGTACTATAAAAGCGGTGAAAGGTTGTCCTCAAGGAGGAGTGCTATCACCTCTACTGTGGTCACTAGTGGTTGACGACCTACTAACAAAGCTAAAAAGAGAAGGATTTCGTGCTCTTGGCTATGCCGACGATTTAGTTATAGTGGTCAGAGGTAAGTACGACGGCATCATTGCCGATCGCATGCAATGTGCCTTGAACCTCATAACTACCTGGTGTTCGAAGGAAGGACTTTCAGTCAATCCTAATAAAACGACACTTATTCCATTCACTAACAGGAGGAAGTTAAGTATACGGACTCCAAGCTTGAATGGTACAACCCTGTTTTTTTCGGAAGAGGTTAAGTACCTTGGAGTCATCCTTGATAGGAAACTTACGTGGAACTCACACCTCGCACACATCACCTCAAAAGCAACAAGGGCTCTTTGGACGTGTCGTAGGCTCTTTGGGAAAACTTGGGGTCTAAAACCAAAAATGATCTACTGGTCATATATAACGGTTGTCAGACCTATCATCACCTATGCTGCGCTTGTATGGTGGAAGAAAACAACGCAACAAAGGGCTACAATGGAGTTGCAAAAATTGCAAAGACTCGCATGTTTAGGAATAACGGGTGTAATGAGATCATGCCCTGGCGCGGCCTTGGAGGTAATGCTAGATCTCCCTCCATTACATTTACATGTAAGGAGGATTGCACTGCAAAAAGCCTATAGGTTAACACAGGGTAAATCTCTAAAACCCGGCGAATTGACAGGACATCTCGAGATACTAAGGGTTGGATCAACCCAATCTATGATGATGTCTAGGGACATAATGCCTGCTAAACAAGATTTCGAAGTTACTCTAGATGTTATTATTAACGATCGTGAGTTAACACAGAACGAAATCTCAGAAATAACTAGGGGTGCCCTCACATTTTATACTGATGGGTCAAAAATATACGAAGGAGTAGGAATAGAGGCTACAGGACCTAATCTTAGGTTATCAGTAGCCCTAGGTAACACTCCCACAATATTTCAAGCGGAAATACTAGCGATAGACTTCTGTGCTCAAGAGTGCCTCAAAAAGCGCCTCAACGCAGCCAGAATATTTATTGCCTCCGACAGCCAAGCTGCTTTGAAAGCTCTAAGGTCTATAACTTATGAGTCCAAAACAGTCTGGAGCTGCAAACAATCTCTTAAGCTACTGGCTAGATATAACAAACTATCTTTGTTATGGGTGCCCGGGCATAAGGGATTTGCTGTGAATGAGACTACCGATGGTCTTGCTAAGGAAGGAGCTAGCACTCCTTTCATCGGACCCGAACTGTTTTGAGGCATTACTAAAAGCCGCATTGTGGAAGAAGTCCGGAAATGGAAAAAGGAACTTAGTGCAGCCTACTGGAAAAATGTTCCAGGCCAAAAACAAGCAAAAAGGTTGCTACAACCTTCTGCTCGCTATGCTAAATCGCTCTTAGAGCTTCAGAAGTCTGATCTCAGAGCAATCACAGGACTCCTTACGGGACACTGCCCACTCAGATATCACCTCTGCAAGATGGGAGAAGTGGACAGAGGAACATGTAGATTCTGCGACAGTGCAGATGAAACGGCTGAACATATATTATGCCATTGCGGAGTATTTGTTTGCCAACGCCATAGGTACCTGGAACGGTTGTTCTTGAGACCTGACCAGGTAACTAAAATAGCTCCCAATCGGATAATAGGCTTCCTTAGAAGCCTTGATCTCTGGGACAAAAAATAGATGGAGAGTATACACAAAAGATCTTTTCAGGTCGCAGTGTGGAAAGGCCAGCTATTGGCCAATCGACTCCTTTGTAATCTACAATCTCTACTAGAGGTGATTTTAAGTCGATTTTGCTCAAATTATCTTAATCCGAAAATGCTTCCTAAGGGAGCTACAGCCCTTTGAAGAAGATGTCCTCATATGAGTTTTCTTCAAATTACTCAAAAATACCGTTACATGAAATAGTCAAACTTGGTATATCAATAAACAGTCACAAACCAGTCGTTTGCTGTGAATAATTTTTTTCCAGATCCATCACAAGGGTGTCAGTTGAGGGGACCAACAGTTATTTTTATTAAAAAAAGAAATTTTCCAAGTTTTTTATGTATCCAACACCGAATTTGGAAAATTCGAGGTAATTTTCATAAAAAAAGTTCTCTTCTTTCAAATCGATATCATGAATCGTTTTCGAGAAAAATAAATTTAAACTTTTTCTGTTTCTTACATAAAATCATGCTGGATTATAATCTGTAATATCAAGTTGGCTTTGAAAAATCAACAAAATCTGAAAATGTGTCAAATTATTTTGATTCTAAACAGTTATTATTGTTATTGTATGTGAATGGTAAAAAATAATAGTTAATTTGATCAAAATGGTTTATTTTTCGAATGAAGAATATGCTGATATGCATTTAGTTTATGGGGAAGTACAATGTAACGCTCGTGCAGCAGAGCGAAGATATGCGGAAAAATTTCCAAACAGAAGGCATCCTGCTCGCGCAACATTTGTAGCCATACACCAAAGATTAAGAGAAAGTGGCTCAGTAGTAACTAAAAATACTGAAACTGGTAGACGACCTGATGTGACAATGGAATACGAAGACGATATTTTGATTGAAATCGAATATAATCCTGAGGTTAGCACCAGAAGACTCGATGCTATGTATCCTGGCATTTCCAAGTCTTCCATATGGAATATTATTTATAAAGAAAACCTTCATCCTTCCCATTTTCAAAAAGTTCATGCCATGGTAGATGGTGATTTCCCTGCCCGCATAGATTTTTCAAACTGGTTGCGGAACAAAAAAAATCAGGATCCTAATTTCTTTTCTAATATTTTATGTTGCAGTGAATCTACAGTAGAGAAAATGCACCAGCAAAGATTTAGTATAAATGTTTGGATAGGTATAATCGGTAATCAGCTTCTGGGACCCGTAGAGCTTCCTAACCGTTTAACAGGACAAGATTATCTTAATTATGAGGTTCCCCTGATGATTCTAAATAATTTATGGTTCATGGACGACGGCTGCCCAGCTCATTTTAGTAGAGAGGTTCGTCAATATCTCGACAATAACTATTACGATAAATGGATTGGAAGAGGTGGTCCAGTTAATTGGTCCCCAAGATCTCCAGATTTAAACCCCTGTGATTTTTGTATTTGGGGTTATTTAAAATTATTAGGCTATGTTGTTCCAATAGAAACCCGTAATCAGCTGTGGCAAAGAATTCAAAACGCTTGTAATGAAATTACAAATAATGTAGGAATTTTTGCAAAAATTAAACGATCTTTAGAGAAAAGAATAAATTTGTGTATTGAGACAAATGGTCGTCATGTACAGCATCTGTTGTAAAATTAATTCCCTTATTTCTGTTGGTAATTATCTCTAACGTTGTTTCTTTTATGTTGATTGTTGTTTTATATCCTCATGAAATAAAATTAATTTAAAATTTCCAAAACAATGTAAGCAACTTAATACTTACGACTTTTGTTACCAGTATCTGTACAATTTGTTGATTTTTCAAAGCCAACTTGATATTACAGATTATAATCCAACATGATTTTATGTAAGAAACACAAAAAGTTTGAATTTATTTTTCTCGAAATCGGTTCATGATATCGATTTGAAAGAAGAGAAAATTTTTTATGAAAATTATCTTGAATTTTCCAAATTCGGTGTCGGCTACATAAAAAACTTGAAAATAAATTTTTCCTACGATCACTACCCAAAGTAGGCTTTTGCACACTCAAATCTAACCGCAAAGTTGATGTTTTCCGTGATCTGTCATAATTTAACATTATTTCCGCTCTAGAGCGTACTTTTCAGCTCACATGTTTTCATTTACAATAAACTAAAGAAAGTTAGTAAATAATAGGTATATTAATAGTACATTATACACCGAGCGACTAAAGTGACCCATTTAATCCCGCGGGTGGGACCCATTTAATCCCCGAGGGAATCAATCCATATACATTTTTAATCAAAATAAATACTACTTCGGATGGACTTTTACGAAACTTGGCTCGGCATCCAGGATGCACTTTTATGAAATGAAAGTTTGCTGGGCATCGAGGACGGACTTCAATTTTTTTGTAGTAAGTCAAAGTGCGCCAATAAAAAAAATAGCGTAAAGTATTCGTGGATAACTGGTCTTTCAAACACGCGCGATTTTTCGAGCACGATGGCGCAGTGTTATAAGACCTTACAGATTAGACCGATTGAGACGTCATTTTAATTATTATTTTCTATCTTATAAACCCATCCAAAACACCTATGTTATAGTTGTAATTAATATTTAAAAATATTCAAAGTGTATAACTAATTACTCCCAATATTTTTCGAATCTCAATTTGTTCAACCTTGTAAATGTCATCTTAATGTCGTTTACGACTTTTGTAAGTTTTAAATTGCCATTAGTTGCTTTTACACCGTTTTTGATAAATTAAGTATTTTTTCTTCTCGAAACCTTGACTCAAAACATCAAATTGCAAGAGGTTATGGACACAGGACACGCGTGAGACACCATTGAAGCTTCTGGAGTTTGTAATTTGTTGAATTTTTGTGTTAATAAGTGATATCATGAACCAGCTTCCGGTGATCGAGCATCTAAAAGAGCACGAGAACTATGGTACGTGGAAATTCGCGGTACAGACTTATTTAGAACACGAAGAGCTTTGGGACGCAGTAAAAAGCTTTTTCATGTTTTTTTTAATTATTTGTCTAAAAATAAGGTGATCGTATTAAAAAATCTTGTATGCAATTCGAGCAGAAAGTGCGTTGCCGCGGGCAACTCTCTGCCTCAAGCGGTAAATTATCACTTCCGGTCTTAATACACAAATAGCTATTTTTTAATAAAAATACCTGTTGGTCCCCCCAACTGACACGCTTGTGATGAATCTGGAAAAAAATTATTTACAGCAAACGACTGGCTTGTAACTGTTTATTGATTATACCAAGTTTGAATATTTTAAGTAACAGTATTTTTGAGTAATTTGAAGAAAACTCAAATGAGGACGTCTTCTTCCCTTAGGAAGCATTTTCGGATTAAGGTCATTTGAGCTAAATCGACTTAAAATCACCCCTAATAACTGTAGTTTCCGTTTGGCAGGAGAGTTTCTGGACACTTTGTATAATACATAATCATCTGACTACATCAAATAACAGTAAATATGAGTATAGTAGAAAGAAAAGAGAGAACAGGAGAAAAGGAAATAAAATATATGAATTGACCACCGCACCAAAATAAATTCATAAAAAATAGTCTTTCAGTCGTTTTTTAATAAAATCTGCGCTGAGGTACAAAATATCCATTTCAAGAACACTAGACAATTTATTATATGTCTTTGTTATTCTGTGAGCGGGAGAATTTAGCAAATAATTGGTGAATGATTGATTTGTGATAAAGGTATAATTGTTTCTAGATGAGTGGCTGGGAATACGAAGTGTTATGAAGTTTGTAAGTTCCAGGCAATCTATATTATTATTGAGGATTTTGTGAATAAACAGTACATCCGCAATTTGCCTACCATGATCGAGTGAAATTATTTTATTATAGCGATCATCAGGATAAAATTTTCTTTTACAATATGAAATAAACTTGTTTTGAACTGTTCCAAATAGGAGAACCAAACGTTAATGTACAATTTACGTATGCCATATATCTGTGGTGTTAATGTAAAAGAGGATAAGTCAATAAACACAACTTTTCACCAGAGGCGAACAAAGAAAACACTCTTTGGTTTCAAAAGATAAATCTATTTTAATTAAGAATACAAAAGGTATATAGTACAAATTAATATTTATTTTTGTTCAGGAATATTGTCTCTTGTTTAACGTGATTTTAAAATTTGTTTTTATTTATTATTAATTAAAATAAATGACATGTCTCGTTTTTCCGTAACAAGAAAAATATATATATATATATATATATATATATATATATATATATATATAATGCTCATACTATACTGACTTGTCTCTTTATGCAATGTTTATTTTTGTTTTGTTCTGCTTATTAATCGTGGTTTTAGTTTTTTCAAGATTTTTTAAACAGGATTCTATTTAAATTAGTATATTAATTGGAATATTCAGTAGGGTTTGCTTACAAATTAAAAAATACTAAAAACCTAAACATCATTCAAATCTTCAATATCGGGATCTACGTCACTTGCGCTTGTACTTATTTGTAATTGATTGTAGAAGTCATGACAACTACTGTCACTAAGTGAAGAATACTTAACCGGTCTTTCGTTTTTCCTGGCTTATGGGCATTTGCCCCTCATAACATTTCTCAGGATTCAAAGATACATTTGCTTTGCCCCTTCGATAGAAGGAAATGTCTTGAAATTCGTTTGTGATGTCTAATTTTGTTTTAAATTTAATTACACCCGATTTGTATTGGCCACTATATCTGAACCATTTCAGATCAAGCCATACGAATTTCTCATCAGATGAATCTACTTTTCTTAGCTGCAATGGCCCTTTAAACAATTGTGCGAAATTCAAAAACATCTCGTTTGTCATTATTATGACAGAAATATTAGTTCTCGTCATTCTTACAAGATTAAACCAAGCTCTCGGCACATGTATAGCCATGTCAGTCCTTTTCTTCTTTCTTTCGATTTGGGCATGGACAGAATCGCACTCCATGTGCGTATGTCCTGACACTAAAAACTTATGGTCTATTAGCAAATCTGGTCTCAGTTTGCTTATGCATAAAAACATAGCAGCCAGGTGGTTATTTTTATTTTGCCCACACACGTATCGGAGTAAAAGGTTACTGCATTTACATGAGGTGGCAATGACATTAGAAAATGAAATAGGCACGACGCTTTTTGGTTAGCTCCACGTCCTCCATCAGCTTCACTCCACATGTAGCAAAAGCTTTTTTTGCTGTAACAATCGTAGATTGTTAAATTGAAAGTCCATAGAAGTCGTTTGTAAAAAACGATATTAGTTTTTAAAAAGGGGGTTGGGAGACATTTTTCATTGAATATGCTGAGTCAGCTTCAAGCTGGTGAATCTCAAGTTCCGTCTTCAAAGTTTCAGAATCAGACGGCAAAGCCAGTTTAATTTTCATCTTATATGAGTCACAAATATTGCAGCTATCCAAAGAGGGTTTTTTAAATGACAAACCCATTGAACGAAAAACATTTCCAAAATATGTGTATGATACGGGATTAGCCACTTTTTCTTTGTACATTCGATACATTAATGTCAGTGAGAGTCCTGTCGGTAAATATTTTTTGTTAGTATGACTTCGGCTATAGTGCGATTCGTATAATGGATACGAATTTATGTGATTTTTTATAATCTGCATTGCTTCAACTCCTATTTTATCAGGAGGTATATGTGATCCACGTTTATCAGGGCTTGGAATTCCTGATATTCTAACAGATTTCTTCTTTATTACCACCTCCACACATTTATTAGAAACTCCAAATGTTTTCAGAAAACAACCCTTACAAAGTTTAATCATAGTGTCATTTACTTTTAAGTTGTAAATATGATTCGTACTTCTTAGTTTAGGTTCGCCTGATGTATTACGTATGCGTTGGGTCTTATTTGGTATATCTAAAATTAATGATGACAAATACGCCGTACGTTTGTTGTAATCACCCACCGCCCATAATTCATCAAAAAGTGCTTTCTGGTTTTCTGAACTAATTTTTTCTAACTTGTCTTGACGGAATTATTTTACCTGATTGTGTTTTATACGTCAATCCTTTATTTCTTTTATTGTGAATTATTTTCCGAATGTTTGTTCCCTTACGTTTCCTTCGTTTCCTGTTTCCTTCAACGAAGACTCGAATGAAGAACTATCTGTTTCATGAACGAATGTCCGATCACGCACACTATCGTCTGAGTTGTAATCAGCTGTTTCGGTTGGCTCTGGGGTAGTTAGTGGACTAATTTCATTCTCAAATGTTTCATGAGCTGAAAGAAACATATGAATTATTAATTTTTGGTACCTACATATCTGCATTTGGCAATGTTCCCGGTAGACCACTTTTCGACGTTGTTTCAAGTGCATAAGGTTTAAAAGTTATGTACCGCGAACAATGTCGACAATGTAGAGCATATAATTAAAAATAACTTAACTTTTTTAAGATTGAATTGCTAATACCCACTCCAATCAGATTACCACCTAGATCAAGGCAAAATGATTGGTTGGTATTAGGTACCAATTTGAATAACTATTTGAATTCTTATTTAAAAATATTATTAATTTTAAAAACACCAACCAATTTGAAAATCATCTTGCGATTGGAATCCTAGCTCAGAAGGAAGTAAGTAACTCGTCTTTTAATGTTTGGGCAGCATGCAATTGCTCTCCAGCTAGCTCACTGCTTACTATAGATATATTCACCGACGTGCTGCTGAGATTGTCTTCTGATAAAAATCCTTGTGAATCTGTAAAATTACATAAATTGTCAACAATGTACCTACAATATTCAACGTAATAATAATTATTTTGAAGGTTAGAAAGGTAAAAGTTGTTATAAAACAATTATAATTACGTTTAGAAGGACTTTCATTTAAAGCCAATGACATTATCTCATTAATTTTTTAAAGAATTGTAATAATATTTTGTAAGGTTAGCAAAATAAAAGTTATTATTAACCAAATATACTTACGTTCAGGACTTTTATTTAGAGCCAATGACATTATCTTATTAATTCTGTTCATTTTCAAAAATTATAATACTCTTAAACACTAGAAACACACATGTATAATTTTTTCACACACTTCAATACTCTTCAACTTCGCATGTGAAATACGACTGACAGAGCACACCAATATACATTTAGGGACGAGTCGACTTATCTCATTATGAATATCACAATTAAAAAATATTACGTACCCAATAACGAGACGAGTATACTCTTTTCACATTTTTAAGTATCCTATTGCTTCTGACTTGACTCGATTTGCAACTTTGAACTTAACGAAATTGTAACACAAATACTGACTCATATCCTTTTTACCTTAATAGATATTTATCGAACGATGAAATAAAACAATATATTTTGTTTAAATCTTCATATATTTGAACTAATGTTCAATTTAAACTTGTTGACGCGTTTCACTAACACAGTAGCTTTGTCAAAACGAATGAAGGTAAAATATAAAAATGTCTTAATATATACAGTGCTAAATCTATTTACTAAGGTTAACAATGGTATTAAAAG
This sequence comes from Galeruca laticollis, assembly GCA_963921935.1. Lineage (NCBI taxonomy): Eukaryota > Metazoa > Arthropoda > Insecta > Coleoptera > Chrysomelidae > Galeruca > Galeruca laticollis. The sequence continues at coordinate 241,899,791 of OY998176.1, forward strand.
ATATTACCTGGAAATTCATTCAATACAAACATTCCAAAGCTATCTTCTAGGTAAAGAGGTTCAATAAAGGAGACTGATTGATATCTATTTGGTCGTTAAGGAGATTACCTGAATATTTATTTTTGTTAATCTCTAGGACTTCTAATAAATTTAAACTAAAGGATTTACCGACTACATGGAGAATTTCAAAATTTGGGTCGAAAATGTGTTGGTTTTCTAATAAATGATTTGAATAGTTAGAATCTAATTTTTTGTTGTCATAGCTACGTTTGTGTTCCGAAATTCTAGTTTTAAAATTTCTAAAAGTTCTACCGATATAAATTTTATCACAATTGTCATTACCACATTTTAATTTATAAACTCCTGATTTGTTTAATTTTGAAGATTTAGATTTATTATTTTTAATGAATTTGGATAAATTGTGATCAGTTTTAAAGGAAATATTCATGTCTAAAGTTTCTAAAAATGATTTAATTTTTAAGGATGGTGTTCCAAAGTATGTTAAGCTTTTAAATTGTATATTATTTTTATCTGAAGGGAATACTTGTTCTAAAGTCTGTTTTTTTATCTTTTTATGATATTGTCAATTAAATTTGGATCGTAATTATTATTAACTGCAATTTGTTTTATGATATTTAATTCTTTGGTATAATTATTAATATTTAATGGGACTGTTAAGAGTCTGTGTATCATACCTATTGAAAGCTGCTAGTTTATGACTGAATGGGTGGACCGAACTATTATGAATTGTAATATCTGTATGTGATGATTTATGAAATATAGAAAAATCATGTTTATTATTTATATCTGAAATTGTAAGGTCTAGAAAGTTTATAGACTTATTTTGTTCAAGTTCTACGGTAAATTTGATATTATTGTGAATCGAGTTTAAGTAAGTAATGAAGCTCTCTAATTGTCTATTTGTACCGATGAAGCTAGCTAAAATGTCGTCCACATATCGGTGCCAGTACATAAATTTTTTACTAAGGGGGTGTTCATGAATTATTTTTTCTATATTATCCATGAATATTTCTGCTAGTAGGGGGCTGAGAGGGTTGCCCATAATCAAACCATCTTTACTGCTATAAACCTCTCCATTGAAATGAAAATAATTTTGATTCAAACACACTTTTAATAAAGTAATAATATCAGAGTGAATTATAGGATTAACATTATTGTATGTGAGCAAGTTATCAACAAGAGTTATAGTTTCTTTAGGAGGTATACTAGGGAATAGATTTGTTACATCGAACGATATGAATTTAGAATTATGGGGTAGTATTATATCTTGAATATTATTAATTAATTCCGTTGAGTTTTTAACCGAAAATCGAGGTATGAATGAACAATATTTAGAAATGACATCTATGAGAATCTTTGAAATTTTGAATGAAGGTGCTGTGAAATAAGAAACAACTGGCCTGATAGGGTACCCCTCTTTATGTAGTTTAATTAATGAATAAAGTTCAGGGTGTTGCGGATTGGGTAAAAATAATTTATATTTTTCTTTATCGTTAATTATTGATTTTACGTTATCTACTGCTAATTTTATTTCTCTCTGAAATTTATTAGTTGGGTCTTTTTTAAGGGTCTCAAAATTGCTTGCCTGAATAAAATTGTTGGTTTTTAATAAATAATCTTCTTTAGGTAATGCTATTACCGTATTTCCTCTATCTGCTTTTGTGAAAAAAAGACTATCTGACTTTGATTTTTGTTGAATTGATTTGGCGGCTAATAATTCAAAATTGGGTTTGTTAAACTCGACGAATTCTTTTTTAATAATTTCTGAAGCTTTGTGTTTTAGATTAGAATTATTTGGAATATTATACAAGTTAATTTCTGTTTCTATACCTAGTTTGTTGAAGTTATCCAATGAACATGTGGGTTGAATATTATGTTTAAAACCTTTTTGTAATAATTGAATTTCTTTATCTGAAAAAATTGTATTTGAAAGATTGACGAATCTATTAAAAAATTTATGTTCTGAGAATTTGGTTTGTGGGTTTCTTGATACTGGTTTGTTGGTTAATAATGACTTTAATTTACGTTTTTGTCCTTGGTACTTTTTGTGAATAATTACTTTAATCTTATCTCTTATGTCCCTATCTAAAATGTCAAACTCTATGGGATAAAAAAACAGACTTTAGAACAAGTATTCCCTTCAGATAAAAATAATAGACAATTTAAAAGCTTAACATACTTTGGAACACCATCCTTAAAAATTAAATCATTTTTAGAAACTTTAGACATGAATATTTCCTTTCAAACTGATCACAATTTATCCAAATTCATTAAAAATAATAAATCTAAATCTTCAAAATTAAACAAATCAGGAGTTTATAAATTAAAATGTGGTAATGACAATTGTGATAAAATTTATATCGGTAGAACTTTTAGAAATTTTAAAACTAGAATTTCGGAACACAAACGTAGCTATGACAACAAAAAATTAGATTCTAACTATTCAAATCATTTATTAGAAAACCAACACATTTTCGACCCAAATTTTGAAATTCTCCATGTAGTCGGTAAATCCTTTAGTTTAAATTTATTAGAAGCCCTAGAGATTAACAAAAATAAATATTCAGGTAATCTCCTTAACGACCAAATAGATATCAATCAGTCTCCTTTATTGAACCTCTTTACCTAGAAGATAGCTTAGGAATGTTTGTAGTGAATGAATTTCCAGGTAATATCTTTTAATACCATTGTTAACCTTAGTAAATAGATTTAGCACTGTATATATTAAGACATTTTTATATTTTACCTTCATTCGTTTTGACAAAGCTACTGTGTTAGTGAAACGCGTCAACAAGTTTAAATTGAACATTAGTTCAAATATATGAAGATTTAAACAAACTATATTGTTTTATTTCATCGTTCAGTATGGATCTTCATCAAGTAAAAGCCTCATCTATTCAATAGATATTTATGTTTAGTATCGTATCATGCTAGTAACTCTTTTTTGATATATATGACTTATCCCCTTTTACCTTAACACCACAGATATAATGATCTAACGGTAAGAGGATTTTAAAGTTCGAAACATGTTCTGTATATGAAGCCCGACTGCTTATTAGCTTTTCTAGTTATATTACAAATATGCTGATCGAAAAGTAATTTAGAGTATAAAAGAATACCAAGATCTTTAACCGTATCTACAGGGTGTAATGCGCTATTAGAAGTTTCATATGTATTGTAGTTCAATCTGAATTACTACGAGAAATCTGTATATAATTACATTTTGATACATTTCAAAACAGATTATTTCTCACACAATAGTCGGATAAACTACAACTACATGTTATTAGTACATGAAATTGAGTGATATATTTTTAAATCATCAGCATATATTATAAACTTAGCGACTTAGGGCATAAATGGGACCCCTGAGGTACTCCTGAAGTAGTTACCACAGCATTAGATTTTTAACAGCTCTTAAAAATACTTGTTATGCCCTATTTCTGACACATGAGTCAAACCATCTTAACAGATTACCATGTATACCAACTTCAGAAAGTTTTGAGACGAGGACGGAATGATCTATTTTGTCGATGGCCTTAGTGAAATCAGTATACACAGAATCCGCGTTACGCTTATCATTTAGACTTATAAGTATGTATTCAACGTATAGGAATAAATTGTATCAACCGAATATTTTTTCTTGAAGCCATGCTGCTCAATGTTAAGTAGGTTCTTTAAGTTATGATAAATAAAATAAAAAATTATACTTTCAAATACCTTACTAAAGATATTTAATTTAGAAATAAGTCTAGTTTTCAACTCTATTTTTATTTACAGATTTATGAATTGGTGTAATAAAGGCTGTTTTCCATTTTTCAGGAAATTGACCTGAACTGAGATGTTTATTAAATAGCAAAAATAATGTCTCTATATGGCCCAGGACCACTATTGGGTAAATTTTCAATTTTGTTATCAATGGTTTCACAAGTAATAGTCTAGTTAGAAATATTCAGTGGCGTGTTAGTATGAATATTACTAAACTTACTGGCATCACTACTTTCAAAAACAGGAGCGAAATAATCTGAAATTACAATTTTTCTGTAAATCGGTAGTAGGGTCCTGAGCAGTAGGCAAGTTATTAGGAAAATTATTTGCTTTTCAGTTACTTTTTATAAATTGCCAAAATTATTTATAATTATGAATAATATTCGCTTTAACAGTAGTCAAGTGCTTTTTTATAATCTTCATTTATTAAAAATTTTGACCTGCCTCGTAACATTTTGAATGCTAAGTAATCCAATTTCTTCCATCGACAGTGAAATATAAGTTTTTCTCTAATTACTTTTATTGTAGAAAAAGAGAACCAATGAGGGTATTTTTTATAATAGCTGGGATATTGAGGTACATGTAAGTGAACGATCTGATCAATAATATTGTAAAACAGATTAATCGCTTTATTTATATCAATTGAATGAAATTTAGCTACCCACTACATAAAAGTCAGTTAATTTCGTGAAAATTCGCCAATTGAAATTCCACATCGAATTCCACGGTATTGATCCTCGGGAACCAATGGATTAGAAGAAAGACGTATTTTTTTATTAAAAAGTAACTGCTAAATATTCACATTTGGGTTATACTGAACCATACCAACCAGAGACATAGCGTCGACTAATAAGCTAGATCTAGGATTAATGTAATTATTTGGCTTACAGTAATCTCCCTCGTTCAATAGCCATTTAATTTCAGGAATATTAAAATCTCCTTATATAAAAAAAATATCGTTAAAACATTATTTAAATAAATATCAATAAGCTTAGTACAGAAAAATTTAATGCAGTCATGTCTCAGGGAGGTACGTAAACACACCCTATATGCACCCATCAAAATTCATTAAGAGGGATGATGGTGACCCATACATCCTCTGCTTCGGACAGCAAATAATCCTCAGTATAACTAGTTAGTTCTTCGGAGACGGCTATGAGGACACCACCTGCTGTAAATATTGTGGAAGACCTGGTTTCCCTTTATCGTCGATAGACTTTGTATTATGAAAAATTATCTTCACTGAATACGGATGCATTTAACCACGTTTCCGTAAGACATTTTTTCACAATTTAGTGTATTTCGAAATATAGTGGTAATTTTTTAATATAGTCCCCGGACATTTTGATATAAGAAAGATAGCGTAAAAACATCCGCCATATGTTAATTAGGTTGTGAATACAAAGTTAATTGTCATTTATGCCAATTTTTCAATATCGTGATCATAAGGTATTTTTATTATTCGAGATCGAAATAAAAGTCGAAATGATTGAGGGTGATCATAACAAGTTGAAAAAGAGTGGAAGTGAATCAAAATATTTTTATGTGTTTTTGGATAAAGAAACATTATATTTTACTTACATTTAAGTATTTACTCAACTTTAAAAGGAGTTTAAAGTGAAAATTTCGCGAGTGATATAAGCATTTTAAAGGTTTTAGTGGCAATTTAATTCGAATTCGAAGCTTATTTGATTAAAATATAAAAAGTCAAATAAACCCTGAAATACAAATCATAAAATCACACTTTTTAAGTTGAACGGTATTATTAAAAAGAATAATTATTACGATGATGCAGATAATGTTGTAACGAGTTATTTTTTTAAGCATTTTGGATTGATTTTGTTTTGTCTCCGATGGTATTTTAATTTTTAATAGGTGTATATAACTCGTTACTTACTTTTCAACTTTAATTTCTGGTACCGTTTCAGTCCCATTTCATTAATTTAAGTATTTATTTTATTAGTAATTCAAAGGCCATGAAATATCGTCTAAGAAATGTAAAAAAATATTAAGTTCCGCTTTTCAAAATTCAAATTATCGAGGATGCCCGGTATATAAACTATTTTAATTAAAACTAAAGCCGTTCAGTATATTAGAAATATTTCTTGTCGTAAGTAAATCGTCTGCATGTTGCTGTTTGGAAATTTTTGCAATTTGCTACCGCGTGTCACCAAGTTGTTAAATTGATAATTTTAAAGTCTAGTGTCCGACCGTCCCTTATTTTCTGAGTAAGTGAAAATTTATTTTAGAAATCCGCATAAAATATTACGTCGAGTTTTAAAACTTTTATATTCAATTTCAGTAAACGATTTAGTAGTTTGACTATTTAGAAATTTAGTACCGTATTTTGGTAAGTCGGATTTTTTTTAAGCTATAAGAAAATTTATTTATAGTTTTTATTATTGTGTTCTGTATATCGTTCTTTTGGAAATACATTGAAATAGCATTTTGATTTCAATTTTCAGATTTAGATTGTTATACCTATTGTCCTGTCTCAAATTACCCAAATACATTTTTAATTTTAATCGATAGTTCGAAATAGAAAACTGATTTTGGGGCAGAGCCAGAGGCTTTTGCCACCAGCTGTCCCATTTCCAGCCGGTAGAAACGTTGTCTATTGCGACTGTGATCTTCTATTTTTTTTATTTCGGAATTAATTTCTTTGCTATACAGTATTAGCTCGCCGATATTTGAAAAATTTAAAACCGATTGTGGGGTGGAGCAGAGGCTGTTGCCACCAGCTGTTTCACTTTCGGAACGGGCATATTTTTTTCTGAATTACCTTTGATTTATCTTAGTTCTAAAATTATATATAGTTTGAACTGACCGGCAATTTGAAAAATTTAAAAGCGATTGTGGGGCGGAGCAGAGGCTGTCGCCACCAGCTGTTCTACTTTCGGAACGGGCATAATTTTCTCTGAATTACCTTTGATTTACCTTAGTTCTAAAATTATATATAATTTTAACTGACCGGCAATTTGAAAAATTTAAAACCGATTGTGGGGCGGAGTAGAGGCTGTTGCCACTAGCTGTTCCACTTTCGGAGCAGGCATAATTTTCTATGAATTACCTTTGATTTATCTTAGTTCTAAATAATATATAGTTTTATCTGACCGGCAATTTGAAAAATTTAAAACTGATTGTGGGGCGGAGCAGAGGCTGCTTCCACCAGCTGTTCCACTTTCAGCCGGTAATAATTTTGTTTCAATTTTTCTTATTATCTACTCTAAGACACAGTCGTTTCTTTTTGCTTGTATTTGGGTAACCACTGTCTTATCTTCCGACCAAAGTTTAGAATAATGTTAACCGATAATTTGAAATTTAAAACTGATTGCGGGGCAGAGCAGAGGCTTTTGCCACCAGCTGCCCAACCATCAGTCGGGAGTAACTTTTCTTCAGTTCACTCATTTTTTTTGTTAGAAACGTTTATTTTCTCTTACAATAATAACATTTTCAACCAAGTCTGAGGATGTTGCCACGGGTTGATTGATAATCTAGTTTATGTTCATTAGTTTTTTTATAAACTGGCCTGGTCGCATTTTCTCACCTATCCCGATTGACAGTCCCTACCGCGAAGATAGTTATATCCCGTTTACTACTGTGATAGATATTTATTGTTTTACTGCTGCTCACCGCATAATTACAAACTGCTTACGCTGTTATTTACAATTGCATTTGCTTGCTTACACCTGGTTTATTGTGCCATTGCTCACATCCCTTGAGGCTTGAACACATTTGCATACTGTATATATTTAACTGATTCGGTACCGCTTGAAAATACTCAGAAATTGTTAAGTGTTATTTTGTATATATATTTTAAATAGGACTTGTAATATACAAATAAATACAATCAGTGTTTTCTTCATATCCCGTAGCATCGCCGTCTAACGGTTATAGTTTTCCGTAACCTCCATCTGAGGCTACCTGGAACTCTCGACGCTAATGATCAAGGGGCCGTGGAGTAAACAACGTAAAATAATCTGGCGCCCGAGCATTTGTTCCAAAAACTTTGCATCAAGGGTGTCCAAAGTGACGCGCCAGTTGGTAAGAACCTGTATGAGGTGAAGTAAGGCGTCACAATGTACTAAAAGGTACATAATAACTTAGTAGGTCCCAGGTACTAGTCATCACATTACTCTCCTTATCAATCTAGTGTATAGAAAATAAAATCGTGTGTAAAATGTAGATAAATAGATAGATTTTACTGAGGTGGCTTGATTACATTCTCCAGTCTTAATCATCTTATAAAATTTGTCAGCTTAGAGACTGAATATTTCAATATAGTTCCTTGCCAGTGGCTTTAAGATGTCTATTACCGAGAACCACACGTTAGTTAAAATGTGACATTGAATGTTGTGCGCAGTTTCTGCCCGTGATCGACAGAATCTACATAAGAAATCCTCTGTCGTCCCCATGAATTTTACATGCCTATTGAACTTACAATGCCCTGTTAACAGACCCACAACAGTTTTGACCGTTTCCTGTCTTTACTTATCAGGTCTGCCATGAATTTTGGAGAATGTTCTAATATAAACTGTTTCGCTTGTCTTTGGTCTGGTGAATTGCTCCACCATAACCTAGAATTATACTCCACCCATTATTTTGTGGCCGCTTTTGATACTAATTTTGCAACGCCGCAGAATGGTTCCGGTCTACCTAATGGCATTTCGTCTGCCTTTTCGTTGCCCTTATGACCCTCGTGTCCCGGTACCCAGGACACCATGACTTTACTACGGTCACTCAGGCCCTCACAAATAGGGTATTGCACAGAGTGTTGAGAGCATCTTGACCATATCCGCCATACAGAGCAATTAAAAATGCCTCGCCTGCACGCTCAATCTCTTCTGGAAGGGAATCTGGCTGCAAGAACACTTCAAGCTGGTGAACGAGGTCGCAGTTTTGACCCGCTACGGAATACCCGTATTGACGAATCTTGGACCATGTAATACATTGTTATGATCTCTTAAGAATTTTTTTCTATTTTTGAAAAGTTCTACAATGTTAGCGCATACCTTAGAATTGATACCAATTTTTCACATTTTAGAAGCTAGTGTATTCAAATTCACCACATCATATGCCCCTTTCATATCAATGAATTAACCAAGCAGATATTCATTTTTTGAGAATGTAATTTGGACATCGGAAACAAGTTGAGTCAGAGCGTCTATTGTATCACGTCCTCTGCGAAATCCGTACTGCGAATTTGGGGCCAATGCATTGATTTCTACGTAATGTTCTAATCTTAATTTGACCATTCTATCGAATGTTTTTGTTACACAGGACATCAATGAAATAGGGCGAAATGATGAATACGAATCGGGTCTTTTAAATGGTTTTAGGAAAAGACATATTATTATTTCTTTTAATTTTTCTGAATACTCTTGTTTAACCCACCAAGCATTAAATATATCTAATAACAAAAATTTGGCAGAGGTAGGCATATTATATAACATTCTGTACGTGAAGTGATCAGTGCCCGGAGCTCTTAGTACTTTTTAAAGCAAGTTCTAACTCTACCATTTGAAAATGCATAGACAAGTTATCAGATTTTGACTGAAAATTGAAAGATGGGAAACTAATGATGTTCGGAACGAAGGGTGGCGCTAGATGATCCACACATTCATCAATTATTTCTGGAGTGATAACAGTTTTCTTTCTAGTAAATTTTTTATTACTAATAGATTTCACTTTGCTCCGTATTTCAGTCAAAGATGTTCTTTTATTTAAACTCAACTGAACCCAACACTGTTTTTGTTTGCATTTAAAAAGCTTTGTAGCTATGGCGGCTGCGTTTTTATAAGTTAAATAATTGTCTAAATTACCTAGGTTTTTATATGCCAACAAAGCTCTTTTCCGTTCGTTAGCGGCGTTAGTGCATTGATCATCCCACAAATAAGGTCTTGGGGTGGTTGGTTTGAATCCTTTTCTGATAGGGATTGATTCATTAGCAGCATTGGAAACCATTTCAAAGAATGTATGTACTTTATCATCATTTGAAATTGAATTTGTGTCCGAATGGTTCAGGTTCTGCTCTAAAACACGTTGAAACAATTTCCAATCTGCCCGAAGATCGTTCCATCTCGTGGATGAAGGAATTGCGCAAGGTACAGAGTTTGTTTGAATTTCCATAATAATGGGGTAGTGGTCGGACCCATAGGCATCTTGTGTAACTTCCCAGTTGATTTTATTGCACATTTGTGGTGATGTTACAGATATATCTACTGCAGATGGATGTTGGTGTGGGAGAGTAACTCTAGTTGGAGATCCATCATTTAATAAAACCATGTCTAGGTCATCTATTGCCTGGATAATATTACACCCTGACGATCGTCAGGGTGAGGACTCCATAAACTAAAGTGAGCGTCCCGTTGATTGGTAATTACATTAGGTGGCTTGTAAAAGAAACAAAATTTAAGTTCGCATCGCATATTTCTACAGCACAAACCTCTAATTTGCTATTGAAATTTTGATTGACAACAATTTCCTTAAAATTTAAGTATTTTGCTACAGAAATACCAACACCTCCATAACCGTCGTTACGGCATCGTAATACAGAGCTAAATCCTTTGAAAGGACAATTATTTGTTAGTTTTAACCATAATTCAGATAAAATAATAATATCAATTTCATTTACACTAAAAAAATTTTGAAGACTACCTTTTTTGTTTTGTATCGATTTCGCATTCCATTGAAATACTTTTACGTTGCCCTTAGTACATATAGTTCATCTTCACTAAAATCAATGAATTCCATTCTATTACTCTCGTCTTTATTACTAAATATTGAGTTGAGATGATCTTTAATTTTATTTTAATCAACTGGACCCTGTTGTTTTATTAAGTTACAAATAAAAGTAGAAAGGACCCCGCACAAACCTTATGGAAAAGTGGTCCCGGTTAAATTGGCCCAAACTTTGGGAATGAACAGATCTTGATGAGTAGAAAAAAAGTCTCCACGGCACCAAACTCCGGGGATGCCGCGTTTTCGAGATATCCGCGTCTGAAAAGTGAAAATTGAGCTCCGAGATATAGGTTATCTCTGTAGGTTATTACAGTAAACCTTAGTATGGCGAGCCAGCTAACGTTAATGTTCAGTATAGAATATTGGTGGAAATATCTACGAAACCACGGAAGACAATATAAGACAAACTCTCCCCCAGGGGCGTCCAGATTGATGGGAAATAGGGTGGAATTCACATCACCCACTAAGGAAAAAAGGTCTGTTCGCATCCATAGAATGAATGAACTACTGATCTGATGACTTTCCATGCGTGCAAGGTGATCTCCGAAATATTTGGAATCACGCGACTTGACAGGGGTGCCAAAAAATGGGCGTGGGCCCCAGCAAATAAGGCCTACACTAACTCTAGTTTATGTGGACATTACCAATTGTCATGGATTTTCTGAGGCACAGATTTGATTGCGTTGACCGAGCGCATCTTTGGCGTCCATGAGGAGTGTGCAAAGAAGGGGTTTCTGGGGCGCATGTGCGACCTTTCTCTCTGCCTTGAAGTTTTTGAACGGAAGGACTGGGGCAAACACTCTATAACGTGCAAGTGAACCAAAAGAAGGCGTGATTATTGCAGGTCTAAAGGAAGAAACTTGAACACATCAACACAGTATTTATTATGACAATTAAATTAAAAATAAATAGATTAACATTCTCAAAGACCCTACTCTTCTTCTAACCGCTGGATTTCTTGCACGTGTCTTTGTCGTGGTCTGTGTGCTGCATCAACAACATTATCAAGTAAAGCCGTAGTCGGGTATCTGGTGTGAGGTTGGTGCCGTGCATGTCCCAGAAACCATAACACACTCGCAACATGCGCACAACTCCCCAATGTTCCCGCTCCACTTTTACAGGTACAATAATATCCAAAAATGAGCGGTTCATGCTCCGCTGCCCTTTCATCTGGATCATCGTCTGCCCTAAATGCAATAAACAACTGGTATTTTGCTGCATTTCGAAAACGAGAGTAAAGACGAACTCGCATCAGTCCAGGTTCATCAAAGCGTTCATCAAATTCGAAAGTTTCAGTCCCTTCTCTCTGTAGCTTGTCCTGAATATAAGATGGAGATAAATTGATTTGGTAGATCCCCATGGTAATCTCTTTAAGGTAATCAATATCTAATCTAGGAAAATTGGGCGCATGATTTTCATTCAAGCGAACCCATCCTCCATTGCGGCGCTCCAAATGATCATTTTCGACCCTAGTTTGAACAACGTTTGGCTCTCGCGCTCTGCGTAGCATTGTTTCAGCCAACTCCCCATCTGCCTCCTGGATTTGTATTCGGTCCTTATATCTGTTAATGATGGCGCCCGCAATCCGGTAAAAATCTCCTAAATGGGATGCGTGATCCATCGGAATGCTGTCGTTGAAAAACTTGAACATGGACTTAATATGCCCATTGCGGGCCTCCACTAGCCATCTTGTCTTAGTAATAAGTCGGCAGTCATTAGCTTCTTCTGTGTCTAGTTGCCGTTGTCCCCGTGGAAGGAGTGCAGGCATTTTACAACGAATGCCCAAATTCTCGAGGTACGGGAGGACGTCTCTATAGCCACGATCGAAAATGAAAATATCACCGTTTTCAAACCACTCTCGGATACCATTAATATTGTTTTCATACTCATTTTGTAAAATCGCTGCGTCGTTGTTCGCGGAATCAAAAAAGTAGGGACCCTGTATATCTAAGATATACCCATCTGGCGCCACTATAAGAGCGGGTTTCACTAAATGTCTTCCTTTATGTAGAGAGTAAGACTGTCTCAGAGCACTAAAATTACTACTTTTGGGGATATATGAATATGTTGCATCGAGATATGCAATGGCAACTGGCAATTCTGGGTTTTGATTGTACAATCGATTCGCCAATTCCGTCACGTGCTGTTCAATGTATTGCTGTCTATTAATAGCATTTAGGCCTATGTTTTCTGGCACAAATTGGACCATCAAGCATCTTCGAACTGTGGAAATCGCTAGAGAAACAGCTTGTCGACTCGAGTATTTAAAAATCAGTTTCAGGAATTCATCGGACAGACCCTGTCGAAGCTTGCACAAGAACGTCAATAAGTCTTTTCTATGTACCCGTCGACCGTGATTCTCATTTTCGTTATTACCTTCACAATATCTGTACATATCATCAAATTGAGCTTTACTTATGGAGGTTACACATCGAAATTCATCATCTGTGAAGGAATTCTCGTCGTTGAAGTTTGGCTCATCTGGTCTTGCCTCACGGCGCATTACTTGCAACAGGTTGTTCAGTTCTGGGCCAGGCAAACGGTATGGTCTATTCACAAATTCCAAACCGTCAAGAAGTAATCTTTGAACGAACCCGTTTTGATCCAAATGATGAGGACATGATCGAACAGACGGAGGAGCATAGATATTCCGCAGAATGAATATTTTGACTCGACAGTTGCCTGATAAACGACTTGTATTCCTTTGCTCTCCGCAAAACAGGCAATATCGGTTCCGCGTCTGCTTCAACACATTCAATCTTATGCAGGTGGGGTCCGCTTCTAGATCTCGAATTTCCCTATTTATGCTTTGGTTACAGTTAAAACAAATACGAGTATTTGCATCTATTTCGAGGCCAGGATGATTGAGATCATTGCGCCGGGTAACCGCAATTTCACGTTTTTGAGCGTGGGCTTCTCCATAGATAAGTACCATCACACGTGGCTGGAAACGGGCGTTACACACATAGCAATTTAGTCTGTTGCGAGCTGCCATACTTCCTAGGATTCATGAACGACCCAATAAGAAGGTTATTTAAGACTTGGACTTCAATATTGGATGCGAAAAATACTTACTTCAGGGGATCGAACGTCAATTATCTATAATGAGTAAGGAACAGATCAATCACAAAGTTGATAAATTGACAAGGTGTCACAAAGCGTCACAGGAAATTGAACTTGAACTTGCAAAAATCTTCCTAATATAAACAAAGCGATTCTGTCTGATGTAAACAAAGATTTGATTGCAAAGGACGAACACAGAGGGCCTGTTATCGCTTTGTTTCTAGATATTGGGAGAACCAAGTGAATGTGGACGCCCTTGGAGGGAGACTTTGTTTATATTGTCTTCGCAGTCTGGTGGAATTTTTCGCGCATATTTTGTACAAAAATCAACCTCATCTGGCTAACAATACTCAAGTTTTCAGTAGAAGCGCACTAAGTGCGCACATAAAACAGAGTTGGTGTAGGTCTCATTTACTGGGGCCCGGCACCCATTTTTTGGCAACCTTAAAAAATCGTGTAAATCTAAATGTTTCAGAGAGCACCTTGCATGCATGGAAAATGATAAAATCAGGAGTTCATTCGTTCCATTGATGCAAACAAACCTTTTTTCCTTAGTGGGCGATGTGAATTCCACCCTATTTCCCATCAATTTGGGCGCACCTGGGCGAGAGTTTGTCTTATATTGTCTTCCGTGCTTTCGTAGACATTTCCACCAATATTCTACACCGAACTTTAACGTTAGCTGGCTCGCCATACTAAGGTTTACTGTAATAACCTACAGAGATAACCTATATCTCGGAGCTCAATTTTCACTTTTCAGACGCGGATATCTCGAAAACGCGGCATCCCCGGAGTCTGGTGCCGTGGAGACTTTTTTTCTACTCATCAAGATCTGTTCATTCCCAAAGTTTGGGCCAATTTAACCGGGACCACTTTTCCATAAGGTTTGTGCGGGGTCCTTTCATAAATTATTTTATGTTGGTAGACTATTAGATCATCTCTAGAGAAGGGGTGAGGGTAGGGAACTGGATTTGGTGGTTTTTTCACTAACGGATATGGTGGTTGAGATTGAATCTTTAAGGACAATTGTGAAGTCGACGGAATAATTTTGGAATTAGCTGATGGTTTTGGTGTTTCAGGTGGAGAAATATGTTTTCTTTTTCTTATTCGTCTATGATTACTTTGTTGTTGATTTTGAATGCTTTTAGGTTTACTTAATAGGAAGGTACTATTTGAATTGTGTGATGGCAGTTCAGGAAAATTATCTGTATTTTTTAATATGTCGAATCTATTATTTGTCATAGCCATAGTTTATTTGATATTGCGTTGCTTGGTATATATCGGACAATCTTTTGAAACAGAAATGTTTTCGGGACTATTGCAGTGGATACACATTCTTGGCTCTATACAATTAACATCGGGTTCATGTTCTTTAGTACAATTTTTACACCGACGCTTACCCTTGCATTGAGCAGCGGTATGACCATATCTCAAACAATTAAAGCATTGCACCACAGGTGATATATAGGGTTCTACGATAAAGTTACAAAAGCTGCGTTCGTTATTTGCATCTGATCAATCTTTTTTGTCTGAATCGTTCGTTTATTACATCTAGAGGTAAGGAGATAAATCTGAACCGTTCGGTAATTCCGCTCGGATCAGTCCGATGGAAATCTTTTTGCTCGTTATTTGCGTCTGATCAATCTTTCTAGTCTGAACCGTTCGTTTATTGCATCTAGAGGTAGGTAGATAAATCTGAACCGTTCGGTAATTCCGCTCGGACCAGTCCGATTTAAATCTGTTGACTCGGAATATTTTAACCGACGAGAAAAATTAATTTGTTTACCTGTCATGTTGTGAGGTTATGTTGTGTCTCTTAGATAATGTTTTGTGTACAAACATTTAATTTTTAGATTTTATTTATCCATTCTCCATGTGTTTGGCAAAAGAGACCGAAATTGAGGAAGACAAAGTATATAAATTTCCTGTATCACAAGAAAATTATAATAACATTATTGCTGGAGGTACATTATTTGGGTTTATGCTAATGTTTATCATGTAGGTGTATCCAATTTACTTAGAATTTGCCTGAGAAAGCCCATCTCTGCAAAATGTATGACACATATAACGACATATCTGAAGCTTGGTAGAAAAAGGGCCAATGTCCATTAAGAAACTTTAGAGAAAATGTAAATTAAGAAGTTAGAAAGACATCATCATTAAATTTATATAATATAATTTTTATAATAACTCCACTAGTCGCCAATTCATAGGGGCATATAAAAGACTCCTCGCAGGGGGTGAAGTTATAGCCGGCGGTGTAGGAAACTGCATTCCTTAGGAACAGGTTCCAGTGTTATTTGCTTCCAGTAGAATTAAACAAAAACCAGATGAAATTATATATCACAATTTAATTGAAAGAAGTGACCCACACTACCTGTGGAATATGATATATTTTGAATAAAAATACCCAATCAATCATAAATATTATTTGATGAAAACAATATGTGAAAAGTTTTTAAATGTCAGAATATATTTTATAGGTAAATAAAATGGAATCCCAACAAGAAGATGGGGTTCGAAGCCAACTAACGAAATTATTTCGAGGACAGTGAAAACATACTGCTCTCGAAATAAATGTATTTGGTTAATTAAATAAAATAGGTTTGGAGTGTTTTTTTCTACTATTTTATAGTTATAGTATAAGTTAATATGTATAGATTAATTTTCAGCATACAATCAAATAACATTTGATAAGAAATAACAACTGTTGTATTTATACTGGCATCACAGTAAAATTGTATTGATTTCAATATATTTTTTCCAAATTGTTTCCCAACAAGAAGATGGGGTTCGAAGCCAACTAACGAAATTATTTCGAGGACAGTGAAAACATACTGCTCTCGAAATAAATGAATTTGGTTAATTAAATACAATAGGTTTGGAGTGTTTATTTTGTATTATTTTATAGTTATAGTATAAGTTAATATGTATAGGTTAATTTTCAGCATACTATCAAATAACGGTTGATAAGAAATAACAAATATTGTATTTACACTGACATCGCAAAAAATTGTATTGATTTCAATATATTTTTTCCATTAATATATCGTTTTATTTTTGTATATTGTCATGTATTTGTTACTCTTTAAGTAGATTAGATATACCAAACCATATTATTGTTAGACACTGTATATAAGACATTACTTATATTCATTCACATAATCCATAAGGTGAATTAATAATAATCCCCTTTAGTTAATTAGTATCAAATAATATGAATCCATATTATATTTTCTTAAGTAAATAAGTTAGTGGAAAATATTTAGAATGTAAAAGATGTGTTGTATTTTTATAAAAACAAGTATGACTCAGCGCATATCAATTCGATAACTGAAAGAAATAAGGTATTGGATATTTTTAAGCAGGCATTCTATTGAGTTACAGCGAGAGCAACAGTTGTAAAATTATTAAATAGTAGTTTTTGAAGAATATTGTAATTATTTCAACACCCGTGTAATAATATTTTACCCTTCATATTTCTACAGATTTGAAATTAAATAAAAGTCCTATCTAATGCATTCATATTTCTTACACCTAGTAGTCCTAATAAATTGACCAACTTTATTTGAATTTAGTACTTCTCAAGCAATGTAAAACTTTTTCATAACTATAATGGCCTTTTAGTTGCATATAATATGTAAAAACAGTTAATGAAAATTTTTGTAAAAAGTAGTAATGTTTCACACTAAAAACATAATTAACTTGTAATATTTTCATTCCTAATTGATATGCCACTGCGCGCTACTCGGTTTGAGCACAGAATAAAAAACAATTGTTTTCCTGTTCCATGGTTTGGTGCAAGAGGTGGTTTCATAGTCTAAGGTATATATCTATGGCTTCTGTAAGCTTTACACTGTCGTTTATTTGCTCGGGCCGTTCGTTAATGAAATTTGCTCAGATTAATCTATGATCACGTGACCAAAAATCCGTCGCGTCTGCGATTAAAATACCGAACGCTACTAAAGATTTAATTTTACCGTATCTGGAATTCTATTTCCTAAAAATATAATAATTACCATTTGCCTCTTTACATAAGAAACCTCTTTTGTTTCTGAATTAACTACCCGACGTTTCATACGTTTTACTTCTACCACCGGTACGCTTGAATCAATTTCACTTATTATAAATTTTTCATCAAAAAAAATATCGACTGCTCTAATAATGCCCTTTTTTTGTGTATAAAATTTGGGAATAAATGCAATAAGATTGTTTTTCTTAATTATTTCATGTTCTATAAGAGAATTCGCTAACGTGTATGACTGAAATTCAACTTTTACTCTTTTAAGACCTATTGATTTTATATCTAAAATATCTTTTTTGAATTGTGGTGATTCCTGCAAAAAATATCCTATCTTGATCGGAAAAAGCCTACCTAAGATGTTCTAAATATACAAACTACGGCCCTTTATCGGATGATCTATAGCGATTTGTTATGTCATATGTTGGAGCTTGACCCTTGTGCTGGTCTACCTTGGGAGACCCCTCTGGATCGCCCTTTCCTTCTAACATTTATAAAGATTTTAATAATTTTAATAACAAAATATGACTAATAACTAGAAAAGTAATTAACAAAATGTACTTCTTCTTCTTCTTTGACTTTTTTTGAGTTCAATCCTTATGGATTATTTGCCCAGATAGCACTCCTCTTTTTTCTTATTCTCTGGAAAGAGTTACGCTTTCGCGTGTCTGGTCATCGACCATAACTCCTCCCAGCCTTGAAATTTAAAATTTTAGTTATTTTTTTTTTTATTACATTTTATATCCTAGTCTTTTAAGGAAGCTACAGATTATTGAAGCACTACTTGCGCTAGGGTTACTAAGCATGCATTCTAAGTTTAGCACAGATTGAGAAGGTTGTAAGCATTGAAGCATTTCAAAGTAGAATTTATCTCGCACAGGTCTGTTAATATTGCACTCTAATAGTATGTGTTGGAGATTTCCAATTTTACCACATTCACATAAGAGGGACTCACTAACTCCAATTTTGTTTAGATGTTGTTGTGTACAGCAATGTCCTATTCTCATTCTACAAATTGTGGATATTTTTTGTCTGTCCAGATTTATTTCATAGAACCATGGTTTAGAAGGTAGTTTATTCATTAGGTTAAATAATTGTTTTCCTTTTATTTTGCTGATTTCTTTCCATTCCTCTTCCCAAAGTAGCTTGATATCATTTTTGATGTTTGGTAGTATGTCTTTATATTCTACTAGTTTAAATGTGATTTCGTCTTTTGTTAAACTTTCTTTGGCAAGTTTATCAGCAATTTCGTTGCCTATGATACCTGTGTGGCTTGGTATCCATCCTAGTTCAATTATAATGTTTTCCTTATATGCAGTCCAAATTGTTTGTCTAGCCTTTAATTGTATAGAGTCTGCTGCGTACAGTAGTCCTCTTTTTTGTATTTTCTGGATGGCGCTATGGGAATCTGAAAGTATCAGTGCTTTGGGGATTTGCTTTTGTAAGATCCTTTCAGCGGCCACTGCAATAGCGAGCATTTCTGCAGAACAAATACTGTGATAGTTAGCAATTCTTGATGCCACTTTAAATTGGCTTCCCTTATGGTCATTATATATTCCTATTCCTGTTCTGTTTAGTTTGTTTTTGGATCCATCTGTGTAGAAGATTTGACTGTTGTTTCTTTCTTCAGATATTGTTGCAAGGAAGGTCAGGTTGTTGGGAGAGTGTTTATTCAGCCCTAAAGATACAATGGGTATATTATAAAATTGGGATTCATATTCTGACAGGAAGCATGGCAGGTTTTCGAATTTTTTAATTTTTTGATATACAACTAATGCTTTATCTAGCCCTTCTAAAATTGGAAAGTTGATATAATTTTTGATTTGGTGCTGATTTTTATATAGGTTTAGTAGGGATTTAAAAATTGTACTATTAGTTAATGAACTATGTTTGAGAATGTATTTCTCGGCAAGCCAAATTCTTCTCCATTTGAGAGGAAGTTCTCCCGTTTCTGCTAAAAGTGAGGGTATGGGTGAACTTTTCATTGCGCCCAGTATGATTCTCAAAGCCCTATATTGTACCCTGTCTAGACGGTTTAAATTTTGCTGTGAGGTGTTGAATGTTAAAATCATTCCAAAATCTAAGTGTGACCTTACTAGTCCTTTATATATCATCATTAAAACTTTCGGATCAGCTCCCCACCAGGTGCCTGATATTGACCTCATAATGTCTATACCCTTTTGTGCCTTGGCAGTTATGTTATCGATGTGGTTGAAGAGTTTCATTTTCTCATCTAGTACCACTCCTAGGTATTTAGATTTTTTCTCGTATCGAATGGTGTCATTATTATATCTCAGTTCTGGTAATATTTGTTTGATTTTTCTTTGGCTGTATGCTACTGCATGTGATTTCTCAGTTGAAAGTTCTAGATAGTGTTCTTTCATCCAGCATTCAAGATTTTGGAGTGTTTCATTTATGGATCTTCCCATATCGGTCATTTTTTTTCCTTCTGTGATCAAAATTATGTCGTCTGCATACGCCAACATTTTAACGCCGTTAGCTACCAAGTTGAAAATGTCGTTTGTATATATATTGTATAACAAAGGACTTAGTGATGACCCCTGTGGCAATCCTTTGGTTAGCTCTCCTTTTTTTGAGTATGTTTTTGAGATGTTGTCTCGAATGATAATTTTTCTTGAAAATAACCTGTTAATTACATTTATGACTTCCTGTGATATTTTAATTTTAGATAATTTATTGGTTAAAATGGGTATCCTAACATTGTCATATGCGGCTTTAATATCTAGGTAAACTATAATTACGGTGTTATTATTTTTAAAGGCATTAATTATTCTATTTTGAACTATAATTAGATTGTCTGTGATTCCGCGGCCTTTTCTAAAACCTGTTTGATTTTCGCTTATAATTCCCTCTGATTCGACTTTAAATTCAATTCTGTTTTTAATCAAATTTTCAAATGTTTTCATCACACAGGATTGTAGTGCTATGAGTCTATAGTTGAATAATTGTGAGGGATCTTTGTAGGGTTTCAGAATAGGGCAAATTATTTGTATTTCCCAATCTTTTGGTATTGGGTCCCCAAATAGTATACCATTGAAATGTTTTAGTAATTGAATTTTCATAATTTTAGGCAAAAATTTCAGTTGTGAGTAGGTGATTGCGTCAGCACCAGGGGCAGTGTCTTTGCTTCTGAGATTTAGAGTTGTGTTTAGCTCGTCGATTGAGAAGGGGATTTGTTCTTTTACATCTGAATTTAGAGTAATATTTGGAATGAAATTGATATCTGGGATTGTCATAATGTCAACAAAGTTGTCTAAGTTATTCTCAATAAAGTTGTTCTTGCACTGGTTAGTGTTTACATTATTAAATCTTTGTATTATTCTCCACGTTTTACTTAGATTGCTATCTCTATTTAGACCTGCACAAAAGTTTCTGAAGCTAGTTCTTTTTTTATTTCTTAGTATCTCTTTTGTTAGCGCTATTGTTCTGTTCATATTTATATAGTTAGTGATAGAGCTGTCTTGTAAGTATTTCTGGATGGCCATCCTTCGGTTTTTAACTAGAATCGAGCATTCTTCATCCCACCATATAGTAGGTTGTTTATTTACTTTGTTCATTTTGTAGCCCTTTTTTGGCGTTAAAGTATATGTGGCTTTATCAATTGTATTAATGATATTCTCATATGAGGTGTCACTAGTTTTTTGAGCTATCTGTTGACATAATGATTCATATTTTCTCCAATCTATTTTTTTTTGTATTGTATGCCTGTGTTTTTATACCATGTGTATTAGGATATGTACTGTTGTGATTGTGTATTTCCATATTTGTCTCCCTGAATTTTACAATGATAGGAAAATGATCACTATTACCCTTATCCAGGGGAAGAGTGGTCCATTCGCCCATTAAGCCTAATTGAGATGTGCAGAATGTTAAGTCCGTAATGCTTATTGCTTGTCCCGGAAGGCTGATTCTTGTGGCTGATCCATCGTTCATGCAAATAAAGTTTTCGTCCAGCAACACTTCTACAAGAAGTTTTCCATTGTGATCATTTTTATTGTTGCCCCATACTAAATTTTTTGAATTGAAATCCCCTCCTATTATTATGTTTTCAATATTATCTCCATTCCGACATATTTCCTTCAAAAATAATTTATTAAGTTTTACATTATTTGGGTTGTAAATATTTATGATAAGGTGATTCGTTATTTTAATACTTTGAATTTGGATTCCATTTGGTTTATTTCTTAGATTGAGATGATACAGTGAAGCTGTTATATTATGTTTAGTTAATATAGCTATACCATTATGACCTTCCATTGAATCTATTCTAAATATATTATAATTTTTAATTTTCCATGTTCTGTTATGTTTTAAAAATGTTTCTTGTAACATGACAATGTCAGGATTTTCCCTATGTATTAAAATTTCTAAGTTGTGGCTATTAGAGTTTGTACTTCGGATGTTCCATTGTAGGATTTTGAATGTGATGTGAAATTAATTTAGTACGTTTCCATGTCATCTGACATGGAGCCTGTTCTTTGTATAGGGCTTTGAGAATTTGGGGTTTTATTCAGTGTTACTCCTCTTTTTTCAAGGGCAGAGTTGAGGGTTTGAGAATAACTGATGAGTTCTTCTACTGGGGTGTCTGGGTTAGAAAAGTAGTCTGTGAGATTTACAATCTCTTCGATATTTAGTGACGGGCTTATATTTTTGGATGGCGATATTAAGTTTGAAAAGTTGTGCTGGCTATTGGGAGTGGCTTTTTTGTCTGTTTCTGGTATTAAGTTAGTATTGTATTTATTGTTGATTTTTATTGGTGTGTTAGGATATAGAGGAAGGTTTAGGAGATATTTATCGTGTGTCTGTTTATCATATGGAGGACTGCTCGGACATTTCCTTTTACTGCCGGAAGCTACATCTTTGTAACTTTTACTGTTATTTGGGTGACTAGTCATTGCTCGTTGAGAAATTGATATAAGTTCATTACTCACTGTTTTCCTCGCTATTGGTGGGAAGTTATTTAAGTTAGGTACTATACTTGTTATATGGTTGTCAGTATTTTCGTTGTGTTTCCTTGGTACCTTTTTGTTTGCATCAAAGTATGACAAGTTTTCGAAGCTCATGATTTCATTTATTCTTTTTTGCCTAAGAAGTTCATCACATCCATCTGGGTTTTTTAGTTGTTCGTTTATCAAGTTGGGTTGCCTACAATGAAAACAATTTTTTAGTTTAGGGAATTCATTACATTTCTCCTCCTCATGGTTATCCTGTCCGCATTTTGGGCATCTGCTTTTGCTATGGCATTGTTTAGCAGTGTGGTTGAATCTATAACAATTCCTGCATAGGGTTATGGGCCGAATATATGTTCTTACTTCTAGTTTGTTGGAGTATATATTAATATACCTTGGGAATGATTTGCCCTGGATTGTAAAGATATAGGTGCCTGTTGGCACATAGCTGATTGTATGGTTAGTTTTGTCTTCGACTCTTCTGTTCAGACGTCTAACTTCTAAGACTTTATATACATTTTCAGATTCTTCATTTGATTTTTTTATGACCTCTTCTTCAGAGATGTTAACTCCTACACCTTTTACGACTCCTTATTAACGTAGCCGGAATAAAAGTTTTATATCCCAGTTTTGCTATTGACTCATTGTTTTTGAAATTGTTAGCTTCAGTTGGTGTTTTGAAAGTGATAGCAACTCTGTTTTTGCCCTTTTTTTCTATGTTTTTTATTCCTTCAATATGTTTTTCATGTAATAATTTGCCTAATTCTACTGGGTGTAGGTTACCTACATTATGTTCTGAGTGCTGCATCATAATCTTAAATGGGCTTGTATCATATTTGTTATATTGTAGGTCTTGTAGAACTGATTTTCTTCTTGAACTTGAGTTTGGTCCCCCTTGAGAGTTGGGTGGATCATGTCCACCCGATTGTTCTGCCATGTGGTTGTGGTTTGTCGATTTACACTATTTAGCTACTTTTTCGTGAAACTATTGTACTCTACCTGTTTTATTTTTAATTTAGATAAGATATTATTGTAATTTATTGATAATTTACAGAGGATGCTTATTATATTCTGAGATTAATTTATAACACCCGAACACTCTGACAGCTCGGCTTGGAATCACAAAATGTACTTATCGTTCAGGTAAAAAACTGCACACGTATTTAATCGCACCAACACTTAATCGAACCTACTCGTACCAGTGTCAGATAAATACTGTAAATATCTTTTAATCATGATATTCAGATGCCGATTTTTTTTTTATATTGACTTTCCGCGGATTCACTTTGATGTAGGTTATTTTTATGTTATAGGTCCAACCCAATCAACTATGAAGCTGTCATGTAGTAAAATCACAATAGTGTAAACATAAACCAGATTAGTCATACGTAGAATTAAAATCATACCATTTTATTGTGATAAAATCATGTGATAAATCACATAGTCTGAAGTGCCCTTTTTTTAAGTCAGAAAAATTTCTTGAATTTTATTTAACGATTTGGTAAAATTATTTCCTCTGTCGAACCCGTTCCACCATTACACGTTGCTTGATTTCCAAGAATTTATTATTGGTTTACCCCTGAAAAGTAGCTAGAAAACAGGATTTCGAAAATTGTAACTTCTGTGTATAAATAAAAGTCTAAGCTAATTTCGAAACTAAATATATTGCTCAAGGAATATCCCATTTGATGACATGAATGTATTTACAAAATGTTAACATATGACTTTATATTTAAACCTAACGAATACAACAAAATACTGATTATGATAACACTGAGTATGTATTGAGTATTTTCATAATTATTTACTGATTTGATATGAATCAATTATAAAAGAAATATTAAAGAAACTGCTTAACTTACACGAAAAAAGCTCGTCTAATTTGAGCAGTTCGAAAACAGATATGATATCAAGATATTTACGTTATGATGTACACATTATATACAACATAATATTTACAAAGGTACTGAGTTACAATATACTATGATTGATTATAAAACGAACCAGATTTCTCTTTTAACTACAAACAACACTGTCATGCTCATTGATTGTAAAGGTGTACAACATCATTTATAAATGCCTATTTTAAATGGTATTTATTTGAAAAGGTAAACATTTATTCAAGACAAAAGCTACAAGAAAGATGTAGGAATTTTCCGAAAATGCTGAAAATATGTAGAATACAGAAATAAACTATTAATGAGATAGTTTCAGAATGATAAACGATAAACTGGAAGGAATTTGGTTGGAAAAATGCATAAATGTAAAAGACAGTTACAAACACGAAATATTTAAACATGGAGCTAGATTCAAGACTCGTATAGAAAAATCATATAGTTAAAGATGAAATAAATCGACTTTCAAATGGGCATACTAAAAAAGCAAGCTACTCATCTGAAAAATGATCTGGATGTGTGGAACCTAACTCTATATAAATATCTAGAAGTTAGTTTTGTTCAAGAAATCATAACAAAAAATTATACAACACTATGAACGTTTGGTTCCCCATGAAATATGTTACTACATCCACTCTTAGAACTACAAAATGGAAAAAGACTAAAAAAAACCCTAAAAGGGGGTTGAAGAGTTTATAAAACTGTAAATGTTAAGATATAATTAGAAGGACTGAATAGAATGAAATAGTACTGTAATTTAAAACCTCTCTCGTTTATTACAGTGATGACATAAATTATAGTTAGAAATTTGTCAAATACATTCTGATAATGTGGTATTTAAGATAGATATGGAGGGAGCGGAAAGAATTAATATGAAATTGACGGTCTCGACCCTTACTTCGTGGAATATGCTCATATTAGTGTTTTTAAATGAAACTCAAGGTCTCTAGTTAATTCCACAATATAATACAAGTTATTGAAAATTCTAAAAAATTGACAATTGTTTCGATAAATCAATATCATCGTCAGAATGACAGAAGTTACATTTCATTTTATGCCTACCTGATGTTTAGTAGTTATATTTTTGGCTAGACCAAGAAGTAACCTAACTTGTGATTGGCTTAATATATGTTTATAGAAAAAGAAGAAGATGTGATATTACAAATATTGAAGCTTAGATATTATTAGCCCTATGGTGATATCCTGGATATCATTTTTCCAATTAAGATCAGTATAACTGTGCAATGATATAGAAAACCAGGAAAACTATATCTGCTGATCTTTACAATTATCACTTAAGAAGACAGTTTATTAGTGGAGAATTCCCTAGATTTAACTTTTGACAATAAGATATATATTCAAAATGAAGGTTTACCAATGGGAAGCCCTATATCACCTATTTTAGCAAACATTTTTATGGACAATTTAGAAAGAAAGATCTTTGAAAGTAATATTTCGAAAAATATTTTATTTTGGTATAGATATGTGGATGACATTTTAGCTTGTTTTATGGGTAGTGAGCGACAATTAGATGTGTTTTTCAACCACATCAATAATTTACACCCGAAAATTAAATTTACATTAGAAATTGAAGAAAATAGCTCAATCAATTTTCTTGATTTAAAAATTCAAAGAGTTAATAATGTACTTGATTATTCAATTTACCGAAAACCAACACAGACTGATGTGACAATTCCATTCAATTCTAACCACCCTGTCTCACACAGACTAGCAGCATATAATTCAATGATACATAGAGCTAATATATCCTAAGCAAGCTGATGAAATTAAAACTTATAAAACCATCACATATGCAGGAAATATTTCTAATAATATTTCAAAGATAATATCTTCAGCAACGAATGCAACAATTTCTTTTAAAACAGAAAGTAACGTTAGTACAAAATTGTTAAATGTAAAAACAAAAATACCACTATTAAAGAAGTCAGGTATATATAAACTCAAATGTCCAGAATGTAATGCTGTCTATTTGGGTCAGACCCTTAGGAATTTTGAAATACGATACAGTGAGCACTTACGAGCTTACAGATTAAAACAACCAGATAAATCCCACTACACAAAACATCTACTTGACACCAATCATTCATTGACACCTAACACAGAACTAGAAGTGCTGCATATTTGTGAAAAGAAACAAGAACTGGATTTCCTTGAAGAACTGGAAATTAGAAGACATTTAAGAAACCCACAATATGAAGTTGTCAATGAACAGTTAAATCTAGGGAATTCTCCACTAATAAACTGTCTTCTTAAGTGATAATTGTAAAGATCAGCAGATATAGTTTTCCTGGTTTTCCATATCATTGCACAGTTATACTGATCTTAATTGGAAAAATGATATCCAGGATATCACCATAGGGCTAATAATATCTAAGCTTCAATATTTGTAATATCACATCTTCTTCTTTTTCTATAAACATATATTAAGCCAATCACAAGTTAGGTTACTTCTTGGTCTAGCCAAAAATATAACTACTAAACATCAGGTAGGCATAAAATGAAATGTAACTTCTGTCATTCTGACGATGATATTGATTTATCGAAACAATTGTCAATTTTTTAGAATTTTCAATAACTTGTATTATATTGTGGAATTAACTAGAGACCTTGAGTTTCATTTAAAAACACTAAGAATTAATATCATGAAAATAAATAAAAACAAAAGTGAAACAATTGTTGTGATTAATAATTAAATAAAAAGTGAAGAAAAGTGGATGGAAAGAAGGATACCGGACGGTTATACGGTTTTCTGGATTGACTCCAAAAAAAATAGAAAGAAGATTGATGCATTAATAGATAACATTCAGAGAAAAATTAGAGCAACAAATTGAAGGAAAAACTACAGGTAAAGATCTAGGAAAGCTCATATTGAGTCATTGTAATCTCTGAAGGACAGACAGAAGGTGACCAACATAAAAAAATATGGGTAAATAATGAATCAAAGTAATTAAAAATCGAGCAAAACAATGAATGACGTAAATTAAGAATATTACATTTTACTGCAATTGTTTGCTAAGATATTCATGTAAGAGAGTAAAGAGCAATCTGATTCGTTTTGTAAAAGATGATTATCAACTTTTACTGAACTCTTCTAAAAAACTTTATACAAAAAAAACCTAAATATTTAAAGCAACACAAGATATGTCAAAACATGTTAAACAAGTATTAACTATTTAAATATAATAAGTTTCTAAAATTTAACATATTCTATATATACTTTTTAAAGTAACAAAGTATACCAGATAAACTAAGTGTCTATATTAGAAAATGTCTAAATTCATTTTATGAGAATTTGAAATAGGTTATTGCATATCAAGGTGGAAAGTACTTTGTAATTGTCCTATAGCATCAATTTCAAATACATCAGAGAGATAGTAACGAAACTTTCTAGCAATATATTTGGAAGTTTACTGTATACAAAATATATTATTTGCATTGACATTTCAAAGAAGTTGTTCGAGCTAAGTTAGATATACATTTTAAAGTACTGAGCTGCTAGAACAAATAAAATATTTAAGTATTGATTTGAATCTTCCATAATATTATTTATATTTCAAATGAAAAAAGATTATTCAATCAGACTGTGTATGACAATCCATGCACTGCGCCTAGCTTCCTCGAGAGTCAGAAATCGAATGACCAAATCAAAAATCAAAGCAATAATGATTGTTTTTTCGATGTCCATGTGATTGTGTACCATCAGTGAAGATCAAAATTACTACATTTACATTCTTGCTGAACTACATGAAAGAATAAAGATAAAAACAATCTGGATTGTGGTTAGACAAGTCATGAACCATTCATCAAGACACAATCTGTCGAAAACTTACTAGCAAAATTTAACATCGTTTTATTCACTAAATCTTGCTCTGTAAAACCTGTTAGAGTTTTTATATTTGACTTTATTGAATATTTTGTTACCCTATGTACATTTAAAAAAAAAGGTTGTTAACTGTCAAGTTAATTTAAAAAGTCAAAGAAGTCAAATAAAACGTTAGTCGAAAAATTTGTTATATTGGCAAGTTCTGAAACTGAAACAGCTCGAATTGTAACATTGGTGACCTCAACAAACACACGACATAGAGAAAAGTGCATCAAATAATTTTGCAAACCTCTTTGGATCGACCCAGACGAATAACTGAAAGTGTCAATAGAAACCTCAATGAAGAATTCACATGGCAGGATAAGTTTGGTAACCGAAAGACTGTAGCATCCAGTTCCCAGTCAATTAATTCTAAACGTTTAGAAACCACCAAAAACGGTAAAACTCCAACCTCTCAAAACTCATATGTGAGCATAGAAAGAAAACGACTTGCATTAGAAACAGAAATGAAGAGACAAGAATTGGAAAGGAAACAGCGACAGTTAGAGCAGAAGGAAATAGAAAGTAGTTGGAACATCAGTTGAAGGAAGCTGAATTGGTAGTTCAGGGAGAAATAGAAGGTCACTCTGAAAGCAGAGAAAAATTACTATTAAAACTTTCTAGTACTACTGAAGATCATAAAATAGTAGTGTCTGAATCATTTGCCAGATTAATACACCTACAAAAAACCAAAGCTTGTAAAAGACTCCGTCCACTGAAAATCATAAGTTCATCGTAAGAAATTCTGTCGAAAAAGACTTTCCTTATTATGACGGCAATCTACAAGAATGGCCCTTGTTTTATAAGCAAGTTAAAAAGATTTGTGCCCTTTGTGACTTTTCCAATGAAGAAATAATGCTGAAACTTCAGAAGTGTTTGAAGGGGGAAGCCAAATCCACGGTAGCCGGGATGATGATAACGGCAGGCAACGTAGATTTGATGATGGGGTCTCTGGAAATCAGATTTGGACGACCCGAATTTGTGATTAATGGACTCATAAAGAAAGTCAGAAACATTCCTTATCTCAAATTTCGAAAAACTCACACAATTCTCAAGCGAATTAAATAATATGGTGACAATTATAAAAACCCTCAATTCTTCAAGTCATCTTCAGAATCCGCTATTATTGAGAGACCTTACTAAAAAACATCCTGATCATCTGAAGCTGAAATGGGGTAAAAAATGATCGTAAGCGAAGGAAACCTTAATTTAGAAGATTTTTCCAGGGCGGTAGATATTGCAAGAGCCGCTTGCTACATCAGTACTCCTTCAAACGCTGATCCAGACAAATTTGGATAAAAATATTCTTTCAAGAAGCCAGACAAGGTTTTTTTGCCAGTAAGGACATTCCTGAGACAATATGTTACTATTGTGATAAAAAAGCCCATGGAGATAATATATGTCCAGCTATAAAAAACGATGACCTCCATAAATGATGGACAACCGTAACTGCCAAGAAGCTGTGTTTCTCATGTTTGAAGAGGAAGCTCTGTGGAATCGACGGTTGTCAGCTATCGCATCAACTTTTACATAAAGAAAACCAACAAAGCTCTCATTGGAGCAGCGAACAAGATAGAAGTTCGGAATCAATTTGTACGTTGAGAAGTAATGTGAAAAAAGTGCAGCTGAGAGTACTCACAGTGTTTTTACACGGGCCAAAGAGGCCTCTTCAGATATTAGCACTTTGCAATGAAGCATCAACAGTTACATTGCTCGATGAGTAGATAGTCAAAACACTTGGACTGACAGACCCCGTGAAATCTTTATGTCTACAATGGACGAATGATGAAACATCCTGGCAAAACGACTCTATGAGAATTGACCTGAAGATATAGAGAGCGGATGACTGCAATTAAGTTTTTACTATGAAAGGAACTGGAACTGTAAATAATCTGTCATTGCCTCCGCAAAATGTCAGAAATGTCGAAATTTGCTCATTTGAGAAATCTACCAGTTAGAGACATTCAGGATGAAAACCCAGTTCTCTTGATTGGTCAGGACAATATTGATCTTATCATCGGTGTGGGCCAGAAAATGCTCCACTAGGAAGTTAAAAGTAAATCGGGGTGGGCTATTAATGGAGCAAGTAAAGAAAATTCACACACCCAGAAAACATATAAAGCACTTCGTACCTTGCACATTTTTGAACTGGAATCAGATATTAATTTACACAAAATGGCGAGGAATCCATTTTCCACTGAGAACTTCGGAGTTTTGATCACACGAGATAAGTTAAGTCGAGAAAATGCCAGAGCACTTAATATTATGGAAGAAACGATCGAAAGATGTGGTGGTAGATATGAGATTGGATTATTGTGACGAACAGACAACACAATAATACCTGAAAGCAAAATACGAGCCAAGCAGAGACTGAATTGTGTAGAGAAAATGTCGAAGATTCACTACTTTTGGTGAGGAATATTGTCAAAAAATCCAGTCATATCAAGAAAAAGGATATATTCGAAAACTTAGTAAGAGTGAAGCTGAAGTCGAACGTCCCCGTACCGTACCTTCCTCATTTTGCTGTCGACAATCCAAATAAAAACAAAATTCGGTTGGTGTGAGTTTGAACGACAATCTTCCTGGTCCTGATTTGTTACCGTCATTAGTAGCGATTTTTTGGAAGAGAGACGTGAAAGAAATGTTACACCAAGTGGGGATCCGGAAGGAAGACAGAGACTCTCAAAGATTCCTTTGGCGAAACCTGAAATATTACCAAGAATCTGATGTCTCTGAATTGATGGTAACGACCTTTAGAGCCACACGTTCCCCAGTATGTGTTCAATTTGTAAAAAACTATCATGCTGAAAAAACCGTGACAGATCCATATATAAAAGAAGCCATAATAAAAAAAATTATGTTGACGACTATCTGGATTCTAGAGATTCCGAAGAAGATGCTGTTCAAACTGTGGAATGCGTTTGTACAACGATGAAATTTGTAGATTCGATATGGTTAACTGGATGACTAATTCAGCAACTCTCAGAGAAAACTTATCATAGAATTCAGTTTGTGTGAAACAAATAAACAAATAGATAATAATTCATCTCTCCATAGAGTTCTTGGATTATGGTGGGATGCCAATAAAGATGAATTTCGTTTCAAACTGCATATGAAAGACATTGTACCTGAAAAACGAAAAAGATCGCTCTCAAAACAACCATGTCTCTTTATGATCGATTAGGCTTGATTTCATGTTTCACAATCAAAGCTAAAATTTTAATGCAAGAGATCTGGCGATCTGGTATGGATTGGGAAGACATTCAAAGTTTCCTTTTCAATTGATTACTACAAAATTAAAATAGTTCTGATTATATAGGGTAATCTAAAAATATGAATTTGTATCGATGTTAGAGACGTGTTTATGATTGGCAGTCCAATATACATGGATTAAGATATTTGTGTTAATATACGTATACATGCATATTTAAACCATTTACTGCCACTGCAGAAATTACTTTTTTATCAAAAATGAATTCAAGTTGAACATGAACTGCGTTCAAATATCATTGATATAATGGTCAACAAATGTGATTATATCGTATTTAAAATAAGTTCTGCATTTGTACTTTTTGGGGAAATGTCCAAAAAAATCGAATTTTGTTACATGTTGTCCTGAAATTTTCAAAAATCAAAATATCATACATATATAATCATTTTCAAAATTTTGGTACTTACATTTTATTAATAAAATTCAAATGCATGACCTACAATACCCTTCTCTCCCCTAAATTAGATAAAAAATTATGTTGTTGCGTATTCGCGTCAACGGCCGAATAAATGTAAACTGTCAGCACAAGTCTTGGGAAGTACGGAATTAGTGTTCGGGGGAGTACAAAAACAGTTTCTAGACGTACCCTACAACTGTTTATTCTTGATCTGATCGAATTCGAGTCCGTATTTCTGCTTTATTTTTTGGAAAATATGCCGAAATTTTTGACGCAAAGGCAGCTAGAACTGTCTTTAGAGGAAGTGCTACGTGAGTTGAACGATGAAAGTGGTAAGTATATCTTAACTCTTAAAGGTTTGTGCACGTTTGAATATATTTATTTTTCTGTTAAGTATTACTTAGCAAATTTTTCGATTTTTCTAGAGCAAATTGACGCTGTCTACATTCCATCCGAGGTAGGTCAACTGACAGACGAGGAAGATTGTGCAGAGGAGCCTGCAAATAATGGCCAGAATATTAACATAGCAGGGACTTTCGAATCTGATAATCAAGATTTAGTAACACGACGTCAACAAGTCTTAGAAGCAACGATAGGAAGTAACAAACCGATTTGGAGAGCTGGACAATCCGTGCACCAAAATCTACCTGTATCCAAAGAAGAGCAACAAATTCAAGAATTGAAAGGCGAGTTACAGGCCCTGTCACAATTGGATATTTTTTCAAGTTTATTGATGAGGACCTAATGGATTTAATTATTCAGTTTTCTCACGAGAAGAACTACTGAATCTTCTGGGAATTATAGTTTTGTCGGGTTACCATACATTACCGCAGATTTATATGTATTGGTCTTTAGATAAGGATAAAACTGTGGATATTGTCAGAAAATGTATGAGCCGGAATAAGTACAGATCAATAAAGAGGAACCTACATTTCAGTGATAATGACAACCTGGATATAACTGACAAATTCAGAAAACTCCGTCCATTTTTTGACTCACTCAATCAGAAATTTTTAGTTTGGAATTTTTTCATTTGACTTGTCTCTTGATGAGCAAATGGTTCCTTATTTTGGGCGACATTCTTGCAGGATGTACATCAAAGGCAAGCCTGTCCGTTTTGGATTCAAGATTTGGTGCATTTGTTCTTCGAGTGGATAGCTTTACCAGTTCATTCCTTACGCGGGAGCTGCAAAAAAGAAAACTGATCTTGGACTTGGCGCGAGTGCAGATCTTGAACTTTTGTCAAATGTGAAAAGTTTTCAGTATCATAATATCGCACCTTCGGAGAAACAACGACGTAAGTGCAATGTCAAATTATTGCAAAATCTTCAATCTTACTGGGACTACAAAGACATTATTGTGTTTGTACAAACTGTCAGATGTCGCCGATGTCTTTGTGGAAATAGCGCGAAAGTTATTCGCTCTTGGAACTACAACGTCCGAGTGGTTAGTTGTGCGCGATACTTGTAGAAGAGTGCATGTGCTTGGAACTACACTGCCGCAAAGGTAGACATGACAATAATTAAAATATCATTTTGGTGCCAGAAAGACTTAAATGTTCTTTTTGTCATTGCTGCTTGATAGAGTTGCTAGTTTATCGAGTCAACAAAGACGCAAATGTATTTTATGTCATTGTTTCTTCCAATTCAATATTTGTTCTGGGAATCATGATGGTATTATTGTATAATGTGTCTTTGTTGTTCCAAAAATGATGCTAGCTTTCCTGGAAAATGGAGTATTAAATAAATTTTAGGATATTGTTTCTTTGTAAGACTTTCCCAAGTCGATTTGTCTTATTAGAGATGGAGTGGCGTGGTAAAAGGTTGGCGCAATTAGCAGTATTAGCACTACAGAAAAACAATGAGGAAGTTTTTTTAAGCAGTCGTCAAATTCTTTCTGAATTAGATGCAAATTGCGAAACATTGGAAACGAATAACATTGAAGAGAATATTGTTTCGGAAAAATGTGAAGAGGGTAAACGTAAGTATCCTTGATTTTTTTGTCATCGTTAGATTCTACACGTTAAGCGTGCCTTATTTTAGATGAAAAGATTGTTCAAACGCACCACGAAGATCATCAATACGAAATTACTTCAAACCATATACTTCACAGCAGAGCACACCTGCCCAGAGCGCCGACATAGATTATGGGCAACAGCAAAATTTGATCCCTTTAATAACAATTGATAATCTAAACAACCGTATGGCACCAAACGGTTCAAATGAAAGTATGTATAGATATCTACTCTTATTTTTAGAAATGCTTTTCACATGTAAAATTTTAGATGTAGCAGACACAAAACTTTTTCTTTCAGAACAAATGTGTATCTCGCCCTTGAAAGTTGTTGAGCAGCCGGCAATGACTTCAAATGAAGGTAATAATACGTTCTTATTAACATAAAAGTATTGAGACCATCATTGGGTGTTCTAGATCATAACAAAACAGTAAAGTGGTCCTTGATATTCAAATAAAGTCGATTCTGTTATAATTAATAAACATAATTGTAATTGAATCCCAACTGATACTACCAAAGGAGGTAATTTTTAATAATATAATAATAATATATCGATATGTTTTTGATCAATTCCACTTCTCATTTTTTGTCATTCAATTTCAGTTTCCCACCTAGAACAAAAAACTAGTTTAAAATTAAAACTCAAGCGAGTAGCGCCATCAAAAAATTATAGAATAGAAAGCTCGTCAGATGAAGAACCATTCCCTGGAGATGACAGTGATGAATATTTACCTTCTTCGGGCATCAGTTCACCGTCGTCTCCTCATAGTAACTCGGAGAGTGTAAATGGTACAGTAGGCATTCTCTCTGATGAAAATGCCGACGACTTACTACAAAAAAAAAGAGAAAAAAAGACAAAGAAACTACGAAGAATGGAAAAAAAACAAAAGAAAATATTTTTGGAACTCTGGTAAACAGTATCTATCATCACGTGGAAAAATAGTAGAGGAGCGGAAAATGGGCCCTCCATGTAAGTGCAGACTCAATTGTGCCAATAAGTTGCCAGAAGTAGTGAGAAAAACTTTATTTCGAGTATATTGGGCATTAGGATCACTTTAAAGACAACGAGATTATTTGAGTACATGCTGTGAAGTCTCACAGGTTCAATATAGAAGGAGCAAAACGAACTCCGAACATCCTTGAAAACCAAACTGTTCATTTTTTTTTGTTGCAAAAAGGGAAAAAGATCCAAGTTTGCAAGCCTTTTCTAATGAGTACCCTAGCAATAAAAGAGCGTTCTATTCGCACAGTTATGACATCTAAGTTCAATGGTATCGGGACAACCCCAGATGACAAGCGAGGTACCCACGCACAACATTCAAAACTAGACGAAGAAATTAGAGAATCGGCACGGGCACACATACTTTCTATACCTAGAGTAGAAAGCCACTATGTGCGAGCTAGTACTGGCAGAGAGTTCATAGACGGTGGACTTACTATAGCGGAGCTGCACCTAAATTATGAATCTTTGCGCAAGTTCGCTAATAAACCATCAGCGAACTATGATGCGTATTCTCGAATTTTTAACACCCAGTTCAATATTGGATTCCATGTTCCGAAAGAGGATCAGTGCGACCAATGTGAAGCTTATAAGAACTCAGTTGGAGATGAGAAGTTAAGTTTGCAAGAAAGTTATAAAAAGCATATGAAACAAAAGGAATTGAGTAGACAAAAAAAAGCAAGAAGACATAAAAAAAAGTGAAGAACCTGGTACAAACCAAATTGTTGCAATCTACGATCTACAGGCAGTAATGCCTGTCCCAATAGGAGATTCTTCAGCATTCTTCTATCATTCTAAACTCAATTGTTATAACTTTACAGTGAGTAGGGCTAGGTGAAACGGTCCATCATTTGTAATAATCAATTGCTCATTTTCAGGTCACAGATACCAATACGAAAATCACCAGGGGTTATTTTTGGCATGAAGGTTTGGCACATAGAGGAATAATTGAGATTGGATCTTGTGTATTCAAATATCTCAATGAAATAGAACAGAGTCATCCCAACTGCAACATCATATTCTACTCTGATAACTGTTACAGGCAACAGAAAAACCGGTTAGTGTTTCTATTAGGATTATTTTTTTATCAAGTTGAATCGCCATTATTTTTTTTCAGATTCATACTGTCTATGTACTTGTATGTAGTTACCCATTTGAATATCAACAGTATAACCCACAAATTTCTCATTAGGAGACACACTCAAAATGAAGGTGATACTGCCCATTCCCTAATAGAGAAAAATATTGAAAGATCCAAAAAATCTGGACCCATATACATCCCAGATCAATACATTTCTCTGATCCGTACAGCAAAAAAGAGTAAATGAATCAACATTCAGCGATTTTCATGATTTAGAATCCTTGGCAGCGGAAATGGGTTTTAACACAACAAAGAATGTTAATGGTGATCAAATAAAGTTAACCGAAATTAAGATTGTGGAATTTAAGAAGGGAATGAATGCTTTCCGTTATAAACTTGGATACGATGATGAATGGATAGATGCACCAATTCGAACTTGCCGTTCTAAAAAGACTAACGATGATGTGACTCTTAAACAAGCCTATAAGTCCAAAATTGTAATCACGGGAAGAAAGAAAGACGACTTATTAAAGTTGTTAAACACTAATATAGTACCTAAATATTACGGAAATTTTTAGTTTATTTTTCATTAAAGTTACCTAATAGACCTTTCTTTTATTTCAATTAGGTACCTATTTGATGACATTTAATTTAATTGCCTTAATTGAGAAAAAAACGAAGCTCTAGGGCTACAATGACACAATTGAGGGGATAATACCTCTTTTACCCCTCTAACAGGTAAAAAATGTAAATTGGTGCTCATATCAAACTAGGCGTAGTAACTACATTAAACATTCAAGTACTTAGCAGATATATTGTATTGTCTTTGTTTTGAGTCTAACGTATTCTGAAAACTTTTATAGTCGTTTCCTCAACATTTTACAAACTGGTACTTGCGTCAATGTTTCCCCGAAGGTGCGATATCTTCTTTGATAACTTTTTCGCTTCTTACAAACTGTTGTCTCTTTTGAAAGCCCAAGGATTCGTCGCCACAGAGACGATTCGTGAAAACCGAACAAGTAACTGTCCGTTGATAACAACCAAACAAGTAACTGTGCGTTGATACCAAGTAAATTGCTGTCAAAACAGGAGAGGGGCTCCTATGACTCACAGTTTGAGGAATCTACTCTCATTTCTTTGGTGAAATAGAACGATAATTCCATTGTGACTGCAATCAATACCCATTATAGTGTAGGACCTCTCAGCTCTGTCAAAAGGTATAATAGAGAACTAAAATAAGAGGCGTTAGTCCCATAACCAGCTTAATTTCAGCATATAATAAATCCATGGGAAGGGTAGACTTACACAATAATGGTGTAGCAAACTATAGATACCGGAAAATTGGAAAATTTACAATACTGTGAATGATAGTAAAATATCACAACTAAATTTCAAATCATTTATCACAGTCAGACTTTTGAAAATGAAGAACTTTGTCCCAAGGGTACTTCCATCAGAACCTCCCAATTAAGTGAGGATTGATCAAACTGAGCAAGGTATCATTAGAACTGATTGTCGTATATGTAAAAGTCGAACAATTTATATCTGTGAACGTTGCATAGTTTATTTACACGCCGACTGTTTTCGGCAATACCACTTAACGCTTTAGGGCATTAGGCCATTGATGCGTATACGCAACACCATTTATTTTGAGTAGAGACTAATTTTAATTTTTTCAAACATAAATATGTGTTACTTTAGTGTTTGTTAATAAGAAAAATATATTATTTTTAATATTTAAGTTTTTTTCTTTCCTTGGTCGTAAATGGGTTAATAACATATTGGATAAGGACTTACACGGACCAATATTTCAAACCAAGTTGTTTATTGGAGGGGGAATTCTGTATATCTGGAAATATTACATAAGCGTATTTTAAAAATTTGCGATCAAAAAATCAAATGCAAGTATTACTTTGTTACTTCTAAAACATTAACAATAATAAGTATAAAACGAGTTATGAAAGTAAAAATGGCACTAACGCTTTAACGACCATCAGTAACCTAAATTAATTCCTTAGAGCTACTGTAAATTCGACATAATAGTCACATAAGAACATATTCAATAGTTTGGCACATTGAATTATAATTAATTTGTAATATTCATTACCTGTTTTTTCATGTTAGAGCATATTTGAAATAGAATTATGAAAAAAAAACTATCAATAACCCATATCGACTAAATGTTGATTGTCAGTAGAGAATATAATTTCTAGAGCAAGTGAAAAAATGCTTTATATTATTTAAAAAAGACACACATAATCTGAAATAAATGTGTGATAAAAGTAATAAATGATAAATAACATGGAATAAACAAATTTTATTATATTTAATGATAAAAACTTTACATGAAAGGACTAGCGAATTTTTAATCAAAGAAAAACTACTTTAACCGTCAAGTGTATAAAACAAATTCTTCAGTAGTTTTGTTCTAGATATATATAAACATGTTTTGAAGCCAAACTCAAAGTTCGAAATTATGTTTAGTTGAAGCAGGATGTTTGAGAAAATTATTGATCTCACAGAAGATATTGTGTCCTAAATGTTAATTTTTGAGAACTAATAGACCAATTTAGGAAATTTAAAAGATCTTACTCAACATCCCAAACTATTAAGGTAGTACTAACGGCATATTGGTACATTATAATAAAATAATGAATCAATTAAATTTCTAAAGATCTACAGACAACTGAAAAAAGATATTAATATTAAAAAATGTTTGCCATTACCATTGATCTGTTTCGGAAATCACAGAGTTTATTTTATTTCACAAAAAGTAACGTTCAGATTTCAATGAAAGTGGTATCAACGGAAACAAAAAAAGTTTATCAGTATCTGAAATTAAAGCTTGTGATGAGAGTGACTAGTAACTGATTAAGAAAAATGTGCTATGTTACTTACATATGACAACGCCGCCAACAAAGTTATGACGCCCGCGAAATTTAAAGATACATCGAATATGATATGTGTATATACAGAGTAGCTGTAAGCTTTCTTCTATTTTGCTATTACGCAGCCCTACCGAATATAAATACTATGGAAACCAAATTACACAAAGCACACATTTGACAGTTGTGATATAGATCACACAAACTAACCTAATAAGTAACGCCTAACTGGATGTAAAACAGCTCAGATGTCGAGGAAAAAATAGATGAAATAGTCAAAGTCACAACAACAATAAATAAAGAGATACTAATAGCAAATATAAACAAGAGGAAACCCTGGATGACTGAAGAGATACTAAAATTAATGGAATAAAGAAGGAAGACCAAAATAAATAATGACATGAACAGATATACAGTCAAACCTCAATATAACGAATTCCTTGACATAACGAATTTTTTCAAAACCCCTACAAC
Organism: Galeruca laticollis; assembly: GCA_963921935.1. Taxonomy (NCBI): domain Eukaryota; kingdom Metazoa; phylum Arthropoda; class Insecta; order Coleoptera; family Chrysomelidae; genus Galeruca; species Galeruca laticollis. The sequence continues at coordinate 241,939,275 of OY998176.1, forward strand.
TATCCATAAGAATCAATGTAAATTTCACCTCTACATAACGAATAATCCGTACTCATAACCTCAATATAACGAATTTGTAATAATCCCGGTAAAAATAAATCATCCTCGATACAATGAATTTTTCGTAGTTAGAACCTCGATCTAGCGAACTTCACCTCTATGTAACGAAATTTCCACGACTGCACCTCATTATAACGAACGTAAACAAACGTACAGTACAAAAAGTAATCGTGTCTCGACATGAAAGCTTAGTCACGTCACTCTAGTCTGTAGTTTATTCAGTTTCCGTGGAAGTTATTGGATTGTGCGGTGCGTGGGTATCAGTTAAGTGACGATGGACGGAAAAAACAAAAAGAAACGGTGCGCCATAAGCGTAGAGTGTAAACGGAAAATCATTAAGTGTGTTGAAGACAATCCGACGAAAAAAAAATCGGACATCGCAAAAGAGTTTGGCTTACCAAGAAGCACATTGGCTACTTTTAAAAAAGAAAGAGAAGTTCGAGGACAGAAGCGTACTGTGTTCTAAAATCAAAAAGTTAAAGCCGTGTGAGTTGAAGGACTTAGAAGAATGTGTCCTTAAGTGGTTGAAGCAGTGCCGAGATAAAAATATCGCAATAAATGGCCCAATTCTTCAAGAAAAAGCCCAACAGTTTGCTTCTGAACTGGGACACGAGAAATTCCGCGCTAGCAATGGATGGTTACAAAACTTCAAAAAAAGGAATGAACTTATTTTTCGAAAAGTGTGCGGGGAAAGTGCAAAAGTGGACGATAGTGTTTGTACTGAGTGGAAAGATAAACTTGCCCAGCTAACTGAGGGATATGAACCTGAAAACATCTACAATGCCGATGAAACTGGATTGTTTTTCAAATGTTTACCCGACAAAACATTGTCATTTAAGGGTGATAAATGCCATGGTGGGAAAAATAACAAACATTGTTTAACAATTATGTTAGGTGCAAACTGCACAGGGACTCACAAATTAAAGCCTCTAGTTATTGGAAAAGCGCAAAAACCACGCTGTTTTAAAAATGTAACTGAACTTCCTACAGACTACATGGCGAATACAAAGGCTTGGATGAATTGTGGTGCTTTCAATACATGGCTTCAAAGTCTTAACAAAGAGATGAAAAGGAAAAGGAAAAAAAATTATCATCTTCATTGATAACTTGATAACTGTACGGGACACGGCGACATTCCTAAACTGAGTAACATTACGGTCGTATATTTGCCTCCAAACACAACATCCAAACTGCAGCCACTTGACCAGGGCATTATCCGAAGTTTTAAGGTAAATTATAGAAAAGAGGTTGTACAGCAGTTCCTTAGAGACATGAAAAGTCGTTTACCCACAAATATAAATGTCTTGGATGATAACAAAAGCATGGAATAAAGTTACGGCAACTACGATTTCTAATTGTTTCAAGAAAACTGGATTTACTGTCTCAACTGAGGACAATTCAGAACAACTTCCAACACAAGAAGTAGACACCGTGGATGGTTGGGTAAAAGTCAAAGAATCACTTGACCTAGAAAAGGATGCAGAGTTCGAAGACTTTGTTACTTTTGATGACGACGTGGCAGTGTGTGGGGAGTTAACTGACGCTGAAATCATTTCCTCTGTGACGAAAATGCCGATGCCGAAGATGACGACGAGGATGAACAAGGTTGTGAAATTCCTGACCCAACTTTAAAAGATGCTCGTGAAGCTTTAAATGTGTTAAAGCGTTTTTTTCTTAAAAAGGGTGGTTTGAGAGACAGTGTAGTGAAATCCATCACCGAATTAGATTGCTCTATGGACTTCATCAACATCACAACACGTAAGCAGACCACCATCACTGACTTTTTCTCTAACAAACAGGGCGATGTCACCAATGAGTTAGATACCCTCATTAATGACGCTAACGAAATACAAAAAGCAGATTAGGCAACTTTTTATGCATTCATCTTTTCAGTGTATTTGTACTGTAATAATTTATTTTACGATGATGGTACAGTAGTAACGTACAGTATGAGTACTGTGTAATATTTATTTCTGTACCGTAAAATTTCAGTTTTTTTTAGAATTGGGCCTTAATGTTTTCTTTTAATTAACTTGCTTTTATTCATTATAATTACTGTATTTATAATTTAAAGTATTTTTAATCAAGAAACAGGTCAAAACAACATCTTTAATAAAATATATGTGTAGGTTTTAAAGGCAATCTAACAGTTACGGAAGCAAATGTAACTTTAGTGGTAGGCGCTGCTTTAAGTTACTGTGTGTAGTTTTCATTTATTTTATTATTATGTACGGTTATTTAAGTAAGTCTCAAATAAAGAAGCATTTTTAAATGAGTTTTATTTCGTTTTCCATACTATTAAAGAGTTGTACAGCATACGATTTCACAATGTTTGAATGATATAAAAATCACGACCGAGGGCGTTTGTGAACCTCGATGTAGTAAATTTTCAGCTAACCTAACCTCAATATAACCAACCTCATTGTAACGAAATACTCGATATAACGAATTTTCGGTTTGGTCCCTTGAGATTTGTTATATCGAGGTTTGACTGTAGATCCATCAACAACCAGATTAGGAGAAAAATCAGAGAAGCAAAAGAACAAGAACTCAAAGACAAGTGCAAATAAATTAAAATAGCACAATCAAAGCACGATACATTTGGTGTATATAAAATCAAGGAAATAACAACTAAATTCAAGAAGAAATCAATAGGAAAAATGGAAAATGAACGAGGCGAAATAATTGTAGACATCGAACAAATAAAATCAACATAGAAAGAATTGTTCTCAGACACAAGAACAGAACAACAAATAACAAACGACATAACAGGACCGGTCATTCTTTTAGACGAAGTTGAGGCAGCAATACTGACCATCAAGGATGGAAAAGCGGCTGGCCCCGATGAGGTGCAGTCAGAGATTATCAAACTTTTTGATGAGTTTCAATAAAGAACTAACTATCATATTCGATGAAATATACAACAGTGGGAAAATACCCAAAGAATTGGAGTTTATGGTTATCCCAAAGAAGCGGAGGGCCAAAAAGTGCAGTGACTACAGAACAATAAGCCTTATGAGTCACTTATCAAAATTATTTTTAAATATCATACATCGGAGACTGTACAAACTGTGTGAAGAACAGATATCGCCGACACTGTTTGGATTTGTGAAAGAACTGTGAATAAGAGGGGCCCTTTTCAGTGTACATGCACTTTTCCAGCATTGCAGGGATATGAATTGTGAGGTGTATGCTTGTTCCATTGATTATCAAAAGGCGTTTGATAAAGTTCAACACAACAAAACGATGGAAGTTCTGCAAGATAGTGGAGTTGACGGCATAATTAAGAACTTATACTGGAATCAATCAGCTTCCGTTAGAATTAACCATGCCAAAACAGAGGAAGTGCAAATCTTAAGAGGAGTACGCCGTATATTGTTATCTCTCATATTCAACATGCACTTAGAGGCAATTTTCCAAGAAGCCCTAGAAAATACGGAAGCAGGAGTACTATTAAATGGGGAATGAATAAACAATTTTAGATATGCCGATGACACCGTCTTATTTGCAAACACTGCACAGGGACTGCGACTTTTATTGGACAGGGTAGTTGAAGTAAGTAAGAAATGTGGTCTAGAAGTCAACACCATTGAAACAAAAGTCATGGTAATTAATAAAGAAAGAATTGGATAAGTACAGTTTACCATCAATGAGAAAGCGGTAGAACGAGTGTCAACATACATATATCTTGGCACAGTACTAAATGAACAATAGGACCATTCCCAAGAAATAAAAACAAGAATTGAAAATGCAAGAACAACATTCAATCAAAATTCCAAATTATTCAAGACACATAATTTGAATTTAAAACTAAAACTCAGACTGCTCCAATACTACGTATTCTCCATCTTGTTTTACGGAGTAGAGTCTTGGACCTTAACGGAGGCAACAACAAAGAAATTAGAGGCATTCGAGTTGTGGACATATAGAAGAATCCTCAAAATACCATGGGTGTTCAAAATATCAAACACCCGAATACTCCAAAAACTAAATAAAGAAAAAGAAACAATAAACTTAGTAAAACGTAGAAAATTGGAATATCTGAGACACATCATGAGAAACAAAACCAAATACAAATTACTAAAATGCATCTTACAGGGAAAAGTGCAGGGCAAGAGAAACATTGGAAGAAGACAAATATCCTGGCTAAATAACTTAATAACCTGGTTTGAAACATCCACCATAGGACTATTCAGAGCAGCAACAAATAAAATTATCATTGCTGGAATTATTGCCAACATTCGGTAATGGATAGGCACTAGAAGAAGAAATCGATAGTACTACCTTAAAAATATTTGAGATGATATTTAATGGACTTGCATGGAGTGGAATGGCAAGAAGTAATGTTTAAACACTAGAAAATTATATTAAATTCAAAAGGAAATCTCTGCAAATAATATAAAGAGATACTATATATAGGTATTCATGAAGATCAGAGTTTGTAACAAAATCTTACTTTTAGTATACACAGCCAGAAACTAATGTTTATCATTTTTTGTTTGTTTATTGCTATGTTTTTTAATAAGTTTTGAGTAATCGTTTTGAAATAGATTCAGTGTATAAAATGAACTGTAATTAAAATTTTCGTCATTTCGAACATGACAATGATTTTTCTATCTATTTCTCATAATTTTTATAATCACTGTGAAAATGAGATATAGCAAATTCGAAAGAATTTATTGATAAATTTGTCATTTCTCAAACATGTTTTCACTTGCTAAATTTTGCGTTCATAAAGTACTACAAAATTATGATTTGCACACTTGATTTTTTCAGATGAATTTATGTTTGTATTACAATACAATTGCTTTGTACTAAATTTAGTAGTAAAAACAGTATGTATCTCAACAATCGGTTATTATAAGAATTAAAAAATTCACCTCATAATATGGATATTAATTTGGAATAGAGAAACATTTTGCAAATAGAAAACAAGCTTATATTATACTAAAGTATCTAAATTTACACCCCACATGGGAAATATTCAAAAAGTTTGCCTAGTGGTGAGTGGATGTCATGAGTTGCAAGACTAATGTGTAGCATAAAGAAAAATAGATAGAAGTTTTATCAGACATTTTGAAACATTGCGTGGGGGGAGGGGGTGCGTTGTGGCCTCGATACGACTGTTAGGTTGCGTTTTCACGAGCCACTTTTTGTAGTGGACATCGACATGTTTCGTTTGTTGAGACAAATACCACGTACCTCTGTAGACTTTAACAAATGACCACAGAGCTCGATGCACACGGGGCAACCATAATAAAAATAGGGCAGCTAAGCTGCATGCGAAGTGCTGCAGTAAACCATGAGATCAGGAATGTTGCACAAAAAATGAATCTGGATATGGTCTGCCTTCAGGAACCATATACCAGAAATAGAAAATTAATAAGTATGCCAATAACGGCACGAATCGCAAGCGTTGGGCCAAGGCCCATGGCAGTCACTGTGCTCTTTAATGGAAGATACAAGTTGTGCCACCTGAGCCAGTTCGGGAGCGATCACTGCATATGTGTGGAACTGTTAACTGAAAATATCTATATAATTATATACTGCCAATTTGAGGAGCCTATACAAACCTACGTCCAGAGGACGTGAGAAATATTTGAAAGATAAAGGGACAAGCTTGTCACGATGGATGCAAATGCAAAATCAACGTTGTGGCACTCAGGGCAAACAGACCGGAAAGGAGAGGAGATGGAGGACTTTACCAGTGAGCTACAATTGCATGTTCTCAATGAACCGGGTAATGCACCAACTTTTCAAAACAGAGCAGGTGCGAGCAGCAACATAGACATAACTCTGTCGAATGTTGCCGCAGCTAATATAGTAAACAAGTGGAGAATGGAACCTCAGGTAACCATCAGTGACCACAACTTGATTGTACTTGAAATAGGAGAAAGAAAGAATGATGTATCATCTAAGACAAACAAGACTGAGTAGGCAAGGCTAACTGGAACCAGTTAATAACGGAATTCGAGCCGCCGCGTCTGATGCAACAAGGACGTACACGAACAAGCCATATACATAGAAAGAGCTATAAAAAGGGCAATGAACACAGCGATCCCCAAAAAAGTCAATAAAACAGGTGTCAGAAATTATGCTTGGTCGGAAAAGCTGACAAGGCTCAGAAGCCGAGCAAGAAAAGCGTACCAACGATTCGATATTTACGGGGCAAGGGAAAGACTTCTCCAAGAATACCGCAGAGTAAAATAAATCTATGTAAAACCCATAAAGGAAGAAAAGGCAAAGAGCTGGGAAAGGTTTGTTGAGGAAAACCTTAAAGTGAACGCTTGGGGTATGCCGTAGAGCAGTGCTCCGCAACCGGTGTGCCGCGGCACACTGGTGTGCCGTAAGCCGACTTGAGGTGTGCCGCTCTTTCAGACAATACGAATCAGATTCGTATTGTAGCGAGACCCGCGAAAAATAAAGCAATCTGACAACAGCGCCGATGGTAAACGTCTATCCGTCTATCGGCGCGGCGCGGCGACTTGATTCTCGAAGGCGACTAAACTAGAAAGATCCGTGCCGTTCGAGGCGCGACTCGATGTTTTCCTGAACATCGCCGCTGCCTATATAAGCGCGCCTGTCGTCGCTCAGAGACTCAGAGAGAGTCGAATAGTCAAGTGAATCAGATAAATACGCGGGCAAACAAATAAATCGTAGAGTGAAATAAATAGTGAATTGCTATATAAATAAATTCTTGTGCCTTATAAATAAGTGAATATAAATTAGTTATAATTAGTTGAGTGTTATTTTTAGAGTTCCTGTTTTCTTTTTTACGTTGTTGGCCATATTGTGTCTAAATAAATTAAATTAAACTGGACTAAGTTTTGTTGCAGTATCTACTTTTATAAATAACTATAGTGCTTCAAATATGGATAAATTTTGCTGAAATCACGAGCAGATGACGAAGAACCTAGCACAAGCTCCAGCATAAGTGCTGCAAAAAGAGCAAAAAAGGTGCTGAAAAGGAAGTACAATCAAGACTACCTTCGATATGGTTTCACTTGGTGTGGCGACGAAGCGGCTCCAAAGCCTGAATGCGTCATTTGCGGTGAACAGTTGTCAAATGAAGCAATGGTACCCAGCAAACTAAACCGTCATTTGATCACAAATCATCCCAGTTGCGTCAAAAAAGACATTCAATTTTTCCAACGGCGCTTGGATCAAAATAAGAAACAAAAGCAGTTTATGAAATCGGCGGTTACGGTTTCTGAAAAGGCATTAGAAGCAAGCTACCTTGTTGCAAAATTAATTGCACAACAAAAAAAACCACACACTATCGGTGAAACGCTTATTAAACCAGCATGCATGGAAATTGTTAGACTTATGCTTGGGCCAAACGAAGTTAAGGACGTGAGTAAAGTTTCTTTGTCGGCCGATACTGTTAAAAGACGTATCCAAGATATGTCAAGTGATATTTTGGGAACACTAATTAAAAAAATCATTTCGGCTGGAATTTTTGCGCTTCAAATCGACGAATCAACAGATATTAAAAATAAAGCACAACTGATGGCTATTGTACGTTTCATTGACGAGGACTCTATTAAAGAACATTATTTATTTTGTAAGGAGGTTCCAGAGAGAACTACCGGTGAACAAATTTTCCAAGTAACTGATAATTTTTTTAAAATACATAATATTCAGTGGACCAATTGTGTTGCTATTTGTACAGATGGTGCCGCTGCAATGATGGGCAGTAAGAAAGGTTTTGTATCTTGTGTAAAACAAAAAAATCCGTCAATACAAATTACACATTGCTGCATACATCGAGAAGCATTGATGGTCAAAAATTTGCCCGAACAGCTTTCGATCACAATGAATGAATGTATTAAGATCATAAACATAATTAAATCGAGAGCCTTAAATTCGCGAATCTTTGGAATACTCTGTGAAGAAATGGGAAGCGAACATGAATCCTTACTGTTTTATACAGAAGTTCGTTGGTTGTCCCGGGGAAAAGTTTTAGCTCGACTGTTTGAACTTCGCTACGAAGTGCGTGAGTTTCTTTCAAGATATGTACGATCTATGCCAGCACCTTCATGATGAATACTGGATAGTCAAACTTGCATACATGGCTGATATATTCGAACATCTGAATGAACTTAATAAAAAAATGCAAGGACGGAATGAAAATATATTGACGTGCTCCGATAAATTACAAGGGTTCAAAAAGAAACTTGAACTTTGGCAGGAACAGTTGCAAAAAGGATGTCTAGAAATGTATCACAGGACCAACCACAGTACGATCGAAAACAAGCAGTTGATTGTGGATTTGGCCCAACAACATTTAAGTATGCTTCAACAAAAATTTGAATACTATTTCCATTCTATCAACACGGAACAATACAATTGGATTCGAAATCCTTTCGCAACCAAGCAATAAGTTCCACGGAAGCACTGCCATTGCAAACTCGAGATGAGTTCACAGAATTAAGTAATGATATGACCCTAAAACTTAAATTCGACGAAGTTCCGTTAGATGTTTACTGGATTTCCATCAAGACAGAATATCCACGCATCTCCGACAAGGCCATCTTCACACTACTTCCGTTTTCCACAACATATTTATGTGAGCAAAGTTTTTCAACGCTTGTATTAATTAAAAATGATAAACGGTCATGCTTAAAAGATCTTGACCAAGAAATAAGAGTTGCGCTGTCTAAAATTGAGCAGAATATAAAACTTTTGTGTTCAACGAAGCAAGCGCAGGTATCACATTAATCAGTCATCATCATGTCAAAATATTTATTACTATTGACGTGTCAACAGAAGTAAATTTAGTATACCTACCTGTCCTACCTAGTATTTAGTATAGTTCTCATGTATGTACCTATTTGTATTTTTCATTCTATCTGAATAATAAAAAAAAATTAAAAAAAAATATGTATTATGTCCTGAGTGAAAATTTTGATGCCCCAAATCTGAAAGGGGCTTCTTCACATTTTAAAACAATAAAAAAAACTAAGGTAGTTTGGACATCCATAAATAATTAGTATACATGGAGTGAACTGACCCCCGACCTAGCTACGCCACTGCTATAAATATATTTTAGATTTTGGTGTGCCACGAAATTCTAGGGAGCAGTTTGGTGTGCCTCAGATGAGGAAAGGTTGCGGATCACTGCCGTAGAGGATAGTGACAAACAAAATCAAGTACCTGACAATGTTGCACTCACTGCAAAAAGAAGATGGCACATACACAGAAAACTGGGAGGACTCGGCAGATATTCTGCTGGAGATCCTCCTCCCAGAAGACAAAATAGTAGATGAAAATGTAGAGCAGCAACAGCTCAGGAGAAAAATGATTGAAAGGTATGTGCCACAAAGCAACATGCAAGTGCAGGAATTCACTGAAAGTGAAATCCAAAAATGCGTGGCACATTGCAAAACAAAAAAGGCCCCAGGGCCAGACAGCATACACGCGGAAGTAATTCAAGCACTAGAAGAAAAACTGTCACCGTCACTGTGCGCGTTGTACAACGAGTGTTTGCGACAGGGAAAATTTCCAAACTCATACAAACAGGTAGATATAGTAATAATAAACAAAGGAACGACAAAGATCCAACAAAGCCCAAAATGTACAGATCAATCTGCCTTCTGAACGTGATGGGCAAAAAAGACTTCTATGCTGGAGGCTCGATGAGGTACGAGAGCGTATTGGAAAAACACAAAACCAATACACCTACAGAAAAGGGAAGTCTACTGAGGACACAATAAACAAAGCAATCGAAAAAATAAACAACTCAAACATGAAATATCTAATAGCACTGTTCATCGACATATCTGGAGCGTTCGACAATCTCTGGTAGCCAGCGCTGTTTGAAAAGCTCCGAAGGATGAACTGTTCCTTGGAGCTGTATAAAACATTTAGAAACTACTGTCAGGAAAGGTATGCAATCCTTAGCAGCCCAGACGGAAAGAAAACCAGGGGGCGCCCACAAGGTTCAGTATGCAGGCCCATACACTGGGACGTTATACTGGAGGAATTATTGAACATCTTAGAAATAAATGGAACAATTCAAGGAACCATTGAATACGCTGATGCTTGTTGTGGGGGAAAACAGCAGAATATAAATAGAGATAAAGTTGAACGAAATATTGGGTATCATTTCCGACTGGTGCATAAAAGTTAAATTAGGGATATCAAGAAGCAAAACGATGTACATTCTGGTTAAGGGAAAGCTGGAAAGAGACCCCATTATAAAAATTAGAGAAGGAAGCATAATAAGGTCAAAAAACTCCAAATGCCTGGAAATAACGCTAGATAAGGCTGGACTGTACACGCAAAACATTACAGACGTATGTGAAAGAGCGAAAATGGCAATGCATAAGCTCTCTATATATTTCACGAAAACTTTCAGAAATCAAGTTGTAAGGAAAAAAACTATATTTAGATTTGTTTTTACTGCCACGAATTTGCCCTTCGTGGGAGAAATTCTTCGCGTGTTTAACCGATGTACCACTCCAATCGTGACAATTTTTTATGTCATATAAACATTAACAAGTGAGAGTGTTATCATAATTATATCCATCGCATTTAACTAAATTATGCAGAATGCAACACGCCTTAACTATGTCCTCTGAAAAATAAATTGACACATTTAATGTCTGGTTAAATACCCTCCATTTATTTGGGAGAATATGTCAAATGCGTTTTCTATAATTCTTGTAGCACTTGACAGGCGACAGATGAAAACTGTTTTCTTTTCGCATAAATTTTTTCTCGCATAGGGGCGTAATAAATTATTTGATAGTGGGAATCCCGTATCAAACCGAATGGAAGAATATTTCCATTGTTTGTCAACGGTCTTTCGCTTGAAATATTTAACTCATTATTTTGCATCTTGTAATATAATGAGCAGTAAGAAAAAATTGTAGAATGTGACGATCTTCCATATGACCCTATACCAACGTAAATAAATTCATAATTTTAATCCACAATAGCTAAGATACTGAAAGAAGAAAGATTGTATTTAAAAAATAATGACCCATTTTCAGTTGGTTTAATTATTCTAACATAATTTCCATCTATAACTGCGATGCAGTTAGGGAAGTGGATTCGCTGCTGAATACGTTCAGTAATTTTCAACCAATCATCGTTGATAAGTGTAGGAATTGTTTTGCTCATGAGTTTACTCCAGATGGCTTGGCGAGTTTCTCTTACTATCTTAGTAGCCATTGTTACTCCACATCTGAACTCAAAGTATAGACCCACAAATATAAAAACAGTTCCCAAAGTATCTGAAGGAAATTGGGTTTTAAAGTTTAAACTTGAATAACATATTTTAGTTTATGTTTTACATAAAACAAGGAAGGTCAAATATAAGCCCTGTTCAATTCCATCTAGGCCACTCTGGAAATCCTGGAGACATCTCTGGTTCACTGATGGATCTAATACGAACCACGGCACTGGGGCTGATATAAATTGACCTAGGAAGAAAATGTTCATCAGCCTTGGTAGATATATGTCTGTATTTCAGGCAGAAACAATTGCTGCTATAGCCTGTATTGATGAAAACATCAAGAGAGGTTATACATGTTAAAATCCTTATTGTGAATAAGCCTTAAGTGCGCTCAATTCCTTCACCTACCGCTGTTGTCAGATGTCAAAGACGTCAAAAAAAGCATGAATGGTAATATATAGATGACTCTATAAATAGTTAAGATGTCGTTGTAAGAGTGTATTACTTACAACTAAATGTACAAGAAATAAAGTAAAACACATTGAGATTTAATAAAAACAAGAAAACGGACAAAGAATAAAAATATATACTGACAGCCAGGCATTGCTGAAAGCTATCAGTAATCCAACCACGAAATCTAGACTGGTTAAAAACTGCAAAGATGTCCTTAATGAGCTGGCAAGAGACAACAGTGTCCCTAGTATGGGTACCGGGACTTCAAGGGATTGCAGGTAATGAACTGGCGGACCAGCAAGCTAAACAAGGCTCTAAAGGAGACTTCATAGGTCCGGAATCGTTCTATGAAACAAAGAATTACATAAGAGGGAAAATCCGGAACTGGCTAGACAAGAAACACCAAATCAAATGGAGGTTGACAGAAGGTCACCTTCACACAAAAAGCTTACTGGAAAATGTAAACAAAGAACTCTCAATCAGTTTATTGAAACTGAGCAAGTGATACGTGAAGACAGTTACCGATTTGATTACTGGACACTGTACCCTAAGAAAACTTGTATACAAAATGAGAAAAGTCAGTGAAGCTATCTGTAGGAAATGCGAACTAAGGGATGAAACACCTATTCATATACTCTGCTTATGTAAGAACTTACAAGGACCCATACAGAAGCATTTTGGAAAGGCAACAATACAACCATCAGAACTACTCAAAATCCCCCCAAATAAGCTAGTGGCGTATATCGAGGACACGAAATTTTTGGAGTGGAAGTAGATAATATTGGGAATGATACAATGACTTAGGTCAAGTGCCCAGGCTATTGAGAACAACCCAAACGAATGAATAAAAAATCCCCTATTCAGTCCTCATTGGATCCCTCTGTACAGACATTCTATAGAAGATAAATATTCCCTGAAGACTAATAACATACTTTTATTATTACAGCTACCAACACGTAAAGAAAATGGAAAACAGTTTAAGGAATTCATATAATCGGGAGCTAAAAGTTCTAAAGAAAATAGAAACAGGAAAATGTGCTTCCAAGAAGAAAAAAAAACATTTATTTTAACCAACTTTCATTACTCGAGCCTCTGGCACAACAAAAACAAACAACTTCAACCCTAGATGACAGAAGCGATGTGGAAGATTTGTCAGATATAGTCGACGAAACAACGGCCGAAGAGGTTTTACCTACACGGAAAATTATTAGAACAAAATAGGTATAAAGATGATGAGTTAATACAAGTTCTAAAAGAAAGAATAACTAACAAGCAAACTGGTGCAGCTACAAACATATCCCCAAGACGAGGACACTCTTTTTTTGCCGGACTTCTGAAAAATAGTGGATTATCTTAAAAGTATCGCAAAGTGTTGCAAGTACTGAACAAATATAAGAGACTAAGTGTTTCTTCATAAAGACACAGCTCAACGCAGACACAACACAGTAAGTTTGACTATCCCACTACTCCTCATACCCTTTACAGCCAAACCACACGCAAACTTATACTCCTGTTCCACGAATGCAAATTTTCCATTACAGTGTCCTACTTAGACAACGCCGACTAAACACTGTTCCTGTGCGTTCATGCAAAACAGTAATTTTTCGCCCGTCTTCCCTAGTACTTCCCAATCTCCCTCTTCTAGCCAATTTCCTGTAGCCACAAGCACTCCATTAGTTTCTGCTAGTTATTTCGATAATTCTTCCCCTGCTTCGAGAAACAATTTTTCTCCATGAATTCAAAAAGAGACTCAAGATTATTATTACCGACTTATTTTAATTCCTTTAATTTGAAATAAAAGTGTAAACACACCTTAAATAAATTACGAGTCTTTCATCATCATCATCTGTGGCTCTACATCCAAGGTCGGTAGTGTTGGGAAATACGGTGATTTTCCGGTAACCGGTGAAACGGCGACAGTGATTTCCAAATCACCGTGATTCTAAACGGTGATTTGAATCACTGCAATGACTGAGTATAAACAGCAAAGGCAAATCAAAATATAAGACCAGCGCGCGGTGACGCATACAAATACATTATTTATGCATCTCTTATCGGTTTATTTTAAAATAGTAAATATTATCCTGATTGCAAATTTAGTTTTATATTTCTCCCCGGAAGAAACAAAACAATTCAACAAAAAAAGCGGTACGTTTGCCCTTATCGGTATCGGGTCGGGCCGCATGTTGGTATTTTCTCTCTGACTTTGTGGCGCCCGCCACCGCCGATCAATAATATAGTTATATTATCTATTCCGATTGCAGCCTTCTCATACTTTTTCCTTCACATAATATTTGTAAATAATGATATCGATTTTCGATCGGCGCGGTTTTCCAATGCTAGTGTCGATGATCGATGACGCCGATATTGCAGTATTCGGTTGAAACTGAATCACCGGTAACCGCATCTGCGAGAACTGAATCACCGGTAGCACCAGTGATTTTACATTCGTGGTTACCGATATATCGACAAAGACTACAGTTCGGGTCTTAGCCTCCTGCAGTCTGCCACCATGACTGTCGCTGTTGTGCTGCGTTACGCCCATTTCCGATGTCGATCCTTCCGCACTCCACTAATATGAGCATATTCCACGAAGTAAGGGTCGAGACAGTCAATTTCAATTAAATTTCCCTAACAATATCAGTTTGTATAACTTCTGGATATCCAAATGGGTCCAAAATAAATTTTCTATTTGATAACTTTGTTGCTGATAATCTGTACAAACTTTTTGATGTACTCAAAAATTTAGATAGTAAAATATAGGCAGTAAATGAATATAAGGAACATAAAATTGTAAAAGCATTTCAGAAAATTCGTGGAAAAAATCAAGTGTCAAATTGGAAATTTTGGTAAAACAATATAATTAGGGTTATTCATTGGGAAACGTATCTCATGGTCTTAACTCACAAGTAGATTTTCTTCATATAGATCACACGTAGCATCTACCTTTAACCAAAAATGCTGATATTAAGAGAAAATCCAGATATGACTTCTAAAAAGTGTACGATTTTTTACAAATTTGGAACGACAAAATCCAAAAATATAATTCCAAAATTTTATAAAAACAAATTATCACTACAATTTGATGATCGAGTTAAAGAACATGTTTATTGTGTCATGTCAAGTTTCCCAATGAACCAGTCTTATAAAGTAAAATAAAAAATATCAAGTAGCAAAATGAAGGATTACTACTTATATTTCAAATTTTTCAACTAAAACAAGTTATTTATACCATAATTTAATCAATTTTTCTCATTATTTCAAAAATATATCAATTGTTAATAATTCTTAATCAAAAGAGATAATTTCCTAGAATACAAAGAACAATTTTCATAATGTAAACTACAAAATAATTATTTTAATAATGAAAACAAAAATAAACAATAATATACCACTTATAGGAAAGTGCTATACCTATATATTATACTGGGTTTTCCACAATATTATACTAAATCTTAATGTAATGCTAATATTTAAAACTTATTAGTATGCAACTGATATTGAAAAAGTAAATCTGGCCAAGAACATATTTTTTCTTAGTCAGGTCTCAGTATAATGTTTTCCGTTTTCTGATTGATAAAGCGGTTAACCCCCTGGGACGGTCATAAACGGTTCATACACCGTCATTGGTGTATTTTGTCAATTATATTTTAAATAATATAAAATAAATGTAGCTACCAATTTGTAAGATTTAGTAAATATAAGGCAAATATGGAGTATAAGACAAAAATACATCTGGAAAACCGTCCGCAAAATAAAACAAAGAACAAGAAAACTGAAAATAGTACACAATTAATTAAATTCTAAATCTCATCCATGATTAAGAACTGTTTACTTTTCTAAATAAATATATTAGGATGAACAAAAGTATCAGTCTTAGAGCTAAAATTATTAACTATTGTAAACAATTAAATTATGTGTGAGTACAATTGCTAAAATAATATTAAAAGCTTCATATTACCATAAGTTAATTAACATCCAAAATACTAACAATTTCAAAAAAATACTTAATATTTACATGATATTGAATAAAATGAAAAAGTGGGGAGAATTTATACAATCCTCTGTAAATGAAATGAGCAGGCAAATGTAGTAACAAGCCTACATATAATTTTCTGTAAGAAAATTTGTGGAATAATCATTGTGCGCAATAGGTGCGAAGACAAAACGAGCAGATACTAAAGAAAATGAGCTTAGAAACTTCATCAATTGTTTCAACAACGTCAAAATGGTTATATGTCCTTGAATGTATGAAGACGTTCAATAAATGCTATCTTCTGATGAATCCAGGAACACGGAGTTCAACTTCACAACCAGTGCATCCCCACCCCAATTCCTCTTATAAAATTGTGAACAAGACCAAGAATACTTGTTACTACTACTAATAAGGCCTCATTTAGGCATGCTAGTATACTCGACCGAGTTAATCTACTACCAAGTTACTAGCATTTAAATAATATGAGTGAATGGTTACTAATGATAGTGCACTCGCAAGCAAGTGACTGTTCTCACGTATTATTTGAATGCTAGTAACTTGCCAGTCAAGTACTCGGCCGAGTATACTGACATATCTAAATGAGGCTCAAGAATTGGGTCGGAAATGGGAAGCTGATGATAAATCACTTTATAATTCAATAAACTGTTAAAATTCTGCTCTTTACGCAGCAATTCAAGTTTCGATAGCGTTTCATGCTCTGTTCAAACGAATCATAATTTATCATAAAATGAAAATAACTGGCAACTTTTGTAAAAAATACACTCGTCACAAAAAGTATCGCATAATTCGTAAAATACTAGTAAAATTTTGAAAATAGTATTAATTTTTATCAGAACTTCTAAATTAGATATATAAAATTCCTCAGATAAAGGTTTCTTTAGCTGAAATTTGACGTTAAGAAATGGCAGGTACAATTTATTCTTACCATTTGTGTTTTGAAACTAGTTTATGTCATCTAAAGGCTGTATTGAGTAGTAATATCGAAAAATGAGTAATTTATCGCCAGAACAAACGGCTCAAATAGTGGCTTTAATTGAAGATGGCTACATCAGGCGGGTAGGCTTATCAAACTGGCAAATCAACAGATTTAGCGTTACACAACCTTGTAGTGAAAATCACACAATCCCTTAACAATAAGGATATTGGGGTGGTCTTTTTTCTTAACATCGAAGGAGCATTTAACAATGCACTACCGGCCTCCATTGGTTCAGCTTTGGCTGAAAAGGGCATTAAACCAACGATTACCGGCTGGATACATGCCATGCTCACTAATAGAACAGCCACTACATCTCTTCAAGATGAGGCCATTAGCTTTAAGGTTTCCAGAGGCTGCCCGCAGGGTGGAATACTATCTCTCCTACTGTGGTCACTCTTGATGGATGACCTGCTTGGTACTCTTGTAGGAAAAGGGGTAGAACTGCAAGCGTATGCAGACGACCTTGTCATTCTGGCAAGGACCAAGTCAAGACGGGTAGCATATAATATCCTCCAAAAGACGTTGGACGATGTCTACAGTTGTTGCCAGAGGGAATAGATGTCTGTTAACCCTGGTAAAACTGTAAAAGTTCCCTTCACTATAATGGTGAGGTTATTCCATTTGCAGGGGAAGTAAAATATTTGGGGATTATCCTAGATAAAAAAACTTACTTGGAACGCTCATTTGGAAAGAAAAAGTTATCCATATGGCCAGACTATCCTTGTGGACATGTCGCAGGATCTGTGGGAAATCTTGGGGCTTGGGTCCCAAACAAATCTATTGGATATATGTGATGATTTTTAGACCAATGATCACATATGGAGCCATTGCTTGGTGGTCAAAAGCTCTATAGAAAACGGCCCAAACAAAGCTTTCTGATATACAGAGACAAGCTTATATGGCTATTACTGGTGCCATCAGTACCACACCGTCAACAGCCATGGAAACCCTCCTGGACCTACCTCCCTTTCATATATTTCTGGAAAATGAGGCCAGATGGACAGCATATAGAATTGTGCATATTTCTAAATGCACAAAACAGGGGTATACAGAGAAAAGCAGAATGCTAGCGGACACTGAAAGTCATAGTGTTCTGGGAATGACCTCTGATATAATGCCTCCAGCAGTAAACTACAATCTGCCTTATACCGTCCTATTTCCAAATAGAGATGAATGGATCCTCCATAAGGATGAACTTTTAAGAGCAGACCTCTCTTGGTACACCCTCAGGCACTGGTGCATACGAGCGCAGACCTAGGACAGAAATTTCAACCTCTCTAGGATCCTATGCAACCGTATTGCAGGCGGAAATTTACGCCATTGCTTCATGTGTGGAGAGTTTGGGGCAATCCAACCACACACATGGATCAATAAAAAATTTCACGGACAGACAATCGGCTTGAAAGTACTTAGCTCCTATCGTGTACCGTCGAAATTGGTTTTAGACTGTCAAAAACAGCCTCCAAAGTGTATACAAGTGACAATTTTATGATAGGATATTATTGAGGGCGTCTCGCAGATTCGGAAAAATTAGTTTCGATGTTTAAAACCGTTTGTTTTATTTTATTTTTCCATATTTTTTATTTGGATTAATTTTTGGTAACTTCTTAATCATGTCGAGTAAACTATAGTAACAAACATCTATGCTGCGTTACTTGTCATTTACAAACACGTTTGAGGAATAATTGTGACTATTTTTGTCATAATGTAATTATGCGATACTTTTTGTGACAAGTGTATATTTGACAGAACTTCAACATCTATTTTTAAAATATGCCAAATCTTAAGACTGTTGAAAAAACGCAAATGACCTTGCTCAATGAGGGGTGGCAATTATAGTGAATTTCGAATAGGGAATTAATCTCGAAATACCGAGATATTGCACCCAAAATGATGCGCGATCTCGCAATATCTGTAACGTTACCGAGAGGCATATCTCATGACCATGTCAACAATAGTGCGCGAACTAATTGTTATAAGGAAAAACCATTTAATGAGCGTGAGTCTGAAGTTAACTAATAAGAAATTTTCAAAGAAGAGGGACATAATGAAGACTTTTATGACAACTTTGTTGACGAATCTGTTTCTGAAGGTTGTAATTGTATTCTACCGACAGTTGAAGCTGATTTTGCGTCGAAAATTTATAAAAAAGTGAGAAAAGTGGTCAGACTCTTTAGGAAATAGCCAACGTAGAACGACGTAACAAAAATATATTAATGATGCTGTTCGAATTTGATTTAATTACAAAATTCTCCTGTGACTTTTCATTTTCAACTTTTCCTGTATAACACCATTCAAACTTCATTTCATATAAAAAACCACAGATAATTGTATAACAATTTCTTTTCTCCACAAAACTACATGCGTCGGCTGAATATCAGCTGTCATATGACAGTTTCATTTAAATCTCTATTTTTTCCCATTGGTTACATTCTCACATAACGTTCCTTATTATCACCCACTTAAAACCACACATAAAAATATCCATAACAACATTATTCAATTTTTCATATCATAAAAGAAACCGTTGTTAGTCAAGTTACAAAAAAAAGCATAAAGAGACATAACACACATCTTGTCATAAATTAAACATAGAAAAGTAAAAGATATCAATTGTATTATATAATAAGCAGTTGTGATATTCTTATTTGTGACGCAATATGAAAAAAATGTAAAACTATACAGATATATAGTAAAGGTGCATGTAATCATCGGTTATTATTTAATAAAACATTCAATTCATCGACGTGTAAAAGTATTTATTATCGTCACATTAAGGCGATTGGTCCTTCAGAGCTCAGTACAATATAAGCGAAAACGACATTCCGCAATATTGCTTTTCCATCAAAAGAGGAAAACGCAAAACATGGTCCTTCGAGACGGATCAAACCAGAAATAAGATAAACAAGAATTTAATCCTGAATTGAAAACCGATTTGGCAGTACAAATCCACAAGGAAAGTGAAATTCTTCGAGACTGTACGCAAGTTCGCAGTGGAAAGAACAAGACAAATAAGGTATATATGACAAAAAAAAAATTATTACATTGTTAATTTCAAATTTAGTTTGGACATTTAATGACATTCTTTCATCACAACTTTGGAAAATAATCATATAGATCATAAAATATTACTGAAATACCTAACATGACACATTGATTTGAATTTTATGTCAAATATTTCTGTCAAATAATTGAGATCATTGATAAAATGGATTCATTAAAAACACAACGTGCTAGTTGTAAGGCAGCAATTACACGTATTCATAACTGGTTTCATAATAATTTGGAAGAATCAGACAAGTATGCTTTCAAATCACGCATAGATAATTTAGATAAATACTACTCTAAATATTCTGAAATTCAAGATCAAATAGAAATCATAGCTTTAGATCCTAAATTAGAATTTGATGATAGAAGCCAAATTGATGAAAAATATTATGTATTACACTCTAGACTACAAAATGCTTACGATAAATTAAATTTTAAATTTAATCAAATTACTCAATCAACCTTACATTCTCATAATGAAACACATATTAGATTGCCGTCAATAGAAATACCGATTTTTTCTGGAGACAGCATAAAATATAATGCCTTTATAGAACTGTTCAATGCATTAATAGTAAACAATTCCCGGTTGACATCTAAAATTGAAAAATTTTACTATTTGAAATCATACTTGAAAGGTGACCCGCTAAATTTAATTTCTCAATTACCAGTAAATTAAACTAATTTTGATGTAGCTTTAGACTTACTAAATTACAAATACAATAATATAAGGCAAATTGTTACTGCCCATTTTAACCGTTTAACGGCCTGTAATAATATATTAAAATGTAACGCACAGCAATTAAGAATATTCACATCTGAAACTAGATCTATAGTAAAATCATTATTAAACTTAAACATCAGTAAGGAAGATTTATTCGATGCCTTAATTGTTCACATATTGAAAACCAAATTAGACTATAGTACTAAAAGATCTCTTGAAGAAAAAGAGATTGATCAACATTTAATTACTAGTGATAATTTTTTTGATTTTCTGGAGAAAAAATGTACCGTTTTGGAAAACTTGTTGACCCAAGATCCTAAACCTGATACATCCCACCATCATCGTAATCAGTCTTCTAATGTGACCACTCCACCCAACAGGGTAACCTTACTTTCAAATCAACACTCGCTTCCTAAACAAAACTCACCTCATTACAATGATCAACGCGATCAACCCTCGTTTAGTGCATATCATAGTTCCCCTTACCCATCTCCAACATGCTCATTTTGCAAGGAAACATGCCATAAAATTTATGGATGTTCCCAATTCGGACGGCTGTCTATCTCCGATCGAAGTAAATACATTAGAGACAATAAAATGTGCTTTAGGTGCCTAGGCTATAAACACTTAATATCCAATTGTATTTCGGTAAAAACCTATTCAATCTGTCAAAAACGACATCATACCTTGCTTCATTCAGACAACTCATCCATACAAAACTCGGATACAAGAACTTTTAACAGAAGTAATAACCATTCACATCCTACATCTTCAGGACAACGCAGCTACTCTCACTCTCATCCAGAAAATCCAACTGAAATAATTAATGACGTTCCTTCAACCTCCAGGAATAGTCATGTCTTTCCATCAGAAGAGAATAACACTCAACCCCTCCCTAATTTGACAATGCTCAATTTAAATGGAAGCCATGTGCTTCTCGCTACAGCTAACTTTCTTATTTACCCTCAATCAGGCCCCGCAATTACAGCTAGAGCACTCCTTGACCCAGGAAGTCAAAATTCGTTCATTTGCTCCCATTTAGTTACTCAGCTGAATGGAAAAACATTTAAACAACCCCTCTGTGTATCTGGCATCTGCAATAACAACCAGAATATTGACTCAATGTTTAACTTAACATTTTACCCGACCACTAATGAATCATTCTCGTTTGAAACCACGTGTGCTGTTGTTAAGCAAATAACACGGTCCCTTCCTCAAGTCATGATCGATATACAGTCCTTAGCAATACCAACTCATCTCTTATCCTCATTAGCAGATCATTCTTTTAGTACCCCCTCCCAAATAGACGTTCTCCTGGGAGCTGACATTTATTATACATTACTAAAACCCGGCATTCACAAATTGGGCAAAAACCTACCTACCCTTATATCCACCTATCTTGGGTGCGTAATATCAGGTACGGTCCCCTCAGCTTGTATAAAAAACGACATCCCCATAGTCGCCATGACCCATTCCTTTCATTCCATAGTAACTGAACCGCTACCCACTGTCGACACTTTATTAGAAAAATTCTGGAACCAAGAAGAGATTACTATACCCGAACAATTGTCTGAGGAAGACATGAAAGCTGAGACCATATTCACCTCATCTTTACAGACCCTTCCCAACGGACGATTTAAAGTAGACTTGCCCCTTATACATGAGTCGGCCCACAAAAATTTGGGAGATTCCTTTCTTGTAGCCAAACACAGATTTCTGTCACTAGAAACTCGACTTTCAAAAAAACCCCAACTTAAAGAACAATATAAAAATATCTTGTACATCCAATTACAACACGGAGAAGTTGTCCCTCTTACATTGCAAACACCGCTATTAGATCACAAATATTTTGTTCCTCATCTTTGTGTTTTTAAAGAAAGCAGTTCAACAACCAAAGTCAGGATAGTTTTTGATTATTCAGCCAAAACATCCTCCCAGATATCACTCAAAGGACCCAGAGTTCAACCAGAACTACTCGACATACTAATAAGATTCAGAAATTTTAAATATGCACTTACAGCTGATATTTCTAAAATGTACCGTCAAATAGAGTTGAATGAACGCTTCCGATTCTTACAAAATGCATTATGGAGAGACTCTCCATCGGACCCTTTCATTTGCATCCAACTTAACACAGTGTCATTCGGACAAACCAGTGCACCCTTTCTAGCATGTCGTGCATTGAAAGAAATAGCTTTACGAAATCCACAACATCCTGAAGTCCAATTGGCACTATTGTCACAAACATATGTAGATGACATACTGACAGGAGCAAATTCAGTCGATGACCTCATTCAACTTCATCAAAAGCACTCTATCCCAATCAGGTTTCGAAATTCATAAAGTATGTTCCAACTCCTCTAAATTCACTACCAAACACTTAATAGAGATTAATAGAGATTCTTCTGAAAAGAATCTCAATTTAGATGACAACCCTAGTAAGGTCTTAGGCATCACCTGGAACCCAAAAACTGACGTATTACACATATCATCCCCTGCCACTTTCGATCGAAAACTAACTAAAAGACTGATGTTATCCATTATATCCCAATGTTTCGACCCTTTAGGCCTGGTCAACCCTGTGATCGTTCAAGGAAAATTAATTATGCAACATTTTTGGCTACTCAAAATAGCATGGGACGATCCCATCAACGACTTGACACTCATAGATAAATGGCATGAATTTGTAGAAAGCGTGACCCAGTTATCATCATTACATATCCCTAGGTACATATTTGAACACAAACAAATATCGCACATCAAAGGTGCATGTAATCATCGGTTATCATTTAATAAAACATTCAATTCATCGACGTGTAAAAGTATTTATTATCGTCACATTAAGGCGATTGGTCCTTCAGAACTCAGTACAATATAAGCGAAAACGACATTCCGCAATATTGCTTTTCCATCAAAAGAGGAAAACGCAAAACAGATGCATTAGACAAAAGTTAATACTTGACTGCAAAACACGCTGGTCTAGTCTTTCTGATACGATCTCTACATTTAACATATTTAAAATACCCTGTTCAATAGGAAGAAGATTCTGAATTGATGGCCAAGAATGATACCTTCAAATTTTCATCAAAACATTTGATAAAGAACAGAAATGAACGTTTTAGGGGAAAGACAACAACATGTCTCTGCATCTGCAGCTTGCATTATATCAGATGATAAAAGTGATGACAACTTACCGCTGCCTCGTGTAGCGAAGTCAATCAGAATAGGAACTAATAGAATTAGAGTTAGCTTTGAAAACTCGCCTACAGGAGCGATCTTCCCATGGAAGTGGTATGAATATTGATACACTTTTAAAAAACGAAATGAATATTTTTGAATCAGGGGACACCAAGTGACAGTTTGTGCACCAATTGCTATCTGAAGCCAACTATCAAATGATACTCTATACTTGTTATGTTTTATAGGAAGCTACATATTTCGAAAATCATTATTAAGTGGTACGTTTTATAAGGTTGAGAATCGATATAATCATCATTTAAGTTTATAAAAAAGTCCCAACCTTGCGATATCTTGCAAGATTAGACCCGAATCTTGCAAATACCAAGACTAATGATTTTGCTACAAGATTGCATTCCGTAATTGCAGATAGGATCAGAAGAACAAAAATCATGAACCCAAAGTTAATAAACCTAGGCGAGTAAATAGCATATTTATGAATAATAGAGTACAAAACGTGAAAAAATCTAAATGATTATCTGGGGAATAATCTATTTGAAAACGCCAGTGGAAATACTTCAATTATCAGGTAGTACTGTTTTGTTATATCTTCCGATTGGTATTGATTATTATTTAACTTATGGTAAATGTAAGTGTAGATGGCACAAGTAGCTGCTTTAGAAATATAATAGTTTATAAAACAAAATTAATTGTAAGTATTTAAAATTCAAAACAAAAATAATATCGTTCAGTTCTAGTATATACTAATAAAACTAATAAAAATCATGAAGACTGTAAAAATATGGAAATCGTTCGTTCAATATCACAACAAATATTTTAGAATTGTAAATTCTACAATGCTACAAACAATTATAGGAGTGAATTAAAGCTAGTGTAAACTGTTGACTGCTAAACTAACTGTTACTACTCAAAGATGTAAAGGTATCATCTTCAGAATTCCGCACAACGTTATTTTGAAATGTATTTTTATTATTAGTGGCATATAATAGTAAAAATTGTCTAACTAATAATTTTCAATTGCATCTTTTACTTTTTAAATTATTGTCACAGAACTTTGCAGATTAACAGTTGTGTTAGCAATAGGCAATTTGACTCATTATTTATATACCGAAATAAAAATATTTAACGAAGATTTAAAAATAACGGGAAATATTGTATACATACATATATATATATATATACAGGGTGGGGCAATCTTCTGACATCGGAGTATTACGTCGTTGTGGTAGGAGATAAAATTTTAAAGTTTTGTATGAGCTAATGCAGTTACTGAGGGCACATTTTGATAATAATTTCGATTCTACAGGGTATTCCAAAACCACGTAGCAGCACAAACTTACATTTTTTTAAATGAAACGTACTATATTTTCTTCAAGAATCGAAAAGATCTCACCGAGAGTGTTACAAAAATATAGCATTCTAATATTTATATAGGTATTTTAAAAAGATATGGCCAATTATTGGCAAAAAAGACCTCATCTTTAACACTCTGCAAAACAGTAAATCAAAATAAATTAACAGGTCTTTGTATTCAATTATCATTCACATATCATTGGCTGTGCTCAGTATTAATTACTTTTTTATCTGTGGCTTCTTTAATACAGGTTTCCATATTACTGTCTTACTTGCAATCGCACGGACACGTTTTTCGCTCTGGCAGACTGTTGGTGATGGAATTTCGTTCTGGCTTTGTATATTGTTAATTGTTTATTTATTTTATTTATTCCGTTAAAATTTGAAGACTGATGAAATAACAAAAATGGATTTTTTTATAAATATTTATAGAGTTCTGTCAACAATTAGGAGAGATGTAAATGCTCTGGCAAAAATTCTATGAAGATAAAATACTGTCGAAAGTAATTTCCTAAAATTTTAGGGTAGTCTACCCCGGCCCCACAGGGGTGCCAGAAGTGGCGTTTCATTTCTAGTAGGTATAGAGGATTTACTGTAGAAAGTTTCGTGACTTTTGAAATAACCACCTAACATTTGTCACAGGCTCTTCCTCTAAAGAGGTCTTACATAGAGTGAACAAGGACCGAACAATTCTCGAAACCATAAAAATGCGAAATACTGCTTACCTTGGCCATGTCATGATACAGGACAAGTACAGATTCCTACAACTGATTATGGAGGGCAAGATTGAGGAAAAACGTGGTCCTGGACGTAGACAGTGCTCTTGGCTGAAAACATAAGGGATGAGACAGGCTTATATTCAAACTCCCAGACAGAGACGATTTTGTCAGAATTGTTGCCGATCTTCATTAAATGGAGAAGGCTCTTCGACAAGAAGAAGGTTAGGTTAGTTTAGGCTAGGTTTTTAAGTCTGTAATAATTAAAAAATGAAAACTAAAAAAAAGATCAGATAAGTGGGAGTAACTTTTGTCTTAGACGTCTTCGGCAGTTGAAAATGGCCTCGTTCGATTCAGCTCGTGATTTGCTGTCCATTGATACCACTTTTACACGCTAGGGGGCGTTTCCATTAAGTGAAGGCTCACCTGTTATCGTATAACATTCTAAGAATTAAGAAATCATTATCGTTATAAATGGGTTAATAATTCAGTAAGTACTTACATTCCAATGATCTTCACAAAAATACATTGGAGCTTTACTAGATAAAAATGAAGGATCCTTTTTAGCCAGGTGTTTCGTATGTTTACTTCACTGAGTATTCTGGTTGTTTGGGAAACGACCCAAACAAAGGAAAAAATATAACATATTTTTTACCAAATAAAATTAAGTACGGCACTGTCTTTTCTTACAATGCATTAACGTCAAACATATGCAACCAACCGTACAACATACAGTTAATTCTAGTTGGCTGATATGTCAAACCAATACATTTTATTATTTGATTGGTCAAACAAGGAAAATGGCAGCTGTCAGTATTTCGTCACTTCCGCCTTCTTCTTGATCTGAGACTCTCTTGTAGCGACACATCGTTTTTTCTAGCGAGGTATAGAAATCAAGCAAGGCACAGCCCGTTTTTTTTAATACCAGGCAGTGGGCCACATGGTGTTATATTAGTCCACAGCGACATATTTATAGTACAATTTAAGAAATAAATTGATACTCGACCCAAGGTTATTTTTTACAAGTTTTTAAGGCAGTTTACAACAGCCTAGACCTTTTATGTTTAAGAAAAGTGCACAGCCACACATGTTTAGCTTTAAATAGTAAAAAAAAATGCTGTAGAAACAATTCTACGTGGTTTGAGGCAGTTGAGGTTTTCCAGGTGAATCAAGTGATACCTGCAAAGGGTGAAAATTGGTAAAAATAGCATGTTTTTAAAAAGAGGCGAGTAAGGTTCTGAATAGCATGACGGCGTCCATTTTGTATAACTACTAGTTATTGGAAATTGGATCTTTTATGGTGCAAATAAGCCAAGTTAAGAGCTTGGTATAGTGCATCCGGGCCAAATGGCATAAAACAGGTGAATTTTTTTCAATTTTTATGTCATTACGAGTTAACCTCAAATTTAGACTATAAACATTCAAAATTAAAATAAAAGACATAAATAAGTCTTACACAACAAATGTTTCACGTTTTAATTTTTTAAAGACAGTATTTGTTTATTAAAATAAGTGAATGTAAACATAGTAATACAACTTCTATATATGTATGATATAGATGCTCCTTCGAATTAGTTAGTTAACGTAGAAATTGTCCATTTTTTTACATTTGTTTTAGATTTGAATAAATTTAGTTTGTTAAGTTAGCTTATTTGTATTATTTACAAGTACTATAGTTTTAATACCTACAATTTAAATCCAATTACCTATGGAGCTCCCCAAATAGAGCTATTTCAGTTTTATTGAGCTAGTCCACTAGCCAGGTTTATTAGTTAAACCTACCGAAAGTGGTATCAAGAGGAAAAGCGAACCCCCTTTTGATCCACAGGTCGACAACTTTTCTGGAGTCTTGATAGATGTATTTTTACATTCTGGTATTATACAGTAATCATAATTACAAATTACTATGTTTTTTATCTAATATATTAGAAATCATAGTTATTTATTAAAAAATCGAAGAATATTTTTCACGCGTTTGTTTTACTGACAGTTATGTCTTGATGTTATGTCCAGAGGTTTGTGTACAAGTATCTGACGTCACGACAAAGCCCATCATGGCCGACACCGTTTTTGACTGGTCATGAAAAGTTTAATTTAAGATTTTTTTGTTTTTCAAGCATCAAAAACAAAAAATACTTTTCTGTGATCTATTAGGGTAATTACTGAAAATTTAGGACCTTTTTAAAAAAATTGTCAACATCCCTATTGGAGATAGTGGGCTTGTATTGTGTTTCTGTTCTGTTCAGTGCCTTATTCAGACTGCAGTAAATATGGTGAATAATTAAATAATAACACAAGATGACAGTATGCCATTACTAAAAATAATTCACATGGATGATATTGAAATATGTAGTAACAAATCACCCAAAACTTCATTTGAACATAAAACCATAAACTTAATACAGATTTGAAACTTCTTGCTTTGACAATATGAATCTAGGTAGATTCACAAAAATAGCAGTAATTGTTAATGGGAAAGTGACCAGGCTCAAGATAGGTTTGTTTAAATGAAATCAATTATACAGATTTTTAGCAATATACGAATCTAACTATTATGAAGAAAGGGAAAAATCAAAATATTGTTGCCAACATACCAGGCCACTAATTGAGAATTCTGTTTACTTACAAATTTTCTCTAGTCCACTCCTATAATTGTATTTTAAGCCAAATGTATTATTTACCAGTCATTCTTAGTAACAAATTGTTTTTTGTTAAAATACCTTACTCAAACACAAATTTCCATATCTTCCATTTTGATGACTGTATCTGAGCTCGCTAATTTCAATAATGTCTTCTTTATTCTAAGTGCTGGAAGTCTAACATTGGGATTCTGATGCCAACATTCTTTCATAAGTTTTGACATTCCAGCTAATAACTAAAAAATAATAATCAAATTATTTTAAAATCAATTTGAACTTTATGAAATTGTTTACTGAGTCGAGATCGATAAACTTAGTTTCTACTATAAAAAAATCTCTACTAACATTACAAACAGTGTTTTCACTATAATTTGTTAAAAAAACATTGAATAACAACAAAAATTATGTAAAACAAGCGAGTGAGTGAAAAATTAGCTCTTCAAAAATTAACATATACAGTGGTATAAAACTAGTTTTAATTAAATTAAGTTAGCAAGACTAGCAATAGTAAATTGTGCTATTATATGATCAAATGTAATTCACCAGAAAATTGTGAGCTGGTCAAACTCATTGCCCTCATCAATAAAAAATTATCAATTAGCATAGCCTGTACACCGCCTTATCGAAAACGATAAACAGATCCGGGCTTGGAAATTTATTTGAAAGAAAACAATAGCACTCATAGTAGTCTGTATAGGGGTTTAGGTTCGAAATAAGTAAAATCACAACACAACTCTGTATAGAACACAATGGAGTCAATTTTAGTAAATATCCAACAGCAAATAAAAAATATGGGGGCAAATTTAGAAGGAAAATTAGACGAGATACATAAAGAGTTAAGAAGGATGATGGAGAAAAACCAAATCTTGAAGGAAGAAAACACTGAGTTAAGAAACATAATGTCAGAACAAGATAAAAAATAGAACAATTAGAGAAAGAAACACGAAAAAATAAAATCGTAGTATTTGGGATAGAGGAAGAAAAGGAGGAAGACGCCCACAAATGAAACTGAAAGATAAAGAGATAATGGAAAAAAAAGTTCGTATAGAGGAAAACAAAGATATAAGTGAAATAAGAAGAATTGGAACTACAGGAAGTAACAAGACAAGGCAGATGTTAATAAAAATAAACGAGTGGAATAGGAAACAAGAAATAATGAGGTCAACCAAGAAACTTGAGGGTACCAACGTATTTATAGACGAGGATTACTCCAGAGAAATACTGAACCAAAGAAAAATATTAAAAACTCATATGAAACAAGAGAAAATGGTCACAGGGCATATATTACATATAACAAATTAAAGATAGACGGAGCAACATACGCGGTAAAAAGCTTGAGTGATATAACAGAAGGAGAACACAATCCAACAACAAACGCACTCACCTCAGAGAAAAGAAACAAGAACATTTAGTGAAAGATCACCAGGAGAAGATGAAGAAGAACAGAAGGGTTCAAGAAATTAGCAAGAAATAACATCCAAACTGGATCAATTTCAAAAAACATATAAACCAGTTGGGTTAAGAAGTCCACAAAGAAGAAAAGGGTAAAAGAGAGGATAACGAAATTAGTTATAAGATTAATATTAGTAATTATAGTAGTAATAATGGGGATGGCAATAGTAGTTGTAATTATAATTGTAATTAAACTAGAGATATGCGTCAAACAAAAAAGAAATAAAGTAAAAAAATCTATTTTTTAAAACCCGCAGACTTATCAAAAATGGCATCAGCTTTCAACTCTTGCAACAGAATGATTCTTCAATTGAGCATATCGCCATTCTTTTAGATAACAAAATAAAAATTGTGGGGGCATACAATTCACCAAAAGAAAACTAAAGGAAATAGATTTCTTCAACATAGTTGAAACACATAACAAGGTTCTCATAGTGGGTGACTTAAGCTGCAAGCACCCGCTATAGGATCCTTACACAAAATATCCAAACTCTAACGGAAGTACTCTCCAGAGATTATGTGCAATAACAAAAATGAAAACAATCTCAGACCTAAATTCCGACCACGATCCCGTCCTTTTAGAATTAAAAATAAACGGTTTTAAAGATTAAAACTAACTTTTCCGCATCTGTGGCCCTGAACAATATTCTATCATAAAATTGTTACTTGTATACACTTCGGGGGATGTATCGTGCTAACAAACCGAAATTTCTCCAAAAATAACCAAAACTTTAGTATACCTAGTTTTATAGGACCCGCTGTACTCGCTCTAGTCAACTGAAAATCAATAGGGTACATCTGTGAGACACCTTGAACAATACTTATTCATAAAGTTGATCAATCGTATACTCTCTGGAGGCTGTATCACTCTCTGGAGGCTGTATCGTGCTAACAAACTGAAAATTCTCCAAAAATGACAAAAATTTGGTACTTCAAGTACCACAGCACCCGTTGTATTGGCTTTAGTGAGCTCAATATCAATAGGGTTCATCTTTAAGACGCTCTGAATAATATCCAATCATAAAATTCATCACTTGTATATACTCCGGAGGCTGTATCGTGCTAACAAACTGAAACTTCTTCAAAAATTACAAAAATATCGTACTTAAGTACTGTAGCACCGGTTGTATTGGCTCTGGTGAGCTGAAAATAAATAGGCTTCATCTGTGAAATGTCCTTAACAATATTCCATCATAAAATTGGTGACTTATTGCACTCCGGAGGCTGTATCGTGCTAACAAGACTTGCAAGGAAAAGTGGCCGACGACAACGACGACGACGACATACACACAGGATTTTTTTTCTAAAAACCGTTTTTTCGTGTTGTTGTTGATGGAAAACGTAAAAATAACTCAAAAAAAATTCAAAATTCCAACTTTTTTGTGGGTAAACCAATACTTTTCTCGCATATTAGATAGGTTGGCGGAAAAGTAATAACACATACATCCCGCACAGAAAGTATACTACACAACTACAAATTGGACAAAATACAGAAAACACATTAATGAACACTTAACAACCACCGGCAAAATAGAGAATCCAAATCATCTAGCAAACATTATCATGAACCTACAAAACATAATTATCACTACTAGAAACAACACAACTATCCTTAAACCAAAGCCTCGCATTTATAACACCCTTCCCGATCATATAGTCAAAATCATAAATGACAAAAATAAAACACGCCGCAGATGGCAAGTATCTACAGACGATACTGACAAACAATTATTAAAACACTACCAAAATGTTATTAATTCTCTAGTTCAGGAATATAAGAACTATACAAGAAAGAAATTCCTAGAAAAACTTGCAGCTGATAACAATTCGCTTTTGACAATAACAAGACAACTCCGAAGCAAATTCAATGAAATTACGAAAATTGTTGCAAACGGGCAAACCTACATAGATAAATAAAAAATCGCAGAAACCTCTGGAGAGTATTTCCAAAACACCTTAAATACACAACACACCATAACACAAAATGTTCAGACACTAAACACTAAAAACTTAGCCACCTATTTTGAAATTTATAATAGTATTCAATCTTTAAATAATAAAACAGCTCCTGAGAAAGATGGTATCCCAAATATCTTACTCAAAAAACTCCCAAAAAAAGCAATAGCCCAAATAACTTTTAAACAGTTACAGACCTATCTCCCTATTGAATAATATAGCAAAGGTGATAGACAAAATTATTCTAAAAAGAATACAAAATTTTTCGGACAAACAGAACATAAAATCCCCCAAGCAATACGGTTTCAGAGGCGACCATAGCAAAGTGGTGCAAATCGTCTCTAAATTACGTTAGAGAAGGACTTTGGGCTAAAAATAAATCTGTGATGGTCTCTATCGATATATAAAAAGACTTTGATTCCATATAGCACGAGGGATTATTATATAAATTAATAAATATAAAACTTCTAGGATTATATAACCAAAATAATTCATTCCTATATAAAGGATCGTAAATATTACATTAATATAAATTAAGACTTTGTGGGACCATTCCCGATACAAGCCGGAGTTCCTCAAGGATAAGTACTATCACCGTTGCTGTATTCCCTTTTCACGCATGATTTACCATCCTCACCATAAATCCTTACAGCCATGTATGCGGACGACACTTATTTTTTTTTTATCACCCATACCTGACACAGCACTGCAACACAAATATTTTACCGTACTTGAGACATCAAACTTACTATTAATGCTTCTAAAACAGAGTACTTGTGCACAAGACAAGAACAAGGAAAAACTGCTCGTTGCAATCACAGCAAACTATCACTCCCAATAGCACACTTAAATAACTAGGCTACACAATTCAAGGCAATACTAATGCCAATGCCCATATATTGCAACAGGTTCAAAAAGCGAAGATTACATTGAGCAAATTGTATCCTATTATTTGTAAAAATAGTTGTCCCTTACCATCAAACAAATTGTTGATATATTCGCAGGTCATAAGAACAATATTAACATACGCCGGCCCAGTTTATTACTTGGGCAAAACATAACTTCCACACACTGCAGATGGTGCAAAACAAGTGCCTTCGTATGACAATCAAACATACAACGTATTACCCAAAACATCCAAGAACCTCTTGATTACATGAACAAGCCGACTTGCCTACTATCAAGAACTTCATAACAAATTTATTCATAAAATTTTAGAATCATTGTCTCCTTAAAAATCTTTGTGATAACCTCATCACGCAGGAGACACCCGTGATAGTGGGTGTAAAATTCTGCATGGTGCATTATTCACATAACAACCAATAATATTGAATTAGGGACTAACTCAGTTACCCTTAATTTATCACACATTACCAACAAGCTAAAACAAATATCCCAACATGAAACAATGTCTGCCATGTTGCTATCTCTCAGAAAGTAAACCTCCGTTCAATTTTGAAACCCTGTTTTTCACCTGCTGTTCAAGGATTAACCAGCAAAAAATGCTATGGACTCATATTTGTGTATGAGGAACAAAGTAACTTCACCTAGCGATAATAAGTAGATGATGCTCAAGGCAAGGTGCCATGTTGACCATCAGATGCATGCAAGTGAATTAAGAATCGCCAGACCATCGGCTACCATGTATATACTTAGCTTTTAATTCACATGTAAATACTAATTGTACAATTGTAAATAGACATTTTAAAATAAACAAAACAGATTGTAGAGCAATGAAGACAGTGGCGAGCCCCGCGGGACTCCTTGTTGAGGTATAATTGTTAGCAAGAAGTTGTTATACACTTTTATTTGTATTGTTCTGTCACTAAGGTAGTTTTTAATTATTAGTAGCAAGTATTCAGGGCACTTCATTTGGTGTAGTTTGGATAACATGCCACAGTGCCGAACACTCAAATGCTTTGTTAATGTCTAGGAAAATAGCAGCATTATGTTATGTTCTCCTTGCAGCTTGGAGGTTTGTATATTCGATGTCAGGACCGCTAATGGGTGTATGGTAGAATACTTTTCCCTAAAACCAATTTCCTCTAAGGCCTCTATTTCTTGCATTCTTGCTGGTCTCCTTTTTTGTGTATTTTTATAATTTGTCACACTTCCCAATCTTTTAAATTTTCTCCTATTCAAACCAGACTATGTATTCTTTCATGCAATATGTGTCCTCCATCAGTTCTACATTTATTCCATCCTTTCTAGGTGCTTTTCCGTTATTACCTCTCTTGAAAATATCTCTTACTTTCTCTAATGTTGGTTCTTGTGTAATCATTTATTCTTCTACTTCTCCTATTTTATCTTCTATCACTTGCTCATTTAGTAATTCCTCAAAGTACGTTGTCCATATTTTGTATTGTTTTTCTTCCTCCACAATGTTTCCTTATTTGTTTTCTATTCCTCTTAATGTGTTTTAAAACGTCCTGTTCCAGTAAATGATTAAGTTTTCATAAGCATTTTCAAAGAATATAACCAAGTGCCATTGGCAACCTTTCTCTTAAAATCAAAACAGCTGTCAAATTGGGAATAACTGCGTCGTAATTAAAATAATAATTAATTTCATGTGTACTATGACTGTTTTTTGACACACAATTAAATGGCTCTAAATAACTATAATTTTTGAAGACAAATAATATGTCTTAAAGAAATGCTGCAGAGAATAATCACATCATTTTTGTCAGAACAACTGATCATTTTTAATAATAACTCTATTTTATTTTAATAATGATTAAAGTTTAAAAAATGAAACATGTTAAATATGTTAAATCATTATTAGAAATTATATTACATACCATATCACTGGCCCATCTGTTGGGTAAGTTAGGACGTTGACAATCAACACATACAACTTTTCTCATATCTTCAAAACTTGGATCGCTAGGTACTACGTCATAAAAAGGTGGTTTATAGTCTTCAGCAATACCATTACTGATTGTCCTCTTACACATCTCCCAAAACACTAATCCCAGAGCATACACATCTGCTCTCCTAAATGAATCAAAGTGATCCATTCGTATCCTAAAAAATAATATTCAATATGTAATTTGTTTTGTCATTATTAGCGCATGTAACACGATTCCTCAGTTAATATCTTGCTCTTGCGCTCACTATACTATCCCTAATAATATAAACTCTCTTTTGAGGATATTATATGGAACAAATTAGATATGGTTGGTAGTTTTGTATTAATACAAGCGACTTGTAACAATTACAACAAAGACATTCAATGGCTAATTCAAAGACTAATGATGATTATAATGAATAAATAATATTTAATAATAATATTTTCTAATTTCTTATTCCATTTATATTATTTGTTTCATATCAAGTGAAAATACCAAAGAGACTGAATCATTTATTGAAATTAACTGTCTCGACCCTTACTTCGTGGAATCTACTCATATTATTGTTTTAAATGAAACTCACTGTTTCTAGCGAATTCCACAATATAATAAATATTTTTCATTATATTATGGAATTAGCTAGAAACAGTGAGTTTCATTTAAAACACTAATGAAACATTTATTGTTTAGAAAACATCCCGATGTCCCTTCTGTCCCAAATTTGTCTTGAACGGGCTTTATACTTTCATAACTTCTTTTGATTTTTATACAAATACAATTCGGGTTGAAATTTTCCATATTTTTTACACAGGGTCCAAAAAAATATAAACAAATGTATTTTTGCAAGTTAAAAAATGTTCGAATGAAAATTTTAGATTAATATGAGGATAAACAAACGAAAAACACAGACCACTATAATACGGAAGAAACGACAAGAGCATGCAATACATACAGAAGAAGAGGAAAATATAAAACAAGTCCTAAAATTCAAATATTTGGTTTCAGTGTATTATATCAGATGGGAAATTACAGGAAAGAAGAACAGCATGAGTGATTCTATTTAATAGTACAAAAAATACATTCCTCAAGAAAAGAGGGGTACCCAAAGAAATTAAAACACAAGTTTTCAAAAAAGTAGTCGTACTGATATAGCGCAGGAACGTGGATAATGACAGATAAACTAAAACAAAAACTAAATACAACAGAGACGAGATTTGTAAGGAAAATATAAAATAAAACGAGGAGATATATATTAGGAATGCAACACATATACAAAATCTCAAGTTAGAAGAAAAAATTGAAAAAAGACAACTGATATGGGAAACTTAAAATGGGAAAAGAGAAAAAGGCTAACGCCTTTATATATAGTATAAGGATTAAGTAAGTAAGAATCAAACTTTTTTGACACAGCATAATGAAAAAGTTTAGAAGGTGAATTCGAGAAACTGAAGGAAACTTTTGTGTAGGATTTGTGGTTTAATAAGATATTTTAAATCGAAAAACAATCAAATTGAATTAAAACCTGAATTAAACAACAAATATACTATCGACATAAAATATAAAAAAAACTTAGTTCTACTTTTGAAATTCTCTTAAAATTGAGCATGATACATACTTTTTCGACAAAAAAATTTTGTGATTTTACGAAGCAATGGAATAGCATGTAGATGTACGATACTCGATGGAACATAACACATCTGCGAGGGAAATCTATAGGTGATTGATGCGACCATCTACCTATCTACATGTATTGGGCTTAAACATACAGTACAAGAATATTTGAACAATTTAAAACCTTTAGTATTGATACTTTCAGAGAAAAAATGCTTTGTCAGACGGTGTAAACCAAAATATTTGCAAAGAATGCACCAATTTCAACGCAATCACTTACATTCTATCATTTTATAACTTACATTATGTTGAATCCAGCTGTAGAAACAATCAAAGTTTCATTAAAACAATGGATTGTTATCACTAGGGATAAGGTTTAATTCGGCCATATACGGCAGTAAATCCTGAACCCTAATAAAAGTAAAATAATCGCCGCTGATGAATTCTTAGGAATTCACAAGTACAGACCAAATTAGAAACGACGCTGTAACAGCTGAACTAAATATAAAGCTCATAGACTTGATAGAATGGACGAAAATAGAATAACAAAGGACGTCTACGAAGCAAGAATACAAGACAAGAACAGGGCAGGACGGCCACGACAGAAATGGGAAGACCAAGTTCAAGAAGAGGAGGATCCAGTGGACAAAAGTTATACTATTAATGCAGAATAGGAATATGCAACAGATACGGGAAATACAACAATGAACAATTATAAAATTATATAATGGGATGGATATTACAGGTCTTTTGAATTTATAAAATTATATAATGGGATGGATATTACAGGTCTTTTGAATTCGGGTGCAAACAGAATATTTATAAATGAACATTTATCAGGCAACTTAGTAAACTTGGGAGTTAAATCAATTTTATTTAATAATGTATCCTGTTAATTAGCAAATGTTGAGGAAGTTTATATAATAGGGTACATGAGCATAGCAATTAAATTAAAAGATAGAGTCCACTTATTTGATGTTTTTATAGTACTTCAGATGAGACACATAGTTATTTGAATAAAAATGGGAATAACACCAGATTTAAGAAAAGGAAAATTGTATTTTGATGACACTTCTATAGTCT
Source organism: Galeruca laticollis (assembly GCA_963921935.1). Lineage (NCBI taxonomy): Eukaryota > Metazoa > Arthropoda > Insecta > Coleoptera > Chrysomelidae > Galeruca > Galeruca laticollis. The sequence goes on from OY998176.1 coordinate 241,976,572, forward strand.
ATTTTTATGTACGAGAGAGTAATAAAACCTTATTTCTAATGCAAAACTTAGTATGGTTATTTTAAATTTTATTACAAAATAATGTAAATATTTCCTAAAGTTTTCATAAATGTACCTAAGCTAATACAAGTTTTCAGTCTATTATAACCATAAGCTGTACAGAACATTAGAAAAAGGTTTGGACTGGTCAAAAGCCATGTGTATTAAAGATTACATAGCCATATCATAAGATTACTTTCAATAAGTATCAATTCGCCAATAAAGGTTTGAAATTTTGTTTTATTTTAATTCCAAGAATCTAGTACAATTCTACATTTTGTAGTACATAGACGTGTTTTACGGAGTGCGATAAAAAGTAGTCTTGAACAATAAACCCAATTTACATTTAAAATAAATAAGTTGAAGTAATTTTAGTTAGTGAATAAAAATAATGAGTAACCAGTCGGACGGAGATCCCCCCGATACTGGAATTCAGGACGCATTTTCAGGTTTTGGTCAAAATGAACAACAAAATAATGATGCTATGGATATTGATAATTCTTCGAACGGTAATGTAAAAAAAAAATAACTCAACTTTGAACAAAGTAAGTAATGATCAAATTAGTACATTTTTTGAAAGTATTACAAAACATCCAAATGATAATAAAAACAAAGTAAACAAAAGCAAAAAACCCAACCATGAAACTAATTCCAATACAATAATTAGTAATACACAAAAAAGAGAAATATACTAATTTAAATCTACAGATCTCAAAAACGAAAAAGAACGAAACTATAATGGGCCTTTCAATGGCAGAACTTAAGATCTGCCAATGGAATTGCAGATCTGCAATTTCTAATAAAGAGAATTTATTAAACCTTTTGAGTGAGACTAATGCAGACATAGCATTACTATCAGAAACTTGGTTTAGACCAGGGGTCTTTGTCAATGATCCCTTTTATAATATCCTTCGTTCCGACCGTCTAGACGGAAGGGGTGGGGTAGCTATACTAATAAAAAAAAATATAAAATTTAGAGAAGTATTTTTACCTGTTTTTCCTGATATACCAAATAAATGTGTAACTATTAGTTGTGATTCATATAATATTACTTTTGTATCCTTGTATATAAAACCTGCTACATATATTGATGTAAATGTATGGAATTCCTTTTTTTCATCTATACCTTCTCCGTTTGTTATTGGAGGGGACTTTAACTCTCATAACCAGGCGTGGGGATGTGAGTGGAATGACATTTATGGGAACACACTTTTAAGCTGTTTAGAAGACAACAATCTCATCTGTCTAAATGATGGATCCTCCACTTTAATCCAATACAATCTACACTCAGGAGCCAGTGCCATTGACTTAACAGTTACTAGTCCACATATATCACACTTATTCCAATGGAAAACACATGATGATCCTTGTGGTTCTGATCATTTTCCAATTATAATTGACTGCTTCATTAAGCCAAATAGTTTCAGTTTCAACAACAGCAGAAAATGGAAGATATTAAAAACAGACTGGAGTAAATATACAGAAACCAGTGAAGAAATATTCTCAATCATCAAGGAGGAACCAACATATGAAGACGTAGTTAATTCTATCAATAAAATAGCATCAACAACGATACCGCAACAAACAGTCAAAACAATCAAATCAAGAGGAAAGCAGTGGTGGAATGACGAATGTGAAGAAGCAGTCCAGAAAAGGAAACTCGCGTATAACAAATATAGAGAGAATCCTAACCTTGAAAATATATTGGAATTCAAACACAGTGATGCTATGGTTAAAAAAATAACAAAAGCAACAAAAAGACAATCTTGGAAGAATTACTGCAACTCTATGAATAGCAGTACCCTTATTAAAGAAGTGTGGCAGCGAATAAATAGATATAGAGGTAGAAGGCAGGAAAATTATCAAACTATTGACTTAGATGATGAGTGGATTCCCAAGTTTCATAGTAAACTGGCTCCAGATTGAGTACCACAAAAAGAAGCTGATATGGAATTACCTGAAGCACCAAATGATTTTCTGCATAGACCATTCACGATAAACGAACTACTTATAGCTCTTAAGATTAGTAACAACTCGTCTGCGGGAAAAGACCAAATACACTACCCAATGTTAGCTAATCTGAGCAGAAACTCTCAAGAACAAATCCTCAGGCAATTTAATAATATTTGGACCCACCAATCTCCAATACCTCAAGACTGGAAAGATTACATAATAATACCAATATTAAAAAAGGACAAACCACCTGATAATTACCAATCATATAGACCCATATCGTTAGCATCTTGTGTTTTGAAGACATATGAACGGCTAATAAGAAATCGCTTAGAATTTTGGTTCGAAAAAAATCAATTATTACCTAAATCACAATATGGTTTCAGACGGGAACGATCTACACAAGAAAGTTTAACCAATTTGATCACTGATATCCAAATAGCTTTCACTAAAAACAACTCAATTTCTGCTATTTTTCTAGACATTGAAGGAGCATACGACAATGTAAACCTGGATATCTTATATACAAAAATGATGGCTCTCGGCATACCAAAGACAATTATAATAAATATTTTAAAGATATATTCAACACGTCGGCTATATATCAGAACGAGTAGAGGCATCACTGACATGCGACAGACACAGATAGGTCTACCCCAAGGAAGCATCTTAAGCCCACTCCTTTATATAATATACACACAGGAATTAGAAAATTTATTAACAACAGACACTAAAATATTACAATTTGCTGACGATATATGTGTCTATGCAGAATCAAAACAAATAGACAGCTGTAATAACACCCTTTCACAGAATATTACAATTATTAAAAAATGGACCGAGGAAGTTGGCTTAAAAATATCAGAACAGAAATCCAACGTTTGTACTTTTACAAGAAAAAGGTACAATCCACCACGTTACATTAAACTGTCATCGTTCAATATTAAATATGAAACAAATGTCAAATTCCTGGGTATATATCTGGATATGAAGCTTAACTGGAAAAAACACATTAACTACATCACAACAAGGGCAGCAAGTGCAATTAACATATTAAAGTCAATACGTGGGCAAAAATGGGGAGCAGACCCTAATATAACAATTTTACTTTATAGATCGTTAATAAGATCAATATTAGACTATGGCTCATTATTCTATCATAACATCGCCAAAACCCAACTAGAAAAAATTGAAAAAATAAAAAATAGAAGTATTCGCATTTGCGGTGGATATCTGAACAGTACACCAATAAATATACTTGAGGCTGAATTTCGAGAACCACCAATGGAAATAAGAAGGGTTTTACTGGCAGGAAAATTTACATTAAAACTTATAGCTAAAAATAATGGAATATCAGAGAAATTGCAAATTTTATCTCAGTTATGCACTAGTCACAAATACTGGACTCACAAGAAAAAACCACTATTGATAGAATCATATAATCAATTCAAGGAATATAAACAAACCATACATCAAACAGAAAGCTTTGCAAGTCACATAACACAATATGAAATATTTGATTACCCTCCAATCATTGTCATAGAAAAACCACAAAATGACCAGAATATACACATAATAAATCAGGAGATAAATTGTAAATGGACAAATTATGAACAAATATACACAGATGGATCAGTCAGTCAAGGTAATACTGGATGCGCTGTATATTACAAAAACATAAATAGAAATGAGGCATTCAAACTACCAGAGCACTCTTCAATATTCACAGCGGAACTCACTGCAATAAGAGAAGCATTAAAAATGTGCCTAAACTCATGTAAGACTAACTTCGTCATTTTCACTGATAGCAAAAGCTCACTGGAAAAAATAAAAACCACAACAATTACATCAGTTAAAAATCACATAATAATTGATATACTGACTCTTCACAGTTAGATAAAACTTGACAATAAACATATTTCTTTAGTATGGATTAAAGCACATGTAGGTATTACGGGCAATGAAAAAGTAGATCTGTTAGGAAAATCTGCTGCAGAAAACGGACAAAAACTAGTAGGATTTAAAAACCCATTTACAGACTATTTTTCGATACTCAGAAAACAAACAAAAGAAAAATGGAACATAAGTTTCCAAGAAAGCATCAAAGGTCGCTTTTATAAAACAATACAACCAAATATCCCAAATGAAGTATGGTTTAAAACATACCAAAACAGGAAAATCATTACAAATATAAACAGAATGAGGAGCAACCATGCCATGTATCCTGAGTATCAATTTAAAATTGGACTAGTAAATAGTCCAGACTGTACATGTGGTAGCATAGGAAATCTAAAACATGTCATCCTAGAGTGTCGCAATAATACCTTACAGATCAACAAGCTCTTTCATCAGCTAGTCCAAAAAAAAATCCCATTACCCATTAATCTGGAATATCTACTAAGCAATCAGGAATGTTTCACTGCATTACATCAATATATAAATGACGCGGGTATAAAATTGTAAATATAGAATAAGTCTGTGTTTCCCACTCTTATGTTTACCCATCCAAGGATTAACACCTGTGTAAGTCTACACCTGTCCGGGAGGTCCTCCGGCAATTAAATTTTCCTAACAAGTGTCCCTGTCTCAAAAAAAATAATATAAAAAAAATCAAAAGAAGATTAAAAATAACAAAAAATTATTAAAAAAACCTGTCCGGGAGGTCCTCCGGCAATTAAATTTTCCTAACAAGTGTCCCTGTCTCAAAAAAAATAATATAAAAAAAATCAAAAGAAGATTAAAAATAACAAAAAATTATTAAAAAAACCTGTCCGGGAGGTCCTCCGGCAATTAAATTTTCCTAACAAGTGTCCCTGTCTCAAAAAAAATAATATAAAAAAAATCAAAAGAAGATTAAAAATAACAAAAAATTATTAAAAAAACCTGTCCGGGAGGTCCTCCGGCAATTAAATTTTCCTAACAAGTGTCCCTGTCTCAAAAAAAATAATATAAAAAAAATCAAAAGAAGATTAAAAATAACAAAAAATTATTAAAAAAAAGAAAAAAAAATATGAAATTAAAAAAAAGCTATAGAAGCATCTACACATTGAAAGTGCCTATGTATTTGAAAAAAAATAATGAATTAAAAAAAAAGAAAAAAAATATTAAAAAAAAAGAAAAAAAATATTAAATTAAAAAAAAGGCTATAGAAGCATCTAACACATTGAAAGTGCCTATGTATTTGAAAAAAAAATAATGAATAAAAAAAATATTAAAAAAAAAATTCCAGAAAAAAGTTGAAAAAAAAAATTGTAACAGAAAAACAGTTAATCAATTGATATAGTTTATTCTTCCATACTGGGAAAATTGACAAACCATAAGCTAATAAAGACTACCTTGAGTATACTTTACAAGATACGAAGTTTTGGCCAGTTGGCGGTAGCCAGTGCCATTAAATGAGTTAAAAAAAAATCCAAGAATCGCTTACAGTAATCAAATTATAAGTAAATAAATACCTTCCCAACAAATTTCACCGGAAATGCGATTGTAAGTTTTGCCATTTAGTAAGGAGGTCCAAGTTGTGTATTCTTTACAGTTTACTAAAAGTCGTTTAGTTGCAAGGTGCAGTCTATTGTGATTTTAGAAATTTTGGAAGGGCCGCGTAAACACTGAAAAATCTTTCGTTAATGAAAAAACACTAATATATAATTGTTTTAAATCATTTACAAACAAACATTTATGTAAGAATGTTGATGACACAGTGGAATTAGTTTTTTTTGGCATTAGGAGTGGATGCATGCAGCCAGGAACACTGTTGATAAAATTGCAATAAGTATTGTATGGGTTTGGGTACATGCTTAAGGGTTATATCGACTATGAGGAAAGACAAGGTCACGCGCTTCTCGCCTAGGGGTCAATCAAGGCATTATTCTAACAACACAGGTGGACCACGGATAGGAAGGTATATATACATAAGGGTACAAAACATAGGTATTAGCAACTAACAATGGACTTTCTAGATAAATATATTTGTCTTATTGATGAATTTGATTATTACGTCAAGGACCTTTTTGTTATTGGTGCCCAAGAGGAATGGCATGTTGATTGGGAATTCAATCCCAAGTTCTCTAAGATCTCCTATTAGGGTGTTGTTGTGAGTTTCGAATTTCTTGCATTTTAAGAAGATGTGGTCTAAGTCAGCCCTTTCATTACACTCTTCGCATAGATCAGATGTTGTTACTTTGATTTTGTTGAGATGAGCGGGATAAGATGCATGTCCAAATCGCATTCTTATTAAGGAGTCTACGGCTGTAAGTTGTGTTCCTGTACCAGCATTTTTTGGTATGTATTTTTGTAACAGAGTATACTGTGAATTTTTGTTATTGCAATAGTTTTCCCAATGTATGGTCCATTTTTTATACAAATTGTTTTTGCATATGTTGAATGAAAATAGAGGTAAAATTAGGAGATCCATAGGAGATATAGAAACATCCCTTCTTAAAGCAATGCAAAAGGGATTTGATGACATAAGGGCAGACTTTTCAAAAACTGATAAGGTCTTAAAATACATAGACGCAATGAATAGGACAATTAACTCAATAAAATCTGAAAATGGAATAATAAAAGCAACAGTAGAAGACCTAACCTCAAAAATTTTAATGATTGACGAGTATATACAAAAACAAAAACCAGAGCAACAATTACTGCCCAACGATTCACAGACAAATTTATCATCTACCAAAAAAGACATGCAGAACAGTATGAATGGTGCTACCAAAGATGACGAAAATAAGATTACATTGAGTCAAGTACAAAGAGCCGTAAAATCAGCACTTGTGACAGAGGATAATACTCGGGATGATACATCAGACTCTGAGACATCAAGTGAAAATAAAACTGTATCAAAACAATCTGAATTTACTGGAGTGCAGCAAAATAATGAAGCAGTATCATCCCCTGTAAACAACCAGCTCATTGGGATACCAAATAAAAAGTGGTATTATATAGGACAGGTTTCAAGTAACTCAACAAATCAAATGGTTATACAATATATTAGAGAAAAAGCCAACATATCCGAAAATGAACCTGTAATTGTGACTCAGCTGCCAACTAAAGGGAACACCAAGTCTTTTAAAGTTGGAGTACAGTCCAAGCATAGTAAGGAATTAGAAAGTAAGGACTTCTGGCCACCATTTGTAAGCTGTAGAAATTTCGTTTTTCGCAGACAAGGTTTACAAAACTCAAACAATAATTTTAATAACAACAATTTTGGACATCGTAGAAGTTTTTTTCTGAGAAATCGTGGGAACCATTGGAGACAATAAGTCAATGTCATATTGTATATCTCAATGCTCAAAGCTTTACAGCCCATAAAGATGAAATAATTGCTAAAATAATTAGTGAACAACCATGTGTCCTAGCTCTATCGGAAACAAGAACTACAATTGATATGGAGGAAATTGAACTTAATGTGCCTGGATATTCTTTGGTCCGTTGTGATGCTCCAAGTCGATATACTGGAGGAATCTTAATTTTTGTAAGAAGTGATGTAATTTATGAAAATGAAGTTACTTATTCTGAAAATGGTAATTATTGGTGCACTTTTATACATGTAAAAATCAATAATATTTGTTGGACTGTTGGATGTCTGTATAGATCACCTAGTGGTAGTTTAGCATGTTTTTTAAATAAACTGGAGCACATTATTGAGGATAGTATGAAAATGAATAGAAAATGGATATTGGTAGGAGACTTCAATATCAATTATTTAAATATAGATGATTTTTATTGTAAGAAATTAATAACGATGTTGCAATCTCTAGGAGTAGAGCAGGTTGTTGGGGAAAGTACTAGATGTTGTGATTATTCTAGCACTCTTATTGATTATGTCTTGACAAATAATGATATGCTAGAAATTAAATTATTTAAAACACCAAAGATTACTGACCATTTAATTATAGGAATTAGATTAGAGAATGTTAATAGTATAAGTAATGGAACGAAAACAATTCTAACTAGATGTTTAAATGATCAGGCATATTGCCAATTAAATGTCGAACTTATAAACTGTGATTGGAATTTTGATTCTGTTGATATTAATGTGATATATAATGATCTGTATGAAAACATTAATTCTGTGATAAATAATCATCACCCAATAAGGGAAAAAAAATGTAAGAATGAGAATGTTCCTTGGTATGACAATGAAGTTAGTATAAGAGCTATTGAGCGAGATAGGGCATATAAATATTTCATAAACTATAGTAATGGTAGTAATAGTAACATTCTATGGAGTGATTATAAAATAAAAAGAAATTTAGTTGTTGATTTGCTAAAACAAAAAAAGATAAAATACTTTGAGACTATGATAGACAACAACAAAAACGATCCGAAAGAAATGTGGAAATGTTTGAAGACCATAATAAAAAATAAGGATCAATCCATAAATTATAAAAACATTAACTTTGGAATGAATGAAAGTACTGTTTTTGCAGAGAATGAAAGGGAAGCTGCATGTATGTTTAATTCATATTTTATAAGGAGTATTGAGGAGATTATAGCAAGCTTTGATAATGTACAGGAATGGTCTGATAGTGATCTACCTGTACTTGAATGCAACCTGGATGAATTTCAGCCTTTGACTATCGGTGAATTAAAAGAAATAATATTATCATTAAAGACGTGTAAAAATATAAATATTCCGCTCAATTCACAATTCCTAAAGAAAACTTTTGAGACAACGGGTTATGCAGTACTTAATTTTATAAATAGTTCATTAAAAAGTGGAACTTTTCCTAAAGCTAGTTCCATTACACCTGTCCCAAAAACTCAAGTTAAATCAGAGGTATCTTCATTTCGACCCATTAATACACTGCCTTGCATTGAAAAAGTGCTTGAAAAAGCCGTTTATAATCAGATAGTCTCATACTTTAATGAGCATAATCTTTTTCTAGGAAATCAGTCTGGGTTTCGAAAGGGCCACTCATGTGAAACGGCAATACAGCTTACTATCTCAAAATGGAAACAAACAGTTGATAATAACAAATATGTAGTAGCTGTGTTTTTAGACTTGAGAAAAGCGTTCGAAACCATAGACCGAAACTTATTAATTAGAAAACTGGAATACTATGGTTTTAGGAAGAAGGTTATAAGTTGGTTTAAAGAATATCTAAATGGTAGATCTCAGTACGTTCAATTAGGTCAGAGTAAATCTACGGAGCAGGGTAATTGTTTTGGTGTACCGCAGGGGAGCGTACTTGGTGCTTTATTGTTCATAATTTTCATAAATGACATTAATTATGTTGAAGAGCTGGAATTTATCAATTTATTTGCAGATGACACATTGATTGCATACAGTGGTTATGATATTTTTGAGGTAATTGGAAGGATGCAGCGGTTGTTAAAAAGAATTCAGATGTTTTTGAATACCAACAGGTTAAAACTTAATACAAGTAAAACTAAATCAATGATAATTTCTAGTAGTCATAAAATAAATAATCTTGACATTAAGAATATGAAATTACAAGTTAATGATGAAGATATTGAATGGGTGAATCAGATAAAATATCTTGGGTTTGTACTAGATAATACACTTACATTGAAACCTCATTTTGAGTATATTCGCAAAAAGATATCCAAAAAACTTTTTTTCTTTAATAGAATTAGCAAGAATCTATCACTATTCTCAAGAATGACAATATTCAGAAGTATAATCCAGCCCCATTTCGACTATTGCTCTAGTGTTCTATATTTGGGTGACATAGGTTCAATTCAATCGTTACAAATCTTGCACAATAGAGGTATGAGAATAATTCTAAGTTGCAACCGTTATACACCAATTGAGATCATGCAGTCTACATTGGGTTGGTTCTCAGTGAGAGAAAGACTTTACTACCTTACTATGGTTTTTATTTTTAAGTTAAAAAAGGGCATGTTACCTGCATATTTTGATGAATTTGTGTCATTAAGGGAGCAGATTCATTCATATAGTACAAGAAATGTTCAGGATTTTAATATTCTAAAAACCAACAAGTATAGTACTATGATATCTTTATTTCACAAATGTATGAATGAGTATAACCATCTTCCATCTAGTGTTAAATGTGCAGTGACAATGATGACTTTCAAGAGACTGTTAAAGGCCCATATTTTATCAGACTGAGATTTAGTGTTAGATTTAATGTTAGTAGTAAGGTTGAATGTTGTATGATAAATTTTTGATCTTAATTAAGTATATATGTTCATTGTAGTAGGATTTCTATTTCATAATAAAGCTATGTTAATGCAATCCGATAAGCAATTATTCTCAAAATATGCTTCTCCTGTGTCGATACTTTCTTTTGCTAAAATATCTACGTGGTCGTTTTGTTTTATGCCTATGTGAGCTTTAACCCAAGCCATTTGTATGTCGAATTTCCTTGAAGTGAGTTGTCCTAGGATGACTTGAATTTTGTAAATATACGGATGAGATACAAGGGAGCTTGAATTGTTTGGTTTATTTATACTCTGTAGGACGGATAGTGAGTCCGAAAATAACGTAATGTTTCTATGTTGGTTTTGAGATGCTAAGTATTCTAAGGCTTTCAATATTCCGTATGCCTCTGCGGTATAAATCGAACTATGGGAATTGATTTTGAACTTCTTTTCTATTTTTCCTTTTGGGATATAAAATGCACACCCAGTACCTAACTCATTCTTTGATGCATCAGTGTATACTACCATGTTACTTTCGTTATTATCTGTAATTCTTTTGAGTAAATTTTGATTATAAGAAGCAGTTTCAAAGTATTTCGGTATTATAATTTTCGGTTTGTTTTGATATAATTCAAAGTATTTATCTCTCGTATGTTGCATCAATGTCGTGTTGCTCGTATTACGAAAACCTATACAAAGTGGAGGAGAATTTTTTTTATCCAGTATGTTTTTGTCAAATCGTTGCAGTTTAAAACAGATACTTTATGGATTAGTGGCGACTGTTTTAATTTGCATTTTAAAATCATTGTTTCGGCCAAGTATTCTCTTCTCAATTTTAGTGGCGGATCTTTTGCTTCCACTCTAATAGCTTCGACAGGTGTCATTGCTCCAATGCAAATTCTAAGGGCTTTATTCTGAATAGGATCTAGTTGTTTTAGGTTTGTGTCATTTGCTGATCCGTACAGTATGCTTCCATAGTCCATTATAGATCGGATGTACGCTCTGTAGAACAAAAGTGCTATGTCTAGACTAGCTCCCCACCACGTACTCTATCTCTGTATCTGTAAAGGTGGGAAGGGTGGGTAGACCCCACAGCACTTAGGCCACAATTGTCCCATTGTGCATCCTTCTGAGGTTCAAAACTTCATTCTAGCTCGTCATCCAGCCTACTTCTCTGAAGTAGGCGATAACGTCGCCTGAATTAAGTTCCCTCATATTGGCGTGTGTTAGCCTGTGCTCGCCGAATACATGAAACCTAAGATGAGAGTGGCTGACATTCACAAAGAATGTGCTCGACAGTCTCATCTTCTTGCTCACATCCTCTACAAAGTGGGGTGTCAGAGAGACCCAGTCTGTGGAGGTGTTTTCGTAGGTGGCAGTGACCAGTCAGAATACCCGTGGCTATTCGTAGGTTCCGCCTGTTCATAGTCACGTATTTTTTGGCTACTTTGCTGTCCGGATATCGTAGCAGTTCCTTGGCAAGCCTGCAGCCTTCTGCGTCGTCCCATCTACCCTTAAACTTATTAAGGGAGTGTTCCTTTAATAGGTCGACCGTCGCTGACGCCGATAGACCAATGAAAGTGCCAGGTCCCAAAAATTTTTGGGAGGCTGCCTTCCTGGCTAGCGAGTCTGCAATACGGTTTCCTTTCGATTTCTCATGGCCCTTAATCCAGCCTAAAGTGACCGTGTTGTTGTTACAAACTTCGATTAAGGCCATGTGGCATTCTAGTACTAGGCCTGATGTAATACGTGGTCTGTTCAGGGCTAGTAGTGTTTGTCTACTGTCCGTAAGGATGTATATGTTATTACCTGTGGCTTTCCTTTTGGTAATCTCTTTTGCACCGATGCAGATAGCAGTGAGCTCTGTTTGAGCAACACTTGCATTGCAGCCCATTGCCCATTTTATGTTTAGATTCAGGGGTCTGGAGAAAATTCCACATCCTGAACCCACATTAGATTTAGACCCATCTGTGAAGATGCGGATTGCGTCTTCTTCCGTTGGGTCTTGTTCGTTGTTTTTAAAAATTACCTTGCAGGGCCTGTGGAAGGCATATCGCGGTGGAATCGAGTCCGTATTGGCCTGCAGCAGTGGGACCTCCCTGAGGGCCTCATGCCACAAGTTACGTCTCAGTTTACCGGATCCTACATCAGGTTGTATACCGGTAGAGCGTAGACGTGTCATGGTCATCAAAACAACCTCCTTGATGTATATGTCAAGGGGAGTGAGACCGAGTATTACCTCCATAGCTCTTGTTGGTGTGGTTATCATGCCTCCTGTAGTGTTAAGGCATGCTGTTCTTTGGATTTGATCCAGTTTACGGACGACTGTCAGCTGGTTTGCTTTAGCTCCCCAGGCAATCGCGCCGTACGTTAGCATAGGTCTGATGATGGTAGTGTAGATCCAGGCAGCAACTCTAGGTGACATTCCCCAGGTGCGGCCGATGGTTCTACGACACAGCTCATAACAAATATATGCTTTTTTAACTCTGTTTTCTCTAAGTGAGAGTTCCACGTTAACTTACTGTCAAAGGTGACCCCTAAATATTTCACCTCTGAAGAGAAATTAAGTTTGGTATCTAGGAGCTTTGGGGCTTGATGTTTTGCAAGCTTCCTTTTTTTCGTGAAAAGAACCATCTCCGTCTTTTTTGGATTTATTGACAGCGAATGGTCCCTGTACCATTGTTCTATGATATTGAGGGCCTCTTGCATTAAAGAGCAGAGTGTCTCCTCGAATCTTCCTGTTAGCAGTATCACTAGGTCATCTGCGTATGCTATTGTGTAGAAGTTGCTTTCGTTGAGGTGGCTGACCAAGGAGTCTAAGAGCATGTTCCACAGTTGTGGCGAGAGCACCCCTCCCTGTGGACAACCTTTTACAACCAAGCCTCTGATGGTTACATCATCCACACTGATTTTTATCGCTCTTTTTGAGAGCATGCCACCACGTCCTCGTAATCATTTTCAGGAATTTTATTGCTTTTGTGCACTTTGTTCGTATGAGTTCTATGAATGGTTTCCATGTTAGCTTGCTATCCAGTACTATTCCTAAATATTGGACTTCATCTTTGTATGGTAGTAGAGCATTACCTAATTGGATATTTTCAGGTTTTTGTAAAGTTTGTCTAGAAAATACGTTGATGCTTGACTTATGAGGCGCGATCTGAAGTCCTAGGTTCTGGATGGTGGTAATCAAAGGAATGAATGAGTTCTCTAGTTTCTGTAATCCACGATCGTATTTCTTTTCCTGTGAGTATAAAACAATATCATCTGCATATTGTATTATAGCTGTTTCCTCTGTTATTGAGTGTAAACAAGCGGTAAATATATTAAATAATAGAGGAGATAATGTTGATCCCTGAGGTAGTCCCAGTGAGGTGTGTCGTGGTCTGATTAGGGAATTATTGTGTCTAATATATACTTTCCTATTTGATAGCATTTGACATAATAGGTTACAGATTCGTTCCGGGAAGTTCAATTCTTTCATTTTATCTTTTAGTATTCAGTGCGATTTTAACAGTCAATTAGTATAGACGTGTTTAAAACAGCTCTCTTATCAACAAATCGTTTTTGTTAAGAATTCCAATTCTATTGAACCGGTTAATCCACCTAGTAAATCAGTTAATCACATTTATAGTTCAGTGAAAAATGTCTAGTGCAGATCCCCCTGACAAAGGGGGAACTTCAGATTTGTGCAATAACAATGATAACTCAAGGAATGTGCGTTACAATTCAACATACCAAACAGCATTTCAGGAAAGCAAAAACTTAGGAAAGGATAAAGAAACACGCTTGTCTGGTCAGACAGCGACAGGTATTTCAGTACAAGTAGCAAAAAAGTTCAAACTTGATAAACCTAATTTATATTCAATTGATAAAATTTACGTATTTATCGAAAAAATTACTAATGAAAATTTAGGAAATTTACATCCCATGTAGTTGGACACTTATTACATAAAAAACTAAAAGTTCAAAACATTACTAAAATACAAAAGGTAGGTAGAATAGAGTAAGAGTAGAGGTTAAAACTACTAAAGACGCTAATATGTTAATAGAAAACGAAAACTTGAAAGAGGAACAATTAAAAGCATTCATACCCAATAATTTAATAGAAAGGAAAGGGGTAATCAAAGAAGTAGATACCACATTCAGTGAAGAGTATTTGTTGGAAAATATTGAGTCTCCAAACGCAGTCACCAGTATTCGTAGGTTTAAACGAAAAATTGATATTGATGGGGAAGCAGTATACGAGTATATACCAAGGCAAACAGTTTTTAGTGTCATTCGAGGGTAACGTGTTACCCCCATTTGTTATAATTAATAGCGTGGTGTGTCCTGTAGAAAAATACATTCAAAAGGTAGTACAGTGTTACAACTGCTTGAGGTATGGCCATGTGGCCAAGCAGTGTAAAAGCACTAACACACTATGCATAAATTGTAGCAAGAAAAAGGAAGAAAATCATTCATGCAAAGATCCTGAAGACACATTTTATTTTTATTCTAAATCAAACGATCATAAAACGATACATAAAAAATGCCCCGTATTTGAAAAACAGAAGCAAATAAAACAATTCATGTCAGATAATAATGTAACCTATATAGAAGCAAAAAACTGGTCTGATAATTCATATATTAGTAAAATTAGCAATAATAGGTTCAATGTACTTGATAATACGTCGGAAAGCTTTCCATTACTTCCTAAGACAACAATCCACCAATACAAAACAAATAGGGAAAGTAATACATTTAAAAAAAATACACCATCAGAACCCTCAACATCACACAGTAAACACACAATCACACAAACCAAAAAACGTAGGATACAATCACCTAACAATGAAATCACACAAGCACCCATTCTTCCCAGATCCTTTGGTCCTAGTAAACCAGTATTTCAATTTAAAAATAATAGTACAAATGAAAATATGGAGATAGAATCCATGCAGTCAAATGAAGAAAATGATACAACATTTATTCAAACGTTCTTCCAAGTTTTCAAAAACATCTTGAAAGACATTAGTTCATTTGAAGAATTACAAAAAGTTGACATTCAATTTGTAACAGATAGGTTATATAAAATGAATCATAATCTGCCAAAAAATACCAATGCTTAATAAAATTAAAATATTACAATGGAACGCGCGCTCGGCGATTGCAAACAAATATAGTTTGATGAAGTGTCTGTCAGAACACGATATTGATATTTGCGTTATATCTGAAACGTGGTTTAAAAAAAAACAACATCATCAATTTTCCAGGTTATATAATTAGAACTGATAGGGATGACGGATATGGAGGTACATCAATACTAATAAAGGTAAAAATAAATTTTAAAAAGTAGATATTAACATTAAAGTAAATACTGACATCAACATATGTGCTGCCGAAATTAATTTTAATAAATATTTACAGTTTAAAATATTATCTGTGTATGGCCCCCCAAAAATTAGCATCAATAACCGCGACTGGAAAAGCATATTTAATATTATATCTAAAGAGAACGGCATAATATGTGGAGATTTTAACGCACACAAAAGAACATGGGGTTCGTACAAAAATGATCAGAGGGGTATACAACTTCTAGACGTCTTAGAAAATCATGACTTAATATTGGCAAACGATGGAACACCTACTAGATTAAACCGCAACGGGGAAAATTCCGCAGTGGACCTGGCACTTAGTACACCCTATCTGATAAACAACATAGATTGGAACGTAATAAAGGACACACTGGGTTCAGATCACTTTCCAATACTTATTAACCTCAATGTGCCTAAAAATAAGTGTCTACAAACAAAGGAATTAATATGTCCTTCCAATAAATGGAATATAAATAGAGCAGACTGGTCAATATTCAAAAACGAAGCAGAACTGTATTTCTCACAAACACCACCTATTTTTAATGACATTAATGCAAAATATGAATATCTAATACAAGGAATAAACACAGCTGCCCAAGTATCCATGGCAACAAACAAACCATTCAAGATAAAGTCAAGAACACTACCACCTTGGTGGGACAGAGAATGTGACATAGCTGTAAGAGATAGAAAAAATGCGGTAATTGCCTACAAAACTAACAGCACGTTGGAAAACTTCATTACAGTGCAAAAAATAGCAGCAAGCACAAAAAAATTTTTGAAAGAAAAGGCAAGATCCTCATGGAGAGCATACTGCACCAATCTGAATAAAAACACATCAATGTCAGACATTTGGAAACAGGCCAAGAAAATGAAAAGAACTTTCATACGGACAGAGAACATTCATTTCTCCAGTGAGGATTGGAAAGAAAACCTACTAGAGAGAATAGCACCGCCATCTACCTTCTACCAAAATAATTTAGAAACTGAGCAGGAACATGAGGAAACAATACCACAAATATTCGAAAATCTGATAAATATTCAAGAACTAGAAAACACAATAAAACAAAGAAAAAACACCGCACCAGGCTTAGACAATATCAGATATCCGATGTTATGCAACCTACCAAATAATACCAAATCTTTTTTATTGGAAATATATAACAACATACTAAAAATGGGCAAATGCACAATACAAAATTGGAAAAACCTAATTGCAGTTCCAATATTAAAACATCAAAAAGATCCAAATGACCCAGGCTCCTACAGAGTCATATCATTATTAGCATGCCTATTGAAAACATTCGAAAGGATATTAAAAAACAGAATAGAATGGTGGTTAGAAGAACACAAAATATTACCAATTCATCAGTACGGATTCAGGAAAGGATATGGCACAATGGACGCGGTGAGCCAACTTGTCACTGATATACAAATTAATTTTGGAGAAAATGGGTATACTGCAGCTACATTCCTGAATGTAAAAGGCGCATACGACTCGGTAGAAATTCCAATGCTGAAACAAATTGGTATGCCTACCAAAATACGAAATATTCTGTGCGATATTATGACAGACAGAAAAATATTTATAAGACAAAAAGACGCATTATTAGGACCAAGACATACATCTAGAGGTTTACCACAGGGCTCCGTTTTAGCACCACTGTTATTCACCATATATACCATCAAAATGCATCAAGCATGCAGGAATTACACACTTCTACAATATGCTGATGATTTTGTAATATATGTCAAGGACAAAAAATATGAAAATTGTCTAAGTACTCTAAACAAGGCCACCGCAAACATAATAAAAGCTATTGAAGATGTAGGGTTCGATCTATCAACATCTAAATCAAATGTCACCATCTTTTCAAGGCACCGTATCCCAGAAACTCAGAACATCCAGTTGGGGGACCACATGATATCATATAAAAAAGAAATTAAGTACTTAGGAGTAACATTAGATAATAAATTAAATTGGAAACCATATATCGAAGCAATCAAAATAAAATGTAATAAAGCCATTAATTTCCTCAAAATGATCACCAAAACATGGTGGGGCGCAAGTACTGAGATATGCCTGTTATTCTATAAAGCATATATAAGGTCCATTTTAGATTACGGTTCCGTCCTATACGGATCTGCATCAAAACAATCACTGAAACAACTAGAAGTATTACAATAAAGCGTTAAGAATATGCTTAGGAGCGATGTCAACAACACCAGTGGAACCACTAAGGGTGGAAGCACTCGAACCACCATTGGAATTGAGAAGAACATTTCTCGCTGAAAAAATGGTACTTAAGAATAAAGCAAAAAATTCTACACTGATGGCCAAAATATGTGAGTTAAATACATTGGACCTGACGAATAAATATTGGGAAAAAAAGAACTCGCCACCGATATGCACCGCATTTCGTAACACCTATAAAGAAGAAATTTTAACGTATGAAAGTTGCAATTACTTTGAGAACATAGAACACTTTGCAAAAATAAAATTCCTGCGTACTCAGAAATACCAGAATTAAACAAAGAAAAAATTATCAGACTTACAAAAAAAGACATCAACAGTACAATAACAATATATACAGATGCATCAAAGACAACAAAAGGTACAGGCACAGCATTCTATGTGCAAGAAACGAAAGAAGGAAAAACCTTTAAGTTAAGCAACGATTATTCTATATTTTCAGCAGAAGCTGCAGGCATAATGAAGGCGCTAGAACACACAATCCACAAAAAAAGAAAAATGTATCTATCCTAACGGATTCGCTGTCTGTCATCCAATGTTTGAATAATAACGCAGTAGATACCATCACTCACCCGCACATTAAGAAAATTCAATCCATATTACACCAACTAAAGAGAGTGACGTTCAAATAATATGGGTAAAAGCACATTATGGAATTTACGGCAACGAAAAAGCTGATCAGTTAGCCAAAAGAAGTGCTGAAAAAGATGAATGTCAACCGAACGAAGTGGCACTACAAGATTGCTTAAATAAATACAAAAGAAAATTTCAAGCAGCATGGAAAGAGAAATGGGACCACTATGTAAAAACAAAGCCTACTAGATACACACTACTGCATAGGGAAACACCAAAACAACAGTGGTATAAAGGAATTAATTATTCACGTAGGGAAATTAGCTGAATAATTCGAATGAAATTTGGACACGCGTCGTACCCAGAGCACTTAAGCAAAATAGGCGTATCGAATCAAACTTATGCACAGCCTGTAATGTCATAGGAGACCTGGATCATATATTTTTGAATGCTTGGAATATCGTAATGCCACGAAAGAACTTTATAATAACATAATACATGAAAAAATATTCCCTCCCATCAACATGTTACACTTACTGGCGCTGAATAACATCAAAATATTAGACTGCCTAGTAAAATTTCTAAGGATGACTAACATATCGGTATAGTTGTTATATAGAGCTTGTGACCTTTGTTACCCTAACCCAAATGTTTATACCTTCCATCCGTGGTCTACCTTTGTATGTGTTCAAATAAAGCCCTGAACGACCCCTGGGCGAGAAAACTTGTAACCCTGTACCAATCCTTTGATTGAAAAGCGGTATTAACTTGAATCGCAGACGACGATAGTTTGATAGGTTAAATTAGGGCTCGCTTAAGTAATAGGATACATATCCACAACACAAAAATCAATAACAAATTCAGTATCGATTCTGATTGGCACTTAATTGAAATTGGATTCAAAGATAAACTTCAAATACATCACTATACATACTGTAACACAAAGTATTTGGCTGCATGGATACCTCCAAACGCCATAAAACAAAACAAAACAAAATCTTTTAATATTGGGATGTTGACTCTATCGTAGGCACTTTGAAGGTCTAAGAATGTTGCAATTAAGATCCATTTTCTGAGAATGTGTTCTGTATACCTGTGGTAATGTGTGATGCCGCGTCAATTGTGCCGAATCCTTTTTTAAATCCATATTGGGTTATGGGTAATATTTGGTTCTGGTTTATCAAACACTCGACTCGATTTTTGATTATTCTCTCAAAGGTCTTTAGAACACATGAGAGAAGCGATATTCCTCTGTAAGATTCAGGATCTTCGGGATTTTTCCCAGGTTTTAGAATTGGAATGATTATCACCTTTTTCCAATCTTATATGTTGCAATTCTCGGTTGACCATATTTCGTTGAATATTTCCAATAAAAACATTTTGGCGTTTTTAGGTAAATGTAGCAGCATTGCATATTTAATGTCATCTTCTCCAGGTGCCGTATTTTTTGAAATATTGAGAGCATTTTCTAATTCCCCAAATTCCAGGCTCCTCTGGAAAATTTCTGGTGTATCTTCTGCTTGCTTTGCTGTTGTAATTTCCTTGGGATTTAATAGTACCATTGGGGGTGTAATTTTGTCTAAAAACGGTTCTACCCAGTTGTCATCTGTAGACTTGGTTCGGTTAGTTAGATTTCCTTTCATTTTTTTTGCTTGATTCCATGTTTGAGTCATGGGCGTATTTTTGTTGAGGTTATTGCAATATGTAATCCAGGATTGTCTTGCCACTTTTCTTAGAATTCTTTTAGTTTTGGCAGCTTCATTTTTTGCAGACAGGAAGTTTTCCAGTGTGCTGGTATTTTTAAATTTTATCAATGATTTTTTCCTTGCCCGAATTGCTTCATCGCACTCGTCATTCCACCACGGTGTTATTTTTCCACCTCTTGGTTTAAATGGTTTATTTATTGGGATAAAATTATTTGCTGAACTATTTATTCCTTCCATAAAGTATTAGTATTTCTCATTGATGTTGCTGAAAATGGGATTGTCTTGTGCAAATAAGTTGTCAATGTTCTGTTTATAAGAATTCCAATCGGCTTTTTTTATATTCCATCTGCTGGAGGGGTATATGGTACATTCTTTATCTTCGGTTTTATTTTTGACAGCGAGTTCCATTATGATTGGGTAGTGGTCTGATCCTAAGGTGTCCGCGTGCGTTTTCCAGGTTATTTTATTGGATATATTAGGTGAAGAAAAAGTTAGGTCTACTGCAAATGTGTGTTCGTTGTGTGTTAGTCTAGTCGGTAATCCATCATTTAGAAGTATTAGTTCTTGGTTGTCTATAATATTAGCTAGCTATCTCTCTCTTTGGTCGTTTTTGTGCGATCCCCAGACTTCATGGTGGGCGTTAAAATCGTCTGCAAGAATAGCGGGAGAATTTATAGTAGTAAATATGTTTTCCCAATCGTTGCTGTTTATATTTATACCTGGCGGGCAGTATAAGGATAGTATTGAGATTTTTGATGATTTACATATTTCTATTCGAGCGGCACAAACTGAGATATGTTCGTGGACATTCATTCAGATTTAAATTTATTTTTTCGCCTTTCATGTGGTTTTTAAATAGGATTGCTGTTCCTCCATAGCCATCCGCTCTATCTGCCCGAACGATGTGATACCCTTCAAATTTGATTTGTTTGTCCTGTTTAAACCAAGTTTCTGCTAAGATTGCTATATCTACATTATTTTATTTTAAAATTTTTATTAAACTATATCTATTTGCTACAGCGGAACGCGAGTTCCACTGCAAAATGTATATTGTATTGTTTTTATTGGCCATTTCGGAATTTGCTAAGTTTATTTTTTACGTAAACTATATCAATTTTTCCCAAGTCTTCAAAACTTGTTATATTATCTAATATATCCTTTAAGATATTAAAAAGAGTGACTAATTGATCATCTTTATCACTGCATAAGTCAACTTCCATACTAGTTGTTTGTTGGCCTATTTGAATCGGTTGCTGTGGTCCGAAGTTTCTAGGAAACATTGGAGGGTGCATTTCCTCTCCGCGCATATTCACCTTTCGTTTTTTAGGAGTATTGCTGAGAGGTGTTGCTGGAATTGGGGGGTGGTGTATGGTAGGAGGGTTATTTGTTTCATTCCTTAGGATTATTTGTTTGGGATAATGGAATGTTAGGTCGGTGGCTATAATAATTATTTTTATTGTGGTTCATATTTTTGTTTGGAAGGGCGGGAAAATTTTCTGGAGTATTGGTTAAGGTTTCAAAACTATTTAATAGTGTGACATTAGCATAAGAGTTACAAATGTTTGCTTTTGCCCCCAGAAAGGTAGTATTATTTTGTGCCATGTGTTCTTTTATTTTTTTTGTTGTTCAAATGTAGGGCATGTTCTAGAAATCGATTTGTGATCGTTAACCTTACAATATATACAGAAAGTGTTTTCCGGATCGTTGCATGTGTGATCGTCTTCTTTTATTTCACCACAATTTAAGCACCTACTATTTGTTGACCGACATTGTTTGGCTACGTGTCCATATCTTAAACAATTGTAGCATTGTGTTACTTTTTGTACATAATTTTCTACTGGACATATTACACTATTTATTTTTATGTGCGTTGGCAAGGCATTACCCTCGAAAGTTACTAGGATTGTTTGTTTTGGTATATAAATAGTCTCTCCGTCTATGTCTATTTTTTTTAAACCTCCTAACTTCCATGACTGTACTCGTCGTAATGAAATTTTTGAGTAAGCACTCTTCGTTAAAAATTGTATCGACCTCTATTATTACTCCTTTACGCTCCAATAAATTATTTGGAATAAATGCTTTTAAATTTTCATTATTAAGTTCTTTGTAATTAATTAAATTATTAGCATCTCTTAAAGTTTCTAATTGCACTCGTACTCTATTTTTCCCTACCTTTTGTATTCGTTTAATATTAGATATTTTTAATTTTTGGTGTAAAATATGCCCTACGGCCATGGGATGTAAACGACCTATGTTATCAGTATTCAACTTAAACGTTATCTGAATATAAATACGATTTGTTGATGTTGAATGTTTTGGGTTTTTGTGTATTGTCACCTGTTGCCGTCTGAATAGAGCGGCGTTCGTCCTCTATGCTGCTAGTATGGTTATTAACTGGCATTAAGATAGGATTTTCGATCACTTGTGGTCCCATCTCTCTGTTATTTTTATCAGGTTCGCTGTTGATATTCGAAAGATTATTTATGTTCCCCCCACCTTCATTGGGAAGATTTTCAGTCATTTTCTATTACTTTCCACGCACTCTTGTTTTACACTAATTTAAGTTTATTTCACGTAAAATTTACCAGTGATATTTGGTTTAAACGGATTGCTGTGTCGCACGTCTTTCACCTACAATTACCGGTACTCGAATGGCGAAATTAGTTAATAGTACACTTGATGTTGGGAAATCTACGATTTACAGTTATTAAAGAAGAGATATGTGGCTAGTTTCAAACAGCACGTAAAGCTCTAGGAAAACCAAAATGTCTAATAGAAAATAATTTGAAAGAAATACTTCGAAGGAAAGGGATCTAGGAATTTTCTTCGAAAGCAATTCTTCGAAAACAATTCTTCGAAAACAATTCTTCGAAAATCAATTCTTCGAAAATGCGATTCTTCGAATAAACAATTCTTCGACTAATAATTCTTCGACAGCTTTATTATTTGGATTTACTAAAATCTGGGATAAGTTTTCATTAGACAATAATCAATATTTCTCGCATGACATATAAACGTATGATGCGGAACATACTAATAATAAATGAGAATTATAAGGTCATTTTCTTTTTTGAGAATACCTAGGAACTGGAAATAAAACACTACTTTTTTTATTTGTTATAATTATGTCAACATTTTATTAATAAATTACAGTTTAAATTAATAAAAGTTTACAGTACAGTAAAAGGTTACAGTAAAAATTACAGATAAATGACATAAATACTATCAAATACCAAGGTAAGAAAAATATTATAGATTAATATATGTTGTGAGCTAAACCTCTAATGTATTCTATTATATTATTTTTATCATACTGATTTACAAGAGTTTTGATTCGTTGATTACAATCTTTGTACTTCTTTCTTGGTGTTTGTGGTTCAAATCCGCTTAAATATTGTTCTACACGAAGTTCATTTAGACTTTGCTCATTTTTTATACATTTTATAAATTTCCACAAGTTGGGGTGAACTGCTGATACTTGTGTTTCAAAACTTCGATGCCATCCTTCTACCGAATTATTTGTTTTCGGTAAATCATCCAAAACTGTTTGATATAGATTCCACAATTCGTATGGATATTGTGGTGGTTTTCGCTGTTTTCGATTTGGTCGCCCAATCCACGTATCTTCAAAATAATTAATAACACTTTCGGCTTCTGACGGAAATATTTCACTATCATATAATTGTTCAAAAGCCATAACTATATCATCCACTGGGACAAAAGCAATAGCACACAACATTTTTAGTTTGAAAGCAAATTCACTGTCAGTCTCATAGCGTTTTTTTAATCCATTCCTTTGAATCATTCGAAAAATGCATTGACTGAAGTGGAAAAAACAGCCTCTTTTTCTACAACTTGGAAAAGCACTATTGCAGGCATTAATCAATGCTTTTTCGAAGTCAGTGGTAATCGTTGCAGGCACTAAAGATGATTTCAAATTTTTAAGTTCTTGAAAAAATTGATCATAAATTCGTTCTGATTTTTTTGGTAAGAGTGCATAAACTAAAGGTACCAATAAATTGTGTTGCAGTCCGTGAACGGTTAGTAATTGTTGGAATAATAACGGCACGGTTTTAAATGTGCCATCAATATACCAATGCTTACTGTTAGACAATAATTGGAGATTTTGTTCTGTAGTAAAAATTAATATTCTCTCGTCCACTGGACCGGCATCATATAGCAAAAAAATTTCATTTTTGTAGGTTTTCGTATATTCCTCCAAAAATATTATTTCGCTTCTATTAGTAGGAAGAGCTGGTCCTTGTAGATTTTTTTGTCTGATATTGCGAATACTCCGTTTCATACTGCTAACACTTGGAAGCTTGAGAGCTGCCGTTATGGAACATGTAGTCGAAGCAATTGATATAATTCTGTGCGGAGGATCATTACTTATTTTCGAGTTGATTCGAATTTTTTCGTACACTTTGGTCGCTTCCACCTCTGAGGCGTCAGCAATATGATTATGTGTTTTTGTTATTTTACTGATTTTATCGTCGACTGTAATTATTCTCGCTGAACAGTTTGTTTTTCTTTTTTCAAAAAATGCGCACTTCCAATACACTTTTTCACCTTTTTCAACATCTTTAAAATAAAAATGTCCCTCGAACAACAATTTACGTTTTCCTTTTTCTGAACAAACAAATTCTGCATCCATATTTACTTGCACAGGGTTAAATTAAAACTAATTTTATTTTATGGAAAACAATCCCACTCAGGTCAGTTGCAAACTTGGGATTAGATAAATTATACCTGATTTATATCACAAACAAATTCTGCATCCATATTTACTTGCACAGGGTTAAATTAAAACTAATTTCCAAGGGATTATCGTCAGTTGCAAGCTTGAGATTAGATAAATTATACCTGATTTATATCTCTGAACAGTCATTCCTTTTGGATACTTCGAAGAATTGTTATTCGAAGAATTATTAGTCGAAGAATTGTTTATTCGAAGAATTGCATTTTCGAAGAATTGATTTTCGTAGAATTGTTTTCGAAGAATTGTTTTCGAAGAATTGCTTTCGAAGAATTTTCCGGATACCGAAGGAAAGTACATGCGTTCTTCTTTAGATAAGAATTTCCGACAGTAGACAAAGTAAACTATAGAAACTTTTAAAAGAAATAGGTTTTCGCTGGAAAAAGCATTCCAGAAAGTTTATTTTAATAGAAAGAAGCGATATTGTAGCATGGAGAAGAAATTACCTAAGGACTATAAAAGAAATGAGAAGCCAAAGAAGAAACATGGATCAACGAAGCACATACACCAAATAAATGTTGGCAAGACGAAACTGTTACAAGTCAAAGACAGGCTTTTTTAAATAATTTATCTACTGGTTTACATCCACCATCAGGAAAGGAGCGCAGACTGATCATAGTACACATCGGCAGTTCAAACGGTTTTGTTAAAGGTGGTTTATTGAATTTTGAATCTACTCATACCAGTGACTACCATGAGGTCATGAATGCTGATGTCTTTAATGAACGGTTCGAACAAATGACAGATTTTCTTCCTCAGAACTATATAATAGTAATGGATAATGCAAGTTATCACTCGAGACTTTTAGAAAAAGTGCCCACAACCAAGTGGTTAAAAAAAGATTTTCAGAATTGGCTAAATTCAAATAGTTATTAAGTTCTATTCCGGTTCTGTGAGAAAAGAACTGTATTCTTTGTGTTCCCTTCATAAAGAGAAATTAAAAAAAATATGAAATTGATGAAGTTGCAAAAAATCGTGGGATCACGGTGGTTAGATCACCACCATATCATTGCGAATTAAACCCAATTGAACTGGTATGGGCACAGATAAAGCGAGAAGTTTCAAGAAAAATAATTCTTTTATAATGAGTGATGTTAAACAGTTGTTTTTGGAGGCTGTAAATAATGTGAACCCTAAAAACCGGGAAAAGGTAGTAAATCATACGATTAAAGAAGGGAAAAAGGGAAGTTTGACAATATTACTGATGAAATGATCGAGCCACTCATTGTAAATATTGGTTGCAACAGTTCATCTTCTGATTCCAATTCTGATTTGAATTTGTAAGAAGTAGCTCTACTTATACTGGTAAGTTTTTATATTAAAATTATTATGTATGAACTAACGTTGTTAAAAAGTCAAAGTTTTAAACCCTTATACCTATATAACCAGTATGGCACAATGTTCTTAACATACCTTGTGGAAAAATATAACATTTTAGAAAAAATTGCACTTTTTTACCTTCAGCTGTTTAAAATTAATAAGCAGGATAATTAGATGAAAATATAAGTATACCTACAGACAATTGTAAATTTGTATATATAGTTATTGATGTTAAGTAGCAACTCACAAGGTTTGTTATATAAGTGCGAACAGCAGCTTTTCGTCGGCGAGCATAAGCCATGGGAACTGTTGCTTACTCTTAGAATGTTGTATACTTGAAAATATGTTGAATGGAAACTAGTCTACAAGCGAGTGCCACTTTATTTTTACCAGTAGTTATACCTCACCAAAATAAAGAAACATGAAGTATTGACAAATAAGGTAACTTAGAAATTCACTAAAAAGATTATGAGAATATTAAAAACGTGGACCATAAGAACACAGATCAGTTGTTGCTACTATGTTTATTTGAACAATAAAAAATATGTGCTGGTTGATAACTCACCCGACATACAGTTTGTAGATGATATGCAACTTCAACAAAAATAATATACTATTGATAACCTCACTCAACAGGTACTATGTTGATAATATATAAAAGTTCAACAAAAATAGAGTACTCACCCACAAATTTTTTCTACAGATTATAGCTATAATGTGTTTATACTGTTAACTACTTATAGAATTTGATAATCATTGTATGAATAAAACAGCGGGAAGAAAATTAAGAAAAGAGCAAAGGACTGTGGTGACGTAACAGTAGCCAGTTCATAATTATTCATATTAGTGATTACGTTTAATCGAAGGACCACCCCTAAATAGGGGAAAATAAGGAATCAATAATAACAATAGACTATAACGATTTACTATAAAATATATTTCAATGAATGAATTATTTAACAAATAGTTGAATACAGTCACCAGCAAGGACACAAAAGATTTACAATAATGCAGGTAGGTATAATAGGAAAGGATAAGGCACTACTTAGTCATTACACAATTAATGTTGGCTATTTATTGAAAGGTGTTTACATTTGAATTCGGAATTGTCTTATGGCGAGATTTGACAACATTAACTTAAAAAACAGAGCAAAGAGGGAACTTCTATCCGTTGAAAATTTGAATTTTTATTAATTTCTTGATTACTAAGTTCAAACACATCTTACCTTTTTCAAGATGCATTTATCAAAACTGCGATAACTAACTATCATTAAACTTTTGAGTATAGCCGCCATTTTAGACGGGTAAACCAACCCACCTACTCACACAATGACTTTTTTACAAGTGAAGTGAAGGAGAACGAGGCAACAACAAATAAAAGGTGGGGGAAAATTTCGAAGATGAGAATTAGCGGGAATTTTGCAAGGAGAGCGCGCGAAATATATTTAATTTGAATTTTGTTTGATAATCAACACATGATGTTAAATGATTTTAACAATCATAATTCATATTTAGATGTAACAATGTTCCAAGACATAAATATATACTTATACATCGATGCATCGATTTGCAATAGCACAAGAAAATACATTTAAATGGTAGTTGAAAATAACTGAAATTTCATATATAGAAGTGTTACACAGAAAAAACTAAAACCTGTATCCTAGTGGTTGGAAGACATCTTTTCAAACCTGAGTGTACGGGCATATGGCAGTGGTGTGTGTGTGGAGTTAAAACAGACACACGTGGTCTTGTCTAACGGTTTTGTGAGGGGGTATTCCTACATGGATATTCCTGGAGGGATATCGTCCTGGTGGAAAGGATTCCCTTTTGTATCCTCCTGTCCACGATCTGAACCTGGACCCATAAACCTCACAATAAAGACGTTTACAGCCGCAATGGCGACTGTCCAAAATGGCCTCTCCTCAAGCAAGGTTGGCCGCGTCAGCGGGCTAATCTTCACCATGGAGGTGATCCCTATTAAAAAAATTTCTCTCCTGATACCAAAACTAATAATTCTTAGACTAACTTACCCTGTCGAAACGAAGAGGGCACTAAAAAGTCAAGGCAAGTAAGCCCAACAACAAAACCCACAAATCCTTTCTTTATTCCGTCGGGTTTATAAAATGAAAGCATTTAAAAAAACCAAGCTAACCAGTTGGATGTCATTTCAACAGTCTGTCAACTCGAAAAGATCATAGACAAAAGATCGTTAACAAATTCTATGACTCGGCCTGTGACCGATTTACATTCCAGCTACTGCATCATAGAACTAACTCAACTGGCGGACAAAACCCCAATCGACTTGACGTCGCTACGTTTGACATTAGTACTAACCTTCAATTTACTTGTACATGTGTCTTCCACCACTGACATTTGCTAATATTTTTAATAACTAGTTATTTACATTTATTTAATATGTACAAAGGAAAATCAAAAGAGGTAAGCACATATTTTATTCTTACTATTTACAATACTAATACTGATTTTTTAATTTCAGGTTCTTGAAATTAAAACAACTCTGGAAAGATTATAGTATTTTGGAAATCCTTTTGAAATGCATGAAGATATGGATAATAAAAGTTTTTGACCTAATTACCAGGTATATGTTGTAAATACCTCCAACTTTATTTAATAAAACATGGAATTGTATCCTTAGTTCTTTATTTAAGTGTCAAAAATGAGTAAGTTATATTTAAAATGCTACACGATATATTTATTATATTTATACAATTGTTATTTCATATGAAAATAGTCGAAACTTCAAAAAATATATTAACTGTCTACTAAAAGAAGTGATACTCCTATGGATTAACAAAGGTTTATTATTTTATTACTCTCTCATACATAAAAATAGACTATAGTAATCAGCAGTCAATTTAAATGCTATAAACACCACTTCATATTCAACTTTAGGTCAAAAAGAACAACTTAGTAAAGTAATTAATAACTATTTTGATGCAATGAAATATGTAAAGCTAGGATGTACTGATTTAGTCAAATACGAGTATATACAATTAAAACTCATTGTCTGCCAATCAAAACATATTATTACACAGTCAGTTCTTTTAAGCAAGAAATAATAATTAAAGTGGTAGATAAACTGTTAGAATTAGGAATGTGATACATTGTATTTATAATGTCCTACACTTAACAAAACAAAGTTTGCATCATACATACTGCACTGGACAATCTCGTTGGGTTCGGGATGTGAAACTAATAATTACGAAGAGACCACAACACTTTATTATACATATAAATCGGGTACAAAATATAAAATACCACTCCAAATACAGTATTACGCTTTTACATTATCCACCGATTATAGCCGGTAGCTGACTGCCCGCGCCAGCGCTCTCAGCCTGGCGTCCGCCGTCCCCCGCTCAAAGAATTTGTCCTGGTACTGTCTAATCGGCCTTAGGCCGTACCACTACACAACCCCCCAATTAAATATATATACGATAAGTATTTAAGTACTCGAACGACAGTAACCCATGGACAGAAACTGAAGTAGGAACAATCTTCAAACACTGATCATTCCCGTGGCATCTATTAACTTGAGGCAATATAAAAAAAATACAAAAAAAAATAACATTTCACATGAAAGAAAAAAAATTAAAATAAAAGGTGCTCCTAACCGGTAACGTCTGTTCCTAAATCGACCGGCTCGGGCTTGTACTTCTTTAGATTTATGTTTTGTTTGGAACTCTCGGTTCCATCAGGATTCCCTACAATAAAGGAGTTCGGTCCGGCTATTTTTAATATATAAAAGGGACCTTCGTAAATTAAAAATAATTTTCTAATAGTCTTATCAATAGCAGAGGACTGATAATCAAAAACCGGATAATTTATAATTTTATGTATAGGGAATTCGTCCTTTATACCAGTTTGCAAAAATTTAGGAGGAAAACATGTGCTTAAAGTATAGCATTATTTATACTAGTTTCCACAAATTCCAATACATTGGGCCACTTTGTATGTCTCTCGTGACAATAGGCCCTGAGCATTCGGACCACCTCCTTGTTATAGCGCTATTAGATTGCCTGCTGGATAGTACACTGAAATTAATTTTACCTTTATCCCCGCGGCTGGCAATTCGCTAAGCCATGCCCGACTAGTGAATTGTGAGGCCTTATCGGTAAAATACACTGCGGTTTCTGCACGTCCAAAATGTACCCCTTAAAAATTCGGTTCAAAATAGTTCGACAAGTCGCATTCCGTAGAGCATATAACTTTACATACTTAGAGAAAGCGTCCACAATAACCAACACGAATGTGACGCCTCCCCTACCTTCCGGTAATGGACCTACTAAATCCAAACACACCAGTTCCCCAACCTTCGTTACAATTATAGGATTGGCGAGACCCTGACTTTTCGGAAAAGTTTTCGATTTTTGGCAAAGGTCGCAAGCTGCTACAACCAGTTATCTGACGTGACGAGCCATTTTTGACCAGTAAAACATTTGTCTCATAATAATAAGTTTTGGTTTTCCCAAAGTGTCCCATCGCCCCGTGAAGAGATAAAACAAGCTGTTTAATTTGAGCCCGTGGTACACAAAACTTGTACGCAGGACATTTATTATTCCCTTTTTTAAATAATAACCCTTCTTGAATAAAGAACCATTGAACTTGCATGTTTTCCCTACCCGAGAGCAGCTTAGTACCATTTGTTTCACCTTTTAGCAATTCAACTTTGTCCCTTATCCATTTTTCTTTTAATTGATCCTCTCTTAGAGTTTTAAAATTCTCCCTCCGACGACAATTTACACAAAATTAAACGAATGTCCGAACTATTCGGCCGTACTGGTTCTGTATTGTTACTGGCAAATCGCGATAAGACATCCGCGATAACGGTTTTCGCGCCGCTGCAGTGCTGAATCGTGAAATCAAACTCCTGGATGAACATGATCCAGCGAGTTAATCTTGCTGATCTCAACTTGCAGGTAAGTAAAAAATTTAATGATTTGTGATCACTAATAACAACTAGATCCCTTCCGAGTATTAACGTGCGCCACTGACGTAAACAATGAAAAACAGCGTACGCCTCCTTTTCCGTTGTGGTATAGGGTAATTGGCTTCCCTTAAGAGTAGCGCTCGTGTAAGCAATAACATTCCTTTCGTTGTTGTCGTTTAATTGAAATAAACTTCCCCCCACTGCAACATTTGAACTATCACACTGTATATAAAAAGTTCTGTCGAAATCTGGATGTGATACCATTGTAACGGCCAGGTACGCTTCCTTAATAGTTTTAGAAGCATTATTTTCAGTCTAACTCCAGCTCCACCTTTGCCTTTTTTTTAATAATTTCAAAAGAGTTACACTTGAATCCGCGTAATTTCTGCAAAATCGTTGTTCATAATTAACAAAGCCCAAAAAACCTCGCAATTCCCTTATATTTCGAGGTACGGGAAAATTCATTATACTCTCGACAAGTTTCGAGTCTAATTTTATGCCATCTTCAGTCAGGACGTGCCCCAAAAAGCATATCTCCTTACAAATAAAATTAGATTTTTTCAATTTAATAGTCAATCCGGCCGAAAGAAATTTTTCAAAAATGGTATTCAACTGATGAAGGTGCTCGTTGATTGAATTCGAAAAAATAATTAGATCGTCGACATATACTAACGCGAAATCGGCACAATCCTTACCGAACACATTGTTTAAGGCTCGCATGAGACTAGCCATTGACACGGACAACCCAAAAGGAAGTCTCTGAAAAGTATATGACTCTCCCTCGAAAATAAAACCTAAATATTTAGTATGCTTGTGGTTAATTGGTATTTGTCAGTAAGCCGCGGTCAAATCGATAGTACTGAAAACTTGCCCACTTTTAAAATTAAAAAGCAGCTCCAAGGGATTAGGAGGATTTAAAAAATCCTTTTCAACCTTTTGTTAATAAAACGTGCATCTAGACACACCCGAATACTTTTATCTTTTTTTCGAACACAAACTAGAGGAGACACATACTCGGTTTTTTCTTTTTTAATTATACATTTCCTTAATTTGTTTAGATACCTCCTCCCTATAAATAAAAGGTACCGGATACCTTGAACAATGAAATGCACTGTAATCATTTAATTCTATATCCTGAATATAATTTTTAACTTAGCCCGGATTATCAGAAAAAACCTCTCGATATTGTTTAAGAATTTCGACTAGTTCGGCTCGTATCTTACTGTTAGTGTTTGCCTGATATGCTTTCGCAATAAAATCTCTGTCCTTGTAATGACACATAGGCGCGCTTTCTTGGCTTACCGGCGGAATCATATCCTCGCTATCAGCTTCACATTTTTCATACTTGAAGACATTGATGGTTAAATTCTTTTCATTTATTCTGTAAGATAGATTAATACAGATTACGTCATTATTTAAAATTAATGTTAGAACGGACCGGTTAAAATCAACCACCGCTTTATTTGCCGAGAGCCAGTTAGCCCCAATTAACATGTCTGCATTTAAATTTGGAACTACTAGAAAGATAACCTCCGTACTTTTTACCCTCCAATAAAACAGGATCTAATACTTGAAATTTAATCTTTTGTGACTTACCGCCTATAGCTACTGAAATGGAAGTATTAGTTACCGACAGAAGTGGTTGCTCAATGGATTGTTTAGGGTATTCATAAAAAGTTTCTGACATAGCGCACACATCCGAACCTGAATCAACCAACGTTTCTACCAGAGTTTCCCCAATTTTTATGTTTATAAAAGGTGAAATTAATTCACTTTCACTCGGTTCATCTTCGCAATCCGATAATAGTTCCTCCGGATCCTCATTAAATTTAGTTATGGTATAAACCCGTGAATTTGTTGCCTCCTGGTTATCTGCGGTAACGGCCGATTGGTCTCTATTATTATTATTACTGGGAGGGTTGTGATGTAATTTACAATTTGGATAGTATGTTAAAAGATTACCACCTAACTCTTTAAAATTGGTAATATATAATCAATTATTTTGATTTACATTGGGTACTGAACAACTAGATATTTGATTAGGAACATTTGGAATAGCGGGCACTGCAACCTCTACTTTATCATTTGTTTTAACCTTAATTTCTTGAATATTTACGGCAAGATCTTTAATTAATTCCCGCAAATTGTCCATTTCAAGGGACAGTTGTTTTACCGTACTATCACTTCCTGTTTCTGCCGGAAAATCGGAACTGTTTCGATTTTTCCTACTTTTGTTTCTTGAGCCCATTTTTATATAAAAATTTACAGATACCTATATTATATATAAAAAAAACAATAAAATACAATCAGAACGTAATTGTAAAATCTGAAATACTTCTTTTTTTAATTTTTCATCAGTTCGTAAACTAATATAACGTGGCAAAAAACACAATATTATTGTCTTATTTGTACGGCAAAAATAGTCTACTATGCCTACCCCCCAGAGATAGGATCCAACACTATAGTTTATAAGTATTTTTTTTTCATAGACTACGATCGTGGGACGAAACTTTAAGCTCTGACTTATCCTTTCAAATCTCCATGCATTGAAAATAAAATAATACCGATTGAATTCCAATGCTTCGTGACACCGGCTCACTTGCCAGCATGAACAGCTCCTGTACACTAGCGGTTAGCGGTAACTTCTTCTTTAGTAACAGTGATGTATATGCTTCTGTTTTGTGGACTAAACCCTTCTTTGTTTCACACGCTACTAGTTGGGTGCCAAAATGCACTGGACAATCTCGTTGGGTTCGGGATGTGAAACTAATAATTATGAAGAGTTGACCACAACACTTTATTATCCATATAAATAGGGTACAAAATATAAAATACCACTCCAAATACAGTATTATGCTTTTACATTATCCACCAATTATAGCCGGTAGCTGACTGCCCGCGCCAGCGCTCTCAATCTCTCAGCCTGGCGTCTGCTGTCCCCCTCTCACAGAATCTGTCCTGGTTCGGCCTTAGGCCGTACCACTACAATACTTATTTTTTTTTGTTTTTTTTTTTTAAATGAAAAATTCTACTTTTGATTGTATTATATCATTATATTGTATTGAGACATAGTTTCATTTGAATAATAATTTCAATTTTAAAAAACAAGTTTTGAATTACGTTTGAAATCTCTGGATATATAAATCAGATACCTGGTAGTAATTCAGCACCATGTAATTATAGAAATCAATTACTTACGTCTCGTCGAGAACTTCAGGACTCATATATCGTTTCGTTCCAACTCTCGGATTGGACCCAATATCCAATTCATCAGTTGATTGAAAATGCATTACTGCTAGTCCAAAATCGGCTAAGCAACAGGTACCATTGTTTTTCACTAATATATTTTTGCTTTTAATGTCTCTATGTGCTATTGCTGGTTTTCCCTGAAAATCATTTTATTTGTTTATTTTTCTTTCATACTCAACTAAGTAACTATTACTATAACAATTATGAGACATAGGTCTGAACAAAACAATGAAAACTATTAATGAGTTAAATTTAGTATATTTAAATGATGGAACAAGAACTCTCCATTACCCCACCACACCAAAACAAGAGTTGTCCAGATACAAAATCTTATTGCTAGATATTGTCACTGGAGAACAATAGAAGATGTGATCACGTTCCAACATTAACAGAACTAAGCATAAATAACGATTTACCTACATATGGAACGGCACGAAGATCAAAGTGGAACATCAAAAAAGCCAGCTGGGAGCAATACATTTTAAGTTTTGATACAGAAAAAAAAATATAACTAATATCAAGAAATCGAGAGGAAATAGAAAAGACATCAAAACAAGCTATTTCAAAATTAAGTACACAACCAAGTGGAAATCTTAAGATAAGTTGTCCTAAATGGTGGGACAGACAGTGTGAAGAGGCAAGCCAGGAAAGGAATGAAGCACTAAAAGAATATAAAAATCTAGCAAGAGAAGAGAATTACTTATAATATAAAAATACAGCTGCCAGAACAAGACGAATCCTAAACCAAAAAAAATAACAGCTTTGTTGCTTTTACAGAGAGTCTAAATAGAGACACACCAATAAACAAAATATGGAAAATAATTAGAAAATTCTATAACAAAAAAGAGTACTCTCAGCACGCTTCCTTAGAAGAGAATTGGATAACAGAGATGCTTGATGCAATTACACCACCTTTCATTCCATCAGAAGATCAACAGGAGTACAGCAATATTACACCATCCACACAATTCTCAACAAATGAACTCAATCTGATGCTCAGAAACAAACATGGTTCAGCACCAGGGTTGGACGAAATAACATACAGTTTGATCAAACATATACCTGTAAGAGTTAAAAATCAGTTACTAGATATCTACAACAAAATACTGGCTGGAAAATTGGATATACCTGAAGACTGGAGAAAACAAGTGGTGGTACCCATCCTAAAGCCAGGAAAAGCGCAAAACCTGTATACCAATTACAAACTAATAGCAATGGAATCATGCATAGCCAAAATTATGGAAGCAATGATTAAATCGAGGTTGGAATACCATATAAAAAGCAATGACTTGCTAGCAAAAGAGCAATATGGATTCCGAGCAGGCAAAGGGGTTCAAGAATGTATAGCGAGATTAACTACTGAAATATATTACAATATTACGGTAAACAAGAAAGTAGTAACAGTATTATTGGACATTTCGGCAGCGTATGATAACGTACTAATTCCCAAAATGGTAGAGTATCTCAACAAGATATATAACCTTCTAAAACAAAGAAAAATCTATATTAGGTCTCCAAACTCGAACAAAACAGTATGACCCCAATGAACGAACAAAGGACTCCTGCAAAGATCACCACTGAGCCCCATACTCTTTAACCTGTACACAGCAACACTAGCAGAAACTATGGAAAATTAAGTGAATATAAGTCAATATGGTGCAGCAACCAGTATTTGGAGACATCCATTCGAAGAATACAAACAATGCTAAATAAAATACAGAATTGGCTGATTGAACATGGATTCTCATTGTCGCTCACCAAATCAAAGGCCATGGTGTTTGCAAGAGGAAACTTAAGAAGGGCACCACCCAACTTAACCATCAACTACGAAAATATTGAATGAGTCAAGGAAGCATTACCTGGGAATAATCTTTGATAGCAGGTTAAATGGAACCAAACATATAGAAGATGTATGCAACAAAAGGAATAAACATAATAAAGGCTTTGACCACAGTTTGGTGGGGGCACAGACCCTAAAATTCTGTTGAATATATTGTTAGATTTCATCTTGATTATGGATCAACACTAATATTTAAAAGTTCTCAACAAAACATGGATAAGTTAGATAGAATACAATTCCAAGCACTATGTACAGTAACAGAATACACGAGAACCACAACCACTAATGAATTATTGGGAGAAACAGCTAAGGTTCCATTATAGGACTGTGCACAAGAAAACAGCGCAACAGCTGCCAGTCTCATGAAATTCTATGAATTATACAACGCATCACCGAGCTATTGGAAAAACCACCAACACTAATAGAAGGATTTTACTCAGTACTAATGTATATAGGAGACTTGGAAAGAACTAATAAAATACCCTGTTACGAAGGAGCATATGAAGCACAAGTAAAGGAGATAAAATGGATTGATTCAAAATTAGCAAAAGGTGACCCAGCATGCAAAAAAAAATTTACAGACATACTAAGTACGAAATTTAAGAATGTTACTACAATATACAGATGCCTCATTAGATCCAATAACCAAGAAATGTGTAATAGGGGTCTTCTGTCCCAGCTTACAAACAGAATTTAGAAAAGACTGAGAGACGATACTTGTGCATTTGCACTGCGGAGACTCTAGCTATAAATGAAGCACTTAAAATTGCTAATAGAAAGAATATGCATACAATGTTAATTTTATCAGACTCGAAAATCTCCATACAAAAAATATTGGGAGCCAAAATATCGGTAAAAATAGATTCCAATACAATAAAAACAAAAGAATTGATCTATAGAATGGAGGAAGAGGGCAATAGGACACAAATAATGTCGATTTCCAGGACACTCGGGGATATCAGGAAATGAAAAGGCGGACAAGGTGGCAGCAGAAACAAGACGCAGATCACAAAATCACAAAGAAAGGATCTGGGCGAATGGGTTTTCAAGTACTAAGAATTAGGAATACAAAAGGGGCAGAGCTATACTACGCTAAATCACATACCAACAAAGAAGCCTTGGTTGAATGAGACTAGCTACGAATCAATATTCCACATTTCTACTCTATGTAGAATGGGAACAACCCACTGTTGTACACCAGCCCTATGCAACTGTGAGGAATATCTCAATCATTTAATTTTTAATTGCCCAAATCATCGAAACAGTTCAGAATTATATAAAAAATTAATCAAATACAGGAAAGTACCAATCCATGTTAATCAAATTCTTAGATACCCTAATTCTGAAGAAGCTTGTATACTTACCAAGTATTTGCTTGCTAGTAATATTAGGCTTTAGCTGTATGATTGCTGGCTTATTTGCCCAATGTAGAGTTCGCATGAAACATTTTTTGAATAAATTTTACAACAAATTAATTGACAAATTTCTGTTAGCTAACCCTCTACCATTATATTCTGTATACATGGCGTGACTTTTGTGATTAGTTCTGGATCCGCCACAGAACGAGAAGAGTCTATTAACCCTTGTTATACCTTATCCTTAACAGTGCACTCTTCGTGAAACTACATTCTAGAAAGAGCATGATGCTGTAAATCAAGAGGTCAAGAAACCAGAAGAAGAAGACCTATCTTTTTGTACATAATATTGCTAAGGTGATAGCTGAGATCATACTTAGACTGGCAGCAGCTAATAAAAATTGAATATTATCCCCTCCAAGCAATACAGACTCTACCTCACAAATTACCAGAATGCCAGAGACAGTTTTATTAATTTTGTACATTTTTTCAATTAATGAATGAATATGCAAACATGTATGTTTATAGATATGTGAGGATAATGAAAAAGCTGCTCAAAGCCATTTTATGTTCAATAACCTTTGGTGAATTTAAAATTGTCGCAATATTAGTTTGGAACAGATATTGTGTGCAAATCAGCAACCAAAAATTGCTTTTATTAGATGTATATTACAAAATAATAGATTATTGACAGTTTAAATAAAAGTGTGCTATTGAAATGGAAAAAGCTTTTCAAGATTCTAAAACAACTTCGGGTTAGCACCAGATCACATAAATTTACAAAAATACATATTGCAGTACGCAGATGACACCGCTTTAACTAGTCATAATAACAGCATCAAAGAAACAATGAACGAACTGAAGACACTAATGAACAGAACGGAGAAATGGTTCAACAGGAGGAGAATGAAGCTTAATCCTTTGAAATCTCAATTAATAATCTTTAATTATACACTAACACATAAAACACCATCTACTTATATTAACAACAACTTAATTCGATGTACATTGACTGTAAAGTACCTTGGTATGACTAATGACAACAAACTTAACTTTAATAAAAACGCAAAGAAAAAATGTATTAGCCGAGGAAAACACTCTCGAAGCATAACATACAAAAACTTAGGTATAAGCAAGAAAATTGCAGCACATTTATACAAAAGTATACATAGACCCATATGAGAATGGCCATATAATATACCAGACAAGCAGACAGCAGAGACAACAACCTTAAGAGCTATCACAAAAATGAGACATCCATCAAACCCTCTCCACAATCCTTCAAACAAACTTCTATACCAAACCACAAAGGTACAGCCACTAAAAGGTAGATTGACAACTCTGTCCCAGGCATTCTCCAAGCAGATGCATAATAAAGAAATGATGGATACATTATGCATAGAATGAGATTACACACTACAGTCGAAACGAAAATATCCTCATAAGACAGTTTGGGAAGTGGTAAATAAACATTAAAGGAAAATAATGAAGTGAAAATTCTAACAATAACTTTTTTTTCTTTTTTTCTTTCTGTTTAGTTGTTTATACTATTTTTTTACATATACACACAATGTTACTTTTATTTCTATTAAGTTTATTATATTAAATAATGTAAGTATTACTGGCTGAAGGACCTCGGTCTATGGCCATTCGGTTGTACCAATAAATGACGTTTTATTATTATTATCAATCATATAATATTTAATTGTATTAAAAATAAACAGAAAACCTTATTAAATCCAATAGTAATTTAAACATACAGTTCCCCATAAATCTAGCTCATTTATTGAGGCTGAATAATAAAATAGTTTTTGACGCTCTGGTTGAGTTCTTTAAGACGAAACTTGATCTGTAATGGTTCCGAAATGTAGATATAAGTGACACTCATGTTCAGCTTACCTATAAATATCTGTGGCTGAAGAATGTATTTCCAAGCCAATTTCTCCCACATTTTTAAATAAAGACTTAATTGAACTTTAAAGTTAAGCTCTGAGTTTATCTATTTTTACAGACAACTATGAGTAGTCGTAAGAAAGTTGTTCATAGTCAAGGTCGCGAAATAATTTACAATGTACAAATTTATGAAAGTCGAGAAAGAAATTATGTAATTTTATTTTAAATGACACAGTAAACATCAATATTCGTCCTATTTTATTCTGCGCGTCACTATTAGCTATAACTAAAAAAGCAGGAGGTATCAGACCAATTGCTATTGGTACAGTTTATCGTCGTTTAGTAGCGAAAATAATTTGTTCAAACATCAGTGATAAATTAGGATATTTACTTCGTCCATTACAATTTGGTTTCGGGTCGAAAGGTGGTTGTGAAGCAGTTGCACATGCAGCAAGACGTTACGTCTCTAATCATCCAGACGTTAATAATAAAGTTTTTCTGAAAATTGATTTTAAAAATGCTTTCAATTGTTGTAACTTAACTAGTATTCCATATATAGTGTATACTCTTTACATCGATTATCTGTGATCAATGTCAATACTGTCAACTGTCAGTGTGAAATGTAAGGTTAGAGGGAAATAAAGCGAACTTTACGTTACGTCTTTTATTTTAATTAATTTATAACAAGTTTTCACAATTGTTGTTAGTTGTTGTTTTAAATAAGTGATCCAAATAATTATCCACAACAATCTCAGGTGTGGGGTACAGGCATTTTATTCGAAATAAGCCCGATGTTTACGGATTCCGATAAGCGTGCCTTCCATTAGCTCCCTTAAAACATGGATCAGACTTCGAAAAACAACCAGGAACCCGGTATAAGCATTATGGAAGCGAACAATGGCATTCCTGAACAACAATTTGAGGCGTTTATGATGCAAAATCAAAGAGATGGCTTGCCAAACAATAATACAGGTGATACAATTTATTATGGGCCGCTTACTTAATTCTATGAACCAAATTATGACTCAAAACGCCCTATTAATGCAAACTATGGTTCAAAATGCACAGTTAACACAAGCCCAAGTACAAACCCAACGAAATTACACCGTTATACCTGATTTTAGTCAGTCTATTCAGACTTTTGCTGGAGACGACCTCAATAAAAGTAAACAGTGGCTGGAATCTATTGAGGGAGCTGCCACCCTTCATCACTGGCCACCTGAATTTCTTATGGAAACTGCCCGCTCAAGGTTAATTGGTGCTGCTAAACATTGGTATGAAGCTAATAGGAGTCAGCTAACAAATTGGACCGATTTTAAAGATCAATTTTCAAATACATTTATTCCACACAAAAATTTAACTTATTTATGGAAGACAATGACTAGTCGTACACAAAAACCATCTGAAGGCTTAAGTAGTTATTTTCATGAGAAAATCAAACTTTGTAAATATTTATCTTTAAGCATGGACGAACAAAAGGAGCAGATTGTTATTGGGTTAGCTTCAAGAGAACTAGCGAACATGCTTCTTACAAAAGACCATCAAAATAGCAACGAAATCTATCACGATCTAATAAACTTTGACAGAATAATAAATGAACGTAGAAGCAAAAATTTTAAAAATACTTCACCATACAGGCCAAGTTTTTCACCCAGTTCTTCTAGTTCTTTTCGTGTAAATAATGATCAAAACCAAATAGGACAGTCTGTTAGGTGCTTCAACTGTTTAGAAGAAGGTCATATCGTATCAGCATGCCTAAAGCCCAAGAGAGAAATAAGGTCCTGCTTTTTATGTGGATTAATGTCACACCAACAAAAAGACTGCCCCAACCGAAGACCACAGTCCAGAGGTGGAACAACTACAAACTTGGCCGGAACGTCTCAACACCGAGCAACCTCCCTAAGGTCAGACCCGGATAGTTCTACAAATTTGGTTGACATAACTCCATCTTACCAGGTAGATGTTAAGATAAATTTTTTAGATAATACTGTTTTACTGTCTGCTATAATTGATACAGGAAGTCCAATTTCTTTGTTGTGCGAATCAGAAATACCCAGCTTTTTAATTAACAAAAATTTTGAGAGTCATTCTTTTCGCAGTATTAACAATTCTAGTTTAAACATTTTAGGCAAATTTAAAACAAATTTATATTTAAATGATATGATTGTAAATATTGATTTTTATATTGTTCCTAAAAATACCATGAAATATTCGTGTTTATTAGGTAGAGATTTTATTGCAAAGAATAATCTTACTGTCACTTTTACTGATTCTGTTCAAGTAACTAAAGTTAGCAATTTCGACACAGATCTTTTGCACATAGAAGTAGATCACTTACCCGAAAAGGAATTAAATAATAATCCTAATTTAGACATTAAATTAAAACATAAATTTTTAGAATATTTTGAAAAAATTTTAAATGCAGAAAGACCTAAGGTGCCTGAAACAAATTATTTTATGAAACTTTATTTAAAGCCTAATGAAAAACCATTCTTTTATAGGCCTAGGAGGCTCTCATATGTAGAGAAAGAACAAGTCAATAAAATAACCAATGATCTTTTGTCCAGAGGCATAATTCAAAGAAGTCATTCAGAGTATGCATCTCGCATAGTTTTAGTACCAAAAAAATCCAATGGTGTACGTATGTGCATAGATTACCGTAAGTTAAATGAGCATTGTTTAAGAGATAATTTTCCATTATCTATTATTGATGATCAAATCGATCAATTAAGAAACAAAACATGTTTTACTCGACTAGATCTCAAAGATGCATTTCATTCTATTTCCATGCATCAAGACTCGATTAAATATACAGCTTTTGTGACACCTAGCGGTCAATTTGAATATATAAAAATGCCTTTTGGTATGAAAAATAGTCCTGCCAACTGGAGTAGATTTGTTAGTTTAATTTTTCGAGAGCTTATTGAGCAGGGTAAAATGTCTCTTTATTTTGATGATATATGCATAGCTACTGACTCTTTTGAGGAAAATTTAAGTACTTTGCATAAAGTTTTTGATTTATTAATAAGAAATAAGCTTGAATTGCGATTGGATAAGTGTTCATTCTTTTATCCTAGTACTACATTTTTAGGCTATATCATTGACAACACTGGTATTAAGCCTTCCTATGAAAATTTGAAAGCCGTTAGTAATTTTCCTATTCCAAAAAATTTTAGTGATGTTAGAAGCTTTTTGGGACTCACATCCTACTTTAGGCGTTTTATAAAAGATTACTCTTTAATTTCTAGACCTTTATATGACTTATTAAAAAAGGATGCAGTTTTTCAGTTTGGTCCTGTTCAATTGGAAACTTATGAAAAATTGAAGTCTTTACTTTTAACTAAACCCGTTTTAGCAATATATAAT
The DNA here is from genome assembly GCA_963921935.1 of Galeruca laticollis. Classification (NCBI taxonomy): domain Eukaryota; kingdom Metazoa; phylum Arthropoda; class Insecta; order Coleoptera; family Chrysomelidae; genus Galeruca; species Galeruca laticollis. The sequence continues at coordinate 242,019,317 of OY998176.1, forward strand.
CCACAAGCAGAGACTCAATTGCATTGTGATGCATCATCTCAAGGTTTTGGAATTAATCTTTTACATAAACAGTCTGATAATAAATTTCATCCTATATTTAATTTTTTTAAAACTACTAGTCCAAGTGAAATCAAAATGCAAAGTTATGAGCTTGAATTGTTATGTATTGTTTATTCTTTAAGAAGGTTTAGGACCTATTTACAGGGCTTAGATTTTAAAATTCTTACTAATTGTAACAGTATAAAATATGCTTTAAATAAAAAGGAAATAAACCCTAAAATAATGCGATGGGGTCTTGAGCTTCAGAATTTTAGTTACACTGTAGAACATAGAAAGGCAGATTATATGAAACACTCTGATTGCTTAAGTAAAAATTTAATTTTAATTATAGATGACAATAGTTTCGAACGAAATTTAAGCATTAAACAAGATTACGATCCTGAAATAATAAAAATTCGAGATTCACTTTTTAAGACTGAGAGTAAACTTTTTGAAATTAGAAACGGCTTAGTGTACAGGAAAAACAAAAATAGATTACAGTTTTATGTACCTTCTATGATAGAGGCTAGTGTAATAAACACTTATCATGATCATTTAGGTCACATGGGAGAAAATAAAACCGTTGAAAATATTCTTAGAACATACTGGTTTCCAAATTTAAAACAAAAAGTAAAAGATTATATCAGAAATTGCTTAAAATGTATAACTTATTCTCCATTAACTGGTAAACCCGAGGGTTTGCTACACCCTATTCCTAAAGGTAACTTACCCTTTCAAGTACTTCATATAGATCACTATGGACCTCTTGAAAAAACCCGTTTTCAACACAAATATGCACTTCTGGTCGTTGACGGTTTCACAAAATTTACTAAGCTGTATCTGAGTACTTCTACTCAAACAAAACCCGTTCTTAAGAGTCTAGAGTCCTATTTTCGTCATTATTCTCGTCCAATTAAAATTGTTTCAGATAGAGGTACATGTTTTACATCTCAAGACTTTAAAGAATTTTTAGAACAACATGATATAATACATACTCTCATAGCAACAGGCGTTCCTCGTGCGAATGGACAGGTGGAGGTTTTCAATAAGTCCCTTAATTCTATTTGTTCCAAAATAAACAAAGATAGCCATAAATGGGACGAAGTATTACAAAAAATTGAATTTGCGATGAATAACATGGTAAATCGATCTACAGGATTCACTCCCAGTATGTTATTATTTGGTGTTGATCAAAAGGGTCACATTTATGACAATTTAAGAGTTTATATAGAATCGCAAGATCCTAGAGACCACGATTTAGTGGGAAGCTTCTAACAACATACAAAAGTCACAAAATTATAGTAAATTAAATTATGACAAGTCTCATAAACCTGCAAACATTTATGAAATTGGCGATTATGTAATGGTGGCTAATACATACACTACAGCTGTGATAAATAAAAAGCTTATTCCTAAATTTAGAGGCCCCTATAAAATTAAAGCTATTTTAGACAACGATAGATACGTAATTGCTGATATTGAGGGTTTTCAAGTGACAAATGCCATCTGAAGGTGTTATGGCTGCTTCGCGAATGAAACCTTGGCTTCAACATTAAAAGAAGAAAAATCTGATTTGACTTATGCCCAGAAACAATCATTTTTATTTTATTTTTCTCATCAAATTTAAAGACATGTTTGCTTGACTTTTACTCAAATATTATGGAAATTATGTAACTTATGTGCTTTATGACTTGTGAAAATATTTATGCTGATGAATTTTATGTTTATTCTTATGATACTTATGTTTTTCTTTTTCTTTTGACCAAATTGTATTAATGAGAAAAACAATTTTATTTTATGTACTGAACCTGATTGTGACAAATTATTCACCCATTATAACTATTTTTCTATCAATTATGACTTGTTTGTATCAAAATTCGATAATTAAGATTAAGTAATTGGGTATGAATGGATATTTTAATTTTTTTTTGTTAATTTTTATGTACTTAGTGTTGACCGAGGTCGGTCAAAATGTCAGGATGGCCGAACTGTTGTAACTTAACTAGTATTCCATATATAGTGTATACTCTTTACATCGATTATCTGTGGTCAATGTCAATACTGTCAACTGTCAGTGTGAAATGTAAGGTTAGAGGGAAATAAAGCGAACTTTACGTTACGTCTTTTATTTTAATTAATTTATAAAAAGTTTTCACAATTGTTGTTAGTTGTTGTTTTAAATAAGTGATCCAAATAATTATCCACAACACAATACAATTCATCGCGATCATTTATTAAAACTTGTAGCAGATATTCTACCTGAAATTTTTCCTTTCATCAATCAATGTTATCGATTCCCTTCATATCTGTTATTTGGCGAAAACATAATTTATTCGGAAAGAGGCGTCCAACAAGGGGACCCTTTGGCACCTCTCCTTTTTTGCATATCGATACACAAACTTATTAGCAACATTGACACAGAATTCAATGCTTGGTACCTTGATGATGGTTCTTTAGGTGGTAATACTAATTCCGTGTTCAAGTCTCTTGTCTATATAATAAACATTTCCAAGGATATTGGTCTTGAACTCAATTTCAGCAAATGCGAGTTATTTTTCTTAGAAACACCAAATAATCTAACCATTGATAAATTTAATTCTGTAGAACCAGGCATAACAATTACCAACAGACAAAATTTATTTCTATTAGGTGCTCCTTTATTAAACGAATCCTTTCTATCAGCTTTCAATGAAAAACTAACCTTTTTCAAAAAAATGCCATCTCGTTTATCCTGGTTACCGACACATATAGCTTATTACGTTCTCAAGAATTGCCTATTAATTCCAAAATTAACATATATCTTAAGATGTAGTCCGACCTGGTTACGTAATGATCAATCAATTTTGACAATGCCATTCGTCATTCATTAGAGTCATTAATTAACATTAAATTAGAGGACCTCTCTTGGAAACAAGCTTCACTACCTGTTTCATATGGTGGTTTAGGAATTCGCTCAATCGTTTCAGTAGCTCTTCCTTCTTTTTTGTGATCATTAAATAGTTCAAAAAATTTAATTAATTACATTCTGCCTATATTTTTCCACACACAAGACCCTTTATTAATGGAGGCAGAAAATGTTTGGTCATTAAAGTCTAACAAAGTTGTACCCGATGATTATAAATCCTTTCAAAAATCCTGGGATATTCCTTTATTGAACATTGTAAAAGAAAATCTGCTTCAGAAAGCTATCAATTTACCAGACAAGGCTCGTTTGAATGCAGCATTTTCAACGGAATCAGGAGCATGGTTGAACGTTTTACCGTCGGCCCCATTAGGTACGCTTTTAGATGACGAAAGTTTCCGTATTTCTATTGGTCTCCGTTTAGGTTGTCAAATTTGTGTAAAACATCGCTGTCGTTGCGGAGCTGATGTTGATGAATATGGTAGACACGGCCTAAGCTGCAAATTAAGTGCCGGCCGTTTTTCACGTCATTCTGCAGTAAATGATCTAATCAAACGAGGCATGGCATCTGCAAAGATTCCCTGTTCGTTGGAACCGTTAGATACTTGCCGCGACGACGGTAAACGTCCAGATGGTATGACCCTCATTCCATGGCAACGCGGCAGACCAGTTATATGGGATTTCACTTGCACTGACACTTGGGCTCCGTCCCATGTCCGATCCACATCTACTTCCGCAGGCGCTGCAGCTTTACAAGGCGAAACTTTTAAAATCAATAAATACAAAAATTTGGAGAACATTTACATTTTTATTCCTGTAGCAATTGAAACCTCTGGTGTTTTCGGTCACGAAGCTTTAAATTTCATTAAAGAAATCGGTAAAAAAATATCAGTAGAAACCAATGATTCAAGAGCAACTTTGTTCTTTATACAACAAATTAGTATTGCAATTCAAAGAGGAAACGCTTCATCTTTTCTCGGTACGTTTCCCCGTTCTAAGCCTCTAGAAGAACTTTTTATGAAACCTAATCATAAGAAACGTAATTCTTCTACCACTTTCAAACTTTCTCACATTACAAACCCTAAAACATGTGATCTTTCCTTTTTCCGAAGTTCTTATTTAACATCTTCATTCTCTTCTTCAGAATGTGTGCCTTCTGATAATACATGCGTTGACAATTTAATAAATTATGCCCAACAGGCTTTTGGGCCTCAGTGTACTAAAAAATACAGATAACCACCAGCCAGATGATGTTCCATTCATAGGAATACTGAAGAAGATGACTATGCTAGAGAATGATGCGATTCCTATACGCAATAGATTATCTCTAACCAAAACACTTTTCAAATCCGTAATATCTACATCCAATTCAGTAGCAAACATCTTCAATTCAAATTCCTTATCACGCCGATCAAGTGAGAAAGACAATCATATAATCCGAAATTATTCGTAGAATGATAGTAGTTGCGAAAGAGCTTTTAACAATATTTCCACATTCAGATCCATAAAGGGTATTCCCCAAGATTCTTTGGGTCTCAAAGGCCTCAAAAATATTGGTAACACATGTTTCATGAATAGTATTATCCAATGCCTATCAAACACAAGGTGGCTATTAGAATATCTAAAGGAAGACGCATGCATAAGAGATATTAACATAAACATATCTAGCATGAAAGGAACACTAATTAAAGCATTTGCTGAAGTTATTCAAGAGCTTTGGTCTGTAGACGGTTCAGACAGAGTGGTTAATACAGTATCATTGAAAAGTAAGATTCAGCGATTTACTTCAAGGTTCATGGGATACACTCAACATGATGCACATGAGTTTCTTCGTTACCTATTAGCAGGACTTCACGAAGATGTCAACAAGGTATATGAAAAACCAAAGCCCATATTAACAGAAATTGATGACAAATTTAGTGATATCGAGAAAGCACAAGAATTTTGGTTAAGATATGCGAGAATGGACAACTCCAAGATTATGGATAACTTTGTCAGTCAATTAAAATCAACAATCAAGTGCACACACAGTCACTGTTCAGTTACCTACGATCCTTTTTGGGATTTATCCCTTCCAATACCACAAAGAACAGGTCAATTACGACTTTCACAATGTTTAGATTCGTTTACAAGAGAAGAAACACTCGACGGTGATGAGAAACCAACTTGTTCGAAATGTAAGGAACGAAGACGATGCATTAAATCATTCTCAATTCATAAATTTCCGAAAATACTGGTTATTCACCTGAAGCGCTTTTCGCAAACAGAAAGTTTTAGTGGAAAACTTAATGATTCAATAGATTTTCCAATAGAAGGGCTTGATATGAACCATTGCGCGGCTGATAATGTGGCACCTTGTATGTACAACCTCTATGCTATATGTAATCACTGTGGAACCACTAATAATGGTCACTACACAGCATTTTGCCGACATCCCTACACGGGACAGTGGCACGAATATAACGATTCAAGAGTACTATAATATCGTGGAAATCTTTAGTCAGTGGAGAAGCATATGTTCTCTTCTATGAACAAGATGACACAAAATCCCACCTTTAAGTTTAATAATTTTTTTTTATTAGTTTTTAAATTCTATATTTTCATTGTGATTCAATGTCTTATTTTTTTTTTCTGCAAAATGTATTTATATATTCATATATACTATGTTAAAATTTTAATCTGTGTCTAATAAAGTTTGAATTTTTATTAGACGACCTTAAAATACCCTTAAGCCGTCTTCAAGAAAGTGTAGCAATGGCATGTGGAGTTGGTCCCTATACGCTAAAACGGATTATTAGTGAGGATAATATAAAATAGCCACTTACACCCTTCAAATCGCCACGAAAGGATATAAATAAACCTTAAAGTTCCAAAAGGTCAGTGGGTATATCTGAAGAAGAATTTGAAGATAATGAAGCAGATGAAGAGGACATGGTTGTCAACCATTGTTGTGATAGTGTAGTTATAAACAAATATCTATTGTGCATGTTATATTTAATAATTATCATATATATATATATATATATATATATACACTTATTATAAAATTATTTATCCTGCAATTCCACAAGAACAGAGTATTTCTTTAACTACAGTTCAATTTGTATGAGATGATGTAAGTAAATCTAACTAACATTGTACATTAATGGAAAATCTATAACCAACTTTGACTGGGCTATTGAACTAGACGTAACACCGAGTCAACATTTGCGGGTTGCATTTTAATAATTTTGTCATTGTTGCCATTGACTTTTCGGTGCAGATATTTTCAATGAATGAAAGACATCAAATGATGATTCAAGACCGTAGCCTATGAGAAAATCCACTAATTCTACCAGTTATACTATCATATTTCAGTATTATACCCAAAAACACAGTCTTCACCCCTTAGACAATTTTGAATAAATGACCTACTGACTGTAAATTTCTGAACATGAGCTGTTGAGCCTAATTTTGTTTGTGTTTGCATTAGCATACACTGAGTAAGAGTATAAATCTGAGAATAATAATGTTAATATTTTAGTCAAAAGTGTTTTAATATGAAAAGTATTACATACCTTTGTTCCAAATATTTCAGTATGTAAATGTACAAGACCATTAGCTACAGATAGACACAGTCTCATTAGTTGCTGATGAGATAAAGAAGTATGATTGAGGTAATCATAGAGACTACCTAAAGAATGATAGTGTGTAATGAGCCACAACTGAGTACACGAATTGCGTGATGTCATATCAGATCCTATGTAACCCAATATGTTCTCATGTCGCAGTAGTATTGTGCTAAAACATGAAACCATAATTACATTAATTTATTTATAATAGGTATGATGACAGATTTTGATATACCATTCTACAATGTAGGTACAAGTTTGCTAATTCTGATAAATACATTATTTCAGCAATAAACTAATTTTTAATGAAAATTATTGCATTTTCTATCTACTTTGAATTACGCGCGAAAACGCATAGCGTCCGCTTGTGACGTCACTACTAAGTAAATATTGAATTGTGTTTATGCTTAACGAAGTATGTCAACAATACATTTTTCGTGTGTCAAAAATGAATTTCAAAGTTTATATGAGGTGTGCGGTCCCTCTGTGCACAAACACATCAATAGCAACACCTGGAAATTCGTTTGTTTATGTTCCTAAGATGAGAATTGAGAGATAAGTGGTTAAGGCTCACTCAACAGAGACAGAAGTTACATTTAATGTGATTCCTATACTCGATAGTCGAAATTGTGTAAAGTGAGTCAGAGCTATCTAATCAACACTTTGGTTAAAGCGCAGTTGCCATATGTATTCTAGAGAGAAATGCTGTATTTTATAAATACACTTCAAATCCATTGTGTCAATATTTCAGGTACAAAAGATGCAATGTAATTAAGTCAATACCAATTTAACATATTTATTTCAAATTTCAAGCAGACTAATAATAATTAGTTTACTTGAAATGTGAAATAAAGTGTTTATGTATATTTCTTGAACGCAAAGTTTGTTGTGAAAAACTCGCCGATTTGACAATGTTGGAGAGTCGCTTCAATGTTCCGGCTTTGAGAACGAGATAGATAGATCGAGCTACGCGAATGAGACAGTGATAGTAAACAGTTATGTGAGGTGTTTATTCTCTTCATGAGCGTAACATCAGTATTTGTGTTGTGGTTTTGTGTGATAAATCGGTTATTATTGGTATTTATTGTAATATTTATATCGGTATATTTAGTGACAATAATGGCGGAGTGTAGCGGTGTTGGCGATAAAAAACGGCGTCGTAACAATTTAATTCGGGAAGAAAAAGTCCTCATATTAAATGTGTACGAAGGACTGCGTGCCATGGACAAACAGTTGGGTGTTAGTGACGCTGTGATTAAGTGCAGTTATTTAACTAAAGTTTCTGAGAGTACTATATACAATATTCTAAAGAAATCGCGGGACGGATCTTTGACAAGAGAACGAGGTGAAAACTGTAAACCGGAAAGTAGGGGAAGAAAGAAAATTGTTTTGGACGACCAAACACGGAATGCTATACGTAGGGAAATACATTCTTTTTATTTTAGGAATTAAATCCCCTCGGTAGCTAAATTGAACAAGGTAATAGAAGCTGATGATACTTTACCAAACATCAGTGATAAAGTTTTGAGACGAACTTTAAAATTAATGAATTTTCGTTACCAAACAAGAAGTAGAAACAGTGCCTTAATTGAACGAAATGACATTGTGGAATGGAGGAGAAATTATTTAAAACAGATACGACAGTTTCGTAACGAAGGACGGCACATATATTATCTTGACGAAACATGGTTAAATGAAGGCCACACTGTGTCAAAAGTGTGGCAAGACATGAATATACGAAGCAATCGACAAGCCTTTATGGAGGGTTTCTCTTCCGGTTTAAAAGCTCCCTCTGGGAAAGGACGTCGACTGATTATCACTCACATTGGCAGCGAGGAAGGATTTGTAGAAGGTGGATTACTAAGTTTTCAGTCCAAAAAAACTGTCGATTACCATGAAGAGATGGATGGTAACCGGTTTGAAACATGGTTTAGATCAATTTTAACAAAGGTAACTCCTGGTTCAGTGATAGTTATGGATAATGCTTCATACCACTCTCGTCGACTGGAGCAAATACCTACTTCAGCTAGCCGCAAGAGGGTTATAATTGATTGGTTAGAGAGTAAAAGCATTCCGCACAACGAGGCAATGCTAAAAGTTGAATTATTATCTCTCGTACGGAAACATAAAAGCAGTTATATTAAGTACGTTGTCGATGAAATGGCGAAAGATTTCAACGTCTCAGTTGTTAGACTTCCTCCCTACCACTGTGAGTTAAACCCCATCGAGCTGGTTTGGGCCCAAGTGAAAAATTATGTTGCGAGAAAAAACAGTACATTCAAAATGGCTGACGTTGAGAAACTGTTTGACGAGGCGCTGCATACCGTTACTGCTGAGAGTTGGCGTAAATGTATTCAACACGTATTAAGAGAAGAAATAAAGTTTTGGGATTTAGACATACGTGTAGAAGTAATGACGGAACCACTCATTATCGATATAGGAGGAGAAAGCGATGATTCTGAGGAGTCGTCAGGGAGTGATACCGCTTCCAGTTAGTCAGACATTTTACAAGTGACCTCGCAACATACCTATACTTATTGGTAATTTATTTTGGTCTTAACAAACAACGTTTTTTTAGTTTTAGTAGTAGTAAGTTGGAATTGACTTTTAAACATTTTTTTATTTTGTTTTAACTTACTTATGAACAACTTGTGATAAGTTATTATTTCAAATGTTAAAAATTGAAATTCCAGATATTTCAGTATTCGCACCCTTAAACTATGATACGCTCATGGAGTTCACTTTAAATCGGTAGATAACCGATGACGTCACTTTACAGAATTTCGACTATCGACTTTTTTATATACATCTTATTATAGCTCATCCTTAAAAATGTGTATTATTCTTGGTAACACCCTGTATATACATAATGATACCTACCATAATAATTTCGTATTTCTGTTCTCTCAAATTTAAACGCCAGAGCGTACAAGAACATTTTCTATTTATTTTTTATTTAGGACTATTAAGAACCCTTCAAAAATGATGCGCTCATGAAGTTCGCTTCTGCAACTGATTTTATGGACAGTAAGAGCGATGAGTCACTTTACAGAATTTCGACTATCGAACATACCTCACGTAATAATTATTTTTGGCTAGACTTAAAACTTAGAAAAAAGAAGAAGATATAACATTACAAATATTATAATATTTAAATAAACTGATTAGGTCAAACTGTTAGGTAGCTAACCATAAAAATAACTTATGACATAAGTTTAAAAAACGGCTTGTGTGAATTAAATTTCACTTAGCGTTGAAGATTAATAATAATGTAATTACAGGGAAGCTTTCAAATTTCGAAATGCAGATGAACAAACGTATTTATTTAAATCAAGAAACTCTACCAACATCAACAAATCAATTCTGGACAAATTAGAGCTATTTGCCTTAATAAAACCTTGGTCTATCATTGATAATTCTTGGATTTTTTATTTTAATCACAAATAAACAACAAATTAACTAATGAAACGCTGTATGAATCGACCGAAATGCATAATCACTACAAAATTTAAAGCAACACTCACTGAGGTGGTTGATATTTACTTAGGGGTAACGTCATGTGATGTGATTGGTGTTTCAGTTAACATGGCCGATTGCAGTATTTTAAACTTTTATTTTCCTGAAAATCTAATCCGAATGTTTATATTAAAACTAGGTCACTTTTCAGAATCCTTTCATCACATATTTTTCTCTAAAACTTTTTGATTCATTAATACTGTCATCATGCCTATTGTATGTATGGGACAAGGCAACAAAACTAGTTTCAATTTTGCATTTAATAATAATTTACATTGGTGGACTAGTATTTTAGTTTAGTTTATTACAATAAAAATTGATGTACGATATTAACTTATTTATTTTTATTATAATAATCTCACCTGTAAATTTCTGTTTCTCTAGACCAACTTGCTTCATCTCTAGAAAAGAATATTTTAACAGCGATATTTTCTCCATGCCACATTCCTTTCCATACTTCTCCATATCTTCCTTTACCAATACACTCCACTAATGATATCTGTTTAGCCAAAGTTCTTTGTATTAAGAGAGGTAAACCTGAACCACTGCCAGAGGTCATGGATTGTTCTAAATATTCTCTTAAGGTACTATCTCCAGCAGCTGTAGCTCTCAGCAATTCATCAGTAGCGTAATAAGTATCTGGGTCTTCTCTATTTTCGTTACACATTCTATCAAACAAAAATACATAATATGATTATCAAATATTACCAGCCAAATATATTTTTTTAATATGCATATTATGGATTATTGAAAACAACGAATTTTTCAAAAATGTCTAGTCAGCTTGCAAACATATCAATATTGCAGGTAACATAGACAGTTTTAATGAAACTACTCAACTCATGATAATTAACAATAAACATCAATATTTAATTAATGAAGGGGCAACTGATACAATAAAGCCATTTCTTAGAAATCAAGTTTATACATGTAACAAACTAACCCCTGCAAGAAGTGAAGTTGAAGTACGACCAAACAGATTCATACATTCCTTGGAATTTAATATTTTTGTTGTGATAATGCACCTTAACGATTTATTTCATAGGTATGCTTCTATTAAACTCCAATATTTATATTATATCACTAGATTTGATTACATATATTTTGAAATCAGTAATTATATTAAAGTATGATGTTTTTTATTCTACATTGACATCAATCAGAATCTAGTTCTATAATCTATTTTGCTAATTCTTGTGCTCACACGTGTGGCATGATGAGACCTCTCCATTAAGAAGAACTCCTCTATTTTATCTCAAGATTATAGGTCATCACCTTTCATTATATGTCTATTAGAGTAGTGGGATTAATAAGTCTTTGGTATGGTTTTCCAGTTTTTGATAGTGTTTGTAACTTGTATCTTGGATTGTAGGAATATGTAAGATTTTGTTTACAAGTACCAAGGATTATCAACAATGGAGTGACATTTTTTATTGTGATCGTTTAATCATCACCATACAGGAGTATTAAGTCATTGGTAAGGCTATTCAGTTTTCTGTGGTGTTTGTTTGTTCCTTGAACTGTCTCTTGGACTGATGAAGTGAAATTTTTGTATGGCGCTCGTTGAATCATTGTTTGATTGTGCAGCGTCATAATTATATACCATATGAACATATGGGGATGATTACCAACTTATATATTAACTTTTTATGATTATGCAACCAATATATCTCATTTTTAGGTCTATTTGTTTCCTTTGTTATTGTAATGTATTGTTTCCAATTGGTTCTGAAATCAAGATGTAGCCAAATACGTCTACAGCAAAGCATCCAAATTAAATTTTGTCTTATTACAATGCCATGATGATATCAGAAAAGGAACTTTTCTTAGTTTGATAAACTTTTTTTAGTTATGTGTTTATTACAATCAAAACAACATAGTTATATGAACTAAGGTGTTGACTTCAGAACAGTTTCATGCTCTTGTCTGGAGTGATAAGGTCTCTTCCTAGGGAGAGTCCTTTCCAACATTTCTTAGGAAGCTGGCGAATTCTTTTTCAGTCTTATTGTGTCTTAAGAGTTATAGGAGGGGATAAATTAATGCTTTAATGTGGTCTATTGCAGAGTTTCATAGTGTGTGTAAGATTTCTTCTTGTATTTATGCAATTTTGAGATCCTGAAGCTGAGTTACCATTAATCCTTGGTAGTAGAGGTAATTGGTAAAATATTTATAGATCCATAGAAGGGTACACTGTTACAATATTTACCTTTTATAATTAAGTTTAATTGAATTAGTGTTTTAAATGAAACTCACTGTTTCTAGCTAATTCCACAATATAATAAAAATTGTTGAAAATTCTAAAAAATTGACAATTTGGCACTCAACAACGATGCCTGCGTTTACTAATACTAAAATGGCTAATATGCATTTTTTGTATGGTTTAGCGAAAGGTAATGCCTTAAAGGCTGGACGGTTGTATTAGTAAACGCAGGCATTGTTAAATTAACACAAAAAATCCGTATGATAAAAATTTCTTATTCGTTTTTTGCATTGGTTTTTAGATTTGACACAGTATTTGACAATATTATTTCAAAGGCCACTAAAATAAGCATATTCTTTCGTATTACTTCTAAAGACCAGTAGCGTCACCAGGAAAAATAAATTTCACTTACAGTCAGAGCTCATTTATTACAAACAATTCAACACCCTGTATCTCATTAACGACATGACTTATCACACATGTTTATAAGAATTTTTCGTCTTAAAATGGAGTGACGAAACGCCCGCTACAATATTTTAGATTACTTAGGAAACATCCTGTAGTAGTGCTTTATACCAAACATTATCAAAGGCCAAAGCAATATCGCTTATCTTCTAGATCCTTGTTGATTTTATTGCTGATTTCTGAAGCCAAATTGGTAGTCAGAAACAAGTTGCTTCAGTTCTATAATGGTATTGTTATACCTGTTCTATGAATGTCAGAATGACAGCTTGAACTGAAACTAAGAAGAGGGCTGAATAGGCGGAGTAGTCACAGTCACCTGTCAAGGTGACAGTCTAGAATTTTCAAGATTTTTCTATTTTGTGTTCCATATTATATTTGAAATATTATTAGAAATATTTCCTGCATATGTGATGGTTTTATAAGTTTTTATTTCCTCAGTTTGTTTAGGAAATATTAGTTGTAATGCCACTTTTTCCTCTTTTTTATTAATTAGCTTATTTATCATATGTAATGGATAACCATTGGATGTTGCTATTTGTATTAATCTCTCTATCAAAATTACATTTGTTCATAGGAACTGAAAATGCTCTATGCATCATTGAATTATATGCTGCTAGTTTATGTGACATGGGGTGATTGGAACTATATGGAATTGTCACATCAGTGTGTGTTGGTTTTCGGTAAATTGAATAATCAAGTACATAATTAACTCTTTGAATTTTCAAATCAAGAAAATTGATTAAGTTATTTTCTTCAACTTCTAATGTATATTTAATTTTTGGGTGTAAATTATTAATGTGGTTGAAAAATATATCTAATTGTCGTTCACTACCTATAAAACAAGCTAATATGTCATCTACATATCTATACCAAAATAAAACATTTTTTGAAATATCACTTTCAAAGATTTTTCTTTCTAAACTGTCCATAAAAATGTTTGCCAAATAGGTGATATGATATATGGCTTCCCATTGTTTTGAATATATATGTTATTGTCAAAAGTGAAATAATTCTGATTAATACATACATCAAAAAAATTAAGTATATCTGATATTATTCCTGGATTAATATTTTTATCTCCTAGTATTTTTCTTACAAGTATTAGACATTCTTTAGGAGGAATTTTAGTGAACATATTAGTAACGTCAAATGAAAGAAGCTTAGAGTTATCTTGTAAGTTGAATGCTTTTAATTTTTGATTAGTTCTATTGAATTTCTAATTGAGTATTTAGATGCATATCCGTAACTATTAAGTATATTGTTAAGCTTCTTTGCCAATATATTATTAGGAGTATTAACAAGAAACTACAGGTAAAGAATGGTTTAAAATCAGAGACTCCTTAGACAATTACATAAAAATTGTACATTCAGAACTCACGTTCAAACTACATCCAGTAGAATTTGATTGTTTAGATGACAAAATCAGAGAAAGTGTCAGCGCGATGAAGGACAAGAAATTTAAGAAACAAGAACAAAAGCTACATAAACTTGAACACACACGACATAGAATTCAACACTCTAAACATCATGAAACTGTAAGTACCTACATACCAACACACTTTGCACCACAATTTGAAAACCTTTCAGACACTAATTTCACAGATAGTGAAATAGACTTTTTAAATAAAGGTTTAAAGTACAGCATAGCATCAAAATTTACGAATAATATTAAACAAATTACAGCTACAGAGTCAGAAATAGCTTTAAAATCTAATTCAAATAATTTTCTTTATGAGAAATTAAAAATTGCCAATTTAGTCAAAAATATGGAACCTTCGAAAGTTAAATGTCAAACAAAAAATGACATTAATATGTTCACTAAAATTCCTCCTAAAGAATGTCTAATACTTGTAAGAAAATTACTAGGAGATAAAAATATTAATCCAGGAATAATATCAGATATACTTAATTTATTTGATGTATGTATTAATCAGAATTATTTCAATTTTGACAATAACATATATATTCAAAATGAAGGTTTACCAATGGGAAGCCCTATATCACCTATTTTGTCAAACATTTTTATGGGCAGTTTAGAAAGAAAAATCTTTGAAAGTAATATTTCAAAAATTGTTTTATTTTGGTATAGATATGTAGATGACATATTAGCTTGTTTTATAGGAAGTGAACGACAATTAGATATATTTTTCAACCACATTAATAATTTACACCCAAAAATTAAATATACATTAGAAGGTGAAGAAAATAACTCAATCAATTATCTTGATTTTAAAATTCAAAGAGTTAATAATGTACTTGATTATTCAATTTACCGAAAACCAACACACACTGATATGACAATTCCATATAGTTCCAATCACCCCATGTCACATAAAGTAGCGGCATATAATTCAATGATACATATAGCATTTTCAGTTCCTATGAACAAATGTAATTTTGATAGAGATTAATACAATTAGACAAATAGCAGCATCCAACGGTTATCCATTACATATGATAAATAAGCTAATTAATAAAAAAGAGGAAAAAGTGGCATTACAACTAATATTTCCTAAGCTAATTGAAGAAATAAAAACTTATCATCACATATGCAGGAAATATTTCTAATCATATTTTAAAGATAATATCTTTAGCAACGAATACAACAATTTCTTTGAAAACAGAAAGTAAGGTAAGTACAAAATTGTTAAATGTAAAAACAAAAATACCACCATTAAAGAAATCAGGTATACATAAACTCAAATGTCCAGAATGTAATGCTGTCTATTTGGGTGGGACCCTTAGAAATTTTGAAATCCGATACAGTGAACACTTACGAGCATACAGATTAAAACAACCAGATAAATCTCATTACGCAAAACATCTACTTGACACCAATCATTCATTGACACCTAACACAGAACTAGAAGTACTACATATTTGTGATAAGAAATAAGAACTGGATTTCCTTGAAGAGTTGGGAATTAGAAGACATTTAAGAAATCCACAATATTAAGTCGTCAATTAACAGATAAATCTAGGGAGTTCTCCACTATTAAACTGTCTTCTTAAGTGATAATTGTAAAGATCAGCAGATATAGTTTTCCTGGTTGTCTATATCATTGCACAGTTATACTGATCATAATTGGAAAAATGATATCCAGGATATCACCATAGGGCTAATAATATCTAAGCTTCAATATTTGTAATATCACATCTTCTTCTTTTTTCTATTAACATATATTAAGTCAATCACCACTTCTCGGTCTAGCCAAAAATAACTACTAAACATCAGGTAGGCATCAAATGAAATGTAACTCATTCTGACGATCATATTTAATATTGAAACAATTGACAATTTCTTAGAATTTTCAACATTTTTCATTATATTGTGTAATTAGCAAGAAACATTGAGTTTCATTTAAAACACTAATACTAGAAGTACAAATTACGACAACGATATGGAAGCTAATAGTGGAGCACCAGCATGGTTTCTTCAGATGATGGAGCAAGAAAAACAAGAAAGAAAACAAGAAAAGGAGGAAGAGGAAAACTGTAGAAAACAAGAAAGGGAATAAGAGGAATGTGGAGAAGGAGGAAAGGAAGCAAATATTAGAGGTACTGTCCGATTTTAGTTCTACCTTTAAAAGTAAAAGAGCAGCCTTAGATAACAAAATAGATACAATAGAAGAAGGCCTAAAAACAGACATAAAAACAGTTAAGGAAGATTTGGCAACAGTAGAAAAAGATTTAAAAACAGTAGAGAAAGATTTAAAAACGACAGAGAAAGATTTAAAAATAGACCAGCTGGGCCTAAGACAAAAATTAGATGCATTAGTAAAGAAAATGGAAGCTAATCCCAATGATAGCAGTTTCATTAGTGATAATGCCAGAACTGAAATAGTAAATTTGAGACACAACCAGGTTATCAAGCCACCTACATATGATGGCAAATCATTTTGGTAGACATATCGACGCTAATTTGTAGTAGCAGCTAGTGCTAATGGGTGGAATGATCAAGAGAAAGCCACTTCCCTTATGATTGCTCTTCGGGGACAAGCCACATGCATTCTGCAATTATCACCCCAAGGCAACCCTAGCTATGACGTCATTATCCAAGCTTTGGAGAACAGGTATGGCAGGCATTTAAAACAAGTTTTCCAAAGTCAATTGAAGGAGCGCATGCAAAAATTAGACGAGAGCCTCCATGAATATGGAAGTGACATAGAAAGACAGATATCTAAAGAATTTTTAGAACAATTTGGCGTTCAAGTATTCATTGATGGTTAAAGAGATACAAAAATGCAACAAGCCCTTCGATTACGCTAACATCTGACAGTACACGAAGTATTAACTTTTGCTCAAGAATTCGAAGCTGCTATAACCATTTCCAAAACCGAACGTCCAAAATTACGAGCAATACACTTCGAGGAGGAGAATTTAACCGAAGTTATGGCTAGAATCTAAAACCTACTGAAAGACACCAATTGAAGAATCTCGGAAATGATTCAACTGCGGAAGAATTGGACATCTGCAGATAACATGTAGGGTTCCATCAAGATCTCGAAGCCAAGTTAGGAGCTCGGATAACCAGACAACATCAAGACAATGTAAATCCTCGCAGAGCCCAGTTAGAAACAGAGCTCATAGCCACGAAACAACCCTAGAAGATCATCTCCATACCAAAGTCGATCACCAATACCTGATCGGCGTTACCAGCAACCAGGAAAACTAATAAAAGTCGAATTTGGGGCGGTCGTCAACTAAAACCATTCAAAGCCCCACGATTCGCACATAATCTTTGTTTTTATATTTTTTGTAAATTAAATTTGAAAAACAAACATTTTTGGCCCTCATTTGCGTATTGTCTGTGAACCATTTCCGTTTGATCACACCTTTCTGAATATGCAATACTATTATATTACATAGAATTCACTTTTATTAATCATTTGAAAGTGCATTTATAATGTGGCTAAAAAAGGAACGAATATACCTTCCTACAATTCCCAAGCTCTATATCCAAATCAATCTGTACCACCAAGCTCAACTTCAACTTGTTTTAAAAAAAGCTTTTTGTAAGTGGCACTACCATACAAGCTAGATGTATGTGGGGGGTTGCGGTACGGACAGAGGTAGGAGAAAGCTGCAATACAAATATTATAACCCCGCTTGTTAACTCTATTACCATTAACTATCAATTAAGTATTTTTAAGGAAATTTTAGAGGTTATAAATGCGACGGCAGCTATTCATCGGAGAGCAGTCATGGGCGTAAGCAAGGAATATATTACATAACCCGCGGCGCCATGCAATTTTAGTTTCACATACAGAAATAAGTCAATTAGCAGATACAGATTTTACTAAATTACAAAATATAAAATCTCTGTAAAGAGGTGAGGTCCAACAAAAGAAAGTATTATTTGACTAGTAGCACAGATCAATTCTTTAATTAGGTTTGAGTATTTATAGAAATCTACTTACAACCAGTGGGATTAATGCTATATACATTTACGCTAATTTATTCAAGTAAGAAAATAAAATTGATTAATCCTTATTAGCAAGTTAATAAAACTTTGGATGTTTCTCAGTATGACTACAATAGCGATTTTTTTTACACAATAGTACTATAGTTTACACCTCCAAAGAAATGTTCTGTAATACATCGAAAGATTGTATATTCGTTTATAGTGGAATTTACTTAATTTTAATTACTTCCATTTAAATTCCAAAATACAGTTTCCCTCAGTATGCAAGTAATAATTGAATAAAGAAAAATATAAAGAGAATTCTGGCCTGCTCGCTCCTATGGGTCCTACCACATTTCCTCATAAGCACTCTTGATCCCTAGCATATTTTCATTTTCATAGTAACCAAATGGAGACTTTCTTCTATAGTTTTGGGCAAGGAGTGTATGCACCAAATCAAATGCACGTCTATCAAACACAGCGAGAAATAGATGTAGATAGTCAACGAAAGATAATTCTAAAATACCGTAAAACCCTAAAAAGAAAACTATTTTTAACAACCAAAAAAAACATTCCTGATTCTGAGACGACACAAAAAATGGGCAAGTCAAATTTGAATATACAAGATCTTAAATAGACCGCTCACCTTATTAAAAGGGTTATATCCCACACAAATCACGATTTAGGGCTACTTAGGTTTTTTTTAACCAATAACAAAAACTAGCACAAGGTATAGGTAGAACCTCCTCGTTTCTTGGTTTTCTCCCAAATATCCTTTCAAAAACCCCTTCCTCGATCCAATAAGTACATTTATCTTTCTCTCACAACCTACCAAATAATCCCCTACTTGACAAGTTCAATTGGTGGCCTAACTAGTAGGTACCAATGAATCAAAATTACTGATGTTACTAAAAGCCAGTGGCGTATCCAAAATCAACACGTTACACCACTCCCTTCCGAACAAAAAAAAATATTGGACAAATGTTCATATATATATTTTTTTATATGCTCACTTGTTCGCTTTCTAGTTCCGATGATGTCATTAGTAACTACGCGTACTACACGCCTAAATAGGAGTCATAATCAGTAAAGGAAAAAATCGGGAAGGACAATAATCGGGATCATTACTTAATAGGGAAAGTTCTACCTCATCTGAACCGAAACTAATAAAAAAACTATTACTAACTATATAAGTCTATTTACAAAAAAATCTATATTCTTTCCTCCGAATCTCAACCTATCGAAATATCAGAATTTGAACCGAAGTAAGGCTTAAGATCTTTGACATGCCAATTTCCACAAGGAGAACCATCGAGATTCTCTAGGGAATAAACTAATCTAGAAATTTTCTTAACTACTACAGACAAGAGGTATTTTGGGGCCAACTTGGCTGCAAATCTATTAGCAGCATCAGACAAAATCTTGTTGCGCCTCCAAACCTTATCACCTGTTTGAAATGTGATTTCGCGTTTACGAAAATTGTACGTTTAACAATTTTTGGCATAAGCCTCGTGAAGTTTTCTATTAACTTCTTCAAAAATCGAGGCCATTCCTGAAAGATCGCTCAAATAGCTGGCCCTGTCACCAGGTAGCAACTCACAATCGTTAGTATCTCTAACCTTTCCATAATATTTTCCTGACAACGGGACAATACGATTAAAAACTAGGAAAGATGGAGAAAAATTGTGCACTTCATGTTTGGCAGAATTAAGAGCAAATTGAAAGCTAGGTAATTCTTTATCCCAATTAGTGTGTTTCGTGACGTAACTTCTCAAGACAGTTCCTATGGTGCGGTTTACCGTTTCGACGAAGTTGCACTGAGGTGAATAAACAGAAGTAAACCAGATCTTCTGCACTTGATACTTGTCTGCTAATTCCTTAACGACGTGTCCTGCGAATTGTGGTCCATTGTCACAAATAATATATTGGGGCACTCCATAAACTAGAAACACTTGTGCTTCTAAAAACTTTGTAACTTTCTTTGCTGTAGCATCCCTCATGGGGTGCAAAAGCGTATATTTTGTGAACCAATCAGAAACAGCGAGCAAAAAACAATTACCTGATGGAGATCGAGGAAATGGTCCCATGAGATCAACCGCTATTATCTGAAAAGGATAACTAACCTCTTTTTCAGCTCCCATCAGGCCTGCTCTGGCCTTGTTTGGGGCTTTTTGAGCCTGACAAACTAAACATCTTCTAACATAAGTTAGAATATCTTTCCTCATTTTAGGCCAGTAGTAGTTCTCCTGAACTTTCGAGGCGGTCTTATAAAAACCTAAGTGACCAGCGGACGGTGGGTCATGACAGGATGAGATAACCTCGTTCCTCTGAGCTCTAGGAATCAAAAGCTTCCACTCAGTTACGTTACTATTAATATGAAGATAGTTGGGCACGAACTTGTACAGCATTCCATCCTCAACTTTCCATTGGGGGTAAAGATCTGGGTTTTCTAGAACTTTATATCTCAAATCAATATACCACTCATCATCAACGTCTTTAATTTCTATGAGGGAAACTGTGGGAATTAGACAATCACTAATTGCGGCTCCTGCTTCAGTTAAAGTAATTCGTGATAAGGCGTCTGGAAGACGTTGGAAGATCCAGGACGGTGTTGTAGGTCAAAAGTGTATTGTTTCAGTTTTAAAGTCCACTGTGCTAAGCGTCCAGTGCTATCTTTCATATTATTTAAATATAAGAGATTATAATGGTCAGTTATCACACGAAATCTGACTCCTTCTACATAAGGACGGAATTTTTCCAAAGAAAACAGCAATCCCAAAAGTTCTCTTTCCGTAATAGAATATTTTCGCTCCGCTCGAGACAGTGATCGCGACGCATACGCTATAACGCACTCGGTTCCGCCTTGTTGTTGTGTCAACATACCTCCTACACCTGTATCACTCGCATCACAATGGATTGTGAAAGGCAGGGTGAAATCCGGTGAAGCAAGAATAGGGGCCTCCACCAAAGCCTTCTTTATGGCTATAAATGCTTCTTCCGCGGCCGGAGTCCATACAATAACTTGTTTTTTTTTGCCCCTTAACAAATCATTTAAAGGAGAAACTAAAGAAGAGAACCCTCCTGTTCGAACAATACTTTTTATTCAGAATGACAGACCGCCAAGTGTTTTCTTTTTGAAAGTTAATTTTAATTTTTGACGTTTAATGTCAACTGTATGAAATTCGTTAATGTCATGTTGTACCACTAAAATAGTTTTTGTAATTCAATTAATGAGTAAAACGATATTTTTCATGTTGATGTGAATACTTATTTCATCGTGGATGTTACGATGTACATAATTTTGGTCCTTCGAGCCGGATATGAACTGGTAAAGTGTAAAAGTGTCTACACTTAAATATATGCAGCTAGCACCTGGCCGGTTCCGAAAGAATTTCTTTGTAGACGATAACTACAACGAAGTAAGACTGCGAACGAAATAGGAGATAATTGGGTGAGCGGACTCCATTTTATATCCTATCATTTATTCATATTTTCGTGTTATTGAGAATACTTTGTACTTGGCATTGACATTATTTGGCTGATGAAACAGCTTGAATACCTGCTGTCCACATATAATATTCTGAATAGTTATACTGTTCTGTAGATTTTTATAGGTACCGTCGCGATTTTTTATATTATCTAAACAGTCACCTTGATTCTGTAATTTGTTCTCAGATTCAAAAAAAAAACGTCTTAATACTATTAATTGTCACAATGAAGGCACAGTTAAACATTTTGACCAAAAAAAGAGGCCAAATTAAAACATCACTAACTAGATTTGAGACTTTTCTAAACAGTATAGATGTAAATAATTTAAATGAAAATATAGTCAAGGAATTAAGTAACAGACTAGACATAATAAAAGGGTGTTTCGATACGTTCAATGAAATTCAAAACGAAATAGACATACTTAATCCTGATTGCGACACAAGTGAAAATGAAAGATCATTTTTTGAAAATTTGTTCTTTTCCACAACTTCAAAAGCGGATGTTGTAATTGATAATTTTCATAAAAAATTATGTGAAAGAAAAAATAATAACCCTTCTGAAAATGGCTCTGTGATCAGCTCAGGGAGTGTTCACCGTAATATCAAACTTCCAACTATTAAACTGCCAATTTTCAACGGAAAATATGACAGATGGTTGGAATTTAGAGATTTGTTCCACGCACTTGTAGACGGCAATCACTCATTGAGTAATATTGAGAAATTCTATCATTTAAAAACATCTCTAGGGGACGAACCGCGCAAAATTATTGCTAAATTAGACATGACTTCCGAAAACTACCAAATGGCGTGGCAGTTATTAAAGGGTCGATATGAAAATAAAAACCTCATGATACATAACCATATTAAAAGTATTTTTGAAAGACCTAAAATACAAATAGAGTCACATAGCGAACTTCGCAACCTAACAGACGCGATTAATGATCATTTACTCTCATTAAAATCACTAGGCGAAAATATAGAAGCGTGGGATCGTTTAATCATTTATATCATTACTCAAAAAATCGATGCAATTACACGACGTGAATGGGAATCCTACAAAATACAAAATGAATTACCAACGATGGTAGACATGCAAAATTTTCTGAATGAACGCTGTCAAATACTAGAAAAATTAAGTTCCGACAATCCAAATAAAAACAAAAATACCGGGATCATGAAATACGATAAATTCAAAAAACAAAATGCAAGTTACTCTTTGTACAGCGATGAGGTTAAATGTTATTTTTGTAATAATAATCATACGATGTATGTATGCGAAGCATTTTTAAAATACTCAATACCTGATAGAATCGCTGAAGCAAAAAAACGAAACCTGTGTTTGAATTGTTTTAGCCCAAAACATAAGACAGAAAAATGTCAATTTAGAAAGTGCATTAAATGTCGGCAAAAACATAATGTCCTCATACATTTGGATAATAATAATCAAGCATCCAGTCAGACAAACGCCATAACAGAAGAGTCGCACGTCAGTGATTCAAATTCAGAGTCTGTAACTCACTATACAATGCTTTATTGTTAGACCAGTGGCGTTCCAAGTACTTTTATCAACGGCTATAGTTAATGTAAAAGCTAATAACAATACATTTAAAGCTCGAGTTCTCTTAGATAGCGGATCCCAGAGTAACTTTGTGACTGAATCCTTTTGTAATAAAGCGGGAGTGGCTATGCAACCTGTTATACATACTGTGAAAGGAGTGGGTGAAGGTTTGATTAACATCAAAAATCAAACACAGTTCGAAATTATGTCTTTGCATAACAGTTTTAATGTAGATATAAATTGTTTAGTTATTAACCAGATAACAGGTAAATTGCCAAAAGCATCGTTTGATAATAAATGTTTAAATATTCCCAATAATCTAAATTTAGCTGATCCAACATTTAATGAAACCAGTGAGATTGATATACTTATAGGTGCACATATATTTTGGCAAGTTCTAACTGTAGGTCAAAGAACTTTAGGAACAAATCTGCCTATGCTACACAATTCTAAGTTTGGATGGATAATAGCTGGGAATATTGGATGTAAGTCTGACACTTCTGTAACATATTTAGCCACTGACAGTGATAAGGAAATAAATAACTTGGTATCAAAATTCTGGACTTTAGAAAACGTAAATAATAACCATAATAAATCAATAACGTCGAAAGATAATCGATACTGTGAAGAATATTTTGAAAGAACAACAACCAAAGATGAAACAGGTAGATTCGTTGTAAGAATTCCCTTCAAAGATAACCTCTCAGAACTAGGCAGGTCAAAAGATATTGCAAAGAGTAGATTTTTTAATTTAGAAAAACGATTAATAAAAAACCGTGAGTTACGCGAACATTATATCCACTTCATGGAAGAATATAAAAATCTAGGGCATATGTCGGAACTCTCAGAAGACGAATCTGAGAAAGATGACGGGTATTTCATACCACATCATGCCGTTCTAAAATCTTCGAGTCTTACAACAAAATGTCGTGTTGTTTTTAACGCGAGTTGTCCTACTGACAGTGGACTGTCACTTAACGATGTCCAATACGTAGGACCAGCACTGCAAAATGACATTTTTGACATCCTTGCGAGATTTAGAACTCATAAATTTGTAATAGCCGGTGATATATCTAAAATGTATCGTCAGATTTTGGTAAATCCTTCAGATCAGTGTTATCAAAAAGTATTTTGGAGATCAGATATAAACAAACCACTAAAAACTTATTTACTCAGAACAGTCAGCTACGGTACAGCTGCTGCTCCTTATCTAGCTGTAAGAACGCTATTACAGATAGCTAATGAAAACGAGAAAAATGCTCCTGTAGTGAGTTCTATTATAAAAAACGACTTTTATATAGATGATCTTTTAACGGGAGCTAACACCCAAAACGAAATAGTACAAATTCAAAAAGACATTTCAGAATTACTTAAGAAGTCAGGTTTCGAACTCAGAAAATGGTTGTGTAACGACAATTCAATCTTACATAAATTTTCTGTTAATACTACTTTAGAAACAAACTTTATTACTATCGGAGACAACGAAAATAATAAAACCCTTGGCATATACTGGAATGCCAGCAACGATTTTTTACAATACTCAGTTTCCACGGCCCATGATCATACTGTTACCAAGCGGAATATATTGTCCGTAATCTGTCAGATATATGATCCATTAGGACTGATAAACCCTATTATCGTTTTCGGAAAACTGTTTATCCAAGAGCTCTGGAAGTTGAAACAATCTTGGGACGCAGAAGTTCCTGAGCCATTGAAACAAAATTGGTTAAAATTCCAAGAAAATCTAATTCAAATAAACAATTTCAAAATTCCTCGAAATTGTGTCTGCTCTGAATACTCCGTTATAGAAATCCATAGGTTTTCCGATGCGAGTGAGAAAGCCTATGGAGGAGTTCTTTATATAAGATGTTTAATAGCCAATCGTGGATATTTTGTTAGTCTACTATGTTCAAAGTCGCGAGTAGCTCCTCTAAAGCAAATAAGCCTTCCCCGGTTGGAATTATGTGGTGCTGTCCTATTAGCTAATTTAATGGATAAAGCTTATAATACACTGAAAATTGATTTTCATAATACGTTTTATTGGACAGACTCAACAATCACTCTATCATGGATCAAAGCCGAACCCACCGTATGGAAAACATTCGTTGCTAATAGAATCAGCGAAATTCAAAACTTGTCTGATGTTAACAATTGGTATCATGTCAGAGGGACAGAGAACCCCGCAGATCTTCTATCCAGAGGTGTTCTTCCTCAAAATCTAGAGTTTTGCACACTATGGTGGCATGGCCCACCATTCTTATTAACCGACAACACTTCTTGGAATGGTACCAGCAAAATCAATTACGATATAGATATTCCTGAAAGAAAAACAGTATCTTCAGCCCTGATAACAGTTTCTAATTTCGATTGC
Organism: Galeruca laticollis; assembly: GCA_963921935.1. Lineage (NCBI taxonomy): Eukaryota > Metazoa > Arthropoda > Insecta > Coleoptera > Chrysomelidae > Galeruca > Galeruca laticollis. Next base: position 242,044,871 of record OY998176.1, read on the forward strand.
ATTCTAGCTTTAATTAACCATATCTCAAATTTCTCCAAATTACTGCGAATAACTGCATTTGTTCAAAGATTTATCTATAACATTAAATCACAAAATGTCGCACGGCATCTAGGCTCGTTAAAAATTTCTGAGCTAGACAATGCACTTCTTCTTCTAATCAAAACTGTTCAGCTGAACTGCTTTCGTAAAGAATATCTCTGCTTACGCAACGGAAAAGATCTTCCCAAAGATAGTAAAATCTTGAACTTAAAACCATTTCTTTGTAATGAAATTATTCGAGTCGGCGGGAGACTTGTTAATTCTGAAGGTTCGTTTGATAAGAAACATCAAATCCTTCTACCAAAAAATAATCATTTAACGGAAATTCTAATAAGAAATTACCATATAAACTTGTTGCATTGCGGTTCGCAAATGTTATTATGTTCAGTTCGCGACAGGTTCTGGCCCATTGACGGCAGAAATATTTGCAAAAAAATCATACGCACTTGTGTGAAATGTTTTCGCGTAAAACCCATTCCAACTAATTATATAATGGGTAATCTACCTCCTAATCGTGTTAATCCATCCTTCCCGTTTCTCAATGTCGGCATAGACTATGGAGGTCCGTTTCTAATTAAAGACCGAAGAGGCCGCGGATGCAAAACTTCGAAATGCTACATTTCCTTGTTTGTATGCATGTCTAGTAAAGCAATCCACCTTGAGTTGGTTACAGGCCTTACGACCGAAGCCTTCATAGCTGGTGACTCCACCTTTACTTATGAGGATTTTTCTACTATTCTTTGCCAAGTGGAAAGCATTCTCAATTCTCGTCCATTATGCCCGCTTTCCAATGATCCTCAAGACTTAGTCCCACTTACTCCCGCTCATCTCCTGATTGGTCGCTCACTAATCGCTATCCCCGAGGAAGATCTAACGTCAGTCCCGTCAAACCGATTAGACCAGTACCAACACATACAAGTCGCAGTGCAGTCTTTCTGGAAACGATGGAGTAAAGAATATCTATCCGAACTCCAAGTAAGAGCGAAGTGGAAATCTTCCACCAACGTCCAGATAAAACCTGATCTGCTAGTGCTGCTTAAAGACGACAAGCTACCACCCCTCAGATGGTCTCTGGGGCGGATCGTCAACACATACCCTGGAGACGATGGAGTTGTTCGAGTTGTAGACGTCCAAACTGCTAATAGACTTTATCGTCGTGCCGTAAATCGGCTGTGTATTCTTCCTCATGAACTTTAGTTGAAAACAGTGTTTCAAGGTGGCCGGGATGTTCGAACAATACTTTTTATTCAGAATGACAGACCGCCAAGTGTTTTCTTTTTGAAAGTTAATTTTAATTTTTGACGTTTAATGTCAACTGTATGAAATTCGTTAATGTCATGTTGTACCACTAAAATAGTTTTTGTAATTCAATTAATGAGTAAAACGATATTTTTCATGTTGATGTGAATACTTATTTCATCGTGGATGTTACGATGTACACCTCCAACAAATCGCCTATACCAAGAACACATACCGATAAATCGTTTCACTTCAGTGACATTAGTAGGACGGGGATAGTTAACCATCGACTCAACCTTGTCGGGATCAGTCCTGAGTCCCCTCCCATCTATGACGAATCCAAGAAATTTTAAGGATTTTTTGAAAAATTCACATTTTTCCAGGTTGATAGTAAGTTTGGCTTGTTTTAAAATTTCCAAGACTTCTGACAACAAACGGATATGTTCCTCGAATGTAGAAGAAATAATTAGAAAATCGTCAAGATATGAAAAAATATTGTTTTCGTATTTTGGCCCGAACAAAGCATCGCATAGCCTTTGTTGGGTCTGTGCACTATTACAACAACCAAAAGGCATGACTGTAAAGTGAAAAAGACCTCTTCCTGGTACGCTGAAAGCCGTCTTTTCCTTGCTTTGCTCGTCTAGGGGTACTTGCCAAAATGCTTTGCGTAGATCTATGCTGGAAATAAATTTAGCCCCCTTCAGCAAGTTGAGGATGTGATCAATGCGTGGTAAAGGGTAGCAATCGTGCTTAGTTACTTCATTCAGTCGTCGACCATCGAAGCAAAACCGATATTCACCACTAGACTTTTTTACAAGTAGGACAGGACTATTCCAGGGACTTTTTGAAGGTTCCACTACCCCAAGTGATCATTTGGTCCAACTCTTGATTTAGAATTTTCAACAAATATGGTGAGAAGGGGTATTGTCGCTGCTTAAAGGGTTTTGCATCCCCAGTATCTATAGATAAAGTTATTTTATCAGTGCGACCTAACCGATCCTCACTAGAAAGTGTCTCAAACTGACCAATTACTTCCACAGCCTTCAACCTTTTCTCTGTTGACAGGTCGTCTAAATTGCTTAACCCTACTTCTTCACCAACCAAATAGTTCATTTCAGTTAAAACATTCCAACAATTCCTACCTAAATTGTCACGGATTTTCCACGAGTTATTCTCAAAATTAACATTAATTTGGAAGAGTCTGCAAAAATCTATACCAAGGATAAAGGATTGCGCAATGGATGGAACTACCAATGCAGGAACAATCTAACAGATATCATTGATCACAACAGGGAGATCGACCATACCTTGGACAGGCTGTTTAGTTCCATCTACCGTAGATATATGACTAACTTTTGAAGCGTTAATTTTTAAATGAGATATCTCCAGTGTTTCAATACCCTGAGAACCTACCACCGAAACATTCGCACCGCTATCGAGGAGTGCTACTACTGGTAAATCATAAAGACATATCGAAATGTAAGGACGATTATCAAAAGGTTTTTCAATGAAAAGAGGAGCAACCTTTGTGTACCCAGACTTATAAAAATTCCTTACCAAAAGCTTCCAGTTTTCCCAATCATTAATCTCAAAATAATTGTTGGCTTTGACACATGGGAGTACTCGAGAGCCAACTACACGAGACTAGTAGATCAGTTTTTTTACACCTATCACAAGTACGAACGGTACACCCCGCTAAACCGCATTTATAACAAAATTTAGTTTTACTACCAGATTTACAGTTACGGTGAGTGTGGTTCAATTGACCACAACGCCAACAAACAACCTGTTTAGGTTGTTCACTTGAAGTTGTTGCCAGGTTAGAACTATTTTGGCTAAAAGAAAATTCTCTGCTATTTGGTACATGATTATTACGGAGTCGGCTTTTCCGAGTATTACTACTGTCTGGGGCATCGCGAGAATGTGAGGAAACTGAGGGCCAATTTTCGCTGACATATGCTAATTCCGGGTCAATAGACGCTAAATACCGGTTATTAGATTCTGAATTTAAACTAAGGGCGTCGGCTTCTTCCAGCTTTTTACAAAGATCACTTAAGTCGGTTACCAGATCGATTTCTCTAAGGGCCAGCCTTTTCCGATATTCCGGTTGTAGACCATTTCTCATATACTTTACTTTCGTTACCTCAGCTACTTGTCGCGAAAGCCGGCTAAATAAACCTTCCATGCACGACAGATATAACACCACAGATTCGCGCTTACCTTGACGACGCGACCTTATCTGTTCCCACAAGTCTTCATCGAGATCAGACCTAGGAAAATCACGTTTAAGTTTTAAAAGTAGGGAGTCCCAATCAGTTAGACTATTTTTTACTTGATGTAACCAAAATACAGCTTTATCTGAAAAGAGATCACTCGCTGCTGCGAATAGTTCCGCCTTTGTTATGCCCCTCGCTTCAGCCATTTCTTCTACGCGTTCTATAAAGGAGAATAACTTCTTTGGGTCACCGTCGAAATTTATTCCCCATTTATAAACTGAAATAGTCTTATGGTTTCCAGCAGGGCCCGGATGGATAGGATTAGAATTAGAAACTAGCACTAGCGGTGGGGATATTTAAGGGAGAATCTGGTTGTTTTATGCGAGCTTCTAGATGTAAACTAGTAGCATATAATTCATTTTTAAAATCTGTGACGATAGCAATATTTGTATCCTGATCCAATAATTGAATTCTATTAATTCTATGCGTAACATGCAAAAGTCGAGATCTAATTCTTTGAAACAACGAATGACCTGTACTCCCTTCAAAATCATTGATAAGGGTCGAAATTGAGTTGAGAGTTTCTTCAATTTCACGTCTTTCCATATTAAAATCATAATTTGGATCAACTAACAATCCTAAATTGACTCTATTTCGTTCGCGTTCCACAAGTCTAGTTAAAATTTTACGTTTCTCATTCTGATCTCTAGCTGAAATAACCCCACGTATTCGTGACTCGTAATTTAGCTCGTCGATTAATAAATGTTTCGGTTTAAAGTAATCCTCCATTCTAAATTCTAATATGAATTGTCTATTTAAAAAAAATATTTTTGGGACACCCGGTATAGTAAATTACGAATGAAATGTATTATATTGAACAAATTCAATTAAATAAACAAGTGCCTACGTACTTGTGATAGTGCCAAAATAAAAAGTAAAAACACATTAAATTGTAAGGACAATAATTATTATCTATGGGGCACAAAAAACCTGTTTAAAATACCAGTCTTAATGATTCTTTCAATCAATATCAGAATTTCAATTATATTCTCAATATAAATCCTGAAATAGTAAAACACCTTTTTACTACTATTGCAAAAAAATTTAACCGAGCTGTTCTATTTGTATACACTGATCAACCAAAGAAATTAATTATGTCTAAGGGAAAATTTGTACTATTGAAAAAAAATTGTTTGATCTCACACTTTACGTTCATCAATAAAAAAGAAATTACTAAAAATATATGTAACATAGTTATGAAACGATAGATGTCCCGTCAGCTGAATTCGTGACCTTATATGGCATTGTTACATCGAACCATCATCGGACGATCGACTACGTCATAATGCTGAATTGCACTACTGGACACCGCATAGCTTCATTATACATATTTTATATTCAGAATGATTATAGACTTCATATTGTTAACTTCAATAAATATTAATAAAGTGTAACTATTGTAATTAAATAATTTTTAAAAAAGTAAAGTTTTAACTTGAAAACATAAAGTGGCGCAGTCAGTAGGATCCAAAAGGATTCTCATCGTGTATTATCCTTCAGTTTCTACTGTTTATTTGGAAGAACCTTCATCGCGAAATTTTCCAAATTTTGAACAATCCGAAAAGTGCAAATAAACGTTTGAGAAGATTACGGTGCCAATCCAGAGAGTGCAGTCCATCGAGGATCAATGGAAATCATCGCAATTTTACTGTAAGTTGCTCATATTATTTATCCTATTATCTTTCTTAGCCTATGTCATTCTCCTCATCTGAAGATTCCATAGTGGAAAGCGACAGTGAGCTTAATATTAGTATTGAATCAAATTTTAATTTTAATTCTTCTGACGAAGAAAAAGAAAGTTCAGTATTAGAAGTTAGTTCTCTTTTAAATAGTTTAAGCATTGAAGAAAATATTAATTCTAATAATAGTCAATTAAATTCAACAATGTCTGTTCCCAAATTTGAAATTAAATTATTAGAAATCGTGCCTAAATTTGATGGTAATCCGCTTGAATTAGCGTCTTTCTTAGAGACGAGTAACACTTTAATTAAAACTTATTGGGATCCAAATCCCGCAAATGTCAATTGCGTTCAAAACATTAGTTTAATTTTCGGAATATATGGAAAATTAGTTGGAAACGCGAGAGAAGTTTACAGTATTTGCATAAACAAAGATTGGGAAACAGTTAAAAGCACTCTGGTAGCTCACTTTGGCGACCAGAGAGACGAAAACGGATTACTCTTTGATTTAGATCAGTTGAGACAAAATTCTAACGAACCTGCTCTTAATTTTTACACTAGAGTAATGTCTAATTTGAGTGCTCTTCATAATTACGTTGATTGTCATGAAACTAGTCAAGCTGGTGCAACCGTAAAGAAAAATTTTTACAATACACATGCTTTAAAAATATTTCTGGCCGGTTTGAAAGAACCTATGGGCTCCACAATTCGAGCTATGAAACCCGATACTCTTGCAACGGCTAGACAATTTATTATTGCAGAAAATAATATCCGTCACCTTCAAAAATCAAATAACGAAACTTTTAAGAATAAACCATATCCAAAATTTAATCAAAACTATCAAAATCAAACTAATTTTAATGTCCCTAACTTCGGTCACAATTTAATGCCAATACAAAATTTTTCAAATCCATTTCCTCGTGGACCAATCAATGTTCAACCCAGATTCATCCCACATAGATTCCCGACTAATAGGCAAGTTTTCGGTCCTCAACAACCTTCAAGAGCACCGAGTAATGTGTGGAAACCTAATTCAAATTTCCGTCAGCCCAAACCAACTCCCATGAGTGGCATCTCGTCAAATATCAAAATCGATTTGCACTTCCACCTCTACAACAATACCAACCATCACAACCCAGATTTACTTCTGAAGAACTGCACAATGTCGACCAAACGCAATATTATGACTATTATCAATCAAACACTTCTTACTACCCTTATGAAAATAACATGCTTGACCAAGATAACGTTTATGACCAAAATTATATTGCTCCCTATGAATTTAATGACTATGTAGACACCACAAATTCAATATCTGACAATCCAGAAACACAAAGCAACGACGAACAAAATTTTCAAGACGCTCCCGAACCAACAAATCAGACGTAGAAATTTTTTCAATTTATGACAAGAAAGATCTTCCATACATAATAATTTCTGATCCTCCCTTAAAATTATTGATAGATACCGGAGCTTCAAAGTCATTTATAAACCCCGAAATTGCTGAAAATTATTTCCCAAATTATATCTATAAAGAACCAATTACCATCAGCTCAGTCTTCCAAACGACTACTAGAGATTTTTGCGCTAAAATTCCAGCTTTTCGCGAATTCAACTCAAATAAAATCATGAAATTCCATCTTTTTAAATTCCATCATTTCTTTGACGGCTTGATAGGTTACGAAACTTTAAAAGATTTAGAAGTACATATCGATCTAAAAAATTCACTTTTAAAAACACAAAACGCTAACCTACCATTATCTCACTACTCTTCTAAAGGCAAACTTTTATTTTTCGCTCATGTTGAACCCAATTCCATAGAAACCGCAAAAATACCTGTCAATATACCAAATGGTACTGTTAGAATTCCATACACTGAACTATCTAGTTGTAGTATCAAAGAAGGTGTCACTTTCTCAAAAAATGGATATGCCTCAGTTGATATTATAAATACCTCCGAAAATGTTCAAGATGTCTTTCTATACAAACCCATAGTTGTAGAACCTTTTGAAGACAATTACGAAATCTTCCAAATTTCTGTTCAAAGTCCTGCCGACGATCATCCCTATAATTTCGACACTGCCCAATGCATTCGAACTTCTCATTTAAATTCAGAAGAAAAATTCGAAATCGAAAAACTCTGTAAACAATTTCGTGACATATTCCATAAAGAAAATTCACCCCTATCTTTCACCAACCAAGTCAAACATAAAATTAAAACAACAGACGAACTTCCAGTCTATACTAAGTCATATCGATACCCCTACATCCATAAACCTGAAGTCGAACGTCAAATTAACGACATGCTAGAAAAAGGGATTATTAGGCCTAGCGACTCACCATGGTCATCTCCTATATGGATTGTTCCCAAAAAAGCTGATGCATCTGGAAGAAAGAAATGGCGCATCGTCGTTGATTACCGAAAAATCAATGAAAAGACCATTGACGACCGTTATCCCATTCCAAACATAACTGACATACTTGACAAACTTGGACGCTGTTATTATTTCACCACCTTAGATTTAGCCAGTGGATTTCATCAAATTGAAATGCATCCCGACGATATTAAGAAATCCGCTTTTAACGTTGAAAATGGTCATTTCGAATACGTCAGAATGCCTTTCGGTTTAAAGAACGCCCCTGCAACATTTCAGAGGGTCATGGATAATGTACTAAAAGAACTCCGTAATAAAATTTGTTTCGTCTATATGGACGACATAATTGTCTTTTCAAGCTCACTCCAAGAACATATTAATAATTTAAAAAAAGCTTCGTGAGAGTAACCTCAAGGTTCAACTCGACAAATCCGAATTTCTTAGGAGAGAAGTATCATTTCTAGGTCATATTATCACCCCTCAAGGCATCAAACCCAATCCTGATAAAGTAAAAGCTATTACCAACTACCCCTTACCGAAAACCACGAAAGACATAAAAGCTTTCTTAGGCCTTCTCGGGTACTACAGAAAGTTTATAAAAAATTTTGCCAAATTAACCAAACCCTTTACAAGCTGTTTAAAAAAAGGCGCTCACATCAATATACTTGACCCGATTTACATAAAAACATTCGAAAATTGCAAATCTCTTCTAATCAATGAACCCATTCTCATCTACCCCGATTTCACCAAAGAATTCATTTTGACCACAGATGCAAGTAATTTCGCAATAGGAGCAGTACTCTCCCAAGGACCAATCGGTGGAGACAAAGCCATAGCATATGCTTCTCGTACACTTAACGCTGCTGAACAAAATTATTCAACAATTGAAAAAGAGTTGTTAGCAATAGTTTGGGGTACAAAACATTTCCGGCCATATCTTTTCGGCAATAAATTCAAAATCGTCACCGATCATAAACCTCTACAATGGCTAATGTCTCTAAAGGAACCAAATTCCCGACTTGTCCGTTGGAGACTGAAGTTAGAGGAATTTGACTACGAAATCGTATATAAAAAAGGTTCTTGCAACACGAATGCGGATGCTCTTTCCCGTATAGAAATTTATCCAATAGATAACGAAAATAGTTCCGGCTCTGATCTACCGCCAATTTTTTAATATATGAAAGAATTTAATGAAACTAACGCTACAACCAAATCAGACTCTCAATCTCTCGTTCCCGAAGTAGATTCAAATGACGAAAATGACGATCAAACAATACACACTAGTTTAGAAAACCCAATACTTGGAATCGAAATAACCGAGAAACCATTAAATGTATTTTTAAATCAAATAGTAATGTGGTGGTTACTTAGCAAGTGCCCTCGTAGATACCTCGATTAAACCATAACACCTTTTATTGTTGAGAAACACTTACCTCGTAACCATGTGTTGGGGTTGAATAAGAAACACTTTGATTTAGTTCACTGGGTTAGTATATTAATCTAAATACAATTTACACATTAATCTACATTAGAACTATATCGAATATAAATACTGAGTTTTTCGCCATTTCTCAATGCTTAATTATTTATATGAAATATTTGACAATACTTCAAGTCGATGACTTCAATTTCACGTTCAAGTTCAAAATATGAAAGAATGTTGTTTACCCTTCGGTCATGACTGATAAACAAACGTGTTATGAGTTTAATGTTATGAGTTCATTATCTCTTGAATATTAAAATTAGATATTATTATTAGATTCTATTTTTATACTTAATTAAAGACCTTTTGTCCTTATTGTCTTTTATAACTCACTACATCATCCCCTCTTGGGAGAGAAAAATTACTGTCTTAATTTTTCGATATCACTTATACATAAAAATAGTTTGTTTATTAAATGTTTTTTGTTTACTAACACTACTTTGTTCGTTTATAAACACTCTTCACTTATTTACATTTGTTTCCGGTCAACGTATCTGAACATACGATTTTTGTGTACGATTTGCGTCTTATTGTCTGGAGATGTGATCTCGCAGTTTACACCTGTTATTCCCGATATTTTAAACGGACCTAAATAATGTGGATCAAATTTATTTCTACCTTCATTTTTTTAAAATTACTAGTTCCCCTATTTACAGGTGAGGAATCCTTCTCACTACTACTGACTCTATTTAGCTTATTATTTATTAGAAACTGTCTGGCTCTTTCATTAGCGTATTGTAATTTGTACTTCAATTCCTTATCATATCTTTCAAAATTATAACATGGTTCGATTTTTTCACCTAAGAATTCTGGCATATTGGGCTTTCTCCCGAATAGTAACTCAAAAGGAGTGTATCCATGATATGTACTCGGGGTAGTATTATAACAGTAAGCAAACGTTTTAACAAACTCACACCAGTTATTCCTGGAGTCTGCGATAAAGTGTCTTACATACTCATTAAATGTTCGGTGTAACCTTTCACAACTGCCTATTGCTTCGTGATGGTAAGCCGTTGAAAAATTATGTTTTATATTTAAAAGTTCCGCTAAATTCTTCATTATCTCATTCTTGTATTCTGTTCCCTGATCTGTTCTTATCTCCTTCATCAGCCCGTAATTCGGTATAAAATTGTCGAATATTGCTTTTGCTATAGTGTGTGCTTCTTTATTCTGGACTGGTATCATAACTGCGTATTTAGTTAGTTCGCATAGTATTGTAATGCAATAACGATTCCCGTTGTTACTTTCTACAAACGGACCTATTGTGTCTATGTAAATAATATCAAACGGTTTTATCCCTGTATCTGTGATGACAAATTTTTCTTTATGAGTAATCTTTGCTTTGTTTACTTGACATTTATGACAATTCTTTACGTACTTTCTTACGTCTCTCTCCATGTTTTTCCATTTGAAATTTGCTCTTAGTTTCTTTAATAATCTATTATTTCCTACATGTCCTCCAAACATTGGATCGTTGTGGTATCTTTCTAATATCTTTTTGATCTCTTCTTTTTGCTGTACCGTTCTTGGTACTTCACATATACATATTTGAATACTTTTTAACCTTTGATTTCCTACTTCTGTAAATTCTTTTACTGTGCACTTTTGAAATATATCATCATTTGTATATATTTTCATTCTTTTTACTTCATTTCTTACCGATAGCTCTTCAAGCTTTTCCAACGTTCGTCCTAGGTCGAAGTTGTTTAATCCGGTATTTACGGCTTCACTAAATTTCAACTTATTTTTGATCCGAATGCTCATCCTTAGCGAGATACGGTTATTTTCAAAATGTAAAATTGGTAATTTATGTGCCTCAAGATTGTTTAAAACTTTTATTACTGCTGGTTTTTGTATTCTTACTTCCTTTGTTTCCACGTTATTCTTTTGATCATTTCCTGTTTGGGCGTTTTCTTTTTGCGCTTGTGCTCTTGTGATTGCTAAGACATGTGAATTATGTATGTATAAATCCTTAAGTTCATCTATGGATATTCTCGATATGCTATCCGCGTAATTCGATGTACCTTTAACATATTGTATTTCAAAATCGTATTCTTCCAAATCGATCAAATTTCAAATTTTTCCTAGACAATGTATTTTTCTCTTAATTGATTAAAAGTTTTATCGCTGAAAATTTTATCCAAAATTTTCGGATTAGTTTCGTTATTCTCCTTATATGTTGATTTGTTCCATCCTGTATGTATTTCAAACTGCTTCTTCCTTTCTTCTAATTCTTTTAGACTATATACGTTATCATTGATTAATAATGTATTATCAATTATCTTAGCTTTAGCTCCACTTTCTCTCGCCTGTTTCATGTATCTTATTAACTGTTTTCTCTGTTCCAATATATCTTTTGGATAATCTTCATTAATGTATATTTTTGTTCCTTTTAATTTATCCGTTCCGTTCAAAGTCTCTACTTTCTTATTCACATCTTTCATCATTATTAATACTGGTCTATTTTTGTTACTGGTTTTGTTTCCTAATCTTTTACATTTCAAAATATCTGTTTTAACATCTACTGTGTTATTAACCTTGTTCAATACATCTTCTAATTTGTTTTCTAGTTGTTCCTCATCCTCTTCGTTGTCTTCTTCTATACCATGTATTATTAAATTCTTCTCTCTAAAATTTTTCTGAGTATCTGTCATGTTTCCTTGCAAAAATTCTGTTTTTTCTTTTAGTTCCTTATTTTCCATCCTTAAATCGTAGTTTTCTTTCTTTAACTGCGCTATTCGTCTACTCATTTCTTCAATTTTCTCTTCTATCTTGCATATTCTCACGTTATTTTTACTGTGGTTATTGTAATTATTATTCCTATTGAATTTCGTATTATAATTTTCGTATCTGCCATAGTTGTTCCTTTGATTATACTGTCGAAACGTTCTTCCTGGATGATTACTGTTATAAAATCCACGCCTGTGATTATTCCTAACGTCGAAGTTTGACTTCCTGAAGAAATTCCTGTTATCTTTCATGTGTAAAACTTGTTGTTGTCCTATTACGCCTTCCACTGAAACCAATTTCGATAGTACCTCTTGTGTCGTTTCGAAACTTCCCGCTGCAATTATTGTTTTGGTTGCGTCCGTTGCGGCGTTCATAGTTACTGCCTTAATCGTCGCCTCCTTCGTATATTTTTCGGCTAGTCGTTCTGGCATCCCTTCCGATATGTATGCTGCCTGTAATCTTTCCGCCAATTTCTCTACCTCTGTTGTATACTGTGTAACATCTTTTCCATTTTGTTTTACTTTACCCAGTTTCGCTAAGAGAAGGCTTGGATTGTCTCCTCTTATCCCTGTTTTCAGTTTATTCTTGATGTCAGCAATGGAGTTTTCCGTCGTGATCAAGCTTCTGGCTTTTCCCGTTAACCTCGTTTTTATTAATAAAATAGCATTTTCTTCGTTACCCGTCACATTTATTTGTAGTAAATCTAATGAATCTAAGAATGACTGTAATTTGTTTGCTTCACCGTTAAATTCGTTCGGTAACACTTTACTCGCAAAATTAAAAAAATCATTCATACTAGTCGCCATTTTCAATTGTTTGCTTATTGCTTGTAATACCTCCGTATCGATTTCCTCCAAAATAGAGTTAGGTATTTTAATAATACAATTTAACGCTTGAAATGCCCTAGCAGCCTTATCTCTAATTTTATCTGAATAATTTCTACAACTTTCTTGTTGTAATAAACTTAAATTTTTCCAATTTTTACCTATTAATCTAACAAAATTATTATAAAGACCTACTATGGTATTAATTACTTCTATATGTATATCAGGATTTTTAAGAGTTTCTTTTTTTCAAAACTCTTTTTCCCTGTTTATTAACTTCGTCCACAATTATTCGTAACTTATCATCAAAATCTTCCCACGTTATTGACATTTAAAGATTCGTACACAAGAATAGAATGTTTAGGTACTTACAGTTTTATTTTACACGGTGAGGGTTCCTGTTGCCTGCTTCGCTGCAATGCCTCTGTTGATATCTCTTTTCAGTGCCCTCCTGTGAGTTTTCCACACCGACCAGATAAATTTTAGAATGAAAGCTACAGTTATGATGTATAGTAGAACCATTACATGCGTCGTGAAACTGTCTTGTTGTACCATGAATGTATTGCTGACTGTACCCGTTTCTTTTGCCTCTTGTTTTGTGGCTGAACCTCCCATTGTTTGTTTTCTCCAAGGTCCCAAATTTAGATAAAAAACCATATATTTTCACGTGTCCTTATGGCGGGATCTCGGTTACCATTAATTACCATTTATTTGCAGTTACCATTAGTTCTTAGGGTCCATATTACCGTATTTTTCCATTACCATTAACTAGTACATGTAGTAGTGGCGATAACCATTATACAATTAATTTTACCATTTCCATTATATAATAAACATTTATTTCCCTTTTACGATTTACTTCGCAGGATCGCCATGTAGTGGCGATTACCATTTTACTATCAATTTCTCCATTACCATATTATAATAACCATTTATTTCCATTTCACCAATCATTACCATTAAATTGGCAGGATCGCCATGTGGTGGTTACTTAGCAAGTGCCCTCGTAGATACCTCGATTAAACCATAACACCTTTTATTGTTGAGAAACACTTACCTCGTAACCATGTGTTGGGGTTGAATAAGAAACACTTTGATTTAGTTCACTGGGTTAGTATATTAATCTAAATACAATTTACACATTAATCTACATTAGAACTATATCGAATATAAATACTGAGTTTTTCGCCATTTCTCAATGCTTAATTATTTATATGAAATATTTGACAATACTTCAAGTCGATGACTTCAATTTCACGTTCAAGTTCAAAATATGAAAGAATGTTGTTTACCCTTCGGTCATGACTGATAAACAAACGTGTTATGAGTTCAATGTTATGAGTTCATTATCTCTTGAATATTAAAATTAGATATTATTATTAGATTCTATTTTAATACTTAATTAAAGACCTTTTGTCCTTATTGTCTTTTATAACTCACTACAGTAATAATCAAAACTGATCAAAATCCTCATCAAGAAATTAAAAAATTATTCGATAACCCTGCAAGAACCAGATGGTTCTTACACGTGAGTGAAAATTCTTTTGAAAACCAAATTATTCAATTCTTAAAAGACTATGCTGTTCCGAAGAAACGGTATGCCTTTTATTTTCAGAATGATATCGATGAAACTATTTTCAAAACCATGTGTAGAATAGTTCCCCAGACCTTTAAAAGCTCTGCATTTATCTTAATCAAATCAAATATTATACTACATGACGTTAAAATCGAATCCCAACAACAAAAACTTATAAAACAACAACACGAAGGCATTACAAATCACAGGGGAATTCACGAGACTGCTAACCAACTAAAAACCAAATTTTATTGGCCAAAACTAAATAACGACGTAAAAGATTTTATCAATAACTGTTCCATTTGTCAACAAGTTAAATATGAGAGACACCCGCCTCTAATAAAACTTCAGCTAACCCCAACTCCAAGAAAACCACTCGAAACGTTACACATAGACACTTTTAAATTTGACAATACAATTACGATGACAGTATGTGACAGTTTTAGTAGATTTGGACAAGCTTACATAATTCCAATATTATCTGCGATTCACATCTATCAGTCATTATTACAATTCATTTCTACGTATAAAATTCCAGAAAACATTGTATCTGATAATGGCACAGAATTTACTCAATCCACTCTCAAAGGCTTTGCTAAATTATATGGTATTAACTGGCATTATACTCTTCCACATAATCCTAATAGCAATGCAATTGTAGAAAGATTTCATTCTACAATATTAGAACACATGAGAACATTATCCCTAACGAATCCAAAATTAAACCCATTCGAAAAATTGAGATTGTCCATTTTGGGATACAATAACTCAATTCACTCTGTCACCAAACATAAGCCTATTGACCTTCTTCTAGGACACCTTCACCTAAAAGATCCCATCGAAATCGACGACGAAGCTCAACCAGATAACATTCAATTAAATGAACATAAAGAAACTATGAAACAATTATATGACAGAATACATACCGACACCAGTAACAAAAAACAAAAAAATATTGAAAAATTAAACGAAAAACGTACAGATCCCCCAGACATTCCCCCTGGCACTACCCTTTACAAGAAACAATCGGAACGACAATCTAAAACTAAACCTCCATATAAACCCGAACACATTTTGACATCAAAAGATATTACAGTAACGACTTACAAAAACAACTATCATAAACAACTATTTAAACCCGTAAGAAAACTAATTAATGTAACTTCACAGGACGTTGACTCTTCAGACAGTGACGAACCAGAAGATACAGATTAAATCCTTGAAAAGTAACCCTGGCATCCTATCTTTCGAACTAGGACCAGCTAGGGTAAAAATCGCTTCCCATACATTTTTACACTATATCCCTACAAACCCCATCCGAAATCAAATTACAAATCTAAGTTTACAATATTACTCATTAAACAACTTATTTAATAAGACGAACCATATTCATGAACATTTTTTGAGAAATGTTTATAAACAATTGCAATTTGAAGTTAATAGTATAAATGTTAAAATGAACTCCATATTTCCATCTAATCGAATTAAAAGAGGAATAATCAATCTTGGCTCACTAGTGAAACTCGTTACTGGCAATATGGACCAAGAAGATGCCAACAAAATATACGCAAGTATTAGCGAACTGCAAAATGATCAAAATAAAATCATTAGAGAAGTAAATTCACAAATAACTCTTAACAAAAATCTTATGGATAGCGTTAATGAATCAATATCAATAGTTTCAAATAATCAGCTTCTAATATCCAACAAAATTAATGAATTAGGAAAAGCACTCAACGAAACATCTTATGATTATTCACACTACATAGAATTTCAAGAAATTTTTAGTCAAATAAAAATCAATCTGGACTCTATGTCCAGCTTTCTTAATGACATCGAAAATGCAGTAAGTTTTGCCAGTTTAGGTGTTTTGCATCAAAGCGTAATCTCCCGTGAGGATCTTAAAGAAATAGTCCAAATTTTATATAACACATACACATATGATCAATTATTATTTAATGAAAACCAAATATTAAAATATTATGCTATTGTTAATACCTAAGTTTATTATGATAAAGATAAAATCATATTTTCACTAGAATTTCCACTGGTCCATCCAGATGTATTTACCTACTACCACTTATATTCCGTACCTAATATAAATAACTCTGTCCTTATTCCTCCTTCTACTTACCTAATTATGAACAACAACCAATATCAGTATCAAGAAGAAGAATGCATCGATCTCCAATCCGTCTACTACTGTAAAACCAACAGGCTACAAGTAACCAGAGAAACAAAAGACTGCATCACATCTCTCCTCTCAGTCACATCATCGCCAGAGAATTGCCAACAAATCGCTGTAAAAGTCTCCGAACCAATAATAGAAGAAATTAACGAAAGCCATTACATTGTAATATTCCCAGAATCACAGAAAATACAAACAGATTGTGAAGAATCAGGAGTTTCAGTCTTACAATGAAGCTATTTATTAACAATCCCGCCAAGATGCTCTATAGCTACTACAAAATACACATACAAAAACGAAAAAGATATCATCGAAGGACATCCTATAGCTCTCGAAACTGTGTTAATTTCAAATCAATAAGTTAGAATTCTATTTTTATATTTACTTCTCTACATAACACAGAGTGTGTGTGTGTGTTGTCACGTTTGAGTTTGACATTGATTAATCAATTTTGAAAAAGAGAATTTCTTCGCGAGAAAGTTTATAGAGAAACTAATAAAAAATCGAATGCATCATGAGAAAAGAGTCGGACCTGATGTTCTAATAGAGTAATGGCGGCCCCACATTGTAAAGTATAGTTAATAAACTCTTATTCTACAACTGTATATTTGATTACTACGCATGGAACTACGCCATAGCGTAGTACACAATCGAGGAAATATATCAGCCTTCAATAGGAAATTGAGGCAGTTATAACCTCCTGTTCAGTATCCATAATTTTTAACGAAAGAAAAATAGATTATGTGTGTTTATATGTCAATGGTAAAAACAGTAGATAACCTTGGTTAAAACTACAAATAACCCAATCAATTCAAATATTTCTTCATCTCCTCCACTTTATTTCCGACTCAAGTCCAACTGATACCCCCTTACAACACATTCAGCATCGGTAAAGGGAAAGGAAAAATCTCAGCTCACTTAGAAGTGAGTAAAACAAAAATAACGTTCACATTACTGATGTGAGCTGAGATTATCTGAGATATCAGTCAAAAAGAACGCACCTAATAATGATTAAAAACATTTTACCTAGAATAGGACCATAAAAGTAGTATGACATTTGATTTTTAAAAAGTCTTGCTTTTGGTGGGTCTGGGCGAACTTGAAACTTGACAAAAGATCTTACAATTATTAACTTTTTGCTCAATATCAGAATCTAATTAAGGCCACCAGAAATATGAACGTGCATTAGATTTCATCTTTGACATGCCCTCATAATTATTATGTAATTCATTAAGAAGTTGTTTTCTAACAGTAGTAGGAATCACTGCCCTGTAACCCCACATAATAATTCCTTGTTCCACAAATAACTCATTCTTTCTAGTCACAAATGGTTTTAAAATCAGATTTTCAATTTTATTAGGAAACCCATGCCTAATATAATTAAAAACAATGCCCAGCAGTACATCCTTCTTTGTCTCGGAACAAATTTTAATTGAATCAATTGGTAACAACCTTTCTACCATGTTTAAATAATCATATTCAGGTTCATTATTCACCCTCTCACCGTCAGATAATGGTGATATCATTTATTTTATAATTTTAAATAAGACGTTTCGTTATATGAATCAGGCTAGGCAGACCGTGCCATCTATAGAGCCCGTCGAGTAACTAAAATCGGTAGATAATTCCAAAAAATTAACGAAAACTGTAACGTCGTTAGTAATCAAATTTTATTGATTTTTATAACTGCGTATGCGTGATATCATATTGCTCGTCCCCATCCCCACATGTTATATGTTATACTGTTATCATTTCTTAGTTTAAGGGTAGAGGTTATTTTAAGGTTACGGTATTTTGGTGTATTTTTTAATTGCTATAGTGTAATATTTATCTGTTGTTTCGTTGCTTTATTGTTATTAATTGAAAAGACAATGTCAAAGTGTATTCTGAAGGAGTAATAAGTGGTGTACTCGGTAAGTTTCATTAAAAAAATTTGAGCATTTTTTCTTTCACAATTAACAACCATTATCTTCATTTTTATAAAACACAGAGAATTTTTACTAATTTAATCGACAACTTTAGAGATCATGGTTGTTCTTTACATTAGCTATACTGAAAATTGCTGCATTAATAAAGTAAATATTTCTTTTTACAGTTTTGTTCCTCCAACCCAGGAAGATAAAATTAATATGGCTGAAAAGCAGTGGTAATAAATCATTAAATTTGTCGACGAGGAAACGATGGAGGATATGTTCCGTTCATTTTCAAAAACAGTGTTTCTTTAGATTTGAGAAAGACGAAGAGAGGTTATTAAGACAGTTTGATTTGCGTTTTAAATGAAACGGTTTCTAGTTAATTCCACAATATAACGAAAATTATTGAAAATTCTAAAAAATTGATTTATCGAAACAATTGTCAATTTTTTAGAATTCTCAATAATTTTTATTATATTGCGGAATTAACTAGAAACCGTGAGTTTCATTTAAAACACTAATATGAGCAGATTCCACGAAGTAAGGGTCGAGACAGTTAATTTCGTTTGATTTGCCTTCCCATATGAGTGGAAATTAGCAAAAATTGATGGTAAGTTTTATTGTATTCAATATAGCATGCTATAATTTTGGACATTTTAAAATGTAAATTGAGTGAATGAAAAGACGAGTACTGAGTGTGTAATTTTATTAAAATTCCAGGTAAGCGCTTTCATCCATTAGACCATTCTGAAAGCTCTCGTCAAGAAAATAATATACAGAAAGTGTCAAAAAACATCAAACCCTCTAACTGCTACATACAATGAAATAAAATGTTTGATGTTACATCATTATTTAACTAAAATTTGTTAAAATTACTCTATCAAGAGTGTGTACAATTGTAATTCACATAGCGAAACGTCTAATTTGATTACCAACTAAATGATATGTGTGCACACCCTCTTTATAGGGTAATTTTAACAAATTTTACTTAAATAATGATGTAACATCAAACATTTTATTTCATTGTGTGTACATTGTACCTGTTGTATGTTTTTCTCTTGTCGACAGCTTTGAGAATAACCTAATGGCTGAAAGCGCTTAGCTGGAATTTTAATCAAATGACATACTCAGTACTCGTCTTTTCATTCACTCAATTTATATCTAGTGTGTACACCATACTCAGACAATTCCATTTTAAAATGTATCCATTGAAAAAATAATAATCTGGGTTTTATTTTATGTTATAGCTATATTCCCTATACCAGCTATGGGATGGAAGGTATTGATCCCTTGCCGATTTTCATATATAGCCCATGGTGTGACAACCCTGAAAGATCAGTAATAAACCTACAAGAACATCTTAACACCCTCCAAAATTGGTTTGAAAAATGGAGAATAAAGATAAATGAAAATAAATCCAGCCACATTACCTTTACACTACGCAAAACTCCAACACCTGAAGTTCACATCAACAATGTCTTAATACCCAAAAAACAAGAAACAAAGTACCTAGGAATGACCTTGGACAGTAAATTAACATGGAAACAACATATAACCAAGAAAAGAAAACAAATAGACTTAACAACTAGACAAATAAACTGGTTAATAGGTAGAAGATCCAAACTAGCGGTGGATAACAAAATACTTATCTATAAGACAATAATCATACCTATCTGGTCCTATGGAATTGAGCTATGGGGTTGTGCGAGCAAATCCAATACAACTATAATCCAAAGATGCCAATCTAAATTTTTAAGAACAATATTAGATGCCCCATGGTTTGTTTCCAATGAAATAATACATAACGACCTCAAAATAAAACTTGTGAAAAATGTCATCCAACAAAGAAGCAACTACCACCACGCTAAAATCGAAAACCACGAAAATCCAACTTTAGAACCCCTACTGACAAGAGAAGACAACAGACGACTCAAAAGAAACTGGCCAATAGACTTAATGTGAAGTACCTGAGGTTTGTCAATGGACAAATTCTCATCATGCCATAATCCTAACCATAATATTAGCTTATAGAAATGTATTTTTCTGATTGCTGATTGTATTGTAAATAAAAAAAATATATATAGCCCATGGTGTGACAATTTATGGGAAATGAAAGTGAGTATTAACTTTTGTTGAGGCATTACGTCTAAGTATTTGGTCTAGTGGTAACGAAAAATCCAAAATATCCAATAAAAGCAAAAAATAGTTAAAAATCAAGAATTCCTAAAAAAATCGAAAGCTTCAAAAAAGGGAATCAAAAAAACCAAACAAATGTATACATTCAAACATTTTTTGATATTTTTTTGGCTTAGTACAAAAACATGTGTAAACTTATTATTTCGCTAGTAAGCGCAGCGCATTTTGTTTTCTTTTGTTGACATAAATTTTCAAACATATTTGTGTGTTTACTTACTTATTGTTGTTATTTTGTGTGTTTACTTGTAGAACCTCAACCAGAAACGAGAAACATTTTAACAATCATAGACTGCCAGGAGCTGCAGAGTAACTCAAACTGCCTTATGCTCAATCAGAAACGAGAAAGAACTTCCACGAGACGGTGCGATTTTTAAGAGTCGTTAAGAAACATTTTAACAATCATAGACTGCCAGGAGCTGCAGAGTAACTTAGACTGCCCTATGCAATGGTTTCATAAGAACGGAATGCTTTTGAATGTAGAAATATACAAATATGCGATATACTAGGTTTAAGCTTGTGTTATAAACCTATTTAATACTTCCAGTAAAGAAATAAAGATGTGTTTTAAGTGGAAATGAAATGTTAGATATATTATTTTAAATGTTGTACAGTCACAAGTGCTGTTTAGCACTCTTATATGTAATTACTTGGCACCTTGTATTTACAGAGCTGGGCAGTATTTAACAACTTTTCCTATAAAAATATTTTAATTACTTTTGTTCTAACATTCACAGTAATTATACTCAAATGTTTTCTTTCACAGAACGTTGCCAAAATTAGCAGTTATAGTCCTGCAGTTTGTCCAGCTCTGTGTGTTTATATGAGTGTAATAATAAATTAATATAAACTTATCATACATAATTTTCTACTTTTATCTTGATTTAACATCATTTGAAAATCTAATCATACTTCAATCTAGAATGTATGTTACTCAAAATATTTTTTAATTATTGCATGGTTTTTACACTATAATTTATTTGTTGTCATTATGTTTGTTAAGAAAAGTACTTTGTGAAAGAAATTATTTGTTGTGTATTTTTATACCAAAATAAATAAATTGTTTATATGATTATTGTTTTATTTTTTCCAATTTAATTAACCATTTATGGTCCATCATTTGATATTTCATTTAATTTAACTCAACATCTAATCATTATTTAGTTAATGGAGTTAAATTGAATGAAATGTCAAATGATGGACTATGAATGGCTATTTTGAAATAAAATAATTAAAATACAGTATATTTGAATATACCGCCAATCCGCCAAAACCTAAAATTACAGAAATCTTTCCAACATCACTCAGTTGTTTACTCGACGGGCTCTTTAGATGGCGCCACAATCAGTGTCTCATCTATCTGTGGGTTATCTGTGATATGAATTACAATTGTACACCCTCTTTATAGGGTAGTTTGAACCATTTTACTCAAATAATAATGTAACATCAAACATTTTATCATATTGTATGTAGTAATCACAGGATTTGATGTTATTTGACACCTGTTGTAGGATTTTCTATTGACTACAGCTTTGAGAATGCTTAGCTGGAATTTTAATAATAAAATACACACTGAGTACTCGTAGTTTCATTCACTCAAAAAATTAAATGTTCCGCACACCTGTAGGGGAGAGTAGGGATACTTGATCCCCATTCGAAATTCGCGCCGTGTTTAGCCGTTAGTGCATAATTTCATCAGTGGCGCATGTTTTGGTTGGCAACAGTGCTCTACTGCTCCAGTAAGTGTCTTGCAGCTATCACGTGAACAGTTATCATCACAATTTTATTTTTATACGTTCCAGACCTCTTTTTCGGTGAGTATTTATTAATTTTTTTAACTGCAAATATATGAAAAATAGCTTGTTTGTATTTTTTCTTGTTACTTTGGCTATATTTGGCACAATATTTCAAGGAATTTGAAGTATCTTTGCGAATTATTTTTCAGATATCTTTTCTAGACATTTTAAGTGTGTGTTGGGAGACTTGATCCCATGCTGTGGTAGGAGACTTGATCAGTGGATCAAGTCTCATCCTGCCAGTTTTTTTAAATTTTTTTATTTATATATTTGTTCATGGCCCTTAAGAAGTATAAACTGATATTAGGGCCTACAGATTACTAGGTAATAAACATAATTCTATACAATTCTATACCAAACATAAAAATAAGAATATTTTGTGAAATAATTGTAAATGTATTTACATTAAAGATTTTAAATACTTATTAAGGCTATGACAGTGTTGGTCAATCATTGATTATTTATTTTTGTTACAGATGCCGAGAAAATATAAAAGAAAGGAAGGGGCAAAGCCAAGGGTTCCCCTGACCCAGAACAATTGCAAGCAGCTGTAAATGCTGTCAAAGCGGGTGGTTCTTTCTGAGGAACTGCAAACTCTTTCAATGTGCCTCTGATGACCCTCATAAAACTTATAAGGAGAGGAACAACCAAGACACCGGGCTACAAGAAGACCCAAGTATTTACTGCTGAAGAGAAGGATGAACTTTCCGCCTATCTTTTAACTGCTTCTCAGTTGTATTATGGACTAACTATTACAAGTCTTTGAAAGTTAGCGTTCCAAATGGCAAAAAAAATAACAAGTTTCCAGCATGTTGGGAAACAAATCAGTCAGCAGGAAAAGAATGGGCCCGTGGATTTCTGGAAAGATATAGAACTATATCCTTGAGAACGCCGGAGCCTACTAACCTAAGTAGAAGTACTGCATTCAACTGTTACACTGTTAGCGAGTTCTTCGAAAATTTAATAAAAGTTTATGAGATACACCAGTTTTACCATCAAGAGTATGGAATGTAGACGAAACCGGAGTGACTACCGTACATAAACCCAGAAAAATTATTGCTGGAAAAGGGACCAAACAAATCGGAAAAGTTACCTCTGCCGAAAGAGGTCAATTGGTAACTGTATATTCTGCTATCAGTGCATCTGGTAACCACAATGCACCGTTTATGATATGTCCACAGGTTAATTGGCAGGAACGAATTATCGATGGCGCCCCTCCCGGTACTAAAGGATCCACCCACATGAGCGGTTGGATGACAGATCTGAACTTCCTAAAGTTTCTACATCACTTTTCTCAACATACAAACAGCTCTCCAAGTAACCAAACATTGATGATTATGGACAACCATGACAGCCACATATCTGTTGAAAGAATGGCATTGTCTTCCTAACCATACCTCCTCACACGTCCCTTAAACTTCAGCCTTTAGACAGGACTTATTTGGCCCACTGAAAACATCTTATAATGTGGCAGCTGCAGAATGGATGACAGTTCACCCTGGCAGACCCTTAACAATTTTCGATCTTACAGGGTTGCTTGGGAAAGCCTATCCTAACGCTATGACACCTACAAATATCATGAGTCGATTCCAAGTAACGGGCATTTGGCCCTTGAATTCCGTGATATTCACAGATGTAGAGTTTCTCACGAGTTTCGTTACAGATCGCCCAAATCCAGAAACAACAGAACAATTAGATACCAGTGGTAGAAAATTCTAAGCTGCTCCCGTCAACACCATCTGGACTGCCAGTTGCTCCTCGTCACTTCTCGCCTATTGAAATATTTCCATTCCCGAAAGCACCACGTAGAAGTAGCAACTCATCAGTGCGTGGTCCAAAGCATGAGAAAAGTCGAATATTCACAAATAAACCAGAGAAGACCCAAACTGAAGAAGAGTGTTTATGAAAAGAGAAGAAAAAAAAGCAAAAGTTCCAACCAGAAGCAGAAAAAGAAAGTAGAAGCTGTGAAACGAGTGTTGATGGTTTCTAGTGATGAGGATGATGACAATTTAAGCCCGCACGATAGCAGTGATGACTCAAACATCGTTGGATCTCCACCAGAGTCTGAATCTGAAGAAGTTATTGACAATTCAACCCTAGTAGTTAATGACTTCATCATTGTGCAGTTGAAATCAAAGAAGACTATTAAGAATTTCGTGGGAAAAATTGAGAGGATCAGTGGTGATGAAATTGAGATCAATTTCTCGAAGAAAAAAGAAGTTTTTCAATTCTTTTATCCTGAAATCCCCGATAGAAGTTGTGTTCCCAGAGAGGATTGTATTGTGAAGTTACCTCAACCGTCAATTACCACTGGAGTACTTCGAACTGCAGGGGACCTAAACTTCCCTTTACTTTATTCCAAATACTTTTAGTTTTGATCCAACCTACAATCTACAATCATGTTATTAATGTTGAATACATATTTTTTTCTATTCACAAGCTCTAATAATCTTCCAATAATGTAAAATAGGAAGGATCAAGTCACCAAACTGGTTTGGAGACTTGATCCCAAAGCAAGGTTCCTAATAAAAAAAGCCAATTACCCTTAATTTTCAAAAAATTGACTTTGAAATGTATAAAATTACATGCAGCTAAGTTTCCTCGACACATTCCGCCATTTAAAATATCAAAATCTGAAGAATTGTAAAAAATATATACAAAAGTTTAAAAGGGGGATCAAGTATCCCTATTCTCCCCTACAATATTTTGAAAAATGGAACATGCACGTTTGGTTTCATAAGGTAATCTTTTAATTTTATAAATTCCCCAGGAAATACTCCAAGATAATAACTCACTTGTTTCATCCTCTAAGACTAATTGGCTGCAAGTATTTTTAAAATCTAGTTTAGTAAATTTTTTACCTCCTTGTAAGGGAGCAAAGATATCCTCAATAAAGTGATTTTACGTTATCAAAATTAATTATTTAAGAAACTATGTTAAAATTATAATGACAGTCATTTCTCTTCAAATATAATAACAAAAACTAGAAATAAACCTACCTGTTTCTATAATATCTTCTCATAAAGTAAAGAATAATAATACCAATAGTCCCAAACAAGACCAAAGGTCCCAAAATAGCAGCAAATATTTTCAATCCATGAATCACTGATTCTTTGTATTGACTACTTTCTTCAACTACCGGAGGTAATTCAGGAAACTCTCCATCATTGCAAAAATCTCCTATACAGCAATCCATTTTGAACTGACCACTAGCATGTCGTTTGTGTTGGGCTGTTATCGAACCTGGTCTACAATATAGAGGAAGCTGTTCTAGTATCACTGTACATCCTCTTGTAATGCTTTCCTCTCCATTACTTTCCCTAACGCGGGACTTCCAGCACTGAACTGCATTTTGGCAAACTGAGCGTTTAGAACAATCTGGTGGTTCACATGAGTAGCATTTATAACGCTTAACATGTGTACTTTGTATGGAATTTGGACTCTGTTGTCTAGAAATAAGATCGGGAGGAGGTTCTCCAGGATCATTTATATTAATTTGGTCATAGTCATTGCCTGGATCATCTCTCAGTTCTGGTTGTCTCTGAACCTCTCCTAAAATATAAAAAAAATCGGTATTACAGAAAATTTAAATGTGTATTTCTGTTAATGTACTTGTTTGATATTGTCAAATATTTACATTCAAAAGAAACCTATAACAATTTGTCCTACCAAACTTATCAATACTGTTTTTAAATCTTACTTCAACAAATAAACATTTAATCTAGATTAATCAATGCTATAAAGTACTTCAATACAATTAGCACTTGACTTTTTGACATTTATAAAAGATGCTCACATTATATATATTCAAAATTATGAAATGACAAATATTACAAGTACTTATGCTTCAAAATACAGACTGTTTCATTCCAGCAGTGTTCAAAATATGAATTTAAGATACAGCTTAATCCAAAAGTGTGACAAATAATAAAAACTTATTTTGATGAAAATAAGTTTTTCTACTAGTAGGTATTTACTCTCTCAAGCACAAGAAAGGAAATAAGGTATTTAAAATAAAGAAACATAAGAAATTTTTCAATGCAATGGATGTTCATATTATACATGATTCAATGAAAACAATTAAAATACAAGAGTACAATGAATTAAATACAATATATTACATGAAAGCATACATTAACTCACATAAAATGTTTGCAAGCAGTTGTAAACTATACCGTTTACAGAAAGAAAAGAGCAAATAGAGAAAATATTGTCAAGTTTAATAAATTGTATATATACTATAAAATACGATTTTATGACAAATAGGCTGCAAAAACAGAATGTGTGTCATATAATGCACACTCTTGAACAAACTGCCAAACAAGTACAATTTATTTAATACTACCAGTTGTACAGGTTTAGTAAGATGCAACAATCTGGTTCGTGTACTGATTCGAGTTTAGTTAATTCTATACATTGAAAATATAGTAAATTAATTTAAAAAAAAACACAGGAACTTCAATAATCATAAATATTATAAACAAAACAAATTATTTAATAGTTATTTTGTTATTAAAAATAAAGTTAATATCGAATGTAATGAAGCATCGACAATAGTACATATTGTAGAGTAGTTACATTCAGAAAATATTTAAAACCGTATGTTTTTTGTTTACCTGTAGCTAGATGTATGATTAAAACAATAAACAAATAACTCGCTATTTTCTTAGCAGCCATGATCCAATTCTGACATAAATGACATATTTCTGTTTGTTCATTTCTACCAATATTAAATACATAGAGAAATAAACTTATTTTATTTGTCTATAATCACAAACTATGGTTTGTGTATATGATCAAAGAATACATGACATGGTGTATACCACTGAACCAAAGAATACACCAACAACGGTGTATTCTTTGACTGAACTATAAACAACAGGGTATTATTTCCTATCTGGTAATCAAATTCTATTGTTTGTTTTTTGCGGCAATTGGACCTTATACAACATTTTTTTAAATTAAATTCCAACTTATTGCGGGTATTCCAGAGTTTAATTTCCTAATATCTTTCTGAAGTGCCACACAGTTTCTCACATTTTTCATCTCTTTGTAAGTTTTAAAACTACCTGAAAAAAGTAAAAATTTAGAGGATTCAACAAATGTAGAAATATCATTGATAAAGACAATAAATAATAATAGGCCCAAATTGGACCCTTGTGGCGCTCCAGAGTTTGCTTCAAATTTACCAGAGGTGTTTCCGTTATGTCTCGCACTATAAATGTTGTATTCTGTAAATAACTTTTCAGTAATTTTATAATTCTTTCTGATGCCCCAAAACAATGTAATTTTTCTAATAATACGTCGTGATTCACACGATCGAATGCTTTTGCAAAATCGTTATTAATTACATCCAGTTGTGATTTATTTTCTATGACAGCGGTAGCATTCAGTAAATAGTAATAAAATTGTGTTAACCGATTTTCCCGAATTATATCACCCTCACCCGCAGATCAGTTATAATAATATGATACAGTAGGATCTCGCTAATCCGGCCCTATATTGAGATCGGTAGTGCCGGATTGCCGAAATTGCCGGATTAGTGGAGATATGGTAAAAAAAAGCTAAATAGACCATAAAAACATCGTATAATTACTACAAAACAAGTTAAAATATAGGTACAGTATGTATTGTAAAAAATAATATGATTTTATTATCAATGGTTATTAGAATGGCTATTAATTAACCAGTTATTTGTTAAGTACAGTATAAAAATCATTACATAATATTATGTATAAATCGATAAAAATATTATAAGCAAAACACAGTTAAGGTCAATGTAAAAAAACGGTTTGTTTAAAACTAGATTTAACACAATTACGAAGAGCTTAAATATGTAAGTGGGAAAAAGTGTTTAATAGTTTTTTGTTTTTTGGCATTTAAAGAAATCCTCAAAGCATTTTCCTGTAGTCGCTTTAACATTAGAATGTCAGATGCTTCCGCGCCATTTTCCTCAGCCCATGTGATTAGCAGTAGCAAGAGCATTCACAGCCTTCTCGTTGTTCACTGTGTGTGGATGGGTAAGAATTTCTATAGAACCCCCCTCCGTCTCGTCCTCGTCACTGTTGTCCAGTACGTCTGCGATGATCTCGTCATCTGTCATGATCTGATGTTGTTCTTCATTGTCTCCAGCTAACCAGCTGTTGTCAGGTCGTCTGCATCATCCAAAAGCTGCTCAGAAATTGCCTCTCTTAAGTTATTTAGCTCAATATCGGTTTCTTTGTTTAGCTGAGTATCAGAGTCATTTTTCCTCTTAATTTTGTATGCATCTAATAAAGTAAGAGAAGGCCACAGCTTCACCCATGAACAAACAAGTGTTTTTGTTGAAAGGTTTTTCCAAGCACCTGAAAACAACATCTTTGAGATTAGTGCTTTTCAAGGATTGAACAACACTTTCCTCTTTTGACAAAACACTGTACAACAGGCTTTTTTTGTAACTTGTTTTTACAGTGTGAATTACGTTCTGGTCCATTGGTTGAAGTAACGGAGTTACATTTGGGGGCAAAAATAACGTGCATATTAGACCATCTTCAGATTTTAAGTCCTATGCATCAGGATGTCCAGGACAGTTGTCAAGAACCAATATGGCTTTCTGGGGCAAGTTCTGTTTTTTCAAAAACTTTCTTACTGAAGGAACAAAGTTTATATGGAACAATTCGCTGAAAAGTGTTTTGGTCATCCATCCCTTAGTTTGGTTTTTGTATAAAACAGGCAAATTTATATTTTTAAAAACCCTGGGATTTTTTGATTTCCCAATGACAAGCATATCTAGCTTATGAGTGCACACTTGCACAAAAGTCATCCTTTTTCATAATTTTATGATAAAAAAACTTAGCCTTTTCCATAAGAATTTCACCTGAAATAGGCGTGTGCCTGTTTCTTTCTTGCATGAACCAAGCATAAAGTGCATCTTCTACTTGTGGAAACTCACCTGTTTTCAAAGTTTTTCTTACACTGAAAGATGATTCTTTACTCTGGAAAAACGACTCAATTCGGTCCTTCTTCTGTTTTATGTCGTGTATTGTCGCACGGTCAATGTTGTACTCCTTAGACAAATGAGCTAACTTTTCACCTTTTTCCAAACGTTTTAAAATTTCGTACTTTTTATCTAAAGTTAAGGTGACATGTTTCCGTTTGTCCGACATGGCGTATTTTCAATATACCAAATCCGTAGGCACTACAGGAAAAAGGCACAGACACTAATAGTCATTCACGGCAGATGTAATGCGACTGACTTGTTTACTTCGAGGCGCTCTACCCTAGACATGCAGAAACATGAAAACAGCTGACCCCTCCTCCGACGCCGAGTGCCGGATTACTTGACGTGCCGGAGTGGCGCACGGCCGGATTATAGAGACTGTACTGTATTGTAATTTGCTTACGTTGTAAATTTAGATTTATATATAAATTCATTTCATTTTCTTTCAAGAATTAGTCAGTCAGCAGTTAGAACCGAACGAATATTATCGGTATAGTTAGTTTGTAGTTTTTAAAAAGCAGATTTACGAAATAAAGTACATTTTTGACGCAGTCAGTAGGATTGTTCGGGTCGTGCGTATTGAACGTCCGATATTCGTTTCAACGATTCACCGACAAATCGAACTTTGCAAACAAGTTTGAAGTGAAAAAAAACTGCCTGTGTTCAGTGAAGTACCAGTTTTGGAATCATTCATCAGTCTATTGGAGACCTGTTCCAGACCATTCCGAATTTCGAGAATTAGGACCCACATCGCCTGAATTCTGCAAGGATTACCTACTCCTTATAGTTAAGAAAAACATTATCAAAGTCGCATTGATTTTTTGTAAGTACAATTTATGAATTCAAATAATCTTTTGGACGAAATTCAAACTGCTTTTAGCAATATGAGTGTTTGTTCTCTTTCTACTGCATCAAATTCAAAGGATAAAACAAAATTTAAGCATAAATCTAAAAAATCAAATACCTTAAGAGTAAATAACCTAAGTAGTAGTCATTCATCGAACCTTATAACGCAACCAATTGCAAATAACGATCAATTAGAATCAGAAATGGCACAAGCACAATTTAAATGGGAATATATTAACTGCATTCCAGAATTAGTAGATAGGCAGCACGGGTTCGGGCTCATTCCTTATGTAAAATAGCATGGGAAATCGCTAATAAGGTTCATTCTGGACTTTTTTGACCAAACCAAGGTCATGACTGCTGTCAGCCTTCAAGGTCATCGATAATGCCCTTTAGTCCGATGAAATTTTTGACGGTATACCCCCGACCGTTTTGGATGTTAGGAGTGTGTCATGTCGACACCCCCGTCACCCTCCCCCCTCTTTTTGTCGACACACCCTACGCTGATATGTCGAAAATCTGACCATAGCAGAGTGCCTTTATGACCTGCGTAGAACGTTGCGTCCGATCTGTAACGGTAACCCTAACGACTTAAACAGATTTATTTCTGTAAGTGAATCCATTATTGCTCATTTCGAATATAGGGAAAACCACAATAACTTCCAGAATATTTATTTGTTGAATTCTATATTATCAAAAATTAAAGGAAACGATAAAACTATAATAAATATCCACTCTTGTACCACATGGGTCGAATTAAATAACATTCTGACTAGTAATTTCTCACACCAAAGAGACGAAGTTTGCTTGAATAGAGATCTCGTAATGCTCAAACAAAATTCGAACGAGTCTTCTCAATCGTTCTATGATAGATGCTTACATATTCTAAATTTAATTTGTAGCTATGTTAATATGCACGAAAATACAGAGGCTGCTAGATGTCTTAAAAATACTCTATATCAAAATTTAGCTCTCAAAACATTTCTCTTCGGGTTAAGAGAACCCTCAGGAACCACAATCCGATGCATGAAGCCCGCTTCTTTAACGGAAGCTATGCAATACGTTATACAAGAAGAAAATGCCCATTGATTATCTTCAAAATTCATATAATAGAAATTTCCCGAGACAATTTGCCAATAATACTAACAGATCGAATCATCGATCAATGTAAACACCCAATCAATCTTAATTTAATTCGCATACTCCGAATCACTTGTCTACTAGACAAACGAATAACTTTCCTTCTCAACCTATACCAATACAGCTCCGACAAATACAACACAAGTCTTTAGCAGGGCTGGCAAGAATTAATTCATGTGAATTAAGTCAATGATTTAATTCGCGAATTAATTCAAATAACTTTTTTCAAAAAAGTCATGAATTAATTCATTTTTTTCAATGAAAACAAAACATTTAGGTAGATTCTGGCAACGTAGCAAATAATAAACATCGGCTGAACGGCTTGATTCTCGTGCCGTGCATCGAATTCGGGGAATCACATAACCTAAAACGAATCGTGAAATTTGGGCTGTCGTCGTCGTAAGTCGTAAGAGTTGCTTTGTTTTTCTTAACATTGCAAGTTTGAAAAATGAGTGGAGAAAAAAGGGATCCAATTTGAAAATATTTTGAGGGGTGTAACAAAGAAAATCCAACGAATAAAAAGGCAGTATGCAAAGCATGCGGTAAAATATTACAAGCTATGGTTAGTCGCATGCATAAACACAAAACTAATGATTGTAAGAATCTTTCCGAAAAGAGAAATACAACAGTTACAAATATTCAACACAACAGTGGATCCGATTCAGATGGAGAGGAAGGAATGCCACTATCTACAATAAAAATAAATATTACGAATTCATTGCGATATCGCAGAAGGTAAGCTATTGTATAAATACCTAATTAATTTAAAATTTAATGTTGGAGTGATAAGAAATAATCCCAAATTTTGATATAATTGAAATCTATATTTTTTGTAGAACCTCCGACATTAAAAGTCCGTAAGAACATAGCTGAAGATGCAACTAGAGAATTACATCAAGAAATATTAGAGAAAGTAATGACGTTAGCTTCTGTTTCGTCTACAGCCACACCGGTTTTAAAAATTGCAAATTTTTTCCAAGATAGACCTACTAGAAAAGGTAAGGTTTCAAAAATATGTACTTAAATGTATATGCAATTATTTAATTTAATATTGTCATTGAGAAAAAGGGTGGTGGTGATTTTCAAAAATTAGCATTTTTTGGGAAAGTATGGTTTAAGGGGGTTTCAAATGATTGGATTTTTGATCTAGAGTTCAACAATAAATGTCTTTTTGTTAGCCAGCGGGGGGCAATATTTTCTATAAAAATATAATCATATCAATTGAATTGTAACTAACCCTGGAATCTGGAGTTACAAGAGAACATGTTCTCAATTTCTAATCATGTGGGTACAATGGTGTTCCCCTCCCCAACATATATTTTAATTTTTATCAGTTGACAGAGTATTTTTTTTACTTTTATAATGATATGTGGATACCTACCTGCTAAGGAGGGTATAACCCCATTGCGCCTATTCTACCTGGTCTAATCCGGGTCTCAAAAGGGTCGGGAATTTATGATAACCCAGTTGCCCTGATGGTGAATTTTAAGTTTCGACAAAACTTGATATAAAGTGGAGGTGTACTAATAAAAACTGTACTTCCAAGTTATTCACCGATGAAGGAATTAAGACAATTTTGGTTAGGTTAGCTTAGGTTAGGTTAGGTTAGGTCAATGTCTTGTACACTTTGAATAAATGTCTTGTATACTTTGTCAATGATTATTTAAAGTATTTTAGTTGAAAGGTAAAACCGGCATCCCCGCGCAAGTGGGTCATGGAGATTTTAGAGGCTGGTCGGTTGCGGGCGCAATTGGGTTATACGATTTCTTGTACCTTTTTAAAATTGGCGCAACTGGGCTATGCCCGCTAAGGAGAATACTAATGTAAATCTATTTTTACAGAACCGTCAACTTCAAAAACTTGTAAGAAGACAGTAGATGAAGCTGGAACTAAAAAATCGCAGCAGAAAACATTAAAGTCATTTGTATTAAAAACTACAGTAAATGACAAAGAAAGGTTTGATAAGCAGTGTGCCAGATTTATTTTTGCTACAAATTCAGCTTTCAAATTTGTGGAACATCCAGAGTTGATTAAGTATTTCGAGATGCTACATCCTGGATACAGAACCCCAAATAGAAAAATAATTGGAGGTACATTGTTGGATCAAGTTTACCAAGAGGAACTGGAAAGGTGTCAAATTTATTTAGAAAATAAAACAGTTTGTTTAAGCATTAATGGATGGTCCAATGTCAGAAACAAGTCCATAGTATGTGCCTGTGTTGTAAATGAGGATGGAACTGTATTTTTGGTCAATACAACAGATACATCTGGGAGTCCTCATACTAGTGAATATTTGACAAGTTTAACCCTAAAATTTATTAAGGACACTGAGAAAAAATTTAAATGCCTTAAAGAAGTGTAGTAACGGATAATGCTGCCAACGTGACAAAAATGAGAAAACAAATTGAAGATAAAGATGATGTGAATGTTATTACATATGGATGTTCGGCTCATTTATTAAATATTCTGGCTAAATATTTCAATGTTGAAGGAGTTATGAATAATATAGTCCGGATCATAAAATATTTTCGAAACAACCATTTTGCAAAAGCAATATTATCATCTGAAGGTGGATATTTCCTGTCATTGCCAATTGAGGTTCGCTGGAATAGCCCATGTTACTCAATTGAGGCATATTTAAAAAACTGGCACAAACTGATTAAGATTTGTGGAGAACATCGCAGCAACATTGAAAATTAAATTATTAAATTGGTTTCTAATATAGCCATTAAGCGTAATGCTGAAGATCTACTGGCAAGACTAAAACCTATATCGTGTGCTCTGGATTTAATGCAAAAAGAGAATTGCACCATTGCAAGGTCTGTTGTTATTTGGAAAAAATTATTGATAAGTTTAGATGGTGTGTGTCTAGTAAAAAGTTATGTCCAGATATGTTTATTGCACACATGTTAAGCCCAACGAATCTCAAGGGAAATATAACTTTAACTGAAGAATAGAAACATAGGGCTTTGGAATATGCAGGTAGTGAATTTCCAAAATTGTTACCGATATTGTTAAGATTTGATATTGAGTGGTGGACGGCAATGTTTTCGTTGACAGATATAGATCCTGAAGCACAAAGCAATATAAAACAACTAATGACAGCGGTTGCTTCATCCGCAGGGGTCGAAAGAATATTTTTATCCTTTGGATTGGTACATTCAGATTTACGGAATAGACTAGGAGTGGAAAAAGCTGGGAAATTAACGTTTCTGGTAAAAGTTCTTAATTAGTGTTTTAAATGAAACTCACGGTTTCTAGTTAATTCCACAATATAATAAAAGTTATTGAAAATTCTAAAAAATTGACAATTGTTTCGATAAATCAATATCATCGAAACAATTGTCAATTTTTTAGAATTTTCAATAACTTTGATTATATTGTGGAATTAACTAGAAACCGTGAGTTTCATTTAAAACACTAATATGAGCAGATTCCACGAAGTAAGGGTCGAGACAGTTAATTTCTTAATAAATAAAATTATAAGTTGCACATGTATTTATTTTAATTATTTAATAAATACTTTATTTTTATTTGTTGTTCAAGCACGTTGTATTATTTTTTATGGTTTTATTTTTGAAAAAATAAAAACTTGTTTTTCGTTTTCTTATGTGTTTTTTTAAGTGAATTAATTCAAAAAATTCGGATTTAACTCAAAAAGTCAGATTTTTTGACTTTTTCAAAAAAGTCATGACTTATTCCAACCCTGGTCTTTAGACAACCAAATTCAAATACCAATGTGTTCAGACCCAATCCGAATAATAATAGATTCCCTAAACCATCGCCCATGTCGATATCAACTAGAAATACAAATCAGCCCAATCAGTTCAACAGACAATTCCCGACTACAAATAATAGACCTCCAAATAATCGTCCCAATTTTATATCTGAAGAACTCTATAATGTAGAATCACAAAACGATCATGAGCATTCCTATCAGTTACCATACCGCGATGATAAGAATAATGGTGATACAACAGAGCCACTCGACGATGGCGTATATTTTCAGTAAGTCCCTCGGAGCATACCTCACAAAATAAACCCAGTTGTTTCAGCCCCGAAATTATTTCACTTAACAATGTTAAATCTAGCGAACTGTCCTATGTAGTTTTACCTGTAGATTACAAAGGGGTCGATTGGCCTATAGCTGGCCTTTCCACACTGCGACCTGAAAAGATCTTTTGTGTATACCCTCTATCTATTTTTTGTCCCAGAGATCAAGGCTTCTAAGGAAGCCTATTATCCGATTGGGAGCTATTTTTGTTACCTGGTCAGGTCTCAAGAACAACCGTTCCAGGTACCTACGGCGTTGGCGAACAAGTACTCCGCAATGGCATAATATATGTTCAGCCGTTTCATCTGCACTGTCGCAGAATCTACATGTTCCTCTGTCCACTTTTCCCATCTTGCAGAGGTGATATCTGAGTGGGCAGTGTCCCGTAAGGAGTCATGTGATTGCTCTGAGATCAGGCTTCTGAAGCTCTAAGAGCGATTTAGCATAGCGAGCAGAAGGTTGTAGCAACCTTTTTGCTTGTCTTTGGCCTGGAACAGTAGGCTGCACTAAGTTCCTTTTCCCATTTCCGGACTTCTTCCACAATGTGACTTTTAGTAATGTCACAAAACGGTTCGGGTCCGATGAAAGGAGTGCTAGCTCCTTCCTTTGCAAGACCATCGGCAGTCTCATTCCCAGCAATTCCCTTGTGCCCGGGCACCCATAACAAAGATAGTTTGTTATGTCTAGCCAGTAGCTTAAGAGATTGTTTGCAGCTCCAGACTGATTTGGACTCATAAGTTATAGACCTTAGAGCTTTCAAAGCAGCCTGGCTGTCGGAGGAAATAAATATTCTGGCTGCGTTGAGGCGCTTTTTGAGGCACTCTTGAGCACAGAAGTCTATCGCTAGTATTTCCGCTTGGAATATTGTGGGAGTGTTACCTAGGGCTACTGATAACCTAAGATTAGGTCCTGTAGCCCCTATTCCTACTCCTTCGTTTGTTTTTGACCCATCAGTATAAAATGTGAGGGCACCCCTAGTTATTTCTGAGATTTTGTTCTGTGTTAACTCACGATAGTTAATAATAACATCTAGAGTAACTTCGAAATCATGTTTAGCAGGCATTATATCCCTATATAGGCATCATCATAGATTGGGTTGATCCAACCCTTAGTATCTCGAGATGTCCTGTCAAATCACCGGGTTTTAGAGATTTAGCCTGTGTTAACCTATAGGCATTTTGCAGAGCAATCCTCCTTACATGTAAAGCATTACCTCCAAGGCCGCGGCAGGGCATGATCTCATTACACCCGTTATTCCTAAACATGCGAGTCTTTGCAATTTTTGCAACTCTATTGTAGCCCTTTGTCGCGTTGTTTTGTTCTACCTGAACATAATCTAAAATTCTTAATCGACTCCGGTTCGAGTAGGTCTTTCATTGACCCCAAAATTGCTTTTAAATTATACCCAAATGCAATCAATAATGATCCTTTTGTAGTCACAACGGTATTTCAGCAATCTTCCCATAAATAACGCGCTGACATACAAGCCTCAAAAATATTCAAATTGCCAAACCCAACAAATTTGAAATTTTTCCTTTTTAAATTTCACAACGTTTTTAACGGCCATACAGGTCTAGATAATCTTAAGTTACTTCAAGCTAGTGTTGATTTCAAAACAGGGTAGAACACAACAAGTAATAAAAATAAAAACTAGTGTTTCTCAAGGAGATATAATTATTCCTTATTAAAAAATTGACGATTGTGAAATTCCACAAAGTCTTAGTACAGCAAAAGACGGTTATGCTTTAACTACAATTTTAAACAAATCTACGAACTCTTTAATTTTAGATTTCTCAGAATCGGTTTCAGTTGAAAGTTTTCATGAAAATTACTTAGAAACAATAATTTTGATATTAAAAACTTTGAATATTCTGATAAAAATTTAGTAATTCCAAAAATTCGCACCGAACACATGAACTAAGAGGAAAAACGAAAAATCCTCGAGCTTTGTAATGAATATAACGACATTTTTTATAAAGAAAACGAACCATTGGCATTTACTAGTAAAATTCAACATCAAATACGAACGACTGATGAAATACCGGTCTAAACGAAAACTTACAGATATCCTTTTATACATAGACAAGAGGTCACTAATCAGATACAAAACATGTTGGACACTGATATAATTCGTCAATCGAACTCGCCATGGCCTTAGCCAATCTGGATGGTAAGTAAGAAGAAAGATGCCAGCGGAAAACAAAAATGGAGAGTAGTTATCGACTACAGAAAACTTAATGAAAAGACAGTAGATGATCGTTATTCTCTGCCCAATATACACGATGTTTTAGCGAAATTCGGAAATTGGCAATATTTTTCGACAATAGATCTAGCTAGCGGCTTCCATCAGATCGAGATGGAAGAAAAAGAGATCGAAAAAACAGCATTCAATACAGAAAACGGACATTACGAATTTCTCCGTATGCCTTATAGTCTCAAATCGGCACCTGCCACCTTTCAAAGAGTCGCAGATAACATACTACGAGGTATTCAAAACAAAATCTGTTTGGTTTACCTCGATGATATCATAATATTTTCGACTTCCCTTCAGGAACACTTGGAACGCCTGCGAACAGTGTTTCAACGACTTAGAGAAGCAAATTTCAAGATCCAGCTGGACAAATCAGAATTTTTAAGGAAGGAAGTTGCTTACTTGGGCCACATAGTAACACCTGATGGTGTTAAACCAAACCCAGACAAAATATACGCTATACGCAACTTCCCAATACCGAAAACACCAAAACAAATCAAAGCCTTCCTTGGTCTACTCGGATATTATCGACGATTCATTAAGAACTTTGCCAAAATTACAAAACCCTTAACAAAGTGCCTTAAAAAGTGGGCGAAAATCGAATTAAATGACTAGTACATTACCTGCTTCGAGACTTGTAAGAATTTATTGATAAACGAGCCCATTCTACAGTATCCCGATTTCTCGAAACAATTTAATCTTACAACAGATGCATCAAATGTAGCTTTAGGAGCATTCCTATCTCAAGGCCCGATCATAGGTCAAGATCTCCCCGTAGCATACGCATCACGTACTTTGAACGATTCTGAACAATCATACTCAACAGTAGAGAAGGAGCTTTTAGCCATAGTATGGGCAACCAAGTACTTCAGACCGTACTTTTACGGTAGACGATTTAATATTATAACGGATCACAAACCCTTGGTCTGGTTAAATTCACTAAAAGATCCAAATTCGAAACTTTTACGTTGGAAAATAAAACTCGAAGAGCATGATTATCAAATAATTTATCGATCCGGAAAATCGAACAGTAACGCAGATTGCCTCTCACGAATTGAAATCCAAACTAAAGAATCCCAACCATTTTGGATCGACGATTCCTTTTGGAAAAACGTGGACGAAATCTTAGGCGAAACCAGCAATTACTATAGTCAACCCAACCCAGACCGTCAAACTGACAGTAGTCTCAATACACCTCAACCTTCGACGAGTAATCAACCTGCAGAACCTAGTGTTATTAGACAAAACTACGATAATTTGTCTATGATCGTAAATATTGACGATACATTTCATGACAATCACGAACAACAAACTGAAGACGACCCTTACGAAAATAACACTGTACATTCGAATTTTGATGAAAAAATCCTGTAGTAGGTATCCCAATTACCAAATGTGTTGTTAACTATGGCAAAAAACAAATTTTCATAGATTCAGTAATGCATTCTCCGGCAAAACCTAAAATAAAATTTCTTTTTGGAAATAAACAACGTTATTACATTCAGTTATCTAAAAACAACTTTAATAACGATATGCGATAAACTTCATTAAATGATATATTGTCCCAGATGTCTCTTATTATTTATATTTCGAAGATCCAACTCTGTATGAACCACTTTCGGTTTGTTTACAGCAATATTTTAAATCTTCTTCTATAAAACTTAAAAAATGTACAAGTAAACTAATCGATGTAATAGACAAACAAGATATATTGGAAACTATCAAAAACTATCAAGAAAGCAAATCTAATCATCGCGGCATAAACGAAACCCTTCAAAAAATCAAACAAAAATATTACTGGTCCGATATGAAAAAATCAATCCACACTTATATCAATAAATGTGAAATATGTCAGCAATGCAAATTTGACCGACATCCAGTCAAGATCAAAATGAATTTAACACCAACAGCGACTAAATCCTTCGAAATAGTACACATCGACTCATTCACATTCGAAAATTCAAAATTTTTAACGATTGTAGATAGTTTTTCAAAGTATGATCAAGCCTTATCAGGAACAGAAATAGCTAATAATCTCATCAAATTTTTCTCCCATCACGGTATACCCAACCAAATAATTTGTGACAACGGTACCGAATTTAAAAATACGGTTGTAACCGAACTTCTAAGCCTCCATAAAGTCAAACTACATTTTTGTTCACCGGATCACCCACAATCGAACGGTATTGTCGAACGTTTCCACTCGACAATAATAGAACATTTAATATTACTAAGTTCACAAGGATTATCTAATACCCCAATAAAAAATAAAAATGTGAATGCTATTCTGGCATATAATAATTCTATTCACTCCGCAGTAAAATTAAAACCAATCGATATTGTCAATGGGCATATCTCTCAGATAACGATCCATTCAATTTAGAAATTGACAAATTAGTAATAAACGATTACGTCAATCAACATAAAGATCGATTAAAACTATTGTACGCGAAAATTAATTCAGTTCTAATCGAACAAAAAACCAAACATTTAGAGAAAATTAACAAAACTCGCGAAGATCCAAAAATATTCGCACCAAATCAAACCATATTTACCAAAAGAAAGAAAAGACAGAAAAATTCTAATAAATTTGATAAGCCAGTTACTCTTAAAACAATAAACACGAAACGTAAAGCCGTAACAACTGCAAAACGTGGCAAAGTACATATGGACAATGTTAAACGCCCACTAAAAAGATTATATTCTTTTAATTCTTAATTACATGTTATTATTTCAGATTACCGGGAATTCTCGGATTCCAAGAAACTATAACTCTCCGGAATCTCCAAGATAACCCTGGCCTTCTTCCAGTTAAACTCGGCAACGCAAAAATATTTCAATATTATATTATTATGATCTAAATTTCATTAACATCGAATTTCAAAAATTAAAGACCAAAACCTCAAAACAATCGACTTGATTAAAATTAATAACGTAAAAATCGAAGAGCTACCAACCAACTTCAATACTATTAACTTTATCGAAACACAAATAGAAACTAAATTAAGTGAATTATTACCTCATCAACGGAGGACAAAACGTGGCCTAATCAATGGGCTCGGTTCAGTTTTTAAAGCTATTAGCGGAAATTTGGACGCTAACGATGGCGAACGTTACGAGAGACTTATTAAGGAACTTCAACAAAATCAAAATTCTTTAGCACAAACAATCAAAACACAAAATACATTAGCTGTTTCTTTAATTGATGATTTCAATTCAATCATTCAACAAATAAATAAAAATGAGAGATTATTAGAATACAAAATTAAAACCATAAGTAAATTCATTCAAAATCAATATAATAACAGTACTATTTTCATCAAAGACGTATTCAATCAAATATTAAACATGTATGAAATATTAAACTCTAAATTGCAAGATGTAGAAAATTCAATTTCCTTTGCAAATATTGGTATTATGCACCCTAGTATAATAAAAACACAACATTTATTGGTACTTCTAGAAACCGTATATCAAGATCTTGATGAAGATCAAATGCCTGTCAAATTAAATTTAAATTCAATTCCGATTTATGAAAACCTTATTAAAGTATCTAGTTTCATTCTGAATAACAAAATCACATACATATTCCATGTTCCCGTAATGTATCCAATAAAATTGAATTTATTTCATTTATATCCGATACCTATTTTGAAAGAGAATCAACCAAAAATAATCGTACCTCAAAATAAATTCGTTTTAAAAAATAAATTGTATTTCGCATATCCGAGCGACTCATGCACGAAAATGACTACACAAGAATACATTTGCGGTGAAACCGATCTAGTAGGAGTCAATGATGAAAGTCCGTGTGAAATTCAAATATTGGACCTAAAAAAGGCACCCACCTGTCATCAAGTGGCGATATTTGCCTCCCAGCCATTATTCAAGAGATTAGATGTATCTAATCAATGGATAGCGTTTTTACCACAAAAAACCAATCTACATCTGAAATGCCACCGACAAGAAGAAGTTGTCAACTTAATTGGCACACACTTAATCAACATTCCTGCTTCGTGCCAAGTTAACGCGGGCGCAGTATACTTAACCAACGAAGAAGAAATAGAAACAGGAAGCCAGCCGATTCTATTTCCCACAATTGCAGTCAATCTTAATCAATCTAAGACAATTCAAGATTTCAACATCAGTTTACCTCCTTTAGATTTAGACAAACTTCATACACTCAGATCCAGAATCATCAAGAACCAACCCAATTTAGAGACAGTTGCCATCGATCACCCTCTCATTACCAAAACAATAGTTTACATACTTTCAATAGTGTTCATTATATATTTAGTGTACAGAACAATCAAGTGCAAGAAAAAAACCCAAGAAACCGAGGACAACCATTGTGATGGAGACACTGAAAATGTTCGACTTCCTTGACCTTCAGCCCTCAGAAGCCGAATCTTCAGGGGGAGGCATTATATCATCCTCACCCGCAGATCAGTTATAATAATATGATATTGTAATTTGCTTACGTTGTATATTGAGATTTATATATAAATTCATTTTCTTTCAAGAATTAGGCAGTCAGCAGTTAGAACCGAACGAATATTGTCTGTATAGTTAGTTTGTAATTTTTAGAAAGCAGATTTACGAAATAAAGTACATTTTTCCCGACATAAAACCATGTTGTTGATCTACTAACGTAATATATATATATATATATATATATATATATATATATATATATATATATATATATATATATATATATATATATATATATATATATATATATGTGTGTATAAAATTTGTTCAAATAACTTAGATGGGACACACATTATCGCAACACCCCTGTAGTTTTCTATATCGGTTTTATTGCCTGTTTTATATATGGGAGTATAAGCAATATCTTCCATTTATATGTCTCCTTCTTCTTCTTATTCGTATTTAAGATCTTGCGATCTGTTAGTTTTGAAGGTTCCTCTTTATCATTTCCTGGGAGGTGGACTATCAACTGTCCTTCCATCTCTTAGGTGGTCTACCGGGTGCTCTTTTCCCTGTTGGTTTCCCTTCAAGTGCGATGCGTGGCAATCTGCTCTCCTCCATTCTTCTCACATGAGCGTACCAATGTCTTCTTCTTTGTCTCCCCCATCTTACGATGTCTTGCACTCCACATTGTTCCCTGATGTCATTGTTTCTAATTCGGTCCCTTCTTGTTTTCCCCACTATAGTCGTGACCGTTTTCATTTCGGCTACTCTAAGCATGCTTTTCGTTTTGTTGGTTTCTTCTCTGGTTTCTATTCCGTATGTCATGATTGGCCTGATACAAGTCTTATAGATCCTAACCTTGCTATCCTATCGCATGTATTCGTTTGCCTATATTGTTTGCTTTAAGCAGCCCGATATGGCAGTCGCTTTGTTAATCTATCTTCCTAGGTCCTTCACTGGGTCGTGATAACTCGACAGATCCATACCCAGATATTTGAATTGTGAGACTTGCTCGATGATTTTTATCTTACAGGTTCTTTAGCAAAGGTTATGCTTTTCGTTTTTTCTATGGATATGGTCATGTTCATCGCTTGGCTGACCTGGTAGAATTTGTGCAGTTGTCTCTGTAGATCGTCCTGCGTTTCCGCAATAATAGCTGCATCGTCGGCGTAGCATACCATGCTGATTATTTTATTCTGTCCCATTCGGTATCCCATATTTAGTGATGATATTTCCTCTATAATTCTGTCCATTAAGAGATTGAACAGAAATGGGCTAAGGCTATCGCCTTGTCTGATGCCTCCTGGTGTTGGTATCTCTTCCGTATAAGTGTCTCCTGCCTTTACTTTGGTCATGTTGTTTGTATTGAGACTGCGGACTGCTCTTACGATGGTGTCTGGCGTTTCTTTCGCTATCAGTATATTTATGATGTCGGAGAGACGAACCCTATCAAATGCCTTGGCCAAATCGATGAAACAGACATACGCTGGTGTATTAAATTCTATTGATTTGTTTGATAATGAATATGGCGTCGGTCGTGGATCTGTTTCGTCTGAAACCTTGTTGTTCTTCCCTGTTTGTTATTTGTGCCTCGAGTCTTTCTTTCAAAATGCTAGTAAAGAGTTTCATGCTTGTGTTCAGCAGCGTTATGCCCCTGTAGTTGTCTGGGTGTGTATTCTGCCCTTTCTTGAATATAGGGATAGTTATACTTTTGTGACATTCCGTAGGTATTTCCGATGTTTCTAAAATTTTGTTGTAGAGAATTTTCAGATGTTGTCCTAGCTTGGGTCCAGCATATTTTAGAAGTTCGTTTGGGATAAGGTCTGTTCCGGGAGCTTTTCTGTTTTTCAATTTTTTTATTTTTGCTGTTACCTCTTCTTCGTTCAGTGATATTTGATGATTTTACTCGTAGTTTTCGATCCTTCTTCGGTGTTGTGAAGTTCCCTAAAGTATTTTTAAATGAAACTCAAGGTCTCTAATATGAGCATATTCCACGAAGTAAGGGTCGAGACAGTCAATTCCCTAAACTATTTTTCCCATACATCTTTGGTGACTCCTTTTGTTTGCACGAACTCGTTTATTGGCTTCTTCCTATTCTTGAGCATCTTCCAGACTTTCTTCTGTGCTCCATATAGGTCGTAATCCATATCGCTTGTAAATTTTGCCCAGTAATCCCGTTTTATGGCTTTGATTCTGGCATTGATTCTGTTTCTCACTTCTGTATATTCGGAGTGTTTCTCTGGTGTTGGTGAGCTCCTGTATATCAAGTAGGATTTCTTTTT
Organism: Galeruca laticollis; assembly: GCA_963921935.1. Classification (NCBI taxonomy): domain Eukaryota; kingdom Metazoa; phylum Arthropoda; class Insecta; order Coleoptera; family Chrysomelidae; genus Galeruca; species Galeruca laticollis. The sequence continues at coordinate 242,089,171 of OY998176.1, forward strand.
CTGCTGCGATAGTTCTTTAACTTCTTGACAGAACCAGGGTTTTTTGCTATTATTGGTCCCATTTATGTTGACTTTTCTTTTACCAATGGATTCTTCGGCTGCTTCTACGATACATGATTTGATTTTGTTCCAACAGCTCTCCACATCACACTCCAGCGTACTAAGTCCTTCCAGTTTATTTGTTAATCGGTTCTCATACAGGTTTCTTGTGCTATCATCTGTAAGTGATATTAAACTTTTCGAGGAATACTGGAGGTTTTTTGGCTCTGTGGGGTGTTTCCATAATCATTTTACACAGTAACAGGTTGTGATCTGTGCCGATGTTCGCAGAGGTGACTGCTCTTACATCTATTACTTGTGATTGTGTGATTGTCCTGTTACTTATTATATAATCAATCACTGACTTTTGATCTCTGGAAATACTAAATGTATATTTATGTTGCTCTTTGTGAGGGAAATACGTGTTGTTTATCCGTAGCTCGTTTCTCGCACAGAAGTCTATCAGGAGTTCTCCATTTTCGTTGGTTATCTCTTCATTATATTTTTGTTGTATACCTGGTATTACTTCCCTGCCTATTCTGGCGTTCAAATCTCCGAGTATAATGATTTTATACGTGTTGCTTAGTTTGTCTATAGTATTTTGTAGGTGTTGGTAAAATGTTTCGCTCTCCTCTGTGGGTTTACTTATATCCGGGGCGTATGTGCTTATTAAGTGTGTTTGTATGTGGTTGACTTTTAGGGATATTTTCAGGATTCTGTCGTTAACGTAGTCTATGTTTTCTATACATTGTTCGTACTTCTCGTGGAGTAGAATTCCCACTCCCGATTTTGCTCGTTCTTGCTTAGCTTTTCCGCTATAGACTAAGATGTAATCATCGTATCTTGATGTGCCCTGTCCTTTCCTCTTCGTTTCTGATAGAGCGCATATGTCAATCATATGTTGTTTCATTTCATTATAAATCTCCTGGTCTCTGCCGTTCCACGATGTTATATTCCAGCAGGCAAGTCTTGTTATGGTACGTTTACGTCTTCCAAGTCGTGAGCAGTATGTTTCTTTTATCCCAGGCAGGGTGCTAGCCTAGCCTGAGAACCCTCCTCCTTTTACCTGGGCTTGGGACCAGGCTGCATGACCGTTGAGCTACTCAATCCACCCAACAGCCATACAGGCGGAGTTCCATTTAGATGTAAATTTCATTATTAAATTGTATATATGCAGTAACGGTCTTCTTAGCCATTCCTGACAACCTTTAACAACTTAGGGAGGGATTCCATCAATCCCAGCTGCTTTTTTAGGCTTTAACTTCTTTATAGACTGTTTATAATCTTTTTCAGTTATCTCAGTTAATGTAAAATTATAATTGCTAGTAAATGTTTGTAAGAAATTTAAACTATAACTGGATTTGTCGGAACTATGTACAGACGAAAAAAATTGTGCAAATTTATCCACTGGCATCCCTTTATAAGTGTATGAATTGACATTGTTATTTTTACTTTTAGTTTTATTAACAAAATTCCAAAAAGTATTCAACTCATATCGTTATTTGTACTACTTTCTACTCTCTTAATGTATTTTCTATATTCTATACCAATTAATGATTTTAACTGTCTTCGATCTTATCTCCTTATATTTGTTAGCATGTGATGATGTGATGATGCGATGATCCCAAAAGACATTATTTAAAAGATATTATTAGATTTTAGTAAACATTAATTTCAAATATTGCTAGCGGCCAGTGAACTTGAAGGCCATTGGCAAGGTGTAGTAAAATCAATAACAAACACGTCCGTTTTATAAATAATGTGTCAACAAGGTCGAGAAACAGATCGTTGACTATATATATATATATATATATATATATATATATATATATATATATATATATATATATATAATCATTTCTATTGAAGATTATTCATTATTATTATTGTTATTAATAGTACAAACGTTCATATTCTATGTTACATATGGTCAGTAATTTATATACGTAGCTTCTAAATACATGTTGTCCCAGTGAGTTTTTAAATGATGTCATTTATTTAACCCTAAAGAATGGTAATACGAGGTAAGTGTTTCCCGAAGATGAATTATTCGATGGTTCAAGAAGTACATGCGAGGGGCACTTGCTGAGTAACCACCACATGGCGATCCTGCGAACAAATGGTAATAGTAAAATGGATTCTGCCCTGTACATCGCCACCACATGGCGATCCTGCAAACTAAATGGTAAATAATCCTGCAACCTAAATGGTAAATAATCCTGCAAACTAAGTGGAAAATGGTAAATAATCTTGCGAACTGATGGTAATCCAAACGAGTGAAGGTATATGGTCTTTTATTTAAATTTTGGACCTTGGAGAAGCAAAACTATGGGTGGGGCACCTACTAAGCAAGAGGTACAAGAAACCGGTACCGTAAACAAAATTTTATGGTACAGCAAGATAATTTTACAACGCATATAATAGTCTTATTGTACATAATAACGGTAGCTTTCATTTTGAAATTCATATGGTCCCTATGGAAAACGCATCGAAGAGCATTAAAACGAGACATCAACCGAAGCATTGCAGCGAAGCAGATGTCAGGAACTTTTACTGTATAAAATTGTAAGTACTTATGCACTCTATTTTTATGAACGAATGGTACATCTTTTAAATGTCAATAACGTGGGAAGATTTCGAAGATAAGCTAAGGGCAATCGCAGAAAAAATAAACAAACAGGGAAAAATGGTTTTGAAAAAGGAAACTCCTAAAAATCCACATATACACATTGAAGTAATTAATAGTATAATAATTATTTATAATAATTTTACTAAATTGATAGGTAAAAATTGGAAAAACTTAAGTTTAGTACAACAAGAAAGTTGTAAACGTTATTCAGATAAGATTAGAGATAAAACTGTTAGGGCATTTCAAGCGCTGAATTGTATTGTTAAAATACCTACCTCTATATTTGAGGAAACGATACGGGTGTGTATTACAAGCAATAAGCAAATAGTTGAAAATGACAAGTATGAATAATTTTTTTAATTTCGCGAGTAAGGTCTTACCTACTGAATTCAACGGAGAAGCAAGCAAGTTACAATCATTTTTAGAATCATTAGATTTGTTACAAATAAACGCGACGGGTAACGAAGAAAATGCGATTCTGCTAGACTGGATTCTGACTGGAAAAGCTAGAAGCTTGATCACGACGGAAAATTCTATCACAGAAATTAGGAACAAACTAAAATCAGAAATAAGAGGAGATAACCCAAGCCTTCTCTTAGCGAAACTTAATAAAGTAAGGCAACATGGGAAGGACATAACGCAATACGCGACAGAAATAGAAAAATTGGCAGAGAGGCTACAGGCAGCATATGTGTCAGAAGCGATGCCAGAACGTCTAGCGGAAAAATACACCAAAGAAGCAACGATTAAGGCAGTAACGATGAATGCCACAGCGGACGCGACGAAAACGATCATAGCAGCGGGAATCTTTGAAACCACGCAAGAAGTATTATCTAAGCTAGTATTAGTAGAAGGCATAGTAAGTCAACAACAAGTTTTACACATGAAGGACAATAGGAATTTTTTCAGGAAATCAGATTTTGACTTTAGGAACAATCATAGGAGAGGAAGCAACAGCGGATTGTACAACGGTAACTCCCCAGGAAGTACATTCAGACAATACAACTCAGGAAATGGTTATAATGGATACGTAGATTACAATAAATTTAACAGGAATAATAATTACAATAACCACAATAATAACGAAAGAATATGCAAGATAGAAGATAAAATTGAAGAAATGAGCAGACAAGTAGCAGAGCTAAAGAGAGAAAACCACGAATTAAGGATGGAAAATATGGAACTCAAAGAAAAAACAGAATTTTTGCAAGGAAACATGACACAGACCCAGAAAAATTTTAGAGAGAAGAATTTGATAATACATGGTATAGAAGAAGGCAACGAAGAAGATGAGGAAAATAAATTAGAAGACGTAATGAAAAAGGTTAACAACACAGTAGGTGTTAAATCAGATATTTTGAAATGTAAAAGAATAGGAAATAAAAACAGTAACTAAAATAGGCCAGTACTGATAATGATGAAAGATGTGAATAAGAAAGTAGAAACTTTGGAAGGAACGAATAAATTAAAAGGAACAAAGATATATATTGATGAAGATTACCCAAAAGATATACTGGAACAGAGAAAACAGCTAATAAGATATATGAAACAGGCGAGAGAAAGTGGAGCAAAAGCTAAGATAATCGATAATACATTACGGATAAATGATAACGTATATAGTCTAAAAGAACTAGAAGAAAGAAAAAATCAATGAGAAATACATACAGGATGGAATAAATCAACATACAAGGAAAATAACGAAACTAATCCGAAAACTTTGAATAAAATTTTCAGCGATAAAAGTTTTAATTAACTAAGAGGTAAATACATTGTCTAGGAAAAATGTGAAAGTTGATTGATTTGGAAGAATACGATTTTGAAATACAATACGTTAAAGGTGTAGCGAACTACGCAGATAGTATATCAAGAATATCCATAGAAGAACTCAAGGGTTTATACATAAATAATTCACATGTCTTGGCAATCACAAGAGCACAAACGCGCAAGGAGAACGCCCAGTCAGGAAAGGATCTAAAGAATAACGAGGAAACAGAGGAATAACGAATAGAAAAACTTTCAGTAATAAAAGTTTTACATAATCTAGAGGCACATAAATTACCAATTTTACACTTTGAAAATAACCGTATCTCTCTAAGGATGAGTATTCGGATCAAAAATAAATTGAAATTTAGTGAAGCCTTATTTACCGGAATACACAACTTCGACCTAGGAGGAACGTTGGAAAAGCTTGAGAAGCTGTCCGTAAAATTTGAAGTAAAAAGAATGAAGATATACGCAAATGATTATATATTCAAAAAGTGCACAATAGAAGAATTTATAGAAGAAGGTAATGTAATAAAAGGTAAAAAAATATACAAGCATGTATATGCGAAGTACCAAAAACGGTACAGCAGAAAGAAGAGATTCAAAAGATTCTAGAAAGATATCACAATGATCCAATGTTTGGAGGACATGTAGGAAACGATAGATTATTTATTTAAGAAACTGAGAGCAAATTTTAGGTGGAAAACATGGAGAAAGATGTAAGGAAGTATGTAAAGAATTGCCACGAATGCCAAGCGAATAAAGCAAACCCTAGTCATAAAGAGAATTTTGTCATCACTGACACATCTATAAAACCGTTTGAAATCCTTCATATAAACACAATAGGTCCTTTTGTAGAAAGTAACAATGGGAACCGTTATTGTATCACAATATTATGCGAATTAACTAAATACGCGGTTATGATACCGGTCATTAACAAAGAGGGAGCCACACTATATTTGACAACTTTATACCAAACTACGGGTTGATGAAAGAAATAAGAACAGATCAAGGAACGGAATATAAGAACGAAATAATGAAGAACTTAGCGGAACTTTTAAAAATAAAACACAATTTTTCAACGGCATATCACCAGGAAGCGATAGGCAGTTGAGAAAAATTACACAGAACGTAAGAAACTTTATTAAAGATTCTAGAGATGACTGGTGCGAATTTGTAAAAATGTTTGCATATTGTTATAATACAACACCAAACACGGATGCACTCCTTTTGAGTTATTATACGGTAGAAAACCCAACATACCAGAATTGTTAAATGTAGAAATATAACCATGTTACAATCTTGAAAGGTATGATAAAGAATTGAAATATAAGTTACAGTACGCGAATGAAAGAGCCAAGCAGTTTTTGATAAAAAATAAGTTGATCAGAGTAAATAAACGCGGAAAGGAATCTTGTAACGAGGTTTTTGTATTCTGGCCTCTGTATAAAAATCATTTTATAGTTTATGTCGCCGAGTATATATATTCATTTATATTATGTATCACCCGTTACATATTCGTTCCTTTGTATACAAAAATTTTTTCAGTTTATGCTGCCGACTTAATTTTCATTTGATAGTTTATGTCACCGAGTATATATTTAATTTATATTATGTATCACCCGTCACATATTCGTTTCTTTGTATATAAATCATTTAAAAGTTTATGCGCCGAGTATATTTTCATTTTATAGTTTATGTCGACGAGTATATATAATCATTTGTATATTGACTTATAAGTATTGTAAATCTCCGTGAACATTTTATTTTATTTTATCCCCTAGTTTCGGGGCAGAACCAATTTGTTGTAACAGGTTAACAGTTTTCCCGAAATTCCGATGATATTTTTTATTTCTTTCCTATTTAGTTGCGATGGAGAAATCATTTTTTCAGGTTAAAGTATTTATTTCGATTTTAAAACCCAACATTTGAATGTACTGGTCTCCCCACTGCAACGAGGTAGATATTGGTAGAAGCGCGCAGGTCGAACTAATCGAGAGGGAGGTGGAACAGTAAGGATGGAAGGCAGATAGATTTTAAAATCGAACAGAGAGTACCGAAGTGCTAGCCGACCGAAGCAGAAGCGAGAAATTGTGCATCGTCCGCCGTAAATTGTTTAGCTTTGTTTTGACACTTTTTCTTGTTGAGTTTTTTCCGCGCTGTAAAAAATTTTCTCGATAACTTGCTGTGAAGGTAAGAGCTATTGAGTAATAAAAATCCGAAAACTAAATGGTCTTTTCCATTATAAATTTAGAATATTCACCCAGTTGATTTTATTTTAAATTCTCGATAATTTAGTCGCTGTAAAGGTAAGAGTTTTTAGTAATAAAAATCCAAAAATATGTCGTCTTTTCAATTATAAATTTAAAATATTTATGTAGTTGATTTTCATTTTAAATAAGTTGGAATATCTTGTACATCGGAGTGTGGTAAACCATTTATATATCGCAACTGATTCAATACCTTTCCCGATTTTCCTTTTTCGTAGGTTTCCTGATATTAGTTCCGTTCTTAATTACCTTTTTTTTCGATTTGTAGGGAAAATTCTTGATTGAAATCTCCGTTTGCGCCAGGCATACATAAACGCTAGGGCTTCCGGATATTTTAAATCTAGAATTCCTAGTTTCAATACCTTTCCCGAATTTCCTTTTAGTGAGTTTGGTTGATATTCGTTCCGTTCTTTTTAACACCTTTTTTTTCCCGATTTGTAGGGAAAATTCTTGATTGAAATCTCCGTTTGTGCCAGGCATACATAAATGCTAGGGCTTTCGGATATATTAAATCTAGAATTCCCAGTTTCAATACCTTTCTCGAATTTCCTTTTAGTGAGTTTGGTTGATATTCGTCCCTAATAATCCGACACATGTTTAACTTTGTTCAAAAAATTTTTCTGTTCGATACACATTCTAATTTCAGTTGTGAACTAATTAGGAAATTTATTATAGGAATTATATGTTTTATATAATGGGACGGTAATAGAGAATATATTGTTAATAATTTTGTAAAAATTGTCTACGGCAGTATCAACATTAGATTCCCCAGTCTCATCCCTTAACATTTCTGTTAGTAATTGGAAATTTGCTTTTTTAAAGTTATATTGACTCACTGATAATTTGTTTGATGAGGTTTCAACTAATTTTTGGTACCTGACTGTGATATTTAAAGTGGGATGAAATCGGTCGTCCGTAACTAATGGAAACTGTTCCTTTGTAACATTACATTTATTTAAATTATCAGTCGAAACTATTACTAGATCCAAACACTTGTCATGATCATTTTTAACATTATCACACAAGCTCAATGAATTGTAATTCAAAAAATCAACCAGTGTTTAATTTAGAGCTGGGGATTTTAAGTGGTATTGTCGTTCCTCCTATTTCCGGTATATTAAAGTCACCAAAAATAAATGTTTTATCAATATCCTTAATCTTGTTTTGTAAGTATTCAAAACATTCCACGTAATCCCCTAAGTCACAGTCTGGAGATATATAAACATCTACAACCTGACACTGAAACTTGCACTTAAGTTTCAAGTCTAATACTAGAATTTCACATTTTGAACAAAGTTTAGTTTCTTTTAAAATTTATCCCCAAAAGTGAAATGTTTGGGCTGGAATATTAGGTGAAGATCTAATTGGACCATTTTTTATTGACGGCGATTTAAACGGACAAAAATATTTGAATATGCTGCAAAACCAAATTACTCCTGACCATATACAATTAGGTGTCAACTTCAATGATATTTTGTACCACCATAACGGTTGAGCATCGCATAACTATATCTATTAGCAATAGAATTTTTAAATACACAATTTTCCAATCGGATAATCTCCACTGGGGTTATGTGGAATCGAGAATTTATGAATTCCTGGAGAACAGGGCCAGTTCTCTGAATGAACTTAGGGAACAAATCCAACATGCTTGTAAGAAGATAACACCTCCAATATACTCACCCATGTTCGTAACCGGCTCGGTTACTGTTTAGCTCCAAATCGAGGTTTATTCGAACATTTGATGTAAATTTATTGAAGAATTAAGAAGTTTTTTTTTTATTTTTTTATTTATCACCTATCAGAATATTACTTTTATTTTCCGACGACTTGAAAATATTCTCAGATTCATCTCTTCATATAAATCTTCAAGGGGACTTGGATTCGTCTCTAAGTGGTGCTCAGACTGGATGTTACCTCTTAATACAGATACGTGTATATAGCTCTTTACATCGGCAAAAACAATCCGCGACATAAATACTTCTTAAACGGTCACGCGCGCCATAAATGAAGTGAATTCTTATAATGATCTTGGTGTTACAATTACTACAGATTTGAGCTGGTCCGAACATGTTGTAAGTATTAACAACAAAGCAAGAAGTGAGTTTTTCGGAAAAATGTCATTGCATAATTCAACTCGTTTATATAAAACTTATATTCGTCCAATTATGGAGTATTGTGGAACTGTGTGGTGTCAGGAACTAGTGCGGGATAAAGATCTTCTCTAAAAAGTTCAGCACCGATCAACCAGACTATCATTCGGGCGTACAAGATCTAGTTATACAGAACGATTAAATCACAGTATACAAATACAAACAGTAGTGCATATTGGACAGGCGGCAAAAGTCGCGCAGGCTAGATGTTCTGAGGATAAAATATGTAAATAAATCAAAAAGAAAGAGTGTGGTGCATTCTCCTGTCACTGTCTTAATCCAATGGAATATCGACATTCGAGTTATTTGACAGTCTGTGCGTCTGACATTACTCGGCACGACAAACAGAGGAACAAGAAAACGTCACGAACGGCATTTTCATCTGTGATTTTCATTATTTCATTTTATGTTAATTGCATCTTGTGTGAACAGGTGTTTTGTAAATTGTTTTTATAAGTATAGACTTAAATAAGGTCACAACATATCAACATTTAACAAACGGAAATTAAGAAAATGTCCTCATTTGTCGTTTTGTTACATAAAGAAAATTTTTAAGTACGATTCTGTCGTTCGCATAAAGCTGGCTTCTGACCTGACTTTTATCCAGAAAACATGGCAGACTGCTACTTTTAAACTTCAAAGGTACCGCCTGAAGATGCACTAGGGGAAAGTGGTCACCATTCGTGCGCGGGGCACATTTGTACAGTTGGTTAAAAAAAAAATCCAAACGGCGCACGAGCCATAGATAAAGGATAGGTTAGGTTAGGTTGATTTTCACGAGCACGCCTTTGCTTGTGAACATAGACATACCGGCCGCCATGTTGCTAGCGGAGTTTTGCGAAATATATGTTTCGTTACACGAACTTTGTTTTTAAAAACTTTTATTAACTTAAAAATACAAAATATCGACTTTGAAAAATAACAGTAAAATATATAAATTGTGTAAACATGATGTATAGATAAAAATAATGTGCAGACTGAATTAAATATGTTTACAATTTGTATATATATGTTGAATGTGCTGAGGTTGCACCAACGGTCGTTGCAGTACCGGAACCCAGTGGATACGTCGGCAATATACAGGATGTAATTCCTCCATCCCCAGAGAGATCCATACAGGGTGTGGATAGATTACTCATCTTCTTCTTCTTGGAAAGTTCTCGGTTTTGGTTTTGGATCAGCTGTGACTTCGTTGACCATTTTTGTTGTGGATTGGCGTTTACATCTCGACTTCCATTTGAAAACACCAACAAGAAGTGCGATCGCAATTACGATATAGAGGGGTGTAGGCCATGCATAGGCGTAGTTGTGTGGAATGTTTCTCAAACTAACTTCTTTCATTCGATTTTCTTCTTTTATGAGTTGGTGAACTTTGTCTAATGAAATGTCTTTAATTTTGATTTTTCCAGAGTGAATTCTTCCTTCGTTTTCGATCTTTACTTCAGGAAGCAGTAAAGGTTGACCTGGGATGACATCTTCGTGGTTGATGAATAAGTTTCTTGGAGTTTGGAATCTACAGCTCGGTGGTAGTTCTATAAAATAGGTACCCTTTAGAGATATGAAATCGGTTTTTGTACAAGTGGTTTTGATTTTCGTTTCTTCTGGGAATACTGCGATGTAATGCGCTGAATTTATGCTTTCAATAATTTCGTTTTCTACGATAATTGGCACTGGTACACATTTCGGTTGATCTTCAGTTTTTAGTTGCAACAATTGGTGGATGCATTCTTCGGATTGGGCATCTACTATGGGTTTTTTGTTGGGGCAAAAATACAGTTGGTGGATATTTTCACATTCTTGATCTTCGTACTCGTACTGATTACCTTGCATTGCCAGAAAAGGCTTAGGTGGGATAAGGACCGTGTTATTTTTTGTGGGAATAGAATACAGGTGAAAATAAGTATAAGTTTCGGGTTTAAATAAGGGAAAGTGAATAACGAAAACAATTCTGTCTTTAGAGTAATAAGAATCAACGGTTAAAATGTTATAGTATTTAAATAAATTTTGAGAATCACTGCCAAAGAGTAGGGTATTAATTGGATAATATTTGAGTAATGTTTTAACTATAAATTCTAGATGTTCAAACTTTAGAACGCTATAATACAACGTTTTTAATTTTGCAAATGCAATAGAATTTTCAATATTATTTAGTATTTCTATTAAGATTTTAAGTGCTGCTTGTATTTGGTCAAGAGTATTTTTTGCTAGGAAATAAGAGGAAAAATCATTAACAAATTTTTCGAGTTCAGTACTTAGCTCATAATTCTTTTTGCCGTGTACAAAATTTAATTTTTCTTTGCATTGCTTTATTTGATATTTTATTAAATTAATCAAGAATTTAAGTTCATTTGCAAAAACTTGATTTTTGATATTAATTACCTGCAAAACATTTTCGAACTGATTTGTTATATGAAGTAATTCGGTTTCTATAGGGTTTAGATCAAAGTAATGGATAAAAGAATGATGGGTAGATTGTAAATCTAGGACTAATTTTATTACGAGCATTAGTTTTATGATATGCTAATGCACCTGGGTCTAAAGTTAATAGTTCGTGTCTATTTTCGTTAGTCTTTCCAACCTTTTTGATTTTTGATTTGCCATATGTTCATTTAATGTTTTATAAATTTCAGCGGTAGTTTCTTTATGTTTAGTTATGTAGTTAGAATACAATTTTTCATTAATGTCAATATTAAGAGGGTTGTTTGTATCTAAATGTCCTGAAATAATTTCTATTGGACGTAGCTGTGTTGCACTATGAATGGAGTTATTGTATCCTAAAATTGCATAAGGCATTTGGTCTAAGATATTGAGATTTTTATGAGTTTCTTGTATAATTCTAATATGTTCAATTAAAGTTGAGTAAAAACGTTCAATTATGCTATTAGAATTTGGATTCAATGCCGTAGTATAATGAAGTTCAATTTTGTTTAATTTTGCAAAGTCTTCAATAACATGATTTTTTAATTCGGTACCTCTATCAATTACTAACATTTTAGGTGCTCCATAATGAGTGAGAAGACTCATGAAAGCTTTAGCTATATGTATTGCGGTTACTCCTACTAAATGATATGCTTGCGCGTATTTACTAAATCTATCAATAACTGTCAAGAATTTTTGTCCCTTTTGTCCCTTAATTGTTAAAACATCTGCGTGAACTATTTCAAAAGGTTTATTAGGTGTTGGAGTTAATTCGAATTTTTGTTTTGGGGGATTTCTGTCATACTTCATCTTTTGACATAGCTCGCAATTATTTATATATTTAGTAACAGTACTTCTGATATTTACGTTTAGTTTCTAATTCAGTTTCATTAATTCCTCTGTGATTGTTCTTACGTTCATGATGCATTTGTACTATTTCTTTCTGCGAATTGTGGCCAATTACATCTTCTAAAACATTGTTACAAATAATAGCTTTGAATGCGGAGTTTTTAAAAGTTTCTTGCAATGTTGAACATAGTTTTGGAAGTAAATCTAATCGATCAATATTTATAGCAAATAATTTCATTGTTGATGTAAATTCTTTAAATATTTTAATAATTTCAGGTTCGAAGTTCGTTTCTGAAATTTGTACGGTGGTTTTAGTTTTATTCTCATATAATTTAGTAATTTTTGGTGCTACTGGTGAATGAAATACTATTTGAAGAAATATTTGATTTTGAAAATGATTAATAGGTGTTTCTGAAATTGGAATTTCTAATATTGGGTTTTCGTGACTAGTGTGTATAGTTTCGTCGTCATTGTCTGGACATAATTCGTTAATTATATTTTCTATGTCAGCGTCTGTTACCTGAGGAGTTTCGTCAATATTTCCAACAATTGATTCATTATCGAGAGATGTATCTTGTTGATCATTTTGTTCATTGTTACTGTCAATAGAAATATTTTTGTTAAAATCGTTCATGTATTCAAAAATGTCATTTGCATTAATTTCGTTTATTTTAATTCGAGAAAGAGCATCTACATTTTTAATAAAGGTTCCTTTTCTATAAACAATTTGATAATCGAATTCTTCTAGTTTCTATCTCCATCTCGTGAGACGAGCATTGGGCTCTTTTATTGAGAAAAGCCAATGTAAAGGTTTATGATCACAATATATTGTGATTTTTCTACCGTATAGATAAGGCCGAAAATACTTCGTAGCCCATACAATCGTGAGTAACTCTCTTTCGATTGTACTATAATTTTGTTCTGCTTGGTTTAGCGTCCTTGAGGCATAAGCCACAGGTCGGTCTTGGCCTACAGGACCTTGTGATAGTACTGCACCTATCGCAAATCCGCTAGCGTCATTTGTTAAGATAAATTCCTGTGTAAAGTCAGGATATATTAAAATAGGATCGTTACTTAATAGTTCTTTGCATGTTTCGAAACATTGTACATATTCAGGTGTAAATTCTATCTTTGAACCCTTTTTTAAACATGAAGTCAAGGGTTTAGTAATTTGTGCAAAGTTAGGTATGAATTTTCTATAATAACCTAATAGACCTAAAAATTGTTTTATTTCTTTAGTAGTTTTTGGAATTGGCAATAATGTAATAGCTTTAATTTTATTTGGGTTTGGTTTAACACCATCTTTTGTAATAATGTGCCCTAAATAAGCGGTTTCCTTTCTTGAAAATTCACATTCACATTCGCATTTCTTAAGCCATAACTCATCCTTAAATACTCGTAATGTCCATTTTCTACAGTAAACGCTGTTTTTTCTATGTCGTCCGGGTGCATCTCGATTTTGTGAAAACCCGATGCTAAGTCCAATGTTGAAAAATAGTTACATTTACCAAGTTTGTCCAGAATTGTATCTATGCGAGGAATTGGATATTTGTCAGGAATGGTTTTCTCGTTGATTTTCGTATAATCCACGACGATTCTCCACTTCTTTTTGCCAGAAGCGTCGGCTTTCTTTGCTACGATCCAAAGAGGCGATGCTCAAGGCGAATTACTCGGTCTAATTATATTTTGCTCTAACATTTTTTCGATTTGTAGCTTAACTTCTTCTTTATGGACGTATGGGTAAGGGTAACTTTTAGTATAAACATGTATTTCGTCAGTAGTACGAATTCTATGTTTAATTTCGTTTGTAAAAGTTAACTGATTTTGGTCTTTATGAAAGATATCAGCGTATTTCCTACACATATTAAGAATTTCTTTTTTTTATTCGTCATTTAAATGGTCTGTTCTAATGAGATTGTCAATTTCGTCATATTTATATTCGTCATTGTCATTTTTAAGATCAAAATGGTACATTTCAAAATTATTTTCTACAGGAATACTATTAATAGGATATAAAATAGTGAAATTTGTATCATCGTCGGAATTGTTACGAATTTCGACAGTTGCCCAACCGTTATTAGCGACTGAGATACATTCAGGTATAATACAATTTCCTAAAACTTGTTGAGGTATTAAAATTTCTCCTGTGAGCGTTGTGACTGGGATAACAATTTTTGTAATTGATTGACCTGGTATAATTTTTGACACAATTTTCTTTGGAGTTGCTTTAAAATAATTAATTGGTAAATTGGCATTTCTTGATTTAATTTGTGAATTTGGAAAATCAATATTAATTCCGAGTGATTGTAATAAATCTACTCCGATTAAACCATCAAAAATACAATGACATTTATACGCATAAAATGTTACATTTTTATCATCGTTAAATTCTGAGAACACGGGTATGCTTACGGAAGTATTATGACGTGAAGGACGTAGAGGCAACGAAAGGTTCATGACTTTTATACTCAGCAAAATATTTATCAATTATTTCTGGAGACAAAAAAGATTTAGTTGCACCGGAATCGATTAATAATTTTAGTGGTGGATTTTTTATAATAATATAAGGTAATTCTCTTTTATCGGAGGAATTGTTATATTCTATCAAGGTTTCGCGTCGAGAGGCGGATCTTCCTGAAAATTTTCAAAATTATCATAGTTATATTGAAGTTCACAGTAGTCATCATAATTATTTTCTACATTGTTTTCATTATCAACATGTTCTACATTATATAATTCTTCGGACACCCACCTACGGTTTTGAGGTGATTGTACTTGAGAATGATTATTATTTTGTCTAGTTGTAGTTGTCATAGGTACAGGTCTGGGCCCGTTATTTGGATTATAGTTTGGATTTGGTATCCAAACATTTTTAGGTTCGGTTCTGCCGAATACTTGTGCATTAGAAAAATATCTTTGATTATTATTAATTGGTCTGGGTTGAACATGGATTGGACCTCGTGGGAAATTAGTATTAGGTTGAGGATTATTATTTTGAAAACCAGATTGTTCTGGTTGAGGAATTCTTTGATTAAAATTAAAATTGTTATTTCTATTAAAGTTACGAGAGTGATTTGGAATTTGTGAATTGTTTTGTACTTGATTAAATTTTGACCTAGTTTGATTATTAAAATTTTTAGAGTTCGGTTGAAAATTAGAATTATTTTGGAGATATTTAATATTATCTTCTTTTTTTATAAAATTTATAGCGTCTAACATAGTTTGGGGTTCTTTTGTACGAACCATGATACCAACGGATTTCTTAAACCTGCTAAAAATACTTGTAGAGCTTGGTTATTATACATATTTTGTTTAAATGCGTGTGTGTTTCTATCGTTTTCATGTAAAGCTAAATAGTTCGAAATAGTATGCAATACTTTTCTAACTTTATCATTAAATTGGTACGGGGATTCGTTATGCCCTTGCCTTAAGTTATTCAAATCAAGAGATAAGCATGTTTCATCTCTAGGATCACTAAAATTTCTAATTAATTCTTGTTTGATTTGATTTATTGTGGTACACCCACTAATGTTAATGAATTCTCTTGCATTTCCTTTCAATTTACTTATTATAGTTCTAAAATTTATAATGTTTTGGTAATTATCGGAATTTGTAATATCGTAGAAATGATTTACAATGCTATCGATACTTTCTAAGAAAAATTGTAGTTCGTTCTCGTTACCATCGAAATCTGGAATGGTTTCGGCATGAACTTTGCTAAAATTGGGAATATTTGCCATTTCTAAGTTATTTTCGTCTAAAGAAAATGAATTCAATGTTTGAGCAAGTATTTCTATTTCTAAATTATTATTAGATGTGTTGCTAATTAAATTTAACTCTAGGTCGTTCTCGTTATCACTAGAGGAGTCTGACATATACAATAAATAAAAATAAATCGACTTACAGTACGGTCTTCATTTGCCCTTGGTCCTGGACTTCTTAGAGTTGAACTGGATTCTTTTCTTGGTTTGATTGTCACTTCACTATTGAAATAGTAGAAGTTTTCCGCGTTGGATGCCTTTCGTGACAATCCTACTGACTGCGCCAAATATATGTTTCGTTACACGAACTTTGTTTTTAAAAACTTTTATTAACTTAAAAATACAAAATATCGACTTTGAAAAATAACAGTAAAATATATAAATTGTATAAACAGGATGTATAGATAAAAATAATGTGTAGACCGAATTAAATATGTTTACAATTTGTATATATATGTTGAATGTGCTGAGGTTGGACCAACGGTCGTTGCAGTACCGGAACCCAGTGGATACGTCGGCAATATACAGGATGTAATTCGCGCCAGTCGCACTACGGTGTATCAGCTGACAAGACGTAACGTATTTTCGCGGGCGGTGAGTAAAGTTTAGTTCGTGATTGTAAGTATAATTGGCATATTTTTGACAAAATGGTGATGATTAATTAATGTGAACATTGTTTATTTTGAGCTCTAATTGTTATATTTCTTAAACTAAATTAGAATTTGAATAAAGTTGTATTTTATTTTGTGCAAAGGCATGGGGTGCATTCGGACACCCAGACAGGGGGCACATTCGTACGCGTACGAATGCTCCCCGTTAGATTTTATCAACCACCAGTATATCAAAATTCAATTTTTAAGAAATAAAATATACCTAGTATCTTTTAAAACTATCGCACAGACAGCATACTAACATATTTTTTCTTATATTCTCCTTCTAACAGAATGAAATATTTTTATTAAGTCAACCTTATACTTATAATTAATATTTTATTGCAGAATCATAGTGCGAAAATATAAAAAAAAGGGTACGCGTACTCAAGAAGTGGATGAAGAGTCTATGAAGTTAGCAATTGATGATATAATACAAGGAAGGTTGTCGTATAGGAAAGCTGCGTTAAATTACAACATCAACGTTGGAAAGCAGAGTCAAGAAATTTAAAGATGGCTCTAACGCCGATGTACCCTTACGACCTTTCCATTCAAAATTCACGAGTCTACAAGTCTTCTCCATGGAAGAAGAGGCACGCTTAAATGACTATATTACTAATTGCTGCAAAATGCATTATGGGCTAACGATAGTACAAATTCGGAAACTTGCCTACGAATACGCGAAAGCGTTGAATTTAAAACATCCAGTGAAGTGGGACGAAAATCAAATGGCTGGCTTAGAGTGGATGCGTAAATACAGGGAACGAAACGCCAACCTCAGTTTGCGAAAGCCAGAAAACACTAGCGCTGCTCGATCATTCGCGTTCAATAAGAATGCAGTCCAAGAGCTCTATAAAAATTTGGCTGATGTATTACAGCGACATAATTTTGCTGCCGGCGTGTCTACTGTTTTAGAAACTCCTAAAGTTTTGGCTCCTAAATCACAGAAACAAGTGGGACAAATCGTGTCAGCGGAAAGAGGCGAATTGATAACATTTGGTGGTATTATTGCTGCAAGTGGAAATACTATCCCTCCGCTTTTTGTATTTCCACGGGTGCACTACAAAGATCATTGTCTTGAAGGTGCGCCTGAAGGAAGCCTCGGAGCTGCTAATAGAAGTGGGTGGATAAATGCGAACATATTTGTTTCAGTATTAAAACACATTCAGGCACACACACTGAGCTCTAAGGAACATCCGATTTTACTGCTATGTGATAATCACGAAAGCCACATCAGCTTAAAGGCTATAACATTTGCTCTAGATAATGGCATTATTGTTGTGTCTTTTCCGCCGCACACTAGTCATCGATTTCAACACTTAGACGTTGGAGTATTCGGCCCATTCAAGGTAAAGTTGAAAATAGCGTTCAATAATTGGCATATGTCGAATCCAGGCAAAACAATCAACGTTTATATTATTCCTAAATTGGTAAAACTTGCATATTTCGAATCTATTACCGCCAAAAATATTACAAGTGGATTTGAAAAGCCAGGTATATGGCCATTCAATGAAATGGCCTTTAGCGATGAAGATTTCGCTCCCATTGACGTGTATGCTTCAAATAAATTCGGTAAATGTGCCATCTAATCCTAAACAAGTACTGTCGTTCAGGGACCACAACCTTCCACCAGCGTGCCATCGACTGATATGAATGAGTCAGATATTCGTGAGCAGTCGCCTTCTTTGCTCCAAAATCCTCAAGACATTGGTACCCGAACTGGCGAACCTGAACCTTCCACTTCTGCGGCTGAGGCACAATCTGAACTGAGTTCTTATCTTCCCATAACACCAGATGTCATAAGACCTTATCCTACAGCTGTTAGAACCAGAAAACCCAATAAAGGAAGAAAACCGGGTAAATCCCGTATATATATACAGATACACCTGAAAAAACTGAACTAGAAGAGAGACATAGACAGAAAAAATTGAAAAAAATAGAACAGGAAACGAAAGCCAGAGCTAAAGCAGTGAAACGTAGTTTGAAGGAACTTAATTTAAGACAAAATAAAAAGAAAGCTAAGAAAGTCGAAAGCGATGAAGATTCAGAGGAATCTGAAGGATCGCAATTTAGCTTGCGGGAGAGTTCAACATCTCCAGTTGATTCAGAAATGGACGAAGAGACTGATGATAGCAGTATCAATAATAATTTAAATGTGACACCAGAGAAAATCAAGGAAAATTGTTATGTTTTGGTGAAGTTTGAAAAAAAGACTTCTGTTGTTTATTACGTCGGAAAACTTCTCTGTCTTTATTCGGATACAGAGATGCAAATATCTTGAAGAAACCAGGATTATCATGGTCATTCTTTTTCCCTGATATAGAAGACATACACACTCTGTATATCAGCTATGTCATTATGATCCTCCCTGATCTTCAACCACGAACGAGCTGTACAGCTAGAATGGCTAGACTTTTTACTTTCGCAGTTAATTTAAATGATTATAATGTGCAATAAGTTCAAAATAACAACCAAATGTATAATTACCTACTTTAAGTTCAAATTGTCAAATACTGCCCAGCAAACATGAATGAGCGGTTAATAGACGGGCCATAGCTGTTAACTGCGGTTAGATATCGGCAGCGGCACAGCGATGTCGGTAAATAATTGGAATGATATCAGTTTTGCCGCCTTGGCTGAACATACGCATATTTATGGTGGATGTTTGTAATTTAGCCACAAATTACCCGTTGAAAATTTGCGATAGTCGCACCGATGTCGTTTTGACACAGTATGCATGTCGGCATGCGACCTGTAATGAAAATAAAACATTGGCATTACTGAATATCACCTTGGCAGTTGGCACTACTGCTTATTTGCTAGCCGTTGTGTTGAACACGTGTTGAAAATCAACCTAATCTAGTTGTGTTGTGGTGTGGTAATTAATAATTAATCACTGTAGCGACAATTTTATTAGATTTGTGTGTTGTATCCAATTTATTCGGAGCAAAGGCACGAGCAGATATGTCCGGAAACACAGAAACATCATTTGTTGCATCATATACCATCATAATATATGTTTCCTCTAGAAAACCCCTGCATAATATCTAAAAGAGCACTCGTCAAAAACAGCGTCTTGCGAAAAATGCTGTTAAGGATATAGTCTCCACTGTAGAGACTGAGGTTATAATAGACAATATATCTCGTAGAAGTAATAATGTTTGTGTTGATAGTGAGCCCGGACCCAGTAAAGCTATTGGAGAACATGTTTTTTTGTATTTATATGTATGGAATATTTTTTTTATTTTTCATTATATTTCTTTGTTTTAGTCATCATGTTTCATTGTTAAACCTATAAGTATATATTGAACCAGATATCATAGATGATAAGAGAATTAGTACTATTTAATTATGTTGCTAGTATTAAAATATATGAAAATAATATAATTTAAGAAAACAAGTAAAAAGGAAACACTTTTATTAATTTAAACAACATATCAAATAAAGATATATTAAATAATAGCCTATAACAATATAATAAATAAGGAATTACCTCAATAATAACACAAAATATAGAGATTGCCTAACCAATGTAATGATGTAAATAAAGTTGCCTAAGACGAAGAATAATTTCCATACCATAACCAGCTGTTCACCTAAAAAGAAATAATTATATAGTCAAGCCAATAGAATTTTAGATATAAGTAGTTACATTAGAATACAAATATTATTATAGATAATTCATTATAATCATTAATTTAAGAATAAAAACAAATACAAATATTGAATAGAATAGAATTCAATAGATTTTCATAGATAAACAAATAATGATATATGGTAAATAAAATAAACATTGAATTAATAAATAGTAATTTGTTAAAGTTTATTATAAATAATATAATGCAAAGAGTTTAGACAAATAACATAAGAGAATTTATATTTATGAATAATAAGAGTGTAACAATGATATACTATCAATAACAATATTGAATGATGTACCATGTAAATGTATCTATGTATAACCAATTTTAATTTATTTGTATGATGAAAAAACTCATAGGAACTCTATAAATGAACTAATAATGTAAAAGAGTGTATGTATGAAATTTTTTAATAAGTGAAAGAAGTTTCAATTAATCTGATTGCAAAAGACAATATTTTATTGGTTATAAAATATGACAGAACAAATTGTGAATCAACAAATAAACTTTGAAATAGTGACCTGAAAAATAACAAAAGACTGTTTGTTGAAAAAAGTAGAGAATCGAGGGGACGCTTAAAGATAAGGGAAGCTGGTGTGAAGAAGCGAGGAGTGTGTGTGATGGTGTTCCTGAAATTTCAAGAAATTCCCGGTTTAAGACATTTAAACCTATAAAGTACTATTAAATATAATCTTAGTAATACTCACAGTCAATTGTATCAAGTTTTTCGGCAAGAATCTACGAAATTTTCATCAATTTTGGTTTTTTGGAGCTTCAGCGGAGTGTTCCTGGGATCCAGAGACTTTCATCCCAATTCAAGAGCAACAGGTCAGTGTTTTTAAATCATTATTGGCCAATAATCAGAGTAAAAACTCAAATTACTCAAATAAGTGATTGATTTCATAAATTGATAAATATTTGCATATATGATCGATCTGAAAAAGAAAGAGTACAGACTTTATATCGTTAATTAATTGCATAAATAGTTAAAATTAATAAAAGGTCGAATTTTAAATAAATTAAAACATGTACTTACGCCATCTTGTAATTGCATAAATCTGGTGATTGAAATTTCATAATGTAATAACTATGCCCATCTGTATATAATTCCTATATTTCTATCTATGTATATAACTATTTTCTTTCCACAGCAATTTGTATCATATATATATATATATATGATTTATATATAAATTCTTTTATGTGTTTGAACCATTTACTTGTCTGCATCGTCAAACAAACTATGTTTGTATAAATATAGATGCTTCTTTAGAGTAAGAATTGTTCGTTTTATGCTAAAGCGCATGACTAGTTTTTCACGCATGCGCATTGATGAAATGATTAAAATAAATAAGTAGATACAATACAACCATTGGCGTCTCATATTATTTTTATCAAATATAACATATTGAATTTAACATTAAATCTATTTCAAAATAATGTGTTTTCTTTTTATTTAAACAATTACAACAATATAAAAAGCCAGGACTCAAAGAGAAAAAGGATTTCATGCTCCCGAATTAATTAATATATAATTAAAATAACAAAATTAATAATAACTAACTGAGCTAGCCAAACTAAACAAAATTTCTAAATAATAAACATCTACATTTAAATTTCATAATCAAAAGTAAGTATTTATTATTATATATAGTAAAATATATATATATATATATATATATATATATATATATAGCCTGTAGATTTGCATAAATCATTGATTAAGCCCCAACAGTGGGATGCCGGCGGTTGATTAGTAGGATACCCGCAATCGCGCCATAATCAGTACAATGCAATATCAGTTCACTCTAACTTAGTCAATCCGCTAATGTCCCGCTATGTAACGAAGCGGGTGGTAGTCTGGAGGCCTACTGGTGGCCATCGCGACACGGGCTAGCCGGGCCGGCGACGTATCATGATTGTGGCCCACTTATGTTGTCCGTCGGTTGTTTTTAAAGTGCCTCTAGAGGCCCACGTGTAACATGTTTGCTGGGTGTATAACGATGTCATACAAAATGATATTAAACATCTCATTCAGACTGATTGTAAGCTCAGAATTATCAATAAGTAAACTGCGGATGAATAATTTTATGTTTCGTTATTTTTCTAAAGACAGATATTTATCGACTATGAGCTAAGTCACACACTATTAAGTTAGTTCTTTCATAAATAAATATTTTTATAATAACAATAATGAAAATGTAACGACTTTAATTGGCTTTTTAATTACCCTGTATAAATCTACCCCATGGCGTACGAAAGTACCCCACCTACTGTACGAATGTACCCCGTACGTACTTTCGTACAAATATCTTATCGCAGAAAAATGACTATAACCCTTTAACCGTTTGACGTACTAGTATCGGACTTTTTCGTAACAAACTACAATATATTTGTTACACTTAGGTATATAAACTAGATAATTTTGACAATTATTTATAAAGTAAAAAAATAAAATCTAAAAAGTGTACGAAGGGTAACCACTCTCCCCTACTGTTTGTTAGGTATACTGTGACTAAATATAATGGATTTACCGACCTTTGAACAATGTCGTCTTCGTATGGACATAATAATCACTAAAGCTTGGAAAATATGCAAAATGCATGTTAAGTGCATATGTGCATATTTCGCCATTTTTTGAATAATGCATATGCAAAATAAAATAATGCATATTTTACCGTATTTTTGCAAAAATTTAATTTTTTAGTGCATTTTTAGAACAAGGCACAGTGCGACGGCTTGTCAGGTAGCCGCAATTCATCTTTGTATCGGGATTAGGACCCACTAATTACTATTTTACTGCCGTTCTTGTGTTAAACCACAGATGGTCTCATAAAATGGGATTATTTTTACGTTTCTTTCAAATACTAATTCTTCACGTCCGGCTTAAATATTTCGGTGGTTGTAAAAACCATGGGTCGTAATAAAATAACCTTGCTATAGTCGTAGGTCGAAATTCTGTAAAGTGACTCATCGCTCTTACTGTCCATAAAATCAGTTGCAGAAGCGAACTTCATGAGCGCATCATTTTTGAAGGGTTCTTAATAGTCCTAAATAAAAAATAAATAGAAAATGTTCTTGTACGCTCTGGCGTTTAAATTTGAGAGAACAGAAATACGAAATTATTATGGTAGGTATCATTATGTATATACAGGGTGTTACCAAGAATAATACACATTTTTAAGGATGAGCTATAATAAGATGTATTTCAATTTTTAACATTTGAAATAATAACTTATCACAAGTTGTTCATAACTAAGTTAAAACAAAATAAAAAAATGTTTAAAAGTCAATTCCAACTTACTACTACTAAAACTAAAAAAAAGTTGTTTGTCAAGACCAAAATAAATTACCAATAAGTATAGGTATGTTGCGAGGTCACTTGTAAAATGTCTGACTAACTGGAAGCGGTATCACTCCCTGACGACTCCTCAGAATCATCGCTTTCTCCTCCTATATCGATAATGAGTGGTTCCGTCAATACTTCTACACGTATGTCTAAATCCCAAAACTTTATTTCTTCTTTTAATACGTGTTGAATACATTTACGCCAACTCTCAGCAGTAACGGTATGCAGCGCCTCGTCAAACAGTTTCTCAACGTCAGCCATTTTGAATGTACTGTTTTTTCTCGCAACATAATTTTTCACTTGGGCCCAAACCAGCTCGATGGGGTTTAACTCACAGTGGTAGGGAGGAAGTCTAACAACTGAGACGTTGAAATCTTTCGCCATTTCATCGACAACGTACTTAATATAACTGCTTTTATGTTTCCGTACGAGAGATAATAATTCAACTTTTAGCATTGCCTCGTTGTGCGGAATGCTTTTACTCTCTAACCAATCAATTATAACCCTCTTGCGGCTAGCTGAAGTAGGTATTTGCTCCAGTCGACGAGAGTGGTATGAAGCATTATCCATAACTATCACTGAACCAGGAGTTACCTTTGTTAAAATTGATCTAAACCATGTTTCAAACCGGTTACCATCCATCTCTTCATGGTAATCGACAGTTTTTTTGGACTGAAAACTTAGTAATCCACCTTCTACAAATCCTTCCTCGCTGCCAATGTGAGTGATAATCAGTCGACGTCCTTTCCCAGAGGGAGCTTTTAAACCGGAAGAGAAACCCTCCATAAAGGCTTGTCGATTGCTTCGTATATTCATGTCTTGCCACACTTTTGACACAGTGTGGCCTTCATTAAACCATGTTTCGTCAAGATAATATATGTGCCGTCCTTCGTTACGAAACTGTCGTATCTGTTTTAAATAATTTCTCCTCCATTCCACAATGTCATTTCGTTCAATTAAGGCACTGTTTCTACTTCTTGTTTGGTAACGAAAATTCATTAATTTTAAAGTTCGTCTCAAAACTTTATCACTGATGTTTGGTAAAGTATTATCAGCTTCTATTACCTTGCTCAATTTAGCTACCGAGGGGATTTCATTCCTAAAATAAAAAGAATGTATTTCCCTACGTATAGCATTCCGTGTTTGGTCGTCCAAAACAATTTTCTTTCTTCCCCTACTTTCCGGTTTACAGTTTTCACCTCGTTCTCTTGTCAAAGATCCGTCCGCGATTTCTTTAGAATATTGTATATAGTACTCTCAGAAACTTTAGTTAAATAACTACACTTAATCACAGCGTCACTAACACCCAACTGTTTGTCCATGACACGCAGTCCTTCGTACACATTTAATATGAGGACTTTTTCTTCCCGAATTAAATTGTTACGACGCCGTTTTTTATCGCCAACACCGCTACACTCCGCCATTATTGTCACTCATGAAGAGAATAAACACCTCACATAACTGTTTACTATCACTGTCTCATTCGCGTAGCTCGATCTATCTATCTCGTTCTCAAAGCCGGAACATTGAAGCGACTCTCCAACATTGTCAAATCGGCGAGTTTTTCACAACAAACTTTGCGTTCAAGAAATATACATAAACACTTTATTTCACATTTCAAGTAAACTAATTATTATTAGTCTGCTTGAAATTTGAAATAAATATATTAAATTGGTATTGACTTAATTACATTGCATCTTTTGTACCTGAAATATTGACACAATGGATTTGAAGTGTATTTATAAAACACAGCATTTCTCTCTAGAATACATATGGCAACTGCGCTTTAACCAAAGTGTTGATTAGATAGCTCTGACTCACTTTACACAATTTCGACTATCGAGTATAGCTCGTAAATGATATTCTTCATTCATTCCCGCTACCAGTTTTCAAACTATTAAATATGCTTTTGGGGAAGGGATTGCACATTGTAAAGAAAATGTTAATTTGCCTTCATCCTCAAATCTACGAAAGAAATATGTTGATATAAACTACGACGCTGCTTTAACAAATATTAGAGATGAACTGAAAAACAAATCTTTGTGGTTTTCAGTTGATGAAACCACAGATGTTAAGGGGAGGTAATCTAATCGTTGGCGCTTTAAATGAAAACGGTCAAGGAAAGGGTCATTTAATAAGTGTTAAGGTATTACAAAAAACATATTTAACTGCATATTTTGACCTATTTTTAGAGCATATTTGCATGCATATTTTGGTATTTTTTAGTGCATATTTTCCAAGCCTTAATAATCACCTTTCGCATTTTAAATCTTAATTATATGGTAACTTAAGAAGCATATTTAATGTGGACACTGATAATCGACTTCGAGGACACAAATGGAAATTGAACAAAGAAATATTCAGTTGTCGAACAAGACAACATTTTTTGTGTAATTGTGTTTTTTCCACATGGAACCATCTACCAGAGGATATTGTAACGGCACCATCTGTCAATATTTTTAAGAACAGACTGGACGCTTTTCTATTTTCTAATTAATTTTTTTTCGTGTAATTTTTAATTTTCCAGTTACTTTAATTTTTGTAATATTTGTATAGTACAATTCAGGGCTTATGGATCTTAGGGTCCCTGCCCGTACCCAGGGGCGGATCTAGGATTTAACAAAGGGGAGGGGCTTGAATAATTTTTTTTAAGTTTTTTAATTTGACAAAAAAATGTATTATAATATAGTATATACATAAATACAACAACTTATATTAACGATAATCTAAGTAGACCAATTACAAGTTTCAATTCTTCTGGCCTTCATTTGACAAACAGTTTTAACTACTCGTATATCATTTATATTAAGTTCTCTAGATTTATTAATGTATGCCAAAGCTAGCCCATTGAGTCTCTCATGTTCCATCGTTGATCTCAAATAGGATTTAAGTAGTTTTAGCGATGAAAAACTTCTCTTGCCCGTAGCACTCGTTACAGGGATTGTGGCAAAAAATTTTAGTAGTATCTCTATATTGGAAAAGCATTCTTTGGACATACGTTTTAAGGTTTCTGTTGATGATTTTGTAGATCAACACTGACAGTGTCACTCCACTTATGTCTCCATATCGCTAATTCCGCCTGTAATTCCAGCATGGATCCTGGCATACCATTTTCATATATTCTTGCAGCCTCAACTATTTTGGCATCAGTATATTTTTTAAGGTGTATTGGAATAATACCTTCTATGGGTATTACAGTAGAAAGTTGATTAAATCGGTCTTTCATTTGGATTATAATATGATCCAGGAAAGGTATGAATATCACCCTTCTGTAATATTCTTCTTCGTTATTTGCCTTTATATTGCTCCTGTTTGTTTGTTTGTTGCAAAGTCTAGGCACAGTAATAGTCGTACCAATTCTCTGAAGAGCGTGATATGGGCCTCCAAGAAAAATGGTTTAAATTGGAGTTCTTCATTTTGCCTTATATTTTCTAGTTTGCTTGTAATATCGTTTATGTATGAAAAGGCAGTGGAAAGATCAATTTCCACACTTTGTAAATACTTGCTTAAATTTACAGTGTACGACATTAAAAACGAGGCGATTCTAAAGCTATAACAAAATCACTTCTTCTAATGGCGGCATTAAAAGCTATTGCCTTACTTGAAGTCTCTGTATCGTTGTCCTGTTCCAAACTATAGCAAGAGCATTGCAAATTGCTTCATATAGTTCTTTAAAAGTTATTACGCTATTATGACGCTCAACCCAGCGCGTAGCACACAGAGGTTTTAACTTCTTTTTTTTTAGTTTCGGTTATTTTTAAGTCATCAACGGATTGTTGAAAAACTAAAACTCTTTTTGCAGAGCAACTAAAAAAATAACATACCCTACCCAAAATACCCATCGTGTTCCTAATTTCAGAAACTTCACAACTTTTGGAAATAGCTAAGTTAAGGCATTGACTTACGCAGTGTAAATACATAGCCAAGGGCTGTTCTTGTCTTATTAAGGCTTGGACTCCATTGAATCTTCCAGCCATATTGCTGCCTCCATCATATCCTTGTTCACGAAGATTATCAATAGAAAGTCCAAGTTGCTTAATTTGATTTTTTATGGCATCTTTGATACATTGACCAGTTGTAGAGTGCAGCTCAATGAAACCCAAAGAAACTTCCTTTATATCATACGTACTATCCAAATACCTCACACAGAATGTCATTTGTTCTTTGGTACTTATATCGGTTGTTTCGTCGCAAATTATTGTAAAAAATTTTGATTGTTTTATAGCATTAACAATTTCAGTAGTTATAACCTTCCCAATGCAAAATATTATTTCATTTTGGATTGTTTTACTAATCATTGTACAGTTCTTTGGTGCTGTTAGTATATGATTTTTAAGGTTTAAATCTCCAGAATCTATACGAAAAGGTAATAAGTTCCTAAAAATGCCATCATTACTTTCTGAAAGATTTTGGTTTGAGCTATCTTTAATATCTATATTACCATCATCTCTATGCGCTCTAAGTGGTAATTTGTTATGGGCACAAAATAGAATTGTTTTAATAATCGGCACTAACCGCTGTCGATTAGCTTCAATTATTTCTGCTTTTTGTTTATCTAATTGCACAAAAATACTGTCAGACTTTTCAGACATTTGTATGTTTAAAAAATCATTTGCTTTTTTAACTGAAAATTTATGGTAGTTGGTGTTTTCATGATGCGTAAGCATTTCCCGGGCTTTTTAAAACTTAGTTAGCGGTTTCCTTACAAGCATTTTAAGAATCTGAAAAATAATAAGCTTAGGTTACGATATAATTTAGTTAGTTTCAGTTAGTTTTTTAAAACCTTATTTCATTAAAACAATAGGCTCATTTAGCAATTTTTTTTATTGTAAATTCTGAAATAACATAATAAATTTAGTAAGTATGCAAAATATCAAATTTTTTTAAAGATTTTTAACCACCTAAAATAATTATTAAAGTTTATAAAATTAATTAAAACTATGACGTCAGACCATCTTTTTTCACCAGGTAATTCGTTGCCACAGCGCATTACCTTTGCTTTGCGTCTGTCAGCCTGACGGAAAAATATTAACACTTTTTGTGACAAATGTCAGAAAAAGGTAACGACAATATTTTTCGAAGCAGGTAGCGCAGGTGTCCAAGATCGCAATTTGTATGTAAAAAAGATTGTATGACGTCACATTTTAAAATAGCCTTAGATTATTCTAGCTCTAAAATTTTTGGTAATTTTCGTCCAATTGGGCTAATTCTTTTTTTAAAGCTTAAAATAAAAGGTAAACTACAATAATCGTATAAAAAGAGTAACTTTGGAAATATGACTAAATGAGCCTATTATATAACTATTTTATTCTTACTTGGCTACCCATTCCTCCGCCTTCTGGTGCAAATAGCACACAAAATTTACAAAATCCCCCAGTTTTACTTTCGCTATACGCAAGCCAGTTATACTGTTGTAGCCAAATGAACACCGAATTTACGGATTTGCTGTTTTCCTTCTTGTTGCAATGGAAAAACATTTTTTGAGTCAGGGATCCAAGTATTGCTTAGAAAATTTAATTTTTCATGGACACTTAAATATTGTCCGACTGCATTCCCAATATCACATAGCTGGCTGTCATTCTTAAAAAATGAACAAATTTAATTTCATATAGTTGTATTGTAAAGTCTTTTTATTTTTATACGATATTTTTGACGTATTGTATTGACGTTACAATATTTAAAAGCAAATTTCTTTGACTTTTGGTTGACCTATACATTATTTAACAAATAAAGCCCGTCATAGGTATTAAATTCAAAAAAGTATATTATTTATAATTTTATTTAAATTAAGTTAGAATTATATACCAAATTTGAACTTTACAAATATGACAGAAAAAAATAGAACCAATAGTACGAATTCAATAAAATCCCTTTTTGCCTATGTAATTAAGATTTTAAACTCAAACGCAAAGACAAAATACCATTACCATCCTATAAAATGCTTAAATAAACGAAAATGAATATAAATTCCTTTTTTTCGCTCTAAGAAGCATCTAAACCAAAGCCCCCCCCCCGTACCTTACTGTAATAATAATAAAAAAAATAATTGGTATAAACATATCATGAAATAAAAATAACTATATTCGGACCTTCTTAACATCGATCTAAAACGCAGACTGTCCCATCCGTATTATATATCTATAGCGAAAGTTTTTATTTTTATCATCTCCCGTCAAAAACGTCCCCGATTCCTTTCTACCTGAAATCCTTTGTTGTGGTTTGAGATTACTATTTCTTGACCGTGAAGCGTTGTAACTATCGGCAAATGTTTTTATGGTGGGATCATACTGGGTGACTGACTACATTGGTATTTTCATTAGAATTCGATTTTTATGTTTATTATCGAAAGCGTTTTTCAATTTGTACTGTGTGTATTTACACAAAGATTTCGTTTCTCATTTGAAAACAAACGTAAAAAATGGAATACCATTTTTATTGATACATACAAAAAGCAATCCAAGTGTTAAGTCGACATATTTTCACGTTGCCAGGCCTCAAAAAAGTAAAGGTTTTAACGGCTTTCAAACTGAAAACAGACAGAACAATTTCCAGCATTACAATAAAATGTTTAACAAATAGATCGGATTAATTATCTTGATCTGTTACAACCTCTAGAATTATCATAATTTAAAAGTCTTATAATTTGTTTTCGTGTTATAATAATGCATTTTACAATTAATATAAATGTACAATGAAAGCCGGCAACATTAAGTTTACTTCAGAACATTCAGTGAATTATTCTTTCACTGTTTCTGACATTCTGTTAATACCTATAATAAATTTATACTTGTAACACATTGTCGTCGCTTCCGGACATGTTCTTTGGCACGTTTTCCACTTTATGATATCCTGTTGGAGAAAAAGAGTAACACTAAATTTATATTTGCTTCTTTCTAGCATATTGTCGCTTAAGCATATGTGACTGAAGAGTAGTCCTAGCACCCTATATATATTATATCGTGCCAACGTCTGCCATATATGCCTGTCTAGAACACACAAACACGCTCGCAAGCGTGTAGACGACATCAAGTAAATACTTGGAGCTTGTGGACACTCGGCAAGCGTGTTCTTAGAAAAGTTCACTTTTAACCACTGTGGTGTCTTTATTTGTTCTGTGAACTAGACTTGTATGCAAATACAGTGCTTGGAATCATGGAAACAATCCGTATATTTGAAAAATGGAGGCAGAAAGTGTAACAGAAAAGTTTAAAGCATCTGTATAAAAGATTTTGAAATAGTAAATAACATTAATGGGCTCAAATTTGTGAGTTGGGCGGTGAAATTGTGGTGTTACATATATAATCATCCCAACTATATCCAAAAAGTATTATATTAACATAATAGCCTCTCAGAAAGTGACAAAAAGAGATCAATTCTGCATTCAGGACATGTAAATGGGATATAAATGATACACAAACAATTGTAACTGTAAGTAAAGAGTCTTTGATATTTATTTTTGTATGTAAAATGTAATATAACGACATAATACAATAGCAAAACATTGCTTAAGTGAAACTATTTTAAAACATATATAAAATTGTATAAATTAATTCTGACACAATTCAAATTGATCATCACTGAAACATAATACTTTAAATATTTTTTCACAATCGTAAGCAAAATGCATTATTATTCAACTGAAGATAGTGAGAAAAGTAGCGTATTGAATCACAATTGAGTAAAGTAAATAACTTTCTTCACAAGTGAGCAAACTAAATAACTTTCACAAGTTGGCAAAATAAATACACAAGCGTATAATTGGTTGCATACTCTGAGCACAATGTTTTCATATGACCACCTATTACAATATACTTGGGCTAAAATTAAGTATATAGATAATGAAATAGAAATTTCTAATATACCATCAAGACTTACACTCCAAGAAAAAAATGATAATATGATTATTAATCCATGTAGGTACATCAGGTGTCATACATTTTGGTGGAGTTACAAATTTACAAGTTTTTCATTAATAAGCAAAGCACAATGTTCTATTTTTTTGGGAAAATTATATGTCAAGATTGTAGAAAGCATGTATTTTTCTAACATGTCCAGTTTCACAATTTCTAGACGCGTGAGAAAAACACATACTTTGCTCACTTGTACTAAAAATAGCTATTTCCTACTTAACATACAATGGTAACTGAAAATGCCAAATATCAGAAAATTCTGCAAGTTACTTCCTTATAAAATTAGTTAAATGTATTAAAATTTAAAATATTAACTATGAGTTGCTTTTGACATGATGTGTTCTACTCGACTGGCTGTTTCACGAACAACATCAGAGAATTCTGATAGTTCAGGAAGATCCAAGGTTATATGTGCTGATAATCTTTTATAAACCGAATTTGTATCAGACTTTTTTTTCCTAGATTCTTCATACTTGAGTTGTTGTTTAAGAAATATTGCATTTTTCAAATTATCTTGGATATTTTTAAAACTATCTTCTGCTTTATCCATACTCTTAAGGGCACTAAAATTAAAATGGTAGATGTTTTTATACAAATTAGAAAATTTACTTAAAAAAATAATATATGATTAGTAGATAACACTAAGAATAAAATTATGTGAATAACATTAAACTGTACATTTGATTTGAGCTAAAATATCATTTGAACAGATACTTATATAGAAAAGTAAACATTGTAGACATCTAGTTTCTACTTAGAATAGAAATAAAAATGTTTCAAAATACAATTTTGGCTGTTTTTCAAAGGAGAAAAACAACTACTTTCCTATATGTCTCCACAGATATTGAATCACTCTTCCTTAGAAAGTGGAATAGTGGTCGTCCTTGTGGTGGATTGACTCCATCCATTCTGATTTGGAATTAAGACCGATTTGGGTGTCATTGCCCTTCTTCAGTATAAGGTATATTCTATCTCGTTCAGAATCTTTAATCTGAACAGAAATTGATAGGATCACCAACAGTTTTAGTTCCTATCAGTTTGGAAGTACTAGTGAACTGCTACTTTTAGTTGCAGACCAAGAGCTCAAGTATTCTGTCATAAAGCAGTTAACTATAAAATAATTTATAAGTTGGGGTGTATTTAATGTATTTGTAGGTAGATGGTTTCTATTAACATTCTCTAACAAATGTTCTTGAAAACAAAAATTTTACCATTTTCCGAAGCAAAAACAAATACTCCTTCCCTCAAAAAGCAGGACAGTGATCGTCTCTATTTTTTGGACATAATCTCTTTTTGTAAAAGGAAAAATGCATAACTTGTAGTTCCGGCACCATTACGCCTCTTCAGTACAAGGTATATGCTCTCTCACTCAGAGATTTGCTGAAAATTAAATCAGTATTGTTGATGATGAATAGCAGATCTTGTTAATGCTTATTTTTTATTTTAACGAAATTATTGAACACAATTAGTGTTCAAAAATTGGTTTGAAAATCACAGTAGCAAAGTAAAATGTGGAGACTTCATTTGAATATTATATGTTAACATTATTTATTTATTTACTTATTTTATTTCAACTAAATCACATGTCCTCTGTATGCAAAATAAACAACACAAACATAAAATATGGCATTTATTTATTACAGGATGCTATATGTTTATTTTTAATTTTTTAACTTTGGTAGCAACCTATCAGCCAGACTAGTAAATGATAATTTTAATATTTTCCTTTAAATCAATATTTTCATACCCAACTGCATATTCTATATCATAACACCGTCCTTGTAATTCCACATGTAATTTGTTTACATCTACTCTACGTTCTACCATGGGGTTTAAAGCTTTTCTAACATGTTCTTGTAGCCTATAGAATGCTAGTGATGGTTCATTTGCAACTATGTGCATATTCTCTGAAATTCTTTCAGTTGCTGAAAGGATTATATAGTTTAAAAATTATTTAAAGTAAAAGGTACTTTATATACATACATTTCCGAACTTTTGTCTCTAAATCTGAATCAGAATTAAAGGACATATTTACAATCACAGCATAGCTCAAATTTTTATTTTATACACTTTACACAAACCTCCTGTCGTTTGTGCACTTTACTACCAATACACGGAACTACCAAGTGGTTTTCATATACCAATGAGATTGAGACCCACAAAATACCCCCCAATTGAGACCAATAAAGATTTGTTCACAGATCATATAACTACTTTTAAAAAAGGGTTTGTTTACAAATGACCTAATTTTGACGTTAGTAGTGCCATTTCAGTGGTGACGCTTGACGCTGGCTTCAAGTGTCAAATGCGGTATGATTAAATTGTAGACTAGGGCGCCATATCAAATATAGGTAGAGTCTAATATGTAGCTAAACTAGCTTTTTTACCGATTATAAACGGATCAGTTCGATTACATATAGCTTCACAAAAACTATGTTCACGTCGTAATTTAGAGATAGGATGTACGCACAAACGTAACACAGCGCGATTTTTATTTATAACATGCGATTTTTAAGTGACTAAGGGCCACTTGCACCGTACTAGTGGAAAGCTTCTGTTAACAAAACCAGGTTTAACTTATTAAAACTTAGATTAACTTTTTTGCTTGCGCCGTCATTTATTTAAACTAGATTAAAGTTAAGCCACAGTTCTGGTAATTTTTCTATAAGTTGGTACTGTGACTATCTTCACTTACATAATTCTTAACCTAGATTATACTTGTTTGGCCAACAAATGAGTGTTTTTTTGTGGGAGTATTTAGTTTGTGCAGTAATCCTGGGATTCTAAAATCTACTGTAGATAATTTATAATTATTGTATGCCGAGCAATGACATAAATCATGACCATGTACAAGGGAAAACAGGGTTTAGTCAAAAAGACCATTTAAAATTCCGAAATGGGTTAATTAAACATCTCATATATATTCTTTAATTATTAACCCTACAGCGGACGCTTCATGTCTGAGAGACCGACGAAATTTTTAATTTATTGAACTTTGTTTACGCACGGTCTTACCGCCTACACCCCCCTTCTACCTCCCTAGATCATCAATACACACACTAGTGTTAAACGTTTAGCCATACCGGTGGGTCATAGGTGAAATATTGTAAAATTCGATCTATGAGACGGACGCGCCTGCTGTTTGTTAGTGAATATTTTACAGTAGTAAGGTAAGTTAAATTGCACATATTTTTTTATATTATGTTATTGTTGATGTATTTTTATTAAAATATTTACGCTATCGCCAATTTGGAGGATTTTTGGAACTATTATATACTGTTCATAGCTGGATACTTTTTTAACTTTTCCCCCATATGAGATAGTTCTCCTTTCCTCTACCCTCCATATAGTAATCACACAATAACCCAAGTTATACTACCACTCTAGTAGGGTTAAATGGAATTAACTCGTTCCACAACCGAAGGTTAGTTCCATCAGATCAGTAAACGAGCGCAAAATTATAAAAGTAGGTTGTAGTTGTAGATCACTTGTTTATATATACGCGTTATATATAAACAAGGCTATTACGATACAGTAGTCGTTTTGCTGCGAGGAGCCGTTGACTCATGGCTGGTCCTCATGTGCGGACTACAAGCAGAGCGCACTGGCGTTCGATGATGTGGTTGGTTGAAATGATCATGTGGCCTGTCAGAAGTGCGCTGTCATTAATCCGCGCGGACTATGCCAATAGTCCGCTAAAATGTAGAATTTGTCTCTAGTTTTCGGCGTACTCGTGGCGTACTATTGGCGTTTAATGACAGAAGTGAACACGTGCTAGACAAAAACATTTTACTTTTGAGGTTATAACTGTTGTTTGTTTGTGTACTTTTATTTATTATTTTCATAATATTGAAACTTGAAAAATGGAAAACAGTCAGGTTAGTAAAAGTAGAGGCTCAGCTGATTTATTTATTCTTAAGATAAATTAATTTTATTTTAGCGGATGTTTGACGGCTGTTTTAAATGTGGATATTGTGGGTATTTAATTAACTCATATTGTGAAAACTTGTTAGAGCATCAGTGCTTGAAAAACATTTATATTGAAGGCGAGCATGATCTGGTAGAAGACCAAAACAAAGTTTTGACAATAGGTAAGAGATATAAAACTTATTGCCTGATCTTAACAGTACAATCAATTGTATCATTTATTTAAAATTTCAAAGCTATCATTTTTTAGTGCAAAAGCAGCAAGGACATGCAGTAGTAGGTAATCCTGACCTATCAGAGGCCTCAGATGAAATATTAATAAAATTAATTCAGGACAGGCCACCTCTTTATGACTGCAGTTTGCCTTTATCCCAAAGGACGGCTGCGAAGAAAACAGCTCTTTGGGTGGAGATTTATAATCGACTAGGGGGGAAGATAAGTTTAGAGGATATCCAAAAAAAATGGAAATACCTCAGAGACAGGTACAATAGAGCTAAGAAAAGGATGAATGAGTATAGGCCTAGTGGGTCAGAAGCTTCTGCATTTCCTACTCCAGGATTTAATCACTTTGAATTGATGAGATTTGTGGATGACTGTAGTAGTGACAAACAGTAAGTAAAACTTATTGATTCCATCTTTTATTTACTTTTTTGAATAACTGTTTCTTAATAATTCCACAATATAATGAAAAAATGGTAGGAATTGTTAAAAATTGACAAGTGTTTCGATATTACATATCATCATCAAATGACAGAAGTTACATTTCATGTGATGCCTACCTGATGTTTAATAATTATGTTTGGCTAGACCAAGTAGTGACCTACCTCATGATTGACTTAATATATATGAATAGAAAAAAGAAGGTATATTACAAAAATTAAAGCTTAGATATTATTAGCCCTATGGGAATTTGGATATCTTCTCCCATTAAAGATCAGTATAAGTGTGCAATGATATAGGAATTATATGGTTTAGTTGCATATCTTCTTTATTCACACCTAGACACACTTTATCACAATATATAGGTATATAAAAGTAAATAACATGGATTCTAGGAAAGGGATAATAAATATTTCTAATTTATTCAAAATATTTTTATTAATTGTCGATCTTTTAATCACTTCTATTTTAGGACAGTATCTTCAGTTACTGTTATACGTCGTACAGATCTGGCAGAAAGAAACCGAATATCTCCCCCGCTACCAATAAATACTGGGTTGTTGGCTCCAACATGTACTGATGCATCAACATCGAGCGCATTTACACCAAGAACCTCCAAACGGACATCTTCAGAGGATTCCATAAGACAAGACCGATGCAAAAGTATGTATTTTTTGTGAATCACAGAGTAATTACTCATTTGGTGTTTTTAGCCCTTGACTATGTCTCAAACTCAAATACTTTTATATGGAGTCATAATCCTTAATGTAGTATAAATATATCTTTTTGCTCAGCATTTTTATTGTTTTGTCTTGTTATAGAAAAGAAGGAAGATCCAAATGTCTTGGAAAATGAAATCGCCACAATTTTAAAAGATACCAAGCCCCCAGATGGAGTCGATGGGTTCCTAATACGATTGGGGGAGAGCCTTCGAAGGATACCATATAGGGAACGGTTTAAGTTGGAGCTCAATATTATGAATTTAGTTTATGAGACTGAATGTAATTTGGATACTCAATAAAAGTTAATTTAATAATAAATAAATGTATTGTTATTAAACATGAAAAATTAATAATCATTATTTAATGCTTTCTCCCATTGCCATTCAGTAGCACCAGGACCGCAAAAATAATCTTTAAATTTATTTCTAAGATTTCCAACCTCTTGCGAAAAAGTGTTTGATCCAGCACTTCCACTATCAAGTAAACCTTCAGTTGTTGAAACTAATTCTTCATCAGGATTGATAATAATGTCGCTCTCAGTTTTTTGTGATAACAAAAAATTATGCAAGCAAATACATGCCTGCACAATTTTTGTTATTGTGGCTTCACTTGCATGAATTGGTTTGCGAAAAATCCGCCATTTAGCCACTAAAATCCCAAAAGCATTCTCTACAACTCTTCGAGCTCTGCTAAGTCTATAATTAAATACTTTTTGAGTCAAATCAAGATTGCCTCTACGAGAGTATGGCCGCATTAGGTAAGATGTGAGGGGAAATGCCTCATCGCCTACAAGTACATATGGCATGCTATCTTCATGGGGTGGAACATTAAAAAGATTGTGCTCGAAGCCTTGACCCATTGCACTTCGCCTAAAAACACCACTGTCACTTAGTCTCCCAGGTGCACCAATGTCGACCATAATAAATTTGTAATGTGCATCTGCAATTGCCATAAGATTTATGGAATGCATCCCTTTATAATTGTAATAGTTTGAGCCGGATTTAGGTAAAGCCTGAAAGACAGTTATATTTGGGTAACAAAATGAAAATTGTATATCAGTTAATTACCTGTATTATGACATGTTTCCCGTCAATTGAACCAATGCAATTTTTGAAGTGCCATTTCAGCTCAAAATTCCTGGCTATTTCTTTCCAGTTTTCAGCATTAGGTTCAACAAAAACTTCTTCTTTTAGACTTCTCCAAATGGCCTCACATGTTTCTGCTATAATTGTAGACACAGTCTGTTTCCCAATTCTGAAATAATAGGATAGGGATACCATTGTGTCTCCTGACGCCAAATAACGTAAAGTTATTTCCAGTCGCAGCTTTGGCTCAAGTGGTTCTCTAATGACAGTCCGTTTTTTAATTAAATGTTCTACTTTGCACAATAATTTATCAAATGTTTCTGGTGACATTCTTAGAAAATTAAAAAATTTCTCTCTATCAGATCTTCTCATTAACTCTATTAAATTACTGCTTGCTCCTTGAAGCCATCTTTGTTCTTCTGTAAACATTTCTCTCACCCAAAACCTCTTTCTTCTACTAATTACTGTCGCTTCTTTTTCTTTTTTCAATTTATAAATTAAATGCAAGTTTACCAAATTCTGCTTGATTTCAGGCCTTCGCCACGAAGGACATTTCGATAATTGTATTGCCAATGCACCCATTGCAAACAAAATTGTTTCACTATTAGCTACATCGCCTTCCATTTCATAAGTATTCAACTGAAGACGCAATAAAAAAAACAATATTAATCAACTTTTAACGAAGGCTATATCTACGCTCTATTTGTAAATAAACTGTCAACCACAACTGCGCTGTCAACGACGGAATAAACAGAGATCGTTCATCAGGATCCAGTACGCTGAAACGAGCGTATGCGCTGT
Organism: Galeruca laticollis; assembly: GCA_963921935.1. Lineage (NCBI taxonomy): Eukaryota > Metazoa > Arthropoda > Insecta > Coleoptera > Chrysomelidae > Galeruca > Galeruca laticollis. The sequence continues at coordinate 242,127,799 of OY998176.1, forward strand.
CAAATTGAGTCCGCTCCAAATCCGCCCATGAGGATCCACCTTCAACGTTATACAATTTTTCGGGGACCGTAACTTTGCGCGGCAGTTCAAAGATCCACAGGTTTGAATTGAACTGTCGCGAAAACGTTACGGTCCCCGAAAAACCGTTGAGTCAACGGTACCTCGCAGCAAAACGACTACTAGCAAAGAATGCACCAACACTGGTGTATTCTTTGACAGTAGTGTGTTTGTGTGTCTGCCTTTATTTTCCTGGTCATAGGTGACACAAAATACATTAAATTCAGTAGTTTTCGGTGGTTTTACATGTGTTTTGTTGGAAGTTAGGTTATGTGGTATTCTCTGATAACAATAAAATATTTATTTAAAAATGATAGAAACGGTAAAGAAATATGATACCATTATAAGAACTATTGAAGACGACGAAGAAGTGGAAGATTTGTCTGAAAATAGTGATGTAGAAGTCGAGGTAAAAATATTTTTTAGAATCTTGTTAATTTTTGATTTTTTAATATGTGGTACACTATTATTTATTCCAGCTAATATGAAACTATTAGATTTACTCTATCATATTATAATTATTAGGATATATAAAAATTGGTATTAATATGAATATTTTAGTAGATCTTAAATAAATGGTAAAATACATATTTCCAATATTCATGATTTTTTGAAATTAAAAATATACCTACCACATCAACCAGGAAAGGTGGCTTGGGACAGGACCGTTGCTAGGCCTTCGGCCGCCCGCGTGCTAGAATTAATTCGGCCGCCCGCTCTGAAAATAAACTTGTAACGTTTTTATTAATAATAATAATTAAACATTAAATTATTTGTGCAAATTAGCACGTATAAAATACATTTAAACATATAATGCAAGTATGGAAGTAATATTAAATAAAAATAAACATAAAAAGAAATAAACGCTTAGGTCTAAATTGTCTATCATAATAAAACGTTATAAAAAAGGTACTTTTCTAGTTTTACTTTCCGCAAATTCTTGAATTGTGTCATTAATATTCAAACTGTCCAAAATATCATGTTCAATAGATATTAATGATAAATTTGTTAATCGTTCTTGCAACATGGTAGACCTTACATAATTTTTAATAATTTTTAATTTTGAAAAAGACCTTTCGCCGGTTGCAACTGAAACTGGTAAAGTTAACATTATTCTTAAAGCAACAAACAGATTAGGAAATGTTGCCATAAGGCTGTTCTCTAAAATAAATTGTAGAATATCCTCAGGTTCACGTTGTAAAGACTCCTTAAAATGTAAATTAAAAGCTTTAATTTCATTATATAAATCACTTCCATCAATATCGGACTCGTTTAGGGATTCATCTCGAAGCTTTAAATCCATATCTTTACAGTTTTTCATTAAATCTTGGTCTGATATGTCACCGATTTTAAACAAAAAGCCAAAAATGTCACTATAACTTTGTAAACCATCAAACCTGTCACTTAAAGACGATAATATCTGATCAAGGACTTTAAAGAAAAAATTTATTTTAAAATGAATTTTGGGATCTCGCACTGCTTCGTCTTCATGCTCGTAATCAAATTGACGCGAGGTTCTACGACGACGCATGCTATGAACGGGCGGGAAATCCGTTTGTATTTCTAAATCATTTGCAAGTTAGGTAGCTCCTACAAGTACATTCATATATCCCTCATCAGAACGCATTTTTGAAAAAAAATCTATTAGGTTTTCAAGATAATCTACGCAAACTTTTATATTTAATGAAGAACTTTGCATCATTTTACTTAACACATTTACTTTAAATAAGATATCATGCCATGTAATTACTGCGCATAAAACTTTATAATCGTGCAGTTTGAGTCCCAATGCTTGTGCTTTATGTCTAGTAGATGCATCGTATAATACTAAGTTTTCCGAAATTTCAAATAACGCATCATAGACATTGCCGATTTGATACCTTAATGGTTTTAATGCATCGATTCGGCTTGACCATCTTGTATCACTTAGTGGTTTTAAAGTTAATGTTGGCACGTGTCGTTTAAGAACATCCCACCTTTTGGTCGATGCAGAAAAAAATACGTATAAATCTTGGACTAAATCAAAGAAACTTGTTGTTTCATGAGACACATTAGCAGCATCATTGACAACTAAATTTAACGTATGCGCTGAACAAGGAACAAAAAATGCACGAGGATTTATGTCTAAAATTTTCTTTTGCAAGCCATTATGCTTACCTCTCATGTTTGCCCCATTGTCATAGCCCTGCCCACGCATATTATAAATGCTCAAGTTTAATTGAACAATTAAATTAGTTAAAAAATCGCTTAAGCCCTCGCCAGTACAATCAGTTATTGGACAAAATCCCACAAAATGCTCTCTTATTTCTACCTTTTTAGATTCATAATTTAGAAAAACAAATCGAAATATAATTGTTATTTGTTCAGTATGGCTCACGTCTGGAGTACAATCTAATATTACAGAGTAATATTTTGCGATTTTTTTGGACACGAGATACATGTTCACGCATTACAATATCAAATTGCGCTATCATCTCTACGGCTTTCAAAAAATTACCATTATTTGGTTCGTATAATTTGGAAGAAGACCCTCTAAGAGCTAAACACTGTCGCGATAAATATTGGATTATTGAAACAATTCTTTCCATAACATTAAACCAATATTTTTTTTCTGATTCTAAAAGTCTTAATTCCATTTGGTTGACGGTACTTTTTTGATTTAACATTTTAATTAATGATATCCACTGTTTAACGTTTTTGTTATGGCGAACACTTTGTTCGTGCCTTCCTAATATTTCTGATAGATGGTGCCAGTCAGAAAAGCCTATTTGGTTATTTAAATTGCCAATAAATGAAGTGCCAAAAATTTTGCAACAAAAACAAAATACTGCATCATGAGAAATTGAATAAACTAACCAATCTCTCTTAATTTTTTCACCATTTTTTAATGATTTATAATAATAATTTTCCGAAAACTTTCGTCCAGATTCACTAATGGGATATTTAAAGTTTTTAACTTGAATAGGTCCCCTTTCTACCAACATTTTTGCCATACTGCTAGTGATGTTTTCAGGCCACGTCCCTGGATCATCAGATACACTGATAATATTTACATCAATTTCATCTTCATGAGATAATTCAGCAGGCGGTTCGGCTTTTTGCGCGGTGGAAATCTCTGTTAAATTGACTTTATTAAACAATTCCGATCCTTTCTCATCAGAATCAAAATCTCTGGTTTCCTCCTCATTAGAGCCTCTAGCTTCTTCTTCTATATCTACATCCATGGACTGCATGGATGTGCCGCTTGTAGAGGGCATTTCTGTCGAAAATTCTTCAGTATTCGTTTCTTCGTCTGGATTCGTTTCCTTCTTTAAAAAGACATACATGGATCCTGCTAATTTCAATTTCTCCTCCTCACGTCTTGATTTTTGTTGTCGGTAATTAAAACCAGATAATCTCTTTGTTTTTCTTCGTTTCTGGAAATCAAAATTCGCATTATTATTTTTTAAATTTTTGGTATTATTGTAAATATGCATGAGAGAAAGCGCTCTCGATAAGATTAGAATTTCGATGATCGTCAGTTTTAGTTTCAGATGTAATTTCAGATTGTAAAATTAGTTTCAGATTGTAAAATGATTTATTAATTTTAATTATTTTACGAAAACTAAACAACAACAACAACGCACCTGTTATCTTCTTAAAATTATTTAAAAAAAGAAAACCGAATCCAATTCAATAGACATCAACTTAAAGTTTAAAAAATAAGACTAAATTTACTTACCATATTGTCCATATTTTCACTGTTCAATACCTCGTCTTTTTCTCACAACAATAAATTTAAAAATGATGTTTATGTCTTTACTAAACTTTAGTTAACACACTAACATTATTAATAACTAACATAAGTACAATAACGAAAATTAGTAATTATAAAACACGACACTTAACTAACGAATTTCGGACTCAAGATGATATAACTGATTCGTACGTAAGTGCAAAAATGTAACTGAAACTGACTGGTGAAACTAAAAGAAATAGTTTATTACAAAAATATTATTATTACCTACTCCTACTGCAAAATTAATGTATAACCAATGAGAAAAATCTACCACAATTAGGGGGTAGAAATGGGCGGCGTTAAGCACGAATAAATACCAAAAATAAACGCTATTACGAATTCATAAAATATTTTGCCCTAAAAGGTAATAAAATAAATGCTAAATTTGAGAATAACATGCAAGTATGTGATCAACAAAGACTATAAGATCGACGGCGCTGGGAAAATCCAGTAATTCTGTCTAATGTCTACTCAACAAAGAACTTTACAGTGGCTGTAAAGTAACAAAATAATTGCCTTTGCTACCTGCTACGCCCCAGATCTGAGTACTTAAACACCAATCAATAAATTTTTATGATGTGGGGATAAGTATGGAATATTGCACCAATTTTATACAGATCTTACTTGTTACTTCCGATATTTTAATTTTTTGAAAATGTTGGCAACTATAAACTAAGCAAGAGTTGGCCCTGTGAGGCCGCCCCAAAAATTGGCTGCCCGCGTTCCATGAACGCCTTGCACGCCCGCTTCCAACGGCCCTGGCTTGGGATTTTACATTGTTGTGGATTACAATATACAAAAATCATTAAGATTATTATTGTACATTATAAACTAAATTCTTTTAGTTTATAAATGGAGGTTGATTCCTGTTGTTTTTATGATGTATTGCGAACTTTAATTCATTATGAATATTGTAGCTCCAGAGGCTTTTTAATTTCCTCCACACCCTGAAACAGTTCATTATTAATATTAAGAATTGATTCTTTATTCTTGGTTTCACACTGTCTTAACCTCATTAATGTTACTATTATTATTATTATTTACCAAAGTTAATTTGAATGAGTGAACTTAAACCCAGGATTGGTCTCACTACTTGCTCTTTAATAATTGGAAACTTGGTATTGTAATTTTCATCATTGTTTTGTGAAAAAACATTCAATATTACCTTTCCTATTGGCATTATTAAGGTGACCAGACGTCCAGATAAAACCGGACTTTTCCCGCTTTTATTACCAATGTTTAGTTGTCAGGCCGGCATTTATTTCCGTCCGGCTACAATTTGTTAAAAAAGCCATTTTTGAAAATGATTTTTCAGAACTGTATTTATGGTTTTTATATTCTATCATGCATATTTTTTATTCAAGTGTCACTTTCATTGAGAAAGAAAATATATCTGTACAGAAGGTAGAAGAAACTATATACTCTGTATTGGAGTCTCTAAGTGACAAGCTAAAAGGACAGTTTATACCTCTTAAAGTATGAACTAAATTAAATGCTTTAGTTGAAAAGGGTTACCAAAGGGAAGTAGAAACATTTCAGGAATAAGTGGTAATCTTTTATTCTAAATGTACTGAATATTTAAAAAATGGGGTATGCCTCTAGAAGAATTTAAAGTCTGTCAATGGATGCTATTAAGTAATGCAGAACTAAATTTTGACGATATTATACCATCCATAGATTTCTTAATGAAAAGGGGGTTTGAAATTAATGACTAAATTAAATGAAGAAATTTTGTAACAAAAGCAAAATTTCAAAGTAATGATGAAGTCCATCTATATGTAAAAAATGGGCAAGAGTATCAAATAAATTGAACTCGATTCTGTACTGAGTCAATAAAAGGGTGGTTATTTCAAAATATAATTTTAATATGACTTGTGAACAATTTTATAAAGATTTTTTATTTCATACCCATTTAGGCAGCCATCATTTAATCAGTCGTCCAAATAACCCATTAACTATTTACGACGCAGTTCGGCTCTGACAATCGACAGAGTAAGACGTGTTTATAAAGTCAAGTGCGATAAAATCCAAATTTGAGTAGTTTTTAAAAAAATAAATACCTAAATAAGGGTGTAATGAGTGGTCATCAGGAGGGTGATCCACCTGATCTGGGTGAAAACAGGTTCACAGGTTTTGAAAAACGGGATCAATCGGCTATGGAATGTGATTTGGTTGGCGCTTCAGGTTCTGAGATTCAGTCCGGTAATGTAGATAAAAATAAAATTCAAACAAATAATAGCCAGGTAAGTGAAATTACTATGAAAGCGTTTTTTAATCAGTTACAACAAAATAAAATTAATGTCGGAAATGATAATAATAACACAAACGAAACCAGTCCGGTAAAAAACATCGTAATTAACGACAATAAGGATAAAAACGAATCACCGAAAAACAATCCGATACAAAAAGAAAGAATCCTAATTAAATACGATGAGCTATCAGATACAGGTCCGTATCAAGTAATAATAAAAAATATAAATATGAAATCGAGAATAAATGCAATAAAAATTGGAGACTTGATATTAAAAAATTGGCCGGAATTAGATAATAAAATCAAAACTATAGATTTAGCAGGTAGATATAGGGTAAAGGTGAATTTTAAAGAAGCAAAATGGGCTAATTATCTAATAGAAAATTCTCCAGCTGTCTTTAAAAATAGTCAGTTGGAAGTGTATATTCCGAAATATTTGGTATATCGTCAGGGTAGAGAAATATAGAAATTGAACATGATGAAAACTATTTAAAAAGCAGAATTCAACCTCACGATTTCCACTGCAAATTTTCAGTGATTAGCGTAACGAGATTAAAAAGAAAAATAATTGAAAATGATTCCGTAAAATATGTTCCTACCAAAAGTGTTATTGTAAATTTTAGATCTAAAACATTACCCAAATATGTTGTGTTAAATAAAGTTATCACTCACGTGGAGACTTATAAGCAGAGGGTTATATTATGTTATAATTGTTACCGCTTCGGACATCCGGGGAAACAATGCCGTAGTAAACCAAGATGCTGCAAATGTCACCAAGAACACAAATCCGATACTTGTCAAATCCCTTTGAAAGATTGTTTACAATGCGGAGGTAATCATTTGGTAACCGAATACGACAAATGCCCTGAATATGATAGACAAAAAAGAATAAAAGAAGTTATGTCTGAGAAAAATATAAGCTATAGTGACGCAATAAAGTTGTTCCCAAAAAACGCATACGCAAGTGCGGTTAAGAGTAATAATGGTACTAATTCTGTAGTTAATACAAATAACTCTCAGAATATCGTTAGCCTTGCTAACTCTTTTAATGCATTAACAAATCTTACTTACAACCCAGAAAACTTCACTAACAACTCCCAATCTACATCGAAACAAAATAAATATACTATCCATAAAACTCCCGCTAAACGGGTTAGACCTTCATCTCCCAATCCTTTATTAACAGAACGAAATGAAATAATTAAACCCATAAATCATGATTTAAGTGGGGGAATTTTAAGTCAGAGCTCATATAAAAAAAATATGGGAGGGATCAGAACTGAATTTGATGAAGACATTGTAGATTCTCTAGTACACATCATCACAGATGTTATAAGGTCTTTAAACAACAATCATTTTCAATTTCAAAAATCAGATTTAATAAATATTGTTAAGGATAGGCTACGTTGTGAATTAGAGGTAAATTCGGGGAGTTAAATATCAACATACTACAGTGGAACTGCAGATCTGCAGTTGCAAATAAAAATAATCTAGAATATTTTTTACACGATAAAAAAATTAGTATAGGTTTATTATCTGAAACTTGGTTTAAAAAAAATATCTATTACATTACAACTTTACAGGGTATAATTGTCTAAGAGTTGATAGAGATGACGGCAAGGGGGGAGTAGCAGTATTAATAAATTCAAATATTTCTTATAAGGATGTCCCACTTCCTTACACAGAGAAAATGCAAGCTAAGTGTGTGTGTGTGGGTTTTGGTCATATAGAAAATGTATATATTGTATCTCTGTATATTAAACCTGTATCTAGAATAAGTAAGAATGAATTTGTACATTTTTTTAATTCCATTCCAAAGCCTTGTCTAATTGGTGGAGATTTCAATGCACATCATCCAGCTTGGGGCTCAGAAGCAGAAGATACAGATGGGAGGAACTTATTGGAGGCAATTAATTCTTCCAACTTAATTTTTTTAAATAATGGAGAAGCTACATTGGTTACTAGACCCGAACAAAGAAAAAGTGCCATAGATATTACCCTCTGTTCCCAAAACATAAGTCACCTTTTTGAATGGACAGTAGTTCGAGACCCCATGGGATCCAACCATTTGCCAATCCTATTAAGAAGCAATGCACAAGGAAAAACAATTAAAAATAAAACAAATAGAATTTGGAATGTGAGAAGAGCAGACTGGTCTGCCTATAGTAGTTATATCGACAACAAATCAAAATATATGCAAAGAGATAGCTACGATCAATTGATTTCAGACATTAACGAAGCAGCAAATATATCAATTCCAAAATTAAACCATTCAGGTCTGCATAACCCGAAGAAATGTAAGCCCTGGTGGAACGAAGATTGCCAGAAAGCTGTTACAGAGCGTAAAGAGTACTTCCGAAAATACAAAGAAAATCCCAACATAGAAAATCTTAGAAATCTACAAAAACAAGATGCATTAGTCAAACTAACTACCAATCAAGCAAAAAGACAAAGCTGGAGAGATTACTGTACTAGTTTAAATAAAAACACACCCATTAAAGTAGTCTGGTCAAAACTAAATAAATATAAAAACAGAAAACAATCGAACACAAATCCTTCGGAATGGGGAGAATGGACAGAACAATTCCATAAAAATGCATCCCCCGACTGGGTAAATGAAGAGCCTATGGAATTACACCCAAATATGGAAAATAATCATTTTTTGAATAACATATTCACACTTCCTGAATTGGACAGGGCATTAAAGAAAAACTCCAATACTTCACCAGGTATAGATAATATTCACTATCCCATGCTCTACGAACTCCCAATTAATGCAAAAAATCGTCTGTTAAACATCTTCAACAATATATATTCAAGTAGGGTGGCAGTACCAGAACAATGGAAAAGATATGTAATAGTTCCAATCCTTAAACCTGGCTAACCCAAAGAATCTCCTGAAAGCTACCGACCTATCTCATTGAGCTCATGCGTCATGAAGACCTTTGAAAGAATTTTGAAAAATAGACTCGAGCACTGGATTGAGAAGAACAAAGTATTTCCTAAAGAACAATATGGTTTCAGACGTGGTCGATCTACTCAAGAAGCCACAGCTCTTGTCACATCCGAAATTCAAGCTGCCTTTTCCCGTAACAGTTCAGTTTCTGCCCTATTCTTGGATTTGAAGGGAGCTTATGACACAGTAAATTTAAAAATCCTTGTAACCAAAATGAAAACAATAGGTATTCCCGACAATCTAATTGAAAAAATATTAAACCTTTACATTAACAGAGAAATAACTGTGCAATTAAATGGTGAAAAGAGCCATGTAAGAATATCCTCAACGGGACTTCCACAAGGGAGCATATTAAGCCCATTACTGTTCAACATTTACACTCTAGATTTTGTAGATATCTTCGAACCAAACATTAGAGTTCTACAATATGCCGATGATTTTTGTGTCTTGGCCAAAGAGAAAACAATAGAACGAACAATACAAAGGTTTAAAGAAGCTGGAGATGCAATAAAAAAATGGTTAGATACACATGGATTCTGGACGTCACAAGTCAAAACCATATTCTGCACATTCACCCGAAAACGTTATCAGCCAGAAAATAATATTTCACTAGGGCCTTTGAACATTCCTTATAAGACATCGGTTAAGTATCTGGGCATAACTTTAGACCAAAAACTATCATGGAAAAACCATATTAATAGTTTGACAAGAAGATGTGAAAATAGCATAAATATTATTAGAGTCTTCTGCAATACAAAATGGGGAGCAGATCCAAATATTGCTTTAATTTTTTATAGAGCTCTAATACGTTCTATCTTGGACTATGGTTCGGTTCTATACGGAAACTCAACAATGAATAAATTGGGAAAAGTGGAATTAATTAAAAACAAATGTCTACGTTTATGCCTGGGAGTCTTAAAGAGTACACCACTAAATGTTCTAGAAGTTGAAGCTGCGGAGCCTCCTTTGCACTTACGAAGAAAATACTTGAGTGATGTGATGGTATCCAAACTTATAGCGCAAAATAGACATGAACAGTTGCACAAACTATCCTCACTATTGAATGTTCCCTATTGGAGAAAGAAAAAGCAACCCCTCCTCACAACAAGTTATCGGTTCCTTAGGCAATTTGAAGAAAATATGTATAAAAGTGATGTTCTTCCTTGTTACAATGTGGACTACACATTATTAGAAATTAATGTGCCAACATGTTACCTTCATACAGATATGCCAAATAATACTGCTATAAATACTTATATCAACAATAGCTTACATAACAAATGGCCAAATGCAGATTACATATACACAGATGGGTCAAAAAATACAGAAGCCACTGGATGTGCTTTTTTCCATCCAAACGATAATGTTTCCAAATTAGTAAAACTCCCAAACCAGATGTCTATCTATTCAGCAGAACTAACAGCAATATTAGAAGCATTAAAATACATAAATAATCATGAGAAAACTAATTTCGTAATTCTAACTGACAGCAAAAGTTCTATAGATTCTATAAAAAATTTAAAATGGACATCTAATCTTTCACCAATCATTATTCGCATATTAGAAATAACCAGAACACTAAAAGAACAGGGGAAAAATTTCAGGTTGGTATGGATTAAAGGCCATCATGGAATAAAAAACAATGAAAAAGTAGATCAATTAGCCAAACTAGCAACAACAGATGGAGAAACATCAAGTGAAAATAAAATACCATTTACGGACTTACGTCCTTTAATGAAAGCGAAACAAATGGAAGAATGGAGAGAATTGTTTATAAATGAACATAAAAGTTTTCGTTTTAGAAATATACAACCAAAAATATTTAGAAACACCTGGTTTCACAATATTCCCAATCGGCAGTTTATAAAAACATTAAATAGAATTAGATGCGGACATGGACGATATCCAGAACATTTATACAAAATAGGATTGGTGGATTCACCAGATTGCTCATGTGGGGAACTTGGAACATTGCAACACATAATTTTGGGTTGCCCAAACTTCCATCGAGAAATTGAAGAATTCCTACACCAACTGCGACAAAATGGGATAGACCTACCCACCAATTTAGACAGTATTTTGAGTACAAGGAATGACAATGTATATTATGTAGTTTACCAACATTTGAAAAAAATGAAAATAGATATATGAAAAAAACTAAAAAAAAAGAAAAAGAAAATAAAAAAATAATAATAATAATAAAAATAATAATAAAAAATATATATGTAAAAAAAGAAATAAAAAAAAACTAAAAAAAGAAAAAAAGAAGAAATAAAAAAAAGAAAAAAAAAATGGTATCCCACCCTATAATACGAGGGCAATTCAGAAACTAACCTCCGATTGGTCACAGTGCGGGTAGTGGGGGGAGTAGCGCGCCATCTGTGCATTCACACGCTCAGCAGGTCAGTCGGCATCAAGCCGTAGTCGAGTGAACATCGTACCTGCGCTAGTTTAGTTTTTGTGGCAGTTTGAAATGTGTGCTGCAATAGAAAATCCCGCCAAATGTGAAGTGCGTGCTGTTATAAGGTTTTTTACAGCCAAAGGATACTCTGCAGCAGCTATTCATCGTGAGCTTTGTGCCGTGTACGGACCAAAAGTTATGAGTGAAGGAGTTGTCCGTGAATGGGTACGTTTATTTAAAAGTGGACGAGAAAACGTTCATGATGAAGAGAGGAGTGGTAGACCATCCTTGGTGACTGACGAACTCGTTCAGACAGTTGATGCAAAAGTTCGTGAAAATCGACGTTTCACAATGGCGGAGTTGTCTACTGATTTTCCACAGATTTCTAAGACTCTTTTGTACGAGATAGTGACAGCAAGATTGGGTTACCGTAAGTTCTGTGCACGATGGGTGCCCAAAATTCTTACCGACCACCACAAAAGTCAAAGAATGGCCTCTGCATTAGACTTTCTGTCACGTTATGAGGACGAAGGAGAACCATTGTTAAACAGAATCGTGACCGGTGACGAAACCTGGATTAAGTACGTGAACCCTGAGATAAAAGAACAATCAAAGATGTGGGCACATTCAGATTCGCCTACCAAACCAAAAAAAGCCCGGCAAGATTTTTCTGCCAGAAAACTGATGGCAACGGTGTTTTGGGATGCCAAAGGGGTGTTGTTGGTTGAATTCATGGAACGTGGGACGACCATTAATCAAGACGTGTACTGTGAAACACTAAAAACATTACGACGGGCTATACAGAACAAACGCCGTGGTATGCTGACTTCCGGTATCGTTTTTTTGCACGATAACTCCCGTCCTCACTCTGCTCGCAGAACAACAGCCCTTCTTGAGTCCTTCAAGTGGGACGTTTTCAACCATCCACCTTACAGCCCAGATATGGCGCCCAGCGATTATCACCTCTTCATGCATATGAAGAAATGGCTCGGGTCCCAGCGGTTTGATGACGACGAAGAGCTCAAAGATGCGGTCACAGGCTGGCTCAAGGAACAAGCGGGTGATTTTTATGCAGAAGGAATTTCAAAGCTTGTGAAGAGATACGATAAGTGCCTCAATCGTTATGGAGACTATGTCGAAAAATAGTGCAAAGATGTAGTTGTAAGATGTATATATTAAAATATTTTTACTTAACTTGGTGTATTTTTTTCAATCAACCGGAGGTTAGTTTCTGAATTGCCCTCGTAGATTAACTTAGTTATATTATAAGAAATGGTTGTTTATTAAAAAAAACATATGTATGTATAAAAAAATATGTATGTAGATGTATATATGAATATATTATACTGTATTAGATATAGTACTAACAAAAAATATAGCGCTGGCCAATTAGTCCACGACTAAGGCCAATAACTAAAACACACACACACACACACACACACAACTATTTACGAGTTTTTACTGTGTTGTGAAAAAGTAAACATAATGTGAGATTCTATATATTGTGTGAATGAACTTACAAACAATTCATTAATAAGTATTCCGTCTTCCAAGAAACAATGGTTCTGCCAGTTTGAACCATAGCTTGGCATAGCCATGACCATATATCTGCGAGGAAAAGTGTTACAGGGGTCTACCCAGTGGCATATTCTGTTGCTAATTAATTGCTGTGAGGTATCATGGAGATAAATTCCCAAATCCGACCCCTTCAACCCCTGGTGACACATGCATTCTCATAAAAACTTCAAAACAGTTTAAACATATTTCCCACATCCAGTACATTGAAGAATTTATTGCTCAAATTCTATGTGAAAAACAATTTTTTTGCACAAACCCTAATCTCTCTCTAATGTTGGAAGAACTTTATATAACTACACATTGAGAATGTGAAGATTAGCCTTCAGCAGTAAGTAATACACTTTGCTTATACAAGCACTTGGAAAATAGTTTCAATAGCTTAACTTTATATTAGGTGGTTACTTTCAGGCAATTATAATATCTGTTTGCTTAATTATTTTTAAAATTAGTATGGGCAGACCTATGGTAATGAAATTGTTACTCTTTTTCAGCTTATATAATTTTTTGATCAACCTACCACTTTACATTGAGATGTTATACCAAATTCAAGTGACAGTATAAATTGGAAGAACCAATATTTCTCAGTATGGGTAGGCAAAAAAATTGTTTTTTCACTAGAATTTGAGCAAAAAATTAACAATTAATTCTCCAATGTATTGGATGTCGGAAATATCAGTTTAAAATATTTTGAAGTTTTTATGGGGATGAATGTCTCACCAGGGGTTGAAGGGGTCGGTTTTGTGAAATAATCTCCATGGCACCTTACAGCAATTAATTAGCAATAAAATATGCCGCTGAGTAGTCCCATGTAACCTCTTCCTTTCCGAGTTATGACTATGCAAGCTTGAGGTTCAAGCTGGGATAGCCATTGTTTCTCGAAAGTGGTTGGAGCAATAACTTTTTTGACATAATAAAATTGCAATTAATTATAGGGTAGGTCCCATTTGGGAGAAGTGACAAGGCTAATCTAGCCTGACACACATCCCTGACATGATCCTTGAAGAGTTCCGCAGACCTGCAGACGTTTACAAGGCTACATTTACATGCTAACTTCCAGATATTCTACAGGTATTGCATGCAAAACAGCTTCTGGGATGCTCTTTCGTTAGTAGATGTTCATGTCTTAGTCTGGTGTGCCCTTTTCTTGGACACAATATCCTTTCATTTGGGAGGCATCTCTTAGTCAGTTTGATAATTTTCGTTCGCCTATGGAATTCGTCACAAATACAGTAGAAACGGTGAAGCTTTTCCATCACGTGTCTTAGTTGATGATATTATTCAACACGTACTATGTTGGTACTGTCTTCTTCTAATAACAGAAAAAGAGCGAAACTCAATGCAAGCGTTTGACGTATTGTTTTGATTAAGATGCATTATGGTTGGTGTGGTATCAGTCACGTGATGAAAAAGACTCTGCTACTGTAAGTACAATGAGATAATGGTTAGGTGATCGAGTTGGTCAATACTTCTTTTTTTGGCCAAAATGATCTGCCATAGTTCAGAAGAATGCTGAAAAATCAACTCAGGAATTAAGATTCTGTCCACTGGGCATATATGTATAAACATCAACAAATCCAAACATTGTTACCATCATGTTGGATACATACTTCTCTTTTCTCTGAACATATAAACCTTTCACTGGTAAAGGGCTTTCTTCCAACTTCCAACCAACTATTATTCACTTTTATGGACCTTTGCCCATTCTAGTCCAGTTTTTTTACTTTGATTGTTAGTTTTAGTTTTTTATAACAACATAATCTGAGATAATTTCTCACACAGTTAAGCATCAATTCTAATTAGAGAGAACTTTGATAAAATTATCCTCTTGATTTGCTGTGGGTGTGAGTCTACAAATAATTTATAAACTCCATTTTTCAATTTTTGGGCTTTTTAGTAATGTTGTAGTGGAAATTGCTGCAGGAAATTCCAAACAATTCTGTATTTTGAATTATAGTTGTGGAAATCATTCAAATACCTCATGTCGATGCTCAAATGTAACTAAATAGGGTCCAATAATATGTAAACCATCAAAATATTTTCAAACAAACTGCACCATTCTATTAAAGAAAGTTATCGACAAATTAAGTCATAGAACACATGTTTGTCAAAACCGAGGAATTTGTTAAAACTTGATGAATGTGGGATGATATGTCTATTTTTATGTAAGCAATCATAAAAGTAGTGAAACTTTTATTTTATTGCTAATTTTTACTGGATATGTAGTGTATACATATATTTAAAATTGTTGTTTCACACAAACTCCAGAAGATTTGTAAGAAATTACAATAATCTTCATTATTATTATTCCAGAAGATTTACTTTTGTTGTTTGTTGTTCTACACTGGCTGCTGTAACACTACCAGGGTCGTTTAAAGACCCTTACTTTACTTGTAATAATAATTTTGATTAACGCCTTGCCAGTGTGTGGATGTTCTAGTTACCTAGAGGTTTACAATACGAGGATTTATAAAGAGAAAGGTTAGAATTATATTAAATGAAAGGTCGAGTTCACTTAATAAATATATTCCCTTATAAGTTAGACAAAATTTATAATTAACAAAGTCAGTAATTAATTAAAATTACAGTCGCCAAATTAGAACAAAAGGTTTATAATTTTGAAAAGATTAGTGGGACGAAACTTATTACTTATAATTAACAACAAACAAAACAAAAGAAGAAATTATACAATATATGGAAAGTGGACAGTTTAACTTCTTAGCAATAGGCTCATAAAATACAATTGAGAAAACGATCGAAGGAATTACAGTTTGACTTACCTTTTGTAAAATTGAACATAGTAACATTTATAGACGGAAATCCAGATAACAGGAACTCCTGAGGATTCGTTCTCCTCTCTCTATTCAAGTAGCTGTGATATCGGCTAAATTTCGCTTATAAATTAAATTAACATGAATTAACTTAAAACTGCCTGAGATTGTCTGATCGACTGAATTTATTTAAAAATTTGCATCCGGTTTATTTGATATATTAATATACCAACCTTACAATCATTTAAAATGATTGGTATTTACTCCTTAGTTCTTAATTAAAAAAATGCTATACTATTACTTAAGTAAACTAAATACCCCGACGATCTGATTGTTAGTTTATATATGTAGTCGATAGCGAGAAGTAATGTATCGAAAGATTGTTAGATTATACAATAAGACAACCCTTTGTCAATTTTTTATATGTCCCGGTTATGCATGTTAATTAGAATGATCAATTTACTCACCGGAGACGAATCTCTTCCCCTCAGACGTGGAGCGTGGTGACCCAAAGAATATGTACAGAACAAACAACAACAAAAAAATCACTTATGCTAGGGATTTTCGCAAAATTCACGAAAACTCCCCGGGGTGTTCAGACGCCGGCTGCACACGCTCTGGTTCTGTTTCAATTTTTTCATTCCCTTCTTCATTTCAGTCACCTGTCGTCTAAACTCCATATGTGGGTCGCTGAATTTGCGATTTCATACATGAGAATGTATTTCTCAATTTTTTGTTTTAAATTATGGTTCAAAAACAGCTTCCAATAACCTAGTTTTACGACATGATAAACATTTTTTGTTTGATATAATTTCGTAACGGATTAGCTGAAGATATATTATTTCATTTTTTTATATGATACAGGTTGTCCCAATTCCAATAATCATTTTATACCCATCATTACACTGCTAATACTATCAAAATACTATTTTTGTAATAATTTTCTGTTCCATAAACCTATTTATTTATTTTAGTTTCAACCATCTAAACAAAAAACTAGAAGCAAAGATGACTTTGACACAGATTTTAATTTTGTCAGTTCCATAGAGGAATATAACAAAGATACATGGAACGATCTCACTAAATATGTCAAGAGAAAAGCTAAACAGAAAACCGATGACAAAATTAAAAAGGCTAGAGATTCTCAAGTTGCTGAAGAACCTGCAGATACAGGAGAAACCACCAATGATGCTGTAGAGTCTGATATATCTTTATCAGATGATGAACTGAAACATGATAAAATAAAACTTAAGGCAAGAAAGAAAAAGAAAAAAGTGAATGTGCAGGAGAATGGAAATGACAATGAACCATTTTTTGAGGACGTTGAATTAAATGCAGAAGATAATATTAGTTTCTATCAGATGAATATGTCTAGGCCTCTACTAAAAGCTATTGCTGAAATGAAGTTTGTACATCCCACTCCTATTCAGTCTGCTACTATCCCAGTGGCATTATTAGGTACGTAATTATTTTTTTAACTAAATATGCAGGAAGTAAGTCATTACATTTCTAACTGATATCTACGAAAAGGCCTGCTTTGCGTATAAAAATTTGTGTAGAAAAGCGTATTTTGCATAAGAAATGTCTGCACCTGTATCCAATATAAAATTATAAATGTTATCAGATATGTTTGTCTGAAGATGTTCTACTATGCATATTCAAAACCTCAATTGCTTTTGATTCACTCTTGACTCCTCATTTTCTATCTCACATATTCTTACGTTATTACTATTGTAATTGTTATTCCTGTTGAATTTCCTATCTTTATTGCGGTAATCTACATATCCATTATACCTATTTTTGTGGTTGTATAGTCTAAATGTCCTTCCTTGAGTTGTAAATTCTGCCATTGTTCCTTCTTCTCTGATTGTTCCTGTAGTTGAACCCTGGTTTTCCAAAGAAATTTTTAGTTGAATCCGTCGTAGCATTCATCGTTACTGCTTTAACTGTCGCTTCTCTGGTGTACTTTTCAGCTAGGTACTCTGGCATACCTTCCGACACATATGCTGCCTGTAATTTCTCCGTCAATTTTTCTATTTCCGTTGCGTAGCTTGTTACATCTTTACCATTTTGACGTACTTTGTTCAGCTTTACCAAAAGGAGACTTGGGTTATCTCCTCTTATTCCAGACTTAAGCTTGTTCCTAATTTCCGAAATTGAATTTTCCATTGTTATCAAACCTCTTGCCTTCCCGGTTAATCTAGTTTTAATTAATAGTACTGCATTCTCTTCATTCCCTGTTGCATTTAATTGGAATAAATTTAATGAATCCAAGAATGATTGTAACTTACCCGCTTCACTATTAATTCAGTGGGTAGCACCTTACATGCGAAATTAAAGAAATCATTCATACTTATTACATTCATACAGCCATTTTTACCTGTTTGCTTATTGTCTCTAATACAGAGGTGTCAATATCCTCAAATATTGATGTAGGTATTTTAATATTACAATTTAATGCTTGAAATGATCTAGAAGTTTTATCTCTTATTTTCTCAAAATAATTTTTACAACGATCTTGTCGCATTAGGACTAAATTATGCCAATTTTTACTTATTAGTTTCGTAAAATTATTGTAAAGAATTACTATATTATTAATTATTTCACTGTGTATATCTGAATTTTTAGGACTTTCCTTCTTTAAAATCCTTTTCCCCTGTTTATTTATATCTTCAACAATTGATTTTAACTTATCTTCAAATTCTCCCCGCATAATTGACATTTAAAATATTAGTTTTGCTCAAAACATTATTACTTCAAAGAAAAACATAGAAGAGAAAACGGTTAGGACGCTTGACGAAATTAAATTCGAAAGCAAATTAAGTACAATAAAATGGAATAATGTGATTTCTGAAGCCGATCCAGATCTGGCTTATCAAAAAATTATAGATACTTTTACAAACACATATAAAGAATGTCACAATACAAAAACATTATTTATTCCAGTACATAAAAAACTTAAGCCGTGGATCACTAATGGCATCATTCAATCGGTAAAACATAGAGACAAATTGAAAAAGTTAGTAGTTAATAATAAAAATGATAATAATTTACTTCGGAAATACAGAAATTATAGAAACAATCTTAACAAGATTATGCAAATTACAAAACATGACTATTATGAAAAACTAATCAATGATAATGCTAATGATATGAAAAAAATCTATAAAATAATATCTGATGCAACAAATGAAAATAAAAATAAAACTAATAATGATGTCAATATACTCAATCAAAATAACAAGCCATTCAATAATGATAAAGAAATGGCTAATTTTTGCAACAGCTACTTTATTAACATAGGACTGAATATGGCCGAAAAAATAAAACAACCGACTTCAGGCATCATTATGAATTATCCAAATCTAATAAATTCCATGGTTTTAAAGCCTGTCACTAACATAGAAATTATTATGCATATTAATAGTTTAAAGAATAATAGTGTTCCAGGTATAGAGGGTATTCCATCATGGATAATAAAGAAATATCACAAATACCTGTTAGACCCTTTAGTTCATATTATAAATAACATTTTTTTAATCGGTAAGGTCCTAATGTCTTTCAAAATATCTACTGTTACACCTATTTTCAAAAAAGGTAGCAAAACTGATATTGCCAATTATCGACCCATAAGTGTTATTTCTAACTTTGCAAAAATTTTTGAAAAAAGTATAAATAGTCGATTATTTGATTATCTAACCTTCAATAATATATTAAATAACAATCAGTTTGGTTTCATGAAAGCGGTCAGTACAGCTGATGCTATGTACGAACTAGTCAATAATGTAAAAAATGGACTTGACCATAATGAAAAAGTGATTGCACTTTTTCTGGACCTTGCAAGGGCGTTCGACACACTACCTCATTGGCAGCTCATTGATGTCCTTGAGCACTATGGTATCAGAGGTGTTGTGCTGGATGTTTTTGAAAATTACCTGGGGCAAATAAATCAAATGGTGAAAATCAGAAAAGAGTATAGTGACCCTTTGAACATTAAAATTGGAATACCACAGGGTACAGTCCTTGGTCCATTACTTTTTATTATATATATTAACTCCCTACTGAAATTGGAAATAAGTGGCATCTCCATTTCATATGCAGATGATACAGTCTTACTGTTTAAAGCAAGGAACTGGCAAACTGTTGCAGATGCAGTTGTTGGGGGTTTCAAGAGGGTCAAATATTGGCTTGAGTGTGGCAAATTAACTTTAAACACTGATAAAACATTCTACTTAGCATTTTCACTGAATGATGCAAACAGACCAAATTTTAATTGTATCAAAATGAATGACTCTGATATTATTTGGGAAACTATCACCATAAAATACCTGGGCATTAAGATTGACAAAAATTTGAAGTGGACCGAACATATTCAAGATTTAACGAATAAAATTAGGCTTTTGATACATAAATTTTATATAATTCGCAAAATTTTACCTCAAAAACTGCTTCTGCAAGTTTATAAGTCTTTAGTGGAGTCACTCCTGAGATATGGTAACATTGTTTGGGGAGGGCTATATAACAATGCACTAAAACAATTAAATGTCATACAGAATTATATTCTGCGTATAATCTTCTTTAAAGATAGGGTCTGTTCAACCAGTCTATTATATAATGAAAATATCTTGAATGTTCGATGTTTATATTACGTGAGTAACTGTATATTTTATTTTAAATTAAAAACAAAAAAATTCTTAAATCATCAATACCAAACAAGACATAATACAAGTGATATGATCTTCGTACCATTTAGAAGATATGATGCTAACCAAAGGTTTGCTACCATTTTGGCACCAAAAATTCTCAATTCTTTACCAAACACAATAAAAACAACAACCAAATATAAGACATTTGTCAGTCTGTGTAAGAAATACATATATGAAAATAGAGAGTACCTAGATGGGGACTGTTGTAGTATATGGTAGTGAATGATATTTTTTGTTTTTTTTTTCAATTCGGATATTATTTATTGTAAGGCAATTTAATGGTTATATTTCGTTTGTAATGTATTTATTTCAACTGCACATACAAGTGTTAAGTCACTTAGGTGCATTATACACAACTGGTGTTATAGTGTGAATTGCACAGCTTTGTACTTTTTATACCATTTATAAGTATTATTACTATTATTATTGAAATTAAGTATATTGTATTTTCTATAGCACAACAAATAAATAAAAAATATTAGGCCTAATTACATTATATTATAATACAATTCGTTCAAAAAAACTGCTTGTATAGGTACTTACAATTTTTATATGCTTAAAGTTCCTATTGTCTGTTGGACTCCTATGCTTCATGTAATGTCTCTTTTTAATTGTCTACGATGCGTCTTCCACAAGGACCATATGAATTTTAATATAAAGGCTACCGTTATTACATACAGTAGTACCATAATCTACGTCCGTTGGCTTTGTTTACACTTATCGATAATAACCTTGTCGACTCGGTTGTTTTACACTTTAGTAGCGTTCTAATGTGAACGTGTTTTTATTAACTACCTAAATAAACGTATTTCCTAAAGAATCGTGGTTTACTTTTACTGACTAATCTTCCTACCTTTACTAGTGACCTTCTGGTTCAATAACTGTCACAGCCCTGTGCTAAAGTATTAGCCGCGTGTTCCTGTAAATTTGTAATTCATTTTTCAGGTACCCGCGTATATTAAAAGTTAATAGATTATTTTAAATTACCGTTCAACAGCCCGCTTTTTATATCTACAGCGATAGTTCTTTTCTCTAACTTCCATGTCTGAGCACAGTTTATTGCTTTCAGAAGTTTTCTAACCTGTGATGGAAATTTCTGATCCTTTGTCAGGTGGTCCCCTCCAACTATTTTTCAAAACCAACCCCTCATGATTATCTCCATGTATTGAGGGATAAAACAAAAATGTTTTTAAAACAAAATCCTGACATAATGGTCACTAGGTCTGACAAGGGAAATGTTACAGTTATCATGAAAAGGGTGGATTATGAAACATTATCAAATAACATTTTGAATGATATATATAATTATAAAATGCTAACCAGGGATCCTACTTCTGCTTATCAGCAAAAAGCAAATAGATTAATTTCCAAACTCAAATCTCAGTCTTACATTGACGAACAACAAGCGAAATTGCTAACAATTTATAATCAAACATCACCTAAATTCTATGGTTTACCAAAAATACATAAACCTACCCTCTCCTTGAGACCCATTGTATCTTCTATCAATTCACCTAGATTAGATTTTAACGGGGTTACAGTGCACTGAAACCAAAGGTTTATTGTGCCCCATCGATTCACTTAACAGTCACATTTCTAAATTGGTAACAGATATATTAACATCAGCTTACAATACTGATAATCAATATTACATTAAAGATTCTTTTGATTTTGCAGAATTTATTAATAATAAGAAACTACCTGACAACCACAGACTTATAAGTCTGGTCGTGGTCTCTTTGTTTAGCAATATACCTGTCGAGTTAATTAAAATTAGTGTTAAAAAAGATGGAATATTATTCAAAATTACACAACAATTCCAAAAACTGGTTTTCTGAAACTGATTGACTTCATTTTTGATACTACATATTGTGCATTTCAAAACAAATACTATAAACAAACTTTAGGTACACATATGGGGGCTGACATCTCTCCCATAGCTGCTCAATATATAATGGACGATCTTCTGGATTCTTGCATCCCAAAGCTGAATTTTCAATTATCCTTTATTAAAAAATTTGTAGAGACATAATCTGTGGGGTCCACAAAACTCCACAGAACTAATTTTAAATATTTTTAATTCATACAACAGACATCTTCAGTTCACTATAGAAACAGAGGTAGATGACAGCATCCCGTTTCTTGACACGAAGCTGATTAGAACACAGGAAAATGTAATTGTTCTAGATTGGTATAGACAACCAATGAGTTCTAATAGATTCATTAATTATATGCCTAACCATACAGAAAGGACAAAAATTAATCTGGTTCTAACAATGAAAAACAACAGAATACATAAAATCTGTCACCCTTCTCTAGTGAACAAAAAATTAAAAACTTCTTTATGACATTTTTATAACTAATTCATATCCAACAAAACTTAAAAAAAACTAATATTCAGTACAAGGGTGCAACAGCCCAGAAGTCAGATTAACCCAACTAGTATTGATAATGTTAATAGAGAAAACTCTGCAATAAATAAAAAGTGTGTAACAATACCTTACATTAAAGATATTTCCTCAAAAATTTTGAACGTTTTAAAGGATGAAGTACAGTCCAAACTCACACACAAATATAACTTCAAATTGGGTGACATCTTCACCAATGCTAAACAAAGAGATGAAACACTTAAAAAAGCTGGAGTAGTTTATACAATTCCATGTCTAAATTGTGAAAAAATCTATTATGGACAAACTTCAAGGGTCCTCAGGGATACGGTAACATGACATAAAAGTGATATCAACTTAAATAAAATGTCTTGTGTATTGGCAGAACATAGTATCTCAACAGGGCATCACCCAATCTTTAACAACATTGAAATAGTACATTCTAATCAATATTATTATAAAAGAACTTGTTTGGAAATGTTAGAAACCACCTTAGACAGCAATTCTCTTAACAAAAAGAGATATACTCAACACATCACTTTTACTTATGCATACTTACTTATACTCGATAAATCGGGCATATCTTAAAATCTACTGTGCTCTGGAACTTCCGATTCTGACATATAACTTCTTACTTCACTGCCATACAACAATTTTTGATAAAACACTGAATTAAAACTAGTACCAATTATTGATGACATAACGGTTCCATTCTGCCCTGACTGAGTAAGAGTCATGTCAGCGGCTGAATATAGTGAGCCTCATAGTTATATCAACCTACATTTTGACAGTGACACCTGGGAATCGTTGTCTGGGCAGGTGACAGATGTTGGACTTCGGTACCTAATTATAATCAACAAAGCAACCGACTATACAAGCTAACTTTTCTGAGAAGGGTGTCTTGTGAAAAGGAAATAATAACATCTGTAAGTTCTGGGCGTTGTGTGGGACATAGTGAGAGTATACCTAGATACTGCGCTGGATTTTAATGAGAAACCTGAACCATCTGGAGAATAAATTGCTATAAATGATGATTGGTTTTGGAGTTGAGCAATGTGAGAGGGCCAGTACCTTACCAACTTTTGATATGTGGGAACACCGCTCATGGATGGATGCTGTTTGTCTCCATGAGTGGTGAGAGCCTCTGAGGCTGGACTGCCGACATTGACGAGTTGTACATAACATACCGCATTACTCTTGATGATTGGGTAAAAATTTTCTACAGGCATCTCAACATAATTTTTGTCACATTTTTTGTCAACTTTTATAAAAAAAAATCAATAATAACACCTAAATCTTGATAGTTCAAATGACAACATTTTTAACGTTTATTGACACATCTCAACACCTGTACTAAATGTTGTTGGATGGTGGCTTATTTTTATTCGATTTTGTCCAGATGAAAACAGTAGTTGGTTTTTCTTGTACGTTGAAATTTCTGTTTGATTTTCAAAATTAAAATATAATGTATTATAACATACCTAATGTTAACTCATTGTTTATAAAGTTTTAAAGGCATAACTCACCTTGCAATAAGTACCGAATTTTGTTAACTATAAGAGTGAATTATCCAAAATTATATTTTAGCCCTTGATAAAGAAAATATACATTTTCGAAACGTTGGGTAGTAAAAAAAGAGTTTTAATAATCACCTTTAGACAGAATCCCCAAGAATCTCAAGTTTTATATATATATATATATATATATATATATATATATATATATTTGTATTCTGGCCAGAAATTGTTGATTTGCTCTAAGAAGTTTCCGTTTGGGTTTATGTAACTTGTTTTCATTTTTGAAGAGAATAAAAGGTGGTGTTGCTCTGCATAATATGGAAGGGTATTGGAGGAGAATACAATTTCCTGCTACTTGGAGGATATATGTGTATAGCTGTCCACAGTTAGCAGAGTTTTTTTGTGTTGCCAGTGTGGGTGGGTAAGGACTAATATCGAAAGGTTGTCTATGGAGTGAATGGTTTGAGAACGTTTAGCAAATAATTTAGTTATGAAAATATCGCCGATTAGTTTTCTTTGTAGGGATAATGGAGTCTCTATTGCCTCTGCTTCCATGACATGTACTGGTGTTGATATATCCAAGACATATTCTAAGACATCGATTTTTTTGAGTTTCTATTTTTTGTAAATGAGATTCAGCTGCTATTCTGTAAAGGTTACTACTGTAGTCGAAAATTGATCTCATCATGTCCTGTAAAATAGGAGGGCGATGTTAGGGTCTGCTTCCCATTTAGTACAACAGAATGCTTGGATGTTATTTATTGAATTTTGATCTTTTTTTATAATGTTGTGGATGCAATATTTCCAAAGTAATTTGCGGTCCAGGTAAACACCCAAATATTTAACCATGGTATAATGATATAAATTCATTACTATAAATATCGATCCAAGTAACCAGTTAATGCAGCGATGACGAGGTACCCCACCAGAACAACAAAGTCCCCACGCCAAGATGCGCACGAAGAATCGACAGTGGGAAGGAAGGAGACTTCCACCACCACCGCTAAAATGTATATAAAAATGCAAGCCAACAGACAAGACGATAACTTGGTTCACGGACTCCAGCTCCTACAAGTTCAGCCGCCTCCAGTGCGAAGCGTAGGTCGAAGGTACTGACTTTAACCTTATACGCTTTACACAATTCACCGTGGAGTGTTGTACTAAGTCGAAGTATTGATTCGACTTTTATACATCACTCACTCGAACGGCCGTTGGTTTCTGGTATTGACGGAAACGAAAACGATTGTTCAAGCTGTTAAAATAATTTCGGTGCGGTATTGACGCATCGAAAGCTCTACAGTATCTCTATAGGGTTTGCTGACGTTGAGATGGGTATTGACCATCTGTAAACGATCGTGCTAAATGTTAGTATAATTCTGGTGTGGTACTGACGCGCCGGAATAACTACATCCCTATACCACCGAGAGAGTCGTTAAGTTGGGAATTGACTAATTATAAACGATATACTCACATCTGGAGACAATAACCGAAAGAGTATTGATCTATCGGTTGTTCTCAACTTTGGCTGTCTGAACAATTCGTAGGACCGAGAGAATCCCGTATACCACAGTGGAAATTTCGAGTCGTTATACCAACCTGCCTACAGTTCGTCAGTACACATCGATCGACGGAGGAGTACGGATCGTCGGAACGGGATTTTCAATATAATTACGCACCACAGTAGTATATATAGAATATTGTAGTTTAGTTTAATTTTATCTTTGTAAATAATATTTCTTTATAGCAATAAATCAATTAATTTAATCGAACTCTGTCTCCTTTGGGCTTACCTGGGCAATACGCATTACAGAATGGCGCCCGAGCAGAAAGATTAAATTGCGTAGCCCAGTATCGACATTTTTTTGGCCCTGTTATCAGAGATTATCGAAACAAAAGAATTTTTATAACCAGAAAATTAGTACGAATTCGAAAGATAGAGTTTTTTTTTCTTCTTAAGACATCATAATAAACACTGACAATGGCATCCGAAAGCGATGATGGAGCGTATGGATTAGAAGCTGCAGACGAAAAAGTGGGATGGGTTTATAGACTACAACAACCAGATATCCGCGCAGAATTAGAAGCCAGAGGGTTAGTTTCGACGGGAAAAATGTCAGAACTAAGAACCAGGTTAGTGGACCACTTACGGACGGCCGTCACACAGACACCAAATATCCAGGACAGCAGTAACGTTACTCTTGAACCAATAATGCATACTCAACCACAGGAGGACAAGGATTCGCAGGCTCTAGAGATAATTAGGAAATGGGGTATACATTATGACGGATCCAGAGACCCAATAGAATTCCTGGAATCGGTGAATGAACTAAAAGACTGCTACAACATACAAAACAAACATCTATTTCGGGCACTTCCTATCATTCTGAAGGGAAAGGCAACACTGTGGTATAGAAACAATAAAAGCCAATGGACAGGATGGACAGATTTTATAAGGGACATCAAAACATTTTTCAACCGAGATAACAACTTACAACAACTGGAAGACATTATACGTAACCGCCGACAACAGACACACGAAAAATTCAAAGAATTTCTGTCAGACATCCAAACATCCATCAGAAGACACAACGGTTTTTCCGAAACCCAAGCCATAGATAGGATATATTCAAACATGCTCCCCAACCATCGCTTATACGTAAGAAGAGACGAATGCAAGTCGATGGCAGAACTAACAAGATTAGTCATCGATCACGAAGACATCCAAAAAGAAATCCAGAATCACGACCAATCGATACCGACACCCCGTCACGAGCGACAGGATAACGCCACACGTCACACATATCCCGAACCCAACAGAATACAGAATTTCAATAGGAACACATGCTGTTGGAGATGTGGGAAAAGAGGACATAACCGTCGGGTATGCCGTTCACGCCCAATACTATTCTGCAGCCATTGTGGGTCATTAGGTATCTCGTCAACAGATTGTACGTGCAGAAGCCAACCGGGAAACGACAACGGAACTGGACAAACCAGGGGCACGCCAGTTCCCCAATACAGACCCCCACGGTCAACGAGACAATAAACCGATCCCCAGACAGAAGACCACACGCCGTAATGACCATCCAGGGAGGGAAAACACTCCATGCATTACTCGATACAGGGTCAGTAAAATCGTATATAGGAAACAGAGGTTTACAGTTCGTACAAGAACTAGGACTACGTCCATGCAAAAAAGAAGTCTACGTAACACTCGCAAACGGGAAACAGACACACATACAACACAGTTATACAATACACTGTGCAATACAGAATACGTGGAGAACAGCACAATTTTACTTCCTACCAGATCTCACTTCTGAAGCCATAATTGGAATAAACGAGTTGGATGCATGGAACTTCAAGCTGAACTACCCGAGTAGTCATCAGCTAACCCAGACGAACAACGAATACACCCCAGTCAACGTAGTCAATTCAGAAAATCCGCCCAGTTACAGCCCAGACATATACCGAACAACCATTCCAGATATAGACACGCCGCATAATCCAGATACAGATACCGATTTCAACATAACCTCAGAATTACGTCCACACGAGAGAGATAAATTACAAAAAATGCTTC
The DNA here is from genome assembly GCA_963921935.1 of Galeruca laticollis. Taxonomy (NCBI): domain Eukaryota; kingdom Metazoa; phylum Arthropoda; class Insecta; order Coleoptera; family Chrysomelidae; genus Galeruca; species Galeruca laticollis. Next base: position 242,155,781 of record OY998176.1, read on the forward strand.
AAACAGAAATACAAAAATTCCAGGAGATTCAAGGTACAACACACCTCATAGAACATCGAATCAAACTAAAACACAATACACCGATTAACCAGAGATACAAACCACGCAACCCAGCAATGCAAAAAATCATTAACGAAGAAATTGACAAAATGTTACAGGACGGAGTCATAGAACAGTCGAATAGCCCGTACAGTTCGCCAGTCGTTTTAGTACAAAAAAAAGACAGGACCTACAGGTTCTGCGTAGATTTCCGAAGAATCAACGAAATTTCAGAAAAAGATGCATACCCGTTACCATACATTAATCACATATTGGAAAAACTAACAGCCGCCAAATTCATCTCGACCATAGATTTAAAAAACGGTTACTGGCAGGTACCTCTGACAGAGGACAGCAAACCATTAACGGCTTTCATCGCACCAGGGAAAGGACTATTCCAATTTAAAGTTATGCCATTCGGTCTACACGCCGCATCAGCAACGTTCCAGAGATTACTAGACAGGGTAATTGGCCCAGAAATGGAACCACACGCTTTCGCATATCTGGACGACATAATAGTGTTAGGAAAAACGTTCGATGAACATGTAAAAAATTTACGAGAGGTGTTTAGACGACTCCAGGCAGCTAAACTGAAGATAAACATAAAGAAATGCAACTTTTGTAAAAACGAACTCAACTACTTAGGGCACGTAGTCAATAAGGACGGAATAAAAACGGACGAATCCAAGATAAAGGCGATCGTAGACTATCCGGCACCCACTACAATAAAGAAAGTTCGGAGATTCCTAGGCATAACGTCCTGGTATAGAAGATTCATTAAGGATTTCTCTACAACAGCTGCTCCGCTAACAAGACTACTAAAGAAAAAACAGAAGTGGAACTGGGGCCCGGAACAGGAAACCGCATTTAACACAATCGAAAAGATATTAACCCAAGCTCCGGTATTGGTATGCCCCGATTTCTACAGACGTTTCTACCTACAGACAGACGCATCTAACCACGGTTTAGGAGTAGCATTACTTCAAAAAGACGAAGACAATAACGACAGAGTAATCGCCTACGCGAGCAGATCCCTATCAGAAGCGGAAAAAAAATTTTCGGTGACGGAAAAAGAATTACTGGCAATAGTATACGGCGTAGAGAAGATGAGACCATACCTAGAAGGATACCAGTTTACGGTAATCACAGACCATCAAAGCCTAAAATTCCTCCAATCCATGGATAGACCTTCGGGTAGAATAGCGAGGTGGGCAATGACGTTGCAACAATTTGACTTCGATGTACTATACCGAAAAGGATCCCAGAATGTTTTAGCAGATGCACTATCACGAGAACCAGTGGATGCGTTGACAGACGTCGAATTAGGAATCATATCAGACGACGAATGGTATACAAGACAGAAACGACTCGTCGAACAACAACCAGAACGCCACCCAGACTACAATATAAAAGAAGGACTCCTATACAGGCATCTTTGGGATAAATACGATTTCAAAGAACCAGAAATGTCAAATCCGTGGAAACTATGTATCCCAGAAAACAAACGCGCGAAGTTGATATCGGAGAACCACGAACTTCCAACCGCAGGACACCTAGGTATCGCAAAAACGATAGCACGATTAGCCAAAGATTATTACTGGCCGAGAATGTTCAAAGACGCGGCTAAACACGTCCGTAACTGCAACATTTGCCAGCAGTACAAACCCTTACAGCAACAAACCCCAGGAAAAATGTACAACACAAAAATCCCAGACTCGCCATGGGAAACAATAACGTCCGATGTCATAGGACCACTACCCACCTCGAGCAAAGGCAACAATTACATCATTGTCTTTCAAGACACCTTCACAAAATGGGTCGAAGCATGTCCAGTACGTAAAGTCACCACAAAGGTAATATGTCAAAACCTCAAAGACAGAATACTAATGAAATTCGGGTGTCCTCGTTACATAACCACAGACAACGCCAGGAATTACGATAGTAGAGAGTTTAGAAAATTGTTACGAGAATATGACATCAAAAAAAGAGACATACCGCCGTACACACCACAAAACAACCCTGTGGAACGAACAAACAGAGTCATAAAGACAATGATCGCTCAATGCTGCGATAACAACCACAAAAAATGGGATGCACAACTACCCGAACTGCTGTTCGCAATTAACTCGGCCCGACACGAAGCTACAGGTTTCACACCAGCATTCTTAAATTTCGGACATGAGCTTCGTATACCTAGCAAAATCGTAAATAATCCAACACATCCAGCTAACGACGATTCGCCACAGAAATGGAATAAGCTACAGGAAACATTCCAATTAGTCAAGATTAACCTGGCAAGAGCATTTTCCTCACAGAGTCACCACTACAATCTCCGAAGGAGAGAATGGATACCAAAAATTGGCGATAAAGTCATGAAAAGAGACCATTGCCTCTCCAACGCATCGAAAAACTTCAACGCAAAGCTAGCCCCGAAGTTTTCCGGGCCGTATACGATAAATAAGATCTGGTCAAAGGTAATTTTCCAGCTGAAAGGAAAAAACGGCAAAACCATTCAACGAGTACACGTCAAAGACTTGAAACCGGCGCACACAGAGTAACGACGCAAGGCTAACCCCACCACCCAGACAAGCCAGCCCCACCACAAAAGCAGTTATAAATACCTATGCAGGTCCGAAAATCATTCAGTTCTATCAACGAACAATAAAGATGTCTAGCCTATACACCGACGACGTGTTAGATATTCCGACTCAAATGAGCCCACTCTACGGCGAAGACACCACACCGCCAGCGAAGCCGAACAGCAAGATGCCAATAACCCCCGGGCGGGGTCTGGAGAGTACATGGGCAGCCCTTAATAAGTTCCCCGAGTTATTCGGATCACCACGACCATCCGACCTGTGGCAAGCGGAAGACATTAAACCAATACCAGCGACCCCACAACAATCAGTAAAGATAAGCATTCCGCTCGCAAACCTCGTCCCAGATCACCTGCGACAACACCCCACTGGGAAAAGAAGGTACCGGCTATCCCTACCAGAAGGGAAGAAATTAAAAATCAGGTATTAACACCCGACAGACCGACCAGACCGAACAAACCGACCATACCGATAGACCTACAGACTGACAGACCGACCAAACCGCCGGACCGACAGACCGACAACGTCCCAACGTTGATGACAACAAAAAAAATCTTTCCTGGAAACATTTTTTTTTCCCGAAGAGAGGGGGACCTGTAATGATATAAATTCATTACTATAAATATCGATCCAAGTAACCAGTTAATGCAGCGATGACGAGGTACCCCACCAGAACAACAAAGTCCCCACGCCAAGATGCGCACGAAGAATCGACAGTGGGAAGGAAGGAGACTTCCACCACCACCGCTAAAATGTATATAAAAATGCAAGCGAACAGACAAGACGATAACTTGGTTCACGGACTCCAGCTCCTACAAGTTCAGCCGCCTCCAGTGCGAAGCGTAGGTCGAAGGTACTGACTTTAACCTTATACGCTTTACACAATTCACCGTGGAGTGTTGTACTAAGTCGAAGTATTGATTCGACTTTTATACATCACTCACTCGAACGGCCGTTGGTTTCTGGTATTGACGGAAACGAAAACGATTGTTCAAGCTGTTAGAATAATTTCGGTGCGGTATTGACGCATCGAAAGCTCTACAGTATCTCTATAGGGTTTGCTGACGTTGAGATGGGTATTGACCATCTGTAAACGATCGCGCTAAATGTTAGTATAATTCTGGTGTGGTACTGACGCGCCGGAATAACTACATCCCTATATCACCGAGAGAGTCGTTAAGTTGGGAATTGACTAATTATAAACGATATACTCACATCTGGAGACAATAACCGAAAGAGTATTGATCTATCGGTTGTTCTCAACTTTGGCTGTCTGAACAATTCGTAGGACCGAGAGAATCCCGTATACCACAGTGGAAATTTCGAGTCGTTATACCAACCTGCCTACAGTTCGTCAGTACACATCGATCGACGGAGGAGTACGGATCGTCGGAACGGGATTTTCAATATAATTACGCACCACAGTAGTATATATAGAATATTGTAGTTTAGTTTAATTTTATCTTTGTAAATAATATTTCTTTATAGCAATAAATCAATTAATTTAATCGAACTCTGTCTCCTTTGGGCTTACCTGGGCAATACGCATTACAATGGTTTTGATTGGAAAGCGATAGGGTCCTAATTGCATTTGCCCTCGTGGGATGTTTCTCTTTTTGGCGAAAATACATACTTCTGACTTTTGTTGAGATAATTCGAAGCTGTTTGTGGACATCCATTGTTTAATGTTTTAAAAATCAGTGCTAAATTTGTCCAAAGTAATATTTAGATTTTTGTTTGCAAAGTAGAGCAGTAAATCATCTGTAAATTGCATAATATTTGTATTTTTTACTATAGAATCAATATCTAGGGTATATAACACGCAATGAAGTGAGCTTAATATACTCCCTTGTGGAAGTCCTATCTGCGATTGCGTTTGACTTGGCGAATTCAAGTCTTGGTTTATTTTGATGTATGTAGTTCTTTCTGAATATAGAGAGATCAAGAAAGTTGCTAGTTCTGTAGGAACACTAATATCAGCCAGTTTGTGGGTTGGTATGTTAAGATTAACATTGTCGAAAGCTGCGAAAATATCCATGAAAGCTGCTACTGTTGTTTCTTTATTTGTGAAACCTGTCTGAACGTCGGTTACAAACATTGTCAAAGCTAGAGTGGACCTAGATTTCCGAAATCCATATTGGCTTTTTGGGAGAATATTTTCTGTTTCTAGCCACTGTTCCAACCTATATTTGTTTGTTTTAAAGCTCTTTTGAGTTCCCACATGTTCATGTCATTTAGTAAGTGTTGACAATTTTTGTGACAAGAAGTTACCATTGGACTTGTTTTGATATCTAACCCATGTGGGTGAAATTTTACAGTGAAATTCATGGATCCATTCTGCTTTATCAACAAATGGTAATTTATTTTGCTGTTTTTTGTTTTTATAGGAATTTACTTTGTGCCACACTTCCTTTATTGGTGTTAAGGAATTTAGACTTTCACAGTATTTAACCCACTGTTGTTTTTTGGTGTGTTTGAATGTTTTTTTAGCTACTGCTACCATTCTATTATACTCCATAAGGCTTTGGACATTTGGGTTATTTTTGTATTTTATATATGCCTCTTTTCTGTTTTTTGTTGCCTCATCACAGGTTGTGTTCCATCATATCTTTGGATTGTGGTTCCTTCGGGGATTTGAGTTTGTCTTTTTCTTTGGTATGGACTTCTCAGCTGCCATATTAATGTTATCCACAAATTAGTTGTAGCACATTGCAGGTGTCATATTTTCTAGTGTTTCGATGTTGTTTGTCCAGCTAGCATTTTTAGGTATCCAGATGTTTTGTTTAATATTTTGGAATTGTGAGTGTTGTTGTGGTGTTTCGAAATAATATATTAAAGGTAAGTGATTTGAGCCATGAGGATTAGTTACAACACTCCAATTGAGGTGTTGTGTTATTTCTTGTGAACAAATTGTAAGATTTAAAGCACTGTCTCTACCTCTTCTAACAAGAGTGGATGAGCCATCGTTTAATATTGCTAAGTTACAATGATTTAAAGCATCTAGTAGAACATTTCCATGTGAATCGTCAAATTCGCATCCCCACGATTGATGGTGAGTATTAAAGTCTCCACCTATTAGAAATGGTTTTTGTATACTGTTAAAAAAATGAATCCATTCTTGTAATTTTATTTTTCTATTTGGTTTTATGTAAACTGATACTATGTGTACTGTTTTTTTTTTGATAATACATAAATTTGTTTGTAAACAACTATTTGGTATGTTTATATTATTTGTTATATTAACCTCTTTAAACAAGATATTGTTTTTTATTATCCATCATTTCTATTGTTTCCTACTATGTTATAACTTTTAAAGTTATAGTATTTATTTGGTTTGAACCATGTTTCTGATAAGAGCACAATATTTATATGATTTGATTGCAATAAATATTCCTTATTGGATACTGTCGATCAGCAGTTCCATTGCAAACATTTATATTTGTTTATGTCTGCGAATTTGACGTTTCACATGACAAAATTCTTTTTAATTGATTGCTAAATAGATTTTCTAAGTTCTCTATTGACACATTTATATTGCTAGATTCTTTAAGTTCATTTAATAACTTGTCAAATATTTCTTAAAAGAGTTTTGATTACATTTTGGTTTACATTTTCATTGTCTACTGGGTTGCTTGTGTGGGTATGTTGAGTATATAAATAATTATTTCAAATATTAAAGTTTGGGCCTGGGGAATGGGATTTGAGATGATTTCCTTGTGAGCCAATAAAGTTGGATCTGGGCTGCTGGGTCTGTGCCGTTTATTAAGTTCCCTTGTATGTGAGTATGTCCTTGGGTGTTCAGTTATGTTGTATTGGTTTGCGGTTTCTTGGTGATTTGATGGTTGGGAATGTATATGAGGTTGAATAGCCGGTTGAGTGGGGATTTGTTGCGGGAGGGATGGCATGGTAATATTTTTTGAGACTACATTAGCCTAGGAGATTTTAGGAATTTTGGAATTGGCATCATGATAATTTATATTATTAGTTGTCATTGCGTTTTTTATTAGTTTTTGTCTTTTAAATTAATCGCATTTATTGAAGTTTGTAGTAAAATGGTTGCCATTACAGCTTAAATATTTGGGTATGACATTTTGTTCTTGACATTATTTTGTATTATGAGATTTGTGACATTTACTGCACCTTGGATCACTCTTGCATTGTCCGCCAAGATGGCCATATCTTAAACAATTGAAGCATAGTAATACCTTTTGTTTGTAGGGTTCCACCTTCTTCAAAACTTTATTTATTGTGATGAATTTTGGTAAAGTTTGTCTTTTAAAGTTTACCACACATGATTTGCTTGGCACATATTATACTTTTACATTATTACCCTTGAGTATAAAGATATAATCAAGGTTATTACTAACTTTCCTATTTATTCTCTTTACACTGGTAACTTCGAATTTGGTATTGAAGTCGTATTGTTTTATTTTGTTTTTAACATATTCCTCAGAAAAGTCTAATGCTATATCCCTAATAACTCCTTGTCTAAATATTATAAATTTGGGAAAATAAATTTTTCTCAATAAATATGTTCTGTTCATGATTTTCGAGAAGGTAATTTGCACCTTTGTTGTCTTTCATGATTATCCTTATTCTATTGCGACCTATCGTGTCTATACTATGGATTTCGTTATCTATTTCCGGAAAGTTTGAAAGAATTATATCTCCGATTTTCAATGCATTCAGCCTTCCTTTAAAGTCAATTTCGCTATTTTCAACATAAATATGGAAAGGACCGAGGTCAATCAACCCATATTTATAAACTGGCTTTTTGTTGAGCTTATCATAATTACCTGTTTTTGTGCCGTGTTTGTTTTGTAGTGTATTAATTGATTCATTTATTGTTATTGGATCGGATGTACTTACTTTTTCTGAGTTTTTATTACTTGTACCTATTTTGTTTTCAAAACCTGCAAAAGGGGTTTTATCATCTTCCGACATGGGTGTGGGTGGTTTATCGGAGGGTCTACCCCCGGTTGGATATCCATTTGTTTCAAAATAAATTGGTTATTTCCTTCTAAATTTAGTTTCCACCAAAAATGTTTTAATAGGAATTTAACAGTTTAACAAAAATTGAATGCTTCGAGAACACCAATGCGCACAACCGACTTGTACGAGAGCTCATACAATACTGTTCTTAAATCTTATCATACAAATAAATGTGAAGTTGAGATCCCGAAACCAATACTTCAGATCAACAATTGAATAGTGAACAACCAGTTGAATGTGCTCCTAATGTGGCTTCTCCTCAAAGCACCTTGGTCACAACTCGCAGTGGAAGATTGGTTAAACCTCCCACTCGGTTAGATTTATAAAATTATTATGACTATTATAATTACTTTATAAAGTTTGATATTATGTTATGTTTATTGTCTTATATTTTCCTAAAATGTTTTTATATTAGTTTTAAAATGTATGCCACTTTTGTTTTGCTGGGGCAATGAATTTCATTTAATCTATAGTAAAATATAACTGACTATTCCTTTAAAAAGGACGTGTAATGTATTGCATATATCTACTAGGTAGATAACCGGCGATACACAAAATAGAACATGTAGGGAAGAGCAACAGCAACGTGGAGGTGATCTTCCTTTTCAGTATCAGTCTCTTGCTTTGTTATTAAATCGTAACTTGTGAAAGTGTAGCCTCTTATTATTATTAATATCCATCCTTCATAAAATACAGAACATTACAAGATGTTCCCGGTAAAATAAATTCTATAACCACATGCTATTCATCTAATTCTCATGAATCCGGAAACACAGAGGTAGTGTGTGGTACCTGTAAGTAAGGTTGTGTTATTAGTTGCTGTCCGAAAATAACTAATTAGTGAGTAAAATAACAAAAATAAATTATTATGAATTGCATAAATAGTAAGCTGAAATGAGATAGTAATAAGAACTATATAAATCCATGAAAAAGGTATATAAATCAAAGTTGTTTTACATCAAATAAATGAATGTTAACCAAAATATTGAGAACACAACAGGTTATATAGATAAAGATAATTAATAAAAACAGTTGTCGATAACCTGAAATTATAGACGTCCACACACGATCACACGAATACCATGAGCGAAGTAGGACACACATTGGATACCCTTCTGAATGAAATAGTTAACACCAGAAAAGAATTGCGACTTGCTATAGAGGCTTCGGAAGTGAATATTTTGTTGAAGTTTGAATCCCTAAATGAGAAAATACGAAAATTAGAAAGCGAAAATTTGGAACTTCACCACATTTTTGGAGAAAGTAAGCAAAAAGAATAATATAGTCATATTTGGGTTGGAAGACCAGATTGATGAAGTGACTCCAGCAAAAATATCGGAAACATTAGCTAATATCACGGGCGTTCAAATAACATCTGAACATATTAATGATGTATACCCTCTAGGTAAATCGGAAAACGCGCCAGTTAAAGTGGAATTTTTATCCTATTTAAAGAAATTAGCTATACTTGAAATTGCTCCAAGCTAAAAGGCTCTAGTATATCGATTTCGAATGACTATACCAGACTGCAGAGAGGGGCTCAAAAAATTTTAAGACATCATTTGAACGCTGCCAGAGCCAATAACCATCATTCATACATAAAGGGTGAACGCTTATACATAAATTGAAAAGCATACACAATAGAACAACTACAGGACCAACAAAATCAATTGAATAAACGTGGGAATAGCGCTCCTTCTACACCTACTATAAATCAAGCAATAAAAACCCCCGAGCTCCATGAAGGCACTGCCGGTTTGAGGATTGAAGTCATCAACGATAAAATAGAGAAAATAAAACCGAAGGTGGGCAATCAAAATCAAGGGAATATGGACAATACTCCTAAGAAAGTAAATGTTACAACTCTAACGAAAAAAACAAGAGCAGGCTCTTCTTCTAACCAAAAAAATCATTGGTGTGTATACATGTATTTATGTGTTTATTTTAGTTTGTTTTAACTGAAATTTTATCATTACTGTATTGTACATATTATTTTATTTTACTCTATTACTCGAACAACTAGTGTATGTTCTGTGTCTTGAGCCTACATTGATTTCTCTCTGTTTTTTTTTTAATTTGTTAATAACGTTTCAATTACTTGAAAATGGACCAATATATAAGAGATTTTAATTTTTCAAGTATTGACACATATTGTTTGACAGATTTAGGCCAATGTAATCACATTACAGACTATACAGAAATAATATATAATATATCACAAAAATTACTGAAAATTCCAATAATAACAAACAACTGTGGAATGTAGTGAAAGATATTTGTGGATCAAGCAATTCACGAGTTAACATAGGAAATATTAAAGATTAAAAAGGAAATATATTAACCCATCCTCTTCAAATAGCGAATGAGTTTAACTCAACTTTTTCTGAAGTAGGGAAACATTTGGCCGAAAAATTGACAAAAACCGACAGCGGGTATATGATAGAGTTTCTTTCTCGAATTCAATGTTTTTGCTACTAACAAATACATTTGAGGTGAAGTCCATTATAAATGAATTGAAAACAAAAAAGCAACTGGTATAGACGAAATTAGTGCCGAGTGTCTAAAGGCAATACAATCATATATCCTTGATCCGCTCCAACACATAATAAACAAGTGTATGAAGGTGGGAATATGGCCTAAAGCGTTAAAAAAATCTGTAATCACACTTATTTATAAAAATGGAGACAAATCCCTTCCTATCAACTATCGACCAATATCACTAGTACCACATATATCAAAAATTTTTGAAAGAATATTGAAAATACGATTGGATTCATACATAACCAAGTATGGGTTGATATCGTCCCACCAGTTTGGATTTAACAAAACAGTTCACACAATGCTTTATTAAATTTAACAACCAAAATGTTTGATGCTCTAAATAGGAATAGAACGTGCCTATGTATTTTTTTGGATTTAGCGAAGGCATTCGATACTGTCAGCCACAGTAGTCTATTAAAAACGCTGGAGAACTACGGGATACTTGTTTGAAGCTATTCAGGAGTTATCTCTCACATAGACAACAGGTCGTCAAAATCAATGGATTTATTAGTGAAGAACGCGATATAACATACGGAGTACCACAGGGTACTATATTAGGCCCTATGTTATTCAATCTCTACATGAATGATCTATTTTCTTTAGATAGCGCTGGTCATATAATTGGTTACGCGGATTATACTGCAATTGTTTATGAGGACAGTAATTGGTATGATTTAAAGCTAAAAGTTGAATCTGACCTAAAGCTAATTAAGTCGTGGTTTGATAGTAAACTATTAACCATAAATTTAAAAAAAACTTTTTACTTGTCTATTCTTAACTCCAACTCATCTAATAACCGATTTTATCCACTGAAGATATCACAGTTTGATCAGGATTTATTTAGTGAACCAACAAACAAAATAAAATATATGGGGGTTATATTGGATACAAATTTAAAATGGGATTGTCATATTAAATATATAATAAAAAAATTACAGTTTATTTTGCATAAATTTAGGCACTTGAAAAAGTATATTTCTAGCCAACATCTCCGCAATCTATATTTTGGATTGGTAGAAAGCCATCTTCGATATGGAATTCAGGTTTGGGGAAGTGCGTTGGAAACTCACCTGCAGCCATTAAATATAATCCAGAGGAGATTTCTAAAAATCACAATGTCTAAACCGAACCTTTATTCTTCAGATCTTTTGTATTCTGAAAGTAGAATATTGGATCTGAAACAACTATACTTTTTATGCGTTTCAGTGGAATATCATGGATCAAAGAATACATACAACTTACCAATCCATAATTACAATACTCGGAATAGACATTTCCATACAGTCCCTTGGATGATAAAAACGAGTTGTCAGAAAATATATTCTTTCTATTCCGTTAAGATTTACAACCGTATTCCAGATTATAATAAAAGCATTCAAAATATTCGATTATTTAAAAAGAAACTAAAACATTTCATTTTAGAGCAGAAAGAGACTTCTGCGATATAAAAATCGTAACGAGAGAAGTATCTACACCTACACATGGTTACATTGGCTGAAGGTTGGAGTTTTCGGTGTTCAATCACTTAAATAGTTTAATATACTACAGGTTTTTTTTCTGTAGTAGAACAGGTTCATTTTCTTCATTCCTTTAATTTTTCATATTATATTTTTTTAAATTCATATTTTGTTGCGATATTCTGATTGTGCTATGTATTATTTGTGATATTACTACTATCATTATTGTTGCTAAGTTTACTATTATTGTAAGTGTAACTAATTTTGTCGCTGTACTTAATTTAGATACCACTTACAAGCTGTTTTTTACAGCTTCTGTGGGGCATTGTGGTTATTTACGATTTTTGATCTACATTTGTTATGCTTTGTAATTTCTAGTGAATAAACATATATTCTTATTATTATTATTATTGAGTTATAATATCATTATATACGGTTTTTATGAATTTCATATTCTAATAGATTAGTAAAAACTTTTTTTTCTTTTCAGGGAGGGATATATGTGGTTGTGCAGCAACGGGTACAGGAAAAACAGCCGCTTATATGTTACCAACTTTAGAACGACTTCTTTACAGGCCATCAGATGGCACTCCAATAATAAGAGTGTTAGTCCTAGTGCCAACTAGGGAGTTGGGTGTTCAAGTATACCAAGTAACGAAGCAAATATGTCAATTTACTGACATACAGGTTGGCTTAGCTGTAGGGGGTCTAGACCTTAAAACCCAAGAAAATATTTTAAGAAAAAGTCCTGATATAGTTATTGCAACTCCCGGTAGATTAATAGATCATCTAAAGAGCACCCCAACTTTCAGTTTAGATTCGATAGAGGTTCTTATTTTAGACGAAGCGGATCGTATGTTGGACGAATATTTTGCAGAACAAATGAATGAAATTATTAAACAATGTTCCAGAAAGAGGCAGACGATGTTGTTTTCAGCCACTATGACTGAAGAAGTAGAAAGTTTAGCAGCAGTGTCCCTTACTAAACCTGTTAGGTTATTTGTTGATAGCAATAGGGATGTCGCTTTTAATTTGAGACAAGAATTCATAAGAATTAGATCCGATAAAGAGACTGATAGAGAACCTATTCTCGCTGCGCTCGTTTGTAGAACATTCAGAGAACATTGTATGGTTTTTGTCCAAACGAAAAAACAAGCTCACCGTCTACATATTCTCTTGGGTCTATTAGGTCTTAAAGTAGCTGAATTACATGGTAATTTAACACAACCACAACGTCTTGAAAATTTAGATAGATTTAAAACCAAACAAGTTGATGTTTTAATAGCAACCGACGTAGCTGCTCGAGGTCTTGATATTTCAGGAGTTCAGACAGTTATAAATTTTGTTATGCCTGCAACTGTTGAACATTATATCCATAGGGTTGGTAGAACTGCTAGAGCAGGAAGAGCAGGTGTGTCAGTAAGCTTGGCAGGAGAAAAAGAAAGGAAAATGGTAAAAGAGGTGATCAAACGTGCAAAAAATCCGGTAAAAAGCAGAGTAATTCCGCCCGATATTCTCGAAAAATATAGAACAAAAATTCAATCACTGGAATCTGAGATAGAGAAAATTTTGCAAGAGGAATATGAGGAGAGATTGTTGAGTAAAACTGAAAATCAAGCGAATCGGGCTGAAAAATTAATAAAAGGTGAAAAACCAGAAGTACGTCCATGGTTCCAAACGAAAAAACAAAGAAAAGAAGAGAAAGAAAAACTCAGCTTGAAAAATGTAACTGGTAAAACAGACAAATCAACAAACAAAAATAAAAACAAAAAGAAAGGAAAAAATAAAAATGATTCTGAAGATCGAATAAACGATGAACTGAATAAAGTAGCGCTAGTTCAGGCGAGATTGGCGAAAAGAAAACAAAAACAAAAGAAAATTAATACCGTTAGAGATGAAAGTATTCAAAGTAATGGAAACGTAGGGAAGAAACGAAAATCTCATTTCTCTGATTTGGTTGATACTTCAAATAAGAAAGTTAAAAAGCTTCGTTACGACACCAATTTTAAACAAAAAATGAAGAAAAAAGGAAAGGATAATAAAGTTGGTAAAAAAGGCAAAGTATTTGGGAGAGCTGCACAAAAAAAGAAACGATAATACTTTAAGAAAAAACATTATTTGTATATTTTTTGTAATAAAAATTAATGTTGAAACTTTATAATTATTTCAATACTTCTCACAAATATTCCCTTCTGCCATCTTTTATTTTCATCTTTATATCACATATCGTTTAACTTGGGATCTCCAATTGGGGTATATCGATACAAAAAATATATTATTGAATTTTAAATTGATGAAGAGAGAGAGAGATGTTCGAGAGTTTTTTGTTTGGGTTTGTTGGTTTTTCCTCTGCAGGGCGGGGTTGGGCATCTTTAGATTGGGGTTTGTGTGCGCGTTCGGTGGCGGGTTGAGTGTGTGATTGGGAGGGTTGGGTGGTTGGTTGAACAATTCGATGAGTTGCGATAGTTTATTGAATTAAGTTAGTTATAGTTGAGGTTGAGTAGCTACTCGTAATTATAAGCTTGTGTTGAAATTGAGTATGGCTGGTATCATCATCAAGTAAATCCAAAAATCTCGGCGATACGTTGGTCCATTTGCCTTGTGAATAAATTTACCATGCTACATGAAAAAAAAACGTGAAAAACCTGCTGCACCGACGGGGGGTTGGGGCTCGCGGATTCAAGTGGAAGTACTTTCACTCCCGATGGGAGTGAAAGCGAAGCAGGCACGCCTGCCTATGTTTGTGATAGAGCAGGGGTGTCGATATATGAACGAAATTAAGTGACGAAGAGTGTCGGCTATGATGTCCTTCGAGTTGAGAATGGCGTTCATTAAGGTGACAGTTAGGATTTCTACTACGATTTTGGTGTCAGTTGAGAGTTCGAAGGGAGCTGGTGGCTTTTCGAGTGTGACTGGGGTAGTCTCTTGGGGGGTATTTGGTGTGGTTAGCCTATGGGGGCAACGAGGGTGGAAGGCGGCGTGAGGTCCGCTGCAATTTGTGCAGGTAGGAGTACCGGACTTGGGGCAATTTTCGGTGCGGTGGCCGATTTGGCCGCAAGAAGGGCATATCGGTATAGACCGACAAGAATCAGAGGAATGACCGGTTTTAGTGCATCGATTGTAGTGTTTTGGGACTGGGGGCAGTGGGTTGGTTTTGGATGGCTCGCACTGGTGTAGGAGACCATAAAATGAGATGGCGGAGGTGAGGGCTTCGTGGTAATGGATTTCGGAGTGTGTGATGATGCGGAACATCGATGTAGGCTTGTTTGTGGACTTGGCGATGGTTCGCCAAGTTTTGACGAAAGTGAATTGCTGATCGTGAAGAATTTCTTCGAATTCTTCGAGAGGGATCGTTGCATCTACATTCCTGCAGACGAATGAGTAAGAGGGTGTTAGAGCTTTGGCTGGTTGGGGTGGACGTTGCGTGGTGTTTAAGATATTTATGGTGATGTTGGGATCACCAGTGGAGTTTTGGATTTTTCTGAGAATTGTTTTAGACTGACGTCGAGGAAGAGGTTTTGAGAAGGGCTGTTCTATTGAAATTTGCTTTCAGATAAGAGGGTTGAGAAGTTCGAGGGTGTTTAAAAGGGCGAAAAGAGATTTTTGGATTGATATTGGGGTGGGAGATTTCTGAAATTAAGGGTTTGTGTGAATGTTGTGTTGTTAGAGGGGGGGCGAAGGAGCTGGGGTAGACTGGGGTTTTGTTTTCCCGACGAGGGTGAAATCCTCGCCGGGACTGGATGGTTGTCGGATAATTGAGGGAGTGGGGGTAGGGGATCTTACAGAGGAAGCGTAAGACCTGGAGGGGGATGCGATGGAAGTGTGTTTTGGGGTTGACGGGGGGGAGTTTTGAGGGTTTGTGGAGGATGAGTTACAGGATTGTTGTCTGGAGTGGTGGAATTCTAGTTTTTTTTCCAGTTCTTCGAGTTGTCGGAGTAAACGGTTTTGTGGGCTTTTGGATCTGCGAATGCGTTTGAAGAGCATTTTGGGTGTTTTTATGTTGGGAATAGGTGTGGAAATTCGCAGTGGAAGTTAATACCAACAGCGGACTCACTGCCGGAGGGAGTTGCCTCCCCAGTTAAAGGTGTCCTGACTTATTAGCTTTGCGGGGTGTTTATATTTACCTGGGTTAAATGTCCTTCCCGCGTCTGGTGTGGTTTCTGTTGGATTTGATACGGGTTACTTCAGGATTTCATAAATTAAAAAATGTTTCGAAAGAAACAGTCGTAACACTTCCTAAGTGATTACAGTGAACTGTCGAACTGAAAAGTTCAATAGAACACGTGGGTTTATAGGGTTTGTTTTTGGAGGCGTCCAAGTTGCCGGTGAAGTCGTCTATGAGTTGTTTTGTATCAGTGACCAACTCTGCTAGTATCACCTTCCTCAAGCGATGGACTGGAACAAGTGGAATTGATGAAATAAGTAAAGAGCATTTTTATTCCGACGCAAATATTTTTCATTCACCGCTTCTTGTAAAAACTTTGCAATTTTTTCTTAAGTCAAAATTCTGGACTTTTTTGGGGTTTGTAAGAATCGGAGGTTTCGTTTTGGCACGAGAATAAATTCGTAGAGCTAATAAATCTGTTGAACTCCTTATCCTTTTCTAATTATTATTTACTTACACTGAGTACGAGAGACAATGCTATTCATCCCTTCTGTTACCCCACTAGCAGTGTTGCTAGAAATGCATAATTTTAGCCTCCAATAAGAGCTAATTAAGAAAAGAAGAATATTTTATGAAAACCACTAAAATATGAAGAATTTTTGAAACACATGTTTTTGCAATAATTTTATTCATTTCATATGCGTCCTGACATCTTTCGGTAAAATGGTTTAGCTACGACTCGAAGTTATTGGCAATTCGGCCTGGCGAGATGGTAAAACCTACCTACTTTTCAGAACTCAGAAGTTTTTTGTTTGTATTTTGGCATTACCAGAGTTTGGTAATATAAAGTTACACACCACTGCAGAAATATGAAGAATTTTTGAGGTTAAATTGAAGAAAATTAATATAAAGAATCTGGCAACACTGCCCACTGGACTCGATTTCATTAATAAGCCGAAAACCGAAATAGCTTAGTTGGGAGAGTGTACTTCCAGAGTCGATATCGGCTAATAAATCGAGAAAACGTCGACCGTTCACACCAACTAGGCAAAAATTTTGTCGACAGTGAAAATGAAAATGTTTGACGAGGACACAATTGCTTCTGCCGGTTTTGTTATCGAAAAAAAACGTAAATCATTACGTAAAAGAAGGTTTTGGGTTTGACGAAGCCACAGTTTATTGCTTTCAGAAGCAGTTATATAGATCACTCTGCCGATTTTACTCTCATCAACTCCTTGGAAATAAATTCAAGATGCGCTGCAGTTATTATACATAGTGGTTGGCTATTTAATAAGTTTTCAAATAACCATTATATCAGTTGGCTCAAAACCTCCATGCGCGTAGTAAACAATTTCAGGTTGCGCAGTGGAATAATTGGAACAGAGATCAAAGGTGCCGACAACGAGTGAATCAACTGCTTCTGTACGCTTTAAACTGTGACCAAGCCTTCAAAGTAAAAAACGGGAAGAGTGGTAGTGATCTGCTGGAAGATTTGAAAAGGGATGATATAGACATATTGAACCTTGAATACAGATGTAACGATGTATTTTTTTCGAACGACTGGAAGTGAATCTGAATATTTGTTGCAAATAATCATGCCCAAACAATTTAAACAAGGCACTAATTATAGACCTGCGTCTCGTTGTGACATTACCATTTTTGTCAACTGGCGATTCGTATCACTTCAATGATGTATATCTTCAAAATGTTGAACGCCAGCACGTCCACACTCTAGATTCTACTCTACTTCTCTTTGATGTTTACCTACTATGCATGGAAATCTTGTCGACTTTGGGAGTACGCGGCTTTAGATTGAAGATCTATAGGTTAATGGTTCGATCCCGGATTTTGGCAGTCACCTTTTTAATTTTTTTGAAGTGAAAACTTCTTTAGCCGCGTTGAACGATTTTTGGTAGGAGAAAGCTAATAGGTTCGCGTAACTGATGGCCTCAACGTGCTGGCGTTAAATTGCGCTTGGTATGCTATACGCATATATATTTATATCAAAATAAATTTTGGTTTTCTACTGTACACTTCCATTTTAGTCAAAATTTCAATAATTTCGACATATTATAGTCTGACCGCTCTTCGAAGAGAAAAACAACTACTTTCCTGGCTAATACCACGCAAGGGGATGTAATTCAATATTCTGCGTGATATTAGCCAGGGAAGTAGTCCTTTTTCTCTTCGAAGAACGGTCAGACTAATATGTCGAAATTATTGAAATTTATTTTTCATATAGACACACCTCGTATTTTACGAAATTTTAATTCATTTTATTTCATACGACTTATATACGGTCGAATAATAGGGTAATTTTCATATTTTTTTTTGTAACTCTGCAAAAAATTAGACTTCAGAGAGACTTATAAAGCCGCCTAAAAATCTTTTTAAACATGAAACCGTGCTCCTCTCCGAAATTCAGCCGTGACGTCATCGCATATGAAAAATCACATTCGAAGATTGCCAAACGCCGCGCCGATCAGTTTTCGGTTAGTTGACGACTTAGCTTATCAGTGTTGTACCTAGTAATTATTATACGTTTTAGCAAACTCTAAACAGTGTTGTGTTTGTGAAATAATAAGAAAATGGTTAGAAACTATTTAAATTATTCGACACAAATGGGCCAAAACCAGAAAAAAAATAAACGTTTTTAAAGATTAAAACTAACTTTTCCGCATCTGTGGCCCTGAACAATATTCTATCATAAAATTGTCACGTGTATACACTTCGGGGCATGTATCGTGCTAACAAACCGAAATTTCTCCAAAAATAACCGAAAATGTAGTATATCTGGATTTATAGGACCCGCTGTACTCGCTCTAGTCAGCTGCAAATCAGTAGGGTACATATGTGAGACATCTTGAACAATATTCAATCATAAAATTGGTCACTTTTATATACTCTGGAGGCTGTATCGTGCCAACAAACTGAAATTTCACCAAAAATGACAAAAATATCGTACTTAAAGTACTATAGCACCTGTTGTACTGGCTCTGGTGAGCTGAATATCAATAGGGTTCATCTGTGTGATTTCCTAAATAATATTCAATCATAAAATTGGTCACTTGTTGAACTCCAGAGGCTGTATCGTGCTAACAAACTGAGAACTCAACTTTGGCTCCACTTTTCTTCATAATATTTATGAGTGACATAGAACTCTCAAGTGTGGTCCAGCAGAAAACGATCATCTATGCAGATGATACTAGTAAAATAGTGGCACAGAATAAGCTTCCGCTATCTATAAAAACAGCCAACTCAGCTGCAGAGGAATTAGCCAGATGGTGTGAAAATAGTGGTTTAGCAATTAACATCAGTAAAACAGTCTTCATGGTCTTCCAACAAAAAAACATTTCTTATGACTATTGCCCCCTAATAAGGGTTGACAACAAATCCATAGAGCAAGTGAATATGTTCAAGTATCTAGGCCTGACTATAGATCAAAAATTAATATATGAGGCACACATAGAAAACCTCGTTACAAAAATGAGCTGTATGTGTTTTGTAATAAAGCAAATACGTGGAACAGTCTCACTACATGTGCTTAAGCTTATCTACCATGGACTTGTACAATCCATCCTATCTTATGGACTACCTTTCTGGGGGAACTCAGTCCATACAATAAAAGTTTTTAAGAAACAAAAAAAAGTGATAAGATGTCTGGCAGGACTACATTATAAAGAATCTTGTAAGAGCACATTCACTGAGTTAACCATATTGACTTTACTCAGCTTATACATTTACATAATAACCATGAATGTAAAAAAAATGAAACACACTACACCAAAAATAATTTGATTCACAACTATAATACTAGAAGAGGTAATGAACTATGACTACCCTACTCTCGTCTGGCTCTGGGACAAGACTCTGCTAGTTATCAAGGTATCATCTGCTACAACCATGCACTCAAATTATTTGGACACACATGTAGCTTAGTAAGCTTCAAGTCAGCTTTATACAATCATCTCATCCAAAATGCTCTTTACTCTGTTGAGGAATTTCTATTATCATAATGACTTTCTGATTTATCTACATAAATAAATGGTGGTTCCAAAAAAAAAGTTTATATTCCTTATGTATATATTTGAAATAAGTCTTTTCCAGTGTAAGCATTGTGTCTCCTGGAATACTTTATCTGTTTAATTGTATTTTGTACATATCCTTAGTGGTATCTTTGTAAGTACTCACGTATATGTTTTGTTTTTACTGATGTTTGTTGGGTGTATATACCATAGAAAAATTAAATAATTATAAAAAAAACAATAATAATAACAATAATCAAATTTTACATATATTTTCAACTGTTTGTGTCTGTACATAGGTTAGTATCCTTGACTAGTCTGATAAAATTTTATAAATGTATGTAATGCAGATGCAGAATTTTTAATGAATAAATTTCTTTCTTTCATTTCTCAAAAAATGATAAAAAGTCGTACTTCAAGTACCATAGCACCCGTTGTACTGTCTCTGGTGAGCTGAAAATCAATAGCGTTCAACTGTGACATGTCCTTAACAATATGCAATCATAAAATTGGTGAATTGTTGCACCCCGGAGGCTGTATAGGGTGTTAATAAGACATGTAACGAAAAGGATTTTTTTTCCTAAAAACCGTTTTCTCGTGTTGCTGTTAATGGAAAACGTAAAAATAACTCAAAAAAAATTCAAAATTCCAACTTTTTTTTGGGGTAAACCAATACTTTTCTTGCATATTGGATAGGTTTGGTGGAAAAGTAAAAGCTATAAATATTGTGTGGTGCCAGAATGTAAAAGTACTACGATTAAAATACATAACGAAACATTTATTTCGATTCCTAAGGATGCAAAGAAACGAAAGCAGTGGCAGAAAAGCATAAAAAGATTCAAATCATTTATTGATAAAAGTCAACGTATTTTGTCTGTGAAGACCATTTTAATGTATTACTTTTCCGCCCAACCTATCTAATATGCGTGAAAAGTATTGGTTTACCCCAGAAAAAGGTGTAATTTTGAAAAAAAATGAGTTAATTTTACGTTTTTCATCAAGAACAACACGAAAAAACGGTTTTTAGAAAAAAAATCCTGTGTGTATGTCGTCGTTGGCCACTTTTCGTTACATGTCTTGTTAGCACGATACAGCCTCCGGAGTGCAACAAGTCGCCAATTTTATGACCGAATATTGTTCAGGACATCTCACAGATGAACTCTATTGATTTTCAGCTCATCAGAGCCAGTACAACGGTTGCTATGGTACTTGAAGTACGACATTTGTGTTTTTTTTTGAGAAATATCAGTTTGTTAGCACGATACAGCCTTCGGAATGCCACAAGTCACCAATTTTATGATTGAATATTATTCAGGACATCTCACATGTGAACCCTATTGATTTTCAGTTCAGCATAGCCAGTACAACAGATGCTACAGTATTTTAAGTACATTTTTGGAGAAATTTCAGTGTGTTAACAAGATACAGCCTCGGGAGTACAACCAAGTGACCAAATTGATGATTGGATATTATTCAGGGCATCTCAAAGATGAACCCTATTGATATTCAGCTCACTACAGCCAGAGTGCTATGGTACTTGAAGTATGAAATTTTTGTCATTTTTGGAGAATTCTCAGTTTGTTAGCACGATACAGCCTCCAGAGTGTACAAGTGACCAATTTTATGATTGAATATTGTTCAGGGCATCTTATAGATGAACCTTTTATTGATTTTTAGCTCACCAGAGCTAGTACAACGGGAGCTATGGTACCTGAAGTGCCACTTTTTGGTCCTTTTTGGAGAAATTTCGGGTTGTTAGCACGATACAGCCTTCGGGGTGTGTACAAGTGACCAATTTTATAATTGGATATTGTTCAAGGTGTCTCACAGATGTACCGAATTGATTTTCAGCTGACTAGAGCGAGTTCAGCGGGTCCTATAAGCCCAGATATACTACATTCTTGGTTATTTTTGGAGAGATTTCGGTTTATTAGCACGACAGAGATGCGGAAAAGTTAGTTTTAATCTTTAGAACCCTTTATTTTTCTTCAGTAAGAAGTTCAGAATCGTTATAAAGAAACTAATGACCACTACGTTTATTTAAATTTTGTGTGAAGACATTTTTGAGTACGGGCGGTAAAGCTATTTTTTATACAAGATGGCCCAAAGTAGGGGAGAGTTGAACAAAAGCGGGTAGTTTGATAAAACCGGGTACCACTTAATTCATCTAAGTAACTGCTGCCATCTATCAGACAATGTTAAAATTAGTGTCCCTAAACCGCCAACAGTCGCGTGTATACATTTCTACATCATTTGAGTAACCTGTGCCGGAGCAGTAAGACCTCGCCTGTTTTTTGGGGTAGCAAACTCGATTTTTATAGTTTTTTTTCCTCTACTGAATAACTAATAACCATTTCAAAATTTAATACATGTAACCTAATATATTACCTTTAATTTGGCCAAAAATTTTGAATATCATTTCATAACCTAAAAATGTAAATAATATTTAATGTCTTGTTTACGAGTTGGACAAAACCGGGTAGTCCGAAAATCTACAAAACCGGGTACCCGATTTTATCAGACCTTTTGTTACTTCCAGTTTCTACAGCTGTTCTTTTGTTTTTAGTTAACTACAACATGTCGCATTATAAAAGAAAAACTACTCGTCAGTCATGGGATCAAGAAAGCATGCAAAATGCAATAGTTGAAGTGCTAGAACATTGGATGGGATAGAAAAGAGCCTCTCAAAGTTTTAATGTTCCTCATTCCACTTTAGAAGATCGTGTGAAAAAAGTAAGTAATGGTAACTCTGTTGAAGAAGCTAGTAAGAAAGGTAGGAATTACCTTTAATTTATTTCTGTTTTCTTATTTAAAATAAAAATAATTTTAGGTCTGGGTCGGTACAAGCCTGTGTTTAGCGCTGCCCAAGAGGATGAGCTAGCTTCGCATATCTTACAAACGGAAAGCAGACTATTCGGATTTACTTTATCTGAACTAAGAATTCTTGCTTACGAACTAGCCGTGCAGAATAACATCAACCACAATTTTAATACAGAAAAGAAAATGGCTGGTAAATGTTGGCTTTATTCGTTTTTGTCACGGCATCCAAATCTTCGATTAAGGACTCCAGAAGCTATTTCAATTGGACGAGCTATAGAATTTAACCGAGCAGCAGTAGGGAAGTTTTTCACTCTGTTAACACAAGTTTATAGCCAACACAAGTTTCCTCCTGAGCGCATATGGAATGTTGATGAAACGGGAATTACAACTGTCCCCAACAAGCAATCTAAAGTTATTTCTTTGAGAGGGAAACGACAAATTGGTGCTCTGGTTTCCGCTGAAAGAGGAACCTTGGTTATCACCGAAATCTGTATGAGCGCAAGTGGTTCCTATATGCCTACAATGCTGATTTTTCCTAGAAAGCTTCCAAATACGCAGCTTCTAGACCACGCTCCTCCTGGAACATTTGCTGAGTTCCACCCAAGTGGATGGATCCAAACAGATATTTTTATTAAGTGGTTTAAAAAGTTCATCGAGTTTACTCACCCGACACCAGAAAATCCTATTCTATTGCTTCTTGATGGACACGCGACCCATACAAAAAGCCTGGAGTTGATAAATCTGGCCAGAGAAAATCACGTTATTATCATATGCTTTCCACCGCATACTACGCACTGGTTACAACCACTTGACGAGTCATTTATGGCTCCCTTGAACACATATTATGGAGAAGAAGTAAGAAAATGGATGCGCCAGCATCCTGGAAGACGTGTTACAATTTATGAAGTGGGAGAACTCTTTGGTGAGGCTTTTGTTAAATCGGCAGTTATGCAAACTGCAATAAATGGTTTCAGGAAGTCTGGAATTTATCCGCTTAATCCTGAAGTTTTTCCTGAGTGGATGTTTGCTCCCTCAGAAACTACAGAGCGAGAACTAAATATACAAGAAGATGAATCTACGACACCCAATTTGAACAAGGATTTAGGCAAAGAACTCGAGAAAGATTCTACTTCAACTACAAAGCTGACAGCTACACAATTATTAGCTCCGTTACCTCCACCTATCGATTCTCTCCAACCAAGCTGTAGACGTATCGATTCTCCCCAACCAAGCTGTAGCCGTATCGATTCTCCCCATCCAAGCTGTAGCTCCTTAAACTCTCACACTGCAAATCATACTAACATCTCTTCATCTTCTAAGCAAGCCACCACTAAATCTGATAGTTTACAAGCAACATTACCAAAACCAATATGTGATTTTTCAGTCTCTCCAAAAGAGGTTTTTCCGATCCCTAAGGCAACCAGGAAGCCATCCAACGATAACAGGAGAAGAGGAAAGGCTGCTGTAATAACATCATCTCCTTATAAGTCTGAGTTAGAGGCAAATTTAAAAAAATCTCCAGTCGTAAAAAAATTAAAGCTAAATGAACCGGACAAAAAAGGAAAAAATGTGGTAAAAAAGGCTGCACCAAAAACAAAATTGATTCCGAAATTAAAGATTGCAGATTCTGATAGTTCGGAGAAAGAAGATAATAATGACGATGCGTGTCTGTATTGCAATGAATTATATTCAAACTCTAAGGCAAAGGAAGGCTGGATAAAATGTGTGTCTTGCAACAAATGGGCTCATGAAGTGTAGTGCCTATGATGATGTAGATGAAGTTTTTATTTGCGATTTCTGTTCATAGATTTTCGATTTTTGTTCACACATTTTCAATAAACATTTTATTTTCTGCCTATTAGTCTTTTTACATGGTAATTAAGTTACTACCCGGTTTTATCATACCGGTTGGACTAAACCGGGTATTTTGCAATATTTTCTTAAACATAAAAAATTTAAGAATATTTATAAAAATTGACATTGGTAAATCAACCTTAAGTCATTTGAGAATATTTCTATCTGTAGCAAACGTTTGCTACTCTAACATAGCAGAAGAAGTAGTCAGTTTTTGTACTGGTACCCGGTTTTGTCCAACTCTCCCCTATTTAAAATAAAAATCTTGAAAATTGCTCGGACCCGCTCATTTATAATTTTCGGAATAAAATTTTTGTGTGACTTTAATCCTTCAATATCAACCCCTAAGCGTTTTAAAATTAAGTATAATTGACCCCCTCCCCTTTTTTAAAAATCTTGGAGGTTAAAGTTACTCGAGTCCGACGTGACAGTACTGAAAATCGAAGTGCATATTTTTTGTTACACCCCCCTGAATATTAATTAACAACAATAAATGTTCAAAGTGGCTGCACCTTGTTGCTGACAATATTCTAATCGATTATAAATAGCAGTACGAACATTTTGTAACACTTCCGGCGTTACTTGCCTAATTTCGTCCCTGATTCTTTGTAGAAGCTCGGCGATGTCGTTAGGTTTAGTGGCATAAACCTTGCTCTTTAGATATCCCCATAAAAAATCTAATGGAGTAAGATCGGGTGATCTTGCTGGCCACTCAATTTGGCCCCTTCTTCCAATCCAACTATTTGGAAACGCTTCGTTAAGATAGGTCCGTACATTTTGAACAAAATGTGGTGGTGCCCTATCTTGTTAAAACCACATTCGTTGGTCAAATAAGTTGAAATCCAAATTATTGAGGAATAAATTTACTAAAATTGGAATCAGTTCTTCTTGGAGCATATTAAGGTATATGTTTCTCCGGTTACGTTTCCATTGCAAAAAAGGACCTACTATATGCGATCCCCAATAATTCCAGCCCAGACGTTTGTTTTTTTAGGCCTTTGGGTATGGCATTCACGCATCCAACGGGGATTTTCGTCAGCCCAATAACGGCAGTTCTGTCGATTGACGTACCCATGTAATGTAAACATTGCCTCATCAGAAAACAGCACTCATTCCAAAGCAATTTGTCCACCATTGATAGAAGCCATAATTCGTTCTCAAAATTCGAGTCTACGATCAACATCAACTTCCTTAAGCTCCTGCAGGCTTTGCATCTTATATGGGTGCTTTTTGGCTTCTTTAAGAATTTTCAAAACGCTTGTGTGACTGAACTCGAGCTATTTGCCTAGCTGGAGTAACAGGAATTTCTTCAATTTCCAACGATATGTTCAACTGGACTTCTTCGTCGACTTTTAAAAGCTTTTGTCGAGGAGAATCCCTTACGTGGCCCAACTCCCGATATCTAGTTTCAATGTTGCTAATCGTACTTCGATTAATTGAATGTAATTCTGGATGAACTTCAGTAAACAAACGAGTGATTTCAGCCTGTGTTCGACTTCTGTCCCCATATACGATCATCCTTAAAATTTCGATACGATAGGGCATTTTCTTATTTTTCGTTTTTAATTTACACGTTGAAATGCAAACAAGTACATATACTAACAAATCAATCACATATTCAGTTCAAATCGGCCAAAAATCTATCAAGCAGGTTTTTTATTGGACAAATCAAGTAAAAAAAAATGTAAATGTAAATATTTCCTTATTATTTCATTTTTTTCAGACACATTGGTTATAAAAAGTACCAAAAAAATGGAATTGTATTTGCAATTGAAAAAGCTTTCAGATAATAATGATGTTTATGCTGATAGAAACTTATATTATTCATTGATCTGTGCAGGGGTCGGGGAGCGATGTTCGAAACCATATTTTCCACGTCCTTTCCTCTCCTAAATTCAGCTAGAGGCATACTAAATTCAAATTCATTTTAGTGAAGTGAGATTACAATTTAAAAAACTCATATCTCCGAAAGGGGGGGTTTCCGCAATCATACTTTTGGAGGGCGCGGGCTTCTGCCCCACCCCCCTAAAATTCGATTGGTGGTATAACAGAAAAATTTAATATTATTTATTTTTCTAATATTTGATATCTGCAAAATTGAAAATTATATTCATAGCAAATTTAAATTCTCATAATTATTGGCTTAAATTGTCAGAAATAAAATACATGTCTTGTTATTTTTTTCAAAATGATGATTTATAAACTTATACATTTAATACACATATGTGCCTATGGTAATTTAATTTCCCTATTAGAACTTTATAAAAAAGGGTTGACATATAATCAGACTACAATTGATTTAAAAAATTATAAAAGGACACAGTTATTCAATTGTTAGTCCATTTTTTATTGAAATAACATAATATTATTGACAAGTAAAATAAAAATATGTGTCGCTTGCATCTAAATCTACGATCTAAAAGTATAAAAGCTAAATTGTAGGTAGGTGATACATGTATTATCTTTGTCCTGTGTTTATGGCAACAAAAAATTATCCTTTACATACATTTTCATCTTTAAAAAACAACACAAAATATTCGAAATTGCATTGTTAACATTTAAGTGTAGATTGCAGTTTAGATGGTTGTGTAGTCACATATAAAAAAACGTCAAGTTTTTGACTTTATTAACGTATTTCAATAAGGTTATCGTTTATGTTTTGTTGGTCACCACCGATTTAGAACAATCCAAAACGATAAGTTGTGTGTGAGATAAAATGAGTTGATTACTGTTTAGCAATATTAATATTAGTTTGTTTATATGAGTAGTCATAGATAATAAGTACAGTCAGCTATATTTCCGTTTTATTGCTACAAATTCAAATATGCCTAATATTAACAATGAAATTAAATTAGATTTCAAAGACGTTCTCTTGAGACCTAAAAGATCAACAATAAGAAGTAGGAATGATGTAAGTTATTATTATTTTGGTGTTTCTATTAATGGTTTAGTATATTTTAAAAACTTTAGTTTTATTTAAGCGCTATTTTTTTTCTTATGACATTTTGCCTTCTAGTTATTTGAAAAATTATTAATAATCTATCATCTATGTAAATGCTAACCTGAATTATTCTGATATCTCGAAGTAACTTTTTAGTAACTTTATTTTTACAATATTATTACAATTACTGTTAAATTAATAAATTGTAATTAGAACTGAGGCTCAGCACAGTGCAGGAGTATATACCCCTGTGATCTTGCTGAATTACCATAAATGGTTGATTCGGTGAAACTATGCTGGGGATACGCAGCGTCAGCATCTTCTTATGGGAAACTATGTGGGGGACATAACTCCTTCCCCCATAGTTTCAGCTTCCAAGAGTTAAAGAGGAAGGCAAATATTGTGGTGGTCCATCTGTGTGGGTGTTGAAGTTCGAAATCTACTAGTGAACTTCTTGTAGACTAAATAGCAACTGGCCACAACTAGGACTCCACATATAAGGATCGTCTAGGAACTGGGGATGTCGAGAGGATTCTCGAAATGAAGATTCTGTTGATTTTCAGTCACTTGGCTGCGGTTTTCTTCTAGATCATCTAATCAATGGTCTTCTAATTTGATGCTAATGTTGACTTTTGGGGACATCGCGACGGCGGCGTCTATGTCGAGGAACAGGATCGATTGGTTCGGATTTGTGTATTGTTGCTCATTAATTATGGTCAATTGATCGGAAGTGAACTGGCAACCTGTAGGGATTTCAATGAGGAATGTGCTGATCAATTTTCTGATTTCCTCTTACCTAAAGCATTTTAATTTTATGATTAATTTGTATGGAAACAATCTGATCCATTGGTTATATGCGTCGAGCTGATTTAGTAGTGGTCAGGTCAAATGGACTCGAGTCTGGTAGCATTCGGAGATATTTTTGGCTTCGAAAAGTTGAATTTCACAGGGGCCATCTTCGACTTATCTCGTTATATCTTGTTATATTTAATGGTTAATAGCATAATGCTAACAACTTACAAATTATATTGAGTAATAACAGCCAGTAAATTAAAAGATTACATAGTCTCCATCAAATAATTGCACAATAATATATGACTCTATGTTAATATTATCTTTACAGTATAAAGTACAAGCTGTGTTTTATTTTGTATATAAAAGTCATTGTATTAAGAAATAATATTTGTTTAATACTCAGGAATAATGTTGCTTGTAACATGGAGTCAATACTTTTATAACGATTACTGCCTATAATAAACGCATGGCTTGATTTTGCTTTTTTTGAAGAATGTTTTTCTTTGTCGTGTTCAACAAAAACAATATTAATGAACAGTAGTTGAAATTCTTTTCAAAAGGTTTATTTTATTAGTCACATATTTTGCATGTTTGGAAAATGTTAAATGCTCATATACTATAACACCCAAATATTTGCATTGTTCAACCTGTTCAATCCTTTGGTTAATTATAAAGTGGGGCTAGAATTAAACTTACTTTTAATTAACATAAATTTAGTTTTTTCTGTATTTAGACTTTAGCCATTTATACAGTACTGCTAGCTCTTCATTTATGGTTTGCACAACTGCATTAACATCTCGACCCATCACATACAATAAGGTATCATCAGCAAAAAGCTGGATGTTACAATTTTTGATGTTCGTGACAATGTCATTGATAAAAACAATAAACAAATTAGGGCCCAAAACTGTCCCTTGGGGAGCGCCAAATATATTTACTTTTACTTCTGATGTATTATTTGAAAATCTTGTTTCCTGAGTTCGATTTGATAAATAGTTCTTAAACCATTTGAGTACAACCACCTCAATACCATTTTTTATTTAATTTTTCCAGGAGCATACTCCTGTCTATAGTTTCGAATGCCCTTCGAAAATCCAAAAAAACTACTTCAATAACCTTTTTTGCACTTAAAGCAGTTTTATTATTCGCTAATACTGTTTGAAATGCACTTTCACTGGAATTTTTTGTTTGAAAGCCTGCCTGATAGTCACTAAGAAATTTGTTCGTTTCAAAGTGTTCTATAAATTACTTATTAGTAATAAATTCTAGTAATTTTTCATGGACAGGAACCATGTTAATAGGTCGAAATTCTTCACTTTTGTTTGTTTTCTTTTCTATGGGGGCTTGTGACAAATATACCATCGAGGAAGAATTTATTTGCAAGAGTTACACAGAAATACCATGTACATTTGATTTTTTATCAAGAATTTAGATTTTGGAATAATTATCCTCAACTGACCCTCACAATACATTGGAACCGAATAAAAGCGATATAATTCAAAATAAAAAGGAATTGGAATATGTAGGATATATGTGATTTTATTATTTAGTATGTAGCTATCGATTTTAATGAGTTTCTCATAGTAATCTGTGTTATTGACATTTACTGCTAATGGTAGTCGTTCTAATTCTGTTTGATTATTTGATTTTTTTGGTTCATTTATTGAAATGATGCTCAGGTGCATGGTTTGCAATTTTGAAAAAGTAATATTCATTTTCCCTATATGTGTGGTTTTCAACTATTAAACTAATTTGGTTTAATTTCGAAGTAATCAATCGTTTATTATGATTAATTTTTTGAAATGTTTCATTGAATGTATCTATGACATTCAGAAACTCTAACTGGGAAATTAATTTTTCATATCGTTGACCATCATATGCATTTAGATTTCCGGTGATGGATTTGAAGATTGAATCCAATCCATTGATTATTAATCCTCGTTTACAGATAATTTGATGTGGAAGAGTATTTTTCAGTTTTGATTCAACTTTGTCTTGTGTGAATTGTAAGATTTTTAGATAGTTTGATGTGTCGAAGGAATAGTCTTTATTTATAAGTATAAGCCTGGTTATATTCTGAGATTTCATTCCTAATTTGTAGATTACTATGATGATGGGATTCATATTGTAATAATGAATATGTGCGTATTGTTCGACTTTAGATGTTTTTTACTTTAATAACTTGTTCTGATCTGGCGTTAATATTTATTGGGTTTAAGTCTGTTTGTGTTTTTTGGAAAAGCAGTTTAATGTTTGTGTGTATTTTAATTAAATATCCTTTATAAAAATCAATAGTAGCTTCTAATTAATTCAAGGTATCTAGTCAAATCAATCCTCTGAACTCATTATGAAATTTGAATCGATAGAATTTCAATGTTCTATTTTTTGTAATTTAAATCATTCTGAAACTGGAATGCTGGCACTAAATTTATGAACTGATTTTTTAAATAACGTGAATACAACAAACATATCACTTCTGATCAAATTAGGGAAAAACTTATTAGCTATATCTGGGTCAATGAACGATTTTGTTGAACCAGAATTAAGTGAAACTTTTATATTACGAGTATGTTTAGATAAAATAACATATGGTAATTCACTTGCTTCTGTAGTATTAAATGGAATGATATTTGATACTAAGTTGGGTTCATGTTGCAAAACGTTTTCTGAAAATTTTGCTTTGTACTGGCAACTGAGTGCTTGTTCTTGCAAGTAATTAGTTTATACAATATCGTAATTTTCGCAAATTATGTGTGTAGTGCCCTAAGTATCACTAAAACACGGCTAATATTTTAATAAACTTCTTTATTACAAAAAACTATATTTTATTACACAGAACAATCTATACGTCTGTTTTATACATCAGTAACTAGAAAACTAAAACTAGGTATCATTATACAGGGTGTCCCAGGACTAATGGGAAAAAAGTCAGGAGCGTATAATCTGAGCCAAAATAATGTTAGTACTTCATATAAACTTTTTCTATGGAGGCCCTCGTTTTCGAGTTATAGGCCTCCAAAGTATCAATTTTGAATTTGGTTTTTATTTTTATTTTTTGTACTAGTTATTTGATCTTTATCAAATTTACGGCAAAGCTATAATGTACGTGTATGTTTATTTTGGAAAGGTAAACAGATTTACAGTACTGCCTTGAAGCCAGGGACAGACTACTCGCAATGGTTAGTGATCCAAAAAATTTGCAGGGATGGCACACCCTGTATGAAATCATCGAAATTGACTTCCCCACACATTAAGCTAACGAAAAGGTACTCTTGTTAGAATTCGATAAAATAAGCCGTTTGGATAATATTTACAGTTTTATTAATGCACTACGTACAAATCTACCTGACTAACTTATTAATACGATGTCCAGGATTTACTTCCTTTTAATCAAAATTACGAACATAACATTATTAAACCATTAAGAAAACCTCAAAAAACACAAGTTATAAAACATTAGACTAATACTAATTCCTAAACAAGTACAAAAACTAACGTTATTCTAATAAATGTTCAATATGAGCTCCTCCCACTTCCACGCACATTCTAAGTCTACGAAGGTTGTTTCTTTGCACTTGAATGAGCAATCCCACATTATTTCTAATAACATTGCAGTGTAACACAATTCTGTCTATTAAATCTTGTCTTGTTTGCACAGGTGTTGCGTATACCTTACTTTTGAGATAACCCTAGAGAAAGAAATCCATAGGATTAACGTCTCCTGATCGCGGTGGCCATTGAAAAGGGCCTCCACGACCAATCCATCTATTAGGAAACCTTGTGTGTAAATGCTGTCGTACATCTAAACTGAAATGAGGAGGGGCCCCATCATGCATGAACCATAAATTCCTACGAGTTTGTAGTAGCACATCATCAAACAGGTTCCATAACTAATTTTGCAAAAACTCCAAATATCTCTGACCAGTCAAAGTACCGTCAATAAAGTATATGGCTCTATCAAATGATTGCCAACTATTCCTGCCCAAATATTAACCATGAATCGATGCTGGCTCCTAGTTTGCCATGTGGATTCACATCATCCCATAAATGCATATTATGAGAATTTATGATTCCATCTCTGGTGAAACCGGATTAGTTCGTAAAGAGAACGTTACTAATAAATGTATTGTCTGCTTGTTGTTGTCGCAGAAACCACTGGCTATACTCAAGTCGTGCAGGATAATCAGCCACTGTCATACTGTGTACTTTTTTCATGTGAAAGGGATAAACAGCTGTTCTTTTAGGACGCGATGAACAACTAATTTCGAGACGTTATGTTCTCTTGATACTTTTAGAAAACTCGTTGATGGTTCATTATCAACTGCATTTAACAAGTCTTGTTCAACTGCCACAGTACGTATGCTTCGTACTGGACCTTCTCC
Source organism: Galeruca laticollis (assembly GCA_963921935.1). Classification (NCBI taxonomy): domain Eukaryota; kingdom Metazoa; phylum Arthropoda; class Insecta; order Coleoptera; family Chrysomelidae; genus Galeruca; species Galeruca laticollis. The sequence goes on from OY998176.1 coordinate 242,188,329, forward strand.
ACCTTTTTTTGGCAAAAATCTTCCTAAAATTAAAAATTTTGTTTTGTATACATGGAAAATCACATTTATTTATACCTGTTTCTCGTAACCTGAGATCAATACACTCAAACATTTGTCTGTCTGGCAATGCTCTGTTTGCAAAATGTTCTTCATAAAGCCTTCTGGCCTCTAAACAGTTTCGAGAAGCCAGTCCATACATTAGATGCATATCTGCGTACTCAATAAAAGCGAATTTTTCCATTGTAACTGTTAAATTAAGGACTTATGAATTATTGACAAGTACTGACTACGAACTATTCTACACAACGTTTGACAACTAATCCTATGGTAACTTGATAAACGGTAAAAAGTTTTTACCAACTTTCGAATTAATAAGTCGTTAATGTTTTTCATCTTCAGCTATCGTTAAATTATTTTTTTGTAGTACTGTAGGTAAATCTTGGACATCTATTAATAGGTTAGTTTTACCTCGTTGTGTACTTATAAAAATGGTGAATGCGTAAATTGGTATGTAGTGCATGAATAAAACTGTAAATATTAGCCAAACGGCTTATTTTATCGAATTCCAACAAGAGTACCTTTTCGTTAGCTTAATGTGTGGGGAAGTGAATTTCGATAATTTCATACAGGGTGTGCCATCCCTGCAAAATTTTTGGATCACTAACCATTGCGAGTAGTTCGTCCCTGGCTTCAATGCACTACTGTAAATCTGTTTACCTTACCAAAATAAACATACACATACATTATAGCTTTGCCGTAAATTTTATAAAGATCAAATAACTAGTACAAAAATTAAAAATAAAAACCGAATTCAAAATTAAAACTTTGGAGGCCTATAACTCGAAAACGAGGGCCTGCATAGAAAAAGTTTATATGAAGTACTAACATTATTTTAGCTCATATTATACGCTCCCGACTTTTTTCCCATTAGTCCCGGGACACCCTGTATATTCAATCGTCAGCATCTCTTCTCAGTGAGTCAATCATTCACAGTGTCGGGTATCGTTCCAGTGTCGGATCTCCACATCCCTCCTTCTTTCACGAGTCTGAGAGGGGGTATCTGGGGTAGCGAAGTATCCAACTCTACTTGATGATGATCCTGAGCATTGTCCATGGTTGGTCTCGTGCTGTCTAGTGATGAAGACGTTGAAGCAGCTTCCAGTGGAATATTTGGTAATTTCTTTACGTGTGCTACATTTCGTTTAATGATTTTTCCGCTTCTTAGAAGCGTTAACTCATTTCCATTTCTATTTAGTACTTCGTATTCTGCATTATTGAAGTTTGGGGTTAGTTTATTCGGGAAACTAGTATTCATAACCACAACTCGATCGCCTTTCTTAATTTGGTCTATTGTGGCCCTCTTCCGACTGTCTTCCTTTCCTTTCCCGTTTTCTTTTTTAATAAGGTCTCGGTCATATACTTCATCATCTAATGTTTCCAATACCATATCATCTATACCTGGTAACTTATCTCTTATTCTTCTGTTTAATAGTAACTCCGACGGTGATTTCCCGGTAGTACCATGAGGTGTAGCATTATACATCATGAGATATGCCATTATTTCCTTTTTATAATCTCGATCGTTTTTCACATAGCTAATCTGTAAACGTTTTTTTTAGAGATTTGTTTATATTTTCAACTTCACCATTTGCTTGTGGCCAATACGGGGGTGAGTTGACTATTTCAATGTTATTTATCTCGCAGTATTTTTTGAATTCTTGACTGTTGAAATTGGTGGCGTTATCAACTTTTATCATTTTTGGTAGCCCTAGCCTACAAAATACTTCTTCTAAGGCCCGAATAACCGTTTTTGAAGAGGTCGATTTCGTGAATATGGCCTCAACATAACGAGAGTAGTAGTCTATTAGTACTAGTAAGTGTTCTTCGTACTGTTCTCCTGACATATAGTCAAGAGCCAGGTATTGCCATGGACCTGCTGGCAATTTTTGTCTTGACATCGGTGCTGGCTTATTTGGTTGTCCAACTAATAAACATTCACGACAATTCTTGACATGTTTTTCACATTCTCTGTCTATTCTTGGCCACCAAATCTTAGATCGTATTCTCCTTTTCATCACAGTCTCTCCTGGATGTCCTTCATGTGCAAGTTGCAATACTCGATTTCGAAAGACTTGCGGGATTACTATTTTATTTCCTCGTAGAAGAATTGGTCCCATAAAGGTAAGTTCGAGACGAAAAGGATAGTAAGGATTTGTATCATTTGTTTCCCAAGTATTATCTGCAAGTTTACTTATAGTATCTACAATTTCTGGGTCCTTCCGGCTTTCAGTTAGTACCTCTGAAATCGAAAGTGCTTTGGGATTAACTTCTTTTATAATGCTTTGCACATGTTGTTCGTTTGGTTCGTCAAAAGTTTTGTCGAATCCAAGCTTACACAGTCGAGATAGAGGGTCGGCAATGTTAGATTTTCCAGATTTATATTTGACCCGGAATTTAAATGATTGTAGCCTCAATAGCCACCTTTCTATTCTAGCTGGAGGTTTTGATGTGGGTTTAAATATGGCTTCCAATGGTTTATGGTCAGTTACTAACTCGAATTCTATCCCAGCTAAATAAAAGTAAAATCTTTCGGTGGCCCACACTAACGCCAAGCTTTCTTTCTCCGTTTGTGAATATCTACGTTCCACAGGCGTCAGGCTTTTACTTGCAAATGAAATTACGTGGGGCTCGTTATTTTCATCGAATTGTAATAATACTGCTCCCAGTGCAATAGGACTTGCATCCGCCACTAATTGTGTACGTTTCTGTGGACTAAAGTATGCCAAAGTCGGTAGCCTTGCCAATTCTTTCTTAAGTTTCTCAAAGTTCTCTTGTTGTTTTTGTCCCCACTGAAATTTAGTTTCTTTTCTCAAAAGATGTCGGAGTGGTTCTGTGAGATCGCCCAAGTTAGATATGAATTTACATAAATATGTCACGAGTCCTAGAAAGCTCCTTACTTCTTCTTTATTAGTTGGGACTCGAAAGGTGCTAATCACTTCAATTTTATGTGGGTCTGGTTTTATTCCTGATGATGATAATATATGTCCCAAAAATTCTAATCGATCTGTCTTAAAATGGCATTTCTTCTCATTTAGCAGCACATTATATTTTTTTAGTACTTTCAACACTTCCTTTAAATTGTCATCGTGTTCCTTCTCAGTCTCCCCAAATACTATAACGTCATCTAAATAGTTTAGGCAATTCTTGCATGAAGCAAGTATATTCTGGAATATTCTTTGGAATATTTCTGGAGCTGAGTTTATACCAAATAGTAACCGTTTATATCGAAATAATCCCTTGTGAGAAATGAAAGTAGTTATTGGTCGGCTTTCTTCTTCCAGCTCTAACTGATGATATGCATTTGTCAAGTCCAATCGTGAAAAGTATCTAGCTGTTCCCAATTTTGTCATGAAACTTTCAAAAGTGGGCAGTGGAAAATTTTCCCTATGTATAGCTTCATTAGCTCGGCACATATCGATACAAATCCTGATGTTTCCATCAGGTTTAAAAACTATTACCATAGGCGATATCCACGGACTATATCCTTCAACCTTTTCGATAATATCTTTGTCAAGTGCTTCCTTTAATTTTTCTTCTACTTTGGATTCTACAGCAACAGGAATCCTTCGTAGTGGTTGTTGCACTGGTTTTACGTTTGGATCTATTGTTAGTCGTACTTTAATATCCCGGAGTTTTGGAAAATGAGTAGTCTCTTTGATGTTATTTATTAACCCTAGTTTCAGTACTCCTAAGGAAATCGCTGTGTCTTTTCCTAGTAAGGAAATTGTTCCATGTTCTACCACCACAAAAGTCTGTAAGGCTTCTCTATTGGTTCCAACACATATGGGTGCTGTGAATTTATATTTGATTACTAATGGTTCATTTGAAGCATAAGCCTTTATATTACTTTTCACATCCTTCTCGACGTTAACCATCGCAGCATTGTTTCTGTTAAGTGTTTCCCAATCTTGTCCGCTAATTACATTACACGAGGCGCCTGAGTCAATTAACATGTCTATGGGAATACCACCAATTTTAACGTTTATTATTTCCTCTCTGGTACATTCGCTAGGAATTGTTGAATTTCCTATTCTGAAACATTCAAAATTTCTACCACTAGTTGAAGGTGACTCATCGCTGTCATCTGCTTCTTCAATTAGTTGAACTCTTTTTCCCTTTCTCATTCTATAATTGGAATAGATGGAGCGATCACCTTTTCCAGTTTTACATCGTCTTGCATAATGTCCTACGTGACCACATTGATGACATTTAATATTTATTGCAGGACAATTCTTCTTCTCTGAAGGATGATGGTTATTTCCACATCGGATACAATCTAATTCGTTTGTATTTCCTCCATATTTCCGTTTTCTTGGATTTTCAATGCGGTTGATAAGTGGTGTGATTGCCTCTGGTTGAGAAATCGCTTTATTTTGCATGATACTACTTTGATTTCTAGTTTGTTCGTATATTTGACACTGTGCTATAACTTCATCCAATGGTAATTCTTTTTCCAAAAGTTTCCTTTTTAAATCGACCGGTGCCCATGTGTCAATTAATTTATCTTTAATGTTTATCTCACGAGCTTCCTGTTCAGTTTTTCCAAATAAACACTTATTTGCTTGTGATCTAATCCTTACTACGAATTTGTTTAAATTTTCGCCTTCTTCAGGTTTCATATTAGGAAAACTGTGCCTTTCAAAACACGAATTTCGTTGAGGTGAAAAGTGATTTTCAAGATTATCTACTAGAATTTTAAATACGTCATTGTTTATTTCAGGATCGTATTCTACAATTGCTCCTGGCAGCTCAAATGCAATTTCCTGTAGCTGTGGGCCCCCCAAATGTAAAAGTTTGTTTTTCTTTTTTACTACATTAGTAATATCTTCGGCATCTAGATATAATTTCACGGATCTTACCCATTTTCTCCATTCATTAGCCAGTAGCGCTTTATCTATGGTGTCACAAGAGAAATGTTTAATTGATGAATCCATTCTTTTCCCGTTTCTCTAACTTTTCTGTAAATACACAATCTTCCTTTCTCAGTAGAATTGAATCCACCCAGGTTTCTGTGTTCCAGCAGTAGAATTGAATCTTACTTACTGACTCCCCTAAAACAACAGAGCTGTTTTAGAATGTCCTAGTAACCCAGTAGAATTTAATCCACCCTATTTTATAGTAGAATTTAATCCACTCAACAATTTGGTAGAATTTAATCCACCCTATTTTATAGTAGAATTTAATCCACTCAACAATTTGGTAGAATTTAATCCACCCTATTAAAAGTTTCCACAACAATAAATACTACGTGAGATATGTATAACTGTTCAAATTTAACTAGTACTCTTTTTTTTTAGTTTTATAAAAAAAATTTCGTGAATCAATTTTTCTTATTAGGTTTTTTCCATTAGTTTCTATTTTTGCCTACACTTAATTCGTTTAATCTCACTAATCAACAAGAATATAACATAATTTAAGTATATTTACCTCGTCGCCAATTTGTAGTGCCCTAAGGGCCTCTTGCACCGTATTGGTGCAAAACTTCTGTTAACAAAACCAGGTTTAACTTATTAAAACTTAGATTAACTGTTTGGCTTGCACCGTCATTTATTTAAGCTAGATTAAAGTTAAGCCACAGTTCTGGTAATTTTTCTATAAGTTGGTACTGTGACTATATCTTCACTTGCATAATTCTTAACCTAGATTATACCTGTTTGGCCAATAAATGAGTGTTTTTTGTTGGAGTATTTAGTTTGTGCAGTAGTCCTAGGATTCTAAAATCTTCTGTCGATAATTTATTATAACTGTATGCCGAGCAATGACATAAATCATGACCCTGTACATGGGAAAACAGCGTTTAGTCAAAAAGACCATTTATAATTTTGAAATGTGTTAATTAAATACCTAATATATATTTTTTAATTATTAATTATTTTTTATGACCATTGTTACTTAACAATTTTTTATTATCTGGTTTGGATAAACTAGAAACCGATTTAACAGAATAAAAAGCTTGTTATTTTGTTTAAATATTTTTTGTGTATTTTTTATCTGGACAGGATCTCAAAGGTAACCTAAAATTAAACTCCAGGCAGTTTCTAAAATATTTCTTTATTATATAGTATAGATAAACAGTGTGATTAATTAGGGATTAATAATAAAAATTAAACTCTCGTAATGTTTAAGGATCCGAAAAATGGCTAAATAGTTCTCTTTGAACTAAAAATAAAAAGAATCTCACAAAAAGTGGGATCCTTTTCTTGTGTAGGTCTAAATTCCTGAACTTGCATTAAATCTTAGGATGGTTAGGAGCCGATTAATTGGTGATACTGTATATGGTTTCTAAAAAATAAGGAAGTAGTAATCCTGTACTTTTATTTTTCCCTTTTTTCCTTATCACTAACCAAGAAATACTGATTCTATGATAAACTTACAAATCATGGGGATATTCTAGTTGATCTTCTATTATTTCCAGAAGTGATAGCTGCCCCTTTTAATAATCTGTATCTTCTAAAAAAACTCATCAAAGTCATCAAAATAATTTTACCTTTCATAAACACGCCTACGAAAGCCGAAATCGTTAATTTCCAAAGTATCTAAAAAATCCTCAAGAAAATTTCTTCTTCCAATTCCAAATAATCCATATTTTTATACAAAAAATATCACTTGTAAGCAGCGTAGGCGTAGACACACATAAAATGTAGGGTTAAGATTCAAAGATTAGCCTTAAACGTTGAATAATCCCTCGAATTTGGGAGATTTAATTTAACAGCTAGTTAAGGCATTTAAACTCGGTTTAAGTGGCGGTGCAAGATAATCATTTACTTAAAACTTGGTTTAGGTCGTAAACCATAGTTAACAACTACGGTGCAAGTGGCCCTAAGTATCACTAAAACACGGCTAATATTTTAATAAACTTCTTTATTACAAAAAACTATATTTTATTACACAGAACAATCTATACGTCTGTTTTATACATCAGTAACTATACTCGATAGTCGAAATTGTGTAAAGTGAGTCAGATCTATCTAATCAACACTTTGGTTAAAGCGCAGTTGCCATATGTATTCTAGAGAGAAATGCTGTATTTTATAAATACACTTCAAATCCATTGTGTCAATATTTCAGGTACAAAAGATGCAATGTAATTAAGTCAATACCAATTTAATATATTTATTTCAAATTTCAAGCAGACTAATAATAATTAGTTTACTTGAAATGTGAAATAAAGTGTTTATGTATATTTCTTGAACGCAAAGTTTGTTGTGAAAAACTCGCCGATTTGACAATGTTGGAGAGTCGCTTCAATGTTCCGGCTTTGAGAACGAGATAGATAGATCGAGCTACGCGAATGAGACAGTGATAGTAAACAGTTATGTGAGGTGTTTATTCTCTTCATGAGCGTAACATCAGTATTTGTGTTGTGGTTTTGTGTGATAAATCGGTTATTATTGGTATTTATTGTAATATTTATATCGGTATATTTAGTGACAATAATGGCGGAGTGTAGTGGTGTTGGCGATAAAAAACGGCGTCGTAACAATTTAATTCGGGAAGAAAAAGTCCTCATATTAAATGTGTACGAAGGACTGCGTGCCATGGACAAACAGTTGGGTGTTAGTGACGCTGTGATTAAGTGCAGTTATTCAACTAAAGTTTCTGAGAGTATTATATACAATATTCTAAAGAAATCGCGGGACGGATCTTTGACAAGAGAACGAGGTGAAAACTGTAAACCGGAAAGTAGGGGAAGAAAGAAAATTGTTTTGGACGACCAAACACGGAATGCTATACGTAGGGAAATACATTCTTTTTATTTTAGGAATGAAATCCCCTCGGTAGCTAAATTGAGCAAGGTAATAGAAGCTGATGATACTTTACCAAACATCAGTGATAAAGTTTTGAGACGAACTTTAAAATTAATGAATTTTCGTTACCAAACAAGAAGTAGAAACAGTGCCTTAATTGAACGAAATGACATTGTGGAATGGAGGAGAAATTATTTAAAACAGATACGACAGTTTCGTAACGAAGGACGGCACATATATTATCTTGACGAAACATGGTTAAATGAAGGCCACACTGTGTCAAAAGTGTGGCAAGACATGAATATACGAAGCAATCGACAAGCCTTTATGGAGGGTTTCTCTTCCGGTTTAAAAGCTCCCTCTGGGAAAGGACGTCGACTGATTATCACTCACATTGGCAGCGAGGAAGGATTTGTAGAAGGTGGATTACTAAGTTTTCAGTCCAAAAAAACTGTCGATTACCATGAAGAGATGGATGGTAACCGGTTTGAAACATGGTTTAGATCAATTTTAACAAAGGTAACTCCTGGTTCAGTGATAGTTATGGATAATGCTTCATACCACTCTCGTCGACTGGAGCAAATACCTACTTCAGCTAGCCGCAAGAGGGTTATAATTGATTGGTTAGAGAGTAAAAGCATTCCGCACAACGAGGCAATGCTAAAAGTTGAATTATTATCTCTCGTACGGAAACATAAAAGCAGTTATATTAAGTACGTTGTCGATGAAATGGCGAAAGATTTCAATGTCTCAGTTGTTAGACTTCCTCCCTACCACTGTGAGTTAAACCCCATCGAGCTGGTTTGGGCCCAAGTGAAAAATTATGTTGCGAGAAAAAACAGTACATTCAAAATGGCTGACGTTGAGAAACTGTTTGACGAGGCGCTGCATACCGTTACTGCTGAGAGTTGGCGTAAATGTATTCAACACGTATTAAAAGAAGAAATAAAGTTTTGGGATTTAGACATACGTGTAGAAGTAATGACGGAACCACTCATTATCGATATAGGAGGAGAAAGCGATGATTCTGAGGAGTCGTCAGGGAGTGATACCGCTTCCAGTTAGTCAGACATTTTACAAGTGACCTCGCAACATACCTATACTTATTGGTAATTTATTTTGGTCTTGACAAACAACTTTTTTTTAGTTTTAGTAGTAGTAAGTTGGAATTGACTTTTGAACATTTTTTTATTTTGTTTTAACTTACTTATGAACAACTTGTGATAAGTTATTATTTCAAATGTTAAAAATTGAAATTCCAGATATTCCAGTATTCGCACCCTTAAACTATGATACGCTCATGGAGTTCACTTTAAATCGGTAGATAACCGATGACGTCACTTTACAGAATTTCGACTATCGACTTTTTTATATACATCTTATTATAGCTCATCCTTAAAAATGTGTATTATTCTTGGTAACACCCTGTATATACATAATGATACCTACCATAATAATTTCGTATTTCTGTTCTCTCAAATTTAAACGCCAGAGCGTACAAGAACATTTTCTATTTATTTTTTATTTAGGACTATTAAGAACCCTTCAAAAATGATGCGCTCATGAAGTTCGCTTCTGCAACTGATTTTATGGTCAGTAAGAGCGATGAGTCACTTTACAGAATTTCGACTATCGAGTATAGAAAACTAAAACTAGGTATCATTATATATTCAATCGTCAGCATCTCTTCTCAGTGAGTCAATCATTCACAGTGTCGGGTATCGTTCCAGTGTCGGATCTCCACAATGTGTTATACAATTCTCCTGAAACAAAAATGTGTCTGAGTTGCAGTGATTGATATGATCCTGAATTTGAATACTTTTGATTATTTTGGAAGTTCATTGGTGGAGGTCTCAAAGTATTTATAGTATTCACACTCATTGGTGTGGCCCTAAATGTTCGTACGCTCATAGGCATAGACTTATCAAAACTATTATTAGTATTTGGTTTGAAAACATTTCTATTTTGTTGATTGTTTGTACCATATACTTAAGCATTTGTGAAATATTTTATTGTGGGCGATTATTCTGTTTTGTTTGTATATTAATATGTTGAGAAGAAAACGGCATTAGTGAATTTTGATTCCTATATTGATAAAATAAAATATTGAACTTATTGTTTGAATAGTTATTTGAAAATATTTGTTGTGGCTGTTGTCTCATACGAAAGTTATTTTGTCTGGTTATTTGCCTATTTTTATTTGAATTTTTAAAATAATGTGTATTATCTTCTTAGGTAACCAATTGTAAGGTCTCACTTAGTGTTTAAGGTGTCATACAACGTATCGTGGCACCAAGAGACCTGATAAGAATGTTTTTAAGGTTAATTCATTATATAAGTTGTGTTTCAGAACTTTTGCTTCTTGGCTTGTTTCATGCATATCGACATAACTACATATGAGATTCAAAATTTTAAGGCATTCATTGTAGAACTGTTGCGTCGTTTTGATTTTGTCTTATCATTACGAAATCTCTATTGAGACAAGCATCGTCTCATTGATCAGAGAAGTTTCTCTGCAGCGTTTCTATAAGGTCTCTCCAGCTAGTTGCTAATTGAATATTTACAACTAATCTAGCATTGCCCGTGAGTTTAGACATAACAAAATTTAATAAGTAAACATTATGGGAACTAGCTGGATTTGCAAAATTGTAAAAATTTTGAATAATCTGGTCACTAATGAAAATGTATCAATTTAATATATTTGGTTTCCCATCGAATTCTGGAATACAGCTTAAATATTCTGATTTAAATTGAGCCATTATAGAATGATTTTCTGAAAAATTAACTCATCTAGGAATAATTTGAATGTCAGTTAGACAGTCACCCAAATTTAAATTTTCTAGTATCTGACAGATTCTCGCTAGACATTCAAATGTACTTACAAGAATAATAGAGTTACTTCAATCATATTCTTCCTAACAGCTATAGGTATGAGTCCTATAATATATATTATAATAAAAATTTATCTATCTATACTAATTTATAGAAATTAAAAATACAATTTATACTAATCTCTTGAAATATTCAAAATATCATATATACATACATACTTTAATTTGAATACTTAATTAAATTTCAAATTTGATATTGGGTATACATTTTTACGAACAATATGACTTCAACGTATTATATTTTTCTTAGAGACAATCAAGTTTAATATTTAACCCAATATTTTGGTTTCATGCTAATAAATAATTTACTAATTTGATATGATAAACTCCCATTTTGAATTTGATCTTTATTTTTTATTTTTAGACCGACTTATACAGAAAAATTATCTTTCGAAATTCAAAACAAATTTATCATGGAATTCCTGTAATGGCATCAAACATGGACACTGTTGGAACTTTTAATATGGCATGCGCTTTATCAAAAGTAAGTATGATAAAAACATCTTTTCTACTTCAGTTACTAAAACTGCATTTAAAACACGGGTTTGACATGCGCAAAATGACTATTTAAATACTAGTGTTTAAAATGCGAAAAGTCACATTTCGTTTATCTTTTGTCATCATGTGCATCTTTTGTATTCTAAATTTCATGTTGCGCGATAATCTTGTTCTGTGTCATTTGATTTGTCAGTTAGCTGTCAGCCATATAATTAACTGTATATAAAATAATTAAGCCGCGTTCATTAAATGTCTCATGAATACTACGAAATTATTCAGAAAACGGCGTTTTCGAATGTTCTTTGAAAAATCTTCGTTTCTATAAAGTTTGTACAACTGATATTCCAACACATGCTTCAAAGAACACGCGCCGACTACATAGTCGACCGACGATTTAAAGATTTCTTATTAGCGAGTTGATATTCAAAAGAAATTTACCTAAATGTCAAAACCGTAGTCGGACGATGCAACCCTAAACCAAGTCTCAGCTTTGTGCCAGTTTGCAGTTAACATTTTTGTACTATTACATTATTCTGAAAATAGAAACAATTGGCAGTGGAAAAAATAATGTATGCATCTTGGGAGTAAAGTTCATTAATCCCTCAGCTAAACTTTAACTTCGGGATTAAAATCCCTTGGTGCATAAATAACTATTACTCCAATGTGATTAAATCTGTGGTATTAATAAAAATCAGTATTTACTTATAAGTACTTACAGAAATGCATATTTAAAAAAAATGCTGATACTTAGAAGTATCTACTGATTATTCTTAAGTATTTTCTTATTTAGTCGAAATTTATTTACAAGAAAAAAATACAAAAAACTCTTGTTAACACTTTTTCAAATCAGTTTACCTACACTTGATGTATACAAACCTGAAAGAATTTACTTTATTCATCAACCATCATGTCGTTCGTTTCGTCTGGAAGTGAAGAAAGTGGCAATGAGAGTACTGTTTCAAAAACTAAAGAGACGGATTTAATATTTGTGGCGAAATTTGTTCGGGATAACCCTATTATTTTAAATAAAGCGAAAACTCCCGCAATAAATAAAAGAAAACAACACGTCTCAGCCACGCTTAAACAGCATTATGAAAGTAAGTTATCATGCCTTATTATAAAATGTTATAAGTTACTATGAAAACGTTGTAGATAATTTTGGAAAACCTACCGATATCAAAAAATTATTAAAAAAATTAAAAACGTGAAGGCGGTAGTAAAAAAAAATCCCAATGGCACAGGACCAATTGGACAGGCTTTTTTCAGTAATATGTTTGCATAAAAACCAAAATAAAAAAATTAGATACAAAAGTAATACAATGTTTTGAGATGTACAAAAAACCAAAGTAACATTCTGGCATCAAATCAAAAACAAAAAAATGAAAAAAATTTCTGGTAAATTTGTGAGTTTTCTTAAATAAATGTTTTAATGTACGATTTAGAGAAAAAATATTAAATACAAAAGTTGTAGAACGTGTTAAGGTCTATAAAAAAGCTTATTAACTTTTTTGCGTCAAATGAAAAACAAAGGAAATACGATTTTTTTTCAACTTTGACAGGCCGCCATTTTGTTTTTACTGGGCCGATTTGGCTCATTAACGAACTCGTCCAAGATTTTCCCTAAATGATTTTTGTAGCGAGTTTGGTTTCGATCCGTCAAAAAATACGCCCTCTATCGTGCTTTCAAATTCCGTTATAATTTGTTAATTTTCTTAAATAAATGTTTTAATGTACGATTTAGAGAAAAATGTTAAATACAAAAGTTGTAGAACGTGTTAAGTTCTATGAAAATCTCAGTAACTTTTTTGCGTCAAATGAAAAACAAAGGAAATACGATTTTTTTTCAACTTTGACAGGCCGTCATTTTGTTTTTACTGGGCCGATTTGGCTCATTAACGAACTCGTCCAAGATTTTGGCCTAAATGATTTTTGTAGCGAGTTTGGTTTCGATCCGTCAAAAAATACGCCCTCTATCGTGCTTACAAATTCCGTTATAACACACACACACACATATATATATATATATATATATATATATATATATATATATATATATATATATATATTATAAACAAACACTGTATTATATACTTACTTACTTTTATAGTAGATTTAAATGTATAAGTTTTATTATTTAGATTTTTTATGTTTTTAGTTTGGCTAGCTCAGTTTGTTTTTAATATTTGTTTAGTAATTTATTTTAATTAGATTATTCGGGAGCATGAAATCCTTTTTCCCTTTGAGTCCTGGCTTATTGTATTGTTATCATTGTTTAAATAAAAAGAAAACACATTATTTGTAATAGATTTAATTTTCAATGCAATATTTATATTTAATAAAAATAATATGCGACGCCAATGGATATATTGTACCTATTTATTGATTTTAATAATATCATCAATGCGCATGCGTGAAAAACTAGTCATGCGCTTTAACATGAAACGAACAATTCTTACATTAAAGAAGCATCTATATTTATACAAACATAGTTTGTTTGATGATGCAGATAGGTAAATGGTTCATAAATAAACATAAAAGAATATATATATATATATATATATATATATATATATATATATATATATATATATATATATATATCATAGTTATATATGATACAAATGGAAGGAATGAGTTATATACATGGATAGAAAAATAGGAATTATATACAGATGGACATAGTTATTGCATTATGAAATTTCAATCACTAGATTTATGCAATTACAAGATGGCGTAAGTACATGTTTTAATTTATTTAAAATTCGGCCTTTTATTAAATTTAACGATTTATGCAATGAATACACTATACAAAGTCTGTTTCTTTCTTTTTTAGATCGATCATATTTGCAAAAGTTTGTCAATTTATGAAATTAAGTACTTAATTGGTATTTTGAGTTTTTACAATAAATGATTTGATGTTGGTTGATGTCCTGAAAACTCGGGATCTTCCAATTGAAGACACAAATGAGCGTTTGGTTTCCCTGCTGAAATCCGTTATTTTGTGTTTTCCCATGTTTCGATTAACATCTTTGCTCCCAAATTTCACATCATTATTTGGTTATGCCGTGCTGATGAGGCAAAATGAGCCAGAAACATGCATGTCCACGGTTACCACTCTATTTCAGTAGCCCTTTACTTTGCGTGAATTACCCATGATTCTCTTTGTTATATATATATATATATATATATATATATATAAACATAGAGATTCATGGGTTTGTTATATATATATATATATATATATATATACATATAACATAGAGATTCATGGGTAATTCACGCAAAATAAAGGGCTACTGAAATAGAGTGGTAACCGTGGACATGCATGTTTCTGGCTCATTTGCCTCATCAGCACGGCATAACCAAATAAAGATGGGAAATTTGGGAGCAAAGATGTTAATCGAAACATGGGAAAACACAAAATAACGGATTTCAGCAGGGAAACCAAACGCTCATTTGTGTCTTCAATCCGTTATTTTGTGTTTTCCCATGTTTCATCCTCGCTTAAAATTTACTATAGAAATGGAAAGTAATAAAAGCTTGAACTTTCTGGATACAACCATTAATTACGATACAACAGGTAAAATTTTCACAAACTGGTATACAAAAGAAATTTCATCCAATAGATATACAAACTTTCTTTCAAATGCACCAATACAACACAAAGCAAATGCTGTCAGAATGTTAACAGATAGGGCTATAAAATTAGCACATCCTAAATATCGAAAAGATAACTTGAGAAAAGTAAGAGAAATTTTAGAAGAAAATAACTATCCACAATCATTTTATGAGAAGTTAATAAAAAAGAGAATTCACACAATTTATAATAATAATAATAAAAATAATAATTCTGATACCACAGTCAAATACATACCTTTACCATACACACATTCACTATCGGAAATAATTAATAATACCTTAAAAAACACAACATAGTAGTTGCTCATAAATTAGAAAATACAAACAATAGCCTCTTCAGTAAATTAAAACCCAAAATTCCCAAAAATAAACAAACACATACTGTATATGAAATAGGATTGTAATGGTGTATATATCGGGCAAACCAAACAATATTTACATAAAAGAATGCAAGCCCATCGTAACTCAAAAACTGATGTTACTGCGTTGACAAAGCACCAACAAGAACTAAATCATAAATTTAATTACGATGATATAAAAATCTTAGATAAAGAAGTAAACACAAAAAAACGTACATATTTAGAAATGATCAGGATAAAACAAAATAAAAACGCAATTAATTTTAGAAGTGACATCAATAACCTAAGTCGTATATATAACGGTTTAATTTAGAATTAAAAATAACAAATAGTATATGAAAAAATAGACATCGAAATAACTGTTGCATCTTCTTAAATGTGTCCAGTCTGTATAATACCTAAAATGAATTAATATATCTTCATACAGTATAAACCATTAAAACTTGTTAAATTTAAGAAAAACTTTAAAAAACCATAACATCCATTAAGTTGATACTAGATCATTTATTTTAGATACAAATTTTAAAATGATTTTTAACATGTTTTGAGTTGTATAAAGTCGTAGATTTTATGTAAGTATTTTAACACCTGTTAAATAATGTAAAGATTGTAAATATTTGTGTAAATTTAGTAACAATGTTCAGAAGATGACACGTATGATGTCGAAACGTCAATAAAATTATAATTATTAAAGTAATGGAGACTTTTTATTCCAAGAATAGCTAATATACAAATTATATATGGTAGGTCAAGAAAAAAATATTTTACAATTCATATATATATATCGTCGGCTTAACATGCAAATGTCGTAAGTCCACAATTGGTCAAAAATAGACTTGAAGTGCCATCTACTAGAAAATAATACAATCAATCTCCTGACTGAATAACTTCGCTTAAATGTGAACATAGGTAACTGTATTACCGATTATGTAAATGTCGAAAGTCCATTCTTCTCTGTGGTTTACAGTTAAATGTCGTAAGTCCTGTCAGTTTAATTTAGTTGTAACAGGTGTGCATGTGGTCGTAGTTTTTATGTTAAAAACGGTAAGTATTAGAGCACTTTTAATTGTTTTCTAATTAATAAGGTATTCATTGAACATATTAGAGTAATTTTCTTTAATATATTTCTCATATTAATTTTAATTACTTGTTAAAACTTATTAAAGAAAGTTCACATGGACTTACAACATTTTATAAAAAGGAATATTGTTGTAAAATAAATAAAAATAAAGGACTTACTACATATTATTAAATAAGTAATAAGAAATGGTACCAAAAAATAGTTCTTAAATTTGCTTTTTCTGGATTTATCATGTACTTAAAATAATATAATGTTAACAAAAATTATTTTGAGTAGTTATTGTAAATGTACCTATATTTAAGTTGAATTACAATGTATGTGTTTTTTGCAGAAAAATGGCATCGTTTCAATCAAGAACAATGAAAATTATGGCGGCTGCAACTAACACTGCGATGTCCAGTGGTGAAAATAAAGAACTTTTGTTAATGCCATTTGAAAACACAAGTCCGTTGTTAATCCTGGATATCCCAGAAATAACGCAACATATTGAAATAGATCAAAATATTGTGCATTTGGATATACCACTAGCAAATAGTATAAATATTTGCGATCCTATCGATATGCAATTAAATAATAATAAAGAAGGTAGTCAGAGATGCGAGGGTCTAATGATAGTTGATAAAGAGAATGATTATCAATCTTGCTGTAACATGCAAGATATTTTAGAAATACCAAGTAGCAGCAAAGAGATAAGAAATGATCTTGATGATCAGTCAACAACAGAAGAAAATAATAAATACGACAATCCTGACGCCGGGGAACTCTCCAATAACAATAAATCCGATTCTGATAATAACAGCTTATCCAATAATGAGAATGAGAATAATGAGCCAAAAAAGAAAAGAATAAAGAAGCATTTGGTGAGCAAAAATACCTGGAAGCAGAAGGTTAATGAAATAAATAGAGAAAAGGGAAAAAACTACAACGGAAGAAAAAAAATAAATGGTGTTTGGACAGAGATTGCAAAGCCAGGAAGATCCCTTGGACCACGTTGCGAATGTAAACTATCTAAATTAACAAATAAAACCAAAACCAGTCTGGAGTGCCAAAAATTAGGTGAAGATGATCGGCAAGAAATATTTAAAATGTTTTGGGAACAAATGAATTGGGAACAAAGAAAAACGTTTGTGTATTTATCGGTTAAAAACGCACCAACCAAACGGCACAGGAACAGAAAGGAAGAAAATAATTCTAGACGAGAGTACTCATCGGAGTATAATTTAAAGAAACGAGATGATTCAACTATAAGAGTATGCAAGAAAATGTATTTAAATACAATAGCAATGGGTGAGAGAATGGTCGATATATGGAAGTTTTCAGGATGTAACGAAAGAAACTTAAAAAGCATAGAAAATGCGTCGAATGATGAAAGCGTTAATAATCAAGATGAACAACATCGTACAAATAAAGAAAAATTCGCCCAAAAAATTTGCAGGAATTTTTTGAAAATCTTCCAAAAGTTGAGTCACATTATTGTAGGGCCAGTTCAAACAGACAATATTTAGAACGGACATGGGCCTCAAAATCCGCTCTTTACAAATGTTATAGAGACTTTTGGTGCAAGGAAAAGGGCATTAAATACCTTTCAGTAGCTACTTTTGATCATGTCTTTGATGAAGTGAATTCAGCCTTATTTAAACCGAAAAAGGATGAATGTGACAAATGTGTATCACATAGAACCGGAAATCTCTCAGAGGAAGAATTTCTCGTACACCAAAAAAAAAAGTTGAAGCCAGGGAGGCAAAAGACCAAGATAAAACCTCAGAAAATGAAGTGTTTTGTATGGACCTTCAAGCAGTGCTTTTGAGTCCAAAATCAAACGTCTCCTCGCTATATTTAAAACAAAACTCATGGTCCATAATTTTACACTTTATGATATGAAAACCGGTAATGGTTACTGTTTTATTTGGCATGAAGCCGCAGGAGGAGTAACTGCCAATAATTATGCCTCCATATTGTCGTACTTCATAAAGGAGCATGTATTAGAGAAGATGGCAAATGAAAAATCCATAATATTTTGGAGTGATGGATGTACCTCACAAAATCGTAACTCCACAATGTCTAATGCTCTCCTTAATATATCCATGAAATATGGTATACAAATTGAGCAAAAGTACCTCGAAAAGGGGCACACGCAAATGGAGGCAGACTCCATGCATTCTTGTATTGAAAGAAAATTGAAAAATATTTCTATTAACGTACCAGCTGAGTATTTTGGGGTCTGCCTCCAAGCAAGACAGAATCCACGTCCATATTTTGTTAAGTATTTAACTTACGAATTTTTTAAAAATTTTGACAAGCTCAAGTTTTTAACATCCATAAGACCTGGGAGAAAAGTTGGCGATCCAGCAGTTACCGACTTACGATCAATAATGTATAAACCTAATGGACAAGTACTATACAAAGTAAGACATAATGCTGAGTATCAAACTTTGGAACACCGTAATATACATAAAGTTCATCCGTGTGCATTGGAAGATCTTCCACAGTTGTACCAAAGTGAGATACCGATTAAAAAAACAAAGTACGATCATCTTCAGAGTCTTAAAGCTAGTTCAAATAAAGACTATCACTCGTTTTATGATAATTTGCCATTTAAAGAATAGTAACAATTATTTTTAAACTTATAGTTCCTAAATGTGTAAGATTTAACAGTTAATAATAATTTTTATCCTGTATCTGTTGTTCAATAAATATATTAGCTTGAAATACTAATTAGTGTTGTTTTAATTATTGCTTTAAAAGTGAAAATGTTGAAAGTCCAATAAGTTTTTAAAAAATATAAGTGAAAATGTTGTAAGTCCCAAAAAAAACCAAAAAAAGCCTTTTTTTGTTAATTATTTTCCATAATTTGGTAAATTAGATATGTTTAAACATTTGGTAAAAGTTTTTGTTTAAAAAAAATTAATATACCAACATATAGGAAGTTTTTTAGCTCTCCTGTAAAATTTACAATTTAGGACTTACTACATTTACATATTAAGCCGACGATATACATATATAACCTTCGGAACGGAGGGTGATTTTGGCATCTAGGAACACCAAAACGAAAAACTGCATTGAAATTTTTCCGAAGTCGCGTCCTGCTACTCTCTACAATAGCCCTATTTCATTGTGAAATAAGCCTAAAAAGACTGATGCCAACATAACTGGGAATAGAAAGATAAAGCTAAGTGCAGCAGAACAATTCATGTACATGGCACTACAGGGGGATCAAGAGGAGTGCAATCATATTCTTAACAAAATACCTGGTAAAATAATTAATTTTTATTATATGTGTATAAGCTAGTGTAATATTTCGTTTCAGGACATGTTGCAGTTGGAATCCCTTCTGACGAACAAAAAGAAAAACAGTCCGATGAAGTGGCAGGTCCGTCAGTCGCTTCAGTGTCTCCTTTAACACTGCAACCACCGTTAACTGCACGTCCAAAGCGACAAAAAATTATAGAACAGTACGAAAAGGAGGAAACACGTACTTTAAGCACCATGGAACTACAAAGATTGGTGTTTTTGAAGCAACTGCATGCTGTAAACCTTGAAAAGGCAAAGCCAGAGAAAGTGTTAAATAAAGAACATGTTGTAAGAGAAGGAGATAAAAATCACACTATTTTGTAATTAAATATTTATTTTCAATTTAATAAAAATTATCTTAGTTATTTTGATCGGCGTAAATAATTGTAGCTAAACGGTTTTGTATGACTAGACCTTCCCTTCGAAGTTCAATCAGTCCAACAGGTTCTTCTTCTTCGTCTTCATGTTCATTGTCTGGATGTAAGCCTTCTTCAAATTCAAACACTTCTTCATCTTTTAAATAGTTTCCAATATTATGAAGAACACAACATGCTATAATAATGGATGGCACTTTTCTTAATGGCAGTCTAATTGTATTTTGTAATAAAGGGAATCGTTGCTTTAACTGACCGAAGCATCTTTCGATAATTACACGTTCATTTTTCAAAAGGTTGTTATATGCTACTTCTTCTGCAGTTCTTGGTTCTCCAAATGGGACCATTAAACATTTTTCAATACCATATCCCTTATCTCCTAACAATACTGCATTGCCAAATGTTCTTAATACACCACAGATGTGACTGTTCCTCCAAATCCTGCTATCATGTACAGAACCTGGCCATTCTGCACTAACACTTGTAAATAACTCATCGGCGTTACATGTTGCTTGTACATTTATTGCGGGAATGGTTTAAAACAAATGTATTCGCTACTATGATGATTTTCCCTAACTTTTTTAATTCCTATCAACGTACAATCAATTGCACCTATAGCCAAATATAACAGAAAGTTAAATAATAACATAATATATTAATATTTGCCAGTGTACTAAGGAAAGTAAAAGACCTACCTGGATCAGCAATATATCGCAAAAAGATTTTCATTTTGGTAATATTGTCTATGGCCCCTCCGCTGGTTTCCCCGGTATCAATGTCAAAAAAATGTGTTGTTAACTATGGCACACTTTCGGGGTTAAAAAGATACAATTTCACATAATCTCGATCACGAGGATCTTCTCGTCTGATTTTATAAACTTTTGGAGCTCGTTGCACGACAAACATTTTTTAAACAAATAGGTATACACTTTCAGCATACTAAGAAGCAGACTTAAAAATTTATAAGAACATACTTAATTTAATAAGTATAACCTATCGTTTATCAGTTCGAATTCGACAGTCATAGTGAGTGGACGTGTTCGAGTGTTTGTGATTCTACTGGAGTCAGATTTAACCCTTTCGGCCCTGCCGGTGGCAATTGCCACCGGTATATTTACAGTGTTCTGTCACACTCAGAACATCAACTTTTACCCCCGGCCAATAGATGTCACCTCTTTATAGTATGTCTAGGGCAGATCATGACTAGTATTTATTTATCATTGTCCTATTCACGTATCTGAGAGACGCTGATTGGATGTGTTGCAAGTATGGATCCAAATTACCTGAACAATGCTTTCAGTAAGTACATATAATCATTATATAAAAGCAAATCTATGTGTTATTTTGGGTGGTATCTAAATTGTAATAGCGCATAATTAGTCAGATGAAAGAAATTCGTGGATACCTTCACAAATAGTCATCGCCATACCGCGTCGAAATTTGTGTACGCAATTGCCACCACTAGGGTTTCATGCAAAATTGTATACAAAAAATATTCATAATTTCCTTTCTATTCTTATATATCTATATAATTTTTATAGATGATGATGGCATACCCCCAATGAACTTTTATGGGAAATTGAGAACAGTTGCTCAGAAAGTAACTTTGAAGGATGCGCAGGCTGCTATATCAGCACTACCTGACTCTGATGTAGAAGAAGAAAATGAAATTGATGGAATTCAGGAAGATACAGATGATGAACCAGAAAATGAACTAATAGAAGATGAACCCGATAATGAAGAATCTGATGACGATGAAAACATTCCATTGGCATTGTTGGCAGAAACATTGCGACGACAAAAACCGAAGAAGAAAAATGAAAAAAAGAACATTGTTTGGGAGAGAAGTCGGTTTTCACCACCTAACATTGATTTCAGTCCATCTGAGAATGGTGAAGAAGATTCTCATCAGGGTAAGACTCCGTTGATGTATTTTCACGAGTATTTTCCGAACGAAATATTCACTGAAATAGCAGAGAAAACGAACATGTATTCCATTCACAAAAGCGGAAAAAATATCAACACAGATGAACATGAAATCGGTAAACTTGTCGCTCTGCATATACTTATGGGTATAATTCGCTTTCCCAGACTGAGGATGTATTGGTCCCCTGCCACAAAAATAAAATTCCTAGATGATATTCGATTATCACGTAATAGATTTGAATTGCTGAGAAACAATTTACATATTGTTGATATCAACGAAGAACGTAATGATGATGATAAACTCTGGAAAGTCCGTCCATTAGTCAGGTCGTTTGAGAAGCGGTGTGAGGATTTAGTACTGGAAGAAAATCTTTGTATTGACGAATCCATAATTCCATTCAAGGGCCAACTTGTCGTGAAGCAATATCTAAAAGGGAAGCCAAACCCATGGGGAGTAAAGGTGTTCATGCTTTGTGGTGCCTCTGGTATCATATATCGTTCTATTATATACCAAGGCACTACCACTCTACCAGCCAATTTGCGAGAAAATTATTCAGCTACTAATGGACTAGTAATCCATTTATCAAATAGAATTCCTGAACATAAAGGACACAAACTATTCTGTGACAACTACTTCACTTCGTTGTTTTTATTACAAGAGTTACTAGAAAAGGGTATTTTCATGGCAGGAACCATTCGCGCTAATAGGCTCGAAAAGTGTCCGTTGAAACCCGAAAATCAAATGAAGAAAATTGGCCGTGGAAGCTGTGATTCATTCGTTGCAGAGGATAAGACAATTGTGGTAGTTCGTTGGTATGACAATAAAGCTGTCAATATGGCATCAAATTTTGTTGGCATCGAACCAGAAGATGAGGTCAGGAGATGGGATAGGAAAGAAGGGGCCTATGTGATGGTGAAACGTCCAGCAATTATACGCCTGTATAATACATCAATGGGAGGAGTGGATAAGAGTGATTTTCTAATTGCACTTTATCGCACCTTCATTCGATCAAAGAAATGGACTTTGAGAGTTATTTTCCACTATTTCAATTTAGCTGTTTGCAATGCTTGGTTAGAATATTGTTCTAATATGGAACATGATGGGGTGATAAAAAAAGCCAGAATGGATTTATTGCAGTTTGCTATGTCAATAGCAGAAGGTTTGGCATTTTCGGGTTGTCTAACCAGTACACCAAAACGAGGTAGACCATTATCCAGTAGTTCGAGGAATTCACCCGTACTGTCTGGTAGCTCAAGAAGTTCACCAGTACCAACCAAACGCCAAAAACCTCAAACAGTTCCTGTCAACGATGTAAGGTATGATAACCTGGCCCACTGGCCAGTACACAAAGTTGGTCATGAGCAGCGCTGTAAGCTCGACACTTGTGGAGGGCGTTCACGAATCCAATGTGAAAAATGTCAAGTACCTCTTTGTTTATCAAAATTCAAAAACTGTTTCAAGAATTTTCATGAAAAATGAGTTAATTATTAAGTATAGTTAGTATGTAATTGAATTAAATGTAATGAAATGAATAAAATTTAAGTTTCCATTTTCAGTGATTTATTTACCTTCAAACCTGATGGTGGCATTTGCCACGGCTTCCTAGTTTTTATATCTATGGTGGGAAATAGTTAATATTCGGTGGAGAAGTTCTTGTAAAGAATACAATTAATAATTCACCATAAAAAATTTTTTTTTCGACGTTTTAAAAATTCAGGGCTGAAAGGGTTAAGCTAGCTAAGTATTTACCAATTAATAATATTTTTAATATCATATTATAAATTTTAAAATAACATATCTGAAAAACGTCTAATTAGTTGAATATGGGAGAAAAAACGGGCGGCGATAAGCCGCCCGATTTAAAAGAATCCGGTTTTATCAAGGAACAGGAAAAAAAAGATGAAACTTATAATATTATAGATTTAGAAAATCGTTATAGTCCAGGCGATAAAGGCCCTTTTTTTGTTTTTGTGGAACATAAAGAAAAAAACATTGGCAGGTTATTCCCTATTAAAATAGGTCATTATCTCCTTACGGATGACACATTAAAAAAAGAGGTTGAGGATATTAAATCAGTAGGAATAAACCGAGTAAAAGTTATATTTAAAACCCTGGAAACGGCAAACTCCCTTGTTAATCATTTGATAATACAAAAAAACAATCTTATAGCATATATCCCTAGATTCTATACTCACAAAAAAGGCCTTATAAGAATGGTGGATACTTGCTTCGATGAAGAGTATCTACTAAATGCGATTATTTCCAATAAAAAAGTAGTAGGTGTACAACGTATGAAAAGAAAAATAATAGATTCAGATGGAAATTCTTGTCTAGTTAAAAGACAAATGATTATCGTACAATTTTTGGGCAATGAAATCCCACAGAATGTACAGATCAACTTGTGTAATTTTCAGGTAGAGCCCTACATACAACCAGTGGTACAATGTTACAATTGCTTGCGATACGGCCATTCGGCCAAATAGTGCAAATCCAAAGAGAGCAGATGTAAAAAATGCACCGATATAAAGCATCGTGAGGAGGACTGTAAAGCTGACAATATCTGTATATATTGTAAAATAAATGATCACCCTTCAGTTTCTAGGAAATGCCCCGTGTTCATAAAACAAAAACAAATAAAACAGATTATGGCACAAGAAAACGTATCGTTTAGGGAAGCTGAAAATATTTACATCAACCCATCGTACGCTAAAATTGTTACAAATAACCGATTCGCGGTATTAAATAACTCTATCAATTTTCCTCCCTTACCTAATTCTAATCAGACATCCTTCCAAAGTACACCAATAACCTTAAGAAAACCCGTTAACAAATCCAATATTCCTTCTCCCAAAAAACGTAAAACTTCCCCTATATCCCCCACCATAGAATCACCTCCTGTAAAGAAAAGCCCTCAATTCAAAGTAAAGATTAATTCAGTTCGCACTAACCCTTACAGGGACGAATATATGAGTTATAAAGAAAAATCAGTATTTATATTATCTACATTTGTCAAAGAATTGCAAAAAAACTTCCCTGCTACTGCAGTCTCTTTTGCAGACTCGGAAATACGAGAATTTGTAAATAATATGTACGACGCCGATAATTCTACAGATAAGATGGATTTGAGTTATAATGGATCCGGATCTGCGTCCGGATCCGAATCTGAATATTAACCTTCCCGTCTAGCAATCATAAAATTATAAAGAATAAACTAAGTTTATTACAATGGAACAGCAGGTCACTAAAAGCAAATAAAGCTAGTTTGAGTAACTTTATTAATAAAACACATATTGACATTATAGTAGTATCAGAATTATGGCTCAAGCCAGACGAAAATTTTGTTTTACAAGGATTTAACTTAATTAAAAAGTGCAGAATCGATGGTTATGGTGGAGTAGGGATCTTTATAAGGCAGGGTATAGATTATACAGAGGTAGATATTATACAATCGTTTAATAAAGATCTAGAAGTATGCGCAATTACATTGTCCTCTTTAAACATTTCGATAGTATCTTTATACCGTCCATCTGATATAGCCGTCAATTACAACGATTGGCTAAATTTATTCCAGCAATTTGATACCAATAGTATTTTCTGCGGCGACTTTAATGCACACCATGGTATGTGGGGTCCTATACCGGATGATCGGCATGGAAAAATTTTAGCAGATGCAATCGATTATTTAGAGCTTGTTGTGTTAAACGACGGCACTCCTACTAGAGTTAACCCTAGGGGAAACCATTCAGCAGTTGACATCTCATTAACTTCGCATGTTTTAGTAGACAGGTTAACTTGGGAAGTGTTAGACGACACAATGGGATCAGACCACTACCCAATAGCTATCGGAATTCAGATTAATCCAAAGTCCTTCACTGTAAATCCGTCGACAAAATGGAATGACTCTCGAGCAGACTGGGATACATTTCATAAAGTGTTGGAAGCAGACATAAATCAATTACTTACTGAAAATAATACAAATCTTACAGACAAAGTCGCAGCATTTTTTGAGATCATTTCTTCTGCAGCAGATCGTTCGATGCCTGTTAAAAAGGCATTTACTCCCGTTTCTCCTAGACCTATTTGGTGGGATGAGGAATGCGTAAGGATGGTAGAAAAACGTAAAACGGCATTAAAAAATTATAGAATTCATTCCAATTACAATAATTATATAATATATCAAAACTTAGCTGCGCAAGCGAAACGCTTATTCAAAAACAAACAACGCGGAAGTTGGATTAACTTTTTAAATAAACTTAATAAAAATACTCCTTTAACAGAGATTTGGAAATTTGTTAGAAGGCTTAACAATAAAAGTTTTCAATGCCCCAAAAAACCAATTTCAAAAGATTTAATTGATGATATTCTAAATAAAATAGCCCCTCCATCTGCTTCTAATTTTGGGGTTAAAACAGATGTCAAGTTTATATTCAATCATGAAGACGAATTGCTAGCTTCTTTTACGATTCATGAACTGGATTTAGTAATTAAAAAAGGTCTCAACACTTCTCCCGGTCTAGACGGTTTTACCTACAAAATAATTAATAATTTACCTATTTCAGCAAAAAAATTTTTATTGCAATTATTCAATGATTGGTGGAGGAAGCAAAAGTATTCTGATTGCTTTAAAAATATTATAGTCTGTCTCATTCTTAAACTTAATAAAGACCCTGGTTTGTCTTCATCATTTCGCCCCATCTCGTTGATATCTTGTATTACAAAAACTTTTGAAAGATTAATAAAAATTCGATTGGAACATTTTGTTGAAAGTAGGGCTCTATTGCCAAACATTCAATATGGTTTTCGCAGAGGACGTGGCACTATAGACGCTGTAAGTCATTTAGTGTCAGATATACAAATAAGTTTCTCTAAAAATTACTACACATTATGTTTGTTTGTTGATTTAACGGGGGCATATGATGTAGTTGATCTTAATATTCTAGCAAATAAAATGGAAAATATTGGAATTAATAAAACTGTCTCTACCAATATTATTAATCTTTTTCATTGTAGAAAAATATTTATACGTGATCATAATAACGTATTACATGGTCCACATATAGTATATAATGGCTTACCGCAGGGATCTATACTGAGCCCTATCTTATTTAACATTTACACTGCAGATCTGCACAGGTTAGTAGATGATAAATTTAACATGATTCAATATGCGGATGATCTATGTCTTTACTTTACCCGTAGTTCTTATGAGCGTTGTTTAGAAGATCTGGGAGAATGTATGCAGTTACTAATAAGTTGGTTTAATGATATGGGATTCAGTGTCTCTCAGGATAAGACTGCTTTGGTATGTTTTACTCGACACCGAGTTAGGACTGCTGGAGCTACTTACCTGGCTGGTTTTAAGATTCCATTTGTCGACGAATTCAAATATCTAGGCATTATCTTAGATAAAAAACTGCTGTGGACAAATAATATCAAGTATGTTAAAAAAAAATGTGAAAAAGGTATGAATTTGCTAAAAGTGGTTTCCAAAAGAAAATGGGGAGCAGACGTCAATTTGATGTATACATTCTACAAGACCTATATTCGTTCCATATTGGACTACGGGTGTACATTATATGGAGCAACATCTAAAACAAATCTACTAATTATCGACCGTATTCAATATAAAGCCTTAAAAATTTGTATGGGGTTAATGATGTCATCTCCTAACCAAGCAGTTTTGGCAGAAATGCAAGAACCGCCACTTAACATACGGAGACAATTTTTAGCTGAAAAACAAATGATTAAATATAGAGCATTTAATACGGAAATGGTCCAAAAAATCGCTTATATAAATACGTGTAACCTTACAGTTCCGTACTGGAGAATAAAATCTACTCCTCCCTTGGCAGAGGCCTTTATTAATACCAATTAAGATGAAGATTTCATCTTAAATTCTCCTAAATTCCCTATATATAAGTACAGTTACAAAAGTATCATATTTCGACCAACCGTCATATACCCCTTATACACCGAAATTCCTAATCTAAATAACTTAATACTTACAACTATACTGAATGATTTCGGAGACAATATAACTAAAATATTTACAGATGGGTCCAAATATGATGATGGAACAGGAGCAGCATTCTTTGTTTCAAACACTAATCATGTCGAAAAATTCAGAATAGCAGACATATTTTCGGTATACTCTGCCGAGGCTCTTGCAATAAAACAATGCTTAATATGGTGCACACTAAATCCTGTGCAATCAGCTGCTATAATGACAGACTCGAAATCGGTTTTACAAGCTATCGAAGGATCTCCTATAAACATTTATAATCAGGAACTGATCTTAGAAATAAAAAACTTATTGTATCAATTAAAAATTACTAATAAACAAATTGTTATCATATGGGTAAAAGGCCATAGCGGCGTTATAGGCAATGAGAAGGTAGACCACCAGGCAAAAGAAGCTAGCAAATTAAAAGAGTTATTAAACTTTTCCTGTCAGGCTGACGTAATTAACAGGCATAAAAAATCCATTAGAAATAGATGGAGAGAAGCTTACAATAACAACAGCAAAATATCTAAAAGCTTCTATTTCCAGCTTCATCCAAATCTTCCAAATAACATTCCTCATATAACAATGTTTGATTATAGAAAAAAATACGCATCAATTATAACGCGACTAAAACTAAACCATGGCCGTTTCCCTGCTCACCTACATAAATTGGGTATTCTACAGTCTCCATCGTGCAACTGCGACAACGTGTCGATAGGTGATACCAATCATATATTTCTGGAGTGTAAGAAAAACAAAGTGGCTATATCAAATTTATATACCTCTTTAAGGAACAATAACTTTCCTTTTCCATTGAATATGAGTTCTCTCCTGGCATGTATAAATAAAGATACTTTCGATGCAATAATAAACTTCATTAAGGAAGCAAGAATAGATCTGTAAGTATATTCATATGACAAAAAAAAATAAATAAAAAAAAAATTCTGTGGCCAATAGTCTTCGACTGAGGCCATCCCTGTCCCCCCAACACACACACACACACACACAACCTATCGTTTATTAATATAGATTTAAGTAAGAACTAGTCACCATAAGTACAAACTTATACTCCCTCAGTACATACTTTAAGTATCAGTTTGTACTTAAACTTTAATAATATACTTTTCAGTATTAACTTATGAAACCGTAAGTATTAAGTATCTACTGATTTTAATTAATACCACCCAATATGCTACTTTGATCACTATTTTCAGTTGAATAGTAATGAATATTGTTCACGCATGTGGAGAAAAATTATATTTTTATATCAATGTTTGTCAATATTAAATAGTATTTTGATAAAAGCCAAAACTGTGCCTAATTTTGAAAAAAATATTCCAATTAACAATTCGACCTAAAATCAAGAAAATGTATTCAATATTCTGTTTTAGAATGGTTTATTTACCTGCATACACAAATACTATAGTGTAGATGAGTGGAAAAAATTTGCTCAAGACAATCCAGAATGTTTAAAAAATGTAGCCGTCAGTGCAGGAATGTCGACAGAAGATTTTAACAGATTGTCAGATGTATTAGAAGCAGTTCCTGATATTTCCTTTATTTGTTTAGATGTTGCTAATGGTTACTCGCAACATTTTGTTGAATTTGTCTCTACAGTTAGAACAGCGTTTCCATCGCACACTATCATTGTAAGTAAATCGATATTTTATAATAACAAATTTCCTGGAACATTTGAAAATCCTCTTTTCATCTTAATGTTTAAATCAGAAAGAGGCTCAATTTCTCATGTAGCTATAAACTTCACTAGCGACTGTGTACAATTAGTCCATTTATTTTGAATTTATATACGGGGTGCTTCGAAAACCGTTGCTAAGATAGGTAGAACACTAGAGATAAGTGGGTTTGCTTAGTAAAAAATTTCATAAATTGAATAGATGAGGTTTTTACTTGATGAGGATCCAACTGAATGATGAAATAAAACAATATAATTTGCTTAAATCTTCATTTATTTGAACTAATGTTCAATTTAAACTTGTTGATGCGTTTCACTAACACAGTAGCTTCAAAACGAATGAAGGTATAATATAAAAATGTGTTAATATATACAATGCATAAATACAGAATTCTATTTACTAATGTTAACAAAGGTATTGAAAGAAATTACCTGGAAATTCATTCACTACAAACATTCCTAGCTATCTTCTAGGTAAAAAGGTTTAATAAAGGAGAGTGATTGATATATATTTGGTTGTTAAGAAGATTACCTGAATATTTATTTTTGGTAATTTCAAGGGCCTCTAATAAATTTAAACTAAAGGATTTACCGACTACATGGAGAATTTCAAAATTTGGGTCGAAAATGTGTTGGTTTTATAATAAATGATTTGAATAGTTAGAATCTAATTTTTTGTTGTCATAGCTACGTTTGTGTTCCGAAATTCTAGTTATAAAATTTCTATAAGTTCTACCGATATAAATTTTATCACAGTTGTCATTACCACATTTTAATTTATAAACTCCTGATTTGTTTAATTTTGAAGATTTAGATTTATTATTTTTAATGAATTTGGATAAATTGTAATCAGTTTTAAAGGAAATATTCATGTTTAAAGTTTCGAAAAATGATTTAATATTTAAGGATGGTGTTCCAAAGTATATTAAGCTTTTAAATTGTTTATTATTATTTTTATCTGAAGGGAATACTTGTTCTGTTTTTTTCTATCTTTTATTTATGATATTGTCAATTAAGTTTGGAACGTAATTATTATTAACTGCTATTTGCTTTATGATATTTAATTCTTTGTTATAATTATTAATATTTAATGGGACTGTTAAGAGTCTGTGTATCATACTATTGAAAGCTGCTAGTTTATGACTGAATGGGTGGACCGAACTATTATGAATTGTAATATCTGTATGTGATGGTTTATGAAATATAGAAAAATCATGTTTATTATTTATATTTAAAATTGTAAGGTCTCGAAAGTTTATAGACTTATTTTGTTCATGCTCTACGGTAAATTTGATATTATTATGAATTGAGTTTATGTAAGTAATGAAGCTCTCTAATTGTCTATTTGTACCGCATTTAACAAACCCAACTTTGAATTATCAGTCGCCAAATCAATTCAACAAAAATCAAAGTCAAATAGTCTTATTTTCACAAAAGCAGATAAAGAAAATATAGTAATAGCATTACCTAAAGAAGATTATATATTAAAAACCAACAATTTTATACAGGCAAGCAATTTTGAGACCCTTAAAAAAGACCCAACTAATAAATTTCAGAAAGAAATAAAATTAGCAGTAGATAACGCTAAATCAATAATTAACGATAAAGAAAAATATAAATTATTTTTACCCAATCCGCAACACCCTGAACTTTATTAATTAATTAAACTCCATAAAGAGGGGTACCCAATCAGACCAGTTGTTTCTTATTTCACAGCACTTTCATTCAAAATTTCAAGATTCTCATAGATGTCATCTCTAAATATTGTTCATTCATACCTCGATTTTCAGTTAAAAACTCAACGGAATTAATGAATGATATTCAAGATATAATACTACCCCATAATTCTAAATTCATTTCGTTCGGTGTAACAAATCTATTCCCTAGTATACCTCCTAAAGAAACTATAACTCTTGTTGATAACTTGCTCACATACAATAATGTTAATCCTATAATTCACTCTGATATCATTACTTTATTAAAAGTGTGTTTGAATCAAAATTATTTTCATTTCAATGGAGAGGTTTATAGCAGTAAAGACGGTTTGATTATGGGAAACCCTCTCAGCCCCCTACTAGCAGAAATTTTCACGGATAATATAGAAAAAAAAATAATTCATGAACACCCCCTTAGTAAAAAATGTATGTACTGGCACCGATATGTGGACGACATTTCAGCTAGCTTCATCGGTACAAATAGACAATTAGAGAGCTTCATTACTTACATAAACTCAATTCATAATAATATCAAATTTACCGTAGAGCATGAACAAAATAAGTCTATAAACTTTCTAGACCTTACAATTTCAAATATAAATAATAAACATGATTTTTCTATATTTCATAAACCATCACATACAGATATTACAATTCATAATAGTTCGGTCCACCCACTCAGTCATAAACTAGCAGCTTTCAATAGTATGATACACAGACTCTTAACAGTCCCATTAAATATTAATAATTATAACAAAGAATTAAATATCATAAAACGAATAGCAGTTAATAATAATTACGTTACGTCCAAATTTAATTGACAATATCATAAATAAAAAGATAAAAAACAGACTTTAGAACAAGTATTCCCTTCAGATAAAAATAATAATAAACAATTTAAAAGCTTAACATACTTTGGAACACCATCCTTAAAAATTAAATCATTTTTAGCAAATTTAGACATGAATATTTCCTTTAAAACTGATTACAATTTATCCAAATTCATTAAAAATAATAAATCTAAATCTTCAAAACTAAACAAATCAGAAGTTTATAAATTAAAATGTGGTAATGACAACTGTGATGAAATTTATATCGGTAGACCTTTTAGAAATTTTAAAACTAGAATTTCGGAACACAAACATAGCTATGACAACAAAAAATTAGATTCTAACTATTCAAATCATTTGTTAGAAAACCAACACATTTTCGACCCAAATTTTGAAATTCTCCATATAGTCGGTAAATCCTTTAGCTTAAATTTATTAGAGGCCCTTGAGATTAACAAAAAGAAATATTCAGGTAATCTTCTTAAAGACCAAATAGATATCAATCACTCTCCTTTATTAAACCTTTTTACCTATAAGATAGCTAGGGATGTTTGTAGTGAATGAATTTCCAGGTAATATCTTTCAATACCTTTGTTCACATTAGTAAATAGAATTCTGTATTTATGCACTGTATATATTAAGACACTTTTATATTATACCTTCATTCGTTTTGACAAAGCTACTGTGTTAGTGAAATGCGTCAACAAGTTTAAATTGGACATTAGTTCAAATAAATGAAGATTTAAACAAATTATATTGTTTTATTTCATCGTTAAAAAATTTCATAACTGCCAAGGTATTCAAGATACATGTTCTAAAAATAATTTTATAACCATTTTTACGATTATGTCGGAACTAGTGGCTACATTGTAATGACATTTTATATGGATATATGTTTTGGAAGTTGATAAATGCCATGCATTTGTTTTTATATCTGACACTGAGGGCGCTAGTTACATGGATCATACCGAATAGCATTGAAATGTGTGTAGTATAGACATAGTTTATAGCTTATAGAAGCAGTTAGATCACTGCCAATTTTCATGTTCCAATCTTTTCTTTCACTCACATCCACTCCTATGAAACAAATTCCAGATGCGCAGAAGATTCGTTATTTATTACGCACAGTTGCTGGAATAAGTTTGCAAATTATAATTGTATCAATTGGCTCCACTTCCATGAGAGTGGGAAACAATTTCATGTTGTGCAATGAAAAAATTAGAACATAGAGATCAAAGGGGCCGACAACGAATGAGCCAACTGCTTCTATAAGCTATAAACTGTGGTATAGAGTTCAATACTGAATGGTTTTAAATTTTCCCTGATTAAATTTCCCATTCCAAATTTTGAGTGATCTCAAACATCATTCAATGTTGCACCAAAAATATGTTTGTAAAATTGATTCTGTTTTCTGAATATTTTTATGACCATGGCTAGAGTTATACACCTTGCGTAACTTTAGTATGTTTCCTGTTCTTACTCACGTAAGTGGCCTTAGCTAAATTCTTTATTTCACACCTTTGGTGGCCAGTTTTCACTATTCTGTTGTTCAGTGGAAATTCCGGTATAAACAAGGGTGCATAACCTAAAAAATAGATGACATTTGCAATATTTTACAGAAAAAATTTTTTAACAAAGTCCAAATCGAGTTGCTCAATGGGAATTATTATAAAGCAAAAAATCATGAATATAAGTCTGTAAGCGCGACAATATGTTCATGTTATTTTTGTTAATTTTGTTATGTGAACATATTTTTACAGTAAGAGATCTAAAAAATAGCACTGTTTTGTAAAACATTACTTAATACCCGATAGGTTTAAAAAAATTGCCTACGTAAAATGCTACTCCAAGTCAAATTTGTCAATACTGGGAGACCCAAGTTTATTACCTGGAATGATACAAAATTATGGTGATTCTGAAAATACCACTAACAAAACTATTACTGTGCTGCCACAAAAATGTGGAACAACTCATAGCCAAAGTGAAAAATATAAGTTGGCTATGGGTTAGTGCCAACAATTTTGTTCATAAGTGGCTGAAATCGGCAAAGGTGAATTGCATTAATAAATTTGACATATTTTGTGAAAATATTTTCTGTAGGTACTCCCACACCCATTTCAAAACTATTTCACCGCAAAATGAAGCAAAAGGTGTGACCTCGAGTAGAAATGATTGATATGAAGACAGAAATTGTGATTTCGTCCTCTTCAGTACCAAGTACAATACCTTCAGCTTCAAAAAATACAGCTGTTACACTCGATAACAATCTTGCAGAAAGTAATGAAATGATACTACAAGATTTTCCGATTGATATTATTCCATTTGACGTTACTGTAGATTCTGTAGTATCAAACGTTGCAGAAGTTATTCCTTCTTCTTCATTATCAATACATGAATATTAAATCAGACCATGTCAGTGTACCCATTAACGAGCCAGATGAGATTTTTGCTGAACTTGGTGGTCATAGTAATGAAATTTTGCCCGATATTACAACTGACATCATTCATTCACCAACCATAATTGAAAGAAAGGGAATGCCTAAAGGGTTTGCCACCAAAGTTGTAGGATTACCAAACAATAAAAAACCATTACAATTTTAAACAAGAAGAGTGTTGTTGCAATACAAAAAATTATACTCAAAGGAATTTTCAATGAGAATAATAATTGTATAAAAGGCAGACTGTGGAAGAAATAAAAAAAATATATTGCCTTGCAATCTCATGTATTTGAAGAAGAAATTTCTTTTGAACTTGTAAAATAGTTTTTCAAAAATAATCCTTATTGTTTTTTTAAAGGAATCAGGTCAAATGGAAAATAATAATAATATAAATAACTGTGGCTTCTGACACATGCGTTCATTGTGACTCGTGTTTAAATTGGGTGCATAAAAATTGTTCCGTACTTAAAAG
Source organism: Galeruca laticollis (assembly GCA_963921935.1). Taxonomy (NCBI): domain Eukaryota; kingdom Metazoa; phylum Arthropoda; class Insecta; order Coleoptera; family Chrysomelidae; genus Galeruca; species Galeruca laticollis. Next base: position 242,223,349 of record OY998176.1, read on the forward strand.
TTGTTAACCAAAAGTAATTGGTTTTGTCCTAATTTCAAATATTAAATAATGACGATCCATAGCTTTCTTAACTCATTCCTACGATTCCTAATATTTTTATTTAATATAATGTATTGTTATTAGAGGTGAAATGCTGCTAAACTTTCTAACACAAGAAAGTTTGTATTGCCTCAACACCTCTTTTCAAAAAAGAAAACAAAGAGAAATTGGACCTGGCAAAGCCCCATGGCGTAACAAAGAACGAAATACGATGTCTGATCGAAAAATAAACGCTATTTTCAATTTTTTCAAAAAGTATGTATTTATTCATCGATAACTATCTTGTCCCCTTCGAAGTAATCCACCTCAGATATAATACACTTATGCCAGCGTTTTTTCCAATCCTCGAAACACTTCTGAAACGCGCTTTTTGATATCGCCAAAAGCTCCCGTTTCGATTTTTCTTTTATCTCCTCAATCGTAGCAAAACGCTTTCCTTTCATCGGTGTCTTCAGTTTTGGGAAGAGGAAAAAGTCAGTGGGGGCCATGTCCGGTGAATACGGTGGTTGAGGCAGGATAACGGTTTTGTTTTTGGCCAAAATCTCACGCACAAGCATCGATGTGAGAGCAGGTGCGTTATCATGGTGCAAAATCGATGATTGCTTTTTTCACAGTTCTGTGCGTTTCTGACGAACTGCTTTGCGCAAACGGCGCATAACTTCAAGGTAGTATCCCTTATTGACTGTACGACCTTGTGGCAAGAATTCATGATGCACCACGCCATTGCAGTCGAAGAAAACAGTGAGCAAAACCTTCACATTTGACCGAACTTGACTTGCTTTTTTCGGTCTTGGCTCTTCTGGACGCTTCCATAATTGAACTTGTGTTCTGCTCATAGTAGACTCGCCAAACGCCACAGTCAACATTCCAAATATCCTTGCGCATTTAATTTTATTTTTACACAAAACTTAATACAGTTTCTTTGATCCATTTTTTCGAATAGTAAAAAATCGAAGAGCACACCAAAACACGACTTTTTATCTGTCAAAAACAAACTGACAATCCAAATTACTGATATTGCCAACATATATAACAGACATGTGTACCAACATAACAGAAAAAAAATGCGAAAATCGATCATACGTAACTCACGAAATTTGAAAATAACGGTTATTTTTTGATCAGACCTCGTAGACTACATAATCTGTAACCAAAGATCAATCTGCAGAGACGTGACGGTAATACATAAATTACATACAGGCAGCGATCATAGACTTGTAAGGGCGATCTTCTATCTTGACCTTCAAAGAGAGAGAAACAAACTTATTAAAATTCTTAGATATCCTACTATAGAAGTAATAGAAAAGAAATAGGATGAATACCAAAACGAACTAAACAAGGAGGAGCTAAGTATAGACCAATTGGCCCAAAATATAACAACTAGTGTTCAGACCAGCGTGAAAAAGATATGCTCCACATCTGTCAGAGTAACGCAACTCAACACCAAACTAACCACGAACACGTTAAATTTTATGAAAGAGCGAAGAAGTGTGGAAAGGGGGAAAGCGAGGCATAGCGAACTAAATAATACTATTAAAAAGGAAATACGAAAAGATATAAGCTCACATAACACAAAACTAATGAAGGAAACTATAGAAACTAACGCAAATCTGGGAATACTTAGGACAAAACTCTCTCACGGAAGAACAAAAATGAATAAGATGAAAAATGAGAACGGTACTATAGTAACAGAGAAACGGGAGATACTAGATACAATAGAAAAATTCTATAAATCATTTTACTCATCATCATTGGCAAATGAAGATGTGAGACAGCCTGTGACTAATTCAGGCTCAGAAGATCTACCTGAAATAACAACAGAAGAACTATGAAGTGCTCTCAAACAGATGAAGAACGGAAAATGCCCGGGCGTAGACCACAGAACAACCGAAATGCTCAAGTTGGGAGGTAGCAAATTGGAGAAATCTATTATCGCACTTTTTAACAAATGCCTGCATGAAAGTAGAGTGCCAGAATACTGGCTGGATACAGAAGTCTCTATAAACTCTTACTAACAGACTGACGCGAAAATTCGATTTATATCAACCGATAGAACAAGCCGGTTTTAGAAAGGGCTTCAATACGATTGATCATTTACAAACACTCCGCAATCTAATAGAATAAACAACAGAATACAACATACCTATCCACGTGGTGTTTATCGATTTCCATAAGGCGTTTGATTCCATCGAGACATGGCATATTCTCAGATCTATGAATAACACACGCATTGACTCAAGGTACTCCGCACTTATAGAAAAAATATATTGGAACGCATCCCTACACATAAAAATTGATGAAGAGATAAAAACCAACACCATCAAGGTCCAACGTGGTGTATGGCAGGGAGATACTATATTGCCAAAATTATTCACCCTCGTGCTAGAGGACGTATTTAAAATACTCTCATGGGCAAACAAAGGTATTAAAGTAGATGGAACATACCTGAGCCATCTTAGATTTGCGGATGACGTCGTGCTGTTATCAGAAGACATTCACGAAATAGAAGAGATGCTCCAACAATTGAATCAGGAATCAAGAAAGGCGGGTCTAAATATGAACTACGCGAAAACTAAAATAATGAGTCCGGAAAATACATATACAGTGTTGGGAACATTACGAGGGAACATACGTTTTACCGTCAATGTGTTAGAAAGAGATAAATACATATAAATTCAGTGTATTATTCTGTTTCGCTAACAGGATATCATAAAGTCGAAAACATGCAACAACTGTATGTGTAAAGGCGTGATGGGAGTATACTCCCACCACGTGTAAAGGTATGTCTGGTAGGCACCGCCTTCGAGAGACGTGCAAATACAGATGTGTAATGTGAACAGTTTAGTTTATTAATTGAGAAATAATAAGATTGCACTAAACTGATAGCTTAATGCAATGAACAATAAAAAAATCAACATTACTTTCATTTATCCCTTCATGATTAATTTACAAAGAAATAATTCAGTTGTAATAATCTAATTCATTATATTAGTTCGGTTAGTATATGTTAATATGATTTGAACAATAAATGAAAACCTACCTAGTAAGTATTTGAAATAAGTGCCACTAAAAATCACTGGAGGATAGCGTTGATTGATGACTTATATCAATCAACGGCGAAAAGCTAAAAAAATTACTTTCGTCGATATTGAGGGCACAATTAATGAATATAAGCGTAATAATTGTCATTAACATCATAAGGAATATTCTATGGCAACAGATACAGAGTCCAAAAGCGACAATATGTTGTAATAAAACAAATGTATTCAGTGTATCACCGTTTTCTTTAACAGGGTATCATAACATGAGAAATAAGTCGTATGCTAATATTTGTTTATAACTGTCTTCTAGTTACAAAAATATCTCAATATAAACCGCCTGTTTCCTACGTTCCTGATAAAACGATTTCGTTTACAGCTCTAATTATTCTATTTTTATCTATCCGCTCTCTTCATTTTCAATCCACGCATTAGAATTGTAAGTAACCTTAAAATTTTCCCTTTTATTTGTGAGAGAAACCAGTCATATTTAATGTCAACGTAAAACGATAATCACCTCACGGAAAACGGAAAATTATAACGGTCACATGGCGTTACCAGTGTGTTAGAGAAAGACAATCGTGAGACAGAGAATGAAAAGCCAGCGTAGATTATTATACCAGACGAATACGAATCGTGCGTGCGCCTGTACAATCTGGGTACTTCACTAAACGTCTGTTTGCGAATGAGTAACGATCTTTTGCAAATCTTATAAAATGAGTATGCAAGTACACTATAAAGTGCAAATTGTAAAATGGCACTACCAGGGTCATTCATACCGACAAATAGCAGAAAATTTGTTTATTGTGGAATTCGAAAATGCCCAACCAATTAGCAAAAAACAAGTAAGAACGGTTATAAAAAATTTTGAAGAGCATGGATGTGTCTATCCTACTAAACATGGACCGCGTACACAAAATCGTCAAACCCAACCCGAAAAAGAAGAAAGAGATATTTTAATTTGTGCCAGTGTGGAAAATAATCCCCTACAATAGTCCACTCATTTAGCAAAGGATTTTGATGTTGATCCGAAAACGATTCGCACTGTATTAAAAAAAATTGTTATCGTAGTTTCAAACTGAAAAAGAGCCATGAAATTTTTTCAGACGATCAATTTCGTAGAATGGAATTTTGTGAAATAGTTATGGAAAAAATACAATTGGACGCAAACTTTTGGAAACATATTTTGTTCACAGATGAATCGACTTTTCCCATACACGGTGCACTTAATTCATCCGTTATTCGATATTGGTCAAGGACAAATCTACACAAACATTACAATAGTAGAACTCAATATCCCCAAAAGTTAAATGTTTGGGCTGGACTATTAGGTGAACATTTAATTGGACCATTTTTTATTAACGGCAACTTAACCGGACAAAAATATTTGGACATCAAATTACTCCTGCCCTTATACAATTAGGTGTCAACTTCAATGATATCTGGTACCAACATGACGGTTGTGCATCACATAATTATCGACTAGCAATAAATTTTTTAAATACACAATTTCCCAATCGGATAATCTCCACGAATGGTAACATTAGATGGCCTGCGAGATCTCCAGATCTGGCTCGCAACGATTTCTTTTTCTGGGGCTATGTAAAATCGAGAATTTATGGATTCCAAGAAAGCAGAGCCACTTCTCTACATGAACTAAGGGAACAAATTTTGCAAATTTGTATCCAAATAACACCTGAAATGCTCATACGTGTTCGTCAAGAATTTTATAACCGTCTCGGTTACTGTTTAGTTCAAAACGGGGGTTTATTCGAACATTTGATTTAAGCTCATTGAAGAATTAAGAAGTTTTATTTTTTAATTTATTACATATCAGAATATTACTTTTATTTAAAAATTGTAGGAATTTTCATTAGAATTCGATATTATATTTATTTTCAAAAAACGTTTTTTAATTTGTACTGTGTGTGTTTACACAGAGAATTCGTTCTCATTTGCATACAAACGATAAAGATACGAAAATTTTTCGAGACCATTTTCGCGTTGCCAGATCTGAAAAAAAAGTAAAGGTTTTAACCACTTTCAAACTATCAAACTAGAACAATTTCCAGCATACTTTAAAATGTTCAACGAATAGATGAAATTAATTATATCTTGATCTATTACAATCTCAATTATCATAATTAAAAGCTTCTTATAACTTGTTCTCATGTTAGAACAATGCATTTTACAATTAATATAAATATACAATGAAACTTGGCGACACTGTTAGTTAGGCTGGCGTTGTGGGTTTGGACGTGTATCCACTTTATGAGATCCTGTTAGCGAAAAATAAGAATTGAGATATTTGGAAACACATATTATTATTAATACAAATTAAAATAAGACTTATTTCGCATGTTATGTTATCCTGTTAGCGAAAAATAAGAATTGAGATATTTGGAAACACATATTATTATTAATACAAATTAAAATAAGACTTATTTCGCATGTTATGTTATGTTATCCTGTTAGCGAAGAAGAGTAATACACTGAGTTTATATATGTATTTTGTCGCTTTCTAACACATTGACGGTAAAACGTATGTTCCCTCGTAATGTTCCCAACACTGTATAGCAATAGATGGCACCTATATCGAAAATGTGACCGAATACAACTATCTAGGACACTTCTTAAGATTTGGGAAGGAGAACAGGTCGAGAGAAGTTAGCAGAAGAGTGCAACTTTCGTGGGCATCCTTTGGGAAACTATCCCATATCCTGAGGAACAACTCCATACCCATAAATTTAAAATGCAAAGTTTTTGACACCTGTATCTTGCCTGTATCCACCTACGGACTTGAAACAAGCGCTCTAACTCAAGCAACCGCCAACATACTACTGGTAATGCCAAGGGCAATGGAGAGGGCCATGCTTGGTATAAGCCCGAGTGACAAAGTCCGAAACGAGGAGATTCGTAGGAGAACGGGAGTCATGGATGTTATCCAGAATGTCGATGAGCTGAAATGGCGGTAGACAGGGCATCTTGCACAACAAAAAGATGAACGGTGGACACTAAAGATTATCTAATGGCGACCCCGAGAGACCAAGAGAGGCAAAGGTAGACCCCCACTGCGATGGGTGGATTATATTAGGGATTTCGCCGGTAGAGACTGGTGGCATAAAGCTCAAGACAGGGACGGATGGTAGGGTTTAGGAAAGGCATATGTCCAGGAGTGGATGAAAAAAGGCTGAGAAAGAAGAAGAAGAATATTGTTATTAGATATGTAGGTAATTTATCAGTTAATACCTGGTGTAATACCTACCTCAAATGTTATGTTTAAATCTCAGAATATAGGTAGTTCCGTTTTGATATAATTTGTTATTTGTTCGAATAAATATGTTTTTCTAAATTTTTGTACCTATTTCAATTACATAGCTTATAATTTTTGGTTTTCATAGTTTGTAATTAAAATTTGTTTTTTCCCTTTTATCACTTTTGATTGCGGTAAATAAGTAAACCAATATTCAAGTGTGTATAAAAATATACAATGGGTTCAAGGGTTAGTGCATTGACAAGAGGAAAAATTATATTATTATGCCAAAATCATGTAGCATGTATAGCCATTGTCTGACCAAGCAAGGTTGTTTAGTTTTAAGTTATACTTAAACAAATTTGTGCTATAGAAAATTTGTAAAAAATAATAAATAATGGTAAGTATACTTTGTAAAATAAGCCTTCTATGTTACATATTAATGGTGACCTTAGTAAATTTCATACGAATATGCTTGGTGTAATTGATGACATAACATTAAAGGATCATTGTACAAAGTATACCTACCTACTTCCCACTAGATGCAATTTTAAGTTTTCCCAATTTATTATCACTGGACTATGAGTATTGAATATCTATTATAAAATGTGTATAAAACTCAGTTTTTAGATGATCAGAACTTTTTATAAAAAAATATTTTGTTTTTAAATTGATAAGTTTTTTTTCTCGTGATCACCTCCATTCTTGGACACACTCAAATTTATTCTAATTGCCTAAGTAAGAATAGGATACATATTAAAGTTACTGAAGGGGTGTAACTGCAACCATGTCAATTAAAGGCCCTCACGTGAGTAAGAATAGGAAACATACTAAAGTTACACTACTCTAACCATGGCCTATTTTTATTTGAAAATTATTAAGTAATAAGTGATTCTAGGATAAATTTATTAATTAAACAAAGAATAAAAATAAAATTAGAATAATTTGAGTAAAAACATGAAGTACAATCAGTTACAGTAAGTCTTCAAAATGTTCTTCTTTATGAATAAATAATTCTATCCTTTCCACTAAATAATGCATTAATCTTCTGAACAGTTGGGATCCTGAATTTTTATGACGTCTCTCTGAGAATACTGAAATTAAACTAAAATAATATATAACACATGCCTTCTTATATTGTCTCGAAATTCCTAGCTTAATTACTAAAAATTTATATTTGTATCAGGCAGGTAATGTAGTAACAGGTGAAATGGTAGAAGAATTAATTTTATCAGGAGCTGATATAATTAAAGTTGGAATTGGTCCCGGATCAGTTTGTACAACGCGGATGAAAACTGGTGTTGGATATCCCCAACTCTCAGCTGTTATCGAATGTGCAGATGCTGCTCATGGTTTAGAAGGTCACATTATATCTGTAAGTAGCATGTGTTGTTTAAATTTGGTTTCAACAATTTTGTCTTAGTTAGTTATCCACTCGAATCAATATGCAACATTTTTTCACACCATACTTTTTCAAGTAGCTCTTAATCTTAATGATAATCTCAACCTATTCTTATCATTGGCTTACTACAATATACAAAGGAAGTTTATTGAATAATTTAAAACAAAATTATGATAGGGTTGTACTGGTTTATCAATTGTAATTTTTATCCATCGGTTAAATATAACATGCAGATAAAGTACACAGCCCGGACACCGAATAGTACTTTTCATTACATGAAAAGCGCATGCGCGGTAGTTTAAAAGTTTTGTGTAATAATGAAAAACAAAATATTGATGATTCTGTACTTATTGACAATTCAGTTGAAGCGCATAATTGTAAACAATTAAAAAGTTGGTTAAAGTGTCATGGGCATTCTCTAAAAGACAAAATAAGTGAGATAGTTGAGAGGTTAGGACACAATTCGACTCATCTAGCGATTCTGACGATGATGAGATGCTGTTTGTTAAAAATGACACATTATTTCAAATAATTGACACACCTGCCGTAATAGTAATACGTCACATTTTTCTCACCAGTACAATATGGCGTCGGATTCATGGCGTCACAACCACTGGCCAGCGTAGTGGTGAGTATTTCGGAATAGTTGTTCGTTTGTTGTTATACTGTTTGTCTTGTCAATGTACAAGGTTATATACCAGATGTCACAATAATATCACTTCCTCCATCTTAGTATTATGTTATCGAAATTGTAGTTCAATCTTTCTGTTCGGGACGATAGCAATTTCCCTTTTGTTTTAAATTATGTAGAACATAAGCAACTAACTTTGAAAGCAAAACAGCGGCACATAACTCAAGACGAGGAATGGTCAATTTTTTCGTAGGTGCTACTTTGGATTTTGCACACAATAATTGAACAGAAACTTTACTCTCGGAATTCACGCACCGAAGATATAAGACGCAAGCTTAGCCTCTTTCACTGGCGTCACAGAAAGAATGTAATTCGACTAGAGGAAAATTGAAGAACAATAAATGGCGAGGTATGCGAACTTGAGACAGTAGAGGAAGTTCGATTTTATTTTGTTCCCAAATTTGAATGATATCAAAAGATGGACATTCATCCCAAGATATTCCAGCTAACCCCAGACGCTGAATTAATCATTTTGTGAAGAAAATTATAGGAGTTAGAAATCCTAGAGGATCATAGATTCGAGCTAATTCCGAAAGCATACAACGTTTGGTACAAGGAAGATCTTCTCGCGGTTGAACACAAAATGTAAAACAGTCCGAATGAGAAGACCAGCGTAACCCAAGAACTTTGAGAGAGTTGTCCAAATCTGGTTCAAAACTTAGACTATGGGGATTTATAAAAGAAGTAGGTAACTTCGATAATAAGAGAGGTTCGTTTGAACACCATTTACGAAGTTCAAAACCGCCAAGATACAAAAGAGAAATTAAATCTTGCATGAGAGTTTCTATAAAATCATTCGAGCCAAAACAAAAATCATTAATATAACAGCAAGTATGAATAATTTTAACAGCTTGTGGAAAGTGATGTCCTTCGTCAAGTGCAAGTTGATGCAAAGTACGAAGAGCTAGAAATGAAGAAGAAGTAACACCATAAGTTAGAGTATTCAGACGATACTCCCGAACACAATCACCTGTAGAAAATCTCCAAAAAATACGTTGAAACTCTCTATGCTCTTGACAAAGAAAAATTATACGATACATTTGTTTGATGTCTGCGCACAAAACAAACTTTCTCGTTAGGAACTTTGGCAGATGCATTAAAAAGTACACGTAATTTGGTACTAACACTATCAGGTTTGTCCACACAATGGTGAGCAGAGCTGTCACAAGTACCAGAAAAAAGTATTTCAAGTAGTAAGTAGCAATTACCGACATTACAGGAAACAAGTACAGTTACTAAGTATTTTCTTTTTAAAAAGTATTTCAAGAATCAAATACTTTAGTATAGTACTTGTTTTTTTCTCAAGTAAAGTAATTCAAATACCTTATGGATACTTCAAATACTTATGAGGTAATTCAATTATCTAATGGGTACTTCAAATAAATTATTAATACTTGAAGTACTTGAAGAAGGATTTGAAGTACTAAGATGTATTTTAAATAGAAGAAAATGATGGGAATCTTAATAACAGGGCCATTTTTTACAATTTTGACAAACCGTTACTGAACTACACAAGGTGCTTTAGCAGTTATACCAAAAAAATCGGATTGTTAAGTACCTATTTGCAACCCTGTATCTTGAGTACAAAGGGCTGGATGGGGGAGAGAAGTTATTAGAAATACTAGAGTGCACTGAGTGTTCTGGGACATTTTTATGACACCCTATGTTGTATGCTTTAGGTTTAGGTGTGAATTAAACATCTGGTGTATCTTTTTTTAAACATTTATTCAAAAAAATAAACTTAAACTTATCGACATAGTCACAAAATATAAACTCGGAAGAATTATAATACATGAAGCTAGAGCCGCTTTAAACAACATAGTCAAATCTTAACCAATAAAGAACTAAAACTTAAAACTATAAACAAAACTAGGAATATTTAATCTAAAGTAGTCTATGGCCGTTGGACTTCAATATCACTAACTGTTCAAAGTGTGAATCCGAAAGGGCATGTCTTCGAGGTGCGTTTATTATTTCCGCGAAACTAAAGAGTCTCTCAACGGGTGCCGATGATGGTAGGCCCGTGTTATATTTTAGGAAAAGCTCCTGTATAATAGGATATCTTTTTAGGGATTTTAAGTCTGTACTTGCATCCTCTACATATTGAAGAATCTCAAGTTCAGACTTTCTTTTATTGCAACTCTTAAGACTCTCTGGAGAGTTGGAACCGTCTAATTCAAAAAAATCGTCAGCGAAGTCTTTATCGTGCTAATTTCAATGTCTGTTGCTGTTGTTACTTTTGTTTCTTCTATCTTATCAGCTGCCTCCACTACAAGTTTATGCACATATGAATTAATATCGCCAAATCCCGCATCTTTGTAAAACGATTCAAAACTTTTATCTAGCGCAATTTAAATTTGGGCATGGTGAACGAAGCCAGAATTGCTTCTTTAGCCTCTACTTTGGAAAAGTCAAAAAAATCTTTGAAGCGTTTAACCAGTCCTTCTTGACATGCATTAAGAATTTTGTAAGCCGCGTTTGAAGCTTCTAATGTCCCTATTAGCCTATCCATTTTCTTAAAAGGGATCCAAGTGTAGGCATAAGATATCCATAGAAGGTGTTTTTTTCACCTTGTAAAATGTCGATGGAGTTGGCTAATGGCTTTAGGATTCGACAGTAGTCAGTAAGAAGGGAATTTTTTATTTATTAAATGTATGCATTGGCTGATTATTTGCTATTTATCGGCCTTATAACGTTAATAACTATAATGTATTTCTATTTGATTGCAGTTCCTATGCGCAGATAGATAAAATGTGTTTTATTTAGTTTTACTGAAAGATTAGAATTAAAAAGTTCATTTATTCAAACGAAATGTCTAAAATTGTAATATATTAATTATATTAATAAAGTTACGTGTTTTCATATCATAAAAAAATATATTTTTTCAATCTAACCCTCTTCTAACTCCTCCTCAAAAAAACTGTGCTCCCTCCAGGCCAAGGTTCGGGATCTGCCCGTAATTATTTATCTTCTTATAATTTGAAATTCCTTGGTGGAAAAATATTCATCGCGCAGAGCTAAGCTAGGTTTAAAAGAGTTTTTTTAAATAAAAATTGTCTACTAATATTTACTTATCATTTAGTATATATATATATATATATATATATATATATATATATATATATATATATATATATATATAAACACGGCTGAAGAGGCAAAATGAGCCAGAATCATGCATGTCCACGGTTACCACTCTATTTCAGTAACCCTTTATTTTGCGTGAATTACCCATTAATCTCTCTGTTGTTTTTGTTAACATATCACGCGATATTCCTACATATATATATATATATATATATATATATATATATATATATATATATATATATATATATATATATATATATAATCTCTCAATATCTTAGGGATTCCGTCGTAAGTAGGGCTGAATTAAACTCTTATTTACTACCCAACGTTTCGAAAAATTTTATTTTCTTTTTCAAGGCTGAAATATGGACATGTTGGTACATTTCATTAATTAACAATGTCCATATTTCAGCCTTGAAAAAAATAATTTTTTTCGAAACGTTGGGTAGTAAATAAGAGCTTAATTCAGCCCTACTTACGACGGAATCCCTAAGATATTGAGAGATTTTTGATTTATCTACCGTCAAGAATACCATTTTGCTTCATATATATATATATATATATATATATATATATATATATATATATATATATATATATTGCCATATTCTATTATATTTTTAATCCAGTCAATGAATACCGCACATGAAATAAGTTGTTGAACGCATGAGCTCCGCATTCCCCAAAGTCCTGATCTAAACGAATATTCCTGCTTCATTACGCTTGCTTCCACTGCTTTTTTTATTGCCATTGCCGGACACTTGTGATCTCGATATTTCAAAGTGCCGACGAGAAGTGCTCCAACTTGTGTTTTTATTCCGTAGACAAGAAAATCTAGGGATTTCGTGAAAATTAAGTGAGTATTTGAAGTACTTACACGATAAATCGAAATACTTTCAATATTTGCAGTATTTTTGGGGTATTTCAAGTACTTTGGTACTTCAAGTAATTATGTCCAGTATTTGAATTACTTCTTTCCTAAGTTTAAGTACCAAGTACAAATACTTTTTTTGGAGTATTTGAAATATGAAGTACAAATCTCTAAGCAAAAAGGTATTTGAAGTAAACTACTTCAAATACTAAAAATTACTTGAAGTACATTTTTCAAGTCTTTTACTTCAAGTACTGACAGCTCTGATGGTGAGGAATATAATATTTACCATTCTCTTCGTTGTCAGCTGAAATCAACTCCATGTGACCTAGATCGAGATACTCTCGCATAAAGGCAGAATATTGTTCATACAATTCGGGTTGCTTGAGCAGTCGGCGTTCAAGAGAGTGAAAACGATATAAAGCCAGATCTCGTATACCAGGAAACGTAGGATTAATTTGCCGAAAAGGTAACGATACAACATATTGTCCTGACTGTTTACGAGAAAAATTTTCTTTGAAAAGATCGTCACACAAAATATCATCGGAATTAAGGGGAATGACTTCAGGAACCGTTTCTATTTCCCAGAAAGTTTTCAAAGTAGTATCTAATGAGACCTTGGAAACGTTGTGGCATAATAAAGAGGTGACAATAGGATTCTTGACATGAATCGGACCCATGACAACGTAACCAAATACAGTGTTTATGGCGTCGGGTTCATCTGAATTTCCAGAGATCTTACCTGAGAGCAACAATTTAGGAAATAAATCAGCTCCGATTAATAAGTCGATCGTTCCTGGTCGATAAAATTTAAAATCTGCTAGCGAAATATTAGTTAAGTGGGTTCAATTATTGGGATCGATTTTAAAATCAGGCATAGGATCACAAATTTTGTCTAAGACTAGAGCATCAAAATTAAAAATAGGAAAGTTCCTAGTATGCGGACAAATTGAAAGGACAACTTTTCCAGTCTGCAACTTAGAGTTCATAGAGGCGAGACCATTAACTTCAAGGGCACATTGATACTGAGGGATACCTAAAGTGTTTAATGATTTACGGGCAATAAATGAAGTTTGGCTACCGCAATCTAAAATAGCTCTTAATGGTCGCCTACTACCTTTATTATCAAGGGCGTCAACCATAGCTGTGGATAACAAAACTCCCTTTTCAACAGGGGATTGGAGTCCAAATAAACTAGTGGTACTTGATTGACTTGAAGACGGAAGGATCGGGTTCAAATTAGGGGTAGTGTCGGTAGAATTTGTGATTAGTGTATCAAAATGCAATAGAGTATGATGAGTCTTGGATTTGCAAGTCCGACAAGTATACTTGGAGCGACAGGAACGAAGGTCGCGAGAGGAACTCAAACAATTAAAGCATAGATGCGATTGTTTGCAAAAACGATGCCTTTCTGAAGGACTTTTACTTAAAAATTGATCACATTTGTAAATAGTATGGTTTTGTTTGCATAAAATACAATGTTGATTAGACAAATTAGTAACTAACAAAGTTGAAGAACGAGTTTTACAGGAAACTTTTGAAAATAAGGGTGGATCTTTCGATCGGAAATATTTCGATGAAGAAACATTTAAATTACTGTAGGCGTTCAACTGGGTTTCTAAAAATGCAATCAAGCTTGTGAAGGTGGGGATCTCTGCTGCTTTATGTTCCATTTCAAAGAGACGTGCGATTTCTGGAGTTAATCTAGAATATAACATATTAAACATAATGAAGTCCCTTCTGTAGGTAAACCGATCACTTGGAGAGCAGAAATATTTTCTAAAAATGTATCAATAAGTTTATACAATGTTTCAGCAGTAATCATATTTAATTTTGGGGCCTGTTCAAGGGCATCCCAATGGGCTTTGGCACAAGGTCTTTGATTGGTATATGGCTTGGTAAGCAATATCATAATTATCGGCAGTAATTTTTAAATTACAAATTAAACCTAGAGGGGGACCTTCTAACGACGCTTTAAAATACTTTAGTTTTTCTACATCTGACATAGATTGGTTGTTGTGGATAAGAGAATCAAATAAATCTAAGAACGATGCGAATTTCTTTACATCACCTGGGAATTTGGGAAGATCAATTTTTGGTAATCGGATATTCGAATTAGTTTGTGAAAGAGCACTAGTATTAGCAGTAGATTGGGAGCTGGAAATGTCGAAAAGCTCGGAATATATTAGTTTGTTTTGAAAATACTGCGATAAAAAAGCTGCACGAATTTGGTCTTCCGCTTCGAGGTCTGGTGGATCTGGAAGCGCCATCAATTTGGCAATCACTGAATCATGATGATTTACAAAAGTATCACGAATTGACTCTAATTCAGTTGCACGAATTTGTAAAAGAGGACGAACGGACTTGTCAGTGTTACTTTGATCGGCTAAACCGCTCAATATTTGAAGATCATTTAAGGCGGCTTTACGATGAAAACGATACTGTTGGACTCTATCCATTGTAAATAAAATAAACAGAAATATCGAAGCAAAGGAAGCAAATCTTCAATAAAATGTTGCGAATGAATTGAATCAAATTTCAAATGATATTATACAAACCACCGGTTACTAACTGTAAAATTTGAAATAAACAAATGATTTAATAGAATTGTTGAATTACTCTGTATAGCGAAAAGTATAGAAAAAGTAAAGTATTCAATAAGTAATAACCATGAAATTGAACAGTTGATAAGAAAAAAAATGTGAGTTCGCTATTTACGATAAAAACGCGCAGATGGCAAAAGGATAATTTAAATTTTTGAATTATCACTCAACCTAGTTGACCAGAGAATATATGGGCTCACCCTGTATAAAATTGCACCAAATAATAACAGAATGAGAAAAAAAAATGAAAAATATTGAGTAATTAATCAAAGAAAAACACGTCTGTTCAAATCTCCGTTTCTAAATTACAAAAATATTCAATAATCAATCGACCAGTTTTTGTTCGGTATGCCGGCTACAATATTTAGAAAATCAAGTACAATATCTTCAAGGTTACTCACTTTTGAAATAAAGTAGATCGATTTAAAATTATTGGAAAGAGTATAAAATAAGCAAACGTATATTTATAATGAAAATTGTAATAAAAGTGCTTTTTTTCTAGGCTAAAAAAATAACTAACCAGGCTAAGAAGGACCAATGTTCGGGACGATAGCAATTTCCCCTTTGTTTTAAATTTCAATTGAAGTGAACTGTAATTTTAATTAATATTAATTAAAGGCTGACATTTTACCTTGTACTCATTTCTCGGAGATTAACCGGCCGGCGTTGTATATCGATATCGCTTCCATCACACACCGTTGTACTCTAGCGTGCGGTGATTCTCTTACTGGTACGATAATTTACACACACTCGGTACAAAACTTTGACGAGGTGAAAATGTCAACGTTGCGCGGTTGAATTTAAAATATATATGCATATCTGGATTCAATCACGAACACTTTCAATTATAATAATAACATTCAAATCACTTATATTCATTTGCAACCATTAGAAAACATAACAATACTTACTGCTCTTCTGATATTGTGTCATTATGAATACCTGTCACGCCATAACTCCTTTTTCTCACAAAGGGCGATTCGGATTATAATAATTCATCATCATCATTATCATCTGTGGCTTCACAACCCTGGGTGGTTTTTTTGCCAACTCAACCATATGTCTCCAGCATTTTCTATCAAACATTCGATCTGGTCTATCTTCGATTTTCATGGCTTTAGGTCCTTTGTAATATTATCTCTCCATCTAAGGCGGAGCCGACCTAATCGACGTTTTCCCCCCGGAACTTCCTCCCACACCAGTTTTACCATTCTATCATCTGTCAATATTTTATCGTGTTCTGCCTACTGTAGTCTCCTGGCCTTTATTTCGTTTGTTATGTTGATATCAGTATGGAGTTCTTTGAGTTCTTGGTTGGATTTTATTCTACATTGCGTTGTATTTTCGTCTCTAGTTGAGCCAAATATTTTTCTTAGTACTTTCCTTTCAAAGATCTTAAGTCGTTCTTCGCTTGCAACTGTTAGTGTCCAGGTCTCACATCCATACATTACGACAGGCCTTATAATTGTTTTGTATATGTTCATCTTAGTTTTCCTGATAAGTATTCTAGATTTTATTAGGTTTTGAAGCACATAGTATAACTTTCTCAATTGCGGTAAGGGTAAGCATTTTCTAAGGAGTTTAAATTTATATAATATGAATTGTAGTTTTCTTGTATTATATTTTATATGACAGTCCCATTTGAGATTAGTCTCTAAGTATACTCCCAACTATGTAATATTTGTAGTACCCTCTATCCCATTATTTGCAAAAGTTATTTTTTGGTAGGGAACGCATAATGTTTTAGAATTATTCGCGTCATTTTCAATACTGTTTTTGTAATAATTTTGTTTTGTTTTTGCAATCAAATGTGCGAGCCTATTCCTCTAAGTATGATATAGATGTTTCATCTCTAAGCTATTAGGATTTTGCAAAGCTTGTTTGAAAAGTTGATTTTATTTATAGACTTCACTCAATAGTGAATCTGTTATCCATGGTGCAATTTTCGTAGATTTATTTCTAGTTTTTTTTTATATCTAGTACAGTTTTGGATTATATTGTTGATTATTTTGAGTAACATATCTGGGCCATTTTGCGAGTATACTGGAATCCAATTAATTTCTCCCAAAATGGTTGACAGTCAGATATAATTAATGAACTTATGGCACATTTTGTTGTCTTGTTCTTTTTTTTGTTATTATGTACTATTTGTAAAATCAATGTCGAATGATTTGTTATATTTGTATCAACAACTATAGGTATGACCATTTGTAGTATTTCAGGAATTTTAGATTTGATGTATATGTGATCTAAGCATGCTTTTCCTCTTGTAGCTATGTTGACCGTAGGCATATATCGGTATTCATGCAATGTATTATTATATTCTACGGTATCATTGTTATGTTGCAATACATTGATGTTGATATCTCCAATAAAAAGGGCATATGTGTTACCATCAAATTCAGATTCAAAGTAAGTTTGAAGGTTTTGTGCAAATTTGTTAATGACTGTAGAAGGTGGCATGCAGTTACATTGATACTACTTTTATTGAATTTTATAATTATTTTCAGAAATTTAAATTCATCTATTTGTACTATTTTGTGGTTGAAATCATACTTCTCTTTAAGAAACATGACTGTACCATCATTTGGATTACAATTCCCATGATTATATAGGATTTAATATCCAGGCAGGTTATATAAGTCTGGATTATGTAGCTGCCAAGTCTCTGTTAGTATTATTAAGTCAAATTCTAATTCTGTTCCTCCGATAAAGATTTTTAATTCATCAATGTTTTTATCAATGCTACGAATGTTATTATGTACTATTTT
Source organism: Galeruca laticollis (assembly GCA_963921935.1). Classification (NCBI taxonomy): domain Eukaryota; kingdom Metazoa; phylum Arthropoda; class Insecta; order Coleoptera; family Chrysomelidae; genus Galeruca; species Galeruca laticollis. The sequence continues at coordinate 242,241,107 of OY998176.1, forward strand.
GAAATTTATATTCTCATTGTTTACTTGTAATATTTTATTACATTCATATCCGTTATTTAGCCTATATGTTTCGATTGTTTCAACCTCAGAATCGCGTATATATTGATCCATTATTTTTGCATTTAATATATAGTAGTAATATTTAATTTCAAATTAAACAAGTAAATCAAAACAACCAGCAACACACCCAAATGGAAACGAAACAACAATCAACCAAAAAACAAACATACTAACCAAAGACAGCAGTCAGGGATATGTTATCTATTTGTTCTAGATCCTAGGCGAGTTTTTGTTGCTTGCGAAGTTGAACTATGTTTGGTATTCACACTTGGTATGCCTTCCTTAATAACTTTACTCCCCGCCTTTTCCTTAGTTGACTCTGAAGCGCCTGTACCTTGCAGTCCCTTACTTTTATTCTGTATTGTTGTTTCCGACTTATGACTGTTGATAATATTAGTTGACGTACTTGAAGTTGATGGGGCACTACTTGGTTTAGTAATTTCGCTGTTTGATTATCATTCAATTCCACAATAGTATGGAGGATTTGATTGATATATAGCTTAGATCCTCTAATATAGCAATTATTAGTAGTAATCTCTCTCGCCTTTTTTTAATGTTCCAGTAATATTTTTTTCTCTTCATGCTGATATCTTGTTAAATCCGGTGAAATTGATATTTTACTACCCTTTTGCAGTCTTCCTTTTTTAAGTAGGGATAACTTATTAATTTGGGAGTGGAATTAAATCTTGAGGGATAGTTTGGCGCCTGTCCCAGATGGTAAAAGTTATTGCTATCTGTTGTAGATATCTGTGCATCTAATAATTTATTAATTTCGTCACACAAAACAGTTGCACAGACCTCTGTTCGAGGTATATTCAAGCCAAAAACCACCAAATTATTTTTCTTTACTTCACGTTCTAGCTTTTCTATTCATAATTGTAATTCATTATTTACTTCCGCGATCTTTTTAACTTTTATTCTTAGTTCTGTTGTTTTTAACAAGCTCCTAGCTTCACTAGCTGCGATACAATCTTTGAGCTCCTGCTTAGTATTTATTATTTCTTGATATAGAATTTTTAACGTTATTTGCGGAGTGTCTTCATGATCACTCATAATTTTGTCGTGTATGGTTACCTTTATTTGTAGGAAAACCTCTTTATGTGTTTTGGTATTATTATAGATTAAATTCAATCATTTCTCCAGTAATATACAAAATCAGTTTATTGTTCCTATTCCCAGTTTTCCTCTGATGTTATATCGATAATAGTAAGGTTTTTAGAATGTTTTGAGGGCTATATACCAGTTGTTATGAATAAATATTTATGATACAGTGGTAACATGTTTAAACTTAATGACACCAACACACTGAGTAACATATGGATTATATATTTGTTATTACTGTTGATGTACACAATAGAAGATAATATTTATAATTATAATGTTCCAATGATTTCTAATAGGATGGAGGGTGTACTTGTCCTGGGGATGTAGCTAAAGCGTTCGGGGCTGGAGCTGACTTTGTAATGGCTGGAGGAATGTTCGCTGGCCATGATGAATGTGATGGTGAGGTAATCGAAAAAGATGGGAAGAAATTTAAGCTATTCTATGGAATGTCATCTCGTACAGCAATGGAAAAACACGCTGGTAAATATTTTTCACCATTCTTATTTTGATTGTGATTTCATGTTACATATATTAATAATATATATGAAATAAATACAATTGAAATTTTATAAGTTCAATAACTTATTGATTTTAGGTGGTGTCGCTGAATACCGAGCATCAGAAGGAAAAACTGTCCAAGTACCTTACAAAGGAGCGGTTCAAAATACAGTGTTGGATATGTTGGGCGGCCTTCGTAGTGCTTGCGCGTATACAGGATCCTTAAAATTAATAGAATTACCTCGCAGATCAACTTTTGTGCGATGTACCCAACAACTTAATAACATTTACAGTTAACTATCCCATTTTCTTATATGTTGACTAAAAACAAAGGTATTTAAGAGTCACTCTATATTATTTTTCAGACTTTTATTTTATATATAGTTTGTGTTCCAATACGCCTAATTAAATTATTGAAATACTGATTTATATAATAATTTAATGGATATAATTGAGACATGGGGCAACCCTTATAACTTTTGAATGGGTTGTTCCATGTTATTGAAATTTTGTGTGGGTTATATTAGACCTACATTTTGAATTTTTTGACATAAGAAATCAATATGGCCCATATCCGGTTCCACCGGAAACGATATAAAAATATCTGTCAAATGCCAATTTTGACGTAATTTTAATTTTTTTTTATCATTCTAGGTCAGGGACTTAGGATCCATGGACTTCTAATAGTATATGTTTCCCATATATCCGAAATGACTCCTCTTTTTGCCTACACATGGCCGCCATGTTGTGCTAATTTTAAGTTGGTATTAAGAAGCTACAGTTCATATGCGTTTTCTTGATATTGAGGATTGAACGTTGGTTGGTTGCGCGAAATAATTGACAGCATAATAGAATTGATTAACCAATTAGAATTTAGCTGGATGAACTGACGCGACATTTTCGTTCTGTCAATTTCTGTTTCCTTTGTCCCGTTGTTGCAATGTGATTTGACTGATTTGTGACAGCGACAGGAGTGGCATCAGGTCATATTTCGCAATTTTCGCATTGTATTTTAGTTTATTGAGTTAAGCGCAAGTTTGATATTTGTGTATTAACGTTTGGATTATATTTTATATTCGTGTTTTTTACATATTAATAGTGGTTAATTACATTTTATAAGTAGTGTTATTTTAGTAAGGTAGTTAATAGTATAGTGTGATCTAGAACTCTAGGAGACTAGGTACAAACTGTGCTAAAATGCCTTCCTGTTTTGTACGAGGTTGCTCTAACGCTACTTACGTTTCTCGTTTGAACGACGGTGTAACATTTCATAAGTAAGTTATATGATTCTTTTTGTATGTAAGTTGATTTACATTTGCGTTTTTCTCCAATTTGTAGATTTCTCAGTGACAATACGCTTAAAAGGTCCTGGTTGGTAGCACTTGGAAAATATCCAGCTTATAATATTGCCTATGAAAGAGTGTGCTCCGACCATTTTGGACAAACCAATTTTGAAGTGGCAGGCGAACGGAAACGTTTGAGACTAGGGACAATTCCAACCCTAAAACTACCCCACAATGTTTTGAAGTAGATCACCTGGAGAAAAGTTATTTACCTAGCTCACCTCCACCTACATGGTATGTTAATTTTAACTTAGTACTCACAAAGAATCAAAAAATCTTTTTTTAATTGTAGCAGCAAGCTGGAAAGTGTTGATTCACCTCAAAGTAGTTCACCAAAATCTCCGACAAAACTTTCTCTAATAAAACGGAGTGATTCAGACTTGTCTCCATCTGCTCATTCTTCTAATATAGTACGGATGGTACAATTCTTTCACCCGTATAGGTAAGTTTAATATCAAATATCAAACTAAAAATAAAATCCTTGAACAGATTATTAACCGAACTAAAACATAAATTTTCTTTATATTCTGAAAATTGTGTTACAGATAATGTTAAGTTTTTTTGGAAGTTTGTAAACAGTAGGAGGGCGAATAACACTATACCTTCTGAAATGACTCTTGGGGACCTTACTGCTGATAACGGGAATGATATTGCAAATCTATTTGCTAAACATTTCTCATCAGTTTATTCAAATCAACCTCTGGCTGTGCGGAGTGTTCAGGTTTCTTCAATGGCAAATGTATCCACTTATCATATTGAAATTTCGAACATCTATGCAAAATTATCTAAACTTGCGAATTTCCAGATCATTGGAAAATTTCATACGTCACTCCAGTGTATAAATTGGGTAGAAAATCAAACATCTCAAACTATCGTCCTATATCAATCCTTAGCATAATTTCCAAAGTCTTTGAGAGTGTTATTTTAGATTATCTCACGTATGACTGTTCGAGTATTATGACATCACAATAATTTGGCTTCACTTTTAAAAGGTTCACTCACATATGTTGACTTTTTGTCTGATGGTTTGGAACGGGGTCTGCAGATTGATTCTGTGTACACTGATTTCTCTAAAGCATTTGACAGGGTTAATCATGAGCTCTTGCTACATAAACTTTTTCTTTATGCTGTTGACGGTCGTGTATTATAATGGCTAAGCGATTATCTTACGAATAGTTTACAAATGGTCAGAGTTACTCATTAATATTCTCATACTTTTCCAGTAACCTCTGGAATTCCCCAAGGGTCTCATCTAGGACCATTATTATTTAACATATTTATTAATGATATAATGCATTGTTTTCAAGGTAGCAAAGCCTTGTTATTTGCTGATAACCTGAAATGTTTTAGGGTGATTAGTGGTAGGTATGATGCTCTAATATTACAATCTGATTTAGATAGTCTATCAAATTGGTGTACACTTGATGGTATGAATCTAAATGCATCCATATGTCATGTAATGCGTTTTCATGGAATATACCACCCTATAGCTTTTGATTACAATAATAATAATGAAACTCTAAAATGTGCTTCTCAAACTAAGGACTTGGGTGTTATAATGGACTCCACACTTAATTATAAGTTTCATGTTACTGCTGTTGTTCAAAAATCTATGAAGATGTTGGTTTTTATAAGGAGAACCACTTCTGATTTTACTAACATCACTGCTATTAGATCTCTATATTGCTCACTGGTCAGAACTTATCTTGACTATTGTTCACTAGTATGGTCTCCTCATTATATTACATATAAAGCGAATCTTGAAGCTGTTCAGCACAAGTTTTTAAGATACATTGCCTTTAAGACGCACATTTACCTTTGTTATGATTTCTTAGAACGTTTTTTAAACATTCCTACTCTGGAGGTTTGCAGAAGGCAAAAAGATCTGATACAGCTGTTCAACATAGTAAATGGTATTTGTGATAGTCCCAAGCGTCTCTCTAAAATATGTTTAGTTGTCCCTCCTCGTCTTTCTAGGCAGCTACAGACGTTTCATGTCGCATTTCATAGGTACAGCTATGCAATTAATACTTTTGTACCTAGGACACTTAGATTAGCAAATTCTGTAGATGGAGTTTTAATTTTTGATGTGTCCACTTTCAAGTTCAAAAAACATTTGCCGGAGTTTCCACTTTAGAGCGTACATTTTTTATTGCTGGTTTGATGTGTTATCACTACTCTTACTTTATTTGCTTTTTTCTTGTGATTTATACTATACTTTAGGTTTTTCCTTTTGTTTTATACATAAGTTTAATGCATGTGTCAATTGTTCTATCCTGTTCCAGTTTTACATATTTTTCTCTTTTTGTTATTGTAGCATTTTTTTATATTTCCACATTTTTTTATTTCCTGATTAATTAAATGTGAATAAGAATTTTACTGTTATTTTCAAAAATAAAAGCACTTTATTCTTTCACACAATTCATATTTTTTTAAAATCCTCGTACACGATTTAAAAAAATTATATTTGGTTTTCCATAATTCCAACTTAGGCAGATACATAATATGTAGTATCTAGTGTAACTAATAAAGTATACTTTTTTCTCTCACCGTTTCATATTTTCCTATTTTATCAAGTGTAACACAAATGATTTCTACTTTATTGTTTAAGCCGGTCCTGTACAAATCACGTGACACAGGCCGGCCAACTTAAAATTAGCACAACATGGCGATCACAGTAAAGGAGTCAAACCGAATATCCGATTAGTAGTCCATGGATCCTAAGTCTGTGTCCTAGGTGTTTTGCTACATTGTCTAAACCAGTGGTTCTCAACCTTTTTAAGTCGCGACCAGCAATTCCACAAAATATTTAATATTTTATGTTTGACACTTTATGTCAATGTTTTTATTTTATGGTTATATGCAATGTTTTTGGAGTGACAATCATCTGATCTCTTCTTTTTCAATAACAATTACTGTTATTGATTAAGCCATGTTTCTCTTTGTTAATATTTGCAGTACTTTCTGTATATGAGAAGAAGATCCAAGTGAGCAGGGGATAGAGAAGTTATAAATAGAACTGCTGTTGCTACAGGGAACCAGTACCAGATACAAACACACCAAACAATATATTTTGACCATGTCATATTTTTTAGAGTTTTTTTTAAAATAAAGTTAAAAAATAATAATGTTCATTATAACTTGGTGGTCCACTAAATGACCAAATTTGAAAAATATGTTTATTTTGCGACCCAAAAAAGTCAAAAGTTTTTCATTGCTTTATTTTAGATCGTGTTTAAAAAAATCTTCAATTCTATGATGATGGTTATTTTAACTTACATTTTTTTAATGACAAAGGTAAACAAAAATACTTTTCGATCCAAGGAAATGAATGAATTATTAAGTGTTTTTAATAATTTTTATTGACCAAATTAAAATCTGCATATTTATAACTTTTTGAAAATAATTGTTTTCACTTATTTCTAAAAACATTGTTACCCAAAAAGTGTGGGTATTTCCCGGAAAACTAAGGGCGTGAATTCTTGCCAGGTTGTATGTGGTATTTGGGGAAGTAATTAGACCTGATCACGGATCTAATTACTTAGTTAGTTTAGATGTAATAACTTGAAAAATAAATAAAGTGAATATGGTAAATTGTTGGACGCCAGTTACTTTCTCAAAAGTAACAAAAACCCAAATAACACATACAAATTATTTTTTCCTTGTGAACCTGAAATTTTTGGTTTGGTGTGATAAAGCAAAGTGGAAAAAAGTTCTATTTACAATTTAATAATTATACCGTATTTACAATAATTTACAAAGAAATTTACATGATTTTCTAAATATACAAAAGTTCAGATGTAGAAAAATTATTTCTTTTCAGTTATATAAACTTCAAAATACTTTATAATATTATTGATAATAAAAAGATATAAAAAAAGTGAATAGTTACAGGTTATAATTGAGAAAAGAGAATTGAAAGAAGTTGAATAACTATAGATTATAATATGATAAAAAGAAAAATATGAACGAAGCTTGATGCGACGCAGTAGTTCAAAATTTACACTATACTTTAGAATTCTCAAAGAATGTAATTTTATACTTCCTTTCTATGTATGCACAAAGCTAACATCCCTCAGGTAGGAAGTCCGTCGCAATGGTTGGAATGATAAGTTTCCTACTGCAAATTTACCATTATATCCCAGCTTTCATGAATCAGCAATTTATTTTTATAGGTATATAAGACTACTCAAATCTATATAAGTATACTCAGTTTTGTTGTCTCAACGTTGTATAATTCTACCCGGTTTTGCTAAAAAAACATAGTGCGATGTAATCAAAATTTCAAACTAAAGTGTCAGCCAGTTCAGACAAACCGCCAAATTGTTAGCGATTATATAATAATTTGCTCTTGGATGATCGCATAATTTTCAAGCTCAATACTACTATGTTATAATTTGCAGTCGAGTTACTTTAAATAAATCTATATATCTCTGAAATGAATGCAATTTACAATTTTAAATGCGATAAACTATTTGAGTAAAAACTATTGAACATCAATAAAAAAGTTAACATAAAAAGTTGAAGAATTTACAATAAAATATGAAGTGAATTGAAAAACCAGAAGATATACTTGAGTTTTAGCAAATCATCGAGAATTTATCCACCACAATTTAAACTACATCTGTCTGACCTCTTGGCTGACGAAAAAGAAAAAAAATATAGAGCAATGTGCATTTTGTTATTGAGTGATTTTCTTGTAAAATTATTTTCACTATTAAAACTCATAGCTTTTACTTCAATATCTTACAATGCATAAATTTAATTGATAAGGAACATTTAAGAAATAATGACATATAAAAACCAGTTGATAAAAACCGTGAAATAAAAAGTTAAGTTTTATATATCATGAGACCAAGTTAATATGTTAGATATGAATAATGACAACTTTTATTAAAATCATAGCATCTACATTCATATCTTACGATCGGTATTTAATTAGAAATAAACTTTTGGGAACCAATGATATCATATGAAAAGAACAATTGAAAAAGAGCAAGAAATGAGAAAAAGTTAAGTTTCATATTCTAAGACAAAATTTAAAATGTGAGATATGAATAATAATTATCAATAATAATAAGAATCTCTCCTAGACTTCTCACTGCCTGGAAACGAATATATTTAACATTGAAACAACCAACGTTGAAAGAAACTTGCTATTCTATTTGGATAAAATACGTCGTTAACTCGTGCTAATTTTTTTTGGATACTAATAAAAATCATTAATTAAACGAAATAATTCTTACCAGATGTCTAATAGGATTGAACCATGATCTGCAGAACTATTGGGTTTATATTTTATGTAATATTATTTCTTCATCCACATGGACAAAATTATGTTTAACGAAACGCCAACTAGCACCTTTCACGTCAAAAAGGAAGAAATCAAAGCCAATCGCCCTACGCTAGTACACTCCGACAGCGCATGCTAATTATCCAATTATTGATTCTTTGAATATTCCGGACTTTCAACGAGTTTTTAAATTTTAAATCGTGCCTCGTAAGCCGATACCGTGACAGTATTTAATTTGTTGTTAAATTATTTAGATTTATTTCAAAGTGTGAAATTCACGTTACACCCCCCTATAAGCCGGAGAAAAAAAATATTTTTTTTATTTATGAAAGACAGAAGAGTCGAGAAGATTTCTATAATATGTTTATATAAACATATTGTTTCATGTTTACCAGAAAACTATAAATTGGAAATAAAAAAATAATATTTAAACATCTGTTAATAACTGAAATGAAACCTACCTACACAACTATATCACTAAAACAATATTTCTACTATATTTACAAATCTAATATACTCTCATATGACTAAATGAGATAATCTCTATAGAAAATATGTACAACACAGATTGCAACCGCATCCAATTGCTTGCAAATTTTGAATTTAAAAGGAAAAAAAATAACTAAAAAAATTAATCTCTCTTTTCGGAGAGTGGAATTGAGTTACTACAAAAAAACTTTACAACTGTACATTAGTGTGTTCAGATTCAGAAACTATTATTCCCATTATCTAGTAATGTGAATAGTTCATTCCAAATGTTAGACTTCATAAATAATAGGTAGATACTAACAATCATTGAACCTTATAACGTTCAAAAGAAATGTTTTCTAATTAGATGCCTACCTATGAGTAAAAAGAAAAATAGAACCTGGCATGTCTACAATAATAACGGGGAAACAATCTACTTTCGTAAATTATTAAATTCATTATATTATGTGACAGCTGCCCATGTGCTATATGACGCAACCGAAAACAAACTACAACCACCACATATGGCAAGGAATCATCTGATTTTCAGATTTCCACAAATTGGCTACATAATTATGATTTCATATCATAATTTGTTTGTTTTCAACAAAAATATATACCTATTTATACGCAGAAAAATAATCCAACTATCATGACCACTAGGCTTGAACATGAAAAATTATTAATCATTAATCCAGCAACATTGCATTTGATTGATCACGATAAGTAACAGATAAGTTACAACTCAGCCATAAGCTGTAAATTAATCTTACCGCACTCTATGCAACGGATTTCCCTTACATCGGGCCACAATCTCCTGTCTTTAGAGAGGAGGAAAAAAACTTCGTCTGTCTAATTGTTAAGAAACGTCAAAACATTTTCCAACGAAACCAATTATTCAAAATCAAAAGATAATAAAAAACAAAAATAATCATTTATCCTTTTCGTTATGACGAATAGGATCTACCTAAAGATTATATACGAAAGTCAAAATAGGGTAATTATGTCTAAACTGACATGGGTCACAATCAAAACTAAGACTAATACAATATTAGCTTAATTTCAAATTCTACGATATGCTAAAGTAAAATACAAAATCTTCAAGAAAATTTTAGGTACACTCTAAAATTTATAAAAAGGTACAGACTAACTTTAGCCTCGAGAATTTGCATAAATTGCAATAACAACACTACAATACGTAACAGAGGGTTATGGTGGAATGAATCGACCACTAACGTATCAAATGACATCAATATTCGTGTGTTCGATTGCCTCTATATGACGTATGTAAATCCAAAGATGTTACTGGCGTGGCTACAGGACAGTATTACTAGCCTAGCGTGTAATAGCAGAAAAATGAAAAGGAAAAAGTGTTCTCATCTCTGGCCTGACAGAATAATAATATAATGTAATACTAAATCACGAATAAATTTGCCTTTAAGTTTTATATATGTAGCAAATAATTTTCCGATAGAAAAAAAATGTAAATTTGTGTGAACTGCAATATAGGAACATTAATAAAGAAAAAAAACAACGAAAATCGAACCATAGTTATTTGTCAGGAAAATAATAACGATGAAAACAGAATAAAAAAATAAGCGACCGATATTTAAGTATCAGAAACATCAGACGTTTCAGAGTCTTGACTTTCATCATCATCAGGTAAATCATGAAATTCTTTTAGATCTTTTACATGCCAACGTCCTAAGTCTTTACCATCGAGGTCTTCTAAGTCATAGGCTAATGGTGATATTACACTACGTACTTTACAAAGAATATATTTAGGCATAAATTTAGCTGTAAGATAATTAGCTTTGTCTGATTTTTGGTAATTTCTCTTCCAGACGTAATTCCCTACAAAAAATCTAATATCACGTTTGCGTAAGTCGTATCGTGCCTTGGACTTAGTATGTGCCATATGCAATCGCTTACGAACATCTTCAAACAGTTCAGGCATTTCCTGCGAGTCCTCTAGTCTGTGAACTTTACTAGAAATGGTAATCTGATTATTGGCATTTTCTGCTATTTTACCATAAAAATCCCCCGAAACTGGGACGTTCCGAGCAAAAACTAAAAAGGAAGGTGCTGTTTCTGTAACTTCATGTTTACTCAGACGTATTCCTTGTGCAATACTGTAAACTTGTTCATCCCAAGATCTATGGTCCATGTAACAGTATGATCGAATCGCAGTAACAATCGATTTATTAACACGTTCACTGTGATTAATCTGTGGATGAAAGTTACAATTGTACCAAATTTTCTGAACATTATACTTGGTCATTAGTTCCTTGAATAATTTGCTGGTAAACTGTTTGCCGTTGTCGACAGAGACAATTTGCGGTACTCCGAAGACCAAAAAAACATGATTTTCCAAAAATTTAATAATAGCAGGGGCAGTAGCTTTCGGCAAGGTTTGTACTAGAGTAAATTTCGTGAACCAATCCACAACCACAAAGACATATTGGTTACCTTTACGGGAACGAGGATACGGTCCCAATAAATCACAAGATATTAATTGGAAAGGAAAATTAATATTTCTATATTGTCCCATAAGACCAGCTTGTGGTAGGTTTGTGGGTTTGCAAGCTGCACAAACTTTACAACGTCTAACATATTTATTCACGGACTTCCTCAATCCATTCCAATAATACAATTCAGATATTCTGGACAATGTCTTATATACACCTGGATGAGCGGCAGTAGGATGGTCATGAAATTGCGACAGAATTTCAGCTCTATTCTTCGTTGGTACTACAATTTTCCAACTAGATACATTACCAATAGAGGCGAACCTATCATACACATGTTTATAAAGAATATTATTTTCAACTTTGAAGTTTGGATACTTTTCCGGCTCAGTCTGAACCTTAGTTATCATTCCGAGATACCATTTATCTGGTTGGAGTGAAGATAACTCTAGAAGGTTAATTTCAGGAAGGCGAGATAGGGCATCTGCGACTACGGTTCCTGTGGATTTCCTATGTACTATTGAAAAATCATATTGTGATAATTGAAGAATCCACCTAGCTAAACGTGGTGAAGGTTTCTTCATATTATTCAACCAGACAAGCGAAGAATGATCGGTAATCACAGTAAAGTGACGTCCTACCAGATAATACCTAAAGTGATCAATGCCTATCAAAACAGCGAGTAATTCTCGTTCTGTGGTACTATACTTCCTTTGAACTTTCGTTAACTTCTTACTCATGTATGCGATGGGATGTTCTACCGAACCATCCAGCTGATAAAGTACGCTACCAACTCCTACGTCACTCGCATCAGTCATTAAAAAGAAATCCTTGTCAAAATCAGGACTACTTAATACAGGAGCTGTGGTCAGTGCTACTTTAATTTTTTCAAAAGCCTCATTTGCCTCCACGGACCAAGTAATGGGCTGATGTTTTTTTCGATCGTTTATTAAACCTGAGATAGGGGCAGACAAGGTGGAGAAATTCGAAAGAAAACGGCGATAGTAGGATACCATGCCTAGAAAACGACGAACTTGAGTTGTAGTTTTGGGCGCTGGATACTCACAGATAGCAGATACCTTCTGTGGATCAGTGCGCAAACCCTGTTCATCTACCAAATATCCTAAAAACCTAAGGGACGGACGACAAAAATGACATTTTTCAATGTTAACCGTTAAGTTAGCATCTTTTAATTTCTCAAACAGTTTAGTAAGCACATCAAGATGTTTTTCAAAATTGGAAGTACAAACAATGATATCATCTAAATAATAAAAACAATGAGGTTCTAATGAAGGACCTATGACTAAATCCATCAATCTACACATTGATGCGGGAGCTGAAACTAATCCGAATGGAGTGGTATTAAACTCAAATAGTCCCTTGCCTCTAACTGCGAATGCTGTTTTTGGCCGTGAAGATTCCTCCAAAGGAATTTGATAAAAAGCATGTCGTAAATCTATACTAGAAATAAAACGAGTATCTCTTAATTGGCTTAAAATAACCTCAATATGGGGTAAGGCATACGCATCCTTATTAACTGTGATACTGTTAAGCTTTCTACCATCAAAAACAACACGAACACCACCATCACTCTTAGAAACTAACCAGACGGGACTACAAAAGGACGATTTACTTTCCCTAATAATGTCTAATTCCAGCATTTTATCAACTTCATCTTCTAACTTCTGTTGTAACGCCTGTGGTAAGGGATACTGACGTTGCTTAAATGGGGGAGCATCTCCAGTGTCTATAAAATGAGTTATTAAATGAGTTCGACCCAGTCTATCTGTAGGACTAATACTTTGAAACTTTTCGATGACTAAATCCAACGCATTCCTTTCGGCCACCGATAAATGAGAAACATCCTGAATTGTATTAACAACAGATAAAGATAGTGAATTTACATCTAAAGAAAATTTAACAAAGTCAATTTTAATATTGAATGTTTTCAAGAAATCCATGCCCAATATGGCTGCATGTTTCACTGAAGGTATAAGATAAAATTTTACCAAATTTGATATATTACCTATTGTGATGAGAGTTTCAACATAACCTAATACATTCTGCAATTGTCCATCTGCAGTGCTAATTCGTAGATTATTATCTTTTTGAATTGTAATATTATTATTTGTCACAATATCGCATAATATTGAACCAAAAAGACTAATGTTAGCTCCTGTATCAATTAAAGCAGCAAACGTTTGATTGTAGATAGAAACATTTATATAAGGCCTGTTATCATCAACCTTTTTATATAGCAAGTATTCTATATTAGGATTAGAAAACTGTGATGTCATAGACTTTACAGAACTCTCCTTATAGAATTTTCGAACAGTTTGAAGCCATAATCTCCAATCATCTATACTGAATTTCGGAAGATTTTGCAAATCAATGTTTCTTGCATTCTGTCCAGTGTTCGCTGAGACATTACTGTTACAAATTTTAGGTATTGTATTATTTGTTTGCTTGGTGGTTTTGTTAAGCCCTGCTTTGAATTGGGAGGTTTTTCGTCGTTCCATTTCCTGACTCTGCTTTAGCTTGTTACCGTATCCGTATGTTTTATAGAGGCGACGGAAACACCTCTGCCTTCCCCGTTTTTTGAACACTTCGGACATTTTGGCTTTACGACTTCAGGAAGACCACAACCATAACAAAACATTCTCTTTGGCGACCTACATATATGGTAAGAATGTCCCTGCTTATTACAATTCCAACACGTCATTGAATTTAAAGTAGACATATTTCGAGTTGAGTGAGATTTAGGAATAGGATGTGTTGAAGAGCTCGGTAAACTTAGATCAGGTTCTAAAATTGCTACACCTTTCCTAGGGGAGACAACCTCAGCACTTTGACAGAAAACAAAAGATTCCTCGAGTTTACGACAACTTTTTTCTAAATCAGTTATATCATTAAAATCTTGTAATGCTAAATGTTGAACGAACTTTGGGAGCAGATTGCGACGAATTAATTTAATGATCTCCTCGTTACTAAGTTTAACTTCCAACCGATTACATAACCCTCGCATAATGTTAATGTATACTGTAACCTTTTCTTGTTGACCCTGTTTTCTGGCTTTGATTTCATCTAGTAAGTTTTCCTGATAATTATGAGGAAGAAAATCTTCCTTTAATTTCTCTTTCAATTCCTGCCAATTTTGAAAACCGTTTCTATTATTGAGATACCAAGTGAAAGCTCCATCAGTAAACAATTCAACGGCACTAAAGAAAATTTCATCATCGCTAACACCCCGCGAAACTCGAAGACATTCTATGCGTTCTAAAAAACAACTAACAGATTCTTGCTCTGAGCCCGAAAATTTTATTCCCCATTTATGAACCTGTGAGGGCTTAGAAAAAGAAAAGTTCTGAGCCTGTACTGGTGTGGAATGGGCGGGTACACTAGGTTTTTGAGTTTTGAGATCTAATTCTCCTTCTAAAGAAAATACTTCAATTAAAAAATTATCCTTATGTTCTTTTTGTTTGTCATCTATCCCTACAAGTCTATTGATTCTATTAGTAACATGAGTTAATCTACACATATAACGATGATACTCTATATCATTGGATGTTCCCGAAAACTCTTTGATTTTTTTAGTCAAGTCTTTAAGGGACTCAACTATTCCAATTTGTTCCTCCACGAAATTCAAATTATCTGCATATACAACCGAACTACGACCCGTATACTCTTGACTCAAAATACCACGCAAAACCTTCCTTCGATCGGCAGCTGACGCTGGAACCTGAATATTCCTATATTTAAGCTCATGTTCTAACTCGTGTGTTAACAAGTAATCTACAGTCAACTTAAAACCCAAAGCAGTCATTTTAAAGCAAACTCAAGACTATTCAAGATATATGCATAAAAATAAATCACTCAATAATTACAGGAAAAAATATCTCAATAAAGTAAATAAAACAGTATACAATAATAATAATAAACCAATAAAGATATAAAGAAGGTGTGCAAATTCTGAACCTTACTGCTAAAAGGAAGCTATCGCGATGATTTGCCTTTATACACAATACACCAAACCAATTTTCAGATCAGATGTGACCTGGCCCCACGTTTGACGTCAATTTTTATTTTGTTACCCAAAAAGTGTGGGTATTTCCCGGAAAACTAAGGGCGTGAATTCTTGCCAGGTTGTATGTGGTATTTGGGGAAGTAATTAGACCTAATCACGGATCTAATTACTTAGTTAGTTTAGATGTAATAACTTGAAAAATAAATAAAGTGAATATGGTAAATTGTTGGACGCCAGTTACTTTCTCAAAAGTAACAAAAACCCAAATAACACATACAAATTATTTTTTCCTTGTGAACCTGAAATTTTTGGTTTGGTGTGATAAAGCAAAGTGGAAAAAAGTTCTATTTACAATTTAATAATTATACCGTATTTACAATAATTTACAAAGAAATTTACATGATTTTCTAAATATACAAAAGTTCAGATGTAGAAAAATTATTTCTTTTCAGTTATATAAACTTCAAAATACTTTATAATATTATTGATAATAAAAAGATATAAAAAAAGTGAATAGTTACAGGTTATAATTGAGAAAAGAGAATTGAAAGAAGTTGAATAACTATAGATTATAATATGATAAAAAGAAAAATATGAACGAAGCTTGATGCGACGCAGTAGTTCAAAATTTACACTATACTTTAGAATTCTCAAAGAATGTAATTTTATACTTCCTTTCTATGTATGCACAAAGCTAACATCCCTCAGGTAGGAAGTCCGTCGCAATGGTTGGAATGATAAGTTTCCTACTGCAAATTTACCATTATATCCCAGCTTTCATGAATCAGCAATTTATTTTTATAGGTATATAAGACTACTCAAATCTATATAAGTATACTCAGTTTTGTTGTCTCAACGTTGTATAATTCTACCCGGTTTTGCTAAAAAAACATAGTGCGATGTAATCAAAATTTCAAACTAAAGTGTCAGCCAGTTCAGACAAACCGCCAAATTGTTAGCGATTATATAATAATTTGCTCTTGGATGATCGCATAATTTTCAAGCTCAATACTACTATGTTATAATTTGCAGTCGAGTTACTTTAAATAAATCTATATATCTCTGAAATGAATGCAATTTACAATTTTAAATGCGATAAACTATTTGAGTAAAAACTATTGAACATCAATAAAAAAGTTAACATAAAAAGTTGAAGAATTTACAATAAAATATGAAGTGAATTGAAAAACCAGAAGATATACTTGAGTTTTAGCAAATCATCGAGAATTTATCCACCACAATTTAAACTACATCTGTCTGACCTCTTGGCTGACGAAAAAGAAAAAAAATATAGAGCAATGTGCATTTTGTTATTGAGTGATTTTCTTGTAAAATTATTTTCACTATTAAAACTCATAGCTTTTACTTCAATATCTTACAATGCATAAATTTAATTGATAAGGAACATTTAAGAAATAATGACATATAAAAACCAGTTGATAAAAACCGTGAAATAAAAAGTTAAGTTTTATATATCATGAGACCAAGTTAATATGTTAGATATGAATAATGACAACTTTTATTAAAATCATAGCATCTACATTCATATCTTACGATCGGTATTTAATTAGAAATAAACTTTTGGGAACCAATGATATCATATGAAAAGAACAATTGAAAAAGAGCAAGAAATGAGAAAAAGTTAAGTTTCATATTCTAAGACAAAATTTAAAATGTGAGATATGAATAATAATTATCAATAATAATAAGAATCTCTCCTAGACTTCTCACTGCCTGGAAACGAATATATTTAACATTGAAACAACCAACGTTGAAAGAAACTTGCTATTCTATTTGGATAAAATACGTCGTTAACTCGTGCTAATTTTTTTTGGATACTAATAAAAATCATTAATTAAACGAAATAATTCTTACCAGATGTCTAATAGGATTGAACCATGATCTGCAGAACTATTGGGTTTATATTTTATGTAATATTATTTCTTCATCCACATGGACAAAATTATGTTTAACGAAACGCCAACTAGCACCTTTCACGTCAAAAAGGAAGAAATCAAAGCCAATCGCCCTACGCTAGTACACTCCGACAGCGCATGCTAATTATCCAATTATTGATTCTTTGAATATTCCGGACTTTCAACGAGTTTTTAAATTTTAAATCGTGCCTCGTAAGCCGATACCGTGACAGTATTTAATTTGTTGTTAAATTATTTAGATTTATTTCAAAGTGTGAAATTCACGTTACAACATATCAGTACATATGCTGCCTTTTAAATGCAAATCATACAGTTTTAATTAGAACTTTGAGCTTGAATACATTTTAAAAGTTCTTCAAACCTCAGTTGATGGGTTGTTTTTGATTACACACAAAACCGAAAAACCAGGCTCACATATATGGACGTCGCCACGACAAAAAATTCAACAATGATATTTTCATAGACTCGGATTCTGCTTGAAATTGTGCATCAAATGACCAGTCGTTGTCAAACTTCCATAGTGTTAGATGCACTTACGCCCGGCCGTAATTTTTTACAAGGTGAGGATTGTTCAAGTTATTATAGTTTTTAGTTATTTTTTATGGCGTCAAGAATCAATTTGTAGCATTTTTATAAATTTAAATTCGAATTTAATGAGAAAAAATCCTAATATCTTGTTTTTGTCAGTTAAGCCTTTTAGAACTCAAATTTTTGTAAGCCTTAACCAGCATTATCCCATAAGCCAGCCATACATGCTTTAAAGACGTTTGGTTACTGTAACAAAATATTATTGGATTAGTAATTGTTCCTGCATTGATAATACGAGTATATTGAAAATGTATCTGAATGAATAAGAAAATTGACTGTATACTTTATTAATAAAGGCATAATATCACAACAAAGTCTTGTCGAGATATGTCGCTTAAGCCTTAAATAGTTGTGTTTCAATATGTCGCTTAGTTCTTATTTTCTTTCAGATATCTCTAGGCCAAAAAATGGATGAGATGGCTCAAAAACTTTCACCAAATAATGATACTTTTGAGAATAAAGAGCCTGATAGAATATCAGAGACTATATTTGTGATCAAGATAAAGTGATCAAGTTGAATGAGGCGTTGAAGCATGATATACTTATTAATGAGCAACTACAAGACCCTTTTAAGAGGGGCCTCACGTTTTAGGAACCTGAAAACAGTTGGCACCCATGATTTGCAACAAAATTTAGGTCATTTTGTACACAACAAATCTAAAGAACGCAGGGAAATTAAGTCTTGAAATTTTAACACAATATAACTTGGACCTTTGTCTTGGGGATCAGGTATTTTGGTTGAGTTTTATATTGTTATAAAAAAGATATAAGCCATTAAGTGATGGTGTGATTTTGACAGTTTTGACAATTTGTGGTCACCAATCTGGACACCAAAACCTGATCCCCAAAAGGAAGCCTAGAGAATTCGATTCTGAAAATATGAAATCTCAAATCATTGTATTTTTTGAGATTTGTTGTGCGCAAATTTTTGCAAACGAACATCTTTTTACTTTAGTTCAATCGCTCAACCGTCTTGATGTATGGCGCTGTATAGAACAATATCGAACAATGACAGAAGACGACGGTCAATTCATAGACAAATAATATTATAACTTTCTCTATGGGTCAAATATGCTGTTGTCATATGTTTTGTGTTCATAAAAATATCCCAAATTTATAGTTTAGTGTGTATTGTATTTGTAAGTGATTGTAATTAAGTAATTTTCATGCTAAATAAGTAAATTTGTGCTTCGTAAATGCTATTTATATTTACTCCACAAGATTGTGTTTAGTGCTTCATGCTTCGTTGCAACAAAAATGCACTTTTTGCACCTATTACACAAATAACTACTTTTTAATGTTATTCTTATTTATTGTTGGTAAATACATCAAAGGGATTAAATATATTACGTGAAAATGATTTTGAGTTTTTGTTCTTTGGAATAAATATATCATGTTTATACCTGATAACAGTAATTGTGATTCCACTTAAGTTGAATTTTATTGTTGTGTTTTTTTAGACAAATTTTGTTCTTCATGAGGTCAATTATTTCGCTTATTGTATTTGTTTGTAATTTCAGTTTTGAAGGAGAGTGGAGACATTTCATTTCAAGTAGTGCATCATCACCTACAAGCCCTAAAATATTTTATCAATAAATGTATGCCATTTAATGTGCAAAAAGAATTTATAACACATGGTAATTATTTGTTATGTTAAATATATTTACCATCAGGAGAAGCACCTAGAAAACCGTGTTGAACATCTACCCACAATCCTGAATCAACCACCACATTTTTTACTTGTTCATAAATGCTCTTAGCCGCTTTTTCCTTAAGAGTTCCATACTCCATTACCTCAGTCATACTATAAGTCTTTTTAAGAACAGTTTTAACAAGAGAATGACAAGGTGTATTTGTAATTAGGATGGTTATCCACTTTTTAGCTTGCCTTAGCCTATGCGCCAAAGGTAATAGTAATTGTTGAATAAAATTAATGAATGAAGTAGGTAACATTATATTTTAAAAATCTTTGAACCATAAATATTTTAAAACTTTGTCTAGCCAATAGTCAAAATTTCCTTGCAAATTGTTTGATTATATAAGCATTTCAAAAAAAATAAAGAAAAGAAACCAAATTATTATTAAAGGATGACTTAGTATCTTAGTAATAGTCTTAGTTGTTGATATTTAAAAAAAAAATGTAAAACAAAGGACAACTAAAAAGTTAATTTTGTCTACTTGTTGCACCTCGGGGGCTGTATCGAGTTATACAGATAGGTTTTCTTTTCTAAAAACCATTTTTTTGTGTTGTTCTTGCTAAAAAACGTGAAAACAACTAAAAAAAATACAAAATTCCAACTTTTTTTGGGTAAACCTATACTTTTCTCGCATATTAGATGGGTTGGATGGAAAAGTAATAATACCAATAATGTATTATACAAAAACAAAAAAAAATATTTACCATTCGGGTGATCACACATATGTGTATCTGTCATGGAAAAAAGAGAATGAACCAACTATTTTTTTGTATAATGAAGGAAAAATGTTTCAGTTCCAATCTCCACAACACATTATGATCAATCTTTGCAAACAAGGTAGAAGCAAACTTGTACATGTTGATTGTATGTTTGATTTTGTACTGTATATATCGATCTCCCCACAATATATATATATATATATATATATATATATATATATATATATATATATATATATATATATATTATTATTTGTCATTACAGATCTTTCGCTTTAAATCTTTTATTAGTTGTTATAGTTGCTTTGTAAGTTTTTTAAACGTTTGCTATTTTAAATTTAAATTCCTCACTGTACCTTACTTTCCTCTTTCTATTAAATATAAAGCATTGTATTACAAGTAAATATTTCTTTGTATAATAAATTTGGAAACTCTTTGTTTATATTATTTGTTTCTAGATAAAATTGAATATATTTACACATGTAGTTGAAAAAAGAGCCTACATGTCAAATAAAATTTGAAAGCAACCAACAGGAACTCTGAAACTGATACAAATATGATTAGATTGAGGCAATGTTGTGACATGACGTTCTGTGTTTTCAGACTAAATGGCCTATTTTAAATCATGTAAATTTGCCAATTTTTGCGCAGTTTAGTTTTATTAGCATGAAACAAACAAAAATTTATAATCATGAAAACATTTTATTATGTTAATATAAATGGTACAAATTTTGAAAGGTAGAATGTTTTTTAAGTATGTATATTTTTCTTCCATTCTTAATTTCTAGCAATTTCCGCAATGCTGTCACTTGGTATCCATATTATTAAATAGCACATGTCCTTTCATGCAATATGTAATGCACCTTGTATCAGGTTATAATAGTTATATTTTTCAATTATCATTATTATATATTCATCAAAATGAATTATGCAATTCTTGTCTTTTGAGAGCGGTTTTAATTTTTCTTCATTCCGATACTTCAAAGGTAACTTCACTTCAATTAAGCATTTTTCGGTTTTCGCTAACCAACCCATATTATCATTAAAACAGGGTCTCAAGAGAATGTTGAAAGATGGTTTGATGATACTAGAACAAACCATCAGTATTATTTATCTCACATTTTCACATTAATCAAATAATCCAGTAAACATAACCTCAAACATAGCTTTTAAAATTAAAAAATACGGATTGCTGGATAATTTACATTATCATAACTATAATTTTTGATATCGGGTCGATACGATTACGTAGTTTTTAACAATTTATTCCTTTCAAAAACATTTATGAAACTCTTAAATAATCAAAAATATACACTCAAATGGAAATTATGTCAACAAATTTTGCTTGGATCCGTGTATATAATATTCTCTTATCTATGTACAGGTGTGCTGTGGTTTGGATGCAACATAAAAAACAGAGATAAGGTTTCTGTACTCACAAGAAGTTGAAATATTTGAAATCGAAACATTCGAACAGAGATGCGTTTCTTTGAACCGTCAAGAGTGAAAAGACAGAGAGAGAAAATATCCTATCCTAATATCCTAATACACTATCGACATCTATCGTAAATATTTTGAACCAAATAATTACTAAATTAGTAACTAGTATTGTGTAGGTTTTTAGGTTTATATACCTGTGAGGAGGCCCCTCTTAATGATCTCAACTATCACGCATTAGATGATAATTTTAGTAGTATTTAGACTCATCAGAGAGTAACGTTGTGGAACAAGAGCCCTGTATCGAGAATATACCTGTTCGCCAAGTTTGCCAGGAGAAGTCAAATGCAGACACGTCAACAGAAAATTGGAGTTCTTCTGGCTCTAGTTATTAGAGTGACGAAAGTGATGAAAGCGTAACCACCTCCAGCAGCGGTTCCAGAGCTATAAGAAAAAGAAAGAAGCGGGGAAGCAGGGTATTGAGAAATATGAAACGTAGAAACTCATTTACAGAAGAAGAAAAACTTTAGCTCTTTAAAATATTTTGGAGTATGAGGAGCTTGTGATGTCGGGAGTCTTTTTGATAAAACATATTTAATTGTTACGGCTTTATTCACTTACATTTTAGAGAGATGCGACGACATTTTTCTTACATTGTTTGGCTATTACAGACTTGCTGGTGCCAGCTGGGCTGTCGTGATTGGATACACTCAATTCAGTTCTGCGCCTGTGCGTCAGCTAAATTGCTTAAGCTGGGTTTCCAACACGACAATTTTCATACATGACTTTCCGTCCCCAACGGTAATTAAAAGAAGCAGGTTATTAACACAGAAACAGCTCCAAGGAACAAACAAACTAAGCCGAAGGTCACAAGTCAGCAGATTCTATTTCACGAATTACTGTTAATTTTTTTGATGACACCTAGGAAACAGTGTATTCCGTTCATATAATTGTTAAATCTGAGTAAGCGACCAATCAGTCAATCTTTCAACCTTCACGCGTTTCCCTTGGGGTCTATCAAAAAAATATCTGTCTTTAGATATTTCTTTGCTCAATAGGAAATAACGTAGGACAGCGAAATTGTTAGCTTATCTTATTTACGGGTCATACTGTAATTATTGTTGGTAATATAGATGTAATTGTTAAGTTGAATCTAGTTTATTCGTTCCCCTACCCAGATCATTCTCATAGTTTCTTTTTTTTTTGGTGTTTTGTGCACGTAGGTGGCCAAACAAACCCGGTCGCGGCGAATGTTTAAGCCCAGGCGATTACCACGGAAGCCCTGACTGCTCGAGCCCGAAAGCTCCCTGTCTCGATTTTTTTTTGGGACAATCTCTCCTTCTCCTTCGTGCCTGGTGGCACTGGTGACAGCGCTGCCTATACTGAGAGAGGAAACGAGACACAATAAATAAACGTCATCCCGACTATTTATGAGAAACATTAGAGCGTAAACTAGCGTTTGTTACACTGGTGACAGCGTTTATTACAATCCTGTCCAAAGGTAACAAATATTCGAGCATTCAGATTGTAGAAAGCTGGTTTGCTTCGCTTCGAATAAACTGAAACCTAATGAAAATAAAACTAATCCAATCACATGTACTACCACTAAAGTAAGGGGCAGGTCTGACTCAGTAAACCTATTAAGAATCACACTTTATGCTGCTTTAGAGTGGTCCGCACACATCAGCAATTTATGCTCGAGACTTTCAATGCAGATATTTTCTCTGAGACAAATGAGACGTTGTCTTAGCAATACTGTTTTAAAAACTGTGTACCTAGTAATATTTCAAAGCCATTTATTTTATGGTATTACTCTTTGGGGGAATGCTGCCACAGCCTGGAAGGTATTACGCCTTCAAAAGGCTGCAGTTCGCATTATTGATGCAGCAGAGCATAACGCTCCATGTTCTGGAGGCACGAGATTCTATCGCTTCCTTGCTTATTCATTCTGGAATCTTTAACAATTATATCCATAAGAATCTAGGTTCTTTTGATAAACATTCTGTGATTCATAATTATAATAATCCGAATGCAGATAATCTTGTTCTTCCCAAGTCTATGTTACATACAACCCAATGTATTAAATTGGATCTGAGATTGTTTAATTTATTAGACAAACAGTATGGCAATTTCAGCCTCACTTACTTTAAATATAAGAAATTTGTCAAACGTATTATGCTATAGGAGTGCTTTTATACTCTTCAGGAATTTTGTCAATTCCTTACTTAAATAGTATTTATACTTCTGCTTCTTTTTGTTTTATCTTTTATTGTTAGTATTTCTTTTTTCGATATTGTAAACTCATTCTCTCACTTCTATCTTTTATTTAGGTTCATGTTCATTCTCTAGTTAATAATATTTATGTCACTACAATCTTTGTATTTTTGGGTGGTCAATGAACATATCTCCTATCTATGATTTAGACAGCGTTGCAACCTATGATGAACAAAAAAATTTAAAACTAAAATGGCATGAGAATTGAATTTGGCCAGATTAAATATGCGTATTTGAAGCCCCAGAATCCATATATGTAAAAAATATACAGGGTGCTCTATTTGAATTTTTATATTGTTTCCGGTGAAACCGGAAATCGGCAATATTGATTTCTTAAGTCATACGATTCAAAATTAGTCTTAATATAATATACCGAAATTTCAATAGCATCAAATACCTCATTCAAAAGTTTTTCTATTCCCTAATCTTTTATGTTGATATTTTAAGTTATTTATTATCCAGTTTTATACATTATATTTTATTATGTTCCATGTTCCTCATTATTCTGTTAAATATATTGAATTAGGTAGTTTTTTTATAACTTTCTTCAAAGAGAGTGTAATCAGAAGCAAAATACTTTTGTAGTCTGTGGCTGCACAAAGTTGGAGATTTATTTGTTCATTGTCTGGACTTTCAACTGAATTAGGACTTGGATTAGCTTCTGGTATTACAGATAAATTGTAAATTGAACCTTTATGATTATACTCAATACAAGAAAGAATACAGGAATGCATGAAAAAGAGTATTATTTGTTTATATTGAAACATTTTGTTTATACTACTCGTTATTTTTTTTAATATTGTTTTTCGAAATTTCTTGGGCAATTCACGCAAAAAGAAAAAGAGTTACTGAAACAGAGTGGTAACCTCAGACATGCACGTTTCTGGCTCATTAGCCGTCCTTAGTACGGTATAACCAAATACGGGTGTAAAACTCGGGTGCAAAGATGTTGATCGAAACATGGCAAAACTCAAAACGACGGATTTCAACAGGAAAACCAAACGCAACATAGGTAGCTTCAATTGGAAGATTCCGAATTTTCGTACATCTTATTTATATATTAAAATGATATAAACCATCCAACAAATATAATAAAAACCTTAAATCTAATTGTGGATTGAGTGATGAAAAATATTTATATTATAAAAGATATACATACCAACCTGTTATATTCATATAGAATGATGATCTATCATAATTATGTAATTAAACTGGAATATAGACGATATTAGGTAAAATTGAGCAGTGAATAAATAAATATACCGAGATATACAACCAGAATGCTTCAATAAATAATCATAATGATTTATAATCTGACAGTTCCATAACCACATAACGACAGTTTTTAAGTTAAAAACAGTGTGAAAATATTTCATTTTAAGTTAAAAACAGTGTGAAAATATTTCAGTTTTATATACATTTAATTATTAAGTTTGACATTAATGCTAATAACTGATGGAGTGTGAAGCGGACACGTCGATTCCAGATGCTCTAAGCCAGCAAAATGCGTTCATTTCTCAACCAACCTATTGCACTTATAAACGGCCTGACGGAGAGAAAATGATACAATGTAACGACTGCAAGGATTGGTTTCACACTCAATGTGTCAAACTAACACGTTCCTAAACGTCACAGCTGGAGAAATCCAGTAACAACTGGTATTGTCCGATATGCCCAAAAAAACGACAAAAAGTTGACTCTCAATATATCCGAGAAAAACTTTCGCAAATAATAGAGCATGGGAGACGCATATGAAAAAGCACGAAACACGCAGCTCAGCGCCATCACAGAAGGACCCCATTGAAGAATTGCTAGATAATTTGTTTCAAGCAAAAACAGGGACAAGAGTACTCCACCGGATTCCCAAAGGAGCCCGTTTTACTGTAGCTGATAAGTTTTCCACAACTATACTCAGATGCATCAAAGAAAATACGATTATGGCCTGGTCATTCTTGTTTCTATTTGCTTATCAATTTTTGCATGTAGACACTCAATCAATCCAAGAAATCGCTTACGCACAAAATAAATCCAAGAAATCGCTTACGCACAAAATCAGATGAAAACTCCACCTATGTCTTCCAAAAATGGTTTCAAATCCTCTTTGGAACAACGGATTCAAGCAAAAATGGACGATTTTGACGTGAAAGGTACAATAAAGTGCATAACGTCAACAGATTCTCTGGCCCCGTTTGATGAGAAAACTCTATCTAAACTTAGGACCAAACATTGAACTTCCGAAAAGGAAATAAATATTCCAGTCAGCCCCACTAACCCATACCAACCAGCTAAATTAAGCGAAAGCAATAAATTCTTTCTCATGTGGATCAGCAGCTGGAATGGATGTCTTTCGACCTCAATTTTTGAAAAATATAATATCAGCATTTGCTGGAGAAGCTGGCCAGCGTGCACTCTCAGCAATTAAAGAGCTCTGCAAGTTTCTCGCAGAAGGAAAGTTGAACGAACAGATATGTCCAATTCTTTACGGAGGCTCTTTATGTGCACTCTCCAAGAAAGACTGGAATCAGGCCGATAGCAGTTGGAAGCGTTTTTCGTCCCTTAACAGCAACATTAGGATATAGAAACGTAGAGACAGACCTAGCAGCTTGTCTCCAACCGAATCAACTTGGCGTTGCCACTAAATTAGGTTGTGAAAACTGTATACACACCATACGGACATATGTCAACGACCCCTCAAACATCAACAAACTGCTTCTTAAAGTTGATTTCGCTAATGCTTTCAACACAGTAGATCGGCAAGAACTAATTGACTAAATTTCGGAGAAAACACCCTCCCTTCTTCCTTTCTTGGGACAATACTACCAAAAACCTCCGTATCTATTTTTTGGAAACAAGAGGTTATCATCCGAGCTTTGATGTTAACAGGGGGATCCGTGTGGGCCCATGAGCTTCTGTCTATCAATTCACCCCATTGTCAAATCACTTGATACTGAATTGAATTTATGATACTTGGATGATGTCACACTCGCCGACACGCAAGAAAATGTCTTAGAAAATTTCAAGATCCTCATTCAGATGGCAGAAAATATAGGTTTGAAAATCCATCCAGATGAATGCGAACTTTTCTTCTGTTCCGGCATAGTGGACATGACTGTTGTTGACAAATTCAACACAATCTCGCCCGGAATTAAAGTTCTAAGAAAAGATAATCTAGAAATCCTCGGATCTCCCATCTTTGAAGAAGGCTTCAAACCACATGCACAGAAAAAAGTGGATAAGCTGGAGTTGATGACTCGGCTTACTTTCTTCTTAAAAATTGCCTATTTATCCCAAAGTTTACATTCCTTCTAAAAACTAGCCCTTTCTTCAAATTCCCGGACGTGATGAAAAAATTGATAATTTTCTCAATGATTCCCTGGAGAAAATTCTCAATATCCCTTTAACAGATCTGGATTGGACACAAGCTACACTCCCCATTCAATCCGGTGGGCTAGGAATCAGAAAAAAATCTGACATAGCGCTTACTGCTTTCCTTTCCTCAGCTCACGGATGCCTCAGCCTTGTCTCTCAATTACTTTCAAAACAGGACGTAAAGGTTCAGGTTTTCCTTGTAAAAGAAGCTTTAGAGTTATGGAAAAGCGAGCAAGATTATATACTCACTCCTATTCCATCTTTACAACGGAACTGGGACAACATTAGCATTTCCAAAACGATTCGAGATAAGTTGAATTTTGTAGCAGACGAAGACAAAGCTCATTACAACGCAGTAAAACGAAGAGAATATGGGGCATGGTTGAATACACTACCGTCCAAAAATGTCGGTATATTACTAGACGGGCAAGATTTCCAAACATGCATAGCTCTCAGGCTAGGCTGTAACATTTATAACATTCACGTTTGTAGTTGTGGTGTTACTGTAAACGAAAAGGGGACACATGGCCTTTCATTTAGCAAAAGTAAAGGACGATGGTCACGACACAGCGAACTTAACCAAATAATTCAAGGAGCCCTATCATCAGCTCACATAAGTTCAACACTGGAACCCTCTGGACTCTTTCGAAATGACGGTAAAAGACCTGATGGTGTTACCCTTGTTCCATGGTCAAAAGGTCAGCGTCTGGTATGGGATGTGACATGCGTTGATACACTAGCCGCGTCACATTTACCACAATCGTCTGTCTTAATTTTTAAGGGTTGAAACAAAAACCTCTTACTCTCAGGGTAAAAATTATTTAAATAATTGAAAGTATTAAAAGAGAGTAGGTTCTTTCCTAACTGACAAAGAGATTGGAGATAACGGAGCCAGTTCTCAGGGCTCTGTTATCTGAATGAAGTTTAATTAAAGAAAAAAAATGTGAAAAAGAAAGAGAAAGAGAGAGAGAGAAAAACTAAAAAACAGTAAAGTTACATCAATAGTAAGGGCGCCACTAACTTTGTTCCTAAACAAAATTAGAAAAAAATCAACCTCCTTAATCAGTCAACTCTTACCTGCCGTGCTCTGCTAGTTTTTAGACAATACTTATGCAAAAAAAATGTACTGAAGGCTATTTCACAGGTCTTTCTGTATAATAAATAAAACAACAAACTACTAATATGTATGAATATAATGAATGAAAAAATATTTAAACGTGTTACATAGTTTGACAATAATGGGTTAGTAAAAGTGTGTATGTGAGAAGAAAAAGAAAGTATAAATAAAAACTAAGACAAGCTGTACAAATATGAATGGTGAAGCCATACAATATAATTTTACTTATCTTGAAGTAGCAAGTAGAAGTCGATTCTCCATAAAATCTTCCTAGGTTAAATAATTCTCAGTATAATACATAGTTGAGTATCTAGATCATGAATTGGCTCTTATGGAAACACCATTTCTTGTGAGTCAATGCAAATTGCCGACAAATCTTCACCTTAGTTCTTCCGTCGGGTGATTTTAGTTAAATTTACCGGAATAGTTAAATTATTCCAGGCGGTATCGCAGTAATCCCTGCGAATTTGTTCAAAGAACAAGTTTTTTTAATAACCATACAGAATATTTAAAACTTTTATCAGGATTTCTGCGACTACCATTCTCTATTACAATCTCTCGTATAGTCCCGCATTCCGAATTTCTATTCAGGATTTTTTTTTCTGTGAGATATCTATACAGTTTATTCCACCAACATTTAAATAGTTGTTTAAAACATTGGCAAGGAAGGACGTGTGGTCTATTCCACCAATACATTTAACATGCATCGCTGAATTATTTATTTAAAACTCTATTAGAAATGTTAACTGCTAAGTGAACGTTTCATACCCCTAACAGCCAAGAAAAAAAATTTTCAAAAAAAATTTTTTTGTTATCTAATTAAACTATTGAGACCAAAAAAAACGAGGGAAGAAAATTTAAAATAGAAACTTTAAAATATGAGAATCACATATGAGTAAAAAGGAAAGTCCTTACTATTTTTAAAAAAAACATTGATGAAGTCAATATTAATATATATATATATATATATACATACATATTTTGTACATATTTATACACCCCCAATAAAGTTCATCCCCATATTGAGACTAACATAAACTTTAAGCTTCTGTGTTATTAAGCACTTATTCAAAGGAACAGTCTACCCAATTAGTAACTGCTCTTACTTATCAACATAGAACCCTAAATCGAATATGAAAAAAATTTACATTAGGAAAACCAAAAACCCAGATATGCATTTTCAGGGACTTAAGTACTGATACAAGGGAACAGTCTACCCGTTTAGTAACTGAACTTACTCAAACCCTTAAAATACAGCATAACAAAAGAAAATTTTAGACAAAAAAAAATGAAAAACACACCCTCATACATGTTCTGCACTGTCTGCATCCGATATCCACCGTCAGGTCAGATGCTGAGAATCCCCATGGCTCAATCTAGAAACAGAAGGTGTGCCAAGTTGTAAGTGATCACACAAGACCGAAATTGCGCAAACTTAGCAGCAAAGAGAGCCTCGTATTCCGATTCAACTGCTTCCACATTGCCCCATAACAACTTCAAACACCCCACACCGCAATGTAGCTCGAACGAAGACACTACACAACGTCCAGTTCAGAGTACTGCACACTCAATGATATTCTAGCATATCATTAACGCTAAAATAATAACCTGAAGGGTTATTAAATGATACCAAAAAGACAAAGTCGGGAAGAAACATAAAAAGATATAGAAAAAGATTAAAAGTTGGAAATTTATTAAGATGATCCAACATTAACCACCCATTATATGAAAGACAAGTTAGGTATTTGTCACGAACCTTATTCACTGAGTGCATATTTGTTCTGAAGGTAAGGAATATAGGAAAAGACATTGGCCCAGGAGTGATATTTCAGGGTTGCCCCTCGTTATCCGTAGACCGAACTGCAAGCAACACTGGTGAGAATAAACTCACAAGATTACTACCCCAGATAAATTCTTTAAATCAAAAATAAAAGTTAAAATAAAATGATAATAGGAAGAGAAAAGAATAACATAATATGGCTCAGATAAATAGGTCGATAAAACTCATAACTAATTGCCGTATCCTATAACTAATGAAAGGAAAGAAAAGAAAAAAGAAAAAACTTACTATTCTCATTGAGAATATTGACGTCACAATCAGGTAAAGGAACATCAAAAACACTTCGCAATATTCACAAGAGGGAAGAAGTAAACTTTAGAGAAAATACAAATACTGTCACAAGGGAATGGACGATGATTTCTGCACTAACATATTTAACAACAACAAGTCATTATCTAATGGTGAGGTAACCAACTCCAAACTTATTCGTATCTACTTTTCGATATTGTGAATCATTAAGGTAAAGATATTGTGTTTTTAATGCCTAGATTAATATTATAATCTAGTGTATATGAGTCATAGTCAGGTAAAGAAATATCAAAAAGGTATTTTGATGTTTCTATGTAGATAATAATAAGAATTCATAAGAATCCTAAATAGCAAACAGAGAGAAAGTAAATTAGAGGAAATACAAATACTGTCACAAAGGAATGGACGATTATTCCAGCACTAACATGTTTAACAACCATATGTCATATTCTAAAGGTGAGGCAATAAACTCCAAACTTATTTGTTCTATCCTCTCAAATTCCCTTACTATAAGATAAAGAAAATATGTTTTCTTGACAGATAGAAGTTTTAATTTCTACGGTAAGATATATCAAGATAATTATAGATATTTTTGAATAGAGAAAATAACTATTTGTTAGATAGAGATAAGCGTTTAAGAACACTGAAAATTAAATTCCTCACAATGAACTGGATTCATTTGGAATCTGACTAGAAAAGATAAAGATAAAAATTTTAAGATAAAATTAAACCAACTATTAAGTAACATAGATAGATCATTTCTGTGTTGCTGTGCCAAAAGAGGTAAGAGTCAAATTTGCTATAACTATTATAGCAAGCTAGGATATATACTATACAATAGATGTCTGGTGGGACAATATTTAAATGTACAGAAGACGCACGATTTATGTCTGCTGCGACACAAGATAAGATAAGGTAAAGATAAATTTTCGACACGAGATAAAATAAGGTAAAGATAAAGCTCTGTGTGTCATTCTCTCTAACACACAAAAACCCTAGGTAAGATAAATTATTTCAGTTTGTGTCATTTGACACAATTCAACTGAAAACGGTAAGATAAGATAATATTTTTCAGTATGTGTAACTACACATTTCAACTGAAAAGATAAGTCTACAAATTAGAAATATAATATGGAACATTCAAATTTTAGTGATACTAATTACCGTTCCAACATCACATAACTCTAATTCAGTAAACAAAAATAATATTAATTGCTTAATACTTTCTAATTTCAAAAATATAATCTACAAGATAAACCTAGGTTACCAACAAATTAATTTAGCCAAGAGATTATTTTTAACTCTCTGCACAACACAGAAAAATCTACAGTAAAATTACTTTTGCAGATAAGGTAAAAATGTGTTCATCTAACAAATGTTCATTCACTATCCGAAGATACTGAGTCAGGATTATTTTCATCATCGGTAGAGTCACTTGATTCATCAGTAGATAAGTTATATTCTGTTAGATCTTTAATATGCCATCGTCCTATATTTTTGCCATTACTATCTTTAAGTTCATAAATCAAGGGAGATATAACACGGTTAACAGTACAATGTATATATTTAGGCATAAATTTTGCAGAAATAAATTGAGCTTTATCAGATTTCTGATAATTCTTTTTCCAAACATGATCACCTACATGAAATTTAATATCGCGCTTACGAAGATTATAACGGTTACTCGATTTTATGTAAGCCTTGTGTAATTTTTTTCTAACATCTTCGAAAATTTTTGGCATTTCTTGAGTATCCTGTAAACGGTGTATTTTATCAGCAATTGCATGCTGATTATTTGCATTTTCTGCAATATTCCCGAAGAATGACCCTGATACAGGTACGTTTCTAGCAAACACAAGAAAAGATGGTGGAAATTCTGTGACTTCATGTTTAGACAAACGAATTGCCTGAGCTATTTTCTGTAATTCTACATCCCAAGTTCTATGATCAGAAAAACAATATGAACGTATTGCAGTGACAATAGATTTATTCACACGCTCAGTATGATTGGCTTGAGGAGTGTAATTTGCAGTGTACCAAATACTTTGGACATTGTACTTAGACATCAAACTTTTAAACAACTGACTAGTGAACTGTTTACCATTGTCTACAGCTACTATTTGAGGAACTCCAAAAATTAGAAAAACATTATTTTCAATAAATTTCACAATCGCAGAAGAGGTAGCTTGTTTTAAGGGTTGAATTAAAACAAATTTAGAGAAGAAATCAACAATGACCAATGCACACGTATTTCCCTGGCGAGATCTAGGATATGGGCCTATTAAATCACAGGAAATTAACTGGAAAGGAAACCCTATGTTACGATATTTACCCATGAGACCAGCTTGTGGCAAATTTGTGGGCTTACAGGCAGCACAAACTTTACAGCGGCTCACATATTTTTGTACACTCTGTCTCATTTTGGGCCAATAATATAACTCTGAAATTCTTTCTAATGTTTTAAAAACACCGAAATGAGCTGCAGTAGGATCATCATGAAATTTAGATAACAATTCAAGTCTGTTTTCCGTTGGAACTACAATTTTCCAGTCAGTTAAATTGCAAATATTGGCATACTTGTTAAAGACATGCTTATATAGAATATTATTTTCCACCTTGAAATTAGGATAACTATCCGGATCGGATTGAACCTTATTTATCATAATTTTATACCAATTATCAGGTTTTAGTAAAGATAAATCTAATACATTTATTTCCGGCACCCTTGATAGAAAATCTGCAGGTACGGTACCCGTTGCTCTACGATGGACTATCGAAAAATTGTATTGTGAAAGTTGTAGAATCCACCTAGCTAATCGTGGTGATGGTTTCTTCATGTTATTTAACCAAACAAGAGAAGAGTGATCGGTGATGACAGTAAAATGTCGTCCCAGAAGATAATAACGAAAATGATCAATAGATAATAGGACTGCAAGGGCCTCTTTTTCAGTAGTTGTGTATTTCTTTTGACATTTATTCAATTTTTTACTATAATAAGCTACTGGATGTTCCAACCCATCTTCCAACTGAAAAAGCACACTTCCAATACCTACATCACTTGCATCACACATTAGATAAAATGATTTGTCAAAATCAGGACTACAAAGTACAGGAGCGGTAGTTAAGACAGTTTTTATATCATCGAAAGCTTTTTGAGCTTCCGGTGTCCAACTTATTGGTTGATTTTTTTTTCTATTAGATAAAAGATCAGAAATGGGAGCAGATAAAGTAGAAAAATTATTTAAAAAACGACGATAATATGAAACAACACCTAAAAATCTACGCACCTCTGTAGTTGTCCTCGGTACAGGATAGTTAGTAATAGCTTTAGTTTTTTCACCGTCAATACTTAACCCGTTTTCATCCAAGGTATAACCTAAATAGCGAAGAGAAGGACGACAAAAATGACATTTATCAATATTTACCGTTAAATTAGCCTCTTTTAATTTCTCATAAACTTTAGACAAAATTTCAACATGTTTATCAAACTGTGATGTACAAACAATTATATCATCAAGATAATAAAAACAATATGGTTCTAAAGATGGACCTATTACCATATCCATTAATCGTGACATGGTAGCTGGACTTGAGATTAAACCAAATGGTGTACTTGTAAATTGAAATAGTCCTCTAGAACGTATTGCGAAAGCTGTTTTTGGACGAGACGACTTTTCTAAAGGTATTTGATAGAAAGCATGTTTTAAATCGATACTAGAAATATATCGCGTATCCCTTAGTTGACTAAGAATTACCTCGATATTTGGAATCATATACGAATCTGCTTTAGTTTGCTTGTTTAAAAATCTAGCATCTAGAAGTAACCTTATACTACCATCAGGTTTATGAGTTAAACAGATAGGAGAACAATAAGGAGATGTACTTGGTTCAATAACCCCTAATTTTAATAATGTATCTATCTCATTATTCACATGAACTTCCATAGCTTGAGGCAATGGATACTGTTTTATTTTAAATGGAGGAGAATTTCCTGTGTCGATAAAATGCTCTAAGATATGTGTCCTACCAATTTTATCCTTGGGGCTAATGCTTTTAAATTTTTCGATAACAACATCAAGTTTAATTTTTTCATCATTTGTTAAAGTTGTGACGTCCTTAACAGTATTGATGACATTTAAAGATAAGGCATTTAAATTCATAGTAAATTTAGAAAAATCTATTTTAATATTGAATGTCTTTAAAAAATCCATTCCTAAGATAACTGTTTGAGTAACTGAAGGTAAAAGATATAATTTTAAAATCCGAGATAACTTATCCACTGTGACATAAGTTTCTACAAAACCACCAACATCATGGTATGTACCATCAGCAGTCGAAACTTGAAACTGTTCGGTAATAGAAATAGGTATAGATAAATTCTTAAGAAACTCAAGACCTAGAGAACCCAAAACACTCAGATTACTTCCTGTATCAATCAAACAAGAGAATGTCTTCCCAAAAATAATAATATCCACATAAGGCCTGTTATCATTATCTTTTCGATATAACAAGTCTAAAAAGTAATTACTAGATAATTGAGTATTTATAGAATTCTGAAATTTATTTACTTTGCTTGGTTTGTAAAACGATCTTACTATATTTAACCAAGCTAACCAATCATTTTTATTGAAATAAGATAAGTTAGTTTTATTTGAATTTTTAGATAGATTAGGTAAGGAATAAATTTCACTTATTGGTTGCTGGTTGAAGGCGTTATTTCGGAAACTGTTCTTGACTTTGATTGTTTTTTTTGAATTTTTTTGCTTTGGATGTGTGGATCCTGAAGGATTTTGAGGAGCGGTAGGTGTCACCAAAGCATTGACCTGACCGCTTGGTTCGTTTTTTGAACAATTTGGACATTTAGATTTTATAAATCCAGGATTTCCACATCCATAACAGAATACTTTTAAAGCGTATTTACATTGCGGATAAAAATGATTCTGTTCACCACAATTCCAGCAAACTTTATGTGAACTTACTGTAGACACTGTAGATAGATGCCTTGAATTATTATGATTCCTAGACCGATAAGATGAGGTAAAAGTATTATTTAACTGTGGTTCTAGATATATTTTAGGTTTGCTCGAACTAATACTTGAATTCTGAGAATTCTGTGAGTAGGTAAAAGATTCTTCCAACTTTTTACATTTATCGGTTAACTCTTCGATACTGGTAATATCTAATAAAGCTAGCGGTTGAACATAGTTAGAAAGCAAATTTCTCTTAATGATTCTAATTTTTGATGATTCATCCTGTTTTATTTCTAATCGATTAAATAGACTACACATAGAATTTATATATAACGTAACTTTTTCATTAATATTTTGTTTTCTATTTTTAATTTCATCCAATAAATCTTCCTGATAATTATATGGGAGAAAATCTGACTTTAATTTAGAAACTAACTCTGACCAATTTTGAAATTGACTTCTATTATTTAAATACCAATAAAATGCCTGATCAGTGAAGAGATCTGCAGCGCTAGAAAATAATTCGTTATCTGTTACCCCTCGAGAAATCTTTAAACACTCTACACGTTCTAAAAATCCTGCCAAAGATTCATTTTGTGCAATTCCTGAGAAATGTATTCCCCATTTATATATAGGTACTGGCTTAGAGAAAGTAAAGCTTTGGTTCTGACCCACAGGAGTTGATTGAGCCTGAATAGTTCCCGGTAATCTACCATCAAGTTCACCCTCTAACAACAAAATCTGAGTAGCAAACTGTTTTTTCTTTAATTCTTCCTCATCATTATTACATGACAAACGAGACACCCGATTATTTGCATGAGCTAATCTACATGTTAATCTGAGATATTCATTGTCCCTATCTGATCCTACAAATTCTGAAATTTTTCTGCTCAAATCAGATAAAGTTAACTCTATACCGTTTATTTCAATATCAAAATTCAATTGACTATTCTCATATAAAATAGAACTGCGACCGGATGCTTCTTGAGCTAAAATACCCCTCAACAATTTTCTACGCTCCGCTACTGTCGGTAATACTTCAACATTTCTATATGCCAATTCGTGTTCCAGCTCATGAGATAATAAATATTCGACCTTCAATTTATAAGGCAAAGACATTTTTGTAATTAAATTCAATACAGTTTTCTTGGTAATTAAAGTTAAGTTAAAATTTTATACTCTAATGATAGAAAAAAAATTTTGAAACAAATACTCAACAACATTAATTTACAATTTGAAGGTCACTGAAAGGTAACAAATGAATTGATATAAAAACTGGGTATTATATGAATCGTTAAGCTTCACACCAGTTATAAATATAATATAACATATATCATATAATATTTCAAACAACGAAAAAGATGTATATATTTATTACACAGGACCTGTTTTATAAAAGCAGAAAGCATAAAATATAATTAAAAGTTAAACAGTGAACATTATATCAAAGATATTTCCCCCCTAATAACAGGAAAAAAAATTTTCAAGTATTAAAATTTTTTACCAAAAAGAAATAGCAGATAACAACATGTAAGAGTTAATACACGTTGGAGCGCCAATGAAACAAAAACCTCTTACTCTCAGGGTAAAAATTATTTAAATAATTGAAAGTATTAAAAGAGAGTAGGTTCTTTCCTAACTGACAAAGAGATTGGAGATAACGGAGCCAGTTCTCAGGGCTCTGTTATCTGAATGAAGTTTAATTAAAGAAAAAAAATGTGAAAAAGAAAGAGAAAGAGAGAGAGAGAAAAACTAAAAAACAGTAAAGTTACATCAATAGTAAGGGCGCCACTAACTTTGTTCCTAAACAAAATTAGAAAAAAATCAACCTCCTTAATCAGTCAACTCTTACCTGCCGTGCTCTGCTAGTTTTTAGACAATACTTATGCAAAAAAAATGTACTGAAGGCTATTTCACAGGTCTTTCTGTATAATAAATAAAACAACAAACTACTAATATGTATGAATATAATGAATGAAAAAATATTTAAACGTGTTACATAGTTTGACAATAATGGGTTAGTAAAAGTGTGTATGTGAGAAGAAAAAGAAAGTATAAATAAAAACTAAGACAAGCTGTACAAATATGAATGGTGAAGCCATACAATATAATTTTACTTATCTTGAAGTAGCAAGTAGAAGTCGATTCTCCATAAAATCTTCCTAGGTTAAATAATTCTCAGTATAATACATAGTTGAGTATCTAGATCATGAATTGGCTCTTATGGAAACACCATTTCTTGTGAGTCAATGCAAATTGCCGACAAATCTTCACCTTAGTTCTTCCGTCGGGTGATTTTAGTTAAATTTACCGGAATAGTTAAATTATTCCAGGCGGTATCGCAGTAATCCCTGCGAATTTGTTCAAAGAACAAGTTTTTTTAATAACCATACAGAATATTTAAAACTTTTATCAGGATTTCTGCGACTACCATTCTCTATTACAATCTCTCGTATAGTCCCGCATTCCGAATTTCTATTCAGGATTTTTTTTTCTGTGAGATATCTATACAGTTTATTCCACCAACATTTAAATAGTTGTTTAAAACATTGGCAAGGAAGGACGTGTGGTCTATTCCACCAATACATTTAACATGCATCGCTGAATTATTTATTTAAAACTCTATTAGAAATGTTAACTGCTAAGTGAATTTGAAACTTTAGGACCTTGGTGTGAAGAATCGTTGACTTTTGTCGACACCATTGGAGCTATTCTAATAAAGGAATCTGGAGACATCAAAGCAAACCAGTATCTTTATTAAAGGATATCACTGGCCATTCAACGTGGGAATACAGCAAGCATCTGTGGGACCCTGCCCTGTTCTATCCCCATGGATGTCAATAAAATACTTTTCTAAGAAAAAATATACATTAATGACATTTAAGTTGATAATTCTATAATATGTAACGTCAGATGGTTAGGAACTGTCACGTTGGAGATATAACATATAAAATTCAAAATTCCACAATCAAAATAATTCATAGGTCTTATTGGTTGGTATCGTCGATTTATTAAAGATTTTTCTACTATTTGTTCTCCAATCTCTGATCTTCTTCATGGCAGAAAGAAAGGCCAATCAATTTCTTGGACCCTCGAAGCTGAAAATTCTTTTACTGAAGTTAAGAAACGTCTTACCTCTAGTCCTATTCTTGCCAGCCCTGCTTTTTCTAATCGTTTTATCTTTAAAACTGATGCTAGTGAAACTGGCCTTGGTGCAATCCTGTATCAGCAATGCGACGGTTTCGAACACTCTATTGCTTATGCAAGTCGTACTTTGAATAAAACTGAGAGAAAGTTCAACTGAAAACGAACTTTTAGTAATTTTTGGCGTTGAAAAATTCCGAGGCTACGTTGACAGATCATTCCTCTTTACAGTATCTTTCTAAACCTTCGAATCCCTCAGGTCGCTTAGCACGTTTTTCTCTTCTCTCCCAGTTTGATTTTGAAATCAAACACAGAAAAGGAATCACTAGGGTGGTGGGTGATGCTTTATCTCGTTCTTTCTCTGAAATTTCTGTTATTGACGTAAGTACCTTTAAACCGGATGCTTGGTATACTTCTATGATTCAGAAGGTTTCGAATAATCCCGATTTGTATCCCACATTTAAAGTTGACAATAATGTTTTGTACAAACATATTTTCTCGTCTAGTCCAATATCTAGTAACTTATCTAATTGGAAAGTTGTTGTTCCTACCGCTAACCGAATTGACATTTTAAGGTTATTTCATGACAATGAATTAACTGCTCATTTAGGCATATCTAAAACTATTTCTCGTATCTCTGAAATTTATTATTGGCCAAAACTTAGAAGTTCTGTATGTCTCTACGTTAATAAATGTTCTGTTTGTAGCTCTTGTAAAACCCAAAATCTACCTAAACCTGGTGTTATGGGTCAGTACAAAGACCTTGACAATGAATTTCTGCTGATCTTATAGGTCCATATCCAAAGTCAAAATCTGGTAACAGATTTGTTTTAGTAATTACCGATTGGTTTACAAACTTATGTCTTGTTCATCCAATTCCACACGCAACTGCTAAGGGCATTGTGAAGTTTATAGAAAATCAAATTTTTCTTCTTTTTTGCGTTCCACAAATTTTTTCTGTTGACAATGTACTGTTTTCACTTCTTCTCTTTTTAAGAATCTAATGTCACAGTACAAAGTGCAAAAAATGTTTCATAACGCTTGTTATCATCCTCAAGCAAATCACTCAGAACGAACGAATAAGACAATTGTTACAGATCCAAGGATTTATATTCATGAAAATTCGTCTCATAATAACTGGGACACTTCGTTACATAAGGTTGCACAAGCAATTAGAACCGCGAAACATGACGTTACAGGTTATTCCCCAGCTTTTCTAAATTTTGCTCGAAACGTTCCGTTAAGTGGAGATTATTACGGTGCAACTTCTGACAACGCGAATAACATTATTAACACTGATGAAAAATTACAATTAATTAATTACGTTCATACACTTCCTAAACTTTTTGTTGATGTTCGTAAAAAGTTAAGAAATGCATATGAGAAAAATGCAAAACATTACAATTTACGAAAGATAGATTTGCAATTTCATGTTGGTGACAGGTTATGGAAAAATAATAATTTTCTTTTATCAAAATCTAACAATTTTGCAGCTAAATTTGCTCCTAAGTACATACCTTGTATTGTCATCAAAGGGATCTCTAAATTAGTGTATAATTTAAAAGACCTTTCCGGTAGTGATTTAGGTAACTGGCATATTACAGATTAAAAAAATCAATTTGTTGACGTAGATGAAAGTCTTCCTGATGATGAGTTTTCTGATCAACATTCTGTTGATACGACTTCATCTGGCCATAATTATAATTTACGAATCAGATCTGATAGTGATTCTGATTAATTTGGTAATTTATCCCGTATTTTTTTGGATAAAAATTTCTTGACGTGATTATTCCTTTTTTCTTTTGATTTAATATCAAAACATTCTTGTACTTTTTGTTGAGGAATATAGTTATTCTCTTGTCATATCGCTGAGATGTTAGCATTTCATATTTTAGTAGAGGTTACCCCTCTAATTTTTTTGAGCGTTCAGCGTCTCATATTCTGGATACATAAGCAAGTTTGAAATATATACTGGTAGGTCTGGAGAAAAAGGAACACGCAACTATGGTTACTCTGAAATTGGTTTGGGAGAAAAGGTTGTATTGGAACTAACAAAAGAAATAAGAAATAAAAATTGTCTTGTAGCTTTCGATAACTTTTTTACGAGTGAATTTCTTCAAAAAGAACTCCATCGCCATGGAATATACAGTGTAGGAACAGTGAGAACAGATAGAGTAAATTTGCCAGAAATGTTAAAGAAGATAATTTGCAGCGAGGAGAATTTATATTTAATTTCCATGATGTTGTAAGTGCTGTCAAGTGGCAAGACAGCAAACATGTTTGTTTTTTAACCACCGCAGTTTCTCCAACAGAAACAGCTATCATACAACGAAAAATAAAGATGGTTCAAAAAGTTCAGTACACTGTCCTAAAGTTGTAAATATTTACAATTCTATTATGGGAGGAGTCGATAACTTTGATCAGAAAAAAGAAAGCTATGGTATCGGAAGGAGATCAATCAAATGGTGGTATAGGATTTTTTTAGTTTTTATTTGATATGAGTATTATAAATAGCTTTATTTTGTACAGCAGATCTAAAAGAAACTCCCACAATCAGTTAGGTTATCGACTTGCTTTAGCTAAACAGCTAATAAATTCATTTAGTTCTCGTAAAAGGCGAGGAAGAGGAGATCATTTTTTGGCAAATAAACGAAGTGTTCCCGATGAAATAAGACTAGCTCAAGTTGGGGTTCACTCGGTTGAAAAAGGCACATACAGAAGGTGTAGGATATGTAGTACCAAAATAAACCAAAAAAGAACGCCCTTTACCTGTTCTCATTGCAAAGTGCCCGTTT
Source organism: Galeruca laticollis (assembly GCA_963921935.1). NCBI lineage: Eukaryota > Metazoa > Arthropoda > Insecta > Coleoptera > Chrysomelidae > Galeruca > Galeruca laticollis. The sequence goes on from OY998176.1 coordinate 242,282,501, forward strand.
GTGTACCAATTTGTTTAAAAAAACTACATTCAAAGTAAAAAAATGTTTTATCCGCAGATGGGCGGTGGTAAACATATTTACCACTACGATTTTTTTGTTAGTTCTTTAATAAGTTTTTGAATCCCGATTTGATTTGAAAAACTACATTTTAAGTCAAAAATAAGCATTTTGTTTTGTTCTGAAAAAAAATTGTTTTGTTCGCGGATGGGCGGTGGGAAAAATAATT